>CM059561.1:63564412-64849271 GCA_030386875.1 Morinoia aosen | reverse complement strand
CTGCGAATCCTGCAGAGGTCCTTTGTTTTGGGAGCTTCAACGAAGAATCGAGTGTCACTGAGGGACAAAATTCTCTGGTCGCTGAATTTCATTGCACATTTAATTACGTTTCTTTCATTGGATGATTTAGGCAGAATGGAGGCTAACCAAACTATTAGACAGAGTGAAGCACAATCTAATATGCGCACGTGTTACTGTTTGTTTAATAATAGTGACTCATGTCTGACAAAGTCTTTTTTACCCTGAAAAAATATACAAAATATAATAATAACGAAATCACTGATGAGATGCCTTCATAACAGACCTTAAACTTTGTTCTTTTTGGAAAGTGAATGATTGAGTGACTAAAGGCCAATGAATATCAACATTTGATTGAACGCTGAATGGAACTCATTTTAATAAAAGATTTACCAAATAACTACCGATTTCATTCAGCCATGAGTATTTTTTTATAGTATTCATATTTGATCAATTTGACAAAATACAGTTGTAAATAGACTCAACCAAACGCAAATGATGCGTAAAGTTAGTTCATTTCCTCTTCTAGAGAATCATCTTCCCCGAAGATCATAAGGTAAACGTATCACCATGTACAATAATTATTTGTAAGAAGACGATTCGATTACATCGACTTCAGCTTTCTCTGTACCTACTGTTTCGCAGCTCGAACACATTTATTCTTGATTTTTCTGTGGTCGAGCTTCTACAGTTCTCTAACGAAATTCGCATCTTGAGCCGGCAGCTATGCAGTGCTTTGTGGATAACAGAGGCATCTAAATCTGGAAACGTTAAGTTTGAAGTTACTTTTCTGTAGCATGAATACAATCGCTCACCATCAATTTTTCAGACTTTTTCCCGCTGATCGAAATGAAATCTACGGGATGGGTTTTCTTCATTGACGTCTATTATAGTTCTCAATTTACGAGTCGACGCTTGATTTAGTTTTAAGTTTTTCATTTTTTGTCATTTACGACATTGTGAAACAGTTTCGTGTAATTGAAATGCGTTTTCGAGCAGAAATTTAGATATAGACTTAAAAGAAGACACCGAACTTTGTGTAAATTTCATGTGGGTTATGTAGTTATTCAATACTAGGGTCAAATTTTATCGTACTGGTAATTAGGATCTCGAACCTAAAGTTCCAACGAGAATGTTTTTGTGTGAATATAATTCTAAAGAATAGGGAAGAAAGCGTCAAGGAAGGTGAAGTGTTAATTTAAATATACCTACTTTGCGCCTGGCTAAAGAAGGAAGCCTTACGGCTACAACTCCCTGAATTTTTACGACATTGCATTGTTCTTGCATTTTATCACAAAGATTAATTCATTTTTTGTCTCCTCTGGGGCACAATGTCAATGCTATTTCCCTTCCTAACTCTCCACTCACTTCCTGAGAATGTAGTATCAAACAATTTTTACCGTAAATTTCTTCAGCCAAGATCAGAACATTCAAGTTTTGAGGGAAAGCGAGATTGTTTTAGGGTTGGACTTAGCTCTATAAGCGAATGCTTTTGTTCAAAGAAGTCCCGACAACTAAAAAATGCCTTATTCTTTCTGCTGCGTTTCAGATACGTGATTTTAATCAATCAGAATTTCTGGCCCTCTTTGACTGAAAATACGTCTTCATTTCCCTCTCGCTGCCACAGACACCCCGACACATCCCTGTCTCCATGCCACAGACACCCCAACACTTCCCTGTCTCCATGCCACAGACACCCCAACACTTCCCTGTCTCCATGCCACAGACACCCCAACACTTCCCTGTCTCCATGCCACATACACCCCGACACATCCCTGTCTCCATGCCACAGACACCCCAACACTTCCCTGTCTCCATGCCACAGACACCCCGACACTTCCCTGTCTCCATGCCACAGACACCCCAACACTTCTCTGTCTCTGTGCCACAGACACCCCGACACTTCCCTGTCTCCATGCCACAAACATCCCGACACATCCCTGTCTCCATGCCACAGACACCCCAACACTTCCCTGTCTCCATGCCACAGACACCCCGACACTTCCCTGTCTCCCTGCCACAAACACCCCAACACTTCCCTGTCTCTGTGCCACAGACACCCCGACACTTCCCTGTCTCCATGCCACAAACATCCCGACACATCCCTGTCTCCATGCCACAGACACCCCAACACTTCCCTGTCTCCATGCCACAGACACCCCGACACTTCCCTGTCTCCATGCCACAAACACCCCAACACTTCCCTGTCTCTGTGCCACAGACACCCCGACACTTCCCTGTCTCCATGCCACAAACATCCCGACACACCCCCCGACGAGCGCCAGCTAGTCAGCCGATGGATGTCGGAGCAGATCCGTACTAACTTCAATCTTTCGTGCAGAATGCTAAATTCTCGCGGAGGCTTTCCACCAATGATGCTGCAGCATCGTGTGGCCTATCAAATGCAAACCCAATTTTCCATCGAAGGCTCGGAAAAACAACGATGTACTGCTGCTCGCCTGTCTTTATTGGATTTTAGGTCGTAACGCGGGCTGGCTGCACATACTGAAACGTTCTAGCTCGAAAGCTACATTCTATTTTGTAGACTCGCGGACGCTTTATTAATTTGTTCGAACGAAAAAATATGTCAATTTTTTGTTTCAATTCTGCTGAAATATTCAGTTTATTAGAAAGCGTACCTCAAGTTGAGTATTACCCGCTAAACATGTTTCAGTGGAATTTTTCATTTGTAAATTTAAGTTGTGAAGCACTCCACTTGAATAGCTCTTCGTTATTTGTTCGTCAAAGAGATTCATGCCTTCCGCGCCGTTCAAGAAACCACCAGCACTCTCTGTAGAGAGGGAGTTTGCTTTTAGTATGAGCTAACAGAAGTGAAAGACGTACAAAATTTTCTCATCATGAAAAATTAAGCCCCAAAAAGCCTTTTGGTTCCTCAATAAAAGTACAATAGTATAAGTAGAAGTAACAAATTTGTCATAAGATTGATAAGAAAAGAATCTTAATGATCTTATTTCCAGTGTTCATAAATGTTTCACCTAATAATTGAATTTATCAAAAAACGCAATAAATTTTGCGTTTCACGCAGGCTTCCCTAAAACTGCTTGACTGCTTAAAAAAAATATTTTTTAACCTCACATTGTAGGAATTTTGTACGCTCATCTGCCGGTGTAGCTCGTATGAAACTACCATACGAAAATTATAGGCATAGTTGCACTTCAAATTGATGTTGCGTAGAAAATTTGTAAAATAAAGAAGTGCTTCTTTCCTTAAAATATTGACTTTAATGAGCATCTTTGCAAAGACTTTTCATACTCCACATAACATGTTGCAAGTACGCTGTAAGGTTTATCGTACACGGGCATCGGCCTCTGACAAGTGTGAGTCACCTACTCGCCTTCACGCACAGAAATATGATGGAATATAGTCTATCAGTAACTTTAAAATTTTGATAAAGTTTAGTTCAAAAAGCGTGATCTACGACTCCCACCCACCTAAAACGACGTTTAGCAAATCGATTCTCTCTGGTAAATTTGTTTTCGTTTTAAATACTCTTTTCGCTTAATTACCCAACCTATTTTTTTGAAATTCCGTTAGGCCGCTTCATATTACCCCTGTGTTCATTTCGCGAACGTGGGCTTTAATTTTCACATTCCTATACCGCAAACATTTTAAACTCCTGAAAACGACAAAAATATTTCTGAGACATTAATTAAGGCCGCTTACCTTCAACATATGTATCGCTTTGACCACTTAATTCGGTAGTTAATTGCTCAGTGAGATGACGTGTGTGCGCGTGCATAAACTTCTTATTATGTTTTGTTTGTATCGCATAAATGAATAATATTCTGTACAGATTTATCACATAGAAGTAATATTTTAGACTCCCTTACAATTTGTATTCTCACGCTAGTAATGATTTGCATTCACGTTTCAAATTTATTTACAACTATTTCCGAAGTTGTACTTGTGTGTCACTAATTACTAGTTTATTTAACTTATACATTTGGCATATAATATTGAATATAGTCAATATATCTCGGTGCCTGTACTAGGGTATCAAAGTTCTTAGTTCATTTGGTACATTGAATTAACGAACAGGAAGCTCGGCGAGAGTTAGAAATACCCTTCAATCTGTCGCCCTGCGAATGCTTCCATCTAGAATTTTGAATAAGGATAAATCATTTCATTTCATTCAAAAATTTCACTGTGTTCTTCGTTGTCAAGGATGATGCAGCGAGACTTGCGCGTGCGCACCGAATGAGCAGAAGAACGAACAAAGCACTCTCCTTCACTTATGATTCAGTTGTTCACTCGAGTAATCGGATTGTGTATTTGTGAATTTGAACCTTGGAACTGATTATAATGTGCAGTTGAGAACTGAAACTGCAGTCCGCATGAAACGAACAATTTACAACTTACACTACAATAATATTGTTCCTTCAAAAATCTAATGAAATAATAAAGTGATATTCTAAACTTTATAGAGTGCTCTCTTCATAACCGTCACCTCGATGTTATCTCTGAAGCCTGCACAGAGTCATGCGGTTATCGGGACATGCAAAAATAAAAAACTCTTTATGTGTCTCAACCGATCGTTTATTGTGCAATTTTTTCTCAACTAAACAAAGACTCAAAAACATGGTCTACTCCATAGGGTATGCGCTGTGCATGGATCAGCCGGTCACCTATCGTGTCATAAGGCCCTGTGGAAAAGGTAACTTGGGTTAAGAACATTGAGGTTCATTACCTGAACGTGTAGCAGCAAATGAATTCAAAATATCTCAGGAGCTCGCGATGCTGTTCGGTTTCCGTTGAGAAACCACAGATTCGTGAGAAATTCACACCGCAACCTACCATTCTATCGCAACCTACCTTCCATATTTGAACTATTTTATCCTTTATTCCTCAGCGTCGTTCTGGACGTGCATTACCCTCAGAGTATCACTCTCAGAGCAGTACCCTATAAAAAAATAGGACTGTCGATAGAGCCTCGATCTTGACGTAATCTCTGATGCCTACTGCAGAGTCATCGTTTATCGAGTCATTCAAAATTAAAAACCTGGTATGTTACTCAACCGTTCTGAGGTGAGTAACACACTCCGATAAAATGATACTGACACGCACCGACTGCACTGGCACGCTCAAGACTTTAGCACGCTTGCCAGTGCCCAGAACGAAAATTAAGAGTTCCTGCGCAAAACACTATTTCTTTAAAGCTGTTTAACTTTTTTCCAACTTTTAAGATCGCTTCACTATACAATTGCACTAGTTCCAATTTTGGAACTCTTTTCCTCTCGTAATTTTCTTGAAAGGGATGAAATGCAAAGTCGCTGAGGTCGAGGATCTTAATTTTCTGTCGCGATACGTGAAAAGGGTTACTAATCACGCACGCAGGGGGAGTCTCAACCCCCAAACATGTTATAGTATTATCCTTTATGCTTGCGTACACCTGCATACCAGACATGGAGAATAAAAGAATTTGAAAGATTAAAACACATTTATTTTTGAGATGAACACGTGGATATGGGCATTAGGCATTCAGACCGAATTGACATGAGAGAGCACAACTGCGTTAATGAAAGGCCCACACATTTCTACCGTTATAAGACTTTAAACACGACAGGATATCATGTGATGCTTACCGAGAATTCAAGTTACCAATACTTCTTCGTTGACAACAAATTACGCATCCACAAAATTGCGGGCTCCACAGCAACACAAATCATAATATTTGCGAGAATAACACATCACGATTTAACCTGGAATTGTGACATGGTGTCGAATCATACAACGGGAAGTCGATTCTCGACTCAATAAACACAGGAAATCGATTGCATATAAATTAGATGATCCTTCGCGATACTTTGACAAGCACTTTTCTGTGTGCTGATCTACATCTGAAATTGAACTTCAATCACCACCTAAAAGAGCTCTCACTACTATAAACACTCGCCCTTCTGATAATAAATGATTCACTGATGGATATTCACTGCCGATGCTATTGCTCACTGCTGATGTTCCACGTCGTAGCTTAGGCTTGCTGCTGGCGTAGGCTGATGTCTTGCCCGCGCTGCAGCGGTGCCTCCTGCCGCTCCCTCATCGTGCTGCCGGCATTACAACTCGTACTCGGCCCTGGTGCCGGGAATTTCTTAAGAGTTTCGTTGGTGCGCCAATTCACTGTAGTTTTGTGCGTTGATCTTCGCATTTTGGTGAACGAACTTGACTGTTGATACTCGCAATGTTGGCGCTTGCATGGCTCCAAATCTTGATGCTGCAGTCGCCTTTGAGCTCGATCCCCGATGCAAAGGTATTTGAATCACCGCTGCGTGGCCGGTTCACTTCGATCAGGTTTCTTTTGTGAGACGGCGTTCACCGGTTGCCGACGTCCAACGTTGTTTCTTGCACTTCGAATTATTAACTTTCAAATTGCAGTTTGGTAGAAGACGTTGTTTCTTGTACTTCGAATTATTAACTTTCGAATTGCAGTTTGGTAGAAGGCAAGTCGGCGAGGCCGACCTGCGGTGTAGTGCACTCTCAGACGTCGTGCGCAGTCTCTCTCACGTGCGCTCAAAAATTCCCTCCCCCTAGGCTTCATCTATCCTCCTTATAAGCGTTTCGCATCCTTCTTTCGAGATCAGTCTCGAAGCTTCTATTCTACAGAGGCATCATCTGTATCCTGATTGGCGGCATTCTTGTTTGTTCTGACGTTTGGGACTCCCATTGGTGTGGGCTCTGCCACACCTTCTTGCGTCATTCCTTTGGCAAGCGGTGATTGGCTCAGGTCGTGCGGGCCTCTGCTACTACTTCACGCCCGCCTCCTTGCTCTCCAAAGCCTCGGCTTGTGTTGTGCCTGTGTATGTGTGCTTCGATGTGTGTTTGTGTTGTATGAACGCCTGGACCGTAGAAGTTTGGACGAAGCGCCAACCGCCTTGTGACACCTTGATATATGACATCCTGTTTCAAGCACTTGAGAGCGCCTGCACAAAGAACCGACCCTCGCCGACACGACACACAACACATTACAATGTTTGTAGCCCCGCAGAATGTTTACCCTTCTTTTAAAATGTTATAGCTTCACGGAACTTAGCCCAAAATAAAATGTGATATAATTTTGCCAAATATATATGCCTTATTTATTCTATTTCTTCACACATCCCCGCGCCCTTAACAAAATTTGAGCCGACGGTTCAAATTTTCCTATGACAATATCAAAGCATTGTAAGTTTCAAAATTTTCACTCGTTAATTTCAATTATGACCGTGACGTACCCCTTACGTTAAAAATTAGAAAATGTTCATCCCCCTCATTCAGTCCCTTCGCTTTTCCCGACATCAAAATATCCTTACATATCACCTCATGATTTACCTTCTTGCAACGCGCCGATGTTGACGCATTAAAAAAAAATTCATTAATATCTGACACACACAAAATAATTGAAACGCATCTCTTACACACATTATTGTAGTACGCAAATAGCAAAGAACACAGTAAAGATACCGCACATATCCAACAACTTGAACGCATAAATAAAACACACACGACATATTATTCTCGACTTACTCTCGGCAAATTCATCAACATAGATAAACATATAAATTAGAGATCGAAAAATCGGCGAATTTGTCACAAGCAGAGACATCCTTTCAGCTTTCTCGGTTGCAATCCACCTAAAAACACAATCTCAAATGGAGGTAATTTTCCAACCTCAAGTTTTCTTCCTCATAATTATCATTTCATCTTGTGATTCAGAGTAGACGTATTTCTTGCAACAAAAACTTGCTGTTGCTCCTCCTGTGCACCTAGGTACAGCTTGTTGTTGTTGTTCCTGTGACGTGCTACTCCTCTTCGGCTTGCTACTGATCCTGGGCTTGCTGCTGATCCTGGGCCTGCTACTGATCCTGGGCTTGCTACTGATCCTGGGGAGGGCCCCCTGCTGAGAATCGAAGTTACTGAAGCTTTTCCATAAAAATTCATCCTTGGCGTCACGTGAACTCGTGGAAATTCCGTAGATTCTCGTTGCGTCAAATCGCGGACAAATCCTGTAGATTACGGCGTCAATACGCGTTGGACTCCCACGTTGGAGCTCATCAGCTCTTCCATCATAATTGTAGAAAATGAAGCACATTTATTTGCGAAGATCTTCAGGTTTTGATTCTCAGTCCGCTTGTCGACCAGCATGACTTAGACCCCTGAGTTTCGCGTTAAATTGCTAATGATCTCCTTCCGTAAAATACGCGTTAAATTGTCTAACATGGTTACTTGGTAATCGAGAGACAGCGCATTACATGGTCGATCAACGTAAGAATGGTTCCTCGGTTTCCTTCAAATCTGCCTTGAGTGAGGCGGACGTGAGCTACGCGAAGAATTCCTACATACATACATAAAATATTTAATTTCCGGTATCCTCAACCAACTTTAGACAAAGCCGAAATTCGTTCGACGGTGTTACTAATCGGTAAAGTCACCTAAATATTTCGAAGGAAATAATACATCTCATTCCAGTAACTTACGACCAGCCCCATTTTTCAATCGTAGGCGTCGATTACCTTGGCACAAGACTATATGAAAATTCTTACACATGAGGTACGAAAGAGCAGGAAAATCACCAGGCAGGTCGAATTCCCGCATCCGCACCAAAAAAAAAACACATATACATTGGGTATTGTCAAGGCGTCCAACTTTACATTATACTCTGCCGCGAAGGCTTTTCTAACGATCAGACATTTGCCAACACCGACACACCAGAAAAAAAATTACACATACATTGGGTACTATCAGGTTATCGGACTTTGCGTTATACTCGGCCGCGAAGGCTTTTCTAGCGATCCGACATTCTAACAATACCGACATACAAAGAAATGCAAAAATAGACAAATGTCGTGTTACCAACCCGTCAAACTTTACATCTTACTACGCCGAAAGGCTCTTCAGACGATCTGACATTGTGATATCACTGACACAAAATGCAAAAAAAATAGATACGACACAAAATTTTATCCGATTCTCAGCCCCAGAGACAGTGCAGCACATTTAAATGATTCCACGTTGCCGCAAGATTATATAAACATTCACACAAATGTTGTACACCAAATCGGGAGATTTACCAAATAGGCTGAAATCCCTAACGCACTTAATGTACACATGAATACACAGTGTGTCATCACTCTGTTAGACTTTACATCATACTTTTGCTGAGAATAGCCGTTCTGATGATCTAACATCCTGTGAACACACACAAAAATGCAAAAAGACATGATTGTTCTCCTAATTCTCAGCCTTTGAGTTGCACAATTGTTATTTAATGATGTCATTTCTTCATCGTCCTTCAATTACTACGCATTTATCTCAATGCTACTGATAACATTTAATAAACATTCCTTCCTTGTTCTCACAACATCCCACATTCTTGCGTTCCGTAATACCACACTAGAGTTTTAACCACATCAGCTTGAACGTACCGCCACAATTTCTTAATTGCTTGTGCTATCCATAAAGCAATAAAATTCCGGCAGAGGCTCTCTGCTGCACGGTGTACCTCTCTTACATACATTCTCAATGAAGATTTCACTTGTACATTCCAGTCGTAATTCATTTTCAATTTTTTTTTTTTTTTTACGCTATAATCAATGCGTCTGTAGAAATTACACTCCATCTCGAAATATTGAGCATTTTCGTTGTAGAAAATGAACATATCCTAATGAAGTTGATAAATACATCATAATTATGCAAACCTACTCTCGCCATCAATTAACGATTTAATTTCAATTACTGACGAAACGGTCCACACAATTTGTTTAAAGTCACTGCTTAATCATGTTAACATTTAACATTCAAAGCATTGTCGAATGTTTCCGCTCCTCCCATCCTACGCTCAAACATAGAAGGCACGCCAGAGCTACTTTTGTTGATCAGGCAAAACCGACTCCAACGAACCTGTCCAAAATCCGCGCACGAACGAGAGAGAATGCGTAGACAAACACGAAGAATGCATTATAAAAATCCAAAGATTATTCTGAAGAATTCTCAGGGATCTTCAGGGACAAATTTATTTGTAATACACCAGGCAAATTACCTTTATACGACAAGTAAATCTTCCTGTTTAGGGAGACAATAATCCCAGGCGTACGCAGGAAATATTCATCTCTCACACAAGGCAATACTTTACTTTGCGATAAAATACGAGGTTGAATCCGACTCGAGAATTGCGCAGTATTTCTTCAACATCTACACAACTCTCTCTCTTTCGCTGTAGTAGAATTCAGTTTCAGTAAGACACAATTTGCACCTCTCACATAAGTATAATTTGAACATTCTCTTACACAACCAACGACTTGAAGAAAAATACACAATTGTTCATTAACGCACACTTCAAAGAGGAAAAATTATTCATTGGTGGCCTGAAACTGAATGGGCAAAATGTGTCTGCACCCCACGTGTTCCTTTCCTAAAACTACGTATACTTAATTATTAATCGAGTTTCAACCCACCTATTTAGCTGAGATTGAAGCACACTAAATTTATTCGCCAAACACTCGACAAAAAATTATATTTTCCCAGGACTTTATATGAATAGTGGTATGACGCTCTAAAGATTTTATGTCCACGGAATTTGAGAAGAATAACAAAACAAATTACTTTGAAACAATCGAATTCAGCAACAGCTCAAAAAAAAGCAATATTCACTTCTCACTCTTGAACACTGGAGTCTTGCATGAAATTGTTATAAATGCTGAAATTTAACAAATGATTTTTACTTTACTGGTCACGTGTGTGGCGATATTTTATCTCTAAGTAACTAAATTTATCCAAGAATTGGCTGCGTGGCCTTTTCGGAAGATGCAACACATTCTCACCGAGGAAAGAGTACACTAAAGTAAAACTTATTGTTCTAGGCAACATCACTTCCTCAGTTTCAATCCGACACCGGCATGAAAATTCTAATTCACTCTGCATTCGACAGCCAGGAACAAAATTCGTTGTCAAAAAAAACGTTCAAGTGATTACTTGGCTGAAGATCCCGACCATTATACCTGAAATGCTCTCACTTCAAAATGATTTGTGTTCCTGAGCTTGTTAGAGCAAAATTACATTCATATTAAACTTCAAGGAAACTCTCAAATTAAATTCAATCATGGTGCCATAATGAATTTAAACTTGCTCGGTCATCCAATATTTTGAATACCAAAACGCAAAATTTATTCAACTTTTCCAGTGATGTAAGTCGGTTTCAACTTAAAAATATAGGAATACATCCGGGCCATCATTCTACACATAATACCAATGAGCATTAAAAGGTGATAAATCCTGGAAACATTCAATAAGGAAACAGCATACTGAAAATTTATGAAATATATATTCAAGACAAAGCTCTGCACGAATACTCGCTTAGCAAATGCATCGGATTCCATTAGTTCAATTCATGCTGATTATATTCTCATCACAATGGCATTCAACTGTTATTTTCCGCCTGCAGAATAAAATGAAATGAATTGCAAGTGCAGCATCGTTGAAAATTTATCACTTACTTTAAAACACTACATTTAATTTTTATCCTAAGCACCGTCACTTAATTCATTCAACAATTTGCAACACAAAAAAATTTTACTGTCCCAATGACATCACGGAAATTGATTCTCAAACAATCCCATTACTGCTTCTTAGCCGATGTTAATTTAAATACCTGAAGCACTCAAATGTCAACGAATGAAAGTAGGAATTATGTTGCTATAGCTGATTGGAGAAGCTTGACACACACGTGGCCAAAAAAAAATTCTGTAGAAATTATTTATAAGTGAGGTATCATTTAAAAATGAAAATTCCAACCAAATTAATTACTAAATTCCTTTTATCTTTTGAGTAATGATGGCAGCACGTCAGAACGTGACTAAATTATGCTGGCTCTCGGATGCACCAAAATAAATGTTCCAAGATGACAACGCTATAAATTGACCTTTGATGCAATATTCACTCACACAACATTACTTGAATCAACTCAGAGGCACGAGAAGAATGAGCAAAGATTCCGGAACGTATAAATTTCTCGTAGCACCTCGAAAATTAATGACCATGGATCACACTCAGCCAAGTACACTTCAAATTGGGTGCTCAGAAAATGGTCCGACTGCAGCTGCAGGCATTTCAAATTTTATTGCCCCACACTCTCACGCATTTATGACTCCAAGCAGTGAAATGCCATTACACGCCGACTCACTCAGTCTCCGCAGCGGCCCATTTCTGGCCGGAATCAGTACCAAAATTGGGCGGCACCAAAATAACTCGCAGAAAATTGGCACATGACGAACATTCTGCTGCATATCACGCACCTACACGACTGAATCTAATCCTTGAGAGATTGTAACACAAACAAAATCTTTTAGGCATTGAATGATTACCAAAAAAAAATGTCTCCCATGATGAACAAAAATATTTTATTAATGCCGGCTGCACTTCAGAACTTGCAATTTTTATAACGATTAGCACGGCCAAGAAAATAAAATGCTCTCAGAAGATTCAACACTGTTATTTTTTAAAATTTGTTGTGAAACTCGCCAAGAAGACAATATTCAACTTAATCAATTTCAACATTATGACAAAAAAATCTGATCTACGCCTGCAATACTGTCAAATGAACTTCTCATTATTCCTGAGAAACTTAATGGCAGAGAATTACACAGCTTTACAGAGTTCAGTCAGGCTTACTTCAAATTAGGCGCTCAGATATAGTCTGACTGCGGCTCAGCTTTACCGCCACAAGAAATTTCCGGTCTTTTATCACCCTTCCAACAGCTCGCCCTGTCTCAGGCGACGGCATAGATCTCTAAGTTAGAAATTACTCCCCAAGAATTGGAGCGTCCTTAAAATGACACGGGGTGAATTGTACTAGCAGAAAATTCTGCTTAATTATCGAGCGACTATTTGACTGAATTAAAAATAAAAAAAAAAGAAACAGATATTTTTAGACAACTAAAAATAATTAAAAACAATCTCCATGTTGATATACAGACAGTACGCTTGCGGTCAATTAATATTTTCCCTGTCGCGATACGTGAAAAGGGTTACTAATCACGCACGCAGGGGGAGTCTCAACCCCCAAACATGTTATAGTATTATCCTTTATGCTTGCGTACACCTGCATACCAGACATGGAGAATAAAAGAATTTGAAAGATTAAAACACATTTATTTTTGAGATGAACACGTGGATATGGGCATTAGGCATTCAGACCGAATTGACATGAGAGAGCACAACTGCGTTAATGAAAGGCCCACACATTTCTACCGTTATAAGACTTTAAACACGACAGGATATCATGTGATGCTTACCGAGAATTCAAGTTACCAATACTTCTTCGTTGACAACAAATTACGCATCCACAAAATTGCGGGCTCCACAGCAACACAAATCATAATATTTGCGAGAATAACACATCACGATTTAACCTGGAATTGTGACACGGTGTCGAATCATACAACGGGAAGTCGATTCTCGACTCAATAAACACAGGAAATCGATTGCATATAAATTAGATGATCCTTCGCGATACTTTGAAAAGCACTTTTCTGTGTGCTGATCTACATCTGAAATTGAACTTCAATCACCACCTAAAAGAGCTCTCACTACTATAAACACTCGCCCTTCTGATAATAAATGATTCACTGATGGATATTCACTGCCGATGCTATTGCTCACTGCTGATGTTCCACGTCGTAGCTTAGGCTTGCTGCTGGCGTAGGCTGATGTCTTGCCCGCGCTGCAGCGGTGCCTCCTGCCGCTCCCTCATCGTGCTGCCGGCATTACAACTCGTACTCGGCCCTGGTGCCGGGAATTTCTTAAGAGTTTCGTTGGTGCGCCAATTCACTGTAGTTTTGTGCGTTGATCTTCGCATTTTGGTGAACGAACTTGACTGTTGATACTCGCAATGTTGGCGCTTGCGTGGCTCCAAATCTTGATGCTGCAGTCGCCTTTGAGCTCGATCCCCGATGCAAAGGTATTTGAATCACCGCTGCGTGGCCGGTTCACTTCGATCAGGTTTCTTTTGTGAGACGGCGTTCACCGGTTGCCGACGTCCAACGTTGTTTCTTGCACTTCGAATTATTAACTTTCAATTGCAGTTTGGTAGAAGACGTTGTTTCTTGTACTTCGAATTATTAACTTTCGAATTGCAGTTTGGTAGAAGGCAAGTCGGCGAGGCCGACCTGCGGTGTAGTGCACTCTCAGACGTCGTGCGCAGTCTCTCTCACGTGCGCTCAAAAATTCCCTCCCCCTAGGCTTCATCTACCCTCCTTATAAGCGTTTCGCATCCTTCTTTCGAGATCAGTCTCGAAGCTTCTATTCTACAGAGGCATCATCTGTATCCTGATTGGCGGCATTCTTGTTTGTTCTGACGTTTGGGACTCCCATTGGTGTGGGCTCTGCCACACCTTCTTGCGTCATTCCTTTGGCAAGCGGTGATTGGCTCAGGTCGTGCGGGCCTCTGCTACTACTTCACGCCCGCCTCCTTGCTCTCCAAAGCCTCGGCTTGTGTTGTGCCTGTGTATGTGTGCTTCGATGTGTGTTTGTGTTGTATGAACGCCTGGACCGTAGAAGTTTGGACGAAGCGCCAACCGCCTTGTGACACCTTGATATATGACATCCTGTTTCAAGCACTTGAGAGCGCCTGCACAAAGAACCGACCCTCGCCGACACGACACACAACACATTACAATGTTTGTAGCCCCGCAGAATGTTTACCCTTCTTTTAAAATGTTATAGCTTCACGGAACTTAGCCCAAAATAAAATGTGATATAATTTTGCCAAATATATATGCCTTATTTATTCTATTTCTTCACATTTCTAAATTTGGTTTTCTAAATTTTATTAATAATTTTTTCTAAATTTGATGTTACCAATTTGATATTTATCTAAATTGATCACAAACGATTATTTATATGCTAATTTTAACAGTAAACCAAACTTATACTATGTAATCGATGCTAATTTTCTCTTTAGTCCTTAGTAAATTTTAAAAGTTTGCGTTTGAGTCTAGGCGGCAAAAACATAACGAAATTTAATTACTACAAGGGAAGTTACGTAAATCATTATGAATAAAATCACAGCAAACAAATCAGCAACCGACGATGAATAATCTTTAGCCCTTCTCGAAAACATCTGTGTTGACTCAAGCGAAACAGTTCAGATACATTTTGAGTTTTTCAAATATCCTACAAAACGAATTCCATACATAATCTTTTTTTAAACATTCAGATTTGATCTTCACTTCTTCATGTTACATCATGATATTAAATTCACAGCATTCACAGCACAACCCGACACCGTCTGAAATGCTTTTCATCACATGCTTTAATCACACGCACGTAACACCAAGAGACTAAATTCACAGCACATCGCAACAGCGTCTGGAATACTGCTCATCACATGCTTTAATCACACGCACGTAACATCAATGAACTAAATTCACAGAACATCGCGACAGCGTCTCAAATGCTACTCATTAAATGCTTTAATCACACGCACGGAACATCAATGGACTAAATTCACAGCACATCGCGACAGCGTCTCAAATGCTACACATTAAATGCTTTAATCACACGCACGTAACATCAAGGGACTAAATTCACAGCACATCGCAACAGCGTCTCGAATACTACTCATTAAATGCTTTAATCACACGCACGTAACATTAGGGGACTAAATTCACAGCACATCGCGACAGCGTCTCGAATGCTACTCATCACATGCTTTAATCACACGCACGTAACACAACGGGACTAAATCCACAGCACATCGCGACAGCGTCTCGAATGCTACGCGTTTGAAGTTCGTCAGCTGGGGTTGCGAACAAGGGAGTTGGATTTTGGGCGTTTTGAAGCAGTAGCGCTGACGACTCCTGCCTCGTTATTTCCGGTAGCAATAACTGGAGCCTGGCTCCTTGATTTCCGGTGGGATGATCGCCTCTCGTTTGCTGCAGATGTCGCGCGTGCGGCCGCCTCACAACAGTCGCACAATCTGCGAGCACGACCCGAAGGCTACTGTAAATCTTTCTCGAGTTCCAAATGTTCCTCCAGCGAACGAAGATTTGCTCCTTGCAGCTGAGGAACTAGCGTTTGCTAAATAAAAATGAGAAGCAGCAGCTTCTCGTACCAGAATCATTATCTGTTTCTTGGAGTTTACTAGACTGTGAACTCTCGATAAAAATAGGGAGTAAAATATATGTCGGGACAGCACGTACCTGCACTGGGCCAAGCATTGCTATCGTTGGGCTTCGGTCACCTTTTAGGGTGATCGATAGCTCAGTCGGTAGCGTGCCGGCGCGGTAATTTCTAAGTCCTGAGTTCGAGTCTCGGAACTCCTTGTGTACATTTATTTCGTTTCAACTTGTGGAAGCAGCAGCTTCTCGTACCAGAATCATTATCTGTTTCTGGGAGTTTACTAGACTGTGAACTCTCGATAAAAATAGGGAGTAAAATATATGTCGGGACAGCACGTACCTGCACTGGGCCAAGCATTGCTATCGTTGGGCTTCGGTCACCTTTTAGGGTGATCGATAGCTCAGTCGGTAGCGTGCCGGCGCGGTAATTTCTAAGTCCTGAGTTCGAGTCTCGGAACTCCTTGTGTACATTTATTTCGTTTCAACTTGTGGAAGCAGCAGCTTCTCGTACCAGAATCATTATCTGTTTCTGGGAGTTTACTAGACTGTGAACTCTCGATAAAAATAGGGAGTAAAATGAGGAGAGAATGGAAAAGTCAATTGTAATAATTTGCAAGTTCAGGTTGCGAATTGGATTCGTGGATGAAGTTCGTTTCTCATTAGTGAAAGTAAGAAAATACTTCTGCACTCCAGAATTGTAAAGCATTTTTAGTATAAATTGTTGAGTATTGTTTGAAGTTTTGAATTTGAACTCAATAAATTCAGAGCAGACGCCTAATGAATAACCGTCAGGAAAATATAAATATCCTCAAAAACATCATATTGAATTGAAATTAACAGTGCTGTAAAACACAAGTTCTATACAATTGTGAATTATTTACGCCCCTTCAATTCATGCTGGCCCCCAAAAGGAATTTAATTACTCACCACTACCATGGACATTACCTCTTATGAACACTAGTCCACCCCCCTTCATTTGAAATAAAAAAGAGGGCGAAATGAGAGAAAGGCCGTAAGAAATTAAAAAATACAATCTCTCGAGAGTTGATGAGGCCGCGTGAACACGGCCCGTCAAAATATTAGGACTGGAGCTTGTATCACAGATACGCTCATCACACACTGCAGGCTGGCTTCGGACAGACAGCCAGACCGACCGACGGGCGGACGCGGCTCTTATTATAGTATAGATTAGGCATCAAATAACTAAGAATCAATCAGACAACAGAACATGCTAGCTTTGTGGGCCTTGTAGGCCTCTGGAAACTCAGCAGAAGAGGGGAAATTTTTAGCTATGTAGAAAATAAAGAATAATGTAATGAAAGACATGAACATATATAGATGCTACCGATGAATAGTGAAGATGACAGAACCTGAATCCCCTTCAGTCGTATCCAGGATGTTGCGTCATAAATCATGAGATTACTGTTTGATTTTATAAGAAACGACATTAATAACAAAAAAGTTAACGACAAAAATCTTATTGCTGAAAACCAGGGTGCAAATTATCTTGAGTGCACGCCACAGTTACAATTTGTAAGTTACTTTCGGATCGAACTTTTCCTTTTATGAGTATTAATACAGATTTTTAAATTCAGAGAAAAGCTAGAAAATTCATTTCTTCGGTTATTTTACTCTTGAGTTTGAAAAGGCTTATTAACCCTTTATCGACCAACATCATTTCTGAAGGATGTTCAGAAATCACTCACATCGTTCTAATATTTCAAATTTAAACAATTTTTAAACAATTTATTTACCACAGGTGATACAGAGGTAGAATGTTTCTCAAGTCTAGTACAATGGTCAAACTAAAGTAGAGCTACCTGTGGGCCCAAACAAGTTCAAAGACTTCTAGGGCATCCTACCATCACGTTATTCTAAGGTGTACACTAATGTTTAACCTAGTTCACTTAACTTAGTTTCGCATTAGACTGATCATTGAGGTAATTAATTACACAACTATGTGCTCTCCGCGGCACAGTGGTTAAGGGATCTGCCTTGTATGTTGGAGACGAGGGTTCGTATCCCGGCGCTGGCGCGGAGATTTTCCCCGTTGGGTATAAGGGAAAGCTCAAGCACAATACCCCACTCAACCCAGGTGTCGGAAATGGGTACCGGCTTTACGGGGGAACCGTCATGGTGTCCTATATATAGGGTTAGTTATAAGACATTTGAAAAACCAATGCTTAAGATCATATGTATCAGGCTTGATTGGAAATAAAGCATCCCAAAGATGCCAATGTTTGTTTTGTTTGTTGTTTTGTTTTTGTAATTAACTCGATATTTTATGCTGTATTTTACAATATAGGTCAAATCAGCTATATAATATAACGATTACAATATAACGATTTAAGAGCAGATAAAAAAAGCAGATAAAATCGTTCGATAAAACGATTTAAGAGCCGACTGAAGATCGGTTATGTTACCCATGGCAAGTTACATTATTAGGACCAGACATGTAGGAGACATGAAATACTCGCATGAAAAGTTCACACTGAACTGTGTTTAAAAGGAGAATTTCTGGGAAATCATCGTAGTATTTTGTTCTAAAGCAGAACAATTTGGGCGTTGCTGGGTTAATATAGGCGACCAATAAACAACTATGGGGTTGATATAAGCCCCATAACCACGGTAGAGGAAACAAGGTAGGGTCATTTCTATGGGAGAAAGTGCACCTCCTCTTGTTCGGCTATCCAACAGAAAGGCTTTATTTCAGACAAACTCTATGACGTCACCAAAACGCAATGTCGTTAAGTCAATAGTGGAGCCAGATTTGGGAGTAGCAGTGCTACTAGATGGAATATGAGCGCTGCTATTGGTTCGTTGCCGTGACGTCAGCAAAACCACATTGTCAACGAAAAAAAGACTGGTTGAACCTACCTTGTTTCCTCTACCGTGCCCATAACTGAGGGCGTGTCTCCGTGTCCCACAACGACAGTTATTTTTTAATTTCATCACATTAATGTTTAACTTTACAACTACCTACAGTTTCATAAAACTATACCAGGTATACATACCTGGTATAGTTCAGTCATCGATCTTCGCGTCCCTCTCACTCGTAGCGGCAACGATCTCAGTTTTCCTATTCCCTTACTATCTTTTAGTTTGTAAGAGTGATAGCCCCTTTTCAAGCTTGATTAATTATACAACTATTTGATGCTATTTTTAATTATTTAATGAATCTTCTCCGGTAGTATTAGGTAACTCAAAACTTGCCGTTTTTAACAGTGCAATCATTATTGCTGAAGCCAACTCATACTGACAAGTGGTTTACGATTCAAAAGAAGCTCAAGCACTTTGTGAAGCTCTTGTGTTGAAGCATCCTCGCCAAGTACTCACTATTGAAAAGCATATATGTATTGTCCCTGTTATCTCTATCTTCTATTTTTACATTTACTTAGAAGCATCACTCGCCACTTGCAATAAAAATTTTCTTAGGGTGCACTTTATTCCCGAAATGAGTACATATATGTCAATAAATCTATTCAAACATACTTTTATTTTTTCAATTTTGCTAGTTTAACTTCTTACAACGTAACTCACGTAACTCCCGTAACTCCCATCTCTTAGGGGCTGCGGGCAATACCGTCTACCTACAGTAAACGGTCGTTATAGTTCTCTTGCCTTGACACGACTTACCTGCGTGTTTAGCAGCCCTTTTAAGACCGAGGTATTGTTCTAATTTATGCCCCCTTATGCCCAATGAATATACAAAGGTCTTGTTTTCATATTGGGAAATTTTTACTGATTATCTTATTGGGAAATTAAATATTCTTTAGGCTGGTTGTAAAACTTGATCACTTCATTTACCAATAGCTTCCACCTAGAGTTAATGGTTTCATCAGTGGCTTACCGAATAAGTACCACGAGCCGAGGGTGCTGTCGTGATTACCCATTAATTAACTTGTGAAGCCGTTGATTTGTTCTCTCTCTTCAGCAAAACAACTTCAACTAATATAAAATTTACCTCTTGTGCTCAGATCATTGATAGTTTTGCTCGGAAGATGCTCCTGTGCCTTGTACACATCTTCCTTTTAGTTATAATTTTTCTCGATTCCTAATTTGAAAATTATTCTAGATTATAGGAATTCACTACAGGTACAATTAAACTGTTTCAACACTGCAAATGCTAGTTTGTCAGCAGCGTTCATTTAATTTGAGCATATAACATCTGCAGCTTCGGTTAAGACCATCAAGTCTTAACGTTTGTGGAGCTCCTTCTTTTTCATATCGAGATGAGGGATGCTTCAACCAGTTAGTGGAACGCCATTTAGTGCTTTACAAGTAAACTTTCTTTTGCTCGTCCGCAGCTAGCTTACCTGAGATCAGATTTATTTTCTCATTCTTGTTTAGTCCATTAAAAATGGACAAATTATTTAGCATTAGTAAACATACCTGAAGAGGTACTTTCACTCATCTCGTGATTTATTCCGTTTTCAATCGTAAGAAGAAATATTCATAGCATATGCTCGGTTGCTGAAATTTTGCCATATCAAATTTGGCGATCTATAGAAAAACATTCAAATCAGGTGGGTTATAAGTCATTTAATTTCTCAATTTTTTTATGAGAATGAACGGATATCCTTTTCGGTGGCACAGCGGTTAAGGGATCGGACTTGTATGTTGGAGTCGCGGGTTCGTATCCCGGCGCTGGCGCTGCGATTTTCCACGTTGGGTATGAGGGAAAGCTCAAGCACAATACCCCACTCGACCCAGGTGTCGGAAATGGGTACCGGCTTTACGGGGGAACCGTCATGGTGTCCTATATATAGTGTTAGTTATAAGACATTTGAAAAACCAATGCTTAAGATCATTTGTATCAGGCTTGATTGGAAATAAAGCATCCCAAAGATGCCAATGTTTGTTTTGTTTTTCCTATTTTTTCAAGTTTGATAATAAATTAAGACCATTGTTTTGAAGCATGATTATATATTAGATGAGCGTATTCTTGGAGTAAAACAATATTGTCTTTCATTATATGAAAGCGTTCGCTTGTGTCGTTTTGATTAGTTTGTTTATTTTCTTTCTACATAGAATTTCATGTGACGGATTGATTCCGCAGCCGCAGGTCTGTAATCACTCTCGTAAAATTTGCGGTAGTATTCGCTTAGCTGTTGCATACTGTGTTTCTTTAATAATTTAAATAAAAAATTAGGATTCATCGATGGCTGTAATTGACGTCAAATCAGCTGATGAATTTAGCAAACTTCAAGCGTAAGTAATAATCAAATTTGGACGCGTTAGCTGCTCATTTTTAAATCATTTTAGGGGGCAAATTTCAGCTTCTTGAAAACATCAAAATCTGACTTACCGGTTCTTCTTGCTAACTCTTAGTTTTTATTTTATTGTCATGTTAGAACTATAATTTATTAGAATTTCTGTCAAAAAATTGTAGTGTATATTTCAAACCAGTTAGGACTTCAATTTCTGTAATTTTTTTTGTAATTGATTGTACAGACTAGATTATTTGAATATTGCTTTAGCCTTAATGTTGAAAGGGTTAATATAATAGTAGTTTGAAACGCATATTGTACAGGCATAATTATTTCTACTTTGAATTTTGTTCAAGAGCCGATTAAAATTTTATCCATATTCCATAAGATCCTATTTCTTGGCTAATAAAATTCTACCTAAAATTATTTTTAATTGTTTCATTCAACCTGAGGTACTTGCCATAATTTTTATTTTGGGTCAATGTGAAGTTTAATGCAATCACGGAAAATAATAACGCCGCTCCCAGGAATCACTAAAGGAACACATTTCAGAACGTTTTACATGAATGACATTCTGCTCGCTGATGCGTTTTTTTCGAATAATTGAACTTTGAAGTTGGCCTTGGCGCCAAAGGAAGCGAGCGCGTGAAACGGAATTTAATTAATAACGGAAGCTATTACAAACGTAAAGAGGTTGGGTCGTGAGGGGGAGGCACAGTTCTTCTAGTGAAAATTATAAATAAAGCTTCTAACCCACCCATTAGGGTGACGACCGCAATCTTGTTTACATCGGGTCTAACATGGCGACCACCATGGGCGCCTCCATTTTGGACCCGATGTCAACAAGATTGCGGTCGTCACCCTAATGGGTGGGTTAGAAGCTTTATTTATAATTTTCACTAGAAGAACTGTGCCTCCCCCTCACGACCCAACCTCTTTACGTTTGTAAAAGGGGGTTAGCTTCCGTTTTTAATTAAATTACGCTCGCTTCCTTTGGCGCGGGAAGGCCAACTTCAAAGTTCAATAATTCGAAAATAAAGCATCAGCGAGCAGAATGTCGTACGTGTAAAACGTTCTTAAATACGTTCCTTTAGTGATTGTTTGGAATATAATTATTAATTTCCGTGATTGCATTAAACTTCACATTGACCTTATTTTGCACTGTATGCATTGCCCAAGTTATTGTTAGGTGATAAAGTTTCTTATAAGTATTTATTGATGATCTTGATTGATTTTAACTACTCTCTGATTGCACTAACTTAGCTTATTTAGGCTACCTAGAATTTCAACTAGCAAGTTTAAGTTTGATGGCTGCAAATTGAATTGTCACTCATTGATTTTTAATTAAGTGAATTTTTGATTTGAAAATTTGATGAATATAGGATGTTGCTATTTTAGATGATCTAATTTAGCTACTAATTAGTACAAGAGATCATGACATTTTCAAATTTTGTTCAAGCATAATTAGAATATTAAACTATGTAGCGTATGCATTTTTGTTTCTCAAGCAGTAAAGGTCTAATGATTTTACAATTGTGATGATTATTTGAATTAACACTCTGCAAACCAATGTTAGGCCTTTACAAATTCATACGATTAGCTGCATAGCATATGTATTTAAGCTTTACTGGATATTTTTATAGCCTACATGATATTTCTAAATGCAGGTTTAATTTTTTCAGCAAAATTAGTTTCCCTTATCAAATAAAAAATTAAGTAAATATAGTTTTGACCTCTCTGAGGATTGAATATATTAACACACTCAAAAGCAAGATCAAAAATCCTAGACTGATGATTAAGCAGGCCTTCTTTTTATCATAATAGAATAAGTGTTTTTAATTGTAACTCACACTTTTTTGGTTCTCTGGTATACTTTTCTAGCATGTACTACTTTCTTCAGTTTTTCTTGTTTCAATCTATCTTTCCCTATACATTTACTATGGGGATACATCCTATGCATAGATTTCTCATTTCCTTAACTCTATACAAAAATGTGCATTTCTGTAATACTCCTGGGTATATTGTTTTAGTTAAAAAAAGCTCAAGCTAACCTGTAATCTAGTGTATTCTGATCAAAGATTTTATTCAGTTTATTAGGAATTTGGATGAAGCCTTCATAGATCATGAAGCTTAATTGTAGATACACCATTTAAAATGTGTGCAAGCTTACTAATTTTATTGGACTAGCTTTAATCACTAATGATGCTGAAAAATTCAAGAAAAATTTTTATATCAGGGATTTTGAAATTTATGTCTGCATAAAGTTTTTATCAATGGTTTTATGTCAAAGCTTCACTCTAAAGCCATGAGAAAAAAAAATTCTAAGTTTAATGCTTGGATGCAATGAATTCAATCTAGAATAACATTGATACAAAGTGAGCAAAAAAATGTTGTTCACATAGAGTAGAAGTGTATTCAAATAAATTATAGTCTTTTAAGATTAGTCAGGTATTGGGCACAAAATTAGATACTAGCTTATTCATATGAATAATTAAGATGTTTATTGCAGGAAAAGTGGAGTGTTGGTGTGCCACTTCCAGGCTGAGTGGGCTCCTCAATGCAAGCAAATCAGTGATGTCATCTTGGAACTGGCTTCACAACCTGAAACAAAGGTATCCTCATTGCATTGCTTTTCCAGTGTCATCAGCTGTTTAACCACTGTTGTGTTGCTCTTTATAGTATTACCTGATACAAAGGTATCCTCATTGCTTTGCTTTTCCAGTGTCATCAGCTGTTTAAGCACTGTCATATTGCTCTTTATAGCATCAACACTTTGACTGCGACGAGCGTCACCGGTGGTACACGGAAGTAATTGTCACAATGCTGCTGACCTGTCAGTAGATGCAAACACAATTTTCATGAATATTTAATCAAAGCAAAATGAAGGTAAGATCCAGTTCACTTTTGGTATTTTCCAAATAGCTTACTACAATTGACATTAATTTTAGTTTGGTGTTTAACTTAATATTTAGTTGTAGCAGTCTAAAGTGTTAACAACCATTGCCTGCATTGATGTTGTGGTTTCTAGTGCAGTTGTCCAGCTTGTCCTGTGGCTTGGAATATGATGAAATATCTAAATCTGAAATGTAACTTATTCAACTTGTTTGCTTTAACAGTTTCAGATCAATTCAGCCCTTCTGCCCATGTATTTATTATAAGTTACAGGTTACAGATATACGACTGGGTGAACCGGTGAAAAAATAAGAATAAGGTTTTATAATTTACTGATGTTCATTTTAAATGAAGTCTAGTACAGAGCACCTAATAAATACACAAAATTGAATAGAAAACGAGAAACTATTGAATAATAAATACGGATGCTTAGACAGCTGTAGTTAATGAATTTAAACAATAAGCACTACGCGCAAGACTGACAACAGGACTACCATAACAACAATATATAGAGTAAAATAAATACAGATCTTTAGAACACTATCAGAACAGACTGCTTCGGGCCGGCCAGATCGCAGCTGCTAGTGAAAAGCGTAAAGTTCTATATCGAGCGAGTCCAAAAAGAGATGCGAAGTGCAGTCCACTAAAAACTGGCAAGTATTAAAAGCCAGGATAGTATCTGGGTTCCAGAAGCCGTCACCCGCAGCTGCCTCTGGCACGCTTCGGTTTTCCGCGTAGTTGAGTTGAAAAATGCTAACTTCCTTAGACATGCATGCACTGGTCAGATTGTGGCTGGAACTTGCCTGAGTATCTCAGTGTGGGGGACGACTGAAGACCTCACTGATGAACAATCAAAACCAAGCTGTTATTAGAACATGAAAATGAAAATATTGGAAATATTGTCAGGGCTATAACGGATAAATAAAGCACATAAGTAACCTAAAACAAAACGCACCTCCGCCTCGAGCGGTGACTGCTGAAGCTATGAATGAATACACAAATCTCCCTGACTATATAGGAAAAGATGTTGCTTTTAGCACATGTTTTTTTCCGACGCAAAACTACAGCAAGAAAGACCGATGAACAAAAAGCAAGCTGAATCACAATACCGGGCAACATAAAACAAGAAAGAAGTATAACCCAAAAACATTAATTCCTACAGCTTTCCATTCCTTGACAGTTATGTTTGTAAATTATCAATTTGATTTTGTATTACAAATATTTGTTCAAACTAAATGGTATCATGAGAAAAGAATATTGAGTTTTATATTAAGTTTTTGAAGTAATCTCAATACTGTAGCTTATAAAAAAATTAGCAATCAGCTTATTTTTAAATTCATGTCATCAGTATGTGTACATAATCTTGGCCAACTAAAGTCTGAGTCAATAATCACCATGAAGAAACAATACCTGAAATGAGCGTAAAAGCACATTGAGGAAACATTTTGAATATCCATTTTTTCATACCAATTTTTCTCATCACAATGCATTGAAATTTCTAAATCTCCTGAAAAACAAAGGAAGTTCACATGGTAATAACTAATTATGAAAAACGTATTGTAAACAAACAGTTCTGGGGCTGCCTCAATTTTCCTAAGATCTCATTTCTCCCATCACAGAATGTAGTGTACTGCAACATCCAAGCTGAGGAAGTACCTGAAGTGAGCCAGAAGCTGTCGATCAGTGCAGTGCCGACTGTGGTGGTGACGAGCACAGCGCAGGATGGAGGACAGGCCGCTGTTGTAGGCAGGGTGGACGGTGCCAAGCCTGCTGATCTTACAGCTCTAGTCAAGAAAGTGGTTAGTGGGAGAAAATTGCCTTCTCTACTCAGCTGTCTTTTCTTTTTTTTAATTTTTTTTTACCTCACCCTTGAGGGGATACTTCTATTGTATTTATGGGAATTAACACTCTCAGGGGGGAAAATGTGTGAGGGCCCACACTGAGAGTTACTGTAGGTAGGCCATCTTTTTGTTGAAATAAAATATTTTTGTTCTGTAAAGGTGATCTCGTTTTTGGTTCACTGCTGTCCTGTTTTTCAGCACCTAGGTACTACATTCTTCCTCGAGGAACTTTTATTTTGTTTCATGAGCTACTTACTCTTTCTATGCTCCTTCTGCATAGATTCTGCATGCCTTAATTTCTATACTAAATGGTGCCTACCTCTCTTTGGAACACTTTTTTGTTATCAGTTAGGGAGGTTTAAACTAACCTTTAATCTAATCTTTTTCTGACCTCAGCAGTTACTGGTGACTGAGATCTTGCCACGGTAGTTTTTATAGTTTTCAAAAACAGATGATGGGCTCTGTTTCTATCACCATGCAACTTTCTGGCAGTATTTTTGTTGTAAGAAAGATTTTCAAGTCTTAAGAATTATGGAGCTCCTTACATACATAGAAATAGGGACTGTGGCCTCTACTTGAATGCTCTAGGTTTTATATTATGAGTTCAATTTTTAGGTTTTCATTATGTGTAATGGGATGGTGGCAAGGATGCGCATTGATGAGTTATATCATTTGATATTTTGAGGTCTCCCATATCTTGGAGCTTCAATAGGTAAAATTCCATACCTTTTACTTTTACTGGTGCTTATGGAGATTGTTCAGCTATGTGCGCTGTGAGAAAAGTGTTGGTACCATTTATCAAATCAGTTGAGGAATTGAGAGCTTGATGTATTATTTCCTCCAAGCATTCAATCATATTTATTCTGTATTATGTGTGATCTTAGATAGGTTACTATCCTATGTCAGTTTATTGTAAGACTAGCTTGAAAAGGACTATTGTAAAAAAATTCATGCATAGGAAAGAGCTCCCTGCTCGAGCTGCTCTACTCCCAATAAACTGCTAATTATTTGCAATATTAATCACTGCAGATCCGCCTGCAACTCTTGTGTGGAAACTCAGTGATGTTTCATTTTCACCACTTGTATTTCACTACCGTTTCTGTTGTGTTAACCTGCCACAGGCAGCTAAAGCCCTTCTCACCGGTGCTGGGATCACGAGTGATGCGGCAGCCAAAACCAACCACACCACCGCACCTGAGGACATCAATGCTCGCCTTAAGCTTCTGATCAACTCGGCTCCTTGCATGCTCTTCATGAAGGGCAGTCCTGACAATCCCAAGTGTGGTGAGGCATGGTTTATCTACTACCTTCAGATCTGTATGTTATTACTTGATGTTCCTGAGTGCAAAACCACTTCACAAAAACCAATGAAATAATGAAGTAAAACTGCTTTTACTGCAATGGACTTCTGAGGGTTATCTATGATTTGGGAAAATACATTCATACAAGGGAAAGTAAAAAGGCAAATGATTGGTCTCCTTTGATGAAGCCTATCACAATGGTCTCTAATTTTTGGCGATCCTAAAGATCGTGTACTTGTGACGATGCCTCGAGTTATCGTATTGCTTGACTGAAAAAAAGTAGTTTGACCATGATTACTTGGTATTACTTTTTAAATCAAAACTTATTTCCAATAGAAGCTGATTTTGTGTTGCAGATCTTGCGCTGAAGCAACTGACTCATGAATCAATTAAATTTTGCAATTTCTTAAATGATTGTTCTGAAATATATGCTGGTGTAGTGCTGGAACGTCATTCATGTGATGGTTTGCAAATATTTGCTGGTGTAGTGCTGGAACATCATTCATGTGTTCTGGTTGGCAGGATTCAGTCGCACCACAGTCGAGTTGCTGGCTCGCCACAACACCCAGTACTCTACTTTTGATATTCTGACGGACGAAGCCGTGAGGCAAGGCCTCAAGACCTACTCCAACTGGCCTACCTACCCTCAGGTGCGCGTTTTTTGGACAACTGTCTGATCGTTTCAAACACGTATGGTTAGCGATCTGAAATTTTCGTAAGCTATTTTCTTTGAGATTGTCATTTCTTCGCTTACCTAATCATTTCCAGTTCTGAAATTTGCTTTGTGGTCTTAGGTGAATATGAGCAATAATATTCTACGTTCTTCTTTCATGCCGTTTCACTTTACTTGATGCAGCTTTATGTGAACGGTGAGCTCATCGGTGGATTGGACATTCTGAAGGAGATGGACGCCAGTGGGGAACTTGCAGGAATGTTGCCAAAGAAGCAAAATCTTGATGAAAGGTACTCGAACCAAGACGTTTAATAATCATCAGTTTTGTCAATGCTGTAAACATTGTATTGGTTGACAATTTGTTAACTTCAACCTGATAATCACTTCGATTTTTTGCCCATAAGAAACTCGAACTTGAGACTTGTAATATCTTCTCATCTTTTAAAACATTATTCATGCCTTTGTCTTGTTAGGTATTGAGGAGCTAAATAATTGATTTAAAAAAAAACTAACTGTGAACACATTGCTAAATGTATCATAAGACTTTATTTGTGCTGGTTCGAGACTGATGCTAAAGCTCAAGTATATTTACTTCCTCATTTTTTCTCAGACTAAAATCACTTGTGAACAAGGCGCCGCTCATGGTGTTCATGAAAGGCGAGCCTGAAAACCCGCGGTGTGGATTTTCTCGAACGCTGATGGAAATTCTTAAAGAAATCAAGTGAGTATTTCCTTTGATCGTGTGGAAGATGATTCATCCCGTGCTCGTGTGTTAGTGAGATAGCATTTTGTGGTTAGTGCCCGTTGGCTTAGAGTTAATTCATAGATGAAGCTACTCTTCTCCTTGTAACTTGATTGTTTGTTGCGAGAAATGTCCTTTCCGCATGGACCTGAAAAGACTAAGCTGATCTCTATCAGTCCGACCTGGTTTAGGATGCTATTTTGCAAACGCTGAACTCACCTGTGAAATTAACTTTTGAATTGCTCTTTTCTATAATTTAACAATAGACTAAATGTATATCATTGAGAACAGCTAAACATTAAAAAACTGTGTGTCTTGTATTTTTCAATAGTTAATATTTATTACTCCCCAGTGATACTGCGAACTTTAACTTCTTAAAATATAGAGAAGAGGTGAGGCGTACTTCAAGGAAGACATGGGGAAATACTGAGATCTAAGAAATGTGTGTGAATATGAGCTGTTATTTATTTATCATTGGCCTCGCAGTGGCCGAGTGTATAGAGCGCTTGCGTTCTATGCTTCATGCCCAGGTTCGATCCCTGTGAGCGGCAGTTGGCGTGAAAAACGCTGATGCGGCAAATCAGGGTCGTTGCCTGCAGTATGGTCACTGTCCTCAAGGAATGTTACCTGAGCACTAAACGAGAGAAAAATGAGGCCTAAAGCTCGGGCGTGACTAGGGGCCTGGGGAACCCCTATCATGTACATTCCCTGTAAAGTATCATGTAAATGATGCTAGCCACCCTCTACGTGAAAAGAGGAAAAGGCTTGGTATATACTATATACCATATACCATTTATTTATCACAATATGATTATTCTGACCGTGTTCCACGGCCATGGTGTCGGAACTTGGGAATGGAGCAAAGGGAGAACGAATTGTGACGAGAGATAAATGAAATTAGAAGGGCTTTTAAGAAGAGAAAAATACTTACTTGATTTCTACCATCACTTTGCAGTTTCATGTGTTGAATTGTCAGAGTTATTGATTGTCTATTTAATTGATGAGGTTGGCTTGGCATGGATGAATGATTTACTCATAGGGTTATTTGGACTATTAACTGTCATGTTAGTAACTTGTCAGTATTTTGTAATTTGAATAGGTAAGTGGTAATGTAAAGTTAATTGCCCAAATTTACGCCTAAATAAACTTTTAAACCAACCAAACGTGCTATATTTGCAATCAAACGTGTGTTAAAGGTTCAGAAACTAAAACATGGAGTTCTGACAGATAAGAAACAAGTACCAAAATGTCCACAAATAATGCAATATTATGCAATGTAGGCTGTTTGTGGCGGTCGTGCTGTGTGTCTTCCAACAAATTAATTGATGGCCTGATTTGGTATTAACTTCTCTCGGTGAGCAAACTTTGCTAGAGGAGGAACCACTCGTGACATTAAAAGTAAACTTACAAAGCTTCCTTGAGTCATACAACGGAACGCAAGCTAGATCTCTTGATTTAATAGTCAATCTTTTCATGGTTTGGCTGTGACAAGTATCGCAGTTACCTATGTGAATATTATCACTCATTTTGAACTTCTTGTTCATCCAAAGGAGATATATTAGAATATATATTCTAATATATCTCCTCGAATATATTTATATTCGAATATATTTAGAATATATTTAGATGTATTCGAGCGTTCTTTCTCTCGTTTTTTAAACATTTTAGAACCATTTTAATAGCATACTCCTTCGAGGATTTTGAAGAACGTGAAAAATGCTGAAGAGGAAGTCGGAGTTAGCGCGTCACGCACCAAACCAGCTGCATGAAGCTGCACATGAGCATTGTAGATCGAGTCATCCATTTGCTGGCGTTGATCGTAGTCTTTGTTGGTCGGCTGGGGCTGTAGTCCTGAGAATGTGTAAAGCTATTCCTTCCCACAGCTCGGTAGTGAATTTTGTTCTTGATTTCCAATGAAGTGACTTGAGTTTACCTGCCCCCAGCCTTCCATTCTCTTCATTTGACATCCTGACCGACGAGGAGGTTCGCCAGGGCCTGAAGACCTTCAGCAACTGGCCAACGTACCCTCAGGTATTGCCTCTGTTCTTTGTGCATTTCAGATGTTCGACTTATGGCACTGTTGCATTTGTAAGATCTGAACCATGCAGCTATCAGGCTAAGCACTGGTGCTTTTCGATCCTCACCCTCTTACAGCCTGTGCCTGGAGAGCGGAGAGCCACCCCTGTGGCTCCGACGTGTGCAACTAACCTTACAGTACCTAGCCAGGCTGGAGCAAGTCCCTTTGTCTCCTGCATGGGCCAGTGTGCACGCGCCCCTTGGTCGACACCTGCCTTTTCCACATTTCATACCCGCATCTGTGGATTACCCAGCGATTACAGCCACAATGCAATTGAGACCCATGCGTATACTCCCAGTACTCTTGGACAACTCAGCGACATGGCGCGTCCCTATAGAAAGTTTTTGCCCAGGATGCCGGATGCCCAAGAAGGAATCCATGCCCGATCACATCCTGAAGGGAATTTTCATGGACCATGTACTTGAAAAGCACGCAAACTCCGTGAAGTTGTACACTGACGGATCCAAAACGGGAGACGCCGTGGGATGTGCCGCCGTGGGATGTGCCGCCGTGGGATGTGCCGCCGTGTCTGGGGAAAGGGTCAGTGCAATGAAACTACTCCCAGAGTCATAAATTTTCACAGCAGAATTGTACGGTGTGATGGAGGCACTGAAGTTGATTGAGGACTACCCATGTGGCTCTTTTACAATTTTTGTCGACTCGAAAAGCGTAATCGAAGCCACGCAAATGTATAATAGTGCACACCCACTCATTGCTGAGATTCTCGTAATGTTAATAAACCTTGCGAGTAGACGTAAGAGTGTCACGTTATGCTGGGTGCCCGGACATGTGGGAGTATCGGGCAATGTGCGCGCTGACCGAGAGGCTAAGCGAGCTGCGGAGACAAATGGGGAAACGTTGAACTTGATGGTCCCATTCCGAGACTACCCTCGGATAAAGGCTGCAGTGAGAAGTTTGTGGCAACAAGAGTGGGATAGAACAATTAATAATAAATTAAGAAGTATTAAACCCACCGTGCGTGAGTGGATATCTTCTACAGGGTGCGTACAGGCATGGAGAAGCATGGAAAGTAGTTGAATTTCGAAAATAAAATTCAAGGCCTCGAAAGTAGTGGAATTTTAAAAATGGTCATTGAAAGTCATGAAATTTTAGGATTTTCGTGAAAAGAAAATTTTACTGTTGAAAATTTTCGTTCCGTTTGGTCCGCGTTGAGCGAGGCGTTGTCAGTAACCTTCGAGTGTTACTTGGGCTCTGATTAGTTGATACAGCTACGTCTTTAGTGTCCGCGATTTTGATTGGTTCTCAGGCGTCACGTGAAACCAAACGCGCTCAGTGTGACTGAAGACACGCGCTCGCTCGGACCATTGTTGACCTGTCGCCACTGTTGAACATTTTCGAGCTGAGTTTTTATCATCGGTCTTGACCATCCCGTGTGTGTGTGACTAGAGTTACGGTGCCGAGACTGAGCTGAGGAATTATCGTCATGCCAGGCAGTTGTTCTTTCAACAACTTGTGGTTGCGAGACAAAGACTTTCAACAATGGGATGATGTGAAGAATTTCCTTGTTGCTGTCATCAAGAAGATTGTTGAGAAGTCACCTTTGAAGTTCGGGTTGGCCCGAAACATGGGCTGGCTGGTGCCAAGTGTCTTTGTGGATCGCACAAAGAGAGAGAAGACCAAGTCCATGCTGAAAAACTGTCTGCAGCTGCTCAGCGATGCTAAGAGGCTACCACAGGGTGACATCGATGAGGTGATGAGCCAGTTTTCAGAGTTCTTTGATGAGGCACAGAGGAAGATCAGCACTTTCAACAGTTTTCAGCAAGACACTGATTGGCTAGATGTCTTCTGGAGCAGCCAGCTGGCCACATCCTCCCTCAAGAAACTGTGGCTGGTTGTGAAGATGCTACTGGTCCTGTCACATGGCCAGGCTTCAGTGGAAAGGGGCTTTTCTGTGAGCAAGCAGCTCATGGAAGTCAACATGGGTGAGAACACCATCGTGGCGCAGAGAGTGGTCATGGACCACATCAAACATGTAGGAGGTATCTCCAAGGTTGACATTTCCAAGAAACTCCTCTTTTCAGCTTCACAGGGCAGACAGCGCTATCAACACTACCTGGATCAAAAGAAGGAAGAGGCAGAGAAGCAGAAGAAGGGAGAGAAGAGGAAGAGAGAACTGGATGAAGTGGAGAACCTGAAGACAAAACGGAAGAGGATGGAGGAGAGTCTGCAAGCGCTGGTGGAGGATGCTGACAGCTTTGCACGGAAGGCAGAGGACAAGTATGATTTGCGCCTACTGGCAAAGTCAAATGCATTGAGGAAATCAGCCAAAGACAAGCAAGAACAACTCAAGGGGCTGAATGCGGAAATTAATGACAAACTTAATGCACTGGCAAATGCATAGCAGATGCTATTGAACTGTCCAGCATGACTGTTTGGTGTTGTGATGATCATTTACACATTTATGAGAACAAGACCTGCAAGTAATGATGAATGTTCTGTGAAGTTTATGACTGAAATACATTTATTGTGCTGCAATTTAACTTTGTGTGACATTATTTTGGGCAGAGAGAGGTAGTGAAAATGTGATTTGGTTGGCATAAAAAGTCATGAAAAAGTAGTGGAATTTTGAACCTCAGAGCCTGTACGCACCCTGCTTCTAGTTGTCGCCCTCGTCGGATGGAGGTAATACTCTGCCGCCTCCGTATTGGCCATACCCGTTTGACGCACGGGCACTTGATGGAGCGACAGCCACAGTCGCGATGTGAGCGGTGCCACGTTCCTCTGACTGTCAAACACTTTCTTGTTGAGTGCCCTCGATATGCAGCTGCCAGGAATGTGTGTTTCCCGAGACTGCGAGGTCCTGATGAGGATGTAATGATCGGAATGCTCAGGGAAATTTTACGCTCAACTTTCGATGTATCAGCGCTTAAAATGTTCCTAGAAAAGTGTAATCTGATGTCAGAAATTTAACCAGAGAAAGAACAGCGTAAGCAAGGAACTTCTTCACATCTGAGATGTGGAAGACTAAACTGCAATATGGCCGGGCGCGCTGCGTAGATGCCTCTGGGGGTTTCAGCGTGGGTAAGGCGCCCGGCCATAAATGGGTGGGCAGCTGAAATCCCCTATGGGGCCTTGGCTGCCCGTGCTAACAAAGCGTGCGTGGATCTGTGGATGATCTCTTCAAAGATCAACTGGGGCTCTTATAAGATGACAAAATGTGGGTGGAAGTTAAAACGGTTTTTGCGATGGATGTTGCTATGTCTCCATAATGGTAATTGTGATGAACTTTGAATAGAGATTATATAATGTGCTTTTGCTGAAATGATGTGAATGTTGTATTTTTTGAACTGTGAGACCTACGGCGCGATATAGTACGAATTACTGAAGCGCTAGCAAATCGATGCTAATACTACTACTACTACTACTACTCTGAACGATTACTTTTGCTTACCTTCTGAATAATTTAGGCAGTTATGCAATATTCAGATTCGTGCTTCAATGTTTGTCTCGTCTTTTCTAGTACATAATTTTAAGCTGATATTTATCCAACTTCAGTGATTCTTGTTTCACAGTTCCAAAGCATGGATTACTTCATTTCGCGCGACATTTTTTATGCTATTGGTAGTATGGCCCAAGTCGGACGAATTTAACTCAGCAAATTTCGTGCAGGTGTACGTTAAAGGCGAGCTGATCGGAGGACTTGACATCATCAAGGAAATGAAAGCAGACGGATCTCTGCTGGACGCCCTCAAGGGAGAGTAACGAACCACGTGTAGGGAAGTCTTCGTCAAATTTAGCTCACTTAAGCTTCCAGTGATGTAGGTCATAGCACTGTTGATGTCGCACATAGAGTTCCTGGTGCTCCAATGCGATCGCTTCATGTTGATTTCACATGATATTCACTTAAAAGTCGACTTCTTGCGTTTATTCGCGTTTAGAAATGCATGAGAAGAGAAAACGTTTGAATTATGTTCGAGAACCTTTCTGGGAAACAGAAAATGTCCAATATTCTTGAGAAATGGATGAGCTTTTCCCGTTAAATTTTTTCACCCCCGCTGTTTCAGCTTCGTCTACAGACAATACAATGACGTCTGAACTTTTACGTTTTTTTGTGACCTTAACATGGCTTCATCTTTGATGATATCTTCTAATTTCAGAGGAATTTGTTGTTTATTTCAACGGAAGAGATCGTGCACAATGCGTAATTAAATCTAGCTAATTATTAGCTGCACATGGGAGTCGAATCATGATATTTTTTGATATTCCAATCCACCTCTCGCATGATTTTGTTATTTTTTAGAGGAATAAATTCCTCAAAATACATTGACAGATGTCGCCTTTATCAATACACATCAGCTCTGCTGTGTCTTAGACAAGTGCAGTGGAGAGGAGTTTTTTCATTGGCACTGGAAGGAATCTTCAGTCTTTAGGAATTATGATTGTATGAACTCAATAGCTCTGTGTAATTAAGGCAATTGTGCCCATGGTAAATCCGTTGTTACCATCGTTCGTGTGTCCTTCAAGAATGTGCTGATCTTTTTACTGCATGTTTCCAGCCTTGGTTGTGAGTTAGTCTTAAATATCGAGTTCTGTGATTTTTATTCTCCCTATAATCAGAGCAGACATGCGTGACAGTTAGTTTCGGCGAGGCCGAGCTCCGTCCTGATCTAAATTTGTCCACAGCGTAATATCGTTTTTTTTCTAGTGATCGTTTCAGTCCCGGACATCTCAGCTTCCATAATGATGATTCCTTCTGATGGCATCATATCTTCGCTTACCGGCGGCTGTTTTTGTTGCTCTGGCTGTGAGATCTGATCATTGTTTTTTCCGCCATACTGGTCGGTCTTCGCTATTCAATTTCGCTGATGTGTCAGTCCAGTAACCTTTGTAAAAAAAAGTAAAAGTCGTTTTTTGACAATGCGATTGTCATTGCAATGAACTACATGGAATTTCAGAGGGTTAAGGCTTCATTAATAATTAGGTGGAGTGAATTACTATGTGCTCGTTAAAGCAAAAGTTATGCGAGATCCCTAGTCACTAGTACACATTAACCTGACATCAATGAACCCTATCTGCAGGTGTTAGCAGAGAATTGACGTTCCTTAAAAAATAAAGCTAATCATCACAACTAGTTTTAATTGCTTAATGTAATGCCGTTGAGGTTACTGAGGAAAGAAAAGTTTATAGCATGTATATTCATTACGTATGTTTCTCAATTTTATTTTGCCATATTTTGACTAGAGAAGTCAAACAATCCCTCAAATTGGTGCTTTTAGTGAGAAGTCTAATCCCGGCGAAGTAATTGCGTTAAAGAGTGGCTTATGTGTACACCGAGTTTTGTATCATGTGCTAAATAATCACCGCTCCGAATCCTGGTGAGATGTTAACAGGTGCTAATGTTTCACCAAGAATCAAACTGAGCACGTTGAGTAAGAAACGAAAATACTATCGGGCGGTACCGCACGTAGTGTAAGGAAATATAAACAGGTGATGCAACACGATGGATAAATACAAAAATATCACCAGGTGGTACAACATTCCATAAATAAGAAAATACAACAAGGTAGTGCAACACACTGACTCGTTCATAACAAGATGAGAACGCGTACAAAAGGCTTCCGTCGGTGTACGCTACTCGCTTCGCAAGAATAAATTTCGAGTTCATCTATTATCAGCCAAGCCGAGCGTCGAGGGTTCTTGATCTTGTCCTCTACAATCGTTCTTCATGAATCTAACAAGTTGAAGAATTCCTGAAACTTAAATTGCGGTGGTAAGGGCACACTTAGTGTCACTGATGAATTCAAGTTGAAATGCGATTTTCAATTATGTCCGAATCTGAAACTGATAGACGAGGTAGTCTCATTGAAGTCGACTAGTCAGTCGCTTGTGTTCCTGAAAATTACACTGTTACAGTAGAATTATGGATGATACAATGAGTATTATAGTTAGTGCATAGAGAGTGCTATTTTGCTGACTTGCGATTGAGCAGTTCTTGCTGGAAAGCAGGCTCTCATCACACGCGTTGACACCGTGCATCCCACTCCCCATTTTGGCGTCCCAAAGAACTGAAAATTCTCAAGATTTACTGACGATAATACAAAACTCTACCATAAAAGTGAGTTTAAATCTTTCAATGAAAGCATTCAAATTGCCCAGTGTGGCTTTGATGTCCTCATTACTTCGTACCTTAAAATTATTCAACAACTAAAATCGATGAAATAGTTGGCAGTTCGGTGGGAAATCAATGCCAAAATTATCTATAGCCTCTTGTGAACTAAGAGCCGAGCTGCCTTTCTATGAACTCGTTCTCTCGAAATAAACCTCTCGGCGTCGTATCGCAGGTTGACAATCCCGGAGGACGGTATATGGCACTTTACTCCTATACTCTTACCTAAATAATATGAAGATTGCAAAATTACAGAATAAAAACTATCAATAGTGCTGATAAATATTTACGCTATTTCTTTTATTACTCTGTGCATTTTATGTTACTCTCGAACCGCAAAACAATGGAAAATTAATGGTCAGCCATGTTACGAATTATCTGTAAGGTTACCATTTATCAAAAATCTAGCGAATTACCTACTGAAGAACTTTTGAACGTCGTCTGAAATCCATAGAACGTGAAACTGTGGATCTGTAGATTTTTTCATTCAGTAATAAGTTCTTGCAATTCCGGTTTGGAAAACTGAAAGCGCTAGAACTTGCTATTTACAAACAATTCCCACAAAACCCATCGATGTAAAAAAATGTACAACTATGGGACGAGACGAAAGTACTGCCTCTTAGCCCTTTAACGCACCATAGGACTTTTCTGTCCTCTTTTGAAAATAACATCAATATATTCTACTTCTTATCAAGCTCGTGCCCTAATATCTTTGAGATTCGCGGGCGAGTGGCAGTTCTTTCTTCATTCCGATGTCTATGACAACCTGTTGCTAGCGCCAGTCTAATGGCGGTGGTTGTGATAACAGTGATATGAGTACAAAATTGGAGACGTTAAAGGGTTAAGGGAAGTAGGCGCGGAAAACTGTACATTAAAATTGCAATACTCTTCTTTCTGCAAGGTGTTCCTGTAGCACATTCGTAATTTTTCTGTAAAGATTTCCGAAGTGAATTATTGTATCTGTCAAACATGTTGAACATGATGGAAAACTTTCAAAAAATTTCTCAAAATATATGGTAATTGAACAATTTTTGGGCCTAATAATTTATGTTGTCGGATCTTGTTTCGGTGAAATAGTACTTGATGTTCTTTATTTGATATCAATGCGAACAGTTACGTATTTAGAGTATTGATTCACTTTCTTACGGCATAAATCCTACTTGGGACTTGTTCTTTGACTTTTAAGACACTGGAAGTGAATAATTTCTGAATAAAATTTTGCCAAATTATCCGCTAATTATTGATGTCGTCGTCTCCTCGAAGATGGCATTGACAAATCTAAGGGCGATGTGCACATGGATAGATCCAAAGCTGTGGCGGTGTCTAACTGGTTAGCTAGACACTCTTCAACCTCTGTTTCTTCGTCATCAGGTTCGTGCGTATTTATTTCGTCTTCCTCGTCAATGTTAGCGTTACTTAATGGGCTATACGCCATCATGCTTGTGTTAGCGAGGTTAATATCAATGGGAGACATGCTACTACTCCCTCTCAGCATCATCTCTGACGAATACGAGCTGTATTTACTACTCTGTGTTGTGTGGCTTGATTGGACCTTCGATTGCCAGTGTTGTAGGGCAAAAGTAAACGCCGCCGCAGTAGCTGCTGCTGACATTTCAGAATGAATACTTGCTCCCATTCCTGAGGCATTGGAAGATGGGAAAAAAACTGGTGGAAGGAGAGACGGTGGGGTAGGAGCCATAGGAATCGGCGATGCTCCCAGCGATGAGGATCCGGAAGATAGCGGCGAAATAGATTGAGGAGGAATGCAAGTCATTGATGGATCTTCGAGCTTTTTGGAAGAATGGCCGTAAATTTTGACATGTTTCCGCAGTGATGATGGATCGGTGTAGCGTTTGCTGCAACCGGGGTATCTACATTCGTATGGCTTGTCGACTTGATGTGTTCTTGAATGCTTGAAACGATCGGACGAGTTGCTGTAGGCCTTTCCACAACCAGCCACTGCGCACACGTACGGTTTTTCTCCTGCACAGCCAAAGTGTTAAAAAAGTGTTAAATAAGATTGGCTAGGTTTAGTTAACTAATGGTTGACAAAATCGACACTATACAAGTAATTGGTCTCCTTTGAATTTTGATGATTTTCCAGGCAACGTACGATTGTTCGTATGAGCGAACTACCAAAGAATCCTGAATTTTAGTGGATTTTGAAATCTAGCACTATTGCGTTATTTCGTTTCAGAATTAAGAATTGAAGCTGAAAATTGCTAATGTTTCCTTGAACAATTGATTGTTTCATCTTCTACAACAACAGACAAAGACATTTAATGTTAATCTTAAACTAAGTTCCTTCTAAAGTTAAACCACCCTCAGTGAACTAGTAAGTATCGATTGCTGACATTGTTTTACTGCACTAGGCAGTTAACAAAGCAGCTAATTTTGTGCTTCACAAATTTCTTGTTTAAATGACATCAAAATTTTTAATTGCAAGTTGTTTTACTTTGGCATTAAACGTCCCTACTAAATTTTGAGTAGTTCACTTACTATGGGTGGAAATTCCCAGTAAAATGTGTTACACACTTAAATTGCATAAATTAATATTCGTTGAAAACTGAAAGAAATCTTTTTTCCTTTTTCAGTATGACCTGATTATAAGACTATCATTCATAATTCTTTATCATCAGCAACCACTCAAATTATACCACGCACCAGTACTTGTTAAGGTCATTCCTTCATTTGATGTCGTTTGAATTATTTTTTTGATAGTAGATTCTATAAGAAAAATTCGACGTCGTCTAAGATAAAACACAAACATAACGATTCCTTGGACGTTTCAGAGGGCATACACCACTCGCTGCTCATTAAGTTGGAGTCCGACAGTCATGAGCCAACACAAGCTCCAGCGTTAGGTTTCACCCAATACTAATTCTTGAGCTCTCAACATCCGCTGATCACAACATTATTTAAGCTCCGCATTTTTCACTAGAAAGATCTTTGACAAACATCGTCTTCGGCAATATTTGATGCAGAATTGAAATCGTTTTACCGCTGTAGTCACACACTGTTCCGACACAGATATTAAGTCTTTTGGGAATGTTTACTAAATTGAGTGAAAAAAATCTCACGCATTTTCACAGGTGCGTTGAGCGATGAGCCAGGCTTACCCTACGATTAACAGAGAACGACGATAGACATGGCTTCCTAACTGCGCCTCATACACAAGAACAACCTCATCCATCTAACGTTGAACATTCGACGAAAAGTACAGGCTGAGCCGCTTCATGGAAAAACTAACAACACGAATACCACACAGGATTTCAGCGTAACCAAATGAAATGATCCATTGTGATTCTAGCTTTCTATTCAAGGTATGGTGAGTAACGCTTCATTTAGTGCCACAAAAGTTTAAGTCTTGTTCATTTACCTGGTTATGATGTTGTTGATAAGAAAGTGTCCCATTTATTGTCTCAAACACACATTAAGTCCTCGTATTGCGAGGCCTGTGGCTGTGTCTTCATGCCGTCCCTACTCGACCGACCTTCCATTTTCGTCATTTCTAGCTCTTGACGGTCTATGATGAGTCTATGGTAAGGACATCATCGGCACCTTTGCTAAGTGGTCTCTCACATAAGCTTTATCCGATAAAATGTCAACAGTGAGGAAAGCACTAACGTACGGATGCAATAGGAGAAATTATTCCTCTTCCTACTATATATTTTTTAAGACAGGTCTTCTCTAACTTGAGGCGATGTTAGTGTATGAGTATATATGGTGGTTACGGTGGTATTTGCTGACTAACATATTTAAACACTATTGCAAATTTACCCAAGCCCCTATCAGAGTTACCATAGATCTACGCACTTCAATCCGCTGATTTGCAATCATGGATTTGCCGGAATCAAAGTCCCCTGTGACTTTCCTCGTTTATCAATTAGAGTGGTTATGGTTGTGGTTGCTATAGGTCTGCATTGTTTTGTTCTGCGTCTATTTCGACATTTAAAAATAAGATTGTGGTTTCACTCCAGCCTGTGGCTGTTGAGGTTGATGCACATCAACTTGTATAATTACTGCTTAGTTATTCCATCCTTCATGAGAGTTAACAGAGGTGCACAGTGAGAGTACGATTTTAGACGCTCTAGAGCCTGTTCAAGTACGAGTTAGACCGAGGCACTACTGTCGGTTAGGTGTCTACATGAATGAGTGTAAGTGCGGACGTACAGAAACCTGTTTTGAGTACACGCATGCCAACCTCTGCCAGTACAATTGTAGGCACTAAAATCTATGTCAGTGAGGGAATGCGTATTGACCAACTTGTCTTTATACAAGTTTGCATGCAAACTATCCACTATTGGGATACATACCATTCGTGTGAACACTTGTAAATGCGTATATATAGTTAAGCTAGAGAGTATGAGCATGAATGCAGTCAAACTTGGGTGTGTGTGTGGGTTTGAATACAGTCAAATTTGTAGGTGTTGGCTTCAATACAGTCAAACTTGCAAACAAGAGTATGAACATAGTGTAAATTGTTTATTGGTGTGAAATCACAATCAATCCCTCGAGTTATTCGGCATCGTCTCATGAGAACCTGAACGTATACAGATAAAAACTAGATGCAGTTATTCATGATTATTCATAACATTAATTTATGATAACATCGCATTAATTCAATACCTGGCACCAATTTCGATCATTATGCGTCGAGGTTTGCATAATATAATACAAACGTAGTATGAAAATCGAGTGCACTAACGACGGTATGTATGCGGCACGGTAGAGGAAACAAGGTAGGTTCAGACCAGTCTTTTTTTCGTTGACGGTGTGGTTTTGCTGACGTCACGGCAACGGATTAATAGCAGCGCTCATATTGCATCTGGTAGCACTGCTACCTCTAAATCTGGCTCCACTATTGGCCTAACGATACGCCGTTTTGGTGACGTCATAAAGTTTGTTTGATATAAATCCTCTCTATTGGATCGCCGAACAAGAGGAGGTATATTTTCTCCCATAAAATTGACCCTACCTTGTTTCCTCTACCGTGGTATGCTGGCAGCTTGGACTAATGTTAATTGGTGCGAGCACTGAGTAGTATAGAGAGCTACAGTACCGACCTGTGTGAGTGCGAGCGTGGATGCGTAAGTTCTCTTGTCTGCTGAAGGATTTGCCGCACTGAGTGCACTGAAACGGACGCTCGTTTGTATGAGTGCGGATGTGGATCAGCATTTTGTACCTGCAAACAAGGAAAAATATTAATGAGGGTTATGTCGAATTATCTCGCGTAAATTCGAGGAGCAAAATTCCTCTCACGAAATTAGTACTTAGCTATTTAGTTTAATACGTACACATATTTCAGGTCTTGCGAGAGATTCGCTGTTTTGTTTCTTGATAAACGTGTAAGTTATACGACTGGCAGGTTGTCTTTCCAAAAATAAAAGGTGAAGTAATTCAAATTTTCTGACAAATTTTCCTCCTATTATGAAGGTTGCTACCATTTCCAAAGGAGGATAGATATCTCACTTCTCTCATTAATGCAGTATTGTACAGGTCTGTTCAAGTAAGAGGTCTCTGCTCCTCTATACCAAATACACCTGCTTTTGGAGAAACTTCAAGAGCGAAACTGAGTGGAAGACTCTTGCGAATCCTATCCAATCTACTGAGCATATCTTATTTTAACCACATGACCACGAGTGGCTTTCGTACTTTTCCTTTTTTTTGGATGGCTGAGGATTAACTCCAGAATCATCGTTTTTGTGATCACTCACGGCTTCGTAGGTGAAAGGTTTTGCAGCGGGAATAGCTCAGTAGTTATTTCCTATTGCAAATGTGCTAGGTTCAACTTCGTTTCAAGGAAGTGCTCTGCTTTTAACGAAAGCTAAATTTAACATAGATTCGAAAACTAGCTTCGCTGCAAAAACGTGCTTTGCTAGCATTGAACAATCACGATCAGTCATTGTAATTAGGATAGGTATCCAGCTGATCCGCTTCGGGGACTGTCTAGCTTTGGATGTGGAAAAATATAAACGGGTCATTGAGCACGAAGGGAAAATTGTATATAAATTGTGCATATTCTCCATACCAAAATAAGCAAAAAATATAGTTCATCATCTTCTTTAGACACTCTGCTTAGAAAACTTTCATGCCATCTTCGTGACTCAGAGTGTTGGTTGCACTTTTACTCAAAAATAGGGACCTTTTTCTAAGATGCAGTACATTTTGGAGGAGAAGGTACTGTATTCAATACTCCCGAACTGTAGAGCTCTATTTCGAGGCTAAATGTAGAGTACTTTATCTGGCCCAAGCTGTTACTCTAGTTACATAGAAAAAGGAGATGATGGACAAGAGAGAAGAAACGGGAAACTTAACTATTCAATGGAATCGCATTTCATTCCCTCCTTAACTCTAAAATGAAAAAATATAATTATTACAAACAAATAAAATTCGTGAAACGAGTTTTTTTCGGTCCCGACTTTGCATTGACGCTTTTGTCTGGTGCAGCGCTGCCATCGATGGAATCACATTTTATTCCCTCCTTAACTCCAAAATGGAAAACAGAATAATTGCAAGTAAATTAAATTCTAGAAATGTTGTCTTTTGGTCCTGACCTTGCATTGAAGCCCTTGTCTCTGGTGCAGCCCTGCCACATGCAGTGGTAGGAGCCCTGCTGCTGCGACACGTGCGTCGCCGTCAGGTGGTTCACCAGCTCGTCCAAGCTCTCAAGCTGCAGGTCGCAGTTAGACCACCTGCCGAAACCGAGCGTAGGAAAGTTAGAGAAACTGTATTCCGGTAAGTTAGGTCATTGTCTTCGGAGAAAAAATGTTCGAAATGCCGGCACGAAGCATTTGAAAATTAGAGGAACTATGTTCCACTAAGCTGTACTGTCTTCAGAGAAAATAATGATCGAAATCGGAGATTCAAATAATTACAATCTACCGATAGAACTTTTATCAGAATTTAAGTAACCATGGTTGTCTTAGGTCATTCTATTAATTGAAGTTGTCTGTGGAGTAAACTTTCTTTAAATTGAAATAGTAAAAAATGTTGCGTTGGGACATTAGCTGTGGAGGAAAATGCATTAAAACGAGACATTTGATCCAGTTTTTCATTGTCTTGGAAAATAAAGTGAATTACTGTGGTACCTTAATAGCAGTTACTTTAGCGACTGAATGAACATGTTTTTAATTAGGACATTCAAATTCCGTGTGTCTGTGGAAGAAACATAAAATTTACCGTCGCGTGTATCGGAAGGAATTGAATGTAAGTATGCAGGGTAAACTCCCCATCGTGATATTATATGTATATTCGCTTCCATAAAAGAAAGTACTTCTTTTGTGTTGTTAGTACTTAGCTTGCCATAAATTTGTACCCACACAAATGTGGAAGTTCTTGCTTTTGATTAAATAAATCGTTCACTTTCAACATAAAAATTTGATGTTCGTAGCGTAGTTGTTTACTCACGCGGGACTTTAGATTCAATAATTAAGTTATTTTATAATGTTAATAAAAGAATCTAACCAAAGACTCATCATAAATAAAACATTTAGCCAAAAATTATCAGAACCACAAATGCGGATTTTTAGTGTTTTACAGTCAACAAAAAAAACACTTCCTCGGAAATTAAGGTGAATGTTTCAGATGATTTACATGATTTCACTACCCTAAATTTACTGCGAACTTTTTAGCCTTGACTTTGACAAATTAAAGTGATCAATTTTCGCAAGTAATTCATCAATAAAATCAGTACTCCTGATCATCACAATGGGCCGAAAACGCTACTTGTGGGCCGACTAAGTTTACAATAATTCTTGTGGAACCTTATCTTATGTTTAGAATATTTTTATCCAAGAACACATAACCTGTACTTAGTTAAACTTATCGAATAGTGGATTAGCGTCAAAAGATGCAGAATTATATTAATTTAATCTATCAAATACGGTAATCAGTCAAGCAAGAACTGTACTCGTATATTCAAGAAAATAGATATATGGATAGTTTTACTTTGGAGTGCTACATCCATCGAAGAAAATGGAAACCATAACCATTTTGCACCATCAAAGAAAATGGAAATGGTGATTTTAAAGAAGTAGATTCATCATAACCATAACAAGAAATGGTATCCAACATTTTTCAAATACATTGTAGCAGTATTTTTCGTACAAATCAGACGGCAACGCGTTCCATTGAAGTGAAACTATGTTGAAATCGGGTTTGTCATAGTAAAGGAGCATAGAATCAATTAGATTTTTTGTTGAAATTATCGTGATGACATCATAAATGCCACCTTGTGACCTGATAACTAGCGAATGCCTGTAACTATCACCATAACATTCCAAAATATAATTATTTTAAAACAGCACCTACTTTAAAGAACCAAATATCAAACCATTTTCTTTCGTGATAAATCTGAATAAATCGAAGCCCACAATTCCACAGTATAGTAAGTCGAAATCAGTTCATGCTAAATATCACCATAACATTCCAAGATATAATTATTTTAAAACAGTACATTACTGGCCTGGCTTTTCTTCTGCGTTGAAGTAATTAAACGTTATCTTCGATATCAGCAGCTGCTGCCTCAACGAGCGTTCATTACAATTCGAAGAGTGATTATTTCATTTTGGATTTCATGCCAAAATCTGTTTCTAGATAAAAAGAGTGAATTTACAAAGCCGGTGTCATTCACTACATATGCGTGGAAGTACACCGACTTATAAGTTTTAGAATTTTGTTACGGCGAATGTGGCACAATAAATGCTGACCCATAGCATTACCTTGGATCAAGTAAAATGCTTTCAAGCGTGTGTTTTTACAATTAGTGTGTTTATCAGCATTTGCCTGACGAAGGTGAAGGTCTGTTTATATCGATTAGAACAATTTAAGCGTTGGGTATATCGCCACCTTAATTCGACTATCGTGTCCTGCTGTCTCTATACTAAACGAATAGGTACTGAGTCGGTCCAAAATGCACTGGTCAAATTTAATGCACGTAGCATAGATTCCATTGCACGACTGTTTGATATCCTTCTAAACATCGCCATCACATTTTTTCAGTAGTCAAAAAACTCACACTGAATACACTACAGTTAAAAAGTAAACATGAGCAAAAATTTAATTTTAAATGCATTCCCTCACTCCACATAAATATATCGTTATAAATATATCGTTATATATATATCGCAGAATAAGTGTATATTCATATTTTTTGACAACGGATTTAGTCGCCAAGTAGTAACACGAACACCCGAACTCGCTGCTGCGTGGGGTATTTTTTTAAATTAGTTAAATAAATGTATATCAGTTTGTTATTCATTTTCGTTGCTCCTGCCACAGATACTCCCGTATGCTAACATTAAGAGTGTAGGTGTGTCTTTTTTATGATAGATTTGAGGGAATGAATGAATGATTTGCTAATTACAAACAAGCACATTGTTACGAGTATTGCTAACGAATAAACTTAATACCTAATTTCAACAGCAACCATGATTAAGATCAATCATGAATACTCGTAGCGAAATGCTAATCTCTAGCTTACTTCTTTGAATGATATACATTTTATTGAATAAAATGTGCTTGACTTGAAAACTGACAAAATGGTTGCCAGGAAACTTTGACAACCTAGAAGTTTTTCGAGGAGCTTCGCCTTCATCAGCTTTGTGACTTATACTCATGCAAATATTTTCGAAAAACTCCATAAAACATTTTTGTTTACTTTAACAATGCAATTAAATAGGGCCAGAATAGGTTTGAATCTGATGATGAAAATAAATGCAGGTTTCTCACCAGAACAACGGAACTACTTTAATATTCCAACATATGTATTACTATTGGAATATTAGTGATTTCTACGAAGCGAAAAACTACAACGTGTTGGCTTGAATATTTGTTATCAATTGAAGAAGGTGTGTCAACAGTGAATACGCTTGAACGTTCTTTCAACCTTCATTAGTGTTTTTGTGTTAGTCAGTCATTTGCATCTGAAAGACGCGTCGTGTTGCGTTCATAATATAATCAATAAAGAATTGCAGAACCGGGGATTTTTAGCTGAAATATGTTACGAAATTTAAATCGCAAAGACGTAATGCGTCAATACGTGAATTAAAATAGTTCTTGATTTTTGAGTTTAGCCCCTGAGTGAAACATGAGATGAAATACCCGAGGGGCAAAATATTGAGAAAAACCTCCTTCCCAGAATGATTGATGCTCTGTAGAGAAGTTTCCTTACAGTTCTTACTTTTTTTTGGACTGAGAAGTAAACATGACTCACTACGTCGTACTACAAAAGAATTTGATGACCCAACTTTAAATATGGATTTCAAATCAATAGCAAAACTTTCTCATGAACAGATTTGAAGTTAAGATTGACTGTGTTTTTGATTTTTGAGCGAATGAATCAGTTACGATGGTACAAAATAATTGTATCAGCGAAATAAAATTGACGAATAAACTTTATCAAATTATGTAGCAATCTGAATTTTCACTAAGCCATTCATGAAATATAACTTAGGAAAAATGTGTTACATCTGAATTAACAACTCAGGTTCAGAACTAACTGTGAACCATAACATTCCAAAACATAATTATATTAAAACAGCACCAACTGTAGAGAATAAGATATCAATCATTTTCTTTCTTTATAAATCTAAATAAATCGAAGCCCACAATTTCACCGCATAGTAAGTCGAGATCAGATCAGTCCGTGCTAAATATCGCCATAACATTCCAAGACATAATTATTTTAAAACAGCACCTACAGTAGAGAATTAGATATCAAACCATTTTCTTTCGTGATAAATCTAAATAAATAAAACCTCACAATTCCACCGTATGGTAAGTCGAGATCAGCCCGACCTAAATATCGTTGTATGGCGAAGTAAAATCCAGCGTGATATCAATATCAGACACCCCCTGCTCAGCCAGACACTCTCCGCCCAGCGCCGAGGCCCCCAGCGTGGCTCCCCGCCCAGTATCTTATCACAACTGGAAGCTACACGAGGTCCTTCGTTCGTCTAATGCGATTCGCGTGTCGTAAGCTCGCAGTGTCGCTTGCCGGCATTCCAAACTCGTCTCTTCTCTTCATCAACTAATGGGAAAAATGCTCCTGCGTCCGCGCTAAAAAAACTTATCAAATTGCATGTTTTCTGACAAGGCAGAAGTTCTATCTCGTCTTCAATTGGCAGGTCTAAATCCAACGTGGTCGCCAGCAGTCATTTATGGCGGGGCAAACCAAGAAATGAGGGGAAATAAGCAAGTTCAGTAAAGCTCACGATCGACTTTGTAGAAATAATTTATGTAAATATATTTTTTTTTACAATCGACGAGAAAATTTGCATTCGTGTGCATTTATATTTATACTCAATTACTTTATGTAGAGTAGCAAGAGACACTGCATCGGAGATATCTTGAACGAACTATTTTTTGATCGTAATAATATGCAGCCGACATGAAATTTTCGGGATTTTATCTCCATACTCGATTCGACTAAACAACGGTGCATGATCAGACCTCATTCAAATAGATGGAAAAACTTGTAGAACTTCAAAAGAAATCAGAGATAAAGTAATTAAGGGTTGATTGGGTTTCTATGTACTTCGCAGTGCGCAGAAACTCTTGTCTGATACTGTGTAATCTGAGTTTCAACAAACGTGTTTATATTTAGCCTTACGAATATAGTCATGACTTTTAATACTATTCACATAATAAAATCGTTTTAATTGGTTATCAGGTTTCACTTATTCTCTTTGAAATGTTTTTTTTTCTCTAGACGTGGTGCATATCGGACTAGAAGAACCTAAAATAATAGCAACTCTGCGTTGAAAATTACATAAAACAACTTAGAAATGCTCTTACGAGTATTTATGCTTGAAATCATATTTGGTTACATCCTGTGTTATTGAAACACATTGCTGAGTGTTGATAACTTGTTTCTTGTTATTGGGCGTTTGAAGTGGCAGAAAATTTGTAATTCATAAAATGATGTGTATTTTTTTGGCAGGAGTGTGATGACTGACAAGGTGTACAGGTACAAGAATGAAAAACACGCGAGGGTATTGCAGGAAAGTGAAAATGACTAAAAATGAACCTTCACTGTGAGGAGAAGCGAACGCCTGGTAAAACATTTATTCGAGCATGGTAAAAAACCGCGATGCAAATCGAAAGTCAAAACAAGGCGTTTTAGGTACGTAAAACACCATGTACAGAATGAATGTTTTACAAGCCTTTCATGCTAGTGGTCCAGCGTACACAATTACGAAATTCCGTAACACTTTGATGGAACTGTAATAATTGGAATAATGTTCGTTTGGATTATGATTGGAATAACTTGCATTGTTGTTTGTTCTGAAAGGCTACCTTCTCATCGTCCGAGGGCGGCCAAACTGGACAACCGTACTTAAGTGATTGAAATCCTGCTCAGGAGACGTTTTATTTTCTGGAGGATGTCAGCAGATCTTGAATAAATTGGTACTCAATGGGGGTTTAATGCTTATTAACGTAGACGTTGCTAACAATGGTATCAGCACGCATGTTCTCTATGCTATAGTGGATATTGTATTACAGTACATTTTCGTTCAGTTCAAGTAACTCTAGTATTGCCCTACTTTTTGAAATTAAATTTTGAGAACAACGAGTCAGGAGAAATTCAGAGCGAATATTTACGGCATTTATGCGCACATTCATGAAACAAAACACAAAACTGAAATGAAAAAATCGAAGCGAATGGGTCCAAACGTAGTCGCCTATTTCCAATCAACCAACGCAAATCCTTTTAGGAACGTTGACCCCATTCGATCTGAATGGATGGATGGATGACTTAAAACCAGGTCACGGCTGGCAGCAAGCACTTACAAGGGGGAAAATAATTTTACCATCGCAGTATGCAAGAAAATGCATGGAAAAATCTCTCGATTACTTATTCAGCCCACCAATTATTCAAGCGAGAAAATATTGATATTGCTCAGAAAAAATATCATTCACAATGTGTGGTAATTTATTTCTATAAAAATCTAAAACCATCGGTAAGACGTAGTATAAACAGAGAACATGTATTGCCCGTATGAGAACTTAGCGCAAATACTACACTTAAACTAAATGTAATTTTCAAGGTTTAAGTTGCGATATGTTAATTACAAACTCAAAATGGGAAGTAAGTTTGTCGCCTACTGATAGATTTCTGCTACAGTTTCAAATATGGTTTGAGTGAAATTGCTGCAGCAGAACGAGAGAAAATGATGGTAAACTATGGCGTGGCGGCTATTTTTATCGCCCTCAGAATTTACTGTAAGTCACACCCTAATTAAGCCGTCATGAGAAAGCTGAGAACAAGCCACAGACGCTCCTTATAAGTAGCCTAATCGTCATTCCTAGAGATACATTGTTTTTGGCCCACTTCTACTATCAGTTGTTTGATATCGAGCTATAAATTTCAAATGTGGTAATGCAACAGCAGGCTTCAGTAGCCAGAAGCTTCGAATGGTGAGAAGTGGCTTCGACGAGAAATTAGGTGTTGTCTGGACGCTGTGCCCCGCAGCTCTGCTTTCCAAAACCGCGCCGAGAATCTGTCTCTGGTGAGCGAATGAATGAGAAGCAAGTCTGGCAGCTTCTTGAAACTCAGACACGCCCGCCCGCCCAGTCAAACTACTCTAAAAACTCCGCTATCGCAACGATGCAAATGTCATAAGCTTGCAAGAATTTAATCGATCGAACTTTCTATCGAATAGCTCATCGGATGCCGTTGTAATGAGGCATTGCAGACAATGAAGCACTTCGTTCTGCATGAACGAAATTCACTCATTCTGCTAAATAAATCGCCTATGTTTACTTTTTTTAATCAGAAGCACTTGTAGCTTGCCATTTCTTCTACCTCTTTGGTTACGGAAAATTAACAATCATTGGCTTGCAGTTTCGAAATTCCAACTGCAGTTCATTCAAAGCGCAACGTTTTTTGCTGTGCTCAGTGAAGCGCGTAGCGTTTAGCTCGAGCTACATTACGCATAATAAAATCCTGAGCTAAATAGAACAACGCGGTTCATAACGAGCTCACAACTCTTCTTGCAAGGCTTGTGTGGTCTGAACAATTCCGCTGTTTTGCTAATATCCTTTCTCATTTAGGGTCATACACTATAAAAAACAAAATGCATGTGAAGAACTGCGTCGTGTGAATCGCTGAAAATTCAAATCCAGCTCTGAACAACGAATACAGCAATGTTGTATTGATTGATGTGCATGGGTGTTTCTTTCTGCAGTTCTACAGTATTGACTCAAATTCAACTTTAATAACCTACAGCTTTTACTTTTCTCTTTATTTATATAATACAACGTATGTGCCCAAAAAATTTCGCTGCTTATAAAATATCGACATATATGTGCGAAAATTGTTTTCTGTAGATGCAATAGCCTATGTTACACTGCTGTGAAACAAATTCTTGAAAAAATATTTAATTAAATTCTCAATATTTTCAAAGTTTTCCCGATCGTTTTTCTACCTGTGAGACTAACATTCAACACCGTTTTAGGTTTTCGTCTAAATGAAACCCATGAAATTTATTGCAACCTCCGCCAAAACTCGATTTCTCTTTTAGTTTAGAAATACAAATGTGTAACAGACTCGAATGCGGTAAATTAATTTGATAAAACATCAGTTCCGAGAGGATCCGTAAGTGTTGTATTGTTATATTTGCAGTAGCTGCAAAATATGCATCGTTATTTATGGGGTACATTTAATCGTTTTTTTTTTCAATCAGTGCCATAATGAACCCCACAAGCAACCAAGTTTTGCTCTGATGAGGTAAGGAACTATAATATGTTTAATGATAGAAAGAAAAGAAAGAAAAACATTATATTTCCAAGAAGTTGATACGGAAGTTCAGCACATTGGTTTGTAAATCGTTTTGATATTTTTCATTGGCCTTATATCTGATCATGGGAAAACCACAATAATTATTTTAATATCTATACTCGTGGTTAATTGAATCACCTGAAAGTAAAGCCGTACAAATATCCTATTTTGAGTTCACTGCTTGTATGGAAAAACATAAGAAGAGATAAAACACTTTACCAAGTAAAGAGATTTCAAGTCTTAATAAGTATTCTAAAATCTATAACAGTAGTTCAGTTTTATAATGTCGCTTCGGGAATTTCTGTGCATGAGAAATAGTTCCTGACGTACACAACTTAAATTACTCACCGTTCCTCAGTCACCATTCAATCACCTCGTTTTTATTAGAAGGTGCCGGTTATTGGACCACAAAGTGCAAAAGACATAAATACACACAAAATGAAATTGCTTGCGTTCACTCGTGAGACGTTTACCTAACAGGTTGCGATCCCGTACGCAAGTTACCTAAATAACGCAAACACGGGCACAACCTAGTTATTTAAGCCACGAGTTGCCTGAGTAATTTAACATTGATAGGAAAAACTGGAATGCACCGATCTGAGTCACACATGTTCGCTGCATTCCTGTTACGGGTAAAAAATGAGCTCAGGTCTAGTGTATGAGGCCAGTTTTCCCAGTTTATTGAATTCCAGGAATTAATTTCGGTGATCGTACGGAGCCAGTCAGGGAGGCGCAGGAGGGCCACAGAAGATCCTGCTCGGCCGATCTTTAGGTTTTTAAGTTAACGGCCGTCGTGCAATGGGGCCGAAGATTTTTGCAGACCTTCGAGATTTGAATTCAATTTTCTTGATATAAGTGCTAATTCTGATTCAATCTGATGTGTTTTTGTAAACAGGTAAAGTGATTTTTTCCATGGATATCCTATATGAAAAAGTATTTGAACCATGGCACTGAAGAACGACATGTTATAGCTCCGTGCAGGACACTGCGCGATGTGACGCCATCAGGATTTTGTTAGCAATATCATGAATTAAGAACGAGGAATTTTCAGTCTACCGGCCCAGACTTCTTGATACGACAAATGAAATCATGGAAAATACTCTGTTTTGATACGCCGCCTGATTCTTTAATCGCCCTTGCCGATACAAGTGAAAGTTAGCGATTCGCTCGTTCATAAAGATAAGCTCAATGTGGGTAGTCTGGCGATCGTTTTCCAAATTAATAACTAAATTTCCAAAATACGGTTCAATTTGATACAACTAAAATTGTAGTCCTGCGTCACTAATACCAACAAAAATAGTAACTCTTTAAAATTACCATAAACCAACACCAATATAAGTGTGAAACTCAACTTCCTACCATCTTCAGGACATCCCACCATTATTTTATAGATGTGATACCTTCACAAACTCCCCGTATTTCTGCACATTACCTAGTTTGATAACGTGAACACTATTCCCTGTATTTATTCCCAATAAATTAGAAGGCGATATCAACGAACGTTACTGGCTGTTCTACGAGAGCCTACAGCATCTTAGATTTCAGCAAATTTATTTCAAACTAAAGAATATCTTCACGGAACACATACCTGCAGATGAATTCTCCGGAATCCTGGTCCTCGGTTGGCATGGGAAGATCAGGGGTCATTATTCAAGCTTCTGGCGCAAATGACAACTTGTGTAAACCGTACGCAAGTTATTCCTCAACCTTTGAATACCTGTGTCAACGACAGTGAGGTGTCACTCCCTCAGTATCCGATTAATTTATGTTCTTTTCCGTTTAAGATGCTTCAATATAACAATAATTAAAAAATAATAATACCTGGAAATAATATAGTCCATGAAAAGAATGTTTCACTATGGCGTTAATTAAGTGAAATGCTTCAAAACACATTTTCTGCATAACATCGTAAGTAAACATGTGACCTGTAAATTTTTAGTCCTAGGCAAAAGCACATTTTTCAAATTAAAATACCTTGTGAATATAAGTCGAGGTGTATTGATTAGAAGCGAATTTGGGGAGCGTATAAAAAGTAATAAAGAAACATCGAAAATCCTCAACTTCTGAACCTCGGCTTCGTTTTTCATTTTCTAAAAAAAGAGCTCCTGAGTTATATTTCCAGGCGATAGAATAGAAATGGTTTATATGGGATAAAATTTGGAAAAATTTTGAAGCCACGAATGGGAATAAGAAAAGTATGATAGCGTATGATAGAATTTTCTGAAGTAAAACAGCTAAAGACGGGTGACTGCATCTGTAAAGTAAAATGAGTAAATCGCTAGGCTATTTTCTTTAATAAAAACGTATGGACGACCTTTTGATGCTTATGAAGAATATTTTGAACTACAAGGTTATAAGCTGACGTGCTACTTGAACTAAAGGAAAGAGAAAAAGTGTACCAAAAACGATGGTAGGAAGCCCCTGTGTTGAGCATTATAATTAACTTTCCGAGGTTTAAATGGATTAGCAAGGATTGATCTTTAACATTTCAAGCTCTGTTAAAATGAAGAGGAACAATAGACCGAGAGCGACAATCTCCAACGTTTTCCGCCAAGGAAATGTTCAAATATTTTATTTGAGATCGTTTTCCTGTTCGACTATCTTAAGGATAAATTGTGAAAAACATTGTCATTTGAAGAGTTTCTAATTTATGGAATGTTTTATTTTCATATTTTTCCTTCCGGTGTTAATGTCAACCAAGTGTACTTCCCATCGACTTGTGTGACTAATACATCTAACATTATTTGAATTTATGTAATCAATACCAAAGTTTTTATTCCAATTGAATCAAATGTATTGGTTACCAAATACCTTAACGACCCAAACCGTAGAACAATCAAAAACAATTAAAATTCTGTTCTCCTCTCAATAGTACGTAGAAAAAGCACATGAAAAAATGAATTATAATCATAGTAACATCTAGGTGTTACTATAATTAATTTTTTTAAGGGCTTTTTCTACGTACTACTGAGGGGAGAACAAAATTTTAAATGCTCTTGATTGTTATACGGTATAATTATTCTTGAAATTCAGTTAGATTAAATAATATGTATAATTATCAAAAGGTGGTTTCAAAATTCAAAAAGTTCTCAAACAACCCAGAGTCTAAGAATTAACTTCTATGGTGAGCATTTTATTCATACTTGGTCGTGCCATGTTCCTTAGTTTGCAGGCTTAAGATAATCAGCCAAACTTGAAGCATATTTTCGAATATCATTATTCCCCTATTTTTGTTCTTTGAAATACGGGGATCTGAGAGCGTAAAGTTAATTGGATTGATTAATATCACATATTCTGTTTCTTTGTCATTTTATTTGAGGACTCAGGATAAATAATGACCTCATAGTAGAATGCTGAGAGTCGAGAAGTCTTTCCACATGACCTGGTGTCTAAAAATAACTAGCTAATCTGGCATGTTAGAATTTCGATATTAGGTCCTTAATATATTTTAATGACTTAAAAACAAATATTAAGTATTTCATGCATTATTTCATCACAGTTCTCTGCTTTAACCTTTCAAAATGAGTTCAAAATTTGAGCTAATTGCTGGAAGTCTTTGCTTACTGCAGTGGTAGATCTAAGAATGATTTACCTTCTGTGCGTTCTGTAATAAATTAAGCTTATAAAACGTAATCGCAATATATGGTTTGTTTGAGAGAAATAAGGGCTGTACATGAGACACAGCCAATCATCAAAATTCAGTGCAGGAATGAAGTTCAGTATCGTTGTTTCAACGAAAAATTAACAAAAGTTGTTGCCTTATGTTCACTACTGAGGCGCCTTATCTACTTGATTTTATCTTAGTTTAGAACTAAGTTTTAACGTATGATGAAATAAAAAAATGGAAAAGTTTTTTTCAGTATTTGCTTGCTTTAGTTTTATTTCTCCAGCCAAAAGTTTTTGCTTCACGTTTTGGAAATTATATTTCAAATGGAGTCAAAAAAGTCACTATTCGAAAAGCTCACTCATTGCATTGCAATCAGTGAATGACTCGTGTTGGTTCCTGAAACTTATTTGACCGTTCAAATGAAGTGTAGAGATAGCAAATCACTCCAAATAAATTCAGTTAGATTACCAGAAAAATTTTGACAGAAGTATACAGAACACGCACACGTGAAATCCCTGCCTTCATATCCAAGTTATACAAATTTTATAACTTCCACACTCGTAAAAATTTCAGCGAAACTGGGCTGAATCTACACTATTTTACTATGTACAAAATATACGTTAATTACCCGAATAAATTCAAGTCGTACGTAAAGGCTGACTGCATTATTGCTGACGACATCAAACTTCGCCCGAAAACGAGTTGATTGGCGCGTTAGCGGTTCATCAAGAGGAGACCGCAGACGTCGTTGGGTATATGACTGAGCTCGCCAGTCTCGCTCGCAGACAACTTTCTTCAAAATTACAGAGGAGATTTTTTATGCAAATGATGGTAGCCTGTGGCAAGATTTACGCACCGCCCAACAAATGAAGCGATAGGGCCCAGACTGGAGAGAGAGGAACCATGTGCGCCCGAATACACGAACGTAGTAACAACGCGTTGCTACGCAATGTGCGTTGATAATCGAAGGTGCTTGAGTGGATCAGAACATAAAGAAGCCTGAAGATTATAAGAGTTCAAAGATGCAATTGAAAGAAAATGAGGGAGTTCATAACATATCATGAATTAATGTGAGAATATATTGATGCAGTTAATCCAGTTAACTTTAGAGCATACCAATTGTAGGATTTGAACGTCTACAGATGAAAATTTCAGGAACCATAAAGCCTGCCGATAAAAATGCATCCTATTCAGTACGTAGATTATTTTCAATTTATTGCTTAATTGAAGTGGGAGCAAAAAATGACTTCTATATGAACGTTGAAGTTTTTGTCCAATTGTTTCGCAAGTTGAAAACACATTGGTTTCATAATTTCTCATTGAGCTATCCCGTTCATATTCGTTTACATTCCTTACATTTCTGGAAAAGATTTAAACATGATGTATAACAATATCTTTGATGTTTTAATTCCGCTCTTTGCGATTTAGGTGACGAAAGATATGTTTACATGAACATTACAAAATTTCAAACTCCTAATCTACTATTACGAGGAAAAGTTTGAATCGAAATGGTGTCTGAAAGATGCATAATGTACTAATGAGAAATCAACCTCGATCCCCAATCGCCCTTCACCAAAAACTAGGTTAGCAAATGTAAAATGAAATAGTCTTTCTGTAAATTTCACTTCTAGTATTATCAAACTATACGTCATTCAACTATGATAATCTGAAAAAGTCGCTCCAAAATTATGCGAACTTTAAGTAGGTGAAAAATCGCACGCAAATGTATAAGTTCTGTGTTACATTTAGAGTCGACATCATACACGTAGTGCTTTCAAGACTGTTAACTTCTGTGCTCGCGTTAATTCGTCACCTGTTTACTATCTATATACTAGGTGAAGCTAATCCTTTTTATTTGGAGAAAAACCAGTTATGTGTTAATTGTACATTTGTTATTTTATGAGATTACTCATTAGCATCTTTGTTGTGACAAAAAAACTCCCTTCAAACCATAGGAACAGGATGGACACTGACCAACGGATGAAATTTTATTTTTTCCGTGCATGGGATTTCCATGACGGAAACACGATGAGTTAAATTAGCTAACTTGAGATACCACTGATGTATAGCTTCTTTCTTTGGTCCATGATGAAGTGGGATGATTTTGGGAAATGAATGTAAACGAGGTGAATGAGATGATCAGGACTCAAAAATCAAGCATTCAATCTCTTACATTCCTTACTTGTAATCAGAAGCGGCAGGACTCTACAGAATGATCTACACCACTTTCAAACACTGATAAAACACTATGAAAATTAGCTTTAAAAAATTATATCATTTCACTCATTATCTAAACAGAACGTTTGCGCACTTCATCGACGCAGTGTCCGACTACCGCCAAAACAAGCGAAATGATTTAGTGCAACAGACAAACGCATCTTCGACTTGCGCCTGGTGCAAGTGTATGCGGTTGCAAAGGAGCGATTTTTGGTGTGTCTCCACGAGCAGGCGGCTACTGGCTAACTGCGGCCCATCTCATCGCCAGTAATAAGCGAAGAGCTCTGCGCCGACCAGGTAAAGTGGTTGGTGGCTTCTTGGGCTCGAGAGGCGGGCGGTGTTGGTGCTCGGTCTGTAGGGTCAGAGATGAACTGATTTCCTGACATCCTACCAATCCTTTATATCCGTAACAGACCCCAGATGGAGCATTACAGTAGGATTGTGTATGTGACAAACGAACCCAAAGGTTTATGGCAGGAATGACAGTCCAGGTTTGTGAGTTTTGTAATTGGGCTTAGGTTGAAGAGGTAAAACGGTAACGTTTTACTATAACGGTAACGTTTTACTATGAAAAGGTTTTTTGGGAAAAATTAGGCTAAATAATACCTGAATGAGAGTACTTTGGAATTTTTACAACTTTTCTAGGCAGTTTTTGTTCTCAATTATAGAGTAGGTAGCTAAAAAAATTGCTTTTCATGATGAATGTTCGTTGTATTGTAATTTCTCTGAAAAACATCTAAAAGATTCGGTCTTGCATGTAATTTTTGGTTGTGATAAAATATTTTTTTAATAATCACAAGGAATAGAACTTACCTGGTAAAACAAGTTCAGCATTTCCAGTTCATTGTTGCTGAATCTTTAGAAATCCCCTTTAAAATTATAAAATTGATTATGCGGTAATTTATCAAATCCGATGAATCTAGAAGGAAGCATCGATCATATTTCTGCCTCTCAGACTTCTCAGCCGATTAACAATTACAATTAAAATGTACTTTTCTAAAACTTGCGGAACTACATCGATGTTTTTTCTCTGAGGAGCTGTTTCTGAACATATCGTTCCAGTCAAATACATCTAAAGAATATCATTTAATGGCAAAACTTCGTACGGATTTTCCACAGATTTTTATCCTCATGTCGAAAATTGACCTAAGTAGAGGAAAAGTTCAACACAGATCAATTGGGCGTCTGTCCCGATGAGCATGCAGAGTGTTGGGTAAGCAAACTTACTCCTCAAATGAGAGTTTTTTTTCAATGTTTTTATCATGGTTAAATCCACTATAATAAAATTTTATCCATGAAAGAGGTATGAGAGTGACCATGATTGGAAAAGTTAAGAAGGTTTAAGCGTATGACTATATCTACTTGAAGATTGGCTTCTTAAATAGATTCAACCACAATATTAGTGTAATTGTCTCTCCGAGTTCACATGCAATGCAGGAATTAATAAGTATTCTGATGTACATCTCTTTTTAGTGTGCGTGTGCGAACGTGTCTGAGTTGACGTGTGAATACTAGGGACAAAATTAATCGGACTTATTTCGCAAGAACATGCTGGTGTTTTACCCGTGAAATTCAGAGGATGTTTAAGAAATTTGTTGTCACTCTAAAATACGATGTAAAGTTGTAGGCTGAAACTTGATTTGACGTGAACTGCCACCACAGTTTTGGGTATTTGAGAAAAAGTCCAAATTTCTAGTGTACAGATACAAAATTTTACTGTTTTTGCAAGCATTTCTGTGCGTTAGAATAAACTAAAATTTCAAGCGCAGTTCAATTAACTTCACTTTCCAAAGAAGAGGAACTGTATTACTCATCTAAATACATCATGGATACGAGCACGTTTGAATATAATGCAGCTTGTGATTCAATACATATGTTTAAAATTTTAGAAAGAATATTCAAGTAATGTGCTGTGATCATCGCTTTCATTCTTGGTTTGGAATATTATACTTTGCAGTTTCTATTTTAACGTATTGTAAACAGCTCAGATGTACTTCGAAACGGGAAAACAAAATTAGGATAACAGATCATTCACCATGGCAGCAGCTTCAGTTTATGCACAGCCCGAATGAGATTATAATAACTATTGTCCGCTGATGCTTGGTGTTAATTACCCCATGAAATAAGGTCTGCAATATCTGCATGACATCGTAGTAAATTTGGTCTAGTATTAACTGAATATTCACCACCTCTTGTGTATTTTATGTCACTCTTAAAATTACGTTTGAATCAGATATTTACCCCATGAAATAAGGTCTGCAATACCTGCATGATATCGTAGTAAATTAGGCCTAGTATTAACTCAATATTCGCCACCTCTTGTGTATTTTATGTCACTCTTAAAATTACGTTCGAATCAGATATCTGCAGATTTTTCTTCAACGTGGTAGCCTAGTTTACATTTAAGTTTGCTTTAGAATATCGGCTAAAATATTTGTGTTTCAGAAAATTGAGTATTGATTTGAGACTGCATTCAGAATGCCTACTTTGATAGAGCGCTGTGTGGCTTGGTTGAGAGTTTAACTTGAAATTCTAAAAAACTTAAAATGTTTTCATTAGGTTTCTTATCGCACTTGGCACTTAAGGTTGCATGCTGACTTTTTTCAAGGACCAGCCACATAAAGTGCACATTCGACCGCAGAGTTATTCGAAATATATCTAAAGTTTTCGGAGATCAAATGCTTTCAATTAATGCTGAAAAAGGAAAATTTGTTGATTTGTTGAATATTCATTGAATTGTTCAAATCAGGGAGTCGAGAAAAAAAAACAGTGAAGACAGCGCTTATGAGAGTTTCACATGGAAATATCAGTGCTGGCGAGCTGTCGCAAAGAAATACCACCTGTGTTTCGTACGCAGACAGGCTCGACGCGACTGTAATTTGGTGTCACACTCTCATATATAGCCCAAGGTGCTGCGCCTCAGGGAATTGACCAGCGTTTCGTGGGGAGTTAAAGCATCTCTCATGTACAGTGTGTCTCAGCTTTGAGCTCTTCTTAGGGTATACACCACTTGTATCCCGCGGTCAGCATGACTCTGGCACTTCGTATTCTTCAAAGTAATCTGCGTCCTTTATAGCTCCATACGCACTGGAATGAGATATGTTTCTTAATTGTGAATAACATTTTGTGTATAGTTTTAACAGCTAACCTTGATGTCTTTCCTCCCGTCGATCTCTCTTGTATGGCAAATTGATTCTTCACGCTGGAATGTTCAAATCTTCAAATAACTTCCATCTCTCATCGCCTAAAATTAGGTGTTCTTGATTGACGACGCCCATTGTACCAATGAAGACACTTCAATGTTGAGCCCATTTGATAATACTTGAAATGGGCATTTTCAGATATATGAAGTGGTATTTTCGAATATACTAATCAAAATCATAGTCTAAAAACATAATTTGTTATTATCACCATTATTACTGTTCTTTTTACGCCATATAATCCGTTACTGTTTGCTTTGCTACTGTAAGTGATCTGCGTTTTGCTACTGTTGGGTGTTAATATTTTCCGTGTTATTTTCCTTCAAATGAGAGCTTGTACAGAAAACTGACCCTGAAGACGTATTTTGTTTGTTGTGAACTTCGCAGATGTTAAGGATTGCAATTTTTCATTCCAGGAATATGCTCGCCTATATCCTCGTCAGTTCACGGACAATTATACGCTCCATCCGCAACCCTTTGGTGGATTAGCCTACAAACCCCAGAATCAACTTTGAAGGATCGAAGAGGAAGGTTTGTAAATCTATTATGGTAAATCTTGACATTTCTTCCACCAGGACCGTCATAACGTTGTGTCGCAATCTTCGACTCGTGGAAAGTTCGGATTTTTCTTCGCCTCCCATTACGTCCAGGCGAGCGGCGGAAACGCGCGACCCTGCAGTTGCTTCACGGGCGTCTGTTTCCTCTCGATCGAGCGCCTCAAAATAGGAAATGGGAAGAGCTTACGCCACTGCAGATTACGGTCCATTGACTTGTGTTGAGGGACTGTATTTTTGTGTTCCCAGTCGAGTCGTACAACTAAGCAGAACGGAGGGTAATATATGGTTTTGCAGCTGATGGAACACCCCAAGTATAATATTATTGAACCAGATGTGGGACTGTAGCTAACTTGGGCAAGAACTAAGTAATTTTACGGTAAAAATTCCTTTTCAGTGCTAGCGTAACTGCGTGCCTGCGGTACACCACCTGTGGGGTTCATGTAATGCCTCACGTATTAGAACACCATGATGGTAAAAAAAGAATTGTCAAGTTGTCGCCTACACAAAAATTTTGCTCTTAAAATTCGCATTCAATCACCGCGTTTTCGCTATCTACTATAAACCTATACCCGTTTTGTCTCACTCGGTTATAGCATTGTCAGATTTAAACCACAGTCAGAAACTACATTTGGCTTTTTGTGGAACAAAGAGGGTGGGTTATTATCCTAACAATTAAATCTTCTTCTCACTTCCAGCCTTTCATATCGAAGCCACGGCCAGTTTTCTACACAGCGCCAAGGACGCGGAAATGAACGACATATGAAACAGACAGAAGATGATTCACGACCTCGAGCCTGAAATTGGTCGAGTACACAAGGCTGGGACGTGGGCTGGAGTGCACTCGCATTGAAGCAAGCATCTTCGCTCTGTCTTGAGAATAGTGTAATGTTCTAAAACCATTTCAAATTTATTAGCACGATTTTCAGCAAAACATGAGAGAATTTGACGAGAATTCATCCATTATTTACACTGATGGCATAATTTTCCACCTCGACGTGCATAAACATGAAACCAAGATTTTCCTATCCCTTCAACAGAAACCATCTTTCACTGAATAAATGGAGCGTAGTTATATTTATTTACTCAGCAATAAGTAGCTTGAATACAATTTAGAAGATCATCATGTTAATCTGGCGCTCTGCTGAGGCAGACAAGCATTGCTGCCACGATGTAGAGAGCAAGCTTGCTGCGGGACAACAAAGGGCGTTAAAGCTTTTGTAAATAGGATACATACCTAGTTAGTAACCCTCTGCACTTTGCAGAATATTAGGAGTCCCCAAGTTGCTGTGCTTTTGAATGTTTGGGTAAGCATCGAAAGGTAAAGCACAAATTTTGTTTGTTTTTGTTCATACATTTGCGAATTTTGCTTCATATCAGCTGATGAATAATAGCACGAGTTGTGTCTGATTCTATTATTGTAGACCTGAGAACAGTTTAAAAAAATCCGCCTGTTGAAAACCATAAGGTAATTAAAGGGATTTTATTACACATAGAGCGATTTGAGTACCCTTTTTTGCTAACTGTAAGTTTACAGAGAGCATTCAAAATAATTCTTGCATTGAGACGGAAATCACAATTTGAAATTGTGAACAAAATGACGATTGTTAAAGAAACATCGAAAGCCCATTAATTGAACACTTTCAAGCATATGAGTCGAATTTCTATAGCATGCTTCTTCAAAGTGACGTAGAAGTTCGTTGCGTGGAGTGCAGCTATATAAGATCACGTAACAATTGCAGTAGTTCAGCGCTGTAATGACTAATAATGCGATGATACAGATGTGTGCTTTAAAATCAGTTGTCTTGCATTGTGACTGCGCTTTTCCCTGTAGTAATTCCGTCAGTTAACTGCACTGATTGGAAACAAACCGCATTGGACGACTATACAGCAATGTCCTTTATTAACATATTGTGTCTTCTGGTACAGTTTACCGTTGTAACGCCCATACAATTTTAATGGCACTAAATATCTAGCGGCTGTAATTGACTTCCGCTGCAAGCAGGCCTATTGTTGCAATGTGTTGCAACAAACTGCAGAAAAACATTGTAGACACTGCGCCGATTTTCAACCGGATATTTCATTACAGTTCGATCACTTACTGTTATAACTGCATTGTCAATTGATGTGATAAACCTCAGTGGTAAAATGCTGTCATACACCTGAATGAAACTAATATAGTCAATGAGTCGAAATTCACACGCGAATAGTAAGTTTTCAAGTAGGCAAACTTCCCTCTTGTGATATATTTCAAAAGAAAACTAATCGCAGATACAAAATAGCTAGCATGCGTTTTAACCCGCTCACTTCTTTCATTGTACTGACCACATACCATCAAAATCCCGAGCAACTTTCGACTGACCGTGCTCAAAACTGACCGCGAGACGAACCTCAAAAAGACAGCACTGTTTCCGCCGCACGGTCGCGCCGGACGCTCGCGGGTTCTCAACTAACAGGTCCTGCAGGACACGTGAGACGCCTCTGCTTCGTGGGAGGTGTCAAGCTTCGGTGGGGGGCCTGCTGTATTGTAGGGTGCTGCGGGATGCCTGCATTTTTTGTCACTCATGCGTCGGGTTGCGGATAAAAGTGGTCGGAAAACTCTTGTGGATGAGGCGGAAGAGTATGACTAATGTGGGTACGCCTCGTATTGCATGGTATACGTAACATCACGTTTTGTAACTTTCATTGCGGTATATGTTATTTTATTGGTCCTTATTCCAGACACTGAGTTGGGTTTGCTTAACTTGTGTATGCTTAAAACACGGCCCGGAAAATTTTTTCAAGGCATTTTTACCCGAGCATCATTTTTCAAGAAATATGGCTTCCTTATACGATCGGTTCTGTTCCAAACAAGAATCATTCTTGCGAAATCTGTGCGCCAGTGATGAAATGTATGTTAGGGACGCTAGTGCAGGCGCTAAATATCGTCATGTGAGCGGGCTAGATGAGACGAAACAAGAAACTTAGGAGAGGACTACGTACGCAATTTTCCATAATGTCTTTGCATATAGAACGCTGGTATCGAATCTCTGGGGCATTTTATCCCCCCAATTAAGTATTTTTTTGTATACCAACGCAAGTTAATATAAATCATTTTTCATATTCAGGGCCAATTGTATCTCCGTAGGTAGCCCTAGTCCATACCTGAGTGAGTGGGTGGTACCCATTATTATGGTGTAGTGACTCATTTATTTTCAAAAATATCATTTGAATTTTTTTCAAACTGAAAATGATGAAGTTATTTTCTTGTGTGGGCTTATTCAAACAACGTTAAATAAATATTTTCCAGTTGAATTCTTCATCATTTCGTGATGTGTTCAATTGATATTCGGGTTACCGGTTTTCTAGTATTAGCTGGATCATGAGAATAAATGCTAGGTTTAGAGACAATATGTATAGTATTCACCGTGAATGCCTTGGATTCATTAATGAATTATTCAAAGCCCACTAGATTTAAAAAAGATTACAATTACACTTTGGGGTCCAAAAGAGTTGTGGTCCAAGCCGTCATCACCGGTGGCTCAAGAACTGCTGGTTTCATCAATTTGTTACAAGTGAATTCAGAACTCGCTCACATACACATATGATCCCTGAAAACAAAACAGCCAGTATTCTGGTTTATGCATGTTTTAGGTACGAATGAATAAATTAGACCGTGATTATGGTCTCTCATCGTTATGGTTTCCATGTTTTGTTTCCTGTTTTGTTCCTCTTTTGCTATTAGAAAGTAGTTCTGTAACTGTCCATTTCCAAATATTCTTGCATTTACTTGAGCTACATAAAACTGTTAGCTTGCTCTCTGGTGTGTTACGAGTATAATTCGTAACGTGTTTAGAGAACTACTCTACTTTCATCGATTTAATTCACGGCTGATTTAGGAATTACATGATACTGTATATTTTTAAATTCAACCTCCTCTTTTGATTTAGATATTTTGTACAATAACACTACATAATTTGCGCTAAGAACAGTGAACAACCCACTATAATCCAGCAGAGTACTGCGTCCAGTCCGCGTAGAAAAGCCTCCCGTAACATTCAGCGTTGAGTGAAGCGCTATAGCAAGTCATGGCGGGTGTCGGGATATTGATGCATGAACCCACGCTCCGATGTCGGTTGCTTTAGGTTAGCTTCATCAACTGAAAGTGGCAGCGTACAAATGACCGAGAGCTTCGGATAAGGCAATAATTGAAGAGCCTCCGTACCTTTCCAGGAGCTCTCTCGCTTTGTTTTGAGCTAAATCGCTCCACTTTAAAGCTCTGACACTAACGCATGACCTCTCCAGCAGAGGTTCTTAGGGAAGTATGGAATGCTCCTACCCCACTGTTTGGGATTATCCCTCTAGTGCTACCTCAAGTTATTATCTTACATTTTTCGTAAAGTTATTGGATTAATGCCAATAAATGTACGATGATCTCATGGCGGTAAAGTTTCTATTTTGTTTTGCCCCATGTACGTATTGCTGCTCTAAGTTTGGGGAAGACTTTCTTTCTTCACTTTCCATAGAGGAAACACTTAACGATCTTTATTGTTTTAAAAGCAGTTAGTACTAAGTTGAAGAACGTAGACATTCATCCACATTACTGCACGATCCTAAAAATACAATGTTATATTAACTAATATAGTTTCCATAAATCAAAACACGAATTTTTGTTTATGTATAGAAGCAAAGTTATGCACACAACTGTCACTGGCCCCAGATTGGATTAAACTTCAATCAATTGTTTAAAATTATATACTCTCATCCTGTGCAATTCAGGATGTTTTCGTCTGAATGAAACGCATGAAATTTAATGTGACCTCAGTCATATTTGATTTCTCTTTTAGTATACGAATACAAATGCAAAACAGAATCTAATATAAAGTAAATTTACAATCAATTCAGGATATACCTTGCAACATCGAGTAATTCGGGTAACATGCCCACGATTTATTATTTTTTATACTACTTTTGATGACAGACCCTGCTTAAGACTTCGAATATCAGAAATGTGGTTGAACTTAAGAAACTTTTCCATATTTTTCAGTAGCTCTGTAAAATTTCAGGAACCTAAACTATCTTACAACAATATTGTTCGTTGTATCATGAAGTATTCTTTAAATTTTTGAAAACTTTCTGCGTGAACAACAGACTCTACAAATTATATTTAAGCACATACAACCACCGGGTAAGAAAGCATTATGTATTTCTTCAATTTTTTGGGGGTTCATCATGCTAAGACATCTGGTTTGTTTCCTGTGCACGTTGATCTCAAACATTATTAACCAGTCCTATTGTTTTTAGCTTGAAGTATTTGAAGTCAACTTGAATAAATTAACGTATCAGATCACCACTGAAATGCAACTCTATTAAGATTCATTCCTGATTTTTATTAGATCCGAGTAACCAATTTCTTTAGGATTTTCTAAATTATTTACTATGTATCGTAAAATATTAGGAAAGAGGGCATTTTTTATAGTGCTATGATAAATTATGCATCAGCTCTCGGATGAAATTCAAGTTATGAATTTTCATCCGGAGTTTAATTATTGTCGGAGTGTTAGGACTTTTTACGGATGTTGAATTGCGGTGGTAGTGATGTTCATTTCAAAGCATTGTTTTTTTCTGAATCTGATTATAATCTTAAATAGGTTTGGTGTCAGTAATTGTTTTATTTCTTATTTATTCATAATTAAAAATCGATAAATGAAGTTACCAATAGCACCCAAATTTTTCTTTGGGATATTAACGACAAAAAAAAGTTCTTGGAAACAGTTCGCTCTACCTTAATTTCCGCCGAAACTAAGACTAAAGCTTTGTTGAAACAAACTCCGGGATTCCCTTTGCACGTATTCCAATTTCGGAACATTTTTCATGTTTCATGACACAAGTTCCACAATGATCAGCAGAGCTACAGCGTAAAATAAAAATACCTACAAAGAAGAGATTCAGAAGTCAGGAGTGGCTGCCCAGACCACATGGCTGTGGCACCTGTCCAAGTCCCTCTAATTGCCTGGTCATCCTCCCAGGCGTGTCGAAATTATGAGTCACGACATCTTACGACCTCGACTTGGGTACGCCAGACCCCCAGTGTACAAAATCCAGGAATTTCCTACATGAATGATGACACGTATTGGAAATATGACAAGCGCTGATGAGATGATTTTTTCCTCCTAGAATTGTACGCAATGTAATTGAATTCTAAGGATTTGAATCTCAGTTTTTACCCGTTCTTAGGATTATTAGAAACAGACTGTGCTCTGTCATCGGAGTGAGATGACTGCTACAGTATGGATGTCACACAGCGCTACGACCAAATTTCAGTAAATCTATTGTGACGAATGTAGAAATAACATGGCTCAGTGAGCCACTTGGGCTTTGATTGTTAACGAGGTCGAGAGTCCGGGACATTCCTAGTTCCTATGATTATAACGGAAAGTTTTTTCCACTTTTTTACCTTTTTACGTACGAGTTTGTAAAAACATAGACAGACTTTTTGATCCGTACCGTGACCTTACATTATTCCAAAGCTTCACACACAGGTAATTAACATACGAAGAGATGCATAAAGCCTCCCAATTTTTTCAATACCGCGTTGATTGAAACTCTGATCATTCACTTAACTTTAGATGAAGGATATTAGTGCACTCATCTCTTTCTCATGCTAGTGCTAGTTCACCATTATGTAAGTCGAAGTCAGAACTGACAAGTGGCAGGTTCATTGAAAAGAGAATGGTATGCGTTATTGTGATTTGCTGTAGAGTATCAGCTGTATGTTTTCTCGGTGAACATCAGCTCACACTTTACTTTTGAACGAATGGTGGAGAATTTCTGATAGCAAGCGCATGGATTGTTAAAAACTATTATATTAGTTGACTCAATATATCTGCGCCATATCGAAGGCGGCCTCAAGAAAACGAGGAGAACTGCATGACTGCTTAGGGCGGGCTGTAGAAAACGGGAAATCTTTGCACAAGTTGTGTTCTTACGCAGCATACTCTACACAAAGAATTTAAGAAGGAAAACGAAGAATAACAAAAAAGAGATGTACTCGTTAAGCGAAGACAGGATACCTTGCACATAGAAACAAGAAGTTAAGAATGAAAAAGAAGAAAAGACAAAGAAGAGATATACTCGTTAGCGAGGAAAAAAAACCTGGAAGAGCAAACGAAGAAAGTATAAAACCTGGAAGAGCAAAATGGGCACAAAAGCTGGAAGTCCCTAAGGCCAGCCTATAGCAGAGTTAAAAATGCACATTACACAGAGATGATGGGGTACACTTTAGAGTCAGATAAGTTTAATAGGATTAGAGTTTTAGCTACACTTATATATCGCCGTAGACTGTTCACGCCCACTTAGGAAGACGTTACATCTCTCGTTAATTTCACGTTTGGGATAATGAGCTGGGAGTGATAAGCTCTGATTAATTTTTACGCAGCTTATCTCTGACGATTGCAAAGTTCTAAGTCTCAGCGTAGATCGAAACATGTTTTAGAAATAAGGGTAGTTACAATACTCAGTTCGGTAGAAAATTTTTTTCTTTTGCAAGGTTTGCTTTGAGTTTTACTTATTTTTTGCCTTCACAAAATGTAACCATTTTGTGTTCAAAAAATATAAAACAACGTAGGCTATATGATGAGAAATAAAAATCAGAAAAGCTTGACGCATAGTACGACCCTTTAATTATAAATTATAGCTCAGAATTTTGTGAGTCACAATTAAGAAATTTCTCAAAATTGAGTTCTTTTGGTATGAACAAACAGAGCTTCCTGTTCGTCAAAGTTTTTTTTAACAAAAAATTCCACAGCTTGGAGGTGCGGAATGAAATTTGCAGTGGTTATCGCTTTGCTATAGTGAAAGAAAGACTGTAATTGTAATTATGATACAAAATTCATCAGGAAAAGAGATATCAAAGCCCTACTGTCTCTGTTGTCTGATCTTCGACTATGACTATGTTTGGTACATAGAGGTACATGCATAAAGCCTCCTAACTTTTTGAATACCTTTGTTGACTGTGTTGAAACTGATCCTTCACTTAACTTGAATTTAAGAATATTACTGCACTCATCTCTTTCGCAGAATTCTTGAAAATACATCCGTGTAAAGAACTCAAGTTGATTTTTTGAATTGATTTCATTTTTGCATAGGTCTATTGCATGCATCCGTTTGCATATACAATTAAAAATTGGTGCATTTCCACGCGAAACACCAGGTATGATAACAATTTCGTAATGTTACTGTCAAGAAAAGTGCAACATTTTTAACATTAAACATCAGGGATGCCTTTTAAATGAATCAACAGTCATGATTCCACTGCAGATCACTAATATAAAATATTCATTAACCGAAGCCTTTTTACCTGTGCGCAAAATTTTACTCACTGGATATTAAAAAAATGTAACACGAATCAGAGTAACAGATGAACTCCACAAGGTTATGTTATTTTGACGAACTTTAGAAGTCTAACGATGACACGGTAATACTGACCTGTGATTACACGCAATTAAAAGAAGCAGAAAGAAACTTGATCACCGTATGATCCGGGATCATTTTTCGTCACGTCTGGTATGAATGGAGTATTTGCATGTTAGAAAACATAGCAGTACAGAACAATATAGTGATTCTACATACAGAGAAATATTTCATTTTGAAAATGTTCAATACTAATTGTCTATTATGAACGTGAGGTCCATTGTCGCTGTTGCTTCACTGAAAGAAATAATAGCCCTTTTTTGAAACACCCTGGTGCATCTGACGTTTGTCCCAAAACCGAGACACGCAGATGCATCATCAATGAGACACCCGAGATTAGGTTGCATACCAGTGTCTCCAGACCCGATTTAAAGATGTTTCCGTGTCTCACTAAAAGTGCCTCAGTGCCTCATCGATGAGACACTTGGGCTTCAGTTTGATACATTTGGAACTGGTGTCTCGCTGAAAACTCTACGGATATTGAGCGTAACATTGCACTTCCCACCAAGAGTGACGCTCCCATAGCCTACAGTGTCACAGAAATTTAGGAATGTTAACGATTTATCTGGAGAGGTGTGGTAGAGCCTGCTGGAGGATACCAGGTTTTGGCGATCTTGCTGGACAGCAGCGCCAGGAGAAGCAGGAGATGCAATTTATGTATGATATCACTGTGTTGATACTGTGTTGGTCAACGCACGACAATTCATACAAGTCTGTCTGGTGGTACATGATGTCACTGTTGTAAGCTATTGATGTATTTATAGATGCAGGCATCAGGTATTCAAAACAAATAATTCCTGACGAAAGCAATTTCACACAGTGCTGTTAGTGCACTGAAAGAAATAATAGCCCTATTTTGAAACACCCAGGTGCATCTGACGTTTGTCTCAAAACCGAGCCACGCAGATGCATCATCAATGAGACACCCAAGATTAAGATGCGTACCAGTGCCTCCAGACCCGATTTAGAGACGCTCTAGTGTCTCACTTGAACTGCTTCAGTGTCTCATCGATGAGACACTTGGGCTTCAGTTTGATGCATTTACAACTGATGTCCTACACAAAACTCTACGGATATTAAGCTGTAGCATTGCACTGCCAAGTAAGGTTGACGCTTTCAGCGCTATAAAACTTGGATACGCTTACGTACTCTTGAGCTAAGCGATAGCTGCTGCTGGTGACGTCAATACTTGGTCTAATCGTTGAAGAGCTGCGCCAGGAACTGCACGCGTCTCCAGCAGTAATGCCTTCTCATTCCACCAGCTACCCATCTAGTTCAGCTGAGTGCAGTAGCGACGAAACGTTAACATCCCCTGGAAATAACATTTCAACTCTTTGTAGAAGTTGTTACCGTAACAAAAATTTAATTTGGCCCGTGCTACATTTACTGAACACTTGAATAACTAAAGTCAAATTTGAGGGGTGACTAACCTATTACATTATCATCGCCAATAAAAGATAGGCAGCATTTTGAGACACTTTGCGCTCATCGAGGTGTCGTACATCCGATGAGACATCTAATCTATTTTTAGACGTTCATGCTATCTATGAGACACCTGAACAGCCATGAGACACTTAGGGAGGCAAAAATTTCTTTCAGTGTGCAAAGCAGCACTTAATTATATAATCGATTTATGATGCAATAGTTTTGTTTCATCCTAAAATGATGAAAATGATCCTGAAACTCGGTGATATGAGCGCTCATTGAAATTCTGACAGCTAGAGTTGTAAGAAACGCAAAAACAGAGCAAAAACCGATTAATGCCATCAATACTAGCAAATTATACACTAGCTATCGCACTTATTCTTGAAGTGCTATACTGCTCATCAGAGGCAGATGATGTAGTCAGTAACACCTTAAATGACCTTACGGGTCGAAACGTTCTTCTTCTAGTATTAGACGGTCTTAATAAGAATGTTGAATTTATAAGCTACCTTCTTTGCTCTTTTATTCATAATTAGGATTTTGAAAAAGTAAAACATAAATATTTATCCAGTAACACGATAGCGCCGTCAGTGATCGAAAAAACTGAATATAAAGCCACAAAATATCACGACACTCAACTGAATAGAAAGCCTACAAATTTAACGCTATATTCAAGGGCTAACACAATACTACAAATAGTGCAAGCCTTACGAGATAAAGTAAACCCGAGTTTAATTTGTTATTTTGACGGAATGAAAATAGATGGGAGTTATTTCAGCTATATTTATAGCATTTTATTTCGAATCGATAGGGGGTATTTTGCTTCTTTTTTTAATACTATATTTCTAGTATAAAGGGGTTATTTTAGTTCTATTTTAAAAATTTTAGTTCTGATAAATAAGAGGGTTATTCTTAGTGACAACTAAATAACCTGTGCAAATGGGCTACCAACTATCCTGCTTAGGAAATCAATTGTGAATTATTGATCTCCTAAGTGATGATTCATACTTAAATATAGTAAAATATAAAGTGAAAATCAAAATTAGAGTGCATTGGGTTTTCAAATAAATCTCTGTCCTCTTTGACTAAACAACAGTCCTGCTGTTTGCAAGCAATACATGCATATCGACTTTATCTGACGTCAGTTTCTTCCCTAAAATACGCGGTTTTTATTCTCATTCTTATTTTCATAGTAAGCGACCAGTAACAGCGTACAAAGTTTGGATGCAACCATAGGGTCGCTGCAGCAGCTTTCGTGCACTTAAAATTACACTATTCATCCATCATCATACCTGTCAGTGTGGTGCCATAGCTTCAGCAATCACTCCGCACGGCAACAAGAGCATTCAATGAAACTCAAAATATATTGCAGCGTAAGAAGGTCCGACACACCTAGAATTAAAGTTCTCTTACCTCTGTAAGTGCAGCAAAAGGCTTGGAAGCTGCAGGTTAACCCTAAGGATGAAAAGATACTGGCCGGACACTAGTTAATTGAAATATTTCAGCTGCAGACTTGATTTGAAGTTTTTTAACATATAGTATATACTAGTCTCGGTTATAGGACTAATGGGAAGTCAGATATACGTTTTGAATAATTCTTTATAATTGGGAACAATTTTTTCAGCGGAATTGACTTGAAAATAACGTCTATTTTCCAAGTTGCCACATGAGATACATGCCAACATATTGGCTTTTAAAAGTTTCTTAATATAGGAAATAGTGTCTATCCTGGGGATCGACTGTGCGCAATTTCTTTACTTAAAGGACAGCAGCCTGGCCTGGTGTAAATTCAAGCCACCAGCCCGCAGTGAAGGACAGCTTCATTGGGTATTCCTGCGCTCTACGGACCCCATGCAGGGCGCGGCGACGTGACAGGACGCCATATTGTGGCCAGCGGCGGCTTCTGTTGTCAACCCACAGCATGTTCTTGGTACACAACCCTTGGAAGCAACGCCCTCTACCGGCCAGTTTTTGAACTTATGCACTAAAACTTTAAGTGAATCACAAAGGTAACCATAAAGTTACTATCGGTTATACGCAAAATCGCAAGACCGTGTTAGATAGTATTTATTTGGAAAAATTTGCATTTGTTAAGAGTTTTGTTAATGTTTGAAGATAAACTTTCTCTCCAAGCTCATACACCAGAAGAAAAGTTGGATGTCTTGCTGGACTAAGACGCTGTCGAGATTGCTTAAATGAGAGCGCTCGGTGGGCGAAGAGGATAATATGAGAGCTCATCTACAAATCACTGTCACAAAATGGATGTTTTTGGAATAAATTCTTATTGTCAATTCCTACCAGTCGCTTACAAAAATATCAAAGCTTTAGAGAAGACGAAGACAGACTTTTCGGTGCCTTTGAGGTCGCGATTAGCTCTAGCTCATCAAATTATTCGATAAATTGCGAGTGATGCTCCATCACGCTTTTGAAGTTGTCAGTTCTTTCAAGCTCCGCACTGCAAGTAAATTGGCTCAAACCTCGGTGAAATCTGGTGAGCGCCGCTCAGAGGTGCCTTCTTCATCGAGTGAGCCAGCTTGCAAATGTAGACTCCTGTTAATTATACATGTCTCAGCGCATGGATTATCTCGCGTCGACACAATTCCGGCTACTCACACGGCTCCAAATGTCAAATGTAGCAATATAGTGAAATTTCGAGAGTTCACCTCTCTAATGTTTATTCATCACAGTATGCAACTCATATCAGTATACACTAAGAAGAACATAATTCTTCGCAGCTTTGAACTTCAGGAGGCATGAGAGCTGATGATACAATTCATCTAGGCAGTTGAACTTTTCGATTAACAAACATAGAGTAATAACTGCAGGTTCCAGTGGCAACTGAACCGTGGTGAAAGATGAAATGATATCGCTTTGTGCGTGCATTCTGCTGTGCAATATTACCTATGCTATTTCTTAATTAATATCAGACACCACAATAAACATTCATTTCTTTATTACGTTATGTTGTACACTGATACTTCAGAAGCTTTTTGTCAATTATTTACATTCATGTGATAAATTTATGCTTGCTACAGTGGAAAGTTTGAAATTCTCAGAATTTTATGGCACAGAAATATCAAGGTACTCAGTGAGGAAGAGAAATTTTAATTTATTTTATTGAGGCAAATGCAATCATCTTAATGATTTTTATATTATTAAGGTCATTACATCATACGCACGATCTTAACAATACTAATGCAATTATGATGATACCATTGATAGTTCTGATTTTGGACTGTAATTAAGCTTAGGTGCTCAGCGATACCCTGCATGACACTTCGCATCGCAGTCAAGTTTATATGTATGATAATGACAACACTTGAATAGGTCACGTAGCTAAATCAATGTACATTGATGATGACGACAAAACACGAAATTTAATTTGTTATCCAAAGTGGGAATTAGTACGCGCAACATAACTGCATTACTGTGCAACAAAAAGCACGGAACACCACAAAATAAGTGGTTAATAACGGTAAAAGATGGCATACGTAACTTAGCTAAACTAATGTAAAACAATTGGAAAAATATGTAGCAGGAGAAAATTGATTTAAAGTTAAGTTAGCAAAAGATATGCGCAACTGGCAAAATTGATGTGAAACAGAGGTCACAACTGATACTCGCTACGGATCAAACTCAATGCTTGAAAATGGTATCGAGTTTAGGGGCGGAACTAAACTATACGCAATGTATAACAATTGTGTGAACAGGCGTGCGCAGTTAACATAGCTCAATTTTAATATAACATTGAAAACGATTAGTACACGCATCGCAGCAATATTTAAAGAAGCTCGACGGTACAAACTGAAACAGCTATTGAACTTATGCACTAAAACTTTCAGTGAATCACAAAGATAACCATAAGGTTACTTTCGGTTATACGCAAAATCGCAAGACCGTGTTAGATAGTATTTATTTTGAAAAATTTACGTTTTTTGAGAGTTTTGTTAAGGTTTGGAGATAAACTTTCTCTCCATGCTCACACACCAGAAGAAAAGTTGGATGTCATGCTGGAACTGGACGCTGTCGGGATTGCTTAAATAATATTAATGCATCATAACTTTGGTATACCCATTTAGTGTGAGAATTCAGAGAAAATAATTGACATGCTCTACAAATCAAAAACAAAGTACAACAATGCCAACAATTAAAGTGATGTTGAGTAAATCGACATCATTATGTTGAGTAAATCAACATCATTGACCGGTGAAAAGCGCTGAGAAAGTATGAGGTTATCTTCAAAAGCCTGGCAGAGTTGGTTGTCACAACTAGGAGGCTCTATGGCTCTGCATTAGGAATTTCGAGCACGAAGGAGTGGGCGAACTTCACTGTCTCAGCACTCGGGACGAGCATCTTAACTGGTGACGGCACTAAGGGGTTTATCACTTTAAGAGTTTATCACTTCTGGCCACTTTGCCGACCCAGGGAACCTCGGATGGAATAGATCTGTGCCCCAAAATGCACGGCTGCTTTCAAAAATTAGCTTTAATTTATGTGCTTTGAAGCTTTGATGTCTAGCGCATGAGTTGAATGTACCGACTCAATTCCTACTTGAGACTATAATGTTGCTTTAATAATTCAGTGAGAGGTTGCTTTGAAAATTTCACAGTTGCATTAAGCCCGAGGTCAAATTTAAGACACAGGGTGTCCCATATTTTAGGATGTTCTTGTAAATGTTTATTATGATCAGCAGACGTCTTCCTTATGAAACTCTTGTGAACGAGCAAAGCTCCGAAATCATCGGTTGTTCGTAAATTTATAAATTTTGAAGTCAACATTGTGCTACGATAGTTTCATGCTCCTCGTCGGCCAAAAGTTAATTGAAAATACTTTTTCGTAAACAATATGCCTACGAAAACTCTATGATTGTTGAGTTATTTTGTTTCTTCCGAGGTATGTTCAACATAGTTTATTTCAGGTTTATTAACTACACTAGCAATTTTATGGTGAAGGTTTTACTTAGAAGTAGTGCTCTGTTCATAGTATAACGTCTATTGAAGACTAATTTTTGGTTAGTAGCATAAAATAATAGAGTGAATTCATATACTTTTCAATTGTTAATGCACTGAATTTTCATTTGAAAACACTGTGAACCGATCTCGTATAAAGGAACAATTTCTATCAGTATGTGAGGGTAAAATTTCATCAGATGAATATTTTTCTGATGCGTAAGTTCTGGTAGAATTAATTTCAAAACAGAAGCAGGAATTTAGCAAAAATATTTAAATTCTATAGACGAAATGAATATCTCAACAACCTGGACCATTCGAATAAAAAGAAGCAAAAATGAAATCAATTAGGTTAGGTACCCTTCCCTCTAACGCCGCAGCACTTTTGCTTCTGTTAGTTCTTTTCATTTGTTTCGACAAATTTGTCGGCAACAAATTTACAACTTTTTTCTAACGCGAAATTTAGAACTTCCTCACGGAAATTATCGAGCAAATGTTCTTGTAGGTGCCCTAAAACAACTCTTTGAGAGCACTTGCTCACAACTCTTGACCCTTATATCACTTGACACGAGTGGTGAGATGCGACCGTAGAATCCAATTTTCAATTCTGTTGGTCGCGTGACAATACCAACGCTTCACTAGACTTTGTCAGGTGTGCACGTCCGAACCAGAAAACGCGGTTCAGTTTGTCATGCGTGGAGGAAGAATAATTTCTAATAATCGTAAGAAAATAATCCCTGGAGTACCGTGGGAAACGCATCATACACGTCGTCTCATACACATACGTATCATACACGACAAATCGAATCATATCCGTCTGTCACCTTGCTCGTCTGAGGGTTTGGAATTGACCAGCCGATTCAACTTCATCTTCATATCTGTTAACATAAAAAATTCGTGTATCGAAACGCCCGAGAGAAGGCACGTTCATTTCTGAGCTAATTTCAGATTTTCGTATGGATGATGTTTGAAGATCATTATTGAAAGCACACTCTAAATATCCCTGGCGTTTAGTCCTCAGGAAGTAATGTCTAGTAGATTCTTCGTAAGATTACTTACATGTTGAAAATAGGTGAAAAATCTGAAGAGATTTTGGAGTACAGTGCAGCGAAGTTTATGATGGGTTCAGCCCAGTACACTAGAGCAATAATTCTGTCAGCGCCAAATCGATCGTGATAATCAGCCTTTCGGTGCAGTAAAGTCTGTACGCGCGCTTCTGCAGTACATACATTCAGTTTCTAGTCACTATCAACCGAGTCACCATAAGTGTCTCACTGCAGTTCGAGGCCGTTTAGTAAACTGTAATACTGAATTTCTGCAGGGGTACGAGGTCAGGTTACGAAAATACTTTAATTAATTGAAATCAGAAACGTCGTTCGTCGTCTTGACGCATCACTCTCACGTCATGCTATTACTGTATCGGTATTGAAGCGGTAGCGTGCTGATTGTAAATGGACAAGTCAATCTACGGCAAAATCACCAAAAAACGATCTATGGGCTTATCATGCACGAGACACTAGTAACTCTCGAAATAAGGAATTTTTATCGAAACCAAGAACCGTGTGCGCCTGCGCTATAGATGACTGAAAGTACGAGCAATGAGCACCAAATGAGGAAGTAGCAAGGAGTAGTTGATAAAGTTGTGCCTCGTGTCTTAGGCACTACCGTGTTTTTGTGTTTCAAAGCCACTACAGAAGCATAAAAAGTATAAATACGCATGAGGATAATTTTCAAAGAATCACACGCACAGGGCGGCGATCTAGAAACCTAAATTTACCTATAAAGTCGTTAGCTGCGTCCGTGGACTGAGGCGCTGAATTGATCTCATTCAATGGCACGTCTGCTATGGGCTACACGCGACATGAACCGGTTGTCGGCTCTCATATTAAGCTCGCGTATATGCAAGCTCCAGACCTCAAATTCCTTTGAAAAATTTTCTTCCAGTGGCACTCAATCGAAGCTGGAATGAAGGGGAGCTTTTATTCCTGTAATTTGACTGGAAGATGATTGAAAAAAGAGATTGCAAGTCCAATACGAGAGAAAGTTAAAATAAAGAAAAGCACGTGGATGTGTGGAATATTTCTAGCAAATTCTTTTGAACGGATTGGCCGATCATTCAAGAGTTGATTTCCTTTTCGTAAACAGTGTTTGCGACTTTTGAACGTATGAAGATAAGAGACCTCTTTTATATGAGTTGTGACTCACAAAGGTTTAGAATAAGTGATTTTGGCAGTTCATCTCATAATGTAGTAGTGCACATAATGTAGTAGTGCACATGTAGTCTCACATAAGAAAATACTTCATTATACTTTATAAAATTATCACACATCCTTTTATGAAGCTCCTCCAATATTACTGAGATTCTATTCGAATGTAGTGGTTGATACATAGCATGAGCACACATTCGTGTGGGCAATGAAATGTTTCCGAAAAGAGCGCAAAGTTCTGTTCAAGTTCGGTTTTCAATTCGTGAAAATAATGTTGAAGCAGTGGCGCATCTTGCCACGCTATATAACAGCAAATGTCAGAAGTGCACAAATGTTCTACCTACTCACAGAGCTCCAAATAAAATATGAGTGTATAATGAAACAATCACACACTCGACGACGAGGCTGATTTTGCGAGCATTTGCCGTGTTTTTTAGTCTACTAGTTATCTACTAAACAGTTATCTACAGTCTACTACTGTAATAGTTGTGAAAAATCATCAGCCCAGGCAAAATGCTGCTATCAATTATTTTTCTCCAATCTAAAGCTACAGTTTGGTTTTGCCTCAGTTTACTGTTTACAATTTTATTTTTCAAAGCGAGCTGCAAATGCACAGGATGTCATTGAAAATTTCCAAGGTATGGACACAGGCGCTGAGTTTTTCCTTTACGATTTTGTAACATACTAGGAATATAATAAACTTAACTCCTCTTATTCATCAATGAAATAATTAAGCGCAGCGCAAACAACAGCACTATATGCGTTCAATGATGTATTATCAAAGTCATGTTGATTTGTCATCAAAGTTAAGGTGAGACTCTCTCAGTTGATCCGACTTTTTACGTTGACGACAATGCCTACAACAAGATGAAGCTATAAAACCAACGTTAAAAATTTAAAACTTCATTGTTATTTTTCATTCTCAGAACAATATCCAGAAGATACCTTAGGAAATCATATTTTTTTCTGAAATTTAGTATGGCAATGATCACTGAAATGCTCTTCAAAAATAACAAAGGTGAAAATAATGTGTGACTTAGTTTTATTCCGCAATTAAAATTAGCTAATCAATTTCAAACGCAGCGGTATGCTATTTCAGAACATGGTGTGACAGAAGGTCTCAACAATTTAGTTTTATGTATCATCATTTGATTAAAACTAATCTTCTGGCACTCCAGAATCGATGAGTACTCTCGTCAAAAGAGGCTAGTGTTTCTCTTGGTATCCATGGTATCCGTGAAAAGATGCACTGTTACTCAGGAGACGTTTCACTAATTATAAAACTGCAGCATATGACTTCAATTAGAATTTATTGAATGCATAATGCACTAAAGCACTCACAACCACATCATTATTGTTGCACATGTGTTCTGTGATACTTTAGGCAAAATACAAAGCGTCTCAAATAAATGTACCCAGACTTCAACTGCCACTAACATGTCGCTTTTTTTATTTGCAGGTGTATTTAACTTATCACAGCATGGCAGAAAACCAATTTAATTTAAAAGAAGAGAAGTTTTTCCTAAAATCTTATCTGAAGACCAACAACGCAGTTGAAATGCAAAAACGATTCATAACTGAATTATCAAAACCGCCACCAACGCGCCGGACCATTGCTCGCATCAGAGGCAAATTTGAAGCAGAAGCAACCGTCCAGAACGTCAACAAGAAACGTTCGACGTTCTGGACGACCACGGACATGCATCTACGAGCCATGGAAAACTTTATCGCACCTAACCAAGAAAAATTGATGCATTGAAATTGGAAATTGAAATACAATATCGCGATATTTCAAATGACCTATTTCATGACGTTTGCGGATCCCCTGGTGCACGTTATCACCGTTTTCTGGCGATATATGGTCATCAATTTGAATACTTGCGAACATGGCTTTTCAATTGCATTTGTCTTCTGTATTCGAAGTCGTATAATTTCATTCTATGTTCTCAAATAACAATTTTTTTGTGATTCGAAGTGTGAGTTTATTTTTTTGAGACATTTCGTGTTGGTATTAGGAGTCAAAAGTATGATATTATTAATTTTTTGCAGCATATTTAAAGTATACGACCTCTTGTTTGTATACTTCAACTTTTGAAGCACGTCAGTTAGCGTCAGGGACTCATCCAGATTACGAAGCCAATTAAATTCAATATCCTGACTAAATAATTTTTCAGGTCACTTTACCATAGAATCATACGCATTTTCATTCGGGAATGTTACGTGCTTTTCAGCTTTGCTGCACTTTGTTAACATCGAAAACCCACTTACTTTTTCTTATTTTCAATAAGCAGACAGGGCTTACCCCCATTTCGTTTTTTGATTGATCTTTACTGCTGCTAATTAGTTGATATTTTGTGACATGAGTTACTTACTTAAATTTCAATGAAATTAATCTCATTGAAATGCTCAATTTAAACAAGAAGGGCAAAAATAACCCGTGAATGTGTTTTATTCCTCAGCTAAAATACTAAAATTAATTTTATTATCACAGGTATTCCATTCACCGCAAGAAAGCAGGCGAGTGTAATTTACTTTAAAACAAGAGGCTTTTCAGTTCTCTAGGAAAAAAAAGGTTAGCGGATGCATCCTAAAAAGCGATAGACCTCACCGCGCTTTAAGACTTTGAAAACGTTCTGGTGACAAGCTTTAAATAGCACAGGTACGCGTTCTGGCTCTCCAATAGGATCGAGTCTGGCGGCACTTCACATGCATGCTTTCTTGACTACTGCAAACTTACTTGGGACACTTGAACCATGAGCATATCTACGGTGCTATTAGTGTGTTAGTACGGTCCTAGTTTTCTTAAAGCTTTGCTTGTAACGTTCGCGGAGAGCTAGTCGCTGCAATAGTTCTTCCTCAAGTCCAATCTGTGTGTTGACAGACTTCAACTAACCAGACGAACTGTAAACTGCAGAACGGATCGCACTGCTTTCCGTTCACAAATCTACAGACAAAGGGATGGGGAACCTGAATCTTTTTGTCGAAAATGATCACTGTAACATTGTGGAAACTCGGCGATGAAGGCGCCTTTGTATTTTGCATCTGTCTCTCAAAATTGACACACACGACGACCATTGCAGAGGTTGTCACCAAGCTGAAGAGCGCTGGTTTGCCAGCGTGCCAAGCATACCAGCCAGCACCAGGGCTGGCATTAGTTGCGCCGCTATCCCTGGGCCGCAGGGCGCCCAGTCGGCCCACCATTAACATTCCTTCCGTTGAAAAAATGGCATAAAGTACCGGCAGGCGTAGCATTAGGTAAGAGGGCGCGCCATACCGACCGGCACCGGGATAGCAGGTCGTGTGCTGCTCCTGACGACACGACCTGCTCGTCTGGGAGAGTACTCTCCATTCAATCCTCGATCATTAACTCTGTATGAAGAATTGCGCACTAGCACTTGCCTTCGTCATGCACCAACATTACAAGCTTTGATGATCACGGCGATGTAAATGAGTTGTGATGGAGGTCTCACTGACAAGAAAATTCTGAGTTTTTTGTTTCGATTTACTGGGCCAAGATATATTTTAATTTAACCCTTTGTGAATAAAACCTAAATATTTTATTCACTAAACCACCACTCTTACTAACAAGAAATATTTAAAGGACATTAAAATTTTGCTGATTACCGAGGTTGGCACCTTCGATGTCGGTGCGGCCGCCCACGAGCTCTACCGTAAGATTTTCCCATGAACTCTTATGGAAATATCATTTGGTGTACGCCTATTGAACATTTAACCAAATATTTTCTGTTTCATATTTCCACGTTCTGGTAGAATTATTACACGTGATGGAAAAGCAATAAATGTAGTATGAGTTAATTTTTACTATTATACAATTGAATGAGACTTTCAATATAGTGCGTCTCGTAAAACCAAACACGTAAAAATTAACTTACGTGTTTACTAATGCAAAAAGAGCTTGCTAGTTTTAAAGAACACTTGGAATGTGCGATAAAAGCGCTTATTGAAATGTTTCTTCTTTTTAAACTGGCTTCAATGAGAAACTTGTAGAGCTTATAGGGATTCTCCCGGACCATCCCCCACGAATTTTTACTTTTTTGCAAAACTGAGATTCTTCATGAATGTTTAGAACCATAAAAAATAGTTAATGGCATATTCCCCCAGGAGGACCATCTGTTTTGAGCATCCTAAGTGCCAGCTCCACAGCCTTAATAACACTCCAAACATGTATTCTGATTCGTCTCTACTGACCCACCTTAAAAGGTGCGTGGACTCCAAACCTCCTGGAGCGGTTTGATCCACTTTGCTGGTGCCTTATTGGTACATGCAAATGGCTCAATTGCTATTTGTGCGGTGTTATAACATGCAAAAGTGGTCCTGCCGCACCTGCCATTTCGCCAATGGGCCACACCAGTCGGCTCCTCCGATCCAATATTCAAATGAACTGCAAGCCTTTCCTGGAAGTGGCGTGATTTTGTCAGGCTGCCGGAGCGTTTTTGCGGTGCACGCGCGAAACTGGACGGGCGTCAAAACACGATCTGTGGCTCCGTTCTTGTACGGTCTCAGGACCTCGTTCGCTCGATTCCCATGTGATGTTTTATTCATTTTATATAGATAGGCAAACAAGCCACTATATTACGCTCCACTTTGATTTATCAAGGATGAGTATGCGAAGCGTAATGCTATGTTTAAATAAACGTATCTTCTAGAAAACGAACAATCGAGCCATTATGTCGTTCTTGAGTCGCCTTGTTTAAAATTGTAATAACTGATGAACCGCGACTGTACTGTTCTAATGGCTAATTTTTGGAGGAAAACAGATATAACTTCTATCTGATGTTAAAAATAGTAAATATCAATGTGACATTAGAAATGGGTCAACAAATTTTGTTTTAAGCCCAACGTTTTCGAATAGTGAATATTCGATATGAATAATGTTGTTAATAGTTTAGAAAATGCGATAGATGGTCTTAAATTACGTGATGGTCTTGGGCAACTAAAAACGAAAATTGTATTACTGCCTTTTCTTTCAGGAGACAACTAAATTTGTCAAGCGAGTAAATTATTTTAAATTTCATTTAGGTTGACCGTTTTTTTTAAGAATCTTGAGCGTAATTGGCATTGGAATGACATACCTTGCGACAGAATTACCAATGCCACGTAATACACAATCAATTTTATTAAAATATTATATTGGTGTAATTGACTATTGTCCTCTTAAATCTGTGAATATTTTTTGATATTTCCCGATAACTCACTACATACACTACATATTAGTGATCATGCTAAATTCATACAACGAGGACGCACATTGAGAATAATTACAGCAGTTCATTGAAATTTACAGTCCATTAAAAGCAAGAAACATTTCAGCAAATAGGTTAACCTCAAACTTTACTGCTGAATTTGAAATCAACTGGATCTCCAGTACTATGTGTACATGACCCAAAATGGGAGCTGGTACGTTATTTATGGCAGCGATCTTGCTCCCTGAAGTACAATATTGCATGTCACATGTGTCATCGTTCAAATATCCCCGTCAAATGACAAATTTATGATGTTTTTGATTCGGAATTGACAAATTTAAAGTTTATTCAAAGACTTAAGGATGATCAATTTAATCATGTTCCACGGAAATTTACCAAAACTGATATGCAACAGTCATCCGTAGTCGTCGTGGGGATCAGTTTTTGGTGATTATACCGCGTAAATATTTACTTAAAATTCTAATGAAAGTGCAAAGATTGCGTCCATGCAACAGATTTGTTTTTAAATTAAGGAAATCTTGTACGATTCCATAGTGGGTCCAATGGAGGGCATCTCAGACAATACTTTAATGGCATTTTCGAAGTTGAGGAATGCGGTGCGACAGCTTCAAAGTACGGCAGGCTGGAGATGCTGCTGAGTCACTCAGCCTCCTCAGAGTTCGCTTCAAAAGACCATTACAGTCACCCCTTGCGGCTTATTTCTTTAAGAAAATGAGACCACAACGAAGCTCCTTCAAATGAGCTTCTTTAGAGGCGGCGTCGAGCAGAGCCCATCTATTAGCTAGCGATGGCGAATAGTATAGGATCTGAAACCATCTCTCTTTCATATTTAGGACCAACTTCTATGAGAAATGGAGGCCTGGCGCCTGCGAAGTTTCCCGCCAAAATATTTGATGCATTATCCTGTGCTATCGTCCGAGACAATCAAAGTTATCACTTGGACTAGGCATGCAATGCGCCGAGCACTTCGGACCACATTCTGCGTGGTCGCTGACGCCTGCTTTGTACCTCGTGCCTCACTCTGGCTCCATGCCCTGTGAACACTCGCTCCAGACAAACGAAAAGCTAATTTGAATTCTTATTCCCAAGGCAGAGCAAGTTTTCCTTGATTAATGTATTCACTCTACAGTATTCGCGAGCTTTATCAGCATTTGTGGTATGGAAGCACTTAATTATTTTCAACACTGATTATTTTTAATGATATTTTCCTGCTTAAATTTTATAATATCTATGTAGATAAGTGAGTACTCGTACTTTTGAATTTAGATTCTGTCGACGTAATTCCTTTTAATATCTTTCCCGAAGAGTTTCGTCGGATAGGTTTCGTTTTTGGTGATCGGACTTGATGCAGAATCATCGGGAAAATTCCGTAGAACACTCCATGAAAACTGCCAATGGAACTATTTCAATTCAATTCTTCCGGGGAATGAACAGTAAATTATTTTCTCCCGTGAAAGTAAAGTATAAGGTATCATTTTTTCATCACATTAAGGTCCCACGCGAGTTTTTTCTTTACTAAGCTATCTTCTGTATGCGACTAAGGTTTAAAAGTCGACAAACAGAGATAGGTATTGCAATAGTGATTTTGAACTATTGCAGTAGAGCTCAATGTAGTTATCAGTAATTATACTTACATTATAAGTACAATTATAGATAATTCTCGGCAGCTCTAACGCTTATAGTTTCTAAGATCACTGCGTCTTCTAGAGAACGTCCACTAGAAAAGTGGTCCATTAGAAAACATAGAACTGCGATATTGCCTCTAGATATCTTATATTTTCATCAAGCTGATTAATTTGTCCTCTGGCAACCCTTTTAACCTGTTCTAAATGTTGTACAGATCTTTGAGAGTGGAATGAAATCATGTTTTCCAAACATCTTACAGTAGCTACTCGTTACACAATACAACATAATTTGTGCTGTTTCAGTGTAATATTCCAGTGCATCGCTGAACTTCCCTTCTGTCTCACTTTGCTCTCCAATATCCAGACAATGGACTGGCAGATGGAAAGAATACCCACAAGAAAATTTGAAAAATAAATCAATATTTTGTTATTGGCGTATAGCTATCATGTTATCAATGTTATCATGCATAATTTACTAAGATCTAAAAGATGGGCTGCATGAATGGAATTGTATGTAATAAGCTGGTGGTATTGAATATTTTTTTCAATCTTGCTCAATTTCAATTTTTAATGTGCACTATAAAATACATTTGCAATACTGTGATAACTTATCGAAATAATAAAATTATGCCCCCTTTGTGCGCATTTTATATGGTATCATGTTCACGGGAATGTGGAACAGCAGCATTTCTTATTAAATTCATAATACAGCGGGAAAAACGGAGGATATTTGTTTAGAGAGACTTCAAATACAAAGCTAAAACAAAAATTAAAAATCGAGGTTGAATAGTGTACTAACTCCAAATTTATACAAATCAATAAGGAAAATGCTTTCAACTGAAAGTGTCACCCGGGACCACTTTCCAGAACAATTAATTGAGGTTTTGAAGACATTGAATAAACGATTGCGGTATCTCCGAGTATCTTTCGGTTTGCAAAAAAATTCTGAATGAATGATAGACACTGCAAGAAGATTGAATTGTAATCTCTTCGTAATTAAATTTACAAAAATAAAGATCAAATGAGGTCTTTTATTATGGGTGAAATTTAAGTTTTCAGACTCTTATCATGTATTATATGCAAATAATTGAAGTAAAAATGCGCCCTACTAATTAAATGTAATTAATCTGAATAAACAAAACCAAGTTTCATGCTTTTAAACTAATTGAATGAACGCTGAACATTTATTTTAGGACAGAGGAACTGTAAAAATCGAACATTTAAACTCAAAATCTAATGCAGACAGAAGCTTCATCAACAAGAGCTCCACTATCATAACTCACTCGAGTATACCCCACATGTTTTATTATTTCAAACCAATTTTCACGAAATGACTCCTACGCGTTTACTTTAAACGCTGATCTGGAGCAATTGTTTTAATTTTTAACATGATGTTTAAGTTTGTTGACTTTAAGTTGGGAAGGCGAAGTACCCCGAAGCCTAGCGGTCACGTCTGTGCAGCGTAGGGACCAGCCTCTTCAGTAGGTGTGGCACCCACGCAAGACAATGATTTGAGGACATCGCAATGCAATTTTCTCAACAGCGCAGAATACACGTTCCTTTTGCATAGATCCGAGCAGAATATGTGCGGAATGATTTGAAGGAATGCCAAGTCACCAGCCTTCTAACGCAGCAACTATTTGTTCGAAAATTGAGTTAGACTTTTTAGTTTCATGCGCTCAGTATTGGTCGCATTTGTCAAGATAAAATAAGAATCTCCATTGTTTTTGTATTTCATGTTTATGAATTTCCCTTCCGAGTTTTTTGACGGCACCTCATGAGCGAAACCCTTTCACAGCCGTAATTCCTCTTCCCGATCCAATTTTTGAGACTAGCGCAGAACAAACTAAGTCCCTACACGGCGCAAGACAAACCTGTTCACAGTGGACCTTTCTACAGTTCTAGTTACACGAGAGAACTAGAATCGTTTATTGCTGAGAAAAGACAAGAACCGAGGTAGAGTATTCTAGGACAACACACGACGTCCAACGAGAGCGTATACGCAGGCGGCCTACGTTGTCGCTCGCTGAGATGAGCCCTAATCGAGCAACGCAACGCTTATTAACGAACATTACGGGGCGCAAGTGCTCAGTCTATTCTCAAAACGAGCTCCTCATAAAAACTGCCAACATTTCGGTTGTCTCCAAGCTTGCTATATATGGTACAAGTAAAGTATCACCTTTGAGGTTTGAAGGGGTACTTCAAGATATTCGCTACATCAAAGTTCAAAGTTCAAATCGGTTGGCTGTTAGTGGGAAGAAGGTTTAATAATTTTACTTCAAATCTAAAAGTTCTGATATGAAACCGATGAAATTGATTACGTGAAAAAGAAATTGGTTCATGAAAAAGTTCACCTTTTTGAACAAAAAGTCGGTTCTAACCTTGCTTGCTAGTTCAATGTTCATTACTGTGTACAAAATGAGAAGTTGAGCGAATATTTGATCATATGTTTAAGTGAATTCAGTAACAGAGATTATGCAATCGAAACGAAGAAATTGAAATCTGCCCTCTAATTTTTTCTCAATTGCTTGAAATGGTCTCCATATGCTTCAACAACTCTCCAAAAACGCATCACAAATTGCGGATATGAAACAAGGACTACTCTGTATGAAAGTCTTAATAATCATTTCGTGGATTTTTATTGGAAAATTTGACCATCGGAGGAGATGTAGTTCAAACTTCCACTCTAACGAAACCCAACTACTGTAATTTAGAGGGTTAAGCTCTGGAGAAGATGAGGGCCTCCTTTTTTAGATAATGTGAGAAAGATTTGATTATATGTTCTGAGGTAATTTAGATTTTGATAAAAGGTGTAATTATGCCAAATCAATTGAATTATTTTCATTGAATCGCTTATAGTAAATGTGCAATAATTTTTACATTAACTTTCACAATGAACACTGAAATAACACAAGTTTGACCAGCAGCAGTCTCCAAAGCTGAGTCACACAACTATAAGTATCACTCCTACGAGTATCACTCTTACGAATATCACTCATACGAATATCACTCATACGAGTATCACTCTTACGAATATCACTGATACGAATATCACTCATACGAATATCACTCCTACGAATATCACTCCTACGAGTATCACTCCTACGAGTATCACTCCTACGAATATCACTCCTACGAATATCACTCCTACGAATTTCACTTCTACGAGTATCACTCCTACGAGTATCACTCTTACGAGTATCACTCCTACGAATATCACTGTTACGAGATTCATTCTTACGAGAATCGCTCTCATGTCTTCATCAATCTGTCTATGACACTGACTCAAACATCATTCTTTTCTCTTTTAAATGGTTTTTTAATTCCTGCGTCAGAATTTTTGAAACTATCTTTATATAAGCTATGTCAATGAGAGATATGTCAAAAACTGTCGGAGACAAAAATTTTGTAACATCGGATAATCATTTCGTGATGCATATATACAATTCTCTCTGTAAAGAAATAGAGTAGTAGATATTCTTTCTGTGACATAGCACTTGTCTCTGAGTGAAATAGAGTGAAATATGCAGCAAGCTATGCACAATTTTCTATAAGGAAAAGCTGAAACTTGAGATGAAAACTAATTTTCTTTTAGGTGGTTAATTGAAACTGATCCTGTTCATTAACTAAGAGAAACGTTGATATCTAACTTCAGCCTCTCTGGTCAATAAAGTGATTTTACTTTGTTATTTGTCTCTCGAACAAAATGATATTTTCCCAGGCGTTGTCGCAGCAAAATCACTTATTGATTTCGAATTTGTCATCATCTCTGCGATAATTTTACCGAACATATTTTTTTGTGAACTAACGAAATAAGTTTTTCGTTTATCGCTTTTTACAAATAATTTTACTAAGATGATTCAAGTTATTGTGCAAAGTTAAATGATATTTTTTCCGTTTTATTTTCTCGACGTCTTCCTTTTGAAAATGGTAATACTGAAAAGGTTTTAATTGACAGAATCAATGCGGTACAGAGGAAGAAATTTAAGCAATCATGCGCATTCTTTGTTTTTTTTTACAGCTGTATTAAGCGTTTAGATTGATCAGGCTTGCTATGAAATGTGTTCATAGAGTTTACACAGGGCCCACTCATAGACGCACACAACATTGTTTAATTGCATCTTCCATAACCAATGTGTTGTTTTTCATCCCTTGGAAGAAGCCATGCTCGCCTAGGGTTAATTTTCTATTTCCACGTAACTGTGCTGCACTATGACATGCATTTGGATGCGGGGAAGCCTGTTTGAACTTGAAGTCAACGACGTCATAGTACCTGGGAATATATAGCGTTATCCGCTGAACTACGATAAGAGTTAAAGGCAAGTACCTAGTAGTTCTCTCGATTGTGGGATTTTAATCTGTTTGAGAAGTTTGATCTACTGCCCGAAAAGTTTTTTATTTCTGCGAATATTTCCATTCGACGACTTTAGTGAAACGTGATGTGGCTTTAGCAATTCCAACACTGCTAAAAATTGTGCACTGTTCACCAAGAGAGGCACAACTTGAAAATGAAAAGCAAATGAATTTCGGGTATTCTAATGTACTCTATAACACCGAAAAATACTGAAATAATTTGTCTAAATGTATGAGATAATATCTTGCGGCAGCGTTACAGCTCAAAAAATGTAGTGAAACGCTCTCAGTTAGTAAGTCTAAATAGATAGTTCCGAATGAATATTCTCTCAGACTTTTTTCAGGCCTGACTATGAATGCAAAAAAGTATCGTCATGTCTTCTTTAGAATGAGTTGGAACAATGCCAGGCATATTCATGGAATTATTACAGAGCAGAACAGAGGCAGTCTTATGCCATCAGGATACCTATAGTCGTCACCACACAATTTTACAAGTGAAGGTGTTCGTCAAAGTTACATGTGCCAACTCCATTGTTGCTGAATTGTTTTATCATCATTATCGAACCGATGGATCTTTTACGCTGCTGGATCACTAGCGGGCTTGACAGTTTTCAGAGTGGTATAGATCTTCAACATCCAACTGGATAGAGGATGCTGTTGGATTCCTACTGTGCTACTGGACCACTAGTGTACTGGTGGATACCCTACGTGATACTGGATCCTTAGTGTGCTCCTAGATCCAAGAGTTGCCTACAGGATAATTAGTGTGTTGGTGGATCTCTAGTGTGTTAATGGATCTCTGAAGTGCTGATAAATCATCATTGTGCTGCTAGATCCTTGTATTCATGGTGAATTTTTGCCTTTAGGCTACATCGAATTTCTTTCTTTCTTTGAATTCAACAGAAGCCTTTACCACTTCGATGAACGCAATACAAAAAGTGGAATTGAATTTAGTAAGATCCCTCTCAGAGAACTCAACCTATGCAGGCAATTGGAAATCAAAATTCTCAGAAACACAGTGTGATAACCTAAAACATTTATTTACAAAGATTGTTTGAGTACAAACACTCGCTAATAAGACAGCTACTTGAGAATTTCCGAAAGGCTCGACAAGTTAAAAACGAACAATTAAGAATTTTTTTGGTCATAAACAAGTATACTTGAAGTAAGGTATGAAAATGAGAGCATGGTAAAGGGCAGAGCAATACAATGCCATCTGTCGTACTTGCAGCAGCCACCCAAGTCGAAACGTCTCCATTCTTCTTCGTTCAGTCTCATTCTGGAGCGTTCGTCGAACTTGAGCTTCATCTTCTCTGAAAAGCAGAATATCGGTAAAGTGATTGCAAATGCATGGTATTTGCGATCATTATTTGTTTCACCTGCCACAGATGAAACACTGAATTTACGAGCGAACTCTTCCCCAGGGCTTACCAAGAGTTATGGTGTCAAAGAATCTCATTATTCTTCGGCAACCCATAGCGCACAGAATTTCTTCTCCTTTTTGAACCTTTTGATCGATGCACGCGATGATCAAATCTATCCCTGCAGTGAGAGCACCCTTGTATTTTGCATGATATCTAGGGTCTAATTTATCAGGATTTCTAACAAATGCCATCGACATCAGTGAGATATGGCTGGCGGCTCATGTTCAAAGCCGGTAATTGCACACTCGGAGACAATGTATCCGTCGGGCAAAAACTCCCTGGTAATGGCAGTGGACAGGCCTTCGCCCTCACAGACTTTGCGTTCAAGGATAGCCAAAGTTTGGGCGGCTACCGTGTTGCCTGCCTCTCTCCTGCTTGTTCTGGACGTCTGGACATCGCCTGGTACGATACTGTTTCTGAATTTCGGTAGCAGCATATTATCTAAAGCTCATCGAAATTAGAAGAAAATTAGGTACAAAGCCAACTTACAGGAATTTTACTCTTTTTCGGCATGGGATTTTCTTTGATCTAATAACCGATGTCCCTTTTCCTTTGAGGATATCGACGAATCCACGTTCTTTAAAACGGGCTGAAATATGGAGTAGAAATTTGAAATTAATCCAACTCACAAGTTGGTTTTCTTTTTTTTTGGCTTGGGGCGGATTTAAAATTGTCACGCTTCTCTTTGGTTTTATTTGGATTATAATATCAACGAATTTGATCCGCAAAGAATATTTCAGTGAACATTGATATTCTGGAAATAAATTTTCACATGAGCGTCTCACTTTGATGAACTTAAACTTACTTGAAATTAAATAACATTCTATATAGTCTAGAAGATCGCTCTGCAAAGCATTAGTTTCGTATGAGTTTTGCAAATATAACCTTGACGACAACTCGCGTCCTTGAAACAAAAGGTCCGAACAAAAAACACGGTACTAGGCTGCTAACAAAACTCGTAGCTCGCTAAAGAAATTAAGCATCAATTATTGTAAAACCGGACCTTAAACTTCACTTCTTGGAGGTGAAGTCTAGGACAACTCACACGCTAACATTAATGACGAACACTGTGTGGCATCCAATTATTTGATAATCGGCATTAAACGATTCGCCATGATAATTATTATCATTTTCTTTCATCATCAACTTTGTACGAGTTAGAAATGAGAAGCACTGAATATCGTCTCATTTCGAAATCGTGACATCGTGACGAGTGCAATAAATCATGTTATCTGCGAAGGAGATTTTTTTTGCACTCACGTTAGTTTGCAACGAGGACTAAAAATGATTCCAAAATAAATTTATTTCCCAAATTTTTCCAGGAAATATTCCGAAAAGAACTGATAGAACTCGGAATGTTTGAATAGTTAAAAGGTATTTTCAGGTACAATGGTTTGTTCAGCTCATAATATATTTGCACTGTACGCGTACATCTTCTTCCACAAAAAATTTAAGGCCAAGAAAGAGAGGACTCGACGTTTATGGTTAAAGTGGAACAGTCATCGAAACCAAATACCCTAGAGAACAACCGCAACAAAGCATTCAAATTCAAATTTCGCAAAAATGTTATCTTTCTTCGACAATGCACGCCCGCATCCAGCTCAGGCGACTCAACTCCGGATTCACTTTTTTCATTGGGAAATACCACCACATCCGCATTACGTTTTCGGATGTTGTGCTCTCAGATGTTGCTTTTTTTCTCGATATATCCCCAAAAATAAACAAAGGATGAAATATTGAATTCGTCAAACCCTGTCGAAAAGGACATGAAAGCCATTTATAATTAGATAACATATTATTTTTTACGTGAGGAATGAAGACACTGAACATAGTAAATGAAGATTGTTGTTAAAGGCGGAGCTATGTAGAACGTTGAAGTTTTAAAAAAGGAAGTATTTGAATTAACTTCTAAACTGAATTTAACCAACTAGCAATGCTTTAATTATTATCTCTTAGTCTACCATGTACGTTAAAGTTTCAATAATGGAGGATAACTTCTAAAATCATATATTTCCGTCGTGTTACCGCAAAAAAGTAGAAAATAGAAAATACCGCATTCTCGTGTTTACCGCAAAAAAGTAGAAAACCGTAACTTATGTGCGATATAATCCCTCTCTAACGTATACTAAAAATTCATATTTAAATTACAAAGGTCATCTCTGAAGGAAAAGTTTCTCTACACATTGAAGAAGATGCTCCTTGACAGTTCCTCCTCGACACTCGTGCCACGTCAGCTCAAAGGCAAAAGATGGTACATTTCAGGTGAGCTACTCGTATTAGGTGATTATTTCTAAAGGCTCTTTACAAATTTCAAGATTTCAAACAAAGGGCCAAATATGTGCTTACACTGACCCAAAATCCTTCCTCAGGGAAAAGTTATTTGTCATATTTCATGTGTAATTATCTTAGTTTATTGGTTTCCCTTCTGTGAAAAATAAGTTGGATGTATGAAAATTATCTAGAGTATTGCCCCCAGCCAGTCCAATAGTTGAAAGCAATAATTCCACGTATTTGGTATTTGAGACGTTATTTTTTTGAGTGCAGTTATCGAGAAGCAGCCGCTGGCTCCTCATGCATTACACTGGACGCATGCTATCGATACTGCTGTCGATCTACAGAATAGCAGCACCTAGTGTTTTACTAACGTTTTAAGCCTCGACAAGGTAATATTATTAATTTCAATTTCAAGGTACGATGATTGACTGCTCGTCGACGAGCCGAATCGAGTTTTTTTTATGAGTGACTACGCCTTCGGCCGTCCGGTACTTGGAATGACCAGAGATTTTTTAATGTAGACAATTTGTTTACTCAAAATTAACATTATTTTCACACTTATTGGATATGGTGGCATTAAAACTGGTAAAAATATAAATAGAATTGCATGGTAGTCTCGTCAATAATTGCTTATTTGTTACAAAATAAATCAGCCTTCGAACTGTATCGAAACTGTGTAAATCGAAAATACAGTGAGTAAAAATTTTTATTCTACTCTGACACGATTTTCACATAAACGCTTCACAGCTCCGTGTTTCTAAAACTCTCATTTGCTTTGAACAACCTACGTCATCGACTTGATTCGAAAAGGGAATCTGCTAAATTTAGCCACTGCGCACTCCTTCTCTTCGCACAGAGGAGAATGAATGGTTCGCGTGCGGTGCGAAAGCAAGCGTTGATCCCTAGAGCTATCATTAACGCGTCATGTGCGTAGCTACCTCCACTATCAAGCTTTACATCGCTAGCAATTGCTTGGTTATTATGGGAGATAAATTATGGATCGCATATATGAAATGATTTTATCCCGGAAGTCAAAATCAGTATTCGTAATTCAAGATAAGTTAAAAAATTATGCAAATTGATGCTGATCGATTTTCAGTCGGTCGATGGGGTATAACGGCTCAGAAAAAATCATTTGTCTCTTGGTTTGAGTAAAGAATGGTGAAGTTTACCAATGGCTTTAATAAGTATTACGAAAATTCGGAAAGTGAAATATTATAGAAGTTAACGCAATTTATGATAGGTTCAATAGGGTTCCGTTTGAAAATAGAAACTTTTTATCTTGATCAGGTTGAACTCAAGCATCGTGAAATTTTTTCTCACGAAATTTTCGAGAATATTCACGCCGTGCATGAGCTCTTTCAAATATTGCTGGTCCAGCATGCATCAAAAATGCAAATTTGAGAATGGACGATGCGTACAACGTGAACCTGCCGCTGACATCGCCTTTATTAAATACCACTCTTATCAGAAGCTCATTTTTCCATCATATTTAAATGACTTTGTTTTCGGTTCTTGTGAAATTTTACAAATGGGCATGCACAAAGGGACCTGAACAATCACTCATTATTCCTCAGTGGGCCAAGGTTTCTTGAGAACGGAGGCAACCCGTTCCCTTGTAGGGATTGGAATACAGATTAGCCTCACACGCCAGGGTTTAAACAAGGATATTTGACGCTCGATTGGCCAGACTATAGGTACTGATCTCAGAAACCTAGTCAATCATCTTCTTGAAAAATGAACATGCTAAAATAACCTCAAATGTACGGCATTGTGTAGTATCAGCAAATTTTTTACGTGCCTGGAAATATTATTCATAGCCGTCTTAGAATGCGTTCTTAATAAAGATGAATTTGGATTTAGTCATCTGAGATTATGTTTGACAGTGTATGTGAATTTTATTTAGAGTTTTCAGATATGTATCAGAACAACTCACGGGAATACGTATAACGGAAATTTTAGCATTACAAAAAAAGTTGAAAGGTTAATGCTATAGTTGTAAAACACATTCTGTTCACTCTGGCATATCTTCTAAAATAAGAATAATAATTTCTAATCACCTGCAATAGCTCTCCTTCTCGTCTCTAAAAGAAGGGAGGAAATAGAAACAGGAGATTGCTTCAAACTCAAATAAGGCATAAGTTGCAAGATAATTCAATAAAAAAGTTGCTGGCGTTCACCATTGAAATGCTTAGAAAGATGATAATAACAAAAGCGCTACAAACGCTAATAAAAAAAACGCAACAAACGCTAATAAGAATTAAAACGCTACAAATGCTAATAATAATAAAAACGCAACAAACGCTAATAATAATAAAAGCGCTACAAACGCTAATAATAATAAAAACGCTACAAACGCTAACAATAATAAAAACGCTACAAACGCTAATAATAATGAAAACGCTACAAATGCTAACAATAATAAAAACGCTACAAACGCTAATAATAATAAAAACGCTACAAATGCCAATGATAATAAGAACGCTACAAACGCTAATTATAATAAAAACGCTACGCATCGAGCTTCGTCACTCGGTGTTCACCTGCCCCTGACCTCGAGGAGAGCTGACCGAAGGCTCCCAGTACGCCGAGGCTGCCGAGAAAGAACGCAACTGCACGCATGGAAAGCCCAGACAGCTTGGCCTCTCGAGCCTGTGCTATAGTCAAGTGTAGCTCAGTGCGAGTCGTGAAACGTGGAGACAAAATAATCTCGATGATCTTAAAAAATCATTTTGTATACGCCTCCAACGCCAAGTTGGACTTATAAACTTTGAGGTAATGGCTTTTCCATTTTTTTATATTCATTAGAAATAATAAAACAATGTGAATTTATCACCTAGACAGCCGATCTTCGAGCTATACATTATCGTATGCATTGCAAACCTCGACTTAGACAAAAACTAGTCCCAGGTTTTCGATCAATACGATATTTGACTAAGAGTGCCTGGGAACAATTTTCATTCGTACGGGTTAACATTCACATAAGATGATGTTATCCAACTCGAAAACCGACTAGATAGGTGTAATTTTTGTACTGAATATCGATCATCAACAGACTAGCTAATTTTGCTTGAACAATTGATTTACACTTTTATCAATATGACTGTATAAAAATATGATCCCCATTATTTTTTCAGCCTGAAAATGATGATAGTTTCATCGAAACTTTGCGTTGATAGATTGAAAAAAGTTATTGAATTTTAACGATTGACATAGGTGTAGTAAAAAAAATGTCGAGTTGTTTTTATCTTATTTTAACACGTGAAGAACCTGAAATATTTCGTAGAGTTGAGAAGCTGGAAAAGGAATTGAAAACCGACTGTTGAAGACTTTTGGTTTGGCTGGGCAGAGGCCGTCGACACGGTCGCCGTGAGCCCTGCATGCCGAGGTCGACCGACAGCTTTACGGTCAGAAGGCGGCCTCCCGGACCGGTGGCAGCCGCGGCACCCGTCGCCCAATTCCTCTCATCGGTCACGCCTGCGATGCAGATTTAGGGCGGTAATCATCTTTCATTTGATTTTATTAGGCAGGAAATAGCGTCATCTCATGAATTACGTTTGCACCTAGTTCTTTAATTAGGATAGTTGGTTTAATAAAGGAGAATTTAAGTTATCATACATCACTGATCTAGCTGCTTGGATGATTGTTGAACTTAGTTTAGAATACACTGGAAATGAGCGTGAAATACAAAATAATGTGTTATGCGAAATTCGTGTTCTGTGCTGAGATAATATTTCACTTGGTTGTTACCTTTGACGTGAAACGATTCTTAAGTCTGAGATTCATGCAAGAGCTCAAGTAGTACGCAAAAAACTTGGGACTGTTTTACAGATCGAATCTATTATTCATTTAGAATATATCGATATATAGATGCCAACACTTATCTAGTGTACATATAACAACATAAAACCCTCTCATGTGCTATGGCAAGGTCATTATAATCGTCATATACAAATAAATGCATGAGAGAAGTAATGATGCAGAAATTTCAGAGTTGCAGAGTGAAGGGGCTACTCGAACCACGCTCTCCGGTTCTTAGATGATTTTTGCATACAACGTCATACTCAACGCAATGAAACCTCATGATGCTATATAAAAAGTATAATATCAATAGGAAGTTTAATTTCAGCAAGGTTTTTTTTAAATGTTTACATTCTAATTTTTAATTGTTTTTATCATTTGACTTTCATGTCTTCATCTCAATGCAGAAGTAGCTGAATGTACGAGTTCTGCTCAGTTAAAATATTTTTATGAGGATGATGAACTCAAAAAGATCATATTCAAGAGCCATGATATAATTTGAAGATCAGAAACCCGTAATTCACCGAGAAGAAAAAAAGAAGTCATGGAGGGCAATTACCGAACGCGTGGCCCAGCGGACTTTCATTATTTTTCAGAGATGTTTCCCTTCATGAGTTAAGCCGCTGGTCCCTTTCTTTGGAGTTGGACCTAATCTGGGCGTCCATCGCTTTCGAGTGGGGTAATTAATTTCCTGCTGGTGGCCTATTTGTGGTCTAATTGCAGCTTAATGACACCCCTGGACTGAGGTGCCGTCATCCCCGCTTCTTCTAAGGCCCCTTTTGAGATGCTCTCGGCGGTCACTTTTTAGACCTGTGCTAACAATCGACCACACATGACCGGCATCAGACCCTGTGCCGCTTCCCTCCGCTCAGTCTCGTCCTGTTCAGAAACCCACGTAGGAAAACTTGGAAAGTTACCATGGGGGCGAAACATTGCAGTTCGTCGTCTCGTTCTAAGGAATTTCGATCACAATCAACACTTTAGCGTGTATCATAAAGGTTTATCATCCAAAAACCTCTGCTAATAACACGCCCTTGATGGGGGTAGTAAATAATTACTGATCTATTTAAGCAATCGACAAGGTGTGATTTTACTTAACTGAAATGTGCTGGAGCGCATTGTCAGTGGTTCAATATAGCAAATTATGAAAAAGAACCACTTTAATTTACCCTTTTTATTAGTTCCAACTGCAAATTAAGTGTTGCTTACGAAGCTGGTAAAAAGCATATTATGAATCATCCTAAATAATACCATCCTTGCATAATTTCTGTAGTTATGTCATGGGCTTTACTTTTACGACAAGTCAGGGGGTTGACTTAATTATTCAAATGTGAAAATTCAGTTAATGAGTGTGATAAATAATTATTCTTCGTATTTTTAGTTTTTTAACTACCGACACAGCATGATGAAGAGTTTGTTTTCCATCCCCCAATAAACAAAGATATCGTTGTTTAATAATTTGTGATTTTCTTTGATAACTCTAAAAACGATGAATGACCGTCGCAAAATACTATCTTCGTGATTTTCAAATTTTGTTACTCATCAGAAACAACTCTCATCTCTTCAAAAAGCAAATGGCATGGTGAAATCATTGTAAAAACTTCATTCCTGTGTACTCAGTGGTCAAAGTTCAAGAAAGTTTATAATCAATGAGTAAGGTAACGGATAATTTTTTGAAATATGATTAGGCTAAATAAAAGTTCTACATGCAAATCCTTTTGTAGACGGTGAATTGTTATGTGGTTGCCCTTTTTGCTTGCGGTTCATCTGAAGCTTTCTTGTGAAACTATTTTTTAGCGTACCCGAATACCCTAGTGAACAGTGAGAGACGCGGTTGAATCCTAGAATGCAGGGACAAACTTTTTGAACCTGATTTCTATGATACATGATTGTCAATCACAGCAAAGTTGTATCTGAAAAAAACGAAGAATTGAAATGGATCACTTGCTGTTGCCCATAGAAGTCTCTAGATATGAGGCCTTGACAGGCAGGTGTTGGAAAAAGCGCTTGTAAGACCACATCATATCGTATTCTCGCGTATTCTTTAATTTCTTTGTGACTGCGAAACTCTGTCGCAAAGTCAAAAAATGTTTTATTTCTTCGCTGTTGAATTTCACGACGCTCTGCGTGAGTATATTAAAATAAAAGCGATGTTTTGAGAAAAACGAAATCCCAGGATTTTTGAATTACATGAATTTAGCATGGATATACTGCCTCATTCTTTTAATTATTTTGAGACAAGTGAACACATGCCTCAAGAAAAAGGGGTTCTGCAAATCTCCTTGCTACCTCCGATCATCATTGTAATGTTTGGTAAGATAAGAAGCCCTAGCTCTCTGTTTATATATTTGTGAAAATTCTTCCTTGTTTACATTGAGGCATACTATCAGCACCTGCAGACTACATGTATTCTCTTATTATGTGTGCTCAGGGAAAAATACTTTTTACCAAACATCTTCAAACCGAAACAATTTTACCAACCTCTAAAACAAGATGAACACGACATTTTTGCCCGCCTTTAAGAAGTATCTTTACTGAAGTTGCATATCAGTGTCCGTAGCCTGCGCTGTTCCTGCACAACTGTTTATGGATATTTTCAGACCTTATTAGAGTGAAATATTTGTCATATAAGTCGGTTAAATTTAGGTATCGTTTGAGTCGCGTGTGAGCGGAGGAGACGCGCTGCAGAGCGGAATGCTCTCATGTGATGTAAGCACCGGGGCACCTGTCGCAGCAGATGCCGTCCAGATGCCTCCAGTCGGTGTCATTAAAGAAGTCCTGCTGTAGTTGAGACGCCGACTGCCGTCGCGCTCGTTGGGGACAATCCCCCTCCCGATGCTGCTCTGTTATTCACTGGGACTGAGGTACCGAGACCGCTGTACCATTTTCTTCCACCCGAGTTAGTCTTGATTTTTTTTTCATTTCATTTTCGAGGTGTGCCGCCTGGTTTCTAAATAGTTCCCGTTTTAAAACAATTTGCCGAATTTTTCTCCCACAATTTTACCTCCCGCAGGCAGTTCTTCCCTTCATTCCAGGTTCTCAGACCTGCACCTACAATTTCACTTTGAGATTACTTGAATGTGTTTTTAGGGTATATTGCAAATGATAATGAGTTTGCAGCCCTCATGCATAGGTCAAAACAATATCTGTTCAACTAATATACTTCATCGTATCTTTACCTTTGCGATCGCGCGAACTGAAATGATTAATTTAAAAATCCCAAGTTTTTGGTTTCTCAAATTCTTAGTACTCATATTTCATGTGCGTCTGATCGTGCGATCTCAATACGTCAACTAACTTCAAACTTTTAGATCATAGCTACAATTTTCTGAAACAGAACTTTCACTACGTCTTCTTATAATGTTCACAGTGAGTTCCATGAGACTTTTGAAAAACTTCAATTAATTGTATCAAAACTTTAGAAGTAACCTTTTCGAAATAGTTATTTTGATTAACGGCGTAATTCTTAGTTGAAAATAGACATGATTGGAAGAATGTTAGGGGATCTGTTAAGCTCCGCTGCTTCAGTGCTCGAGAAAATAAGAGGTGTAAGCTCAAAATTTACCGATATAGCTCCGATGAGGTGATCACACTTTAATTTGTGTCCTTGCTTAACTACAGCCGATTGCCTTCTCTTCACTAACTCAGGATTTACTTTTCAGATAAGTTTTGTGTAGTTTTTAAACACGGGCACGTCTCTCTTAACTGATAAAATCTGAGGACAAAGTCGAGCGCTTTTCGTCTGGAAAATATAACTCTCCAGGTTTCAATGCGTACAATACCCCGCTCTTCGATGAATAGTGAAATGCCAAGAATATCAAGTCATACCTTGAACGTACCCTCTGCAAATCCGTTTCTAAAACAGTTCGTGAATATTTTTTTATCATTATCATATATTAGCGATTTTGTAAAACAAGTAGATTTTTTCTACATGAGTTAAAAATCATAGTTACGCTCGATCAAAAGAAGGAATAGTTACATGTGCTCTGCGCGAGTTTTTTGAACTCATTTATTTTAGTAGAAGAAACTATCCGTGGTTATTCTTACGGTAGCTGATGAGGTGTATTTCATAAACAATTTCTCTATGAATTTTTTGTTTCGTTTTTTTAAAACGTTTCGATTCCATTTACAAAATGGAATCTTGATGCCTAGTTCAATTTCTAGAACCACGAGAAAAGTAAAAACTATCAACTTGTACCCTGTCACGAGACCTAAAGTGTGCTAAATTCGTAATTTAAAGCTCCATCCTAGAACTGCAAAACTTTTCTTCCTCTTCGTCTTTTGAAGTAAGTTATTGGACCGATAGCAGAGGTGAGGATCGTAAGACGTAAGCTGAAACCCAAGAGGCAAAAGAACTTCAGATTGGTCACCAAAGCCACATTCTTGGGTGATGATCCGCTACGAATTGCAAATGGGAAGGCTGCCTCACAAAAAGTCGTCTTTGACAATTAATTACGGTAGTGCGACCAAATTCAGTTCCAGGACAGTGTTTTGTGGGGAGGAATTGATCGGGAACTTTAACTCTGATAAGCTCTTGTGACAGCTGAACTTTATGAGAACAACCGATGAAAGCTGAGTTTCAGAAATATGACTTTAATAAATAGAGCAACCCTCGCAGTAGTTCGATGAACTGAAATTAGGTGCATTGCGTCAGCTGATTCATGAATGTTATGCGTTTTCATGTTAAACCTTCTGAATTGGCATAACTAACTGAAAATGCAAAAAATGTAAAATAATCTGATGAAATGAACTTCATTTTTAATAAATAACTATTTCGACCGTAATTAATGATTCAATATTTCATAAGAACGATAGCTAGGTTATTTGAAATTCTTCGCACACTCGGAAAAAATTGGTGTCTATGACATTGGCTTTTACACAAGTTTTGCAGGTCACTCGTTGAAGAAATCTGTTCAACTAATTCTATCTGAGCCCTTATGATAGCGAAGTAGTTTTTTGAAGAAACTTATCTCCAAAATCTAAATTTTTAAAGAAAAACTTTGATAACAGGATATAATGTCCGAACATAATAGAACGAGATTAGCCTTGAAATTTCCACGAAAAGCTGTACAGATACCTCGTCTTCTTGCTGATGAACCATGAAATTTAACCCAAGTTATGACAAAAATACAGGCTTGAGCCTCTATTCTAGTGAGTTGGTTCATCTTGCTCCTCGTCCCAGCAGCTGTCAAAGAATAAAGTCATGGTTGGTACTGCTCGATGTGTAATCATTGGAACTATTCCTAAGTTTTTAATTGCGCATTCATTAAAGTTCAATTTACTGCTGTTTTACATTCATATTTCACATAATATTCTCATCAGAGTTTATGAAGCACTCCCGTACAAATGAATTATTTCATTTTTCTCACTTCAAAGATTTTGACAAAATTTGCGCTATTTTTTAAGAAATATATGATAGATTACTTGTAATGCTATGGACTCTGAAGAAAATAATTTTTTGCCTATGTTGTTTTTTAAAGTGTAACCTGTTTACATTGTATGATATTTTGCATGATATTTTAACATCTCGAGGCTAGTAAAATGGCAACTTGGTCCATTCAGAAGATGAAGGTTAAAGATGAGCCATTAATTTCAACTGCTGTTTTTACGTGAATCTTAATTATTTCAGCTTCTAATACGTTCCTGAAAATTTAACAACACGCAAAATTTCTGATAAAAAGCTTCCCGATATTTCCCTTTGAAATCTCCGAGATTTTGTCACCAGAGTAACATTCAATTTTCCAAACAAATGAGATACGTTGTGGCCTTCCACACAGACAGAAAATGGTTTTTGCTCTGCCGATTATACCGAGGAGAATGATTCGTAACTTTGTGGCCAAAACAAAAGCTCATTTTTGCACTGTCCAATGAAGCCTGGAATTTCGATTACAGCTGGGTAGGCCCCTAGCCGTGCCTTGGCGGAGGTCCTTTTTAGGTCTAAATTACAGCAGCCACAAAAATACAACTAAGATGATCGTCAGAAAAAGATAGCACTATCGAGAATAGTAATTATTTGAAGTGCCGGGGGCCCAAACTGGAGACACTAAGGCATACTTCATCGTAATTATGAGGCAGCCCGGAGAGTCATAAGAAACTCGCGGTGTCTGACCCTTGGAGCTGCGACAATATTTTTTCATTTTACCCTTTGGAGACGCTGGTGCACGCAGCTCTTCTCTAGCTCCGTGTACTACATCCCCACCGTCACCTCTTCTCCTCCTTTGAGGAGGTGGTAGAGAGCAGTCAGTATTGTTTTGTTTTTTACCCTAAAGTTCATAGCTTGCAATATCAATCAAATAACATGAAAATTATTCCTCCCCGCATCACCATGAACGCGTTGTTCAAAACGAAATCGTTTTTTAACCTATGTGTTTCTGTTCCAAACTTTAGCGTTCAAAACAATTAAAAGGAAAGTGATACCAGATGACGTAGACGTAGTGTATGTGGCTACCAGAAAAAAAAATTAAAGAACATTCGAACACCACTAAACACGAAAGAAACCATGTGAAAATTCACTTGTATCTTCTGAAATTCACAGTGCTTTTTCTCTGCGTTTGTTAAATAGAGTTTCAAAAACGGCTGATGTTGATAAACATTGTTTCCCATGTGCCTATTGCGTGTAGTCGCTCGTCCATCCAGCGTGTGAAGCAATAAGAACAACACGCGCACCTCAGTGGTCCCGCGATTGAGAAAAAACTCCCAATGAACGCTGCCACACGCCTTGCCGCTGCTGCGCGCGAGCATCGAGACCGACAGGTACCACAACACCATACAGACGTGCGCACCACAAGGGCTGTTTCTTAGTAACTTGGTGAAAGTTAAACGAGCAGCCAGTCTGCTGAAGTTGCTCAAGTCTGGTAGTTTCCGGGCCGAGTGAGATGCCGGGCGTGCCACCACGAGACTTGACTTCCTCCAGAGCGGGGGCTTCTGCGCCCGCCGCGTACCTGAGACAACTTCTTGAGCTACGTCCGTGTAACGGGAACGCTTTGGACTCTGTCAAGAATTTAAAATTGCTGAGTAACAGTTAGGTTGAGAAAAAAAGATGCAAATGGATGTTATTTAAGGTAAATGTTTACGATCAAAAATGTTATTTTGTGGTTTTGTAAATTGCTTGAATGATAAAAAAATTCGTATCATTTATGGAGTTTTGCACCCCGTTAAGAAGAGGAAATATATTGTGCGTAAATAAGAGTACCTTGTGAATGTGATACAAAGAAATAATTCAATTAAACGTACTTGGAAGCACAATAATATTTGAAATGCGTTTCTTCGAGTATATAGGATAAATCGGGATTTCTTTATTTCTTGCGCGCTTTACCATTTAGACGTCACTTTATTTTTTTTAAGTAACCGAGCAAGCGCTACAAGCAATATCCATTCAAACTTAATTTCAAGATTGTTCAACTGCAAGATGACCTATCAATTTCTCAGAACGGCGAACTCAATTGAATTTAGAACAACGACGAAAAGTGTTAATAGAAGTAAGGAAAAGAACACGGGGCTTCGGTCTACCCAACTAAAACAACAATAAATTTTAATGATTGGATATCAAAAACAGTTATTCTTATTTTACTCCTTTGTTGAAAATATGAGTGGAACGCGAATCTAATTAGAAATATAACAGGACTCTGAATTGTTTCAGCACACGTGCTGGCAGGTAAATTAAGTATATATATCTTGGTTCAACTCTTGTGCGGTCCCAGCTGGATGTCACATGTCATCGAAACATTGAAGAGTGAGAATTTTATTCCATGCCATGTTACTCAAGGAGCTAATATAAGATTTTCAGTTGAATGCCAGTTAATAAAACTGATGTTTTGTGAGGACAAGGAGTACGTACTTAGAGTAAGTTTTCGCTATAAATCAGCTAAATAGCTTTGAAAAATTAGTCAGCCGAACATATATGTTACTCAAGGCCTTTCTTATGAAGAAACATTTCTGCGAATAATTAAGGCGTTCTCTGAATTAAATTCTCAACTTAATTTATAATTTACTCAGATAAATTGTGTGAATTACATTTGTAATTTGAAGTACAGCTTTTATTAGGCATTAATATTACAAATTCTACAAAGTACAGTAAAGTCAGCAAGGAAACAACTTGAGGTAACTTCTGCATTTGTAACTCTTTAATTACGATCCAAATTTAATAATTTAACGGAACAAATCACTAGTACGGTTTTTCATATAGCCTCTAAACATTGAGAACTACGTGAGGCTTACAGAAATTAAAAAATATTATGTTGTTTTCGCTGCCAGATTACAGAAATGAGCGAAGTGCTGCGCCAGACACGGAAACGTATATCGACTTGCAGGATTGGCCGTAAGATCTCAGATGGGGTCAATGAGATACAGTAGCAGCGCTATCTCTACCCTCAAACAACAATCCCAGAGCAATGACTTACTGCTGAACTTGAAGGCCCAGTTTTGGATCGAGAAGTAGAAAATTCTCCTCAGTTTTTCATAAAGGATAATTTTTGCAGGCCAAAAATATCCCAGAACATAAATACCCTTATTACCTATAGAAATATGATCAGTGAGCAGAGATGTTCTTGTGTTTAAAAATAGCCGGCTATTTTCCTATGCCTGGTGAAAGTCCTTTATAGATATTTTATTTTGGTTTCCTTAATTATTTCTTTCATGAGGAGCATTTTCTGTTTCTTTTAAAAATATTTCTGGGATTTTAATCATATATAGGTTCAATCGAATTGAAATTCGAAATGTATATTACTCTTCATACTTATAAAATGACTAACAAAATTAAGATCAATAGCGCGTTATGCATGAAATGATATTTTAAAAATCACGATGTGCAATCGATTATTGGAACAGTTTTTGTTCACTTCCTAAATTTTTGCGGTTCAGTTCCAGACGTGGAAACGCCTGACAACGAGACTTGCGTACATTGTTTTTAGAAATCCTCTTTGAACATATAGGGGTTGTATAATCATAGCCAAACCATCCTGACTTGATTCATTATTGATGAATATTTCGTATATTTTCTTTAGAAAAGTAATAATTTCTCGAAATCATCTGTTCTTAACAAATAATTCGCATGAATTACAATCACAAACATGCTTCCTTTAATTAGCTTGGGTTTTGCATAAGCCTGATATGGATTTCGTCGTATGAACTCATTATTGGCCATCAAGAAAATAAACTAAAATACACTTTTTTCACCGCTGCATTTAGTTTATGCACAAAAGAATAGCTCAATTTAAGAGTTGCGTCACGAATGTTGATATGAGAAAATTTCATTCGGGCTATATCAAACATCCTTCGAGCATTTGACTTTATCATTGAAAAATTACTATCGCGAAGCCTTTTTTGAATGACGTCGACGCTAATTGTGTTTCAAGTTTGGTTTTACTGCCTCATTTTGGTTGTTGCCCTATCCGCCCTCCGCTGTATTCCGAAGGCATCTCCTCGAACTAAGTTGTTTTGAGGGATAATTTTCTAAATTTTTCCGAATGCAGTGGCTGAACTTGATTCCATAAGATGATTACTTCAGTGCACTGTGTGCAATGCGACAACAAGGCAACAATGTGTAGTGCGATAGGCAGTTTTATCGCTAAAAATGTTATTTAATCAAGGTTGTCATCAACTAAGAAGGTTGCTTTGATAGTGACTGACATATTTGACTATATTATCATTATGAATCTTTCTTTCAATCTATCGCGGAGGGGTATGTCAAATGTTTATTACATATACGTGCCATATCTAATTAAAAAACGTTCTGAAAAAGTTTAAGAATAAACTAAAATATCTACGGACTTTGAAACTCAACATTCATAAACTCTTTTCTGGTTCTAAAGAGCCCTGTTTTGGAGAGCATTATACATTTTACTCTCGTTTGCCTAAGTAGCCTACACCATCGAGTGATTTTTTCAAGACTGAACAGCGTCATTATCAGCGCAGGCGGAATTTCAGACTGGCATCCCAAACGAAAGACCCAGTGACCGCACCATGACTCACATGGCATCGCAGACAGACATGAAAGGAAGCTGAAGGGGTCACGCAAGTGCGGCACATAGCTGACTTCGCAGGCTCGCTTTAGGCATGTGGGACGCATTTACTGGGCCTCCATATACGGTGGTGGCGCGAGCTATGCACTTGCTCCTATTGCGCTACACTCGACTCGACGACATTCCGTTCCTCGATCTAATTCTGTGTTCCTGTGGATTGATTTAACGCTTTGCAACTCGCTGTTATTATCTTCGCTTGCTCGTCTGTGGTACGGATGTGGCTTTACGGCAGCGGTGAAGCTTATATGTGATGAATGGATTATTGCTCTTCTTAGGCCGCTCAAAAAATGCATCATAAACACGAATCAACCCGCATTTATTCTCGACGTCTTGCTCTGTATTGCAGAACCTCTGTGTCTGGCAGACGTACAGACTTACTTCTATTAGCAATACTCCGAATTTTGAGTTTAATCTTACTGTCTGATTTTGGCCCTAATTTAATTATGCGGTTGGGATAAAAACTGAGAAATAAATGAAATACCAATCCTACAATTGGAGTTGAATCAAGATAACATCTAAATGTTCGATGGAATCACAGCATGACAAGGAATATTCCATTAAAATTCGTAAATTCTGTAGGTATACGCGTTATGAAAGCATATTTTGGGACATTTGGCATCTTCGTCTGCTGAACATGATGCCTGTTTCAAGGCCTGGAGAATGGGTAATAAAAGTGAAGGAAATATGTACTGCCATTATTTCAAAATGATTTGCCAAACAATTACGTTTCTTGAATAAATATGTTTTACATGGAGTCTAGCGAGAAACCTTACAATCTGTATCATTAGCTTTTCTTCCATCAACTACCGTTCCGATTTATTCGTTAAAAATCTGCTGTAAATTAGTACCTCATATGAAATTCATTTCCTACTTACAATAATAAACTCCCAGATATCCTGATCGCCACGATATTTTCCCCATTCGAACTTTGAATTGATATTCCGATAACTTTACATGGCGCAAGAACACCACGCGGCTTGAAGTGATGGTACTGCATGGGTGGACCCAACGATTGTTACATCTGCCTTGTCTAGTGCTTCGACAACATAGGGGATATCGCGCCGAATATACACTATCAAGCTTATCTCATTTCTATAGCACTCGAGCGACCCTACCTATCCGGCACTACACGCGTGTTGTCACGCTGGCACTGCAGCAACTATTAATTATTAAACCGAGGGTTTTAATGCTGCTCCTCATTTTTCTATTTTTCCTTTTTTTGCATTTTTCTCATCCCATGTTAGTTTTCTCTTACAATAACAATAATTCGTAATGAAACCAAAATTTCCTTTCTTTTATGCTAGTAAAAAATAACTCTTTTGAGCTCAGCAAATTAACTGACAGAAATGCCGTATAGACGTGTGATGGTTTGAGGCTGGGCTGAAATAAGTAACTGAAACTTTATATGTTCTAATATGACCGTGTTTTCGACGAAATCTGACAAATTTTGAAATTTTTTTACTCTCCGAAGAACTTTTAGCTTAAATAAGACACTCTGAATACAGGTCCTCTAAAAATCAATTGGTCCGGTGTGACCGCAAAATTCAGTCGATTGTTTTTATGAATACGTTGCTCACAGCTCCATTAATCTTATTACGAAAACTGAAAAAGAGCGTGATTTGTTCATCAATAACGGAGATACGTTGGCGTGCGATGATGCCGACTTCTGATAAGCAGCTGTCCTTTTCCGAATTTTATAAGTGTAGCATAGATGAGTTGGCGAAATTTTCAGTTTTCTTTTCCAGGTAAAGTGAATATTGATATGATTTACAACTTGAGTTTTCCTTTTATCTCTTGATGTGTAGTGAACTCTTCTTATTGACATGCGTCGACGTCACTGCTGAGCCGAGCCTAGCGCCCTGCAAGTAACGGTATGGGAGGCAACATAAGAAGAATAATAACAGAACAAAGTTAAATTTCTAATATCCTGCTTTTCGCTAAAAATGATCCAATTTTAGATTTTTTGTGTAGCAGAGAAGTTTCCAGTGGCTTCGGTTAGATATTCAACTGAAATCACCAGAAAAATCCTATTTTTGTGCTATCAACGTTCCATTAATGAAATTATTTTCATTTCCACCATGAATAATTATACTGACAATTTTTCTTTATAGCTATCCGAATTCTATATTTTATTCACATTTCAACTTTTCTGTTAGCATTAAATGCGTATTACTGTTGAGTCTGTCTTGGCTTCCGAACTTATTCGCTGTGCTTTTTTATTCGGGTTTATTCTGGAAAACAAGCATTTAGCACCTCGCTGACTGTTTTTCACCTTAATATTTTTAATACTTTATTATTGTTTCGAATCACAAAATATTCTTATCTATCAACCAACATGAAATGTCTTAAATACTAAAGAAGCGATGCACTCTGCGGACTGAAAGGCTCACGTTCTGTTTGTCATGTATATGTTTCTTATGTGTGTTTCCCATGTATGTTTCCCATGTATGTTTCCCATGAAAGTTTCCCATGTATGTTTCCCATGTATGTTTCCGATGTATGTTTCCAATGTAAGTTTCCCATGAATTTTTCCCATGTATGTTTCCCATGTATGTTTCCCATGTATGTTTCCCATGTATTTTTCCCATGTATGTTTCCCATGTATGTTTCCCATGAATTTTTCCCATGTATTTTTCCCATGTATGTTTCCCATGTATGTTTCCCATGAATTTTTCCCATGTATGTTTCCCATGTATTTTTCCCATGTATGTTTCCCATGTATGTTTCCCATGTATTTTTCCCATGTATGTTTCCCATGTATTTTTCCCATGTATGTTTCCCATGTATTTTTCCCATGTATGTTTCCCCGGAGTTTCATAGTAAAGCAACAGTAGGTGTCGGGATTACTTTTTATAGTAAAATTTTGCTTTGTTCGCAAGCCTCATGAGAAGTAAAATTGAGTAAATTTTTCAGTATTAATAAATCTACGGATTTTAATCCCATTCGCGATACACGAGAACTAAGGACACTTACATTGACTTATAACTACGAATTACGAATTGAAACCGTTGTTGAACGAAGGACGTTTAGAACATACGTACATATGTTGTACATAATTGTTTGCCTGTTTACTAGTTTAATCCAGAGTATGCATCATTGGACATGTTCTTAGTATATTTTTTATTGTGTGTGCATAAATGTGACTCAGATATGTTCCAATACTTACTATCATTGCAAAAGACGAAACTTCATCTCACATTTCGGAAGAGACAACATGGTTCAGTGGTAGTCAACTCGGTTCCTCAATTCACATTCGAAAAGTTTCTTGTTTTGCAAAAAGTAGATCTAAGTATTTCAGGTTTGCAGTGTGACAACAAAAATGAAAAGGAAAAATTTAATTTGCCGCTTTGTTGTAGTTAATTTCAGTTTATGTGTAGCTTTAGGTTGTTTATGACCATAGCGCGTATCTTAGTCGAATTCCTTCGTCAATTTTCTTAGCTTTTAGAGACGATAGCTGTCACTTAAACTCCTGCACTCAGCTATATCTCTACGAGAATAACTAATCTGTCGCAAAAAGCTACCTGCAGTTTGTGACAAATTTGGCCTCACCCTGAGAGCTATTTTTGACCTAATGAGTGAGAAAATTCTTGTTTCCTCCTTTCGCTTAACCTTTGTATCTTGAGATGTGTATAAACAGCCTCTTTTTATTAATTATTTTTGATACATCAACGAATGAGGTAATTTCTAAATTGCAATTAGTGAATCGAGCCACAAGCATGTACTTTACTATAATAATACTATAATTTGACACGTGCACTTCCCTGAGTGGACTCGACCCTCGTACCCCAAAGACAGGTTCAAGCCTCAGCAGCTTTAAAAGAGAAAGTCGAGCAATGTAATTGCTTGATGTAATTACCAAAGGTATACGGTAACTGGCAATTGTAAATGGCATGTGATGAGTTTCAGTCATAGTTATAAACTGTAACTCATTTTCATTGTCTGGCTACGGCTAGAAAAAATCTTGTGTAAGCGCACTCACACAAGTGCCTCAATAATCAGATCCCTTATAAATTTACTTCACTCGGTTTCTCTGAGGATGTATCTAAAACCTTGACTGGTTCATTTGAAGTACATCCTTAAATTTCTTTGTTCAATATATTTGCATCTTTCATTCTCGACTGTTCAATAGAAGTATCTCCTTAGCTTTCATTTTTAAATTATTATTCTCAAACACGTCTCCAGAATGATTACTGTCGGACTTTCAACCCGCCTTCCGAAGGAACGGGAGCTTACCGAAGAGCAAAGCCGCCTTCAACTTCTCTTGTAAACTCTGCAACGGTCGAACTAGCATTGAGAATTTGATGGTAAATTCAAGGAGTGTGTTTTGTCATGCCTATACATACCTTGCGATACAGAAAAGTCATTTTTCTTCAATAGAATTATCTTTAGGAATCTTATAAACGAAGAACGCTGTTAATATTGAAATCATATTGATTAGAACTGGGCAAGGTCTTTTAATAAAATATTTACAAAAAATCTATTCACTTTATATAACGTTTCGGAGAGGAGACCAGCTCCATCCCCAGTAAGTGATTCTGTAAAAGACAGAAAAATTGAAAACAGATAAATATAGTTAAACCTAAGGAACAAGTTTTTTCATTAAAAATTTACGTATAAATTTGCAAGGAAAATGACCTATTTGTACTATTAAGGACAGGCTTTTCTTTGGCTATGTACAGGGACTCTAAAATGCGTAAGTCTAATTCGTTTGGAGCATTACATAAAATTTTAAAATCATCTTCTGCTATGCGATCGCAGCACTGTTCACAGTGAAGGCGAATAGACGAGTGAGCCGCGGTTTTTAGAGACGATAGCTGTCACTTAAACTCCTGCAAATATATCGTAATTTACCTTACGATAAATTTAAAGTGAAAAATTATAATTATTACGATCAACTTCGAGTTTAGGTCGCTTGTCCTATATCACCGTAATGACCTCATGTAAATATTTTCATAAAATGAAAATTTGCAACGTACAAATTCATGAACATGGGTTTTGAAGGCTAAGATGAAGCGTATTACATATTTCGTAACTATAATCGTAAGCGTTAAGTGATCGTAAGTGTAAATAATAACGAACGTAAGTAACTTAAGTACTTTTGCTCTATGGTACCGTATAAACACTGATATCGAAGTGCCCCCAAAAATTCCACAAAATGAAATATTTCATGATTGTGAATAAACGTAGACTTACAGTTAAAAAATATACGAAAATGTACGTTGGGAAACACTGTTGAGATTGACTACATTATAATTGTGCAGTTTTGTGGTATGAAAACGTTGAATGCCATAAACTTGAAATTTGTTCACGAAAATGAAGACGCGCAAAATCATCAGCTCATGAAACACTATCGGGCAAAACGCTTTCATTAGACTTGACTAGTGAGTGCTGCATATAAGTCAAAATTCTGTCTACAGGTTTACCCAGATCTATACGTGTATCTGCTTCATTAAGTTCATATTTACATCCCTAAGAAGCATCAACGCACCAGGTGTAAGAAACTTCGTTTTATAGTGAGGAGCAAATCATTTCAGGTGCATGAAATAGGTGAAAGATTCAAGAATATTTTAATGATTTCAATGATCCTGACCGCCAAGTGTGGTCAACAACACACAGAAGAAATAACAATATACGACCAAGATCTATCACAAGACAAGTATTTAGTCTTATTTTCATACTATACTGGTGACCATTTTGAAAAAAAAACCGGGCCCAGTTTGGTATCATCCGAGTGCATAACTAAGAGACAGACTAAAGCTAAGAGATGGACCGTAGCAAAGAGGTGGACTATAGCTAAGAGATGTACCAAAGCTAAGAGATGGACCGTAGCAAAGAGAAGGACTACAGCTAAGAGATGGACTACAGTTAAGAGAAGGACTAGAGCTAAAAGAAGTACTATAGCTAAAAGAAGGACTAAAGCAAAAAGAAGGGCTGTAGCTAAAAGAAGGACCATAGCAATGAGATGCGCTGCAGGTAAGATTTGGACTACAGCTAAGAGATGGACTATGACAAAGAGAAGGACTGTAACCGAAATATGAACTAAGAAATGGACAATAGTTAGAGATTTAGTGTAGCTGAAAGATGAACTAAAGTTAAATCAAGGAGACAGTTTTGACATGTACCCAAAAGTACCAAGCCGGGGAGCTGCGAAAATTCATTCATTAAAAAATTCGCAATATAACTCGCTAAAAACTTGTTCCCAACTAGTTACGATGAAGAAGATGCTTTCTTGGGTAAAATTACGGACATCTTAGACTGAAAATTAAATTATCTTCAACATTGTAGTTCTCAGATCCTAACTCCATCAATGAGTGCATACGAACAGCGAAGCATTTTGGCGTAGTCTTGACTCATTGTCCTTATAATCAGTTTTCAAAGGCAACAATGCGTGCATCATAAAAGTAACGCTGAGCTTCAAGAGATCCAGTGAATTTTCGGAAATAATTTTCCAACTTCCATTCATTGAATTTCCGCATGGTATTGAGAACAATAATTACAATGCCTTTGATAGTTCATTATTGCAAACTATTAGTCTGAATTAGTAAGAGCTAATTTTCCACTTTAATAGATATATATTAGTTCGTCATTTCAGTACAACATTTCATTCGTTGATATCGCTATGTTTCATTGTTTTTTGAGAACTTACAAATTTTTCAGAATGTAATCTTACTTTCTTAAGTTAGGCCAAATTCCCTTTAAATTTGAGCTGATACATTTCTTACGCCACCTGTCATCCTGACAATTGACGGCAGCATAGCCGTTCAATAACAAACTTTTGATAAATCTCTGGTGGGATGCTAATTTTACTCAAGCTCAACAGGCGCACTTTCAAATGAGTGCATGCTAGCACAAAACTAATGAATGCTAAACCAGCTGCTGGACTGCTGGAAAATTTAAAAGAGGCGTCTCAGATTGCTTTGCCTAAGCAAGGAAAGAAAGTACCTGACAAACTTGTAGTTCACACACATTATGTACGAGGCCTTGGTGGTGTTCGGACTAACAAAGCTCCAAATATATTTATTTTCCAATGAAAAATGAAACAGAAGTTAGAAAATTTAAGTGTTGTCTGGATTATGACCAGTTACAACACTAAGCGTGTACTCGGATTTTCCTACAGCCGTGTAAGCTCTAATTACAGCGTGTAAGCTCTAATCTGCTTTAAATAATTTGTGGCAATTCACAAGGCATATTTCACGAAGATTATTTACATGTCATTTTGATGAAGCACTTTAGGGTTTCATAGGTTCATAAGTGGCTTATGATTTCAGAAAAGAACCGACCGTAAAATTAAATAAGCTGAGTCCAGGTGATGGGGGTAGGCCATATTTCCTCACGGTAAAACCTTGAAAATGAATATTCTGACATCACCATCGTGTCCTGTCTATCGTCTGAAACTTTTCTTTGGCTGCTGGAAAGTGAACAGCTCGTTTATGTATGATTTTTAGCTTCTTTTGGAGCAGGAGTCCCAATTTATTAGCGTACGAAAAGATATTCACTGATGTAACTTCATGAACATGCACAAATGAGAGATCTCTGTGTATTTTAAAAGACAGCCCCCACCAAAGCGAGACCGATTTTTGACGTTGTATGTCTGTTTTTTTAGGGAGCCTGTGAGGATTGGAAGCAATTTCTCCTCACTTTGTTTCTCTGATTGCTGAGCTTCTCAGCAAACACGAACTTTCGCCGGAAAACACAATGTCATTTGTTTCAGCAAACTATTTTTGAACACGTCCTGAAGAACCTGCGCTATGGCATGTTCTTACAGGTATACTTTAAAATGTAATTCAGTCACTGGTGCATTAAGATTGTCAATAAAAACACGTTCATATTCGTTTTGATAATATTCGTTGTGGGTTTTCCTCTCTTTTATTTGTTTGAATAAGTTCTAATTTTTTTCTTTAGTTGGGTTCTAATATTGAACGGGTTTGGGAAAATCTTAGAAGTACGTATAGTTCGATGGCAATTAACTGAATAACTGTCATTTTTCCAAATTTGTTGACCCAGCCTGTGGGACGAGCTGTAAATAATAAGCTCGTTCAGGACCTTAACTCTGTACGATTTTGTATTGCGATAAAATTCAGCAATAGCATCACGTTTATTAATAATTTTACTAAATATGCCGCACAATCTAGAGTTACCAGTGTCTATAGATAAGATGAGATAACTCTTATTAGGTGTGAACTTTAGCTTAGATAATGAAATATTCAAAGAGTATTTTAGTCGATTATTCAAAATTAGTGAAAGAACTTTACGTGTATTCTGTACGTTCCTCAAACAAAATTACAGAGAAAAATAAATGCACTCATACCCAGGGTAAAATCATCTATTTGAAACGAAGACTTTAATGCATGAAGCAAAGCATTTCTTGCATAGACAACGCGGAATGCGATACAAACCAAGGGCAAAAACTCCCCTGACTTCTCGTCGGTACGACTTGTAATTTATGGAACGCGCTGCGCTGCGCCTCTGTCTCCAACACATTGGAACACTGTACGAAAGAAAGATAAAATTACCCCTTAGCAACAGTTTGAAACTGAAAGCGCTCCTTCTGAATTCATTACGCTCAAGAGAAAGGAATTAATGTGAAGGAAGCTGATATTCATCATACACTGCTCCTTTACTCAAGGAGGAAGAAGTGATTTATCAAGAAATCATGTGATGAATGTTTTTGTAACCGTAACTAATTTCCCACTCGCACATAAGAGAAATAAATGTAGTTCATAGTAAGCAATTACGTTAGGCCTGTAACTTAGAGAGTAAAATATCAATGAAGAAATATACTCTGTTATTAATATGAGTATTTCTGACACTCCACATACTCTAGGAAAACTTGATCGGTAGGCCACAAAAGTGTTGATTGCTCGGTAATGTAATCCAGAGATCTCATCATAGCTTAACATTACGCTTCAATTTATCGTATTTCGTCAGGCAAAAAAACATTGTTTTCACAGGAGTAAATTCGGCGCAGATAAGAGTCCATGTGCATGTGTGGTTTTCACGTTCATTGCACGTGTATGTATGTATTAAAAGCACTAGGATTAATTTTGTTATCAAAACTAACATATTTTTTGAGCATCATTGAAAAGAAAATCTAACAGCTGTTAGTAAATTTCACATTGAATATTTTTTAGTTAAAAATATCTGCAACGGAATGCCATAAAACGAAAATAAATTTGTGTTAATGAATGGAGTATTTATCAAAAACCTGAATTATAAATGAACAAAAAAGTACGCATTCATCAATAAAATTTTTAAAATTTCAATTTTGGTAGCAATGAAAATATTAATAGTTTGAATTAATATTTTTCATTGCAACCAAAATTGAAATTTTAAAAACTGTTGTTGAAGAGTGAACTTGAATGTTAACTTATTTGTTAACTCAAAATAACAAAAAAGGGAAATGAAATGACAAAATGTATCAAGGGAACATACAAATTAAACCGTGATGAGGATGTAAGCCATGTACTCTGCACGAAAGTTACGTTGTAAAGTGAGTGAAGAAATCCCACTTACATTTTTGTGCGCATTTGGAGGGGAAAATAAGCAGTTGAAAGTTTCGATGTCGTTTTTTGGCTCATCTAGCACTTCATGGCGTCTGTATTTTTCACACACAATTTAATTTAGTTCATTATTTATGCTTCACTGTAGATATGGCACTTAACCTCTTCAAACGTACCCAGTCAAAATTTTTCGCCGGAGTATGCATGTTTTTCGCCGCCCAATTGATTTAATAACCAGGGTGGCGAAAAAAATGTATACGGGCGGCAAAAAAGTTAGACTGGATATTGTAGCACGGAACGATGTTGCAACGATATGTGGTTACGGTAACAATCATTTTCTTGTGAAATTTACCATTACTACAGAGAACTGAACCTCAGTAGAACCACGAATTGATCAAGCTCGTTTGCGAATACATTATAATGCACCTGCCAAGTGATTCTGTAGGTGTGAAGGCATTTGTGATGGTAACTGAATGAAGTAATATTCTTCATTGCGATTTATGCTTTCAGTTTGGTTTTTTGAACATAAGTTACAAGAAAGAACAGGAATTGCAAATTAACTCGTCAGAATGTTATATGAATGCATTTAAAAATATACCAATTGTAGTAAATCCGGGGTTCAAAAATTGATGCGTTGCATGTTTTTACTGCACAAAATCAAGGATTTCTATGTGCGCTAAGAATTTCCATTCCAAAATTAAACCTTCTTCTATCTTCAGATATTGATTGGAATTATATTCTTTGTATTATTCGTGTCATTTCGAAAGCATCAATTTTTTTTGCACTGGTAATGAAAATATGAATTAGTTGAGTTTTCAAACTCTGCATTGATGCTTCGTAAGTTATATTTTTAGTGCGTCTTAAGTTTAATTTAAGCGAATGCAACATCCCTTGGGCTCTAAATGAACTGAAATTAATTTTTAACAATCACTGCCACGTGAGCCATTGGTGGTCACCGAGGATTTTCATGTATGCTCAAAACCAAATGAAGGGTAAACTATTTAGTGTTTGTTATTGACTACATTGAATGCTAAAATTGACTTTAGTTTGAGTTGAACGTTGAAATTCAGTTTAACCATCACAGTCGAAGTGTTGATGATTAGATTAGGTAAACAATTATCCAGCTTTTGTTTCACCTTGTAGTAATAATTGTCAATCATCTATTGTATTTTGTAGCTTAAGTTAAATTCTTCTTCATTGCAAGGGAAACGTTTTTCATCATGTATGAATCTCTACGGAGAAAACCACTAAAAAATTATTATCATCATCTTTACAGAGAGACTTCTGAAATAAATGTTAAATTCAAGACTAAGGAACTACGAAATTTTTGAGAAAAATTTCTTCGAATAATTCGCTGTCAAATTCCTTTATATGCCAGCCATTATCGTATCAGAAAATTTTTGAAGATATATATCGCAGAATGCAAAATAATAAAAATTATGAAACCCCATTGTAAACTTTGGATTAAGCACTCATAACATGAAGAAATTTCGTTTTGCAGTAAATTGTCCAGAATGTATCAGAAACAGACAAAGGGTAATTGTGAATTTTATTCAGTGCCAAGTACTCAAGCTAATGTCGCAAATAACTTCTTCTTGTTCGTTCTAACCGAAATGAATGTCTTTGGTTGGGTAGACTTTTGCCCTCACCAAGAATTACTGTTGTGGACTTTCTTTCACTTGAAGAGTCCTAGTTTTTCTTCAGTTTTTGCTCCTGCACTTGAAGTTTTTTAAACACAGTAAAATTACAGTGAGGAAAGAATTTTTTGATCTTGCGAGTGCTAAATTTAAACTCGAAATGTATTACGCACACGTAAATTTGTAGCTAAGTTAATTGAGTCGAGCTTATAGTTCCTGAACAATAGACATTCCTGAGAGTAGTAATAACTCACGTAATGTATGTTCTTACTTAAGTTAAATTACAAAAGTAAATTTACCATCATTCAAGTTCAGAAACTTTTCAAACCCGTATCAATCACGTAACACCATGAAGAAATCACTTTGATTGTTTTACTGAGAGACCTATGAGATCAATGATCAATTCAAGTAAATAAATCAATGTTAAATTCAAGTAAATAAATATCGAATTCAAAACTAAGGCACTAATCTTTTATTAAGATGATCCAAATGTTTGAAATAGTTTTCTCGTATAGTTGTATGATAAATTTTTGTTCGTATTTTGATGACGATGTTAGTTTGATATACAATTATTCTCTTAAATAAACTTTGATAGAATCTCTTATACTCTAAGAGAATTATGTTTCGTAACTGTTGCTTTAAACGTTCATGCAAGGAAATCGATAAAAATGCCTCCACGGATTTGGTCTTCCCTTAAGTTAACGCGTATACTGTACTTCCACCAAAACTTATCTTGTTGAACTCGACTCCGGCAACTTTTTGCATGTCTTTTGAAGTGAAAGTGAACATGATGAATATAGTAGGGACAACACATATTTGATGAAAAAAAAAACAGTCTGAGGAGCCATGATAGGATAGCTGACTACATCGTACATTTGATGGGACTGCTGAGCCTTTCTGAGAACTAACTTGACCCCAGTTTTCATGGTCAACTTCAGAGAGAAAGTAAACACACCTTCGAAGTTGACATGGGAGACGACTGTTTCTTTTTTCAGTCGGCTATCGGAACTAAGAAGCGGTTTCAAATGACACATGGTCCGAAAAGGCCAATAGTAAAATATAGTAAGATGCTTGAGGGGCTCCGTTATCTCAGGATATACAGTGAGAGTTGCTGACCAAAGACAGATATCAATAAATATCACTACTGCATAACATGGTTCAAAAAGAGCGACGATTTTCATAAGCAAACTTTTCAAAAACAAATTATCCCACAGAAGTACCATTAAGCTCCGTAGGATATGTCATTAATTTTTTTGCAATGCTTAAATGAAAATGTTTCTTTATCATTTCATTTTGATAGGGGCCTTTGCCAGATTGCTCTCTCTCTCCAATAGATATCAATTTCTTCTGATGTATTCGTTTTTCTCCCATGAATCATTCATGACAGCTTTTTTCTACTAGTTTTATTGAGCATTAATAGGACACAGGGTGACTACATACACCTTGGCTTGTTTTAAGGGCCACATCCATTGAACATCAGTTAGACACAGGATGACTACATACACCTTGACTTGTTTAAGGGCCACATTCGTTCAACATCAGTTAGACACAGGGTGACTACATACACCTTAACTTGTTTGAAGGGCCACATTTCTCCTCCAGCTGGAAGTCAGCTTGTTGAACAAGGTAGTCACAGACCGCGGGGAGAGTTTTACTCGAGTGAATCCTAATAATCTAAAATTATTAGTTGATTGACATCTCCACCAGTGCAAGCATCTTTCGTGTTGACTTGCTACGATAGCAATAAAAGGTCATAGAAGAAACCATTACACTCCAAGAGCTTTCGCTCACTCCAGCCTTCTTATGTTAAACCCTACCAGACCTGAGGCTCTAAACCTAACTGGTAAAAGTTAAATCACACAAAGTAAATTTAAACATTTGGGAAAAGACGTATGGAATTGCTTACCATGAAGTTTAACCCCGATTGGTTGGTTATTTTTATATTACAACGAATATTTTCCATTTACTAGGCAAAGTACCGAAAATTGGATGAAGAGATATGGCTGCAGATTCTGAAATTACCGAAAAATCTGAACAGCGGTCTAGTAGAGTTGAGAAGCTGAAAAAATGTACCATCACTTCGCGATTCTCAAAATAGATCAATCAAAACGTGACCCAAACACCCCCATCATATCACCAACACTCGTACCTGATAACAGCTCGACTTCATGGTTGCACATCTGTGGAGCTACAGACATCAGTGATAAAAGTAAAGTTTCACATGCGATTCTAGCGCTGTGCCTTGTGTGTGTACAGAACACACAATGCCATATTTAATCGAAATTTACTTTCTACCAAATTTCTCAATCTTTAAATATTTATTCTGCTTCATGGCGAATCGATAGTTCAATTTATTTGATAACGATGTATTTCTTGTACTGGCTTTATTAATATGGCTGATAAAATACTCAATTAATACTCACCATGCTTACTTGCTGTAAAGGAATACTGAGGAATTTAAAGTTAGCTATATTAAATTTATTTATAACGCACGCTAAACTGGATTTTTTACCCTCAAGTTTGCTTGGTTATTAAAAATCAGCTAACGTCACTAGATTAGTAGGTAAAAGTTATGATTAGCTGTAGGGAAGTCAGTCAAAGTGTTCTGATAAAAAATCATGTACGACAGCTGAACCGAATGGAAATGACACAAATCTTTGTAATGAATAAAGTGACTCGTTCATGAATTCTTTGCCTTTGCATGCCAGTTGTGAGCGTCCACAAACGTCAATGGAAGTGCGGCAACTAAAGAAGTAGACGAAGAGGAATGGTGCAGTTAGTATTACTGTCACCATGCAGTGCTACACGTTAATGCACCCTTGCTATTAACAATCGAAGTATTTGGGTAACAAAGGTTGGGGATGGGGAAAGAAATGTGGTCTTTGACATTCAATTCAAGCGTACACAAATCTGGTGCTTCACCTCTGCAACTCATCAAACTTCATAACCGTAATTAAATTTTCTGGATTACCTTCCTGGAAATTTGTCTGGGCGGCGTTTCTATCAGAGATCAATTCCCACTTAAGAAAATAAAGAAATCTAATACCACAAGCTCTCACAGCTCAAATGGCTGTGCGATTTGGAATTTAACTGTTTCGAACTGATTTTACGCTGCTAATTTTTCACGATACTTGTACGCAGGACATACAATTAAGTGAACCGAATAATTAATTACCTCTTGATTTAGAATGATAATTCGGAAGCTGAACTATTTCTCATAGGGAATATTTTCAGAAGAATACCGATTAGTTTATACGTATCATATTCTACGTTAAGGCGTTATTAAATATAACAGAATTACTTAATGGTGATCAACAGTTGGTTAAAATGACCTGCAATTCAATTATGTTTAGCAAAATTATTCAATTTCCGAAACCATTTCTCAATTTTAGACCATGCTCTGCCAAAATACGATTAATAACTGATGAATTTGGTCAAATTGGAAAAAGTATGATTTTAACCATGATTTAGTGCTTTGACCTCACATTTGCAATTCCAACGGTGTAAAATTATAATTTAATCTCCCGATAGAACCGACCATTGGTAGCTCTTATATGTTCAACGTGATATATGCGTTCAGTATTCCGTCCCACTCGACATAGGTAATTTCAAAGAATTTAAGAATTTGAAGGGCATTTCATTGCATTATTTGGCAATCCCATTCATGTTACTGGTTTTTATCATGAGTAAAGTGAGATGATAATAACTTCCTTGAGACACAGGACTATTGGCACTAGTGACTTCACTTCACTATTGACACTCTCGAAAAAAGTGAAATATTGTTATAGTTCGTAGTGAAGAGCAGAAATAGCAATTCAAATTATTTACTTAATTCAAATGACGACCAGTGATTTTTTGTTTTTTGAAGACCGATAATGATACTAACAGTATGTATTATAGTCAAGTATTGATACTTGATTATAATACTTACAACCATATTTTAAAGATGAAGATTCCAGTTTATTTGGGAGCAAAAATATGATATGTGTGTTCTCAACTGCCACAAGCCAACGTCTAATTATCACGAGTAGTTTGCATCGACTTAAGCACAAATTTTCACGTACGATTACGTCACATGACAAGACTGGTTATTCACAACACTATGCTGATGTAGCGATTGTCCAGAAATCTTGTTACCGACATGTCTCAGATGCAGTAGATGACGACATGACACTAGCGTCAACTTCGCCATCAGGTGCTCCAGTTCTCGCCTGGAACATCTGCACGCTACTTTTATTCGCGGGCCTTCGATGGAATTGAGGACTAATTAATGCTTCCATGATACGAAGGCTACGTGCAGACAACATTGCGGAAACTACGCTTGACTCAGATGCAGTTAGATTTTCTTGCCACTATTATCGTGGACACTTGTCTGTATAGAATTCACGTCTTTCATTTAAGGTGTTATTGAAGTACATTTTACCTAATAATTTCCCTGTATTATGCATTGCAAAACGCAATGAAAAAATTTGAGCTAATAAATGCATTTCAAGTATCATCAGGACTAGTGAAGTTGTCTCGTGTTTAAGTGAATAAAACAGCACAAATTTTCATATAATCAGTAATAAAATATAACGTTAGGAAAAAATGTATGAATGATATAAGTTTGCGTGAAATCTTTAGATATTTTTGCTCATTTTACCAACAGAAATGTTCCAAAACTGCAACCCTAAGAAACTATCCATCAGCTTAGGATACATTTTTACAATTGTGCCTATGACTCAGCTCTCAGGTACGGTAAAGGTCACATCAAAAGGTGTTGTTGACTGATGTTTCCTGATCTGCTGCGGGGACAACTGTGAGTAATTTGCTTATGTTCCGCTTACTTTCATTATCGACATAATACTCGAAGCTCTTAGAAAGTAAAACATATAAAATGTATGTCAAAGTGCAGTGCATGGCGATGTAGAAGAAACTCCGCATTAAAGTCATTTAACACACAGCGAATGATTTACAAGGGAAAATGAGAGCTCACAAAGAAATTTTTATTTTTTGATAAATGAGAGAAGGAAACCTGTTCAAAGGTTTGACTTGAAGATACATGCACTATAAATCACCAAAAAATACGATTTTTTATCAGTTACAAACCGGCACTCTGGCGCGAGATGTGTAGTTGTTTTCTTTGTGAAACATTAACTTGAATTACGAGTACAAAATATGAATATTCCTGGAGCATAAATTATAAGAATACTTCGCTCAAGTAAAGGATGAGGATCATTTTTAACTAGCTTGAGCTAACTCACTGGATAATACTGACATACGTTTCTTCTCACACTTTCATGATACCATAAACATTTCTTTCAATAGCATAACTTAAAACGTGTTGCGCGTCAATAAAGCAACGCCCCACGTAAAAATGCCAAAATCCCAACGATTATAGAAAAATTTAGAGTTTTTCACGCGTAGCCCCTGTAACTGAGCAACAGCCTCCAAAATTAGTACTTTGATAAACATATAAAACATATCATTTTTCTTCAAAGAAACGTATTTCTGATTGCTCCGAGCAACAGTAGCATTTTTTTATTGAGCACAACGATTTTGTAGCGCTTACCCTAAGTTAGAAGGAGTGAAATGAAAGCCAAATTAGTCGCAGAGTGTTTCCTATAAAATGCCCAACTTTTTTGTTGTTGTTGCTTTATTCACCACCAGACGAGGTGCCTGAACGCTTTGCCATTCGCCAAGGTGAAGAAAAAACTGAGATCACACCTGCAGAGAGCTAACTTGCTGTTCCCACCTGTAAAATAGGAGAACAGGGGGTAGGAAGAATTAATATCCTGTTTATTTACGCAACGCTTCCTATTTCGTAAGTTACGTATGGTGTTTACCAGAACGTGTTCATGGGGAGAGTGTAGAAGCAGCGGCCGTAACGATGGAAAGGTGTGTGTTAACATTTTTCCTCAATCTACGCCTCATTAGCGAAAATATTTGTAGCTAACCAACGCAAGAATGCTTGCAATTGAAATAAACTTTTCCAGGTAAGGATTTTGTTTTCTATGCATCTGTCAATTTGGAATCGATGAAGGTGAGACTGTTCAAACTTCAACGAGAGGATGCTGTGCTCATTCTTTCACAGCGGAGTAGCATGAAACGAATTTTCTTCTTATTTCTGACGTCTATTTTACGAAGTCTTGCACCGAGATCAATATATTTCTCTGTTTTTGAAATTGCTCTACACGCAAGTTGAATTAAAGTCTTTTGTTTAAATACTGTTTTCAAATTTTTTCCCTGTCAAAGCTATGGTTTCAGAGTCTCTTTTTCAGGCCTATTCTATAAAAACAATATTTCAACATAGAATCATTTCAATAATAACTACGAAACGATCTCTATATTGTAGCCAGTCGTGGTGTTATTTTATGCTTCCTTCGCATACATTACAAAAACAGTCGTCAAAACACGCAACACTGAGTTGCATAACTCGTTAACCCCACAACAAGTGAAGCATGAAATATACTCAAATAATTTCATAGTCAGATGTCATCTCAGGTTTCTCGTCACATTGCAGCACAGAGAGCTTGACCTGACGTCTCAGCAGCGTGGCACTGGTGGCAGCGTAAAGATGCCACGTGAACGCGCCCGTGAATGTTGTTCCCACACGCTGCTAAAAAAATACCTCCCGACACTCATGTACTCGACCTTGGCGATTCAGTTTTGGTAGCAGTTGTTTCTGAGGGAGTTCAGAGAGCTGGACGTAGGCGATTGATAGCGTATTTCTTATCAATTGTAAGTCATCGCCCCCTCCTACCCTGTACCAGCCACCATCGTCCGACTCTTCAAGTCACTCTGAACATGTCATGTCAGTTGTGTGGGACGCGCTTGAGGCGTGTCTGGTTTGCTGGCGCACGGCGAACTACCCCACCGGTTCAGTGACAAAAATCACGTTTCTAAGAACTTATCATTAGCCATCACGAGTGATACGTAAAGTAAGAAAACTCCGATAAGTTGGTTTTGAAAATGAAATGAGCAAGTTAATTTTAAGCCTCAGATGAAGCTTGCCAAAAGTGAAGTAATATAATCAGTTGTGAATTGTTCTTGTCAGAACTCAGCATATGGTTTTTGAGCAGCATCATGCAATTTTAAGTTTTGTCTTTGTAAGCTGAACCATATGATAAACTTATTTTAATTTTTTTAAATAATTCCCTATTTCAAGCAATACTGCGTTAATCACATCACAAATGTGCTATTTTCTACCCTCCAACAGGAAACGTATATCTAAACGTCCAAATCCTGACATAAATAAGGTTTTGCTTCACGAATGAAATATAACGTCTTTCCATTCAAACTGAAATGACGGGCTGTTAGAAACAGCTAAGAGGCTTCATAAGACGCTTCCTCATGACTTTTTCGCAACTGTTAGCTCACTCTTGAGAATCTTGTTTCCTTAGAGCATTGTTGGTGAGGTTAATAAGTTTTTCTGGCGCGTCATTTGAATTTCTGACTGAATCGAGTAGAGCGTGTCATTTGGCTGAACACCAGGCTCTGTTCGAGTAATAATTATTTCCTCCCTCTATTGGGAGGGATTTTTAAAAAATGATGTATCAATACCTATATTAAATTTGTTTTTACTCCTCAAAGTTGAATGATACAAAGTTTAATAGTGAGATTGCCCGTTCAGAAGAAAAGTTTTTGAAATTGAAGTTCTGAGCGTAGTCTGGTAAAAGTAGAAAAATAAATAATTTATATGATCTGAAGGAGCGTAATATCAGGCAATGTGATGTTAACAACATTCTACTCAAAATGATGATGTACAGTAGGAATGAATTCAGTTAAGGCACACATTGTTCTTCACATGGCTTTGATCTAGAGGTCTAGTTAGGTATAGTTCTGTTTGGTAGGTCAAAAAATGCGCTGAAGTTTTATAGTAAACATAACAATGGAATATACATTTCATGGGGTATTTTTTGGCGTATAAATGTGTACCAAAATAAAGAGAAAATTTTCGCTCAATTACAGCACTTTCCTTGTAGTTCCGTAAAAAGTTGTAGACGACATGTCTACCTCGGAGCAGCTACCAGGCTATGGCGTCAGTTACGCCGACTACCCCTTCAAAGACGTGAGTTATTAATCTAATAAATACTTATCACACTATTAATTTATTGATGTGTCTGATTTTTCGTACGCCTCCAAAATTTTCCACAATTGAAAAAAAAATAGTTATACATAAAAAGTTTTTCCGAATAAACTTTTAGAAAATTTTATATGGGTAAGCTACTGTAATTTTGAAGCGTATTGTCATACGTATCCGAAATGAAATGTGAGTTTAAAAATATGAACAATTCATTCACAGAAACCCTAAATCATCAGAATCAACAACTGTGATAATCACAATGAACAGGTTGAGATATGGCTACTTGTGGACACGGCATAATTTAGCGACATCTAGGGTACTTGTTCTACAGTACGTTTAAAATTGCATTTACTCATGAACACATTACTTAAACGTACATTAGACTGATTAAATTGTTATCTAGCATGAGGGGGGAAAATGATTTAATTCACCAATCTATATGTATTAAAACCATTAACATGAAAAATTTTGTTCCGAAGTAATAGACCTATCATTATAAGTCAACACATGAAAATCAGACTACTAGTTCTCAATGGCTATACCCATTAAAGCTAGACAATAAATGCGACTGTGAATTTCATATACGCTACTCAACCATTTTTTCATGGATGTTCAAAGGCATTGAGTTTCAAGCCTTGATTTGACTGCAACGAATTGAAAACTGCACTCAGATCGAGTTTTGTTATAATAGGGGAGTCTAAATTTACTTCGATATCTGATTGAATGATCGCGTCAGCCAGCTTTAAGAAAACATTAGCTCTTTAACATCTTAACTGCATTCATCATTCTGAATTTCCTTACACATGGAAAATAGATAGGGATCTGGTAGCTTAAAGGATTGCTGGGATTTGCATGAATTATTTCTGTAGGTATTGTATGCCAAGCATCTTCTTACTTTTATACTGAAAAAGTAGTAAAAATTGAGAGGAATTATTATAGAAATAATATGGTAAAACTAGGGGAAAGGAGAAAAACTTTGCAGTTTATTTTTCAGATGCCTTTCCACCTTCTTAAGCAGAACGCTGGAATGGTGCTGAAAAAGTATCCGAAAACAATTAAAAAAACGAAAAAAACGTTTATTTCCAACGACGTTGCCACATGAGATACATGCCAACATATTGGCTTTTAAAAATTTCTTAAAATAAGACGTCCTAAAAAGAAGAAACAACCCTGAAGAAAGGTGATCATTCCGCTACGCAATCCATAGAGTAATTTTGGTTAAGCTGACTATTCACTAAAAGTACCATTTTCAAGTTATATCCTTCATGAGATACAACTCATCAAATACAAGGTCATCAAGAAGCAATAATTTTGACAACGTGAGAGCACATAATCAAAGCCTTTCAGTCCAATGAGGTTTGGTATTTATCAAATCTCCTTACATGTCTCAATAAATTTCAAATCTTTTCCCCACGAAGCTCTTAGAGACTTTCGCAATTCATACAGAAGTCGTTGGCATAGCTTCAACGTATTTGCAATTCTCCACTCGTTTTCATGAGCTTGCTCTTCCAGAGGCGTACCATTACTGAGCACAAATAAACAATACACCCTTCAGTTTTAGCTTGATTGTTCTTCACACAAATGAACGCTCTTTAGTTTTAGTTTGCAGGTCATAGAAATAATGTTACTGACGCACATTTGCATTCTCTAATGATCCCCAGACGCTGGACTGGTTCATCAAGATACGATCACCTCAGGACGCTTTTGCTGCCCAGCCCTCGTACCTGCTCTCTGAGTACTCTTTCTACTTCATCGCCCTGCTGACCCTCATACACTGTGAGTGAATTGAAGACAGCCATTAGTACTTTTAAACAGCTCTACTGGTAAACAAGTGAGCTCATAAAATCAGCCTAAACTGCAAATTAACAGTATGAGGTGTTTTATTTCTTTAACTAAGTTCTCGGTTCTAGTGGGGGAAATATTTCATCATGTACAGTAAGTTGTTCAGTTGTGAAAGCTATTCTCAGCCTGTAGACTGCAATCACTGGATGATTATTTTAATCTCTTCCTAAGTTTTAGGCATTATTCCTGCATCACCCACATTTAAATAAACGTTTTTTCAGTGCTAACTTTACTGATGTGGAACAGATGCGTGTACTTGGCTGCCAAGTGAAGTGAAGTGAAGTGGAAATAAATTATGAAAAATAAGACAGTGATTATCCAGGAAGTGAAGGTTATTAGGAGTGGAATGTTCACATCGTATCCCTACTATAGCAGGCACCCTATAGCAACAAAATCCTTGCGTTCTTCACAGAACACGCTGTTTGGAACATATTTTGGATATTTCATTAGATAATTACATTCAAATAATGATCGCAGCATACTTACTCCTTGAACCAGCTATGAGGAGAATATTAGGTCTGTGGGCAATTTCAGAATGAACGTTGATCATGTGCAACAAAAAACACCGTGATCCCTGATTGTATTTGATAATTAGGATTCATAATCGTGCAAATGAAATGCGCTCAACGCTAGGCATTTAGCGTCCTACTTGAAGGCTAATATTTTTGTTAGGTTCATATATTCTTGAAGCCAACTTATTAGAAGCGTATTCCTCTTATTTTATCGTGTTTCAGAAACTACAGTTACTGATGCTTCATTTGGAACAATTGTGCAGCGTTTGTGGTTGGAGGTCGCTGGAAGTACTTGTGGCTGGGCTGCATCTTGCACGGCATCACCACGGAGCTCACGTCCTTCTTCCTGCCCGATATAGACAACTACTGGCACTCCCAGACCAGCATAATATTCCTGGGACGCAGGCTTCCTCTCCACATTCCTCTCATTTGTAAGTCTACAGACGTGGAGTGTCCGTGAATATCCGTTACAATGGTTTAAGAAAAAAACTTTATTTCCCAAAAAAGTTGATACATGAGATGTATCACAACACATTGGCTTCTATAAATTCCGTACTATAGAAGTCATTTTTTGATGCTGGGGTTCCAGTGTGCGGGTTTGAGATTCGATCTCTGTAAAAAGTGCAATGTTTTTTTGAAATATGCATACGGAATGAAAATGCACGCACTCACTAATTCATTCAAAAAAACTGTATTCACTGTTTTCCTAATATTGTCGTTTTTCGTATTATTTAGTTCGCCTATATATAGTCAGTGGAACTTCTGCCTTCAGCAGTGTATACTGCATATGATGGGACATTAAACAACAAGCCGCAGTCAGATATTTGTTTTAGTGACATCACAATTTAAAGGTAACAACATAAATCAACAGAGTAGTTGGTAAATTAATACAAGCAGACAAGAGCGCTCTCTGATAATAACGTCTGCCAACAGATCCATCGTTCATGTATCCTGCAGCGTACGCCGTGGCTCACCTTAGGCTTCCGAGGTCTGCAGAGCCCATGGCAGGTGAGGTTCATTTATGAACTACGCCTTTTTCACTTCAAATTAATCTAAGTCAAGTTCAATTCACTCCAAGTCAAGTTCAAATTAATTCGAGTCAAGATCAAATTAATCCGAGTCAAGTTCAAATTAATCCGAGTCAAGTTCAAATTAATCCAAGTCAAGTTCAAATTAATCCAAGTCAAGTTCAATTTAATCCAAGTCAAGTTCAAATTAATCAAAGTTAAGTTCAAATTAATCCAAGTCAAGTTCAATTTAATCCAAGTCAAGCTCAAATTAATCCGAGTCAAGTTCAAATTAATCCAAGTCAAGTTCAAATTAATCCAAGTCAAGTTCAATTTAATCCAACTCAAGTTCAAATTATTCCGAGTCAAGTTAAAATTAATCCGAGTCAAGTTCAAATTAATCCAACCCTCAGTTGAGTTAAAGAATGACATAATAATTTGTTAATTTGAGTTTTTGTGTTAAATATGTATCTATTGGATGTGATAAGCAAAACTAGTTTTGAGGATATATTTACACTCATAGATATTTATATACGTGAAATTCCACTCTATCACATCTATGAAATCATATACATGCAAATACAATAGGTTATTATTGAACGATATGTAGATTTAATCTTTAAAAGAAATATACAAACGCGATTCACTGAGTACTGATGTACGATTCCGTGTGATTACAATTTATACTTGTACAGTACTACCCAGATACATTCCTGCATTGGCAATATAAATGTTGCCATCCATTCTAATTCCGTGTTAGTCAATGTGAAGAAATGTTGGATCCACTTACAATACACAATAATATTACAAGAAACAACGTTTCTAACTTATACTGATTTTATTTGTGTGTGTTCACAATTCAATGTATAATACTTTCAAGGCTTAAATATCCATAAAATGATTATTATAAAAATTATTGAAGTCTTAAATGTTTTATATATTGAATTGTAAATAAATATAGAATTGATTAAATCTACATATCGTCCAATGATAATATTTTGCACTTGCATGTATTTGATTTCATATACGCGGGAAAGTGGAATTTCACGCATATAAATACCTATGAGTGTAAATACATCCTCGAAACCAGTCTTGCTTATCACATCCAATGGAAACATATTTAACACAAAAACTCAAATTAACAAATTATTTTTTCATTTTTTAACTTAACTGAGGGTTGGATTAATTTGAACTTGACTCGGATAATTTAAACTTGACTCGGATTAATTTGAACTTGACTTCGATTAATTTGAACTTGACTCGGATTAATTTGAACTTGACTTCGATTAATTTGAACTTGACTTGGATTAAATTGAATTTGACTTGGATTAATTTGAACTTGACTTGGATTAATTTGAACTTGACTTGGATTAATTTGAACTTGACTCGAATTAATTTGAACTTGACTCGGATTAATTTGAACTTGACTTAAATTAATTTGAAGTGAAAAAGGTGTAGTCCACCAGTTCTTTTGAAATAAGAAAGAATGCGAAATGAAAGAAAGGCCGTAATAAATAAGAAGTTCAATCTCTCGAGAGTTGATAGGCCGAGCTTGTATCACAGATACGCTCATCACTTTCGGCCGGCTTCAGACTGACAGACGGACGTGGCTCTTATTAATATTTGTGGTAGTCAAAATTAATTTCACCATGCAGGTGTAAATTTATAGCGTATTAATGAATGAAATTTCTCATCTTAGCAATTTTTTTAGTTTTGGTCATGCACTACACTCTCAAGCATTCATGTTTCCTGTGCGATATTGAGCTTTTGCGTTTGCGCTTAGGTTGCTTCAGATCTGTATATTTCAGTATTAGTTGTACGCTTATAATTCTCACGCCTTCGTATTTCACATCAGAGTGTGGGATGCTGTATTTTTTGAGGTTTGCTCACCTTGCTAGAATTGTAGTTACTAATATATGTTCATTGAAACATTCATGATGCTATTTACTTCACTTCAATAACATTGCGCTCTTTTTTCTCAATAATGATAATTTACGCAAGTGCTCGACTTGTAGAAGTTTTTATTTCATTTACCGTGTGATAAATTCGCTTTGGTTAGGCTTAAAAATTCAATGGTTTTGTCTGAAATGGTGGTTGTGGTCCCGCTACGGGCTCATGGAAGTATACATGTGTTCCAGTAGGGCTTACAGAATTTGTATTCTAGCTAAGCCTATGGAAGTTGTTGGTACTTGTTGGTGAAGTAGAAGTTGTGTTCCAGGAAGCTTACCTAAATAAGGCTCCAGCTGGTCTTATGGAAGCCGTGCATTAAAGCTGGTCTTATGGACGTTATGTATTACAGCTGGTCTTATGGAAGTTGTGCATTACAGCTGGTCTTATGGACGTTTTGCATTGCAGCTGGTCTTATGGAAGTTGTGCATTACAGCTGGTCTTATGGAAGTTGTGCATTACAGCTGGTCTTATGGAAGTTGTGCATTACAGCTGGTCTTATGGAAATTGTGTATTACAGCTGGTCTTATGGAAGTTGTGCATTACAGCTGGTCTTATGGAAGTTGTGCATTAAAGCTGGTCTTATGGAAGTTGTGCATTACAGCTGGTCTTATGGAAGTCCTCATGGACATTCCATACGACATCGTGGCAGTGAAGTTCCTACACTGGACGTGGCACGACACCGACCCGAACATTTACGACAGGCACTTCCACGTACCCTGGAACTCTTACTACTTCCATCTTACGTTTGGCACGGCCTTCAACTTTGCTCTTCACTTCTGGAGGAGGAAAATCACCGGGCATGATGACAAGAGCCGCACGGCAGGGTACGAAAGACGTTCGTTACGTTGAATTAACATTTACACGCTTTCGTTCATCCCGTGGTAAATGCCATTGAATGATAATTTCCAACAAAGTCTGTTAGAATTCATCGTTTGTTCTATGAAATTTTAGATTGCTCTATTCAATATTCATTTCGCTTGTGCAGAGTAAACTTATATTCAAGTTATCAACTGCCGATCTATTCCTTACAATTTCGAGAACATTCATTTTTAGCTCGTTTCAATGGAAAATGTAGCTAAACATCTAGGTGTATTTTAACTGTATTAGCGTAACGTACGAGAGAATATTTTAAAAACAGTTTGTACGGCAGGATTCTTGAAATATATATTTTGTTTTCTACCCACTTTACGAATTTTAACTAATCCTCACCAAAAACTTCAACTTGGTCATTTTCTCACAACTTTTTCCTCCGCATATTTCAAAACCGTTCTTGTAATAGTTCCTGGAGACTGCTATTTTTCAAGTTAATAATATGGTGCAGAGATCTTCCTATAGGAACGCTAAAGAAAACAAAAGAAGTAAGAAAAATGTCTAAATCTTCAGTTTTATGTTCATTTCACGGTTGTAAGTTTTTTCTACGGGTTCCCAAGGTAATTTATCCCCGTAACGTATTACCAAACACGCGAAAGGATGAAAGGACGACACGGCTATTGTTCACCTCGTATGGTTTGTCCATCAATTTAGGACGTTTGTAGTAAGAAATTTCTGAAAGCCAGAATGATGTGACCCATCATTTTTGAAAATCAATAATTTTTCACTGCTCCTCTATAGCAATAAACTCCGTTTACCTTTCTCACTTGCCTTTTCACATGAATACAAACACGCCACAAGAGGAACTAATTTGAGTACTCGCAAAAAATACAAGTAATCTCATTAGAGCCTATCAACTTCTTGTCACTCAAAAGAAACTTCACAAAAGAAACCCAAACTTTTTGTTACGTCTATTCTTTTCTCAACCGCTCCTTCAGAATAATTTCTGCATCATGCGCACTAAAGTAGCGGTCGCGTGAATGTGTTAACACGAGTGTGGTGCAAAAGCATATGAATCGAAGTGTTTTCGGAAAATCGACTGAAGGTTTTGAAGAGGATGAATGACAAACATTAAAGTAAAACGTTTAACAATGATCTGGCTTCATCCCACGAGTATGAAATAACAGCAAAGTATATGTCTTGTTGTCTCCGTAGGGTGACTCATTTAATTGGATATTATTTGTTACGTTGGTATTGGTGACATTCTTTTCTCACATTGCAGAGTTGGGAAGGAATTACTGTGCGCTCTTTTGGCTGGTCTGTGCGGTATGCCGGGAGGAGTGCTGCAGTTCATATTCCTGTACCATCCTCTGCACGACACCTACAAAATTCACACTGAAAACTGCTTCTTCTTCATCTTCACACTGTATCTGCTCATCGTGTGGTCTGCTGACAGGTCGCCGGTAGTTGCGTCTAGAAGGAACAAAGGTGAGTTTTATTATTACCTACTGACATACCACAGCCCTATGACCATTTTTTCGATGACCATTTTTTCCACTTTATGCAAAAAAAATTTGTCGAGTACCAATTTCAAAATATTTGTAATTAAGCGTAACCCGTTAGAATTGTTTTAACGCTATTCCAACAATTGCTATTGTATTCAATTCTCATTAACTGAGTAAAATTTAATCAGTGTTTGCCTGCGTAGGAGCATGCAAAAGATAAAAAACAGTAGTCTATTCCTCCGGTATTTAAAATTACTGATTTGAACTTGAAAATTTTGATTGCAAGTAAATCTACCCTTGTCTCGATTGAATCAACTATTAGCCCTGCATCTCGTGAATCTTTCGATCTTTCCTATAAGGTCAAACTGAACTATTCAGTCATTCAGTTTCCTAGTTACGATTAAAATAAAATGGACGCTATGCCAATCTCCATCGGGACGGATGGTTCTCATCTGATCATTTGACGTTACCTTGCTTGCAGGCGAATCGTCTCACCAGTCCGTGTATCTGCTGGTGCTGGCGCTGGTGGTGCACTACTCCCTGTATTTCGGCCTCACCATCTTCGGCTCGCCCGAGAGTGAAGTTTCCATTGGACTTCACGAGACCGTCGGGCCTTGTAACCAGACGTCGGACGTCTTCACTGCCTTCGGAGGAGTGCGTCTAGAGTGCCTAAAAATGATTGTTTCTATCTTGGATCTGCTTATTTTTATGGTTTTATTGCTAGTTTAACCACCTCTTTCACAACGAATTTGTACGACTATTTAAATAACTCTTGATTTATTGTTTGTCTGACTATTGTTTTTTTTATATTCCTGGTGTAATTACCGCTGCCATGACACATTTTTTAAAATATTTCCATTATTCGTATTATAATTTAAATATGCTAATTGCTCTTGATATATTCCAGTTTAATTTTTGTAGAAACAAGTGATTAGCTTAACTACATATTTCAACGATTCTTTCTTTGATAAATTTAATCCACGAAAAGAACAAAATTGACAGAAAATTCTCCCGAGCATTGTGATGAGCATGGAGATAAAAGGATGCTAGAAAAAAACATGTATCGTCAACAAGGATAGAAATGTTATGATTGGAAAAGGGTTCAGATTTTTTTAGATACAGTGTAGAGCATACCAATTTTTTGGATGTTATTGTCACTGAGTTGTACATTCAGGGCTAACAGTTTACAATTACGCTCCAAAAATTGGTTGCGATTCTCGTGATTCAGCGAGTTCAACAGACAACTTAGTGGGAGTTCAACTGTTTTTTAAATGACAAATCAAAAAGTGATGGGAAATGCTTAGCTAGACTCGTGGAATCAAATTAATATCCTCGGAAATGACCAGTAATTTATAAATAAAAGCTATGTATTATTCGACCAAGCTTTATTTAATGAATATTTGAATGCATGCACTTATATACATCTTTTGGCTCTTCCGTGTTCGTGTTCGGATAACTTTCGAAACAATTTCAGTCGGCAAAAAGTGAACTAAAACCGAATGTATAAAAGTCACTGTCTTTGCGTAGTTTTCAGGTTTCCATTTTACATCCCTACGGATGGCACGAAGCAAAAAAATAAATTCTTATCAACAATGGACTGAATAAAAATATGGAACTTTAGCATGGCAGGAACTTTTCCAATACCGGATGCAAATTTTCTCCTCTGTATTTTATCAAAATATGAATTTTGAAGGTATAATTACTGAAAATTTGATTAGAACCTACCTACATATATGTGGAAGCATTGTAGCTGAGTAGGCACAAGCATAATAATAAATAGAAACATTATTGCATGCGCCACGCACATGAAATGAATGAAAATTTCAATCGTAAGTACCACTTAATGCATTATATTTTTCGTTACTTTAGCGAATAAGAAAAATACTTTCCCTGTTCCGTTCTCTGCTCTAGTTTAGTGCATGCTGAGCTCTGTTGAGTATTTATTTTGGGTTAAAACCTAATTAATGTCATCTTCTACTTATTCACCAATCATTTGATCATGTGGTGTATTAGGCTTTGCTCAGTATTTTTAGCTTTCATTCCCATTTAATGCAATTTAGTTTCTTATGGTTTTATGCGAATAAATTTAGATCCTGTTGAAATTTTCAAACACACTGAGCAATGATCGTATCGTTGAACAGATTAGAATGCCATCGTATTCTCTAGAAGAGAGGTTCCCAACCCTCTGTGTAAACCAGCGGCTTACATCGTAATCAACGTGTAAAATTACAGTAGATGGCGATACCGCGGTGGTGCAGTCTCAACAAATAATATTCATAATGCTTCTGTACATTGTAAAAATTTCTTTATATTTCATAACCCCAATTACCCAAGGGCTTTGAATTTTAACGTTAATACCCAATTGTCTGCTACAGGTCTTGAAAAAACGCACGTTCCTGTGCGCGAGCGACTACGACGAAGGTAACTTCGACTTCCACTGCGCACCGCGGCAGTCACCGCCGCCGTCTGGGTCGTCCTGGTACACTGCGTGCGGCACTCCCTTCCCAAACCGCGCCGAGTACATCGCCACCCTCACCGCCATTTGTGTGGTCGCTGCTGTTGTGTTCTACAACTTGCTCTTCCGCAGCGCCGGAACGCTCGTTCACAAAAATCAGAAACAACTGACTGACAAAAAGAAGAAAAATTAGGGAAGAATGCACTGTGAATTTCCATCAACGGTATGAGGTGAAGAAAAGTTTATGGTGAGGTACTTGAAGTATTTGTTGTCAGCAATTGACGACTTGGAGTTAGGACATGAAACTTGATTTAGATTTCGGATGCAATGAATTGTCTGTATGATTATTAATGCATTTCAGAATTATGATCATGGTTGCAATTTTCACACTTTTTCAAGTATACAATTCAGCGAAATGTGTTTCCTTTTCATCTTGCGTCAATCTCATTTCCCTTTTCCCATCTGAGGACAATCAAGCACATTTTTTTGCTGGAGGAGGGTAGTGTTGGGCACAGGTTTTGCAGCTGTGTGTTTAAAAAATCTTGCAAGGATACTCGAATTCGTTAGCGACGAGTTGAACTTTTAAAAAATTGAATAAAATCAGTATGCAACATCATAGATTAGTCATCTCTCTGGCTGAAGATGAATAAAATAATAAAAAAAGAAGCTTTATAAGATATTAATGAAGCCATGCGCTCGTACCGCACGTAATTCTCTATGATAACAAAAATAAATACGTTTACTATTGCACGTCATGTTCCCGCAACAAAAGCATTACTGAGCACGCTTCGAACACCTCATCCAGTTAATTCCGTAACGTAGATGCACAATTCGATATCTTTCTACCCGTGTATGGTTATGAAACGAGACGTGATCCGAGATACGTTTCCTCAGTTCATATTAGAATAGTATCCTCAAATGATCAACAGCTCTGACCATAAAAAATTGTCATCATATTCGATGGCATGGGTACCCCAGTTATAATTATTGTGATGCGTAAGAGGCATTCAACACGACCAAGATGGATTGAACTGATCTCCAATGTTCGTCTCAAATTTTAATTCAATTGTGGTAAGCAATTTTAAAATAGTCCCAGACATTAACTTGACTCTACCATAATTTTTCTCTGATTAAGTATTTATGAAAATTGAGTTTGTGACTACTGGTCGATCAACAGCATTATGAAATTCCCTCCGCGCGCACCGGCGGCTCACATTGCGATCGTCGTGTTGAATTGCAATAGATGATGCTCTCTGAACATCTAATAAATTTTACGCAAAAAGCGCCCCTAAAATTTCTCTCGTTTATGGGAATTTCCAGCCTGATTTCTTGATGAGACAAAAACTTCATCGCAGAAAATTTGGAAAATTTTAGGAATGCGCATCTAATTTGCAAGCTAATGAGGGACTGAACTTTCTGTGAGAGTTTTGGCCACACAAGTTAAAAAAACGAGCTTCAGTAGATAAAAGCCTTTTCTATTCTTGACAAGCCTAGCGTTGAAACAACAAATGCCCTCCTTTCACTGCAAGAAGCCAGGGGTAATGATTTCTAGCTTTTGAAAAATGAGTAAATACTGAGATGGGAAATTCTCCATAATATTACGACAGCAATAAGTCACTTAAGCAGCTAGCCCTAGCCTTAAAAATGGAATTTCATTTAAGTGGTAATGGGTTTGAGATGTTGGGTTTAGTCACTCCCTTTAGATTAAATTAATGTAGGATCGAGCGCGAGTTATAAAACTTAATCTCCGTTGAGAAAAGATAAGAGGAATACGCACTAGTCCTAGGCGCTAGGTGTTGAAAGATTTAAACGCTGCCTGGTAACTGTAGTCAGTGAATGTGAGGGGATAGGTACATTTACGCTGTTTAGAAATTAGAAGTAATCCCTTTGTTGAAGTTTAAAAGGTTTCTGAATTTATACAAGCTTACGGTATGAGTTCCGAGGCAAATATTCGATCCCAGTTACTATTTTCATGCATGTACGTTCAATGCACAACGATGTCGCTTGAGCACACCCGGAAGATTAAGTCGAGATGGTACTGACATGAAAATCATCCGTTTTTGAAACAGCTGAGAACTGTGTTCTCTCTATATGGAAAATATTTAAAAGGTACTACGAATATTCGTTAAGAAATCAAATTAAATATTTTTATATCCGCAATTTGTGGGCAAATGAATCAAAAGTTCTAAGTTTTCTTTGAAAACAATCATAATAAAAAACTGCGAATTATAAAGCTAACCCGGTGCCTAAATCTCTTTGCTCTATCAAATACTGGACACCACTAACACGAACAAACACCCTATGGCTTTTGTTATTGGATTTTGGTATGGTATGAAAAATTGATAATATTTGATACACTTCATGAATAATCAAGGGCTTTTGAATTCATCATCTAGTTTCGACAATCTGCAGACAAAGTTACCGCGTAGCAGAGAAAAACTTCTGAGTATTTTCTGTTTCTTACTCGGTTCACCAAATACTCACACAAAGTGTGCATTTTTTTTTTTTGCCCCGCTCTCACAAATTTCTCCCGCTTTCTAACTCTTCAACATGTTCTCACAAGTCAGTAATTTGCTTCTCTGAAAATAATGTGCTTCTCCGAACAAGATCTTCAGCCGGAAAAATAGACATGATGCAAGCTGCAGGGTTTCTAAGGAGAGAAGAAAGTTCGTCGGAAATGCTCTACATTAGCGAAACGGGAGACGCGGACAACGTACTGATGTATATGCTCGGATTTGTGTTGTATCCGATGAGCTAACATCTCATTCCACACAAATCCAATTACATACATCAGCAATGAGATATTTGTGAATGAAGGACCTAAAGGTTTTCTTTATATTTTTAAAATGATGCATAGTATATAATTAACATTTTCATTTCACGCAATTTTCTGAATGACATTTCTTTTCTTAGAAGGTTCGTGATGCATTAGTGTAAATTTAATGAATTGTTTTGAACCATCTTAATGTTTGAAAGAGAAATTGAGCTCTAATATATTTTCCATCACATATTATAATTATCAGAGACTGGTCCACCTCCCTTAATTGCAATAAGAGAAAGGCGAATTGAAAGAAAAATTATTGTGGAGTTGATGAAGCTTGTATCACAGATACGCTCATCACACACTTACGGCTGGCTTCGGACAGACAGACAGACACTGTTCTTATTAAAGTATTGATTGTAGGTCTTATTAATCGCACCAGCTCCAAAACTCTTCTTCTCTGATGTATATGTTGACTGGTTTCAAGCTATTTTATTACCTAAATGTATTCCATTATGCTTGAATATCGCATTTTTCCTTCATTGGCTCGAATTTTGTCTTCATTCGTTTGAAAATGAAGTAGTGTTGAATTTGGGTAAGGATAGTCCATTTCACATGCACGGAAGCGAAATGTGATTACCTGAATTGAATGAATGGAATTTTAACCTCAGTCGAAAACCTCAATCGCGAATTCGTTCTGAAGTTGGATTGTGTTTTGAAGCATGAAAATAATATTCAACATTCAATGAAGCTCTGAAATGAAATAGTTGCAAGAAAAGGTAATTGTATGTGTTGAGTAAATCATGCAAAAAGTCTTTGTTGTGCTGAAGGTGATTATTGTCTTGAATTTTTGACTGCGACTATGATACGTTCAAGTTCCTGTACTTATTTTGGCGCTGCTAAAGTAATGCACGTATTACATTTGAAACATATCAGCCCCCATCTGTTCATTCTCACCATTTTGAAGTTGTAATTTCAAAACACATAGTTGAACTTACTTTTCAGTTATGAACAGTGTTCCGCATTACCCACGTAGCAATATTTTTACAACCTACGGTTTCGTAATCCTTTGAACGGAATAAGTTTCACATGACTGACATTTTTCGCCCCAAGTTTAGCCCTCAGCATTCTTTGGGCGGTTTTCGGGACCATTTTCTCCACAAACTTGGAGGTTCATCGTCACGCCTCAGCACATTTACGTTCTAATGGCCAAAATTCCTAACTTTACGAAGGAAATTTCTAGGCACAAGGCCAGAGTTGTTTTTGAGAAAGCTAGAATGAGAAGGTGCACTCTGAATTAATGCAATCGGGAAGTAAAGGAAAAATATCGTAATTTATATTAAAAAATATTTGCGACATGAGTTTCTCAATGTTAGTGAGCTAATATTTATCGCCATGCATGGGAGATGACGCTGGCTCTATTAGACACGATTTTTGCGAAGCTAATTAATTACTAAACTGAAACAAAATTGTTGTGAAATTTGACTCCAAAAAATTCCCACTTATGATTACGAGCGCCGGTCTTATCGCCACACGCATCATTGAAGTACTACGCGCGTGTCGAGATTTACGTGATTATTCTTATAATTTCTGGGGGTGTTGCATATCAGTGTTGCATATGAGAGCAATATTGAAACCCATCATGAAAAAGTTAATCTAAAATGTACTAGTGTATCATAATATAGAGGATAAACACATTTCAGAACTAAATCCGAGCGAAAAAAAATTGTGAAACACAATTTCGAGGAAAAGGGTCGGAACCAAAAAAATATTTTTTCAGAAGTAAATCAGAAATGAATTCGAATTTAGTAAGCTCGATGTAGGCTCTTCGTATGTTGCAACACCTCACAACCTTCTCCACCTTTCATTGATGTAGAAAATCAGATTTCATCTTTTGTTTCCTAGCTAGTATTCAATCAGATCCATTAGTGAACACCAAGTAATGAGATATTTGTGCATAAAGTTTTGTATACGAAATTTTTCGTTTTCATAGCTACAAACAATGACTACTATAAGTCATCGAAAACTATTCAAAATTTCTGAATGACAGGATATCAATGAAGTGCAAAAAGCACAACGTTGTTGCTTCACATTTTTGCTAAAGCTCTAATGACCCAGACCATCTAGCATGACTGTCATGTTGAAGAAAACACAGAAAAGTGACAAATTTCGAAATTTTTATACAAAAGAAGAAATTCCTGCAATGTTGCTGCCTACACGAAGAGGTCGTATTTCAGCATCATTAGTTGGTAGAGCGCATCAGACCTCAGATTTACGAAGCACATTTGTTTACGACAACGGCTCTAATTAAGCATAATAACTACAGTTGGACCATGAACCAATGTAACAACAAAGGGAAGCCGAATAACAGCATTAGCGAACTATAAAAAGAGATCTAGGATCAACTTCTTCCTTTTAAAACACTTGCCTAATAGCATGAACGTATAATTACTTTTCGAAAGCGACATAATTAAGGACCTTCCCTGTTAGAAACAAGTCTATGCCCCTGACCATCAAATAAGAAGCATGCCATACAGATCAATACTTATCATTTGATGAGAAAACATACAAAAATCAATTACGCAGGATCTCCATGAATGCGGTAACACCTTGTTCGGGCAAGTCGTTTTGATGCATGAGAGAAGGGCTCGTAAAACTCTTGTTTATCACTTATTGAAAGTAGCTGAACGCACATTTTCAGCTCCTCCCTTACTTTATTATAAGCATTTGCGAAGTAATCAGCATGTGGTTGAGATAAATAATTTTTTCCTCAGAAGCAATATATTTTACCGCAGAACACTGAACACTGACTGCAATGCCTCAAAGAAAGCGTCTTGTATTTAACTGGCTTCAAAGTATTTCTTTACGTCTATAATTTTCCATTAATAGAAGAGAATAAGTTATCCGTGCATTTAAACAGCAATCGGCGAAAAGTAATCGATACAAGGTCTGATGCAGAGGTACAATACATCCTGGAGACCAGACAGTGAGATTTAAGCAACATCGGCACAGCAGAATCGGTCGTTCATCGCAGCAGTCCTGAGGCTTGCCGTGGGGACAATTTTAATAAACCAGTCGGACTATCCGTTACACTCTGTGACGGGAGCATATACAGTACTTTATATCATAAGGGCAGGTCGTCTAGGAACACAAGTTAATGAGACAGCATAGGCCACCCAGCGCAGCAGCAAGGTGCTTTCAATAACACATACACCAGAGTCTCTCTAAATTATTCCGCTTTCAATAACACATACACTAGAGTCTCTCATATCTTTCGTGCTAATTGCTAGCACGACCGCTTTAGCCCACAAGTTGTCACTTGAATCCTTGTGTGCCATCTGGGCATTACTTTACATCTACAGTTGTTGCGATATCTTCTCAACCATCGGGCTAAAAACACTTATTCATTTACCAGACATTGGTTTTTTCATTGAGCGATTTTTCCATTGAATTGCAGTAACTATTAGCAAGTTTTCTGTTCTACAGCTAACGTTAAATGTTAGCTGGCAGTTAATAAGCCATCTAATTTATGTTAATTCTCCATTTTTTACGCTTGTGGATGACTTGACACTCCGCTAGATACCATCTCGTTGCTTAAGACAATAGTTTTTTAAGACGTAGTTTTTACACAAGGGGCGTCATTTAAAGTGATACTCGCACAGTTTCAGCGTTCGGGCGAAGGGCTGGCAAGCGAACACGTGCAATCTTGGTCCTTGTATAAAAATGCAGACCGCCATGTGAGCAGTCATGAGTTAGTCTGTGGTTGCCTCCTGAGTAACATCGTGCGGATGCTTCTCTTGTCCTCGCAGCACCTTGAGCAAACTGCCGTCCATCATAGCTATTTGACAGCTTAATATTGAGGGGAAGATCTCACACGATTTGTGTTGCGAGTGAAAATTCGGCGGAGGTGTGCTGTGGTGATAATAGGAAGATAAACTTGAACTCGCCCACGTTCAGAAACATTGTGATATTCGTAAAGCGAAGAAATAACTCATTTGTAAACTGTTTTGGAGTTTGGCGTAAAGAGTGAGTCCGATCAGTCATGCCTTCACACAAGTTCTTACTCGCTTTTCTTGTTCTTCTCAATGCCTCCGCCTTCTTGCCTCCGAGTGCAGAAGCGCAAGAGTGAGTATTTATTTTACGTTCTACGACAATTTAAGTCTCTGTATATGCAAACTTTTTTCACGTGCACAGCAGTGAAATATTTCACTCTAAACTAATGATTCTATGTATATGCGACAGCACTTAATAAGCGCATGGACAGCGTCTCGTCATTTCAGTTTACAGAATTATTTCTAGAGATCGAAACTACAGAGCGTTCCTGAAGTGGCCCGGCAAGAAAATAGGCATTGCTTTTGCTTTTGATATTCTTCTGTTAAGAACAGTGAAAACTCAAGTTTTGATTCACAATAAGGTAAATGGTGTAAATTAAGACATCATTTACTGGTCTTGTGCGTTTGTAGGTTTAACATGGCAGTCATTTAGCGCGCTAGTTTAACATTGACAGTCACGGATGTCATATCGTCATGTATCTACGTTAATTAAAACAATTTCTAACAACCCTTCGGCTCTTGTTTTTGAAATAAATTTTGTAAAGATGTTTGCTGTTGGGAAAACTCGCAGAGTAAGAGAAAACCAACAAATTGCAATCTTCGATCTGTAAAAACACGAATTCTACAAAATTTGGTTAGTTTTAGTTACACATAATTAGCTTAGAAGAAAACTTGATTTATGAGCCAATGTTTTTACTGTTGTATTTTGAATCAAACGGTTGCTCAATAAAGTTTTGATCAGATCCACGGGGAAGCCTGCAAATGTATTGGGGAAGCTAATTTAGTTCCGCTTTTCAAGAAAATATCACACAAAAAATTATCTTTTATTTCTAATGAACGTATTTGTTTAGGACATAATTACTTCATTTTCTTATTTTAATTACGAACGGCAATAAAGCACTACTTCCGTCTCTTCCATTTTGCTCATCACTAAAATTCAAACACATTTAATGAAACTGGTGTGCTTACGAAATGACAGCAAATGTAACGAAATTGATATGAACACAAGATATCACATGTGTTGGAATTGCACGTATATGAAATGACAGCACATGTGCTGAAGGTAAGTATGAAATATCAGCCCATGTAATTAAATAAATCTAGACTTGAAATTTCAGTAGCTGATATTGTAAAATTAACATAAATATGAAATGAAAGCAAATGTAATGGAATCGGTATAAACATAAGATATTGCATAAGAATGAAATGCTAACATTTGCAATAAAAATCTAGCACGTATAATGAAATTAACGTGCGTGCAAAATTCTATCTCATGCACTGGAACTAAAATACGTGTCTGTTCACATTTCTCATTAAATACCAACTAGAGCATTAAAATACATTAAATACCAACTAGAGCGTGCATTAAAATACATTAAATACCAACTAGAGCGTGCATTAAAATACATTAAATACCAACTGGAGCGTGCATTAAAATACATTAAATACCAACTAGAGCGTGCATTAAAATACATTAAATACCAACTGGAGCGTGCATTAAAATACATTAAATACCAACTGAAGCGTGCCTTAAAATACATTAGATACCAACTAGAGCGTAAATACCAACTGGACGCGAGCTTACGTTAACTTTCCAGCCCCTGCAAAGCAAAATGATGTCTACAACCTCGCCTATATCGATTCCTCCGTTTCTGTGATACCGCACGAATAATATCCAATAATTTGCAGCGCTTACCAGTGTCCACGAGCTCCACGCCGCTCTATTTGGTCGTCGTCAACGGTGTAAGAAAGACAGAATTATCAAAGTTTTATTGTTCACAAGTAAATAGCTATGAATTAATGTAATGCTCACGTTGGTATTTAGAATTTTGAGATCTTGTAGTTCATTGCTTAAACATTACATGTATAAATTTGATACTAATGTAAGATATAGGCAACAGTGTAGCTTGACAGTCTTGATTACTTTAGCGGTGAATTATTCATAGCTCAAGAAAATGATTTTTGTTCTATTGAAAGGTCAGAAATCCAATTTCCAAGAAAGAATATATCATGTTTTTGAACGTGTAATTTTACTTGTGCCATGCCATGATTGTTTCCAACGTTCAGAATTTCATGTGGTCTTGTTAAAATGTGCGCTACTGGTTTCAAACTTGTTCAGGTGCGGAAACTTCGCCAAATAATGTAAAAACACTATTGTATCCTCGCTGTAGGAACTATAGTTCATGGAAAGTCTTCGCGTCATATCGCTGTTTCTCAGTTCTAGAGTCAGGAAGTCCAAATGCCCAAAGAGTTCGAATCCCGGCAAAAAAAATAATGACATCTGGATTTATTGTTTAAGCAAATGGGAACCAACTAAGTGCATTTATACCTATCATACAAAACTATGGGCTAACTCCCCCAACTTTTGTTTCTGTTATAATACTTTTTGTTGCTGCAAACCTTTATTTTTCAGTTACTCTTTTTCATTAATGAACGTTCTTCAAAATTTTGCTTCCACAGCATAAACTTCAGGCAGTTATACGAGTGAGTTCTGAAAATGTGAACTTTTTCCTACGATATACAGTATAAAAAATCAGGGTGTTTAAATTCATCGCTGTGGTTCTTAACCTGTTCTCAAATTCCCTATTTTCAAATCACGAAGGTCGAGATTGAAATTAGCTGAATTCAACAACAAAAAGCACGAAACATGCATGTTATCGCTTATCGTTGGGATATTCAGGTTTCAATATCCATTAATTCTACAAAAACAGGAAGGTTACAGAGGTGGAATCTAGAACTGACTCTGAAACATGTGAATAAATATCATGATCCCCACATGCGCGCATGTCAGCGTATTTCTATATCCAGAGCTAGCATTGCAGGTCTGTAAAAGTTATATGACCTTTTAGGACGCAGAAAGCAGTAAAGAAGACGAGCTAATGTTCGCGAAGTATTTTCGAGCGCTCCTACCGAAAAAACAGAACGTAATTTGTGAGGGTTTCGATCGGCGTATCTTGCTCGAGGGAACACAAAGCTGTTATTCCTAAGGGTTCGGCTTTGAAGGCTTGCAGAGCAGAGTAAATACTGCGCAAACTTCGATAAACTTCTGTGATAACGTACAAAATAATGATGGAGACCCTAGTAAAAACATCACTACGTATACGAAAGAGATCTTTGAAAATCACACTCAAATACATATATATAGATATATATATGAAAGTTTCAATGCATTTCTCTTCATTTCTACGACAATCAGCTCTAATTCCACACTTAGACCGACGTTGTGATATGAATCAAAAGAACAAAAATGCATCTTATAATTTCCTTAATGATCTAAAAAAGTTCATCAGCTCAAATCATTTTCCCTATTAGAGTTCATTTGGCCAATTGAAATAAATTTCTACATAAGATCACGCAATTTAAAATTGTTTTCAAATTCTCTCGCAATCCCTAGCCCTCATACGTGGCTCAGCCTTCCACAGTTTTCATGGACGCATCCACATAATCGGATGCGTCTGTAAAAATTGGATCGTTTTAAAATATTCGTGAGTAATTCAAAGTTGCAGGGTTAGCATGATAATGTTTCTTAAGTTATGCATTTCAATTTAGACTTATTTAGGTTTTTAAGGGGATTAAGCCCATTATTTTTTTTCCTAGTTCTATTTGCTGTACAACTTGCAGTAAATTTTACGCACAGTTGAGCATTCGTGGCCAAAATTAATTTCGCCAATTCGCCAATGCCAATATTGTAATTCACAAAACGCCTGTAGTACTGTGGGATTCATTTACCCAATGTTCTCATAAAGGCAAGAGCAATTGAATGCGTGTTTGATTTAGTTTGCATATCTTTTACTTGCGTAATTGGTTAAGCAACATGGTTTTCTTTAGATCCATTATTTTATCATACATTATTTTAAAGCTTCTGCAATATGCGTACAACTTTTGGCGTAATTCTAGAATCTTATTTTCTTAGTGTTTTGTATTCAAACCTGAATAGAAGCAAAACCACAATGCAAAGAAAAAAAAATAAACTCTTGATCTCAAAGCAAAATTAAATGTCAATGTGAGGATTACTTTGAGAATGTAGCAGAACCCGGAAGGTGTACGTAAATCGTCGAGAGTTTGCAGATCGAAAGCTTCTTCTTTTGATAACTTGGGACAATTTCCAGTTCAAGGCAATGCACACGGGTTCATATTTTTAGTTCAAATGCACCTTTAAATCATATTGTGGGTAATAAAACACATTCAACGCCATCGACAAATTTCAACACATTGCTGTGATAAATTAGAAAATATTCTACCGTAAAAAATTCCACCATTGGTAATCAGAAACCACAGAAATGCGCAAAACATTATTACTTGAAACGATATCATTCACAAAAGATGCTCTGAGCATGCGCCCTAAATAGTTTTATGGCTATCACTCACGGAATAAGACTCAATAATAGCCTCAGAGGACAGGACAATTTACACACTTGCACGCCACTTGTTGCCTGTCGCCAGCGGTGAGTGAAGACGCGCTCGCCTCCGCTCTCAAGTGCCGCTGCAATTACCATTATTGTGCGACCGCTCATCGTCTAAACTAGATTCACATTAACGCCTTATTTGTTATGCAAGGCTGAATTAACAGTGGCTACAATGGTAGTATCACTCTCTCGGTCGCACTGAAGGAAGTTAATTCCTCACGTTGCGCTTGTGGTGCATGAATGGGGCATGTCAATGCTACTTGGTGGCTGCTCAACTTGTCTAATTTTTTACTGTTCAGGTTACGTGACAGATGGCACGAGAATTTTTGTAGGTATTTAAATGTGTCGGATGGGACAATGACTGTACGGTTCTATTTAATTGGCGATGATGTTCATTTGTATCCATAAATTTCCATTACGAGTAATATGAATTATTATTCAAAACATCTGGAATGTGAAATTGAAAGAAATCAACAACAAAGTATAATTTTTAATCACTGCACGAATGATGTGAATTATTTAAAGCAGCTGGCGACTAGAATAGAAGAAATCGACAATTAAACTTTTAAGCTTGGAAACGAATGAGAGCGTTGCTCAGCATTCAAGCTTAGAATCGTTCATACAAAGAAAAATTTAAAATTCCCTTGCCAACTGCATCGAAGCAAATAGTTCGCATGGTATTACCTCTGCTGAGGAAAGTTTCTTAATGTTTCTAATCCGACTGAGAGAAATTTTTCCCTAACGAACTAGTACAGAAGCTTTTGAGTTGATTTTTTTCAGCTCCTCGTGTGATTAAATGACAAAATTTCACAGCATTTTATTTTACGCTAACTTGCAATAGGAACATTGTGTCTTCACCAATCGCTGAAATATAAAGGAAACACCTTTTCACCAGAAAGCGGTTTCCTCAGCTTGAAGAATCAGAATTTAAGGACCTTTATGCGTGTATTGGGTTGCCATTCCTGAGCCCAAGCGAGTTGAGGTTCAGTGCATTCATTGAGAGGAAACTTGATATCCAGGGAAGAGGATATCAATTTGATACTTGAATCAAATTGATACTTGAAAACTTGAATACTTGAATACTTGAATACTTGAATAAGCGGTTACATCTCAACTATTGATAGTGATTGCGAGCCTATCTTGACCGCGTTTCTACAAATTGACCGCGTAACTTCAGAATCAAGACATGCTAATCGTGAGTTATTCATGATCCCTTTCGCCTGAATCGTTTATTCTCCAATAGGCAAGGGTGGTCAGTCCATTTCAGTCTGTCTAACCCATAATTAAACAGGACCATGCTCTTTGAAGCAGGGATAGGATCTCGTAAGCTACTGATAGTATAGTTCTCAGGTGGGAAAATAAATTCAATGCGACCCCTGTTCTATTCCTGAACTGATTACCCTCATAGGAAATTAATGCACTCACGCGGTCAAACGACCTTATAACTTTCAAACATTTTTTTCCACACACGGCTTTTCAATTGAACGTTCTATTTCATTCTATGTCTTCTTAGTACGAGCAATTTAATCAGGAGCGGTATTGTAAGTGAATATTTGTCACAAAATAACCTTTATCTGATTAGAATAAATGATTCTTGGAAGTAAGATATAAAAGCGAGACCTTCCTAAGAATTGGGAACACTTTTAGTGTAATTCTTGCACTGTGGAGTTGAAACACGTTTCCCGTGAACTCGGTGGTCAGAGCCAGCTCCTGGATTGGATACCGGGTATCTTAAATTAATACTGAACATCCAGAATGGCAGAGGGGGCTGAAAGTAATTGACTCGTTTAATTTGCTGAAAAAGTTCGAACTATGGATGCAAGGATGTGTAACTTTTATATTTACTTGTTTAAAAAATCTACGGATTACGAACATTGTGTTTTGAATACAATGTCCTTTTGTCCTTTTAATTAAATAATGATCCCTGTTGTTTTCTATAGTCTTGGTTTTTCCTTGGTTGTTCCTATATCGTTCCTTTGTGTATTAGACGAGAGTTGAACGATTTCATGATAAATGTCGTTTTAAATTTATTTAAATTTGTTCCTTCTGTTACATAAACTCGTAACGTTAGTTAGCACCACAGGCAAAAATTGCACGTGCACAAATCTGGACAATAAGGGCACCAAAAGATTTTTCCAAATCGCGAAATCAAATAACCTGGGAAGCACCCTTTAATTAACAATGTATTCGTTCTCTTGCTGTACGGGTTCTGACTCCATCCTGTTGAACCAAGTATATCGTAAATCCTTTCTCTCGTGTTCAGGAATAAAAAAGTCTATTATCACAGCTTGTTAGCTTCCACCAGTCACAGTTAAAATTGTGCCACACAATTTTAAGCAGTTATTCCACCCCGTACCACAAAATTACGTGAAGAAGGTGCATAGGTCTTTTTTTAATTGCTCGCGTACCAAGTTGTTTGAAGCCTCAGAATTGTTTTCCAGTTGATAAGTTTCAACACCCTATATACTGTTCATAATTTTGTTATGCTACTAAGTAAAAAGGTCAGTTACTTCTTGGCCACCATTTATATTCTCAGAAAAATAAGTTTGGCAAAGGCAAGACGAACTCTGATGATGTGAACGAGACCGACAGCTTTAATTTCTGCAAGTGAGCAATGAGTTGCGGAAAAAGGTGTGTTTTTACTAGCAGTGTATAAATAATTATGATCCCGTAAGTTTTTAGGGAACCATATTGTAATAGAAAAAATTCAGTGCGGCTAATTCGACCCATATACTTCCTCGAAGCCGTTTTATCCGAATATTCTCACACGTGCACCATATCTGTGAAGTAGTATATATATGGATATTTAGAAGCAAGGAAGCAACGCTGAATTATGCGTAGTTGAAAGAATTTATGCAATCTTACTGCTTATTTTCATTATCATAACCAGCTGGCTTCATAAAATGAATAAATGTGAATCGAATATGGCAATAGAAATAAACCAAGTGAATCAGTCTTAAAGAGCTACCAAGTCCCATATGCCACCTGATGCCAATCACGTACACTGAAGTAACATCTCAAGAATCGCCTTGCCTCAGGTTAGGGTAAAATTATTTCCAGTAGCCGAAGATGAAAAGCATCTACAAACTAGTTTGACTAATATAATTCATTTTGAATTCAACGATGCTGCATTAGTGTAATACAGCTTCAAAATATTCTTGCACACCATTTCAAAGATGATTTTAAGTAATTATAATTAACATAGACATATTTATGGAATGTTCAGCAATTTTGAATTAAAAAATCAACTCGTAAAATGGCTTTCTGATGTTATGCAGGCGCAAGCTTCCCCACTTTAGCGCAAACATATGAATGCGTAGACGTACAATATTTTCACGAAGTATTCAGGTGTTGAGACTTTTGTAGAAGAGGACTTGAAAACTGTCTATTGCTGCAAAATACTGTGCTAATGGAAAGCAGCTGGAGCGCTAATTCCAATAAAAATTCAATAGCTGGTTATTGATTTATTACTAATCTTCAGAGAGGAAATAGCGTACGAAATTGCCTTAGCACAGTTTGTCGTTCCGCGAACGGAACTGAATTTTTGAACGAATTTGAAAGCTTTGCGTGGTAAAATCAAGCTACTCTGAGTAGTTTCCCTGCGACGAAGAAAGATTTTTGAAGAAAGGATGCCGGGGCAGCCTCAAAAACAAGCGCATTTGTGTTCATTATTTCTTGATGTCGTGTACGAGGCAGTCAATGAGTTTCTAAGAGGAGCGCAAGCAGGACAGTGCAGTCGGTAGAGTATCATCTGAGCTTGACCGTAATATTTTAAAAGGTAAAGTTTCTTTCAGCTCGAGGGCGGCATCTCTTAGCCTCGTGAAAGAACAATCAACAGAACTTCAAAGGCTTACGAAAAAGAAATGTCAAGATAGTGTATGAGGGGAAAAAAGAGATGAACATCTGCTCCCCGTCTGGCTGATTGAGGAGGCGTGTAATATGAGCTGCACGGCTGTCGTACTTATCTTAAACGATTCTACTGACGTTAAATTTTGCCATTTGTTACAGCATTAGGTCAGAATGAGTCAAACTGGAGCCACTAGCAGAATCGTCAGTAACTATAAGCACTGAAAGCGACTCATCGTCTGTAAAAATTAACATATTCTTTAACTGAAATCTATCCAGCGTTTTTGACTTGGAGATAAAATATAACTCACCTGCACTCTGTTGCCAAATTAAAGATGGCAAATTTAACTAGCCTCTGTTTTTTGGTGCGACGCACTCACTGAGGTTGAAATGCGCCCCTGTGTCAGCTATATATATAATGAGTACGAATGATGATCACCCGAGGACGAGTCAGAGATCACTTGTATAAATAGGCGTGTACCTGCATGAGATACCGAGTTTATGAGGTCATCTTCTGGGCACTCATGCTAATTGAATCGTTGAAGTCAACGAGGAACTTTTGTTTACGAGACTGTAATCTCCAACATATGAAACGCATTCCTTTACAACGGCGAAAGAATTAATGGGAGAGGGGGGGGGGGGGCGTAGTTGGCAGATTAAAACGAAGTCAAGAAATGCCTGAAGGTTAGTGCACCCCAAAAGGCTCCGATCAGGAGAATGACAACATTGCTCTGGGTTTCACGAAATAAGTACGTAGAAACGTTAAAAAACATGTGTTCTCAGGTCATATCTTGAAGATAAATACTTTTGATATCTTTAATGACTTTTCATTGAATTAATGTTGAAATGAGTTGTCTAGTAAAACTAAAGGAAATTCAAGTCTACGTCATTCGATTGTTGGACGTTTTTATAGACAGCAAAGTATTTCAACGGTCGAAGTTCCATTGCTTGCAAGGTTTCATTGCCACTAGTTACTTAATGAGAATTTAGTTCAGTACTTTTTTTAAATACAGTATGCGTTCAATCTACCTGACGTACTTCTCTATAAGTTCTCTCACAACCGTATAACGAACAATGAAAAATTTCAACCCTCAATCATATTTCTTGCCGGGAAATAACAAAGCCATCATCGACGAGAGATGTCGTAGGAATTATAGGTAACACAACTTTTAGTTCATACTCTATTGGTTTCAACGCTAGATACTTCTTGACTTGAAGTAAAAATTGCCTCATTGGCATCGCAGTTTCGGTGCCGCAAGCAATGCAAGTCTCTGCAGAGCCACCCACCTTCAAATACAGGGCTGGAAGCTTTACTGAGGCATGACAGATCAGCGCCTGCAGACAAATATGGATAAAAAGAATTGGTCAAAGGCGAAGTCAAAGACGCCAGGATCAATGATGGAGAGAGACACGTGATACAAAAGGGCTGGGAGCAACCAAAGACGATTGAAGGATATCCTTGTGGGAGTCTCGCGCAAGCTCACGTCTGAAGAACTCAGCAAATGTAATCTGTTTCGAAACTTTACCGATATTAGTTGCAGAAAACAAAGTGAACACCAAAGGATCGTTTATAATAGTTACCAATGGGTGTTTTTGGGCAAAATTCGCATGAATATCGGACACAGATAAGGTATTGAAGAGAAATAATTCGATGTATTTGGTAAACAGTGCTATCTTCTCTGAAAATCATAACCAAGGACTGAAAGCGCTCAAAGGGATGCGATGTACTTTGAATATCCCAATACGGAAAGCAGTATCTAAAGTTCTTGAGTATTTCTATATCAAAATATAAATATTAAAGTATACACGTTTTCAGCGAGTTAAACTATCAAAGTTTTTCTTTCATGTGTTGTGTTGTGGAACTTGTCCTATCAATGTCTTTTTTTGCGAGCTCGTTTGAATTTGTATTTATTTATTTATTTATACGTTTATATTGGTAAACATAAACATATGAATATATATACATAAATGGCTGCACAGCTATTCTTCTGTTTTGCTTTCTCTCAACCTTCATGCAACTTTGTTCGTGTAACCGTGATGATGTTTACTCAAACGCCCAAATTGATCCCTCAATACTTATTAAATCGAGAGTTTAATTCAATTGGGGTCCAGTCGAGGGTTCGATTCAATTGGGGGTCTAATCGAGGGTTCAATTCAGTTGGAGGTCCAATCGAGGGTTCAATTCAATTGGAGGTCCATCGAGGTTTCAATTCAATTGAGGGTACAAATTAAACTAGTTTACGGGAATACATTTTTTACCCAACGGTTGTTATGTGTAGTTTCACCCATGAAAATCTAAATAAAATTGAGTTGGTTAATGCTCGCAACGTCTAGATAAATACCAGGTTGACCATCAACCAAAGCGAGTTCATTTCTTAGAAGCATGGGTTACAGTAACTACGGAAGAATTCTCAAGCAATATCGCGAGCTTCATCGTATATTAGAACACGCTCGAAAAAAATAAATACACAGAGGCAGAGTGCAATTGAATTTCATTAAGTTGTCCACAATTATTCTGAGGAGTATTCGAGTCATACGAGAGGCAGCCAGAAACGGGCACTGCGCTGTCTGCAGTGACGACATCGCTTGACAGGCCGCCCCTCTGCAGGGGGGCCTGGTGCCAGGCTCTCCAATTGTGGCGTTATGTGTACTGTAGTTCTGCGTCACCGTCAGTTGTGTCTGAATACATACTGCAGTACTGCGTCGCTTTCAGTTGTGTATGAACATGCTGCAGTACTGCGTCGCTTTCAGTTGTGTATGAACGTGCTGCAATACTGCGTCACTTTCAGATGTGTGTGAACATGCTGTGATACCGCGTCACTTTCAGATGTGTGTGTGAACATGCTGTGATACCGCGTCACCTTCAGTTGTGTGTGTGAACATGCTGCAATACTGCGTCACTTTCAGTTGTGTATGAACATGCTGCAATACTGCGTCACTTTCAGATGTGTGTGAACATGCTGCAATACTGCGTCACCTTCAGTTGTGTATGAACGTGCTGCAATACTGCGTCACTTTCAGATGTGTATGAACATGCTGCAATACTGCGTCACCTTCAGTTGTGTATGAACATGCTGCAATACTGCGTCACTTTCAGTTGTGTATGAACGTGCTGCAATACTGCGTCACTTTCAGATGTGTGTGAACATGCTGCAATACTACGTCACCTTCAGTTGTGTATGAACATGCTGCAATACTGCGTCACTTTCAGATGTGTGTGAACATGCTGTGATACCGCGTCACCTTCAGTTGTGTATGAACGTGCTGCAATACTGCGTCACTTTCAGATGTGTGTGAACATGCTGTGATACCGCGTCACCTTCAGTTGTGTATGAACATGCTGCAATACTGCGTCACTTTCAGATGTGTGTGAACATGCTGCAATACTGCGTCACTTTCAGTTGTGTATGAACATGCTGCAATACTGCGTCACTTTCAGATGTGTGTGAACATGCTGCAATACTGCGTCACCTTCAGTTGTGTATGAACGTGCTGCAATACTGCGTCACTTTCAGATGTGTGTGAACATGCTGCAATACTGCGTCACCTTCAGTTGTGTATGAACATGCTGCAATACTGCGTCACTTTCAGTTGTGTATGAACGTGCTGCAATACTGCGTCACTTTCAGATGTGTGTGAACATGCTGCAATACTGCGTCACTTTCAGATGTGTGTGATCATGCTGCTATACTGCGTCACTTTCAGTTGTGTATGAACATGCTGCAATACTGCGTCACCTTCAGTTGTGTATGAACATGCTGCAATACTGCGTCACTTTCAGATGTGTGTGAACATGCTGCAATACTGCGTCACTTTCAGATGTGTGTGATCATGCTGCTATACTGCGTTACCTTCAGTTGTGTATGAACATGCTGCAATACTGCATCACTTTCAGATGTGTGTGTGAACATGCTGCAATACTGCGTCACTTTCAGATGTGTGGGAACATGCTGCAATACTGCGTCACTTTCAGATGTGTGTGAACATGCTGCAATACTGCGTCACTTTCAGATGTGTGTGAACATGCTGCTATACTGCGTCACCTTCCGTTGTGTATGAACATGCTGCAATACTGCGTCACTTTCAGTTGTGTATGAACATGCTGCAATATTGCGTCACTTTCAGATGTGTATGAACATGCTGCAATACTGCGTCACTTTCAGTTGTGTATGAACATGCTGCAATACTGCGTCACTTTCAGTTGTGTATGAACATGCTGCAATACTGCGTCACTTTCAGATGTGTATGAAAATGCTGCAATACTGCGTCACTTTCAGTTGTGTATGAACATGCTGCAATACTGCGTCACTTTCAGTTGTGTATGAACATGCTGCAATATTGCGTCACTTTCAGATGTGTATGAACATGCTGCAATACTGCGTCACTTTCAGATGTGTGTGAACATGCTGCAATACTGCGTCACTTTCAGATGTGTATGAACATGCTGCAATACTGCGTCACTTTCAGATGTGTATGAACATGCTGCAATACTGCGTCACTTTCAGTTGTGTATGAACATGCTGCAATATTGCGTCACTTTCAGATGTGTATGAACATGCTGCAATACTGCGTCGCTTTCAGATGTGTATGAACATGCTGCAATACTGCGTCACTTTCAGATGTGTATGAACATGCTGCAATATTGCGTCACTTTCAGATGTGTATGAACATGCTGCAATACTGCGTCACTTTCAGTTGTGTATGAACATGCTGCAATACTGCGTCACTTTCAGTTGTGTATGAACATGCTGCAATATTGCGTCACTTTCAGATGTGTATGAACATGCTGCAATACTGCGTCACTTTCAGATGTGTATGAACATGCTGCAATACTGCGTCACTTTCAGTTGTGTATGAACATGCTGCAATATTGCGTCACTTTCAGATGTGTATGAACATGCTGCAATACTGCGTCACTTTCAGTTGTGTATGAACATGCTGCAATACTGCGTCACTTTCAGTTGTGTATGAACATGCTGCAATATTGCGTCACTTTCAGATGTGTATGAACATGCTGCAATACTGCGTCACTTTCAGTTGTGTATGAACATGCTGCAATACTGCGTCACCTTCAGTTGTGTATGAACATGCTGCAATATTGCGTCACTTTCAGATGTGTATGAACATGCTGCAATACTGCGTCACTTTCAGATGTGTGTGAACATGCTGCAATACTGCGTCACTTTCAGATGTGTATGAACATGCTGTGATACCGCGTCACCTTCAGTTGTGTATGAACGTGCTGCAATACTGCGTCACTTTCAGATGTGTGTGAACATGCTGCAATACTGCGTCACCTTCAGTTGTGTATGAACGTGCTGCAATACTGCGTCACTTTCAGATGTGTGTGAACATGCTGCAATACTGCGTCACCTTCAGTTGTGTATGAACATGCTGCAATACTGCGTCACTTTCAGTTGTGTATGAACGTGCTGCAATACTGCGTCACTTTCAGATGTGTGTGAACATGCTGCAATACTGCGTCACTTTCAGATGTGTGTGATCATGCTGCTATACTGCGTCACTTTCAGTTGTGTATGAACATGCTGCAATACTGCGTCACCTTCAGTTGTGTATGAACATGCTGCAATACTGCGTCACTTTCAGATGTGTGTGAACATGCTGCAATACTGCGTCACTTTCAGATGTGTGTGATCATGCTGCTATACTGCGTCACCTTCAGTTGTGTATGAACATGCTGCAATACTGCATCACTTTCAGATGTGTGTGTGAACATGCTGCAATACTGCGTCACTTTCAGATGTGTGGGAACATGCTGCAATACTGCGTCATTTTCAGATGTGTGTGAACATGCTGCAATACTGCGTCACTTTCAGATGTGTGTGAACATGCTGCTATACTGCGTCACCTTCCGTTGTGTATGAACATGCTGCAATACTGCGTCACTTTCAGTTGTGTATGAACATGCTGCAATACTGCGTCACTTTCAGTTGTGTATGAACATGCTGCAATATTGCGTCACTTTCAGTTGTGTATGAACATGCTGCAATACTGCGTCACTTTCAGTTGTGTATGAACATGCTACAATATTGCGTCACTTTCAGATGTGTATGAACATGCTGCAATACTGCGTCACTTTCAGTTGTGTATGAACATAATGCAATACTGCGTCACTTTCAGTTGTGTATGAACATGCTGCAATACTGCGTCACTTTCAGATGTGTATGAACATGCTGCAATACTGCGTCACTTTCAGTTGTGCATGAACATGCTGCAATACTGCGTCACTTTCAGTTGTGTATGAACATGCTGCAATATTGCGTCACTTTCAGATGTGTATGAACATGCTGCAATACTGCGTCACTTTCAGATGTGTGTGAACATGCTGCAATACTGCGTCACTTTCAGATGTGTATGAACATGCTGCAATACTGCGTCACTTTCAGATGTGTATGAACATGCTGCAATACTGCGTCACTTTCAGTTGTGTATGAACATGCTGCAATATTGCGTCACTTTCAGATGTGTATGAACATGCTGCAATACTGCGTCGCTTTCAGATGTGTATGAACATGCTGCAATACTGCGTCACTTTCAGATGTGTATGAACATGCTGCAATACTGCGTCACTTTCAGTTGTGTATGAACATGCTGCAATATTGCGTCACTTTCAGATGTGTATGAACATGCTGCAATACTGCGTCACTTTCAGTTGTGTATGAACATGCTGCAATACTGCGTCACTTTCAGTTGTGTATGAACATGCTGCAATATTGCGTCACTTTCAGATGTGTATGAACATGCTGCAATACTGCGTCACTTTCAGATGTGTATGAACATGCTGCAATACTGCGTCACTTTCAGTTGTGTATGAACATGCTGCAATATTGCGTCACTTTCAGATGTGTATGAACATGCTGCAATACTGCGTCACTTTCAGTTGTGTATGAACATGCTGCAATACTGCGTCACTTTCAGTTGTGTATGAACATGCTGCAATATTGCGTCACTTTCAGATGTGTATGAACATGCTGCAATACTGCGTCACTTTCAGTTGTGTATGAACATGCTGCAATACTGCGTCACCTTCAGTTGTGTATGAACATGCTGCAATATTGCGTCACTTTCAGATGTGTATGAACATGCTGCAATACTGCGTCACTTTCAGATGTGTGTGAACATGCTGCAATACTGCGTCACTTTCAGATGTGTATGAACATGCTGCAATACTGCGTCACTTTCAGATGTGTATGAACATGCTGCAATACTGCGTCACTTTCAGTTGTGTATGAACATGCTGCAATATTGCGTCACTTTCAGATGTGTATGAACATGCTGCAATACTGCGTCGCTTTCAGATGTGTATGAACATGCTGCAATACTGCGTCACTTTCAGATGTGTATGAACATGCTGCAATACTGCGTCACTTTCAGTTGTGTATGAACATGCTGCAATATTGCGTCACTTTCAGATGTGTATCAACATGCTGCAATACTGCGTCACTTTCAGTTGTGTATGAACATGCTGCAATACTGCGTCACTTTCAGTTGTGTATGAACATGCAGCAATATTGCGTCACTTTCAGATGTGTATGAACATGCTGCAATACTGCGTCGCTTTCAGATGTGTATGAACATGCTGCAATACTGCGTCACTTTCAGATGTGTATGAACATGCTGCAATACTGCGTCACTTTCAGTTGTGTATGAACATGCTGCAATATTGTGTCACTTTCAGATGTGTATGAACATGCTGCAATACTGCGTCACTTTCAGTTGTGTATGAACATGCTGCAATACTGCGTCACTTTCAGTTGTGTATGAACATGCTGCAATATTGCGTCACTTTCAGATGTGTATGAACATGCTGCAATACTGCGTCACTTTCAGTTGTGTATGAACATGCTGCAATACTGCGTCACCTTCAGTTGTGTATGAACGTGCTGCAATACTGCGTCACTTTCAGTTGTGTATGAACATGCTACAATACTGCGTCACCTTCAGTTGTGTATGAACGTGCTACAATACTGCGTCACTTTCAGTTGTGTATGAACATGCTACAATACTGCGTCACTTTCAGTTGTGTATGAACATGCTACAATACTGCGTCACTTTCAGTTGTGTATGAACATGCTGCAATACTGCGTCACTTTCAGTTGTGTATGAACATGCTGCAATACTGCGTCACTTTCAGTTGTGTATGAACATGCTGCAATATTGCGTCACTTTCAGATGTGTATGAACATGCTGCAATACTGCGTCACTTTCAGTTGTGTATGAACATGCTGCAATACTGCGTCACTTTCAGTTGTGTATGAACATGCTGCAATATTGCGTCACTTTCAGTTGTGAATGAACATGCTGCAATACTGCGTCACTTTCAGTTGTGTATGAACATGCTACAATACTGCGTCGCTTTCAGTTGTGTATGAACGTGCTGCAATACTGCGTCACTTTCAGTTGTGTATGAACGTGCTGCAATACTGCGTCACTTTCAGTTGTGTATGAACATGCTACAATACTGCGCGACATTTAGTTATGTATGAATAAATATTTTGCAATCCTGTGCCACCATTAGATATGCATGAATATACAGTATATTGCAATAGTCCACTAGGTCCTGTTACGCTTGAATATACACATTGCAGTTCTACGCAACCTTCATTCATGTATGAATATACTACAATACTAGAGGCAATGTATTACATTGCCTCTAAAAAATTTTATTTCTACGACCGATCGGTTAGTAAACAGTCGCATTAGAAATTAGTAGCATCATCAAAGTTCCATTCGAATAATAAGTAAAGTTAGCAAAAAGCAAAATTCGCGTTCACATCAGCTCGACTCCGCATTGACTTCGGCACCAATAGACAGCTAACCTCATTAACGATTCTTCACATTGACGCTGTTTAAAAATCAGCATGATTTACTTTTTAACGTAGCGTTCATCAAAATGCCACATGAACAATGACTTTCAATACCTGTTCATTAGGAAAGAGTCAAGACAGAAATGTGCTACGTCAGTTGGTGGGCTTCGTTAGCAACCAACCTCAATGTATTACCAATTTGTCTAATATGTGGCCACAGAACTGAGTTGTTTCGACACTAGATGACAATTGCACTATCTACGCAGTATGGTACCTAAATACTATACCAAAATAGTAATCCACTCGCACATGTGCACTACAACAAAGGACAACTGTCCGTGTAGCGTTAACTGCACAACATTCACAGGCTCTGGAATAACTTCACCAATACCCATCACTCGCTGATGATCTTGGGTGCAGAACGTAGTGGACAGCAGTCCATCCTCGAGGACGTATCGCGATAACCACGTACAGGGGGCGACATGCTGCGTTTTAGGCTTTCACGGCCTTCTTTTCATAAATGCTGATTGACTGGAACTTTTCTCATACATACTACATAAACATGTGTGATTATATCTATAGTAGTGAAATAATTTTCTTGCTCAGCAGGAAAACTATACAACAATATTCTATACGAACTTGCAGCAGTTGCGTAGCATAATAGAACTGTAATAAATTAGAAGATTTTGCAGCGTGTGAATTCAAACGAGCACCGTAGCTCTCGTTGCCAAATTCATCAGCTATCGAAATGCTGGCGAATTTCGAGCAGTGTTTCAAAACACAGCTAATGATGGAGTAACGCTTAGAGGGGGCGCGGGAGATTTGTTACTGCTGGTAATTACTAATGAAAAAATTCGCAGCTGACTTTATATGTTTGAAAAAAATCCGTTTCAGTAGTGATAGGCAGACTGGCAGGTGTTGTTCTTATAAAATACACCATTTTTGTGTGCTATAAATCGTATTTTAAGTAGTGTTTGAATTTTACAAACTCCTACCCTTCCATCAAAATTAAAGTAAAAACTAAAATAGTATGAAGCCTATGAAATAACCGTGCTCAATCGGGTGCACAAGTTGTTCTGTCTCAACCTTGTCATTATAATAGTTCTCAGTAATGATCTTTTACTTTATATACAGTATTCCACCTGGAAATAAATTGCGCATATACCGGAGAGAATAACGAACGTATAAATTCAATAGCTAAAAAATATTTGCATTTATGAATCTAACTGCAGAAATTCATTTTTTCATTTGGTATTGACTGACTTTACGAAAGATGGAAAGATGGCATTAAAAATAAGCTGTGGATGCAGACAACGTTCTTGTGTTTGCCTCGAGTACGACTGACTCTGAGCGCTTTATCTCTAGTCGGAGCACCGAGCGACAGATTCTTACTATAGACTCACCATGCATGAGGGAAAATAGGAGCGTCCGACAGACGGAGAGTTCACTTTAGCAGTGCACGGATGTTTTAAAGTCTAAGTTTGCTGCACGTATTTTTTCTCAGTGGTTTTTACAGCTGTAACTTCTTGGAAAATATTCTGCGGTCATAAATAGAGATGCTCTATATTTTCAACAGAACATAAAAATATCCACATTTCCTGTACAATTTCGATTTTACAGAGAGAAAAATAATTCTCCCGGTAAAACCCCAAGGGTGAAACAACCGGAGGTTTGATAGTTAATGCCGCAATTTTGCACTTATTTCTATCATTTGGTAGTCAGGGATCTTGATATTTAAAGCCTTGACTTTTATAGAACTTCATTTCATTATTGCAGTGTGTTTTAGCTGTCTGAAAAATTCATCGCTTCAGTATAATTGAATGTAGACAAAAAAACTCACAATTCATGAGTTTTGGTTGAATCTTTGAACCTTAATGACAGCAATGGGTAAGTATTAAATGCATCAGACATTTTTCGATGCCTCATATAGATTGATCTACTTGAAAAATTAATTGATGAACGAATACAATGCGCGTTGGTATATTTAACAGCGTTGTGAAGAAATTTGATGCAGTATTTCAACTGTAACATTTATTTTAACCTTATTTTTGATGAAATTGCTCAATAGCACCAACGTATTAATTATAACTTCGTTATTTCATAAAGTGGTCGTTTCAACAATCATATTTCCTCTGTGACATTTTTTGAAATTGTACTTCACTAAGAAATAAAAAAAGAGAAATTTCTCACCTCCTGTACAGCTAACCTAATGAAAACAGCCCGTCTCCCTTGATATATTTATCCCGTCAGATTCTAAAACTAAATAGTTTGAATATTTTTCAAGCAAAGCATTAACAACTGCTTTAATTTAACTTACCCTAAGCTGAAAATGGTCGTTCACCACTAATAAGTGTCACCAACTATCCCGTCTAATGCGCAGAAGTTCTTCCTTGCATGAGAAGTTTTTCCGCGCCGAGGCCATATAAATCCCGCGATTATCAAATCAAACAAATCCAAGCTGATTAGAAACAACACAAACAGAATTTTGAGCTTGCACTTAAGGTAAACACTAAAAGTGCGCGCTTAATCAATCGTTTGGTGAGGATGATTATCAGAAAGCTTTGGGATTTCTCCGTTGTATTGAGATACCGCCTAAAGACTTCTTGATTAAAACTTGCGACTCGAAATTAAAGGCACGCAGGCGATGTGCGAGCGGCTGTTTGATGCTACTTGCCTCCGTGATTTATGAGCTGCATCGACACGGCTTGCAGGTGAGGCTATCGCGCGCTGCTGAAGCCTTGCTTGTGATATTTCAGCTGAATTGAAGTAATATGAAAACGAATCCCTCCAAGGTTAGAGGCTTTGAGGGGAGATAGGATTTATGTCAAAGATTTTCTGTACATCAGACGTGGAACTGAATACTGAATTGAAATTTATAGGAAAGGAAGATATGGCTGGCCGTGAGGCTTGCGGATTGATCAAAAGTTTTTGTGATATTTTAAATATTTAAGCGTGTGAGTTGAACAGTATTTAGGTCTGGTGAAAGTGCTGATTTTTTTTAAATATTCAACACTAGCAGCAATAAGATGTATACGCTTCAGCTGGAGGTCTTCATCTTCTTGTTTTTCTTGTATTTTAGAGAAAACATTATCTATCAAAATGTTTCAAAGTATTCCATTCTGAAGTATCTAACTTTCGTGCATGTATTACACGACTCTGTTAGCATGCATCGACTGCTCGCGCTATCACTTGCTCATGCTTGGTCGTTCCTTTGGGATACTTGATGTTGTACAACGTTATTTTAAAGCGTAAATGACTGCGTCAATATGAATTCATTAACAAATTTAGTGATACATGTAGAAGTAGAAAAGCTAATAAATATTTAAGTATTTCACTTGTCAGTATCCTATCAAAGATTGATTTGTACCAGCTCTCAGCATACTCTCAATTATTGAATTGTTTCAATTGTCAGAATTGGTGATTCATTTTTCTTCAATGCTGTTTTGGTAGACCGTAAGCTGTCTCCTCACGCAGCCATGCGCAAACTGATGCTCACCGCTACGGTGGTGAAGCAGCGCTGGGGCGGCTGTGCAGGTGGACTAAAACATAGCGCAAGACTGCTGTCTAAATTTTAACGACTCGTTAAATCTAAGCCCAGAGTTGAGATTCTTAAACAATCACCAAAATTTATCAAGAATTTTTTTCATTTATCGTAGTTTAGCAGCAGACTCCTCAGTATGCTGACACACTCGGAATGTTTGCGTCTGGTCAGAATTCGTTGATTCATCTGAACTATTCTAGCTAATAGCATCGATGAATGATATCGGAATGCACTAATTATGCTGCCGTCTGACTTTGATGGACACAAATGCTGAAGTCTAGATTTGTGTAAGTGCAAACTGACTTTTGCCAGCCTCGTGCAGGCTATCATTCGGCGTGCCCTCGTTCGACGTAGCGACTTTTGGCTACACAGGCTATCGTAGCGCTCCTGTGCATTAAAACACTACAGAATACGGACTAGAACACAATCCACGTCTGGCTGCATGCGGAACAAGTTTACATTCTTCGTAGATGACGCTTAAGAAGACAGAATCGCTTTTGATCACGAGTGAAACAATTACATGTTTGTTTCGTTCAGGTCGGTGAGCGTTTCTTGGTCATGCCGAATCGAGTCCATGGGCACGATATACACATGGTCCAAGGACTTACGTGTGACACATTTACCAGATAACAATTTGTGTGAGAAATATCACCCAGTCCGTATTTTTCCCTCGTCTTGAGCAGCATTTATTTACTGATCGACGGATATCAGAAAGTTTTGTGGTAAAAGGACAAGCAAACTTTCGGGGTTAAAATAAAAAAAATCACATCTAAAGACAACAGTATCAAAATTTTGAAAACTTTTTAGGAAACCGTTTAGATTTTGATATCAAGTAGTTTAATCATAACTGAGCAAAAAGACATTTTATGTCAAGTTATGACTGCATATATGACAGACATAAGGACATATTATGTCAAGTTATGACTGCATATATGACAGACATAAGGACATATTTTGTCAAGTTATGACTGCGTATATGACTGACATAAGGACATATTATGTCAAGTTATGATTGCGTATAAGACTTACATAAGGACATATTTTGTCAAGTTATGACTGCGCATATGATTGACATATGGACATATTATGTCATGTTATCCAGCACTGTCGCATGTGTTGGGGCAATGTTTAAAAATGAGGTAATCTGGAACTCAAGCACATCTTTATTGAGAGCGCCATCATTGATATCGTTTTGGAAGCTTGAAAATAGCTTCATCTTTCCCTCTTTTCTCTTTCTTTTGTTTTTCTCTTTGAGCTACTCGATCTGTATAAAATTGCACTCGATTTGTACTGATTGCAGCGTTTGATGGTTCAGCGCTGGTCCCTTGCCAGAGACCCACATTGATCAATCAATCCCAACTACATTGACCTCATAAATATTGCGAAAAGCATTAATAAATTAATTGCTCTTTAATCATTACATCGCTTCTGCACTGAAATTTTCGTTGAGGTGAAAAATTATTTGTATTTTAAGATTATAGTTCTTGATGTTTTAATTTGAGCAAGCTGAAAAATGTTTAAATTTATCTCTTCATTCAGGATTAAACATTACTAGATGTTTTATTTGAATGCTATTTCGTTCTAAAAATTTCAATGGACTCTTTGGTGTCAAACTGAATGCTATACGTTTTGAGATTCGTGATATTCAGCAAAAAAACAGAGAACGTTAAAAATACGAATATAAACTGCGGGAAATACTTTTGTTTCTGTTGACACGTCTTTAGTAAGTTTTCTTTCAACATAGAGCATCTCGCAGTCCTCTGTTTAACCCGAATAGTTACACTTCTCAAACAGGAAGCGTAGTTCTTACCCAACATTTTTCTGCATCTCTTTAGAGGTATTTCACGACCAACTGCAACTATAGTTTCTATACATGTGAGGAGAATTTACAACACGAAAAGTTTAGCTTTGACGTCTAAAAAAGCATGCAATATCCGTGCTTATTAGGGAGGACATATGCTGCAGAGCGATTTTTAACAAAACTAATAATTCTGAAAAAGATAAGTAAATTGTCACATTTTGCTTACAAAGGGAGTTCATGTTTTCACATGTGGGAAGTTGATGAATTCAGAAATTCATAATGATGGATGGTCAGATTTTGATCTCATTAGATTCCAAATTTAAACTCACAAAATAAATGTAACGAAGAAGGAGAAATATTCAATTTATCTTTTAGGGGGGCAAGGAATAAGTAAAATTCTTACTAATACAAGATATTCCCGAACAAGTACTGAAAGCGGCTGCAAATGAAACTGAAATAGAATAGGTGTTACGAAGTTTCAAAATTTCGTTGGGAATTTCAACCAGTGTTATGAAGTAATTATCTCTATGAGGTCTTGAAGATCAGTTGTTTTCGTAAAAAGCTTGATCTAAGTGGGTATGGATAAAAATATCTCATGCCTACTAACTTACCTAATTGCTACGTTAAGCCAAGCGAGCGCATCTACATATCATGAGCAACATACTGCACTATCCAACGGCTGCGTGTTCACCCACCACTTGGTGAGGGTGATTTAAAACTGACTTGTTATTGCATTTTGTTAAAGACCCAGCCTAACTATTGCCTACAGGCACATTTGAACTCAAATTAACGAAATAAATGCTGAGCACCCTTCATCGTAAATGCGATGGGCTTGCATGTATTCAAAAATATTTTTTCTATTAAGTGGATCATTTCTATTTCATTAGTTTCTGATCTTTGTTACGAAAATGACTCATGAAGGTTTATTGAATTAAGATTAATTTTGAGATTAAAAACGGTGCCTGAGGCATGCACTGAAGAAAATTGAGGTAAGTTTGATTACTTTTGACAACCGAGCAGAGTTCAAAATATATAAAATGACGAGTTTACTGCAACTTTTATGACGTGGGCCTAAATCTTTGCACACTCGAGCCCTTTAACAATATTAGAGAACATCAATTATTTCCCAAATTTGAAAATTATTCAAGAAGTCTATTAACGCCCAAGTTATGCATATAGCGCATATTAATAAGTATTTATACTTGGGCACATATTTGTAAGCCGAACAGAATAGAAAATCAAGATACATATAACCAATCTTTAACAAAACATATGACGAACAGGTATGTATTGTATTTAAAATTCTTGTACGGCTTTTAACTCCTTTCTGATTTCCGATTCATCGCGCACCATTACAAGTTTTTTTTTACCAGCGGTTGAGCATGTATCTTGGAACCATAAAGACCGTGGCTTGATCTTTGTTGGTACGCGCTGTTTTTTCCCCAGACCGCATGCTCTCTCTTGGTGTATGTAATAGTTAACATAAATACGGGGAGAGGAAGAAAGAAGGCAAATCTTCTATTCACTATAAGCTCGCTCTTCACTCACCCACTCCCTCTCCCCAGGTTAAGAAATTAAAAAATAATTCCTACATCCTGATTGCAACGATGGAGCGATCGATACTATTTTACTTTGTTGGATTTGCAAAGTGAATGCAGCATTAAATATTCACTAAGAAATCCATTTTATTCCCGTCTGCTGTTTCTTTCTTAATCCACCCCACCAACATATGTAGCAAGTCCAAGAGATTTTCAGTGATTTTTGTCGATAAACATGAATTTGTTTAGCTTGCCTTTTCAGGCATGTTATTGATAAATTAGCAATGACTGATGACATTCAAACTCAGACATCAAAACATTTTTCTCTTTTACAGACACCAGAATATTTCACCGGATATTTGTTAATAAAGAAATATTCTGTCTATTTTAGTAGCATACATTGTTGTCATAGACATTCATTCATGTTCACGGCAATGGTGAATGACCTTACCAACATAAGCAAAAAAGAGAAACATTAAATCTAAGTGAAAAATTGAAGTACGAGGCCACTGTTTACTTTGATAAGGCAAAAATGCAACGAGGGCGAAAAAGAAGATATTAATATATTAATTCCATTTCGAGTACGACGCCTCGCAAGCAAAATTCGAATAAGCTAGTTTCCGATAATGAATTTCTATTTCCACCTGTATCTGCACGGTGAACTACTTTATAAAATAACCAGTCTTTAACCTCACCGGTCCCGTGTGAACTACTTAATAAAATGACCAAATCTCCGGTCCCTTGCGGTTGGAACCTTGAATGATCACACCTGTGCGTTTAGCATTAATCACTAACGCAGGACTAGATGTTATCACAAAAGGCTGGAATTCCTTATGAAGTCGTCGGCTGTGGAGCAAGAGGTGTTGCTTGGGCTGCTCTGTATGCATAGCCCTGTAATAGAAGGAGACACTACACCCCTTCCCGTCTCCTGGACCTCCACTCTCATCTTTTACGACGTCATCTATTGCAGAATTAATGTTCCTGCTTCTTTCAGACGGCGCCTCCCATATTGTACTCTTTTGGGACTCGTAAAATTGCATCGCCGCCATCTGGGTCGGTGCAGTTTCGTTCAGATAACCAAAAGCGCTTCATTGATGGGCCGCCAATTATGAACAAAAAGACCATTAACATACCCTTAAACTCCGGCTTGTAATTTCAGAGGAGAAAGTTTGGTTGTTGTTCTGGGTTCGGACAATGCAACTGTTGCTAATTATGGAAGGTGGCTCAAGTCTTCTGCAGCGTTTATTTAGAATAAACGCTGTAGAATACTTGAGCCAACTGAACTTGACTGACTTATATGAAAGTCTAGACTCTAGAGGGTGGGTGTATTGATCTAATTCAACGCCAAAATGCTCCTCCAGAGCAACGCTGATTTGCTCTTGAGGTTGTACAGCAGAGGGTAGGGAAGCGGCACAATTAACCGAGAAAACTCACGGCAACAGGCTGAGCGACAGTTATGTGAAGAGACAAAGTTCGTTCAAGTTGACAGATAATTGATTTAGAAATAGTGATAGAAATTGTTCGTTTGATGAACGATAGCTTATTTAAACGATGACCGTTCCACACGACGTTTGCTTATTGGCGAACGAAGAATTCCCTATTTTGCTCCCTCAGATTTTTGAAGCACATTTGGGCATATAAAATTTCAAGTGCTGCTGTTTTCGTAAAGCTCCAATTTTACGATCAATTAGCTAAATCAGTGTGGTCAAAGTCCGATGAGTTTCCTGCAGTGAGAAATTTAAAACTTAAACGATATCGGCCTTCTGCTACGTTGCCATTAAACACGTGATGCAAAACTATTTTATTTATTGAGAACATATATGTGGTGATGTGCAGGATGGCAAACAAGAACACCAATGAAGTAAATATATGAAAACGCTAACAAAAGATGACAAAATAAATCTGGAAACGTGTGCACAAATGTAAGCATAAACGTGAGAAGTGAATCAAACGTATTTTTCTTATTTTTCTTCCTGTTGAACAACATTAAGTTAGAAAAGTTGTAAAAATGGATTAAATATTATTCAGACCTCCATGAGCTCAAATTCTACATCAAATTTAAAATTAATTCAGTTCCGAGAAGCGCTGCGCCCGACAACACCTAAACGGTCCGTCGAACAAACGGAACGTCTCTATTGCAAGACTTTAATTGCGATTCTGTCCCGTTTATTGAAGTCATTTCTAATTGTTATCTGTTAATAATACTGCCTGCAGCGTGTCAAATGACGTTCTATCATTTGAGTGCATGATTTCACAGTTTAAATATAGTACCACGTACGGTGCTGTTATACGTTTGCAATATGCATTTGTACATAGTTACTGTGTGGGATGTATTCCTGTCAGTCATATGAGCGAAGTGATAAAGTTTGGAACTGTAATTCATGGATATAGTACGGTGGATGTGGAACTTCGAATGAATTGGAATCACGTCATTCCTTCAGGTAATTCTTGGGTAAAATAGTTCAATCCCAAGGAAAACTAACTCAAAATTATAAATTTAGGTCCTTCGCCGATATCAAGGGCTCCAATCAGCAAAACAAAGTAAAATAAAGCATTAATTTTGTCGATGAACTGAGGAAATCCTTTGCCATCGTTAGAAATCATTATTAATAAAATATAAAACTAATTTCCTGCCCTATCTTAACCACCGCAAGGGCATCTAGCTTTCACTGTAATGTATTGAGGTATAGTTATCACGTGAAGGAATATCCACTAAAATGTGCGCTACTTCGTAGCTAATCTCTAGGCGAAATTGGTGGCAGTTCTCGAATGAACGCGAGCAGCTTTCGTTCCTGGGAATTGACGCTAATAAACGAACTAGAGGGTCTTAATGCGTCCCTACTGAATTTAATTGCCTTTTCTGATTCGATTTAGTGCGGGAGCTTCATAACTATTTCAAAAGGGCTGGACTCGAGGGTGAGATCACCACCGCTGTATTACGAAGCCGGATCAATGTTCAGTAATTTCCTGTGAAAATTACTTCGGTTAGGGTACAAATAACTGGTTTTAGAAGTTTGCCAATTTTCAAAAAGTGGCGAGAGGTTTTTCGGTCAGAAAGAAGGGTTAGGGAGAAGTATTAAATTTAATGAAAGTGTACAGTGTTTGCTTTCCTTCGAGAAATATTTCCATCGTTCGATCGACATGCAAAGTTTTTGTTTGGATGTTTTTTAACGAATCTTCTAACTAATTTTTCTTTTGAAAACACACGTATATGAGGATGCCTAGTGACTGAGCGCCATCATTTCAATTCAGTTGCGATCGACGTCGAAACCTTACAAATGTATTCCCAATGATTGTACGATATCTTGTCGATAAAATATTCTGTACGTTCCATAAAATCTCATCCGAAATTCAGCTGACCAGCCCTACACAAATAACCAGGTGACGCAGTCTTCAGCGATTATCAGCGAGCGTTTTTACCGCATGACATCAGAAGGAAGTGCATGGGACAGAATTACAATTACCAGGGAATCAATTCTGGACAAATCGCACACCATGAGTCTCAGACATAATCATATATAACACTCGTCGAGGGCTCGGGTGATTTTTAGCTAAAGTAAAAAGAAACTCAGCTGATAAATGGTGCATGTCTCCTTCTCCCAACAATTAAATGGCTGCTTATGCCATTGTAGGATCGAGCTCTGTGATAGCGAGATCAAAGCACCGTTGCGAAGAAATTCAAGCAAAATTTCAAAAATCACTGTCGGAAAACAAATTTAATGCATGTAAACTAGTATTTTCATATCAGTGACATGATGATAACCTTAAATGGCTCATGAAATGTTACATGAATCTTGTTTACAGCAATTAGAAAATATGTTTGAGACATTATTCGATTTTTACACATGAACTTTAACTTTTTTATCATCACTTTTAGAATCTAACTTGAACAGCATCCATGTAAATGTAATTAGCAAAGTCAATATTAGGTGAATTTTCCTGACAATCTCTCTCCATCATGATCATCTGAGGATAGTATACGATCTTCTTGGTAATGAGATCAACAGCTTGGAGCCGCCGACCATTGTCGTCAAATGAATATTTATTACGTATTTCGCTTGTTTCGTGTCCTTATAAGGAAATGGCCTTAATGAAGATTACTGTAAAAAATCACGAGATGAATTTTGAACTCAATTGTACGCAGCAGCAGAGTTAGTCAGCTGTCTCATAAATAAAATTTGAATAATATTCCAATGAGTAAATTTTCCTAGCCTGTGACCTTACAAGGACAATCGTATTATTTGACTTGGATGTTGATGGTTATTGCAAACGATAAATGTCCAGAGTTGAAACTGTTCTCTTTTGTTGGCTACGCCAATAAAGTATTAGACTCTGAATGCATGTTGCTTCGAGCACGCAATAAGTAATCGGGCTCGGTGATGTGCGCAACAGCAGGACAGAACAATTAACCTTCCTTTGCCTGACCGCATTTAACATTTGCATTCGCCACTAACTGTTAGAAAGATCGCCAAATTTGTCAAACCGCGACTAAAAAAGGGTAAACTACTGATAAAGTTCTAGTGAATTTTTTCTGGAAAAAGTACAAAAAAGTGAACAATTTGCCCATTTGTAGGAACCGACTATTCATTAAATGGAATAGCTACTCGCTGAAATTAAAGTTTGCTAAACAGCTGTTCGCTAAAGTTGAAGTTCGCTAAATAACTTTTCAGTAAAATGGTTAACTATGACACGTAGGATTGTGGTGGAGTTAGGGAATATTCTTAATAAAAAAAACTAATATAAGATGGAAATTAATTAAAAACCCCTACATACTTTGAGTTCAACATATCTTTCTGTAAAAGCTTTTATGTTTATAAATCCATATACCAATTTTTATGAAGTCGCTGGAAGTTTAAAACACCAAAATGGTATCTTTAAAGCTCATTCATAATTTGGGATTTAATATATTTAATTTCTTATTTCAAAGATTTTGAGACTTACTCAACAATGAATATTGCTTTTCACATTCATTTGCAGTTTTAGGGGTGATGTTATTGAAACATTAAGTAGAATTCGTGCCAGAGCAGCTGGGCACCGAAAACAGGAGTAAAAAAAAGAAACATCGGCATGTACGGATGCTTTATTTCCAATTCAAGCCTGATACATATCACTTTGTACATTGGTTTTTCAAATGACTTATATCCAACATAACCAACACCAAGACTCCAAGACTCTTTCCCCCGGTCAAGACCGGTACCCATTTCAGACCCCTGGGTAGAGTAGGGTATTGTGCATTGAATTTTTCCCCTATACCCAACGGAGAAAATCGCCACCCAGAGCCGGGATTTGAGCCCTCGATGCCCGCACGGAAGTGCAGGTCCTTGAACCACTTGGCTATGACGAGTAATGTGATACATGTAGGTCATGGTTTCAATTTTACGCTTACTTTACTCTAGGTAGTTTCTACTTCCTCAATTTTTTATCTTAATTTTAAAATCGGGATGGATTCCTTGAAAGCTGGAAAAAATTTTCAATACGACGTCACTGGGAACGTTTTCTCACTGTGTTTCACGTTCCGTAGAATCCTAACATCCTTTTCCTTCATGATTTCATCTTAGGACGAGCACTAGCAGGTAATTTTGAAGTTACGAAATAACTTAGTTTCGTGAAGGTCAGTATTATTCTGTTTGTGAAACAATTATGTAAATAAAAATTAAAATTATTTTATGACCGCTCTCCCAACAAAACCAGCACACCTTTATTAATTGTATTGAACTTAACACCTGTTTCAAATACTTCACTGTAAGTTTTATTTACTGGTTAATTTAGTACATGATGTCTAGTATGCTACAGGCATATCCTCAGTAGGCTACAGGGAACTCTAGTTGAGTTGCCTGAAAATACATATATTAGGTAACATAGAGATTGAGTTCGTTTCACGAAAAACTTTATGATATTGAAATACGGTACAACTCTACCATATTAGTAACTAAAACTCGCAAATAGAAGTGTTCTCTTGAACAACAGGGTAATGGCTTCATCATATCTATTACTTGAGAGCAGTGATTTATTTTTTTTAGGAACTGTCCTATGTAAAATAATTAAAATCTTAAAGCTCAAGATTCTAATTAAATTTCAGTAGCTGTGTTTCATTCAAATAAGTGATGACAACTGAGAGACGAGATAAACATTCTTAATGATGACGTAATCTGAACTTTGAAAATTAAAACTTGACGGCATAGAGTAATTTCAAGACCCGTAAAATTGACCTCATGGTTCAGACCGCTTACAGTTCCTACGATAGAAAATGATTTGGGCTATCATGCTGGCCACAATTTTCTATCATTTGCCAATAAAATCGCAAAACGCTATCCATAAATCCGACGCACCTCGTATTTAATACTTAAGTTTTAGTTTGAAGTTCGATCATGGAGACTAATTTCTATTTCTTCGATGTCAATAGTATGGGTGTAGAACGATTTTACCTTATCTTTTGTTTAAATCTAAAGTTTCACAACTCACACACACGACCACATTAAAACATGTATGAATGAATTTATGCAAATATATATATATGACACAGCTGCGCCAAACAAAGCATATCTGATCCCGTGGTTCCTAGAAGAGGAGTTTCATACGAATGAAGGAGTGTGAGTCAAAGAACCATCTGCGTGAGATCCCTTAGCAGATGCAACCCTGCACGCGCTCGTCATATTTATGTCAGGGCTGTCAATTAGTTGAGCAAGTTGTGATGAACTCTGTGGCATATGTTAACTCGTGGCAGCATCCGGTTAACCCCTCTAACATTAGGCAAATGTTGGCGCATGCCAAATGATATGTGAAGGTCAAAACTGCTCGTGTATTAACACAATTCCAAAGGCGTGCGTTGAAGTGTGGTGGGTATCTACAATCTCTTTACCGCGCCCCTTCCTTGGTAAATCTCGAGTGATCGTTAAAATGACAGGACCAAACATTGCTCATATCGCAAAACGAAATTCATGACACATTTAATGTGGAGGTGGCGCCAGGAGGAAATGCCCGGAGATGCAGACAGCGTCTGGGCTGTACGTCGATCTTGCGTAACGCCGGTGTCACTTCTAGGTCGATCTCACTTCTGGGCCGCGTTGTGCTTGCTTCTCCCTGGTGTTGGTGGTGAGGCTATAGAGCGGAATAATTCTATTTAGGCAGCGAGTAAGCAGGTTTTCAGCGAATAAGGCGACTGAGCTCTATCTAATTTTTTTTCTGGAAAAAATGACTGAAGGATGTTAATGTTAATTTAAAATCAGTGAAGAGGTTGATTTTCATCGCGAGCTGTGAGTCATAATTATAATATTATTTATCTTGCGTTAGGAACCGCGAGGAATACGATGTTATTTTATGTGACAATAAATTGTAAATTACCTAATAATTTTGTTCATTCAATAGCTGTAGATGCAGAGGATTTTGTGAAATCTACATTCCTTATGAACATATGCCAAATGAAATATCGACCTAGTGATGGATACCTAGGGCTGTACATCATACACGACAGTTAAGTTCTCAGTTAAATCTGCGGTGCACGGCTCTGCTCTCTTCGTAGTAGTCGATTCATTTTTTCATCCCATGGGTCACCATATGGATATAAATTGCACATTTTAACCACGAGCACAAAAGAGGGTTCTTTGGAGTTTATTTTAGCTTTTGAACTATAATTTTGTCCTTGATCCTTTACTTCAATTCATCAACCACTGTGTGGTCCTTAGTTTTTTATTTTAGCCCTTGAGCTACAATGTAGTCCTTGGCCCTTTAAGTTGAGCCTTCAAAAACAATGTAGACCTTATTCTTTATTCTAATCCTTGAGCTACGCACGCTGTGACTCTCGATCGCTAATTTTAGCCCTAGAGCCAAAAAAATTTGTAAGTTATCGTTAGTTTAGGCCCTTGATATACATTGGGGTCCTAAGTCATTTTAATCTTTCAGCCTCAATATAGTCTAGCATCCTAATTTTTATCTTCCATACAAAATATAGTCCTAGATCCTTATTTTTTTTTTCTTCAGCTCTAATATACGAGTAGACCTACATCTATATTTTGTCCTTTCAGTTGCAATATAGTTCTACATCCTTATTTTTATCTGTCAAACACAATATAGTCCAAGATCCTTATTTTAATTCTTCAGCCTCTACATAGTCCTTGTTCTTTTATTTAGACCATGAGCCTAAAGGGGGTCTTCTGTGTTTTTATTTTAGTTTTTGAACCACAATGTGGTCTTCTAGCGTCGGTGCACCTGCTCCACGGTGCAGCTCTTGACCCTCACTGAAGCGAACGTAATGATGTTGCCCTCATTAACTAGAGGGCCACCGCAAGGAAACGCGCGAGGGTAGCTAGCTTGTAGGCACGACGGCTGAAAATCTTTTCCAGACTCACTACTTTGTGTTGATTATGCCCCATTCGCTAAACAACTATGTTGAAAAAAAACGTACGTCGCAGCTGAATTTTTTTTTGTGTAAGCGCTTAGCTACACACATAACTTCTCTTTCAGCCGATGATGTGATGGTTTAGAATCAATATAACTTTTTTGTCTGCGCATAAAATACGGCTTGTTTTCATGTTAAAGATACTATCAATTTTTAGCACAGCTTAGCATTTTCGAACTAAAAACTTTTCTCCGACTGGTTTTCTTGCAGACAATAACACTGAGAACTCTCCACTACAGGAGTCGGCGCATCGAAGACCCGAGCACTTTCGTTGGCCATGATCATGTCCACGCCGGCCGGTCGTCTAATGGGCACGGAAACGGGCACGGGAACAAACATTCGAGCGGTCATAACGGGCACAACGGCCATGCAAACAGCATTATGCCGATATCTCGATGCCGCCACAACTACCACGAGAGGACAGAGCAAGCTATCAACCGACAGATCAATCTCTTCCTGCACGCCGGCTACGTCTACAGCAGCATGGTGAGTGGAGGTCGTCTGCTCTCACGGCACAGCGAACTGCTGCTTTCAAATATAAGTACAGAATATGACCATAACATAAGCTTCGAGTTAATTTTTTTTTTTAATTTTATAACTATTTCGTGCGGTTTCATATGCATCTGAGTAAAAGTTGGCTTTGGGGAATTTTCAGAATTCAGTTTTTGTGAAACCCATCTGCGGTTTACCTTGAAAGGTTTGTTTTTTATTTTTTAAGCTTATAACTATTTCGAGTGATTTCATATATATCTGAGTAGAAGTTGGCGTTGAGGAACTTTCAGAATTTAGTTTTTGTGAAACCCGCTTGCGGTTGGCCGCAACAGAGGTACTGAATGAGCAGTTTGAGACTGTGGAACTGTTTTGAAATGTGATTCTAACTCCTTAATTTTTTTCCGTTTTTGAGCAAAAAGTAAGCTAAGTGTAATTATGCTCGCTTTTTAGGCTGTTGGGTGTTATTAACTGCCTTTTTAGGCTCTTGTTAGAGGAGGTAGTTAATAAATTCTGTTCTGTTGATATTCATCGACATTTAAATTGTCTCATACATTTTTCAAGCTGAAATTTTCTTCACATACGGAACATGGATCTCATGAGGGCCAAAAGCCCTTAGCCAAGTTTTACCAAATACGATATCATCTCACTTTAGCGTGTGTGACTTATCCTCACTACTGGCATTGATGGCTACGGCGGCAGGTTGCAACACGTAACCAAAAATGTAATTGCAAAATTAAGCGTAGCCTCATTTCTCTTCGTAATTCTAATGTGCCGGTAACACCCCTAGGCCCATTCATCAACAGCAGACGTTCTCAACGATAGTTTGTGAACAACTGAATAGATAAAAAACAGGCTTATGGAAAATTTCTATCTGCTTTTCTTAATGATCTTTGCAGTATTTGTTTATTTTCCTTATCTATGTCGGTACTTGTAAATGTGCTGAAAGCTTAGAAGCCAAATTCATTATTTTCACGTGAGAAAATAAGAGGTGACATACAAAAAGTAAAAATTGTAAGCAAAGAACAGAAAGACATTCAAAGTTTTTTAGTTAAAATAAACTGCATGGTGTTAAAGTTTTACCTATGGATTTTAATGGAAAAACAGTTTTCCCGGGATATTTGTACACGGAAGACATTGGATAAGTTTCGGAACATCTGGCCACTTTTTCGTACTTTTTAAAAACCTTGGGAGTATCCGAAGTTTCCATAAAAACTCGCGTACACAGCTTGAGAGATTGCAGGTGCGGTAGTTCAGAGTACGCTGCAGGATGAGGGGCCAGGTAACAAGTACAAGCTTCAAGCGTTAGGAATCTAGATTTCATTTGATTTGTCTGACCACTTTCGTTTGACATTTCCAATCGAACCTGGATTGAATAAAGCACATGGAAAACTTGCCATGATACACGATACATTATCTTTTGGTTACACCACTGTTATCATTTGCACCACAAACTTGTTTTCATGCACATTTTAACACTTACACACAACATAAGCTCATCTGCAGTTCTTTAATACGTATAACATTTGTAAAAAATAAATAATTTTTATTTCATAACTGTGATCATTAGTAACACAAACTAGTTTTCATCCGATTATTAACACTTACACTCACAACATAAGCTCATTTTCAGTGCTTTTATAAATATAACATTTATATGAACACGCTAAAATAATTCATGATTTGCGCGTCTTTAGTTCTTAACACGGGTGTTCATCACTGACGTCGCAGTGACGCTCAGCAGTCGCACAGCTCTTCATCATGCAGCAGAAGGCGTGCCTCGCAGCGAAGGAGATGTCGCCGTGAACAGTCTTTCCCAAAGCTGTCTGGCCGCCCTCGCGCCGGGGCGTTGACGCTCATTCTGCGCAGCCCTGCAGCTCATGGGCTGAAATTTGATTGGGAAAAGGGCTTGAGTCGTAAAATCCTGTAAAGTCGTATTTTTTGCACGAGGCTTTTAAATTATTCGTTTCAATTTATAATTTTGAAGAGTGGTGGTTGAAATTTGATTCGCTCAGTCATTTTTTGTGTTGGTGAGTATTCGATTTTTCTGCCGAATTTAATATTTTTGTGTTAAGACTCCTCATGTTTCACGCATTCAAGACTAGTGTGACCTAGAATCAGCATTCAGAGTTTGGACTTTTAATAAAATGGTCTTGCGAAACTGTGAAATCTCAATTCTCTTTTGCAGTAACTTTTTTACTCTGACGTTAAAAAATGTCATTGCTGTCTTCAGAGAATGAAGTCTTTCTTTAGCGATGCCCCGTAATTTCAAGAGAGCGCCTAATCCCGTCACGACTGCGGCGCAGCTTCCATTGAAGAATCACATTAGGAAGTACGGCTGCAGAAGTGTCTTGCAGAGATATGAGCATAGAGAGTGTATTATACGGTGCACCTCACTTAGTTATATGCATTAACTTGGTCCACAGCGTGTACTTTGAGTCTTATCTGAACATAAGACGCTCTAGGTTTTCACTGTGCTCATGCGTTTACTCCGCACTTATGATTCCTGCAGAACGTACTGATCGGGTAGGAATCGAGATGTATGCATGCGTTTTTATCTCGTCAAGTTCGAGTAGTACCACATTACTTTCATTATGTGTCGTTTGTTTGTGCTCTCGCTAAAACTGTTAACCCAGCATATAGGATACAAAAAATATTACGCGCACAACATGTATCACACACGATAGTATGTATTATGTGCGTACACAGTAGCTGCAGCCTGTTTTCAAGTGCACGGACCGCAGCTAATCGCATTGGTTTCAAATCTATTTCAACGATAGACAAAATAAAGTTTGCAGTTCGACGTGAACCTCAAACTCTGCCCGCGAGCATGCACGCCAATCTCCTAATGCAGTTTTATTTTTAAGCTCTCTTTAGAGAGACAAGCACACGTGGGTGTGTGTGTGTTAAAGTGAGTGCATGGAAAGTGATGGAGTGCTCTCCCATCCCTCCGCTCAAAAATAAGACATGCTCTCCCATCCTTTGCTGAAAAAACAAGACATGATATCCCGTCATTCTCTTCAGAAAATAAGACATACGAGCTGTTGAGTGAACATGTAATCAAATTTCGTATTGTTTGGCAGGCTTGCCTCAAGCCATTCATTCTAGATCAATGTTGTTCAATGGCCTGTGGGTTGAAGTCTTGCTGTAATTTCGATTCTTATTTTAAATTGGTTTACTGACCTCGTGGCTTTCATTAGTCATGTCCATGTTGGAATTTTCCCCTCAAACATACCATCTTAATTTAAATTTTTTCATTATTTTACCAAGTTGATATTTTTTACTAATTATTTTCACCTCAGTTTTTGTTCATGAAAATAGTCAACCCGGTCATAGTTTAGATCTGATTGAATAGTGCTTAGATCATAGCATCAAAACGTGTCTATTTGAAAAACAAAATTGTTACGGTAGACACTCAAAGATTGTTACAAGGAATTCTTTTCTACAGCTGTTAACTTCAACAGTTCTCGAAAGGGGGCCTTTATTAGTGTGGCCTACATTATCGTCTCATCAACCCTAAATTTCTGGTAAAAAATAGTAAGATTCAGCTTCGCAGCTCCCTTTGAAGGTTATCGAATTCCTTAGACTTGGCACTCACCCATTGTTTTACATCGAGATAAAATAAGAAAACCTAAAACGGTACAAAATATTGTACATCTTTATAAGGAAGGCAAAAATATAAACTTTAAATAGAACGTTTCATGCATTCCAAAATTATGAACTCGCAATGTAAAAAGGAATTAATGTTAGGATTAAGATAATAATGTTTCCTAGTTACACTTTTGTTCGATATGCTCTGATAATATAATTTACGTGTCACAGCAAAGGTCTGCACTCTCAAGTGTGGGAAACGTCAGAAATCACCCCATGTATTAATGAATCCATTCAAATTACCATGAATCAACTTTCTTAATTTTAGATCCCCCCCTTTAGATCCAGTAGTCCATGAGACTATGGGCGACAAATATAAAGTTACTGAGTTGGCGAGTAAATTTATCCCGCAATAGAATAAGTGGATGGTGGTGGCGAGAGTTCCGGTTTCTAGTAGCCAAACAGCATTGCTTAACTGCAAGTTTAATGATCCGGCAGTAAGTGGGTAGAATAGGACGCAAACATCAAGGATATGTTCTCGAACTCAGCAGAAGAAGCGTTTAATCCGTTATAATTTGAAACTGTTGACAGTAGGTCACCGAGAGGAACTTTCCCCTCTTTGGAACACCTATTCTTCATAGAGAAATATTTTACTAATTTGACTTACAGAAAAAAATCGTTGATTCAACGAGTCAGATAACGATCAATTATTATAATAACTTGGAATATAGACGTCTTCTCTCCTCAACCATCTCTCTATGCAAGATTATGTCGCTGCTCTCTAAAATATAACTGACATCTCTCTTTATAGGGTTAGACCTTTATTACGACGAATATTAAGTACCATTACATTCCGCGTTTACTAAATCTGTGATGTCATTGAATTAATTAAACAAAAAATAATTACCAAGGTATGAAATTAATTTCCCAATCAGTCACACAAACAAGCACAAAACTGGTCACTTTGAAATCAGGTGCGATAGAAATTGCTCACAATACTTTCAGTGCATCCAATTTAAATATTCTATAATGGCAATGACTAAGAAGTGCAGTAGATACCGCGTGTCAAGTTTCTGCAAGAGTGGGAAGGTTGGAGTGTGATCGCGTGCGTCTCTGCAGTGCGTCCCAGTTGTGGGAACGGCTGGGTCGTAAAATGTCACTGTATTGCGAGTTCATGGTCTAATTTATCACGAACGCACTTTCTCGTGTCGAATTTAGTTAGAGTTTGCCCCTCATCACTCGTAAGCAGTTTTTTGTGACTCTGTCCCTCAAATGATCTGTGGAGTGTGACTGAATAGAGCGTGTGTTCAAAGGGCGGGGGAAGAAAACTCGGCATAACACTTTGAATAGTATAAGGATCCCTTCAAGATTGAGGCAATAGTTTTTGATGGAATTTTTAAATACTAATTAATTAAAAAATCATTGAGAAAAATCATACTTAATTAACATTAATCGGCTGAATCAAGTAATTGAAAATATCCTTAATGAGGGCTAATGACTTATTGCAATCCAACGTTAATTTTCAGCTCCAGTTTTGTTGGGTATTGTACCGTTGTCTATCTAAATGCCTCAACGATTTCTTGTATTGAGTTATTTCGTAAAATTAGGTTAACGATTTATGATGTCTTGCTTTATTTTTGCAAACATTTCTTCGTCCCAACTAGCGAAAAATTTTCATTCAAGATGTTAACCGAAAAATTCTTAAGTATTTGTGATCAATTTGACGTTTTTTCTGAACACTTTAATGTCTATGATGTAAGTGAAAAAAAAAATTATACAAATTGTTTTTTATTCGAGCTAATTTCACCACATATTCTGAGAACTAATGTCTCTCTTCAGTGTAAGAGAAATAATTCTTTCCACGTGCTCATGAAATTCATCCATTGGAAATTCAGGCATTGACCACAATTAAACTGCTGATGTTGCAGACTTGAGGATTGTTTTGAGCAAAATGGTCATTATCTGCAAGCTGACTATATATTTCAAATCCTCATCATTCATGAGCAACGCAGCACCCTTCCTCAGTTTAGTTTTGGTATTGAATTAGAACGTACCAAATGGTAAGCGGCAAGCGACGTCGTCCCAATCGCAAAACTTTGCGATGAACAGCGACACCTGGTGCAGACTCTCGTAATGCGGATTCATGGTATTTCCGTAGTATTTTCGTATTTGCGATAACCATCAGAAAATCAAAATTCTGGTCTGTGGAAGTGATTTTACTTTGTTATTTCATGTGGAATAATATTTCAAATGTAATTCATATTCACGGATGCACTTATATCATTTGGATTTGGAGCAACCAGTGAGTAAAATTGTTACGATTTGAAAATATAGTTTTTTGAAAGCTTAAAATTTATGGCTTGTTGATCATCATAAAAAAGCTAAGATAAAACACGCTTAGGACAAAACGCATGTACAGTACTGTTTAGCAACACTGGTATGAATTCTCGCACGTGTATTAACGATTTTCATTAAATTTCTCAATTATATTTTTTTTTGTGATAGATGCTAGTGTACAACGGATATCTTTCAAAATTCATTCAAACTGAGAAGTAACTTAAGAGGTTCTCGATAGCTTTTTACCTTTATCTTCAAATTATCGATAGTTTTTAATTTGAAGAAGAATGGACTTCAAGTACACAATACAAAGTAGCAAAATGTTGTCTCATACTGCTAGTCATCGTTGAAGCCAGCAGAATTTCAAAACGCGACTTGCAATATGTCACGAAGGGATCGCTTAGGAGCAACAACACTTCTCATCAGTGTTGACTATGTGGTAACACCATGTAACATCAGTGTTTACCATGTAACAACAGTGCATGATATCTAGTAGGAGGTCTCGACAGATATTAATTTGAGGGTGGAACATGACCCCACGGCTGCAAGGGCATCCATCCTCCCACCAAATAACAACTCTCTCTAAAACAAACCACGACAAGATCACTCGTAATGAACCGTGATACTTCCTAGCATTGCTCATGTGCGCAGTTTATGAACAGCGAAGTTGCTCACCGTTTTAGAAGATGCCCGCCTGCCCGCGCGTAAATATAACCCGAACTGCGAGTGAGCCTAGGATTGGTCACGCCTTCGCGATCAAAGGGATTTGCATGCAAATAAAGATGTTGAATTGACGGCTAGCTGAGCCACAGATTGTGAGTACAATACACTCTTCGTGATGACAACGAGCTACTCAGTACGTGAATGCAGGCCCAAGTTGTAGACAATGCGGTCGTGTGTAAGGAGATGCTAAGCGACGATTCTGGTGGTGCTCTTGCAGTAGTTTCGTAATGTAAATTTTTTATAAATTGCCCTAGACTTTCAGAAATGTAGAAGTTACATTCTATCCCTGAATTATTATTATTATTTTAATTATTATTATTTTTATTATAATTATAAATCACTGAGCCCAAAGAATGCTTCTCAGGAAACTAAAAATCCTTTTGTTATAGGATCTGTGGATGCATATTCGGGACAAAATTCTCCTAAACTATAGCACTCCAAGGCTGAAAATGTGGTGTGAAATAAGCAGGGACTGCCTGATCGAATCAGGATGGCAAGATTGGTTTCAAATTCATTCCTCTTCAAATAAGCGATCTGACCATATATTTAGAGACAGACACCTTGATGAGTAGCGGGATGCTGAGCCATCATTGCGGTAAAACATAGCAAAACATTGGAATTTCTCCCGTAGTAGAATAGTAATCTGGAATATTTGAAATGGGTTGTTTCGTGAAATAGAACATGATGTTTATTTTTATTTATTTATTTTATTTCTGTGCCATTTCTTCATAAAACAAAACATTATAGTGTTGGTAGGTAGGCTTTCCCTCAAACCCATTAGTGTTTTCTCAATCGCCAAACTATTTATAGATGCACTCAAAAAGCGTAAATTATATCAAGTGTGCTCGGTGTACCTGAAGTGCATTTAAATTCCATTATCAGGAAATTGCTAGTCTGGCAGTGGAAGATGTTCATTAATAGGGCTCGGATTTCGACAAAACATTAAATCAAAAGTTTTCGTAAAGCATTCAATTATCGATAAGATAGAAATTTAGATAAATCATCAGACCTATGCACGTAAGACCAGCTGAATGTTTAAGAAGTATTTTCATATTTCAAATGATAATCAAAATATATTTCTTGCCAAATCATGAAAGAGTTAGTGGACATCTTCAAAGTCGCAAATAAATTAAAAACACATTTGGGTGGAATGTGCAGTATGTAGGTTTAAAAACTGGCACTGTTCTTGGAACACATTTAGTTTGGAGTGAAATGATTTAATTTTGGAAGGAAAACGATCAATGGCATCATTCTCCTCACTTAAATATTGTCGTACGTTTTCTATTCAGTCTAATATAGCAATACGGACGACGAAATGGAACTGATTCCTGACGGTGGTCACATTTCGTGCTGGCAGAGAAAACTCATCTTTTTTTCGGCAAGGAAAGATGAAGTTGAAATTGAATTCCAGCAGTTTCTCTCTGCTGCATTCATATCTCAATCTTTCTGCTTGTCATAAATTTTGAATCCTGGTTAATGAAGAGGATCACTTTATGTGTCATTTTTACTGTAGTCATTTAAAAAAAAAAAAATTCCAAATGATGATTCAGTTAGACCAGACTGTAAATAAAATATCCTTACTTTTGAGTAATAATATCGAATATGATAATAACGTACTTTCTTGAGAAATTGTATGCGGTAAAACAGTGGAGAGCTAACTATTTCTGAAGAGTGTCTTGAATTAAATCTACGGACTTTCTAACACCTATTTCACCCCTCAAACTTATTCATCATTAATTAATGTTTGTTCAAGTGCACAACAAATTAATAGCTCTTTTTTCAAAGCTCCCTCCCATTATTATTTGGAGCCTGTTGCTGTATATTTTATAGTTATTTATTATGATCCATTTTCTTCATATTACCCATCGGTGAGAAACACAAAACTTATATCTCATTACCAGAAACGTTCACACAAGATATGAACGAAGAATTTTTGCGGCCTTGCGATGTTTGGTAAAATCGCTCATTTCTAGCATCTTGGGGAACATCTAATATTTCATTTTCGATGCTTCCGTCGAACATTCAACAATGCAGTGAAGAGGAAACTAAAGCATCTAAAGCTCTCAAATTGCAGACATTGCCAATGTATTATCCACCTTGTGATGTGACGACCAATTGTCTCACATGTGCATACATTTATTTCCCCTCAACAAGAAACTAAGACATTTCATTTGGGAATAAACAGCTAAATTCCTCCTATGGGTCCTTTTTACTATAAAATCACGAATAAGGATTTGGCCAAGGCGCACTTGTAGATAAATGAATGTTGGCCGTATATGGGAGCTAGTCACAGTTTTACTTGACGCCCGCCTGCTGGCTGTCTTGGTGACGGTGTGGTGACGGTGATGGCACTCTTTTTGAGTCCCAAGCCATAGTAGGGCCTCCAACATGCCCACCTAGTATTCGCCGAGTCATGAGACCGTTTGCAATCTCCCTCTTTCGGGCAGTGAACAGATCAACCTCAACCGCTGACGACTGAGATGAATTGCCTTCATTACCTAAGGTGTGCCTTTTGCTGGGTTCTACAGTATGCTCATTTCTACGTATTTCTAATGAAATACCAATCAGTAAACTCCCAGGGGTTCTTAAATGTCAAATCAAACACAAAAATGTATCTTGCTGATTGAAAGGTATTGTTGAGAGATTCAGACCTAATATTTAGATTCCATCCATCAAAAACGTATACAAACTACGAACGAACGATTTAAGCTTAAGGTTTGCTTCTCAAACCAAATTTTCAATTTCAGTCATTAAATTCCTACAAATACTGTACAAAGTTCATCGCAACTACCATATTTTTAAGACGAATTGTCTACGAACGTTCTTTTTACTGGCACATTTCGAGAAAGATCTAAAACTTTTATACCTGATCAAATTAGGGAATAATACAGCTATTCGATTTGATGCTTGTTCGTTCAAGAACTCCTGGAGTAGTTCGTCCGATTGTCTTTTCCGTAGCACAGGGGACTCAGGCATTATATTTTGTGGGAATAAAAACTATGGTTGGACTTAATAACTTATATATACATGCATGGTATAATCTGGCCTGCTTGATCACTACACGGTTACCCAGTACATGTAATTCAACTGAAAGTATTGTTCATCAAAAGAGGAACCTATCACTCAAGCCTGTGTGTATGGAGACGATGGTAATATTTTGATTTTGATTTGAAAGACCTTGAGTGATATAGCCCTCGAGAGGGAAACCCTATATTTTTTAATAAATTGTACACTCAAGACTCGGCTTCAAAAGTTTGTCAATTTACGTGGAGAGCTCGATAACAACAAACTCTTCACTTAATCCATTAAAGTTTTGTTTTGCTGCAAAGACAGAAATAGCTCAGCAGACTCTTTGGTAATTCATTAACATTCAGAGGAAAAGTAGCACACTAATATTGTTGGACACGTAATGAAACTACACACACGTAAAGGGTGAGTTACGAGACGCTTCTTCCGCAGTACAGAACACCTATAACTTTCTGCCTTAGGAGCTCGTAAGACTGCCAAAACCACGACACCAATAGCAAAAAAGCATCTATAGTTTTCTCTTCAGTAAACTGATTGACGCTACATAGATATAGTTATGGAATTGATAACAGTCGAACGTTAATTGAACATTTGCCACCTCTGCTGATTAATGTAGAAAGAGTAACGATGGCATCTCTTCTGATAAAACTTGCATTATCACTGCATGAAAGCCTCTCGAGTAACGTCAATGCCCCTCGAGTTGCGTCAAGTATTTGAAATTGCATATAATTAATTTGAAGAGCATGTAGTCCAGAGCCTAATAAATGAGCAAATGAGCAGGGCGCTCCGTATTGCCTTTCGCCACAGCGACGATCAACGCGTGTCTTGTCTTCATAGATGAATTAATTATTGTTATGTGCGCTATTTGGGCTAACCGGAGCCTCGCTCGAAAATAATCCTGCCTTTGTTAGTCTTACAGTCAATTCATTAGCACAGTTGTCACTTGTGACTGATCTGTTACCATACTGACCGCTCTCGAAATCTTGTTCTGGGAACAATTTATATTTCCCGTACCTTTAATGAGAATGTTTGCTAGCGTCTTGTCACTTTCTTCATTTAGGACGCACAACGGACGAGCTGGGGAAGAGTGTCTCCTTGTGCTTTTGCCAGCAATAAATTGATGAAGTTTAGTTCGTATAAAACTTTACTCTCAGATCTACGCTAATCATGACCCTACTTACTAGCAAGCCTTCCAACTTCTGTTTATTAAAGCGTTCTTTCTCTCTCGCACATGTATGAACGAGCACGAATATTATAAAATTGATAGATTATGATAATGATTATAATTATGCCTTTATCACTTCAACGGTTCATAAATCGGGCTTATCGGACACGCCAATCTTGCTGAAGGTGAGGATTGAACTGAACTGAGGTTATAAATGAACAAAGCTGCAGTTGAGCCGATAGCTAGATTTACTGAAGTTTAAAGTGCTTTGAAATTATTTTAGCTCAAAGGGAACCTTGAAGTGTTTTAAAATTATTCTAACCTAAAGTGAAACTTAAAGTCCTTAGTAATTATCCTAACCTAAAGTGAAATTTAAAGTGCCAAGAAATTATTATAACCTAGAGTGAAATTTAAAGTCCCTAGTAATTATTCTAACATAAAGTGAAACTTGAAGACCTTTGAAATTCTGAGTAATCTCTGCTCCCAAAGTACACAGTATACTACGCTGTAATTAGCATGGTCGCTTCTGGCTTAAGTTTATACAAGAGAATCTTATTTCGTTCAATTAAAAATTTCGTTCAATTTGAGGCTTTTGAGATAAATTGGGTTTGCCTCACAGCATTTTCAGCGGTAGAGCTCCCACTTTTGAATAGGCCAGACTTGTCTTCCAGTTCTCTTTTCATGCTTGGCAGAATGCGCGACGCTCCATCAATTACGCCTGCATTGTGGTTTTTTTTCAGACCCTTGACAAACAACTCGAATCATAATAATTGTGCTTGATTATTGTAGAATGAGGCCTTTAGAGGTTTTCGTTCATTTCAGGTTCTTCAAGATAAGCGAATTTTTGATTGATACTCGACATCATGAAAAAGAATAAATCATGGCAACAAAAACTAAAATAATAAGCGTTAAATTTCAATCATTCTAGAGATACTAGCTACTTCTTGACACATTCGAAAGGTATTTCGACTCAGTTACGGCCGTTGTTCACAGACTCTCAATATCGTAATTACTAATACAAATAATCAATTATCTAAAATAGTTACACAAAATACAACCATGGGAAATTAGTAATGATTTTGTCACCGTGATCATCAGGAAGGATTTAATTTTTTAATGAAGGTTGTTCCTCTGATAATCATTCAAGACCAATTGAGTCTCCTGCATGCATGAAGGTTTTGAGTCGTATTTCTTAAGTCATTTGGGGCCATAGCACAGCAGGCATTTTAAACGTACCTTCGTGCAGCCCGTGTCATAGCATTTAGGATAGCAGTTATATCAGCTATTGTTATAGCATAGCAGGTATTTTAAACGTACTTCTGCACGTGTAATTTTAGTAACAAACCACTGAGTGCTGAAGAACTTCAAATTCTGCTTGCGGTTGACAGATAACCAATATATGAAACATATATGCCTGCATGGATCTAGCCGTATAACCATGGGTCCTGCTGTGTATACAAATTTGGAGACTGATGCGTTTGAATAGAATACCTACAGAGTGGGATAAGCTGGTAAACCTAAGAAGTAAACATTTTTTTCTCATGAATTACTGCCACCAACTGTTACAAACCGAATCAAGAAAAAAACAGCACAAAACCCTCATGCCAAGTCAAGTGCACTGATTCTGGCACCATATTTATGTTTGCAGCACTACAGCCTTACGCGGCGCATATCATCGAGAAATTAATCACCATTGCTTCTGACTGAGCAGGCACAGCACTTCGGGAGTTGCGACGTGGCACTGCCGGGGTTCACGAAATTCTTCCACCAGCTCGCTCAGGACCAACGTGAGAAGTCGGAGTCTTTGATGACCTACCAGAACCTGCGTGGCGGCTCCGTGCTGCTCAGCCCAGTGACCGCTCCCGCCACCAACAACTGGGGATCTGGACTCGAGGCTATGAGCCATGCTCTCGAGATGGAAAAAAGTGTTAATCAGGTACTTCATTGAGGTGCTCCCGAGACCGTATGAGCAAATCAATAGAATAGAATTAGAAACAATGAAATGAAAACCGATTGAATAAAATGAATTGGAATAGAGAAAAGTGGAATACACTAGAATAGCATAGAGTCGAATAACGCGAATGACTCGATTGGCCCAATCTTGGGTTGTTGCCCACACTTCTAGCTGTCAGACACCGATCACACTCGCAAAACAAGGTATGTATTAGTAGAAGAGAAGCGAAGGCAGTCGCAGCCGCTTACCAACATCTTATCAACGCCAACATAAATACGCTGTTATTAGCGAAGAAAGTAGCCGTCTCTTGGATGAGGTTGACATTTCTCATAATTTATCGATAATAGTGAAAGTGAAACATGCTATTTTGTACAGGAGTTCGAATTTTTGTGTTAAAGTGATAAGAGTGAATCTAGTTCAGCTGAAAGCGCCGCTTTTGAGTTGAAGATAAATGTTTATGAATAATTATTTTACTTAAAGGGCGGAGTGGTATAAGTGTAAGGTTTATTCACTTGGAAAGTAAAAATGTTATTGTGTAAGTGGTTGGGAAAGATTAAATATTCGGCGTGAAATAAGTTGTTACTTAGATGTAGCTAAATGTATAGTAGCTAAAGAACGAGGCATTATTTAAAGTAAGAGAAATCGAATTTAGGTATGCGCCATGTCTTGGAATCAGGAAACAAAAGAAAATATTGAAAAAAGTTTAACACGAAAGCTTTTTAAGTTTTTTAAAAAGTTTGATTCGACACGTGAGAATTCCTACCAGTTAAATGATTCAATTAATTAGTTGTTAAGGATGTTTTATTAAATAAATGAAGCGGTATTTTCTAGCGTCGGAGTCAACATTAGCTGTAGAAGAAGGTCTGTCGATATTCAGCTTCGAATATCATCCTTTGGATTAAGAAAGAATGATGCTCATGCTGCAATTTTTGTTTTGTAATTCATACGTTACAAAACAGGTTTCAACCATAAGAAAGAAGCAAGTCTCTTTCTTAGATACATCTCTTGAGAGGGTTTTTTAGTTTTGTTCAATGTGTCTGACTGTAGGGACGAATACGAAATTTCTTTTAGCAAAACTATAGTTCGCGTGTTTGCCTTCACCCCAAACAATAAAAAGGATAGACAATAACATGCTTTCAAGGAATTAAAATATCTTTTCTGGTGCATTTCTTTTGAAAAATATGCAATGTTTTAAAATTTTTTATAATTTACCGCGTGTATTTCAAGTGATCTACTTCCAGTTTCTCGGTGAAGCTATAGAAGCTTCATAAAAAATACGTGGTTGTGCTTCTTGGCAACCTGAAGAAAATCATAAAAAACAAAAAGATTGCAGGTATTGTGAATGAACCAATCAGCCTTTCATACTTGGTCACACTCCTCCTACTCACGACTTCAAGTGAACTATTCATAAAGTTTCAAAATATTGACACCAGCGTATCGGGTGATAATACAAGTCGTTTTCGCTAATTATCGTAGCCCCACATCTCATTAATTTTATGGGAAAGCTAATTAGGGCAGAGCAGAGTAGCGTGGTAATGAGGAGCGGAATGAAGCTCTGAGATTGCTTGAAGCCTGATAACGCCGTGGGTGTGCCTACAGGCCTTGTTGGAGGTGTACAAAGCGGCGAAACATCACGATGATTTCCATGCGCTCAACTTCATCCAGACGACCTACCTCGGGCCTCAAGTGAGTTGTTAGCGCCGTTCAGTAGGAGCCTTTGTAGGTGAAGTTATGTTACACCTAGGGAATCATACCTCGATCCACGAGTGAGTTGTTAGCTTCATTCGGTGTGGGTCTTTGTACGTCAGCCTATCATGCCTGGGTCTACAAGTGACTTCATTCAGTGTGGACCTTTGTACTTAACGCTATGTTACGCATAGGGAATCATACCTCGGTCCATAAGTGAGTCATTAGCTTCATTCAGCATGGATGGGCCTTAGTATGTAAAACTATGTTACTCCTTAGGAAGGGAAAACGTCACTAGTGCTAACATATTAAGTGTCTTTGTTAATGCAATTTTTGAAGTGCATATTGCTTGAGTTTGAAGTCAGGTTATGTGGAATTTATTTCCATTAATACTATGCACTCAACCCATTATTTTAATTTTCCTAAGGCCTGGAAAATCATCGTGCTTATTAATTCTAACTCAAAACTGTTTAAGAGTTTGCAATTCATCCAGCTGCATTTTTAAATTAATTATGTAAACTAGGAAATCATTCATACCTACAAATAGTTTTAAAGTTCTTACAAGAGCTTTCTCGCCCTTGGCAAAGTATTAAAAACTGTTTATTTTCTGATTTGTCTTCAATAATTCGGGCAATAAATAGTGCTTAGCTTCATCGCCAGATTATGCACAGAAAAAGTTCGGTCTGATGCCATCGTTTCTACAAAAATTTTTGTCTAAGTATAGAGTGAGTCGGGGTCATTCATTACTGAACTTTTAGGTTTTAGGGTGGCTGTGCGAAGCCTCATCGCTTCCATGCCAGTCAAATAATATTTGGCATAGAGCCTTATCTAGTGGATTTAAAAGAAACGCAACGAAATTGATTAATATTATACTTAATTTTGTGCTTGAGGTCACGAGAATTTTTCCACTATTCAAGTAGGTAATTTTTTTTGTTCTATAATGGGAAACAGAAGTGCCTCTGAACCACTGTGCAAACTAGGTATCAGAAATATTTAAAGCAACCTACACCAAATCGAAAAATAAATTTATTAACTATTGAATGAAACATCTAGAGAACTTTAAGGTGTTAATGTTCGTGTGATAGTAGACATGTACTTAGGTACACTTCAAAGTCTTCAATTATTATGATGTTTAAAGAAGCTTTAATAGACGAGTGTTAACGAAGGCATTTCAATAAAATCCATCATTCATCTGATATTATAAAACTCCCATTGATTACAATGCAAAACACGTATTTAATGAAATAGGACGAGTGTGACCAAGTTTGATATTTATTTTACTCAAGGCTTCATTCAAATTAAAAATGTCAATTGTCCTCTTCGTGCAGAACAGTCATTCAATTAATTAAAAATGCACGTTGATTGCAGGAGAGCTCACAAAAAACATTCATAGGATAAACTTTTATATATAAGAATGATTTGCATCTAAATTACTATTCCCAATCAAACCTGTCATTCTCATGCTTGGAAAAGAAAAAATAGCTTATCAACATTAGTTTACTTCTATACTGCAGAGAATTTTATCCCTTTTAGTAGAAGACCAATCTGCTTAGCGATATTTACCATAAATTTGAGCGAAAATTTATCTTCAGAAAAAGGATAGTGATGAGAAAAAAGACTCTCTCACAGCCCATCAGTAACAGAAAGTTTCCCAAGAAATCTTTTAATTTCTTTATTGACCGATCTTTTACGAAGACGTAAGAGCAATCGCAATTCTGGTAACAATTTAAAGAGGACGAGGCGGCTCCGTACCTCATTTTTATTGCGTTGGGAGAGCTGGGGGTGAAAGTGAGGCACTCAACAGCCTCACAGATGACTGCTTTCTGTCCTCGAGACTCGCGTCTCATGAGCTACCTCACTCCGCCTGCACAAGCACACTTGCTCGCTCACCTCCAGAATACACTTTCAGTAGTTTTTCATTTTAATTACATTTTCATTATTTTTTACTTTAAATACACTTTCATTATTTTTTCACTTTAAATACACTTTCATTATTTTTTCACTTTAAATACACTTTCATTATTTTTTCACTTGAAATACACTTTCGTTATTTTTTCCCTTGAAATACACTTTCATTATTTTTTCACTTTAAATACACTTTCATTATTTTTTCACTTTAATTACATTTTCATTATTTTTTACTTTAAATACACTTTCATTATTTTTTCACTTTAAATACACTTTCATTATTTTTTCACTTTAATTACATTTTCATTATTTTTTAATTTAAATACACTTTCATTATTTTTTCACTTTAAATACACTTTCATTATTTTTTCACTTGAAAAACACTTGCATTATTTTTTCACTTTAAATACACTTTCATTATTTTTTCGCTTTAAATGCACTTTCATTATTTTTCCACTTTCGTTACCAATCGCACACTTTCAAATGTTTTGAGAATGGACTGGAAAGGATAGCGTGCGTTTCAGCTTATTTCACATTATTATTATATACTTTACAAAATTGATCTTGTAGAACGATTGACTTCAGGGAGAATCTACATAAGATTTTGCAGCATGCAGTGTTTCGACTACTTGGAAAACAGGAACGTAAACAGGGTAGAATTTATGAAGTATCTTCGCAAGATAACGAATTGCTAGAAGAAGTTTTTGATCTACATTCTTCTGTCGATCCACCCTGTGTTCTTTGGGATGTAATGCAAATGCACTTCACTGCTTCCATAGGAAACGATCATTATGTTGCAACTTATTCAGCACACTAAATTTTGTAGGACATTGCTTGGTTTTGATCGCTAGAAGTTTGATGCAGAGATGTGTATACTTTACGATTGCCAAACTCATCGAAGATTTGAATTTACTATCAGTCAAATCTTGAATAAGTTCGGAATTAATTACGAACCTCATTCATTTAATTTCGTTCGCAAAAAGTTGGTTTAGAAGGCTTTTACAGTTAGATCCGAAGAATAATAATCAAAATATATCGATCAAAATATATCGACAGAGGCAAAAGTTTTCGAATGGTTGGATTAAACGATTTAACTCAGAGCTTTGCACTCCCTGCAAAGTAATTGATTGCAAGTTTTGAAATATTTTCAACCCTCACTACTCATAGCAATCCACTTATTCTTACATAAGTTTTCCAATTTCATTCACTTCAAAAATTTTCAATTCTTATACTGTGCGTCATTTTTCACCTAATAAAAGCAATGTGACTACACTATATCACCTCTCATCCAGCTTTCTTGCGTCATAAGATTTCATATCCAAAAAATCAAGTACCATTGAAATGAAATTTATTTTTCGACTGATTTTTATAACTTGGATTTCTAAGCTTTTCGGATTGACTGAGCTGTTCTTTCCAGGTCGACAAGATCTTCACGCTGAGTCAGTACATCAGCAACTTGGAGCGCGTGGGCCCTGGCTTGGGAGAATATATTTTCGATAAGCTGCCGCAAAATTGAACTCATCTTTCGGGTCATTTGATGCGGCGCTTGGTCTTGACACGGAAAAATAAGAGGTTGTGCCGTGGGAGCAAGTGCCCAGGTCGAGGGCTCTGCTGGTTGTATGTACTTTCCATCGCTTTTGCTGCCCGACCACGCTGGGGGAAACGTAAAACTGGAAAAGTAGCGAGGACGACATAACTTGAAAAAGCGTTCACTTAAAGTTGCTGCTCTCATAAAAGTTACGTAACGCTTAGCTGATAGCCTAACTGAAAGCTCGTATCACTCAACTAGCATGTTAAAAAAACTGAGTCTCGTTCACTCCAATACTCGTAACTACTCTTCATGAAACAAAATTACCGGCACCATATAGACTTGACACAGAAATATTCACTCGTCGCACACATATGTAGCAATTAATTAATAACAGCCTCTACAAGCTCAGACAGACCAATTAGTCATGATCCTTGAAGCATGCTTCATTTACTTGCAGAGATAAATTAATGAATAATTTTGAAAACAATAACAATTTCAAATAATACCTCATTTAACAAAGCATGCTGCGACGGCCTAGGTGTGGCTCATGCACGCACACGTAGCTATATATCGCGTGATGTATGATTTAGATATTTCCTAAACGGGAACTAAGGCTATTACCTTCTAAACAAGATAATTGTAGTCTTTTAAATTTTGAAGTGAACTCCCAAGAAGAGGGAATGGAAAAGACATTTTATCTTCCTCAACTTGAACACAACTGAAATACGAACCAGTCACTTCTATGTGCGCTCGTCTTCAGACAGGCAGTTCTTGCTATGGTAACGAGTTGGAGTGGAAGGAAAAGCGTCTTTTTTGAACTTTTTCTTTAATTGAGAAGCCCCAATTTGACTACTGGGTCTTCGTCAGATGGAGCGGAATGGAGCCTAGCTAATTAACAACCATTGTTTGCTCTGTTCAACGCGATGAAATAGTAATGTAATTTTCAAGAAAATGTATGAACTCTCAGCAGCAGCAGCAGCAGCATCTTCTTCTGGCCCAAATACTTTTCAGCAGCTTTTAATTTTTTATTTTTGAAGGAGTAAGAGTAAATAAACTACTTTCATCGCCTTCCAATCTTTTAAGACTGAGAATTTCTTCTCTTTTGTGTTAAAGCCCAGAATCATAGCACAACTTATTAATAAATTTCCAAATTATTATGGTCATTTCGAATGAATTGTACGTAAAAATGTGTATAAGTAATCGACATGGTAATTCTTGTTTATAAAGCTTTCTACTCCCCCATATAAAAAGTCTGAAAAATGAGCGGCAAATTCCAGGGATCTGGCCAAAAATCTGATAAGTTTTACTTGAGACCATTTAAAATGATATGCACTAGTACCTTTATTTCTACACAACCAACTTATAGCAGCTATTTGGAGGCAGAAAATTTAGCCTTCTGATGTCTTCTTCAATCAGTGATCTTGACTGAAATGTCGGTCGCCCCACAGAGCAGAAGTAGCGCGCCACTACTTTGTCTCGCCACACGAGGTGCTTGTGCGCTCTACTGCCATGGGTCTGTCCTGCGAGAGTTTCTCCGCCACTAAAGATGATGTACCCTTGTTGCGACTAAATATGATCCTTATGCTTCCTATCAATTGTTTCCCAGTATAGTCTACGACTTTCTGCATAACATGCAAGTTCTGTACCGGCTAACGTGATTGGAAACACGACACGTGGATGTGCATTAGTAATGTTTGATATTAATTTTTTTTAAATAAAGCTCTATTGTAACTTATACTAACCGAAATTTAATGTGTATTTTTTAGGTTGGTTTCAAAGTTTTGTTATTTATCGTACTTTTTATTTATGTCAAGCTGGTGATCACACTTATGTAAAAACCTAAAGATTTGACGGAAATTAATATCGAACTTTCATCAATGTTTATTCTTGGGTAGTCACTAACAGGTGAGTGTCCTATGAATTATTGTGCTCGCAAATGATGACTCCAACATAAGTTTGCGTAATGTATCATCAAGTGCTGCAGAGGGGAGTAATTGGAAGCTTGCGTAATGTGTCATGAAGCGCTGCAGAATGGAGTAATTGGAGCGTGCGTAATGTTTCAAGTGCTGCAGAGCGGAGTATTTTGAAGCTTGCGTAATGTGTCATCAAGTGCAGCAGAGTGGAGTAATTGGCAGCTTGCGTAATGTGTCATCAAGAGCTGCAGAGTGGAGTAATTGGCAGCTTGCGTAATGTGTCATCAAGAGCTGCAGAGTGGAGTAATTGGCAGCTTGCGTAATGTGTCATCAAGAGCTGCAGAGTGGAGTAATTGGAAGCTTGCGTAATGTGTCATCAAGAGCTGCAGAGTGGAGTAATTGGCAGCTTGCGTAATGTGTCATCAAGAGCTGCAGAGTGGAGTAATTGGAAACTTGCGTAATGTGTCATCAAGAGCTGCAGAGTGGAGTAATTGGAAACTTGCGTAATGTGTCATCAAGAGCTGCAGAGTGGAGTAATTGGAAACTTGCGTAATGTGTCATCAAGAGCTGCAGAGTGGAGTAATTGGAAACTTGCGTAATGTGTCATCAAGAGCTGCAGAGTGGAGTAATTGGAAACTTGCGTAATGTGTTATCAAGAGCTGCAGAGTGGAGTAATTGGAAACTTGCGTAATGTGTCATCAAGAGCTGCAGAGTGGAGTAATTGGAAACTTGCGTAATGTGTCATCAAGAGCTGCAGAGTGGAGTAATTGGAAACTTGCGTAATGTGTTATCAAGAGCTGCAGAGTGGAGTAATTGGAAACTTGCGTAATGTGTCATCAAGAGCAGCAGAGTGGAGCAATTGGAAACTTGCGTAATGTGTCATCAAGAGCAGCAGAGTGGAGTAATTGGAACTTGCGTAATGTGTCATCAAGAGCTGCAGAATGGAGTAATTGGAAACTTGCGTAATGTGTCATCAAGAGCTGCAGAGTAGAGTAATTGGAAACTTGCGCAATGTGTCATCAAGAGCTGCAGAGTGGAGTAATTGGAAACTTGCGTAATGTGTCATCAAGAGCTGCAGAGTGGAGTAATTGGAAACTTGCGCAATGTGTCATCAAGAGCTGCAGAGTGGAGTAATTGGAAACTTGCGTAATGTGTCATCAAAAGCTGCAGAGTGGAGTAATTGGAAGCTTGCATAGTTTGTCATCAAGGATAAATGGAAGCGGACTCCTCAGACACACTTTCCAGTGATTGGTCACTTCCTTGATTCAAGGGAAATTGAAGATATAATTGGTTTCGTTGTTAGAGGGAGTAAGAAAAACAATTACTTGCACTGTAAACTCAAAGAAGGTTTTCGCATAAATATGCAAACCCTCGTAACGTCTTTCATTCAAGCAAGATTTGAATAACTAACGAGGTTAGAAAAGGAAACATTGACATTACGAGTATCTTGGTGTAGAGTTGAACGCCTTCGGGAGACAAAACTTTTCAGTATGAATTTTCTTATATTAGCACGATACTTGACCCCCGCTGTGTTTCTTGTTTTATGCGCGTAATTGATACTATTGGCCAAATCATCGGAAGAAATATTGGCGATGAAACTGATTGGGTTTGCAGGCACGATTTTGAACATGTCGATGAACAATTACGAAATTCAATGAACAATTTGACTCTGATCCAAGGGTAATTTTATTCTCCCCGATTTTATTGGAGTCATCACAGAGTTGATAAGAAATCACTGTCGAGCAAATGTTTTAGGGCATACTAGCAATTATCGTTGATCAAACTATCCTCTGCAAGCGGAGAGCAAAGATGACGAGGAGATGGAGATTCATTTATTTTGTCACTTTACTGCCTCTCTAGAAAATAAATTCATCCCCTGGATATTTGGTAGTAAATGTGATAGTGGTTGATATATATTCATTTGCAAAATCTTGCGTGATATGAATTGATATTCATTTAATTTTTTTGTGTAAGTTCCTTTTATAGGGAAAAATAAGAGTGTTTATTGAAAGGGTTCAGCATTAAATTTCAGTTTTGGGAGTGTTTTGGTTCACGCACTTTTATTATAAAAAGCATGTCAATATGCATTACCGTAGACACATAAGTCAAGTATGGAAATCATTCAGCTCTTTCTGTTAAACAGATACACTTCGCACATCAGGGCTCACATTTTCCATATAATTTCCTTTGGAAGTGTATGTCAAGTAACTCTAAACTGTGCATTTAGCCTGAATTCTGTTTCATCGTAAAGTTCAGTGTCCACGCTTACAAGAAAATCAACTCGTGCGTTGTGATTCGAAAACTCCAAGGAAATTTCCCGAAGACACACTTCCGTTCATCATTCCGGGCTGGCACATCAGCACTCACAAACTTTGAGCAACAAATTGAGCTGTGGTCTGCTGTTTTTCTCCTTTCCGCGCCAAACGTATTTGAAAAAGTATGCTATGATTATTGTTAAGCTTAGTGTAATGCCCAATTTTATACGCTTATTGCAAATCATAATTGTGCAACACTTTCTCTGCTCTCGTGCCACGACGTGTTCCTAAGTAGCGATAAATGAGATTTGCCTCGACGGTTTTTGCTGCTTCTGGTCAGATATTCTCGTGCTTCACATCTATTTGTGTGCAGCTCACGCTTGTACTCCGGTAACCATTTACAGTAGCTTGTGCTGTACAGTTATTCATGCTCTAACTCGGTAATTGCGACGGAATTTTAATATCCAAAATCTTGTGTGATAATAACTGATTTCTATTCTTTTGTGTAGGTCTTAGTTTAGGAGAAAATAAAGTTTTTTCTGAGTGTGCAATTTATGAACATTAGATTTTCTGCCACTGTTGCTTCAGATACTCGTGGGATTATGTGCGGAACTATTTTTTATACTTGAATCTCTTTACATGTACGCGTGCATCTGGAGTTATTTCACAAATGTCTTAGAGCCGCCAGATATATTTCATTGAGGGACATCAAATAATAAGGAGAACATTATTGATCGATTTTTTAAAGACTCTGCTGTTTTAGTGTTTGTGCCGTACCTTCAAAATTTTTAATTTAACTTTCAGGTGAAGTGTTCACTGTCAATATCATAGAAAAGATCGCTTAAAATTATTGAATAAAATGCAGTTTTGATTGCTTGTACACTACGTAATTAATTTTAGAGCTAATAACCTGATAAATACAATAAAATTCATTCGTGCTACATTGTTTTTTATAAAGTTGAATAACAAACGTAAAACACCTGTTAATTACTAGGGCTACAGTGGTAATATTTTTTTTACATTTAAAGTTAAATCTTGTGTCTTTCTTGTAACAATGCCCTAGCATGCTTGTGGTGAGGAAATCTTCAAAATCTTTAATATATACAATAATAAAGAGGTAAAATATGAAAGTCAAGTTTAAATTTTAACTTCAACGTGCATGAATTAAAAAAGGGTGAACACAATAATTTTCATATCAAATCAGGCAGCCAGTCCTAGACCTCCTCATCAATATGCAAGCAATGTTTTTGCTTGTGTGCGAGCTGAACTTTTCGAAAAAAACACAATTTTTTCGTAATTTTGATGATCAAGGATATTTATCATCAAACTGATCTCTGACATTAAATTAGCCAACATTCTCATCTTCATAATACACCAATTTTTAATTGCATCGTGTGTATGTATGCATAACTATAGAAACCAATGAAGAATGAGTTATACATGGCCTGCAATAATAATAAACAGTAGTAATGCAGAAGTAATACATAGCCTGCCGTTGTCATTCATAATAGCAATGCAGAAGTGATACATAGCCTGCAGTAGTAATAAACAGTAGTAAGACAGATGTAATATATAGCCTGCCGTTGTAACAAACAGTAGTAACGCAGTAGGAATACATAGCCTGCAGTAGTAATAAACAGTAGTAAGACAGATGTAATAAATAGCCTGCCGTTTTAACAAACAGTAATAACGCAGTAGGAATACATAGCCTGCAGTAGGCTGCGGAAGGGTGAAAAAGTCACTCGTACATTTGGACACTTTATTTGGTACTAAGCAGGACACAAGTTGGAGATCGTATTTGAAAAGTACACTTGACATCAATTCAGCGAGCCAGCTGACGGTGTCTCATTCAGTATTTTCATCGTAATGAAAATAAAGGGCGTGGAAATTTAGTTTCAATCCTAAGCAATATACGCTCTCGGAAGAAATATGAATATCTCATTGGACCGCTGTACATCACGACCTGAACCTTCGTAACTATGAGGTTTGTTTAGCTTCCGCAGATAAGATATCTACACTTTGATTCACAACTCGAAAATCAATAGAATTAACCTGGAAATCCAACATCCAGGAACCGGAAATGCGTGAAAAAATTAGAGAGGTGCATCTTTTCATCGGATCAAGCAGCACATTCACGCCTGGAGCGATGAAAAAGGATTTCACACTCGACTGAAACTTTCAACTTACGTCAAATTTGGAAGTGAGTCAGGTAGAGCAATCTAATTTCAGTCTGGTTCATAGCCACATCTTACAACCGTTTCATGCATTTAGGGAGGCTGCCGTTTACGAAAGTTTCACAGGGGAAAACTCGTGTTTCGTTCTCTCGCATATCCTCTGTTTCGAAATATTGATAAGTCCAACGGATTTGCAGTTCAAGTTTTCTCGATCTGTTGACCAGCCAGGGATAATGAAAAGTTTATCACGCTCGCACCCTGGAAATTTCAGCCATTCAGTAAAAACAAAAACAATAAATACAAATATTAAAAGCATGTTATGAACATCATCTTCAAATGAACGGGTGTGACACTAAAATAATTTTTTGATAAGCCAAATATTTTATCCGCTTTTATCAGCTATTTTATAAATTCACACTAACGATTAATGTTCTAAAAGAATACGAAATTTTCACTTTAAAGTTTTGGTAGATTTTTTGTCATTGGCAAATGCTTCTTTTAGTTCCCTAAAACCAAACGAACCATTACAATGTTATGTTTGATCAAGAGTCCAAGATGCCACTCTAATAGTGTATCATTATTTTAAAACATTACAATCTTACAGAAATGAAAAACATAAGTCTAGGCCAATAAACTTCTCTCATTTATCCATTAAATTCCAACTTGTTTTAACAAAATTTTGAATTATTGTAATAAAGAAATGAAACTTTAATATGCGGTGAGCGGAAAATTGAACACATCGCAAACAAGAACAAAATTAAACATTCGTAGGAGACAATTCATCGCATTCTTTTTCTCAAGACGTTTGCCGTACGGCATTGCGCATTCAATAGTAATATTTCTACACAGTGCGCACTCTGTGAGACTCGCGCAGAGGACGGCGCTCAGGCGAGTCGGAGCTGAACCTGAGTGCATTGGTTTGACGAAATGCAACACGATACGTTTGGTCTGGAACGCGGAGTAAATCTGGTTTTCTGAGTATATTTTAACACTGACTCGATGTGAAAAATAGGTGAAAAATTTGCACGTTATAATATTGTTGAAAGTCATCAAGCAGTAATTAAAATCCATTGCAAATAGTGTAAAATGAGCAAATATTAAGGAAATTATGAAAATTAACTATACAACATTCATGTTTAATTCTGAGTTAGAAACGTTTGAGGGAATAGAGAAAAAATCTCTCGAAACCACTGCTACCCATTAGCTAACGATCATGGGACCATGGATTATGATCAAAAGTTACAAATCGCAAACAGAAATGAATATCTGTTATATGCGTATAAGCCCCAAGTTTATTTGGTTGAACACTTATTTGAAAATCGCTCCCTTCTTGGAATGTAAAGATCCTCACACATTTCAAATGAGCTTGTACGCATAATGAAACATAGAAATAGCTTTGATATTGAGATTCATTTTCTGGTACGCAACAATAGTTGCACGCAGCGCACATCTGCGTGCGTTGGAATGATGTCGCGTGATAATGATACTTGACTGTAGCCAAATTGTTTGCATGACTTTCAATATCAGAAATATACGAAGAGGTATATAGAATTTAACGTTTTTGAGGACTTTTTTTCGTGTTCAAATGACGCAAAGTGTTAGAACTAAGTTAAATCTAACAAAATAAATAGCTTAGAAGAAAATGAACTTCTCTTAGAGAAATGGGAAAAATTGTCTGAAAATGAGTCAAGTTTTGACGCAAGGTCATTTCCAGAATCCTGAGCACTAAAAAAGCTAGCAGCGATCGCTATGCACTTTAATTTTATTTAAATAAAAAATTCAAAGCCGTGTTCTTGAGTTCAGAAAATCAATACAAGAGTGAATTTCACTAAAAAAATTTGATGTAGGTTGCCATAACTTTTCAATACAGATAGTAATGAAATACTGCTGTAGAACTTCAATTTCAGTACATTTAGATGTTAAATTGGTTCATTCTTTGCAAATGGAAGTGTTCCTTCCTGCTCATAATTTCATGAAATCGTTGGCTTGTAACGGAGAACGCTCAATTTTGCAGAAAAAATTCTTCGTCGAATTGTTCTCAAAATATTTTAACCCGGGCGCCTTTAATGCCCAGATTCAGTATTCACAAATATCCGTTTAAAGGTTGTGAGTGGATTACAAAGAATGTTTTTCCTAAAACACACCCTATTTGCAGAGGAATTCTATTAGAGAGATTTTAAAATGAAATTTAGATATTTTATGAGTAAAATTCAGTCTCATAAACTTGTTGCCATTATCCATTGACACTGTTTTTTTAAATCCCCACAAATTAGAATAGAAATGAGAGGCAGAACTTGGCACCATCAGCCAGAAGTTGCGATGTCAAAAGATTTGACGAGCTCGAACTTCCTGCCAGCCAATGTCGAACAAGCTCCAGGAATTCAAAAGCTCTGCATATGATGATGGATTGGGTTCATTGACTATCAAAATTTCAGGTGTAGAATTTAGCATGCAGTTGTAATCAACTATGTGCTACAATGGATGAGACTTCTGTCTCTTTGCATTTCAAATTCAAAGCAGTAGTTTCGGAATCTCAACGACTCTGATATAAATGGAAAAATGTACTTAGTTTTGTGGAAAACGAGACTATTATTTCTCAAAATTCAACGTAAGCTTTTGTCTCATATTTTGAAAATTGTAATTCTTCTTCTTAAAACTAGGTGTTTCTATTGAAACGAGCATCAAATAAACCGACGTCATTGCTCATTAATGATTGAACATAATTTTTTGCAAATGATAATTTACAAGTATTTCATTTTTCCAGCAACTCTTGAAGGAGTATCTGCACTTTTTACGCAGCCGCTCATTTTATCAGTGGTAATAAATTACTGTTTCCCCATCTTTATCTACTGAGCCTAGGAATGTTTTTTTCAGAAACGATGTGAACAAAGCGCGCTACGACTAACATTGAACATGTACGTCAACAAGAACAAACAAAAGACTTGACTACGTTAGAAGAAGCAGGCACACACACACACACATTCAAGCATCAGACCACGCCCTTGCCTTGTCAGACCGGCGTTAGGCGCGAGCGATAGCTGTTAGGCTTACAGCCCGGAGTACAAATATTGCATTCTACCGAAATAATATCGCACTGCCTCCGTGGATTCTCCTCTATGAAACAACATAACTCAACGAAATAACATCGAGTTTCTGGATGCCATGCATTTACAAACATATCGCATACCATGAACTTTGGAATAATACGATTTCAGGAAGCATTATAAATAATATCTATGAGCGCCTCTTTGATTGAGAAATTGGCTCTTTGGAACATTGTTAAACTGAGTAAAATTGTTTAGGCTTTTTTTGAGAGGATGGATCAAATTATTGTGTCAAAAACTCATGACGGACAAATGATTTTGCAGTTATGCTGCAAAATAGATTGGCAAATGTATTCTATTTATTAAATTCATTTCGAAACAGTTTCAGTTTGCAAAATTCAGTATTTAACAGACCCTTTCTCATCCGAGCTCGAGAAAATACACATCGTAAGTTTTTTGCATATTTTATTCAAGCGAATTTCGGAAACTTTGTTATTATTGAAGCAATGATTATTTCATTAATTATCTGCAAGATTTGGCAAATGTCATACATATTTTTGAATTATGCTGAAAATTTCAAATCACAGTTCAATATTCTGCTTAATCGTACAATGACCATTTAATGCTCACCAGCATTTGTGGCTCGCAACAATAAATTGAGGAGCTAAGCTTGGAACACCGGAATAAAACTGTTTTTCCCAGTAACAGACATTTGAAGAATGTTAAATGTAGTGGTCAACATCTCGATGTCTATAGGGCGAGCATTAATGTCACTGGCCACATCGCGATGCCTGTAACACGTGCTCTATCGGCAGTGATATCGAATATGCCTTACCTCTTATACCTAATGAACGATATTGGCTTTTACCCTGGATAGTTATTTGTTTTCGAAGCACACGATAAGAGCTTCACAAGCTAGATAAATTTATTTGATTATGCTCAAAGATTTTGTGAGAGTTCAAACAATGAACTCAGTTGATATTGACAAATAATAAATTATTAAAATCCCGTGCTTCTCTAAAAATCTATCTTCAAAGAGTCGGCACAAGTTCATAATACTTATTTTTAACAAACATCTGGTTATTCTGATTACCAAACACACATGTGAAATTATGTGTTGAAAATCAATGTAGAACAAAATTGTTCTCTTGCATCAAATGTGTATTTCCGCCTCTATGACCCAAAACAAAGCCAGGTAAGCACCGGGCGTGAAAGAAAATTCATAAATTTTATGCAAAGCTTATGTCTTCAACTATCGCACTGTAATTAATTTCAATTAACTTCTAGTACCCGTCGTAAATTTGTCTGTTTTTTAGGGTTTGATAGGCATTCCATCCGGTGCCGTCGCCACAGCAATATTTAACACTGCACGCAAAAATATGGGAACGGTCCCAACTTTTGGCATTGCACACAAAATTTGGCATACCACACAAAAATCTGCAAACGCTTTCAACTAGCAGTAAATGGTTTATTAGGTATCGGCTCTCCATTTTAGTTTCCACAACACCTAGTCCAGCTAGGGCAAAGAGAAAATCGCACACGAGATATAGAATAGCAACCAAGCCATTGCTGTCTACGTATATGAAGGAGTAACAAAACTCAAGTATTTTAAGAACTCAAGTAGAAATTAACTTATGTTCATGAGCACTGCGGGTAATATACATAATAGCACCTAAAATTTAACTTGTTCTCTACTAAACACTGAATTCAATGTAGAACATACTTTACACCGATAAAATTGCACATGAGATGAAACATTTCAGTACCAATTATTCTCTTGATAACAGTCAAAACACAGAACAAATATCGTAAAAGTTATGAAAAAACGTCTCAACGAATACATGCGTTACAAACGAGTACAACCTTGCTTTTGACTCTGAGTAAACACCTTCAGATACTCTTTCAGCACACAACATTAACTGTAAAGCGTCACATACTTTAATTCGTATATCGACAGCAATTGATGAGTTAAACAGTCATGGAAATTCAGGCTTAACTTTAAAACAGCATTTCTGTACATTTCACGAATAACATGGATCTGGATGGTGTAATTTCTCAATATTAATCTCATGAGTGCTTCTGAAATTTGGCCAATGTATATTTTTACACCGAAATCTGTGTTGAACTTGCGGACGACTCAGCAACTGATACCATATGATCTGCAATCAGTTAAGGATTTAATTATTCTAATCTCTGAGTGTAAAACATTCATGAAATTCATCAAATTTACGTCCAAAAGATTATAGTGATTCATCATCTATGAGAAACTACAAAGTCAAACATTTACTAAAAAGATCATTGCTGCCTGAAGAAAATTTAAACATTCACCGGTACTACAGGATCAGTTCATTTTAAAGTTCACACTTAATGGCCCTTAAATTACTCTACAACTAGCTTAAGCCTAGAGAAGATGTTGGCCAAAACTTTCCCTCTAGTGAATCTCTGGCTGACAAACTCGCGAGACATCGTGTCTCCGTTTATGAAGTCCAGTTATGAAACAATAACTCTGTTTTTATAACATTTCTTGGAACATTGCATCAATTTCCTAAAGTTTTGAAGTGTAATTTACTCGCTTGAAATTATTATTCAACGGAAAACACGATTTTATTTTTAGAACTGTTCTGATAGCCCAGAATCTAGAAATCGTTCTCATAAGGTCGACAGCCATGTAAGAAACAACAACGTCTGTCATCTCCCAGTTTTTCAGCCTGAATATCACATTAAACTGATATATTGACAATTATAGCGTAGAAACATAGCAACTGGAGTCAGCAAATCGTCCAACATAAACGAATAGAAATGAATGTACATGCAAAGAGAGTCCTTGTATCAGTTATTGGCCCTAAGCTGGGATAACTGAGAAAGATGATATGATGAAGGCATCCTTGAGTAGAACACTAAACCCACTCTAGGAGTTGTTGAATCAGCCGTGGACCGCAAAGGAGACATCCCTGAGAAATGTGAAGCCCTGGAGACACGCTCCAAACCAACACAGACAACATTTGCTTCAAGGCCAGAGACATTTCCAGGACATACTTAAAGTACAAAAAGCTCCACTGCTCACAGCCAGGAAAATTTCACAACGAAATGAACGCACAGGAAGAAATTTCACGTTGAAAAGTAACGTCACTAGACGCGTGTAAATTTTCTAAGCTCATTCCAATATGCATGGAAACAAAATCAGCAATGGTAATCTTTATGAGAGTGTAGCTTTTGACAGAAAAATACGTATTGAAAAACAATTTTTGGGTGGTTTCACTGGCGTATAATTCCATTCCTCCTCGACGCGGCACAAGTCAAATAAAATTCTACATTTTTGTAACGCACTATTTAACACCATATTGCAAAGCCAAACATCAACGGCAATTACTTTGATTTTGAAATGTTATACATGAGCTCTTTTTTTCGATGGACCTGAGTCGAATGATCTTTCGATGAGAGAGGGATGGAAATACACGCCGGTGGAAAAATATTACACTTCTAACATTGGTGAGAAAATTGTAAAATTTCTTTTATATAAGCATGAGGGAGTGAAAGTGTTCACTTTCCCAGTAACCTGTGTACAAATTTGCGTTGTTGCACTAAAATAGAATATTCATACCATCATGTAAGAACTGATGGAGCCGTACTTATATGTTCAGAATAATGTTTACTATTAAATGATTCCATCCATGAGATGAATACGAAACGAATAGTTTAAAAACTTGATATCCTGCATGCATACAGCGGCCTCAGACACCTCTAAAAATTTAGTTTTTTGTCCACAATTTAAAAACTATTGAAGCTTAGATATAGGAATTTAAAAAAACGATGTATTATGTGATCACATACATCTATATAAATTTGTGAGAACGCATGTGAAACAAACTAAAAGTAATTTTAAATCCTCAAAGCAACAAAATCGAAAGGTAATCAGACAGTGTCATAAATCTGCGTTAAAATTTCAAAACTGCGTCTAAGACTTACTATGGGTAACATAAATGGCTCAAATATTTTTTCAGAACGTAATATCATGTACCATAGGACACAATATTAACTATACATCCGGCTTTCTCTAAGACCGGACACCTCAGTGTTTTGCCAATTTTTATGACGGACAACGAGCAGCTGTAAAAGGATGTAAAAATCAAAACAATTGAAAAATATAATTCTAATTACTCACTATCTCTCTACAATTGAATGTGCCACGCTTAACAGTTGATATTGTAACTAAATTCAGAAATTGTGGTAACATGATCAATTGTTTTCAAACGAATCGACCGGCCAATGTTGACGCAAGGACGAGCGGAAAAGTTATCAGACAAACCCTTGCCAACCTTAGATTTACTCGTACAAATTTTTAAGATCAATAGCACAAATCAGGTGTAAGTGCTAGTTTCTTTACCGTATCCAATATTTAGCACAGGGATGACTTGAAATGAAGTCGCCTCAGTGGAAACGATTGTTGAAACCTTGTCTTCTAAAAACAGTTTGAAGTCCGCTAAGAAAACCTACAGATGCCAACTTGATATTGAAGTAGCGTATTATGATTAAGATAAATAAATATAAGAAATTTTCCCTAAAATGAAATATAAACACTTTTTCTGTAAACTGGTGAAAGAAACAACCACAGCAAGACCGACCCCACTGTCAAGCCAGGAGGAGGTTCACTCATGCTATGGGGTTCATTTAGTGCAGCTGATGTGGGTAGCTTACATAAAATTAATGGAAAAATTAATCAACATTATTATTTGGAGATTCTCAGGATTTACTAAAGTTGAGAAACGCCGTTGGTTTTTTTAGCGCGATCAAAATCCTAAACATCCAGCAAAAATTGCGACCTGCTGGTTTCAAAATCGATGTGTTAGAGTGCCTCAGTCTAACACAACACCTATCTCAATCCTAGTCAGAATCTTTAGTGTTCCTTTAAAACTCGAATTTACCAGAGAATTCCGAAGAGCTTGGAGGGCATTGAAAACCATGAGGAATGGGCCAGAATTACGCTTGAATATTTTAAGTCAACTAGTTCGAGAATTATTACTACTGGTTGAAAAAGCTAATCAATCTAAAAGGTCAAGTCTTTGATTATCGCTAAGTCCTACTTTGTCTGGTTACTTCTTGTTTGTGTTCTTCTGATAATTTTGTTTTTAATTTTGTTTTGTTTACCACATTATCTTTTAAATTTACAAGTTGGCATAAGATTACATTATACATGTATCTTTTCGTTGAATTTCAGCATCCCACCTTTTACAGTTTTAAATTATGAAACGAAAATAAATTTTTTCGCGGTGTAGCACTCCTACTGAAGACACTATGCCGCAAATGTTACGAATGTTCTTTTGCAACATCGCCTTAAAAAATGTCACGTCAGGTGAAGAAATATATCATTATTATTACCTTCGATTTAGACAACGATTATTGAGAATACGAATTTGTTCAAAATTACAACTCACTCAAGTTTTTATTCGACATTTTAGCATCGAAAAAATTCATACCATCCTTTTTCCAAAACGTAAACCTCCGTTGTTTCGCCATTCATTTCTTCAACAACCCCATGGAACCAAAATACCTGTGATTTGGAGTAATTTTTCACAGAGGGCATAATTTCTTCATATGCATAGATAGTGAAAAGAAGATTTGCGAAACGATTGCCAATCGCCAAAAAAAACACACTCGGAAGCGCAGCCTCACTGTGTGTTGGCAGACAATTATTGTCAATCAAGAAACTTTGTTTTTTATTCGTGGGAGGAAGTTCACGGGCACAAAAATTGTAGCGGTAAGAAACTTCGAGCATCATTTCCAGTATAAAAAGAAATTCTCAAAAACAGAGATAGAGTTTGTCAAAAGTTTGTCGATATGAAATCTAAATTTTCTCAATACTTCAAAAAAAAATGCGAACAAAGTTATGACACCATCAAATGTTCGGTGAAAATGTTCTCCTTCCAAATTAAAAACAAAAATTCCTTTTTTAACTGGAGTCGTTCATACACGCATTTTTACGTCAGAGGAGACTGGATTTACTTATATTGGAACCCGTGATTTCAGTTAAAGCTCAGCTTATAAATTATATTTAGTAGATGCGCTCTTATCAGAGCATGAGACATTCGGTATGCCTCGTGATGGGAAGCGTTACGATTTGAAAAATACATTGCTTCAGACAAAATATAGATCACCTCAGAAACCTTTGATAGTAAAATAGATTTTATAACATTCATACATTAAATAGTTACTACATAATTACATTTGTAAGTTATAAGGAAAGCCCACCGTATGTGTCGCAGCAATCGATTAGTGCAAGTCAGCCAGCGATGAAATTTTCCCAAGAAAGTAGTTCGCTTGAAATACAATGCAAATGGTTGATAAAAACTCATTGTCAAGCGAACAGACTTCAGTTTTAACACAAACTTAAAGTGCTCGCTGAGTTACCATTTAATAATAAGAATGTCTTTTATATTAGCGTACAACCACGATTTCGAGTTGATCTGCTTGGTATCTCATCGTCGCTGGCTCTTCTGCTTGACACACACGGAAGTAAACATCATAAAGTGTTCCGACGAGGCTCGTTTCGGTTCTCTTTGGCAGTGGGGGACTTTTTCAGCAATGACCAAATTAGATTACGAGGTGCTTCGCTTTTCTTCTTGGGGGTTTTAGGAGAAGAGGCAGCACTCGTAGGCTGCGACTGAGCTTTGATTAGATTGTCTTCTGATGATGCTGAAGGGTTCAGATCTGCGGGCTCGCCCGAACGGCTGAACTTGGCATTGTGGCCGGAAGGAAGAACGTCCATAGAAACACTGAGCTTATGCTTCTCACTGGAGGATTTTTTAGTGCTCTCAGAGACACTTCCTGACGGGCTGCAGTTTTCGGAGGGTGAAGAGCTTCCTACTACATATGCCACTGATGAGCAATGGGATTCTTTTCTTTGTTTTCCTATGGAGAGTGACACCAATTGTTGCTGTCTTGACCCAGTTCCAAGTAATTTAGCTCCATCTACTTTTGCGCCCGTGCATGGTGGTTTAGTCGACCTAAAGTTAATCTTACTTTTGGCCAGTGAGTACGTTCTTATAGTGTTCGGTTGCTCAGCGACAGACTTGCTTCTCGTTCTTTTTGCATTAGCTTTGATTCCATTTCCAGAGTGCACAGAACGTTTCATTGAGTCTTCATCACTAGATATCTCAACACAAGATTTTCTTTCTGCACCAGTTATTTCTCTATATCTAGAAGAAAAGGAACTGTCCTGCTCAGAAAAAGGCGAAGGGAAATATCTGTCATTCCTGCTGTCGCTTTCATTGTTACTTTCCTCATCTAAGCTGCATGTTGCCGTTTTAATCTTAGCTCTTTTCGCAGACAGCTTGTTTATTTCACTAGCACTAGCATTTTTACTCGGCGGACCACAATGATCGAAGTCATCGGAGACTTCCTTGCTGTACAAGCGGCCGATCATTCCTAGAGTGTCTCTGCCTCGACCCTCAGCCCCGACGCGTATCGAAGTTTTGTAAGATCTGTCTTCGGTACTGTCGCAACTGCTCTTCCTGTCGCCACTGACGCGACCATCCCAGCTCGGACGCCTTTCGAAGCTACTTTTCTGAGAAGAAGCTAAGGGAGCTTCGGTAGATATTTTGAATCTAGAAGTACGCTCCATTACCTCTACTTCAGTTTCTGGGAGGGGGGTGTCTAGAAAACCTGAAGCGTTCTCAGGGTCTGTCATTGGGCTTGAAGCATCGAGACTCCGCTGTAGAAGTGAGGATTTTGATGAAGCTCCAGATGAACGTAAGCTCAATGATTTGTCTTCTTTTTTTCTGTTGGCCGATAGAGTGTCATGAGATAGACGATGACATTCGTTGGGCGATACACTGTTCATACGCTTCGGGGACTCGTTTTGTGCGGATGTGGGCTGGATTTTTCCATCAACTTCGTCGTCACCGTTACCCAGTGGCTGGGCCATTTGTTCTATGCGTACTTCAGACGGCCGTTTGTTCATGTCTTTCAATCTTTTGTAGTGATCCAGTGCGTAGCGTACAGGCTTGATGATCAAATCCTGGAAAATATGAAATGAACTCTGAAGAAAGGTCGTAATAAAAAGCCGTGATAATTATTGCACGTTTCTTGCGTGTTGTAAACTGAATTTTTTATTTTTTCCCTCTTGTGCTGCATTCTGTTATACTTTTTACCTGACAAATGGTCATTAAAAGCTAACGACTAAACTACAGCAATTAAGAACATGAACCTTTAAAGGAACCAACATTTCATGCTTTCAATCGGGTGCGTATCTCTTTATAAAATACTAGCGTCCGCATTGGCAGTAGTTGAATTATTTCAAGCTGAATATAAATTTATGTCTCGGCATGATTCAAATAGTTCTATTGGCTTGAACAATATCGGGTGAGAGCGATTAGCGGTATTGACAAGATATAAATGAAGTATCCAAGCCTGTGCTGAAACAGCAGAGGTGACTTTAAGTATAATTAAAACTTCAAATCCATATTTGCATGCACAGTACATACATATATAGTCTGAAAAATTGTGTTAGTTAAATAATGAAAGTATTCAAAGGCTTTCTAAACCCCTAGTGTGAAAAAAAAACTACCCAACTCTAGCAAGCAAGAGACTCACTTCAGAAAACACATATTTGCTCACTTTCTCGCTTCTATTTTCAAGTAGCTGCATCGCCTCTTAACTAACAAAAAAATCGTTGTATCCTTCGAAACAAAAAGTATCGCAGAGTAGCGCTATCGATAGTGATAAGAGCAGTAGAATGCAAAAATTTCACGTAACCCACAAAGTTCATCGAAACATTCTCAACATGCGTGACGCTTCACCTCCAATTCCGGCAACACTTCGCCCAGCGCCTCGAAGAGCGGCAGCAGCACGAAGCCGATGAACGAACACTGCGATGTCGGCTTTGTGACCTTCTCGCGGTCCATGAACGGCGACACGGGCAAGCCTTCTAGCTTCTCCAAGTCTGACTGGTTGAAAAACTCCTAATGGAGAATAAAAGGAAGACGAAGTTTATTAGCGCTTGGGAGTTAGAGGTTTGTTATTTCACTGATTGATATTTCTTAAAGGAGACTAAAAAGAGATGAAGCTCGCTAGCTCCTATGAATTTGAAATTTATTATTTCACTTAACACCGCACTTCCAACTATTACTATACTCGTAATACTATCACATTATTATACAAGGTTTAGAGAGAGAGTTGTGTTTCATCTTGGAAGTTTATATTGAATAATGAAATATGGGAACGATTTTGAACAACTATTGGAGTATAGGAACGTTATTTCATGCTTTATTTAGACTAAAGGTTATTAAAAAATTTTGAGACGGATTTTAACGAGACTCATTTGAAGTTGACATATCAGCAAAAATAATGAACAATTTTTAAAACTTTGCTCATTTTGCAATGGAGTCCGCTGATAAACTTCTGTCCAAGTGCATAAGGCACCATAAGACGTAAAAGAATAAGTGCTGTGTGTAAAGTACGTAATTAAATTATTAAATAAAATTATTAAAAAAATTTCAAACATAATCAGACTCGCGCTCGACATCGGCATGAAGTTTCACAACAACTGAAAATTCGCTGAAGTTTCACAAACCGATGCATGCTTCGCAAGTTATGTAGCTTGAACCACAATGTATGTCCAGCAAAGTATTCCACAGTTCCGTTCCAATCAAAACTATTTCACCCAAGCTAAATATAAAGTCAAATCTAAAAGTCAGATGTTGAAAGACTTCTCTCTAAGGGGCGGTGCTATTTTCGGGAGAGTCTGGAAGGTTCATAATTACGATGATGCTAGGAGAGTGTTAGACAATATTTGCCGAGGACAAACTCGATATTTGAGACCAGAAACGGCACCATGGAGTTCCTGAGAAATTAGAGCTACATGGAAGACACCAAAACCGATGAGCACTTTAAAGGGAAATGATTGGATTGGACACGTTTCTCGTTTGAAGGAGAAAATAGTTTTCCTAGTATTACGCTAGGGGATTATTTTTGGATTACCACATTTACACATTTGTTTTTTAATACCTGATAATGGTTTAAGCTGTATCAATTTTCCAATGAAAAAGCTTGCAATTTGACTTCTTCGGTTATGATTCGCAGAAATAAGAGCTTAAGTTGCTAGGTTTCTAATGTTAAGTAGTTGTAACTCGATGGTTCTTTGCCTTTTTCTGTCTTCGTAGATGTAGCTGATGCAAAGTATTTTCAGTGAAGTTCCGTTATGCTCGAGTTAAGGACTTCATTACTTCTAGTGAGAGTATTTTAGAACGTTCATTTGATAGAACAAACCAATTCAGTTCATCGGTATGATAAATAGTAACGACTTTCATCCAGATTCATGATCTACTGTTTTATTTACGTAGACACAAAACGAGAGTTTATCGTGAGGATGAACCACGGGCATCAGTAAGTAATAAATTTCCTATCAAAATTTGTGATTCAATCGCGTGAGGGTTTTAGTTTGAATGAAATTTTTAGAGGCAAATAATGAGCAGTAAATAACCTAGTAAGTTGATATTTCCCATACAGTATAAATTACTACAAAACAGTAAACTGAATGACCAGCTGAATCTCTCGGGATTAGCAACTCCCCTAAATTCACTGTGTATTCACGTATTTTACACCCATTGAACAAATTACCATCACACCAATTTGTTGTATAATAAGGCGAGTTATGCATTTATGACTCAAATTACTGTACTTTGTAATCAATCATGTCACTTGCAGATAGTTAATTACATATTTTTAATATTAATCAAAAAAACCGTTGTGATTAATACATTCCAATATTTCGATGTTTAATCAAATAAATGAATGTCAAATAAGAGAATCAATGTTTGAATGACGCACAAAAGCGAAAAAGTTAAACGCATTTCTTTAAAAAGATCTAAGTTACTCATACTGACTGAATTAGAATTTGTTATCGTTGTCTAATTTTTAAAAATAAAGAGCTTTATGTCTAGAAACTGAACGTGTTGAAAATGCTCGTGAAGTTTCGCCTAAAGTGACTTTTCATTACTTCTAAATATATTTTTATTGCCGTCTAATTTTGGAGCCAGTCAACGTTAACTCACAGATAACTTCTCCTTATTCAGATATTCTCGACACTCACATTGGAGCAGCCGTCTTGTAAAGCTGCTCCAAAATGATCACGATCGCAATGAGTTCAAGGTTTGACAACGTCGTTAACTTCAAATTTAATTTTTCATTCTCTCCGTAACAACAAAGCTAATGAATAAGATAGCAAAAAATTAGAGAAAACCATTTTGATCGACTGCTTGTTGATCAAGTAATAAAAACTTAGCTAAAACTATATTAAAAAAAAAAAACATGCAGCTGGTTAACATTTTTGAGCACCTTGTGTTTGGGAGTTTGACCTGCATCTTTGGTGTGAATGATTTTGTGTGTAAAATTCAAGAGGAGAGAAAATGACCTCTCAAACCCTTTCAAGAAAAAGACCCTTTCAAGCCATAATTCAGTCAAAACCAATACGATCTCGCGATTTCATGCAATTAATATGTCAAAATTAATCCGGTTTAACAATTTCACGCTATTGTTTAGTCAAGAAAATACGATCTCACAATCACATGCCATCATTCAATCAAAATTAATACGGTCTCACACTTTCATCCCATTACTCAGTCAAGAGAAATCGCTACGAGCATTACAGTATTCGAGCCTCAGGCAAGTCGGCAAAAGAAAACATGACACGAATACGGCTCTAAATCTTCACTCTGACCTGCATGAGGCACTCCAGCCAAGGCTCTGCGATGTCAAGTGGCCGGGCTTCGTTGCTGATGTCGGCTACTTTGATCAGGATCATGAAGAGCTGCACATTAATGATATGACTACATAATTCAAAACACCTAGGGCAAAGTCGAAGTAGGCTTAGTTCAAATATATTATTTTGAATGCAAAATGTCAAAAGCGCTACCTGAATCCTGCACAATATCCCAGTGCCATGCTACAGCGTGAGGAAAACTTGATCAGGCCGTCTTGCCTTGAAGGAATTATGTCCGCTTTCTGAGCGTTCATCTCAGAATGTCAACCAGCGTTGAGCTCAGGTAGCTCCAGAGGCTAATTATATCTCAGTTTTCAACGTGTGGTAGACTGGTCTCGTTGCTGTTTTTCTGTGAGTTCGAGCAGATCCCCGGAAACCAGACTTATTTTCACTAGATCAACGGACTATAACATGCAGTACATACACAAATACTTATTGATATACCCCATCTATAGTAAGTAAATTTATTTTACATTCTTATGCCCTATTGAAAATCGAGGACGGTGCACCGGTGGCATATGAGTGGAAACATGGACGATTTGAGGTTGGTTTACCGTCTATTTGAGGGTCAAATGTCCAGTCTCCGCGACCATACTGCGCCCTCAATACGCCCATACTGCGACCAACTTTGGTCGGTGAACAGCTTCAAATCAACCTCAAATCACCTCTACATCCAATGAATCGCTCGCTTCGCAACCTTAATCAACTCCAAATCACGGGTGGCCACCTCTACGCAATCGCTTAAAAAACGCTCCCAGCTGCCAGTGTATGACGTCACGAGCATATATACATATGGTTGTGACGTCATACACTGGCAGCTGGGAGCCTTTCTTATCCATCGTACAGAGATCACCTGTGATTCTGATTTTGCTAGGGTGAAGAAGCAACAATATTAACATACCATGCTAACCGCACACCAACATTAAATATCTGATACCATATTTAGGATATATGAATCAATTGCGCAACCTTAACCAATACATTCCCATGGATATTTGGTAGCTACGATCAGATATTTGGTATACGAATCAATCTATCTATACAAAATGACAACATAAATCTCTAGAGACTAAATATTTTGACCTATTCTGGTCCCATTGACAAGATAGGCCAACTAACTCAGATAATCCCTCACAAAACTTATTAGTCATTAAAAGTAAGCAAGCACAGCATTGGAATAACATAATGCAAGCAGTATTCATTCACTTGGTATGATAAAATAAGTAAATTTAAAAACGTCTAAGTTACCATCCTTGTCTTTTGCGCCAATCCACATCACTGTTTGAACTCGTACATGTATACCCCCAGTCTAACATTTTTGAAACCTGCATGCATGTTTTTCGCCGCCCAAGTAATTGAATTACTTGGATAGCGTAAATTATGCATGCCCTGGCAAAAAGGTTAGACTGGGTAACCTCATAGAAGGAGCAGAAGTTTAACTCCTTGTAGATCAGAATATGTTTTTTGACTCTCATTGGGATCTCTTGGGTAGATTTCTGAATGTCAGTCCCCCCCATTTGCAAGAATTTAATTTTATTTTTTACAATGAAAAGTGCTGTAAAGAGCAATATGTTCATGCAAATATAATTTGTTGAACGTAAGCAAATAAAGTTTTGTCGCTTGCAAATGAGTATTACGGAAGGGAATCATGGGTGCCATGGCCCACTTATTGTGGCTGACTTCCTTAATGAATAACTTATGGTTCAAAATTTAATATGGTACCATACATGCCATTCCCCAACAGGCACTAACATTGATGCTTACCAAAATGCCGAAAGGAAAAATTAGATTATAAGTTAGCTTAGGCAGCCCTAACCACACAGCAAAAACGTTCCAAAGGGAAGAATGATGACAATGTTGTGAGTCATTGAATAGTCTTTCTGCTAGCCTGGATGTATATCTTTCCTTCACAATTTTGTGAAAGACATATTAATTCTTTTTCATTTCTGTAGTATTTGGGCAGTATTTTAATGAATAAACCGTTAATCAGCTGTTCTGGACAATAAAAAAGAAAATAGAAGTACTATTAAAAATATAAAGAATAATAGTTAAAAAAACATTAATATCACTTATCATTAACAATTAAGAATACATATGTATAATACATAAAGCTATTATATCAAAAAATTTGTAAGAATTGAAAAAACTTCTATCAATTAGCTAGTGAAATAAGAAAATTAAAGAAATAATATTGACGTTTTCTCAAATAATGTAATAGTCAGAACTCACATATGTGCGCTGAGATCACACTGCATCACTCAAAAAGCTATCACTATTTCAGTTATTTACACACATTGTAAAATTGAAAACTTTCAATAAAATACACTTTAAATGAGAAGCCTTCCAAGCGAATACTACTTTTTTTGTCACCCTTGTAAAAATTTTGTCATGTTAAAAAAAATCGTTTCACAAATATTTTCCATGTCTTGATAAACGATATTTATAACTTCATTTACATCAATAATTGGAAAAAATAAATTTTTCAATGCTTCCCACACTTGCAATTGTACCAATCGTGTCAGGTCACCATTGTCATCAATACGTTTAGAACAAGGTTTGTCACGTCTATTATTCATGCCCTTCACTGCTCAGTAACTCGAATATGACGAATGCTTAATATAGATTTCTATGGACCATTAATTCACGAACAACTGAATTACAATGAGTTGTACCACAAATTATGACTACTCTATGTGTTCGGAGTATGGAGGCTGTTTATCTACGCGTAGTTCGGTTAAATTTGAAACGCAGGGAACGTTTTCGTTTCAAAAATATAGTTGTTGAAAACCTAATGAAACAAAAAAATGGTAACACGTTTGCTTCAGTTACTTAAAATTCAACTTCACATTAACTGCCCTCTTGCTGTTGATAGCTAAGCAATGAATGTCCTGAACATGAAGAGCACAGCAACTACTTCTCTTCAGACAGTCACAAAATTCAAACTACCGCGATGCAGGCCTGAGTCATGCTCACGAGCTTAACGTATCGCACACAAGACGTCCGACTTAAGGGCTGCTAAAGCAATAGATCGATTTGTCGTTAAAATTACCCCTCAAAAATAGTTATATATGTGTTTTTGACATTTTAAATTGTTTTTTTTTACACAACTGAATTATTTTTGGTAAATAAAACTATAATTTGTGATTTCTTTCAGTTGATTGATGTCAATACCGGATTGTGAAATCAGACTTAACAACCACACACGCTACGTTCATCTGAGCAGCAGATACAGTATATGCGTGCTTGAAAAATTGCACGAATGCGCTTTACTCAAAGAATGATGCATGCCAAATGGGTTATATGGTAGGAATAGGCCTACTCCATACCATCATTACGAAATTAAGTCATTTATATCATCCATATAAATGACTTTATTTCCTCTTAATTCAATATACATATAGACATTTATTGCTATAGTAACATATGACAAACGATGTTAGCATTTTTTTTGTAAAAACTAGACCTTCGAAACTCATTGAACGACTGAGAAAACTAGAACTGTGAACCTGCGAATACAGTAATTCTGAATATACATATTTTGTAACGTATTCATATTTCTTCAAATCTGTCATATATCTGCACTCATTAATGACTGAAATAACTATTCATTAACTTAATTGGTACATTTTATACAAATTACTCCGTTTTCTTGGCGTACGATATCAACCCAATGTTTGGGCAATGATAATTTATATTTTTACAAATTTTATTAAATTACGATATTTTTAATTCATATGAGATAGTTTCCACTTATGTGAATATCGTACATAGATATTTACACTGTTCATTATTAGAAATAAAACTATTTACTACATTGTCCCAATAACAAGTTGATATAATAAATATATATATCTTTATTTGATATTGTCTTATTATTAGCCTATTATTGTAATCCAAGATTCCAATATCAGGTCAATAAATAATTATCAACCCAATATTGACCTAATAATTTCTTGCTACCTGGGTATGTTTATCATTTTAAATGAAACGATAAACAGTGTAAGTGTTTAGAATTAATATTTCTCCATGTATTGTTGAACCCCATCATGTATAATCACAGCATGAAATACAGTATTCACCTCCGTTACATAAATGATAATTTTATGATATTGTTGAAATGTATTTGGCTACGCCTGTGCATTTATATCCCAACAAGTTAAATATAATTGAAACGTTCCACAATACACCTCGGCAATTTGATGCACTTTCACTCGACCATAGAGTTGATCATATTTTAAAACGGGAAGTAAACTATTAGCATGAGTCATATTTACCGTATTTGGTTTGGGTGCACATTTAGAACCAGTTGCTGCAGCTACTGACGATCTGCGATAAGGATTAATTTATGCAATTGAGAATTAACCACAAATGCAGAGCAGTAATTATTGAATGGGAGAGGGCATGAGAAACAAGTGTCAGACAAACACGGTATCAGCGATTCTGAGCCAGATGGCCGTCCTTGGCCAAGTCAACCTCGAATCGCTACTAGATGCCGCGAATTAAAGACGGTGTATGGACGGGAGGCCACGGATGGCAGTGCCAATCATAACATGCTCGTAAATTGGGCGGTGTACCGTTGTTTTATCGGTCAGATGGCCGAATGACCAGTAAATCGCGGATAATAAGCCCTGTCAACCATATTCCACCGGTGCACCGTCCTCGACTTTCAATAGGGTGGCAGCAACTTCGAGGTATTATTTCTTATACCAAAGAACTCAAAGGCATATCAAAGGCAAACTCAAAGGCAAAGGCAGACCGCAGTAGTGATATTTTGTTAAAACAATAGCTGATTGGGTTGAGTGGAATTGTGGTAAAATGTCACCTTATTTTCAGTAGCTGAATATTAGGTTGCTTTGTAAATTTAGATTTATTTTAATAAAAAATTCTGACGCATGTCAGAAGTCCGAATAAAAGCGCAAGAAGCAATTACAAACTATCGTGAAATTGCAGTAGTGTTAATTAAATACCTGTTATCTCCCAGAAGTCAAACGTCTCATGCTGGACTGTATTGCTATTTGCCTAAGTCTATAGAAAATCTCCATCCTTACTCAAACAACTTAGATTCAATTAGATTCTTACCTGTAGATAATCGAATGGTAACCTACGACGTAGCAGAAGAAATAATAGATGGAGTCGAATAGTAATAGGTCGTAATTCACTGCGGCGATTTTGAAGCTTCATGAAAACAATCATGGTATTACTTTGAAACACTACATTTGGAGGTCACTTCGAAATACTGCATCAGGGCACGACCCATTCTTCCGAGCTTACCAAGTTAACGTGGGCTCTGTTCGAGAAGTCGAAATTTCTGTTAACTTCTTGGAAATCTCGGAGAATTTCGTTGTGACGAGCCATGTCCGTCGCTAGAATGCAGCGGATCACTCCCTCGCGGATCCGTCGATACTGTTCAGGACTGACGTTCCTGTCCCGCGGAATTGACGAAATTTAGCGATAAGGAATAAATTTCTAGCACTTTTGATAGAACATAGAATGAACTGAAAACACAACACAGAAGTCCACTTTTACAGGGTAAGTATTTTTTGAGAGGTTATTGGTCGAAGGTCACATTTTAAAAAGATTTTTTTACCACACGAGTTGTGCGGGAAAATTGTAAAATAGTTCAACAACACATCATGGCCGCTGATTTCTTGTGTCCGTGTGAACTAGCATTTTTATTGTAATTGCTTCTGGGAAAATAGTTTTGCGTTGTTAAACAGTTATCCTTAACATCTAAACTATTCCAATAGAATAAGAAAGACAGTTCCGGATGAAGAGACCGGCGTGGGACAAACACTGGATCGAATTTTTGAACGCCGACAGTTAATGTTCTACATGAATTTACTCATCTATATGTTTACATAAAATATCTAACTTTATAATGTGTCCTAGTTATCTAAGATAAGTCAATAAAAAAATCAGTTTTATCGAGTCGCTTGGTGTTCTTAATAGTGCAACACACTAATTTCACAAAGTCATTATTAATAATAATAATATTACTATCGAAGACAAAAATTTCTGATTCTCCGTCCTGGTTCACAACAAAAGGCGTTCTGAGCAGGAATGCTTCTCGTTAAATCAACATATTATAAAAAATTTGGTCTCCCTCGTACGCAGTCTTATCTGAATTTCCATATATTCAGATTAGATCGCTCCTTTTTAGGATTCAGCGTAAAAAAACTAAGTATTGTTTAAGGTGAATATTTTATTTGAATGTCATTCAAGATCAAACCTTCGGCATATCCCACAAGTAAATAAGAGGTCGATCATCCTCCCTTCCCTATTAAATTACTTTTTATTCTCTGATTGTAATTTTATATTTTTTACCTTTTTCATTTGCACATAACGGCTTCGAAAGGTTACATTTGCATAAGTTTTTATGTATATCTTTACTAGTAAATAAGAGCGCAATTGTGTTCAAAATTATCCAATTAACGAGTACGTATTCATCCTAAATTTTTTTAATATAAATATTAGAAAAGCCACGACAGTAATAATTTACCATAATCAATTAATCATGATACATTAAAGAACGCATCCTATTGATACTAGCTGACGATGAACCTTCAAAAACAACTTGCTTGACAAAAATAATCAGGCCTTGAACCCAGGCTCATCCAAGCGCGTTTATCAGCACAGAATAATTCAACAGTTTAATATAAACAGACCGCTATTATATTCGTGTTAAGACTACAACGCCTGAATATATCGCATGCAAGCACGCAATTGATCGACCCAGACTAGTTCCGAAGATATTTAGAACGGCCACGACCAAGCGAGAGTTAATATGGGTGTTGTCTGCAGGTCCTGGTCGTGACACGTCTCTCGATCGCGACCGTTACCTGAAAATGTTGCATTGGTGCCGTTCCAGAATCTGGAATGCGATGGAGCAGTGATGGTTCTCGAGGGGCGAGATATCGTTGTAGCGCAGGGCCAGTTCCGTGCGGGCGTTGATCTGCGACATGAGCGACGATATTCTCACAACGGTGTAGCGAGGACTGTCTTTATGTCACTCTCGATACTTCCAAAAGAAATGATAAGGAGTCCTATGAGAGTGTTTCGGAAAGCGTTCAAGGGTGAAATGCTCTGTGACAATTTTTAAGGTGATGTGATTCTGAGGTAAAGCGAGCTCAATAGGTTGAGAATGGAGTGTTCGGCAAGAGCCTCTGACGTGAGATCAGTAATAGACTCAAACGAATTCAAATAAACATTCATTCATGATTCGTTTAATTTTTATGAGCATATGCTGGGTGAGGAGCGAAGCAAATTATTAAGTTATGCAACCCCGTGTAGGAGACTGACTTGTGTCTTAAATAATTACTGTATTGTGAAGTACGCAACTTGTGAACATGAATTAATTCCCCAATATTGAATTGAGTTTAGAAGTGAGTCCACTGAATAAAACGCGTTAGGGTGAGACAACTAGATCAGCTAATTTCTTTGCAATATGTGCTAATATTTGCGTCATAATTTACTGTGAATAATGATAGAAGATGAAAGTGCCCATGACACGAAAGAACATTTTCCTCCTGCTTCTGTTCGAAGCGTGATATTTTCTCATTTCCGAGAAGAATAGAAAATAGAAAAACTGTATCATGTAATCCAGGGAAAATACAAGCTAATTACTACAAATAAGTCTTTTCTTCGGGGCAAATAGAAGTAATTATTGTAGTTAAAAACAATTTTCGTGCCACGCTGCAGGCTTTGCCCAATACTATTGTGGTGCTGAGCACAAAAAGAATGAAACTGAAGGTATAAAAAGAATATAAACACGAATTAAGCAAGTTAATTGCAAAAAATATTAATGGAGAGCATTGATAATAACTTGTGTGATAATGGTATACACCTTAAGTGTATACCATTCAGTGTTAAGTGTCTTAATAGACACTGCATAAGGTGATTGAATTCTTCGAATATCTCACAGATGATTAATAAGTGAACATAATCGTGGGGAAACATAAACACACTCATGTCAATAACTTCAACGAACCGTAACACAAGGCTCATTCTAATATGAGACATGAATCAATTCTCAAGTAATCATACTCTGCAATACACGAAGCATCAGTAACAAAATCAAGCCAATCTCAGGGAAGAAAGTCAGGAGCCCCCTCACCTGGTATATGTTATTGAAGCCTGGGTGGTCGAGGTCGTGACAGATGCACGAAGTGAGGAGGATCATCACGTCGAGGTCTCCCAGCTTTTCCTGCAGCCGACACTTGCATATGAGGCCGTACATCTGCACGCAGATGCAAGTAGATCGAGTATTATATGTCTGCACGCACGTGTAAATAAATCGAGTATTATACGTCTCCCCGCACGTGCAAATAAATCGAGTATTATACGTCTCCACGCACGTGCAAATAAATCGAGTATTATATGTCTGAACGCACGTGCAAATAAATCGAGTATTATATGTCTGCATGCACGTGCAAATGAATCGAGTATTATATGTTTGCTACCACTCCTGGTGAAAGACTATTTATGTTCACAGAAGGCTTTTCGAAAGGGTAATACTCAAATTAGAGTAGTTTTTTGGTTGGTAAACACCGAAAAATATTTTTGACACTGAAAATAAGTGCCAACAAAATTACCGAACAATACAATCGGGACAAAATGCCTATTCACTGCATCGATAATTGTTCAAATAACCTTAGATATGTAACTAACTTTATTTGCAAATTTTGACGTTTATCACTTTTTTAAATACACAAAATCTCTACTGAATAGTTATCGACGAAAGGTTTCATGAACGTTAAAATTTTTCTTGCGTATTATGAAACTAAGATTCATCACCACATTCCAAAATGTATAAACAAGTAAACATTCCTTTGGAATGAAAAATGAAAAAAACCTTAGCACCCAAAATACTAAAAATATCAACAGAAACACTTTAGGTGTGATATTTTTAAGTTGTATTAGAAAATACCACAAAAAAAGTTTTCAACTGCGACTCAGTAATGATCGCTGTCTGCCGAAATCAGCAGCCAAGTGTAAGAATAAGATCACCTAAGCCAGTAATCTGATGAACTATTCAAAGTATCAAAAAAAGAAATCCTTTAGCCATTTGTGTGACGCACAAAAATAATCTAAAGAAATACTTAGTTCATCAAGACAGATAATCCTCAAATCATTTGTGTGACGCAGAACAATAATCTGAAGAATAATTTGTTCACGAAGACAGCTAATCCACTGACCATTTGTGTGACGCAGAACAATAATCTAAAGAATAACTTGTTCACGAAGACAGATAATCCACTGACCATTTGTGTGCCGCAGAACAATAATCTATAGAATAACTTAGTTCATGATGACAGATAATCCACAGACCATTTGTGTGACGCAGAACAATAATCTAAAGAATAACTTAGTTCATGATGACAGATAATCCACTGACCATTTGTGTGACGCAGAACAATAATCTAAAGAATAACTTGTTCACGAAGACAGATAATCCACTGACCATTTGTGTGACGCAGAACAATAATCTAAAGAATAACTTAGTTCATGATGACAGATAATCCACTGACCATTTGTGTGACGCAGAACAATAATCTAAAGAATAACTTGTTCACGAAGACAGATAATCCACAGACCATTTGTGTGACGCAGAACAATAATCTAAAGAATAACTTAGTTCTTGATGACAGATAATCCACAGACCATTTGTGTGACGCAGAACAATAATCTAAAGAATAACTTAGTTCATGATGACAGATAATCCACTGACCATTTGTGTGACGCAGAACAGTAATCTAAAGAATAACTTGTTCACGAAGACAGATAATCCACAGACCATTTGTGTGACGCAGAACAATAATCTAAAGAATAACTTGTTCACGAAGACAGATAATCCACAGACCATTTGTGTGACGCAGAACAATAATCTAAAGAATAACTTAGTTCATGATGACAGATAATCCACTGACCATTTGTGTGACGCAGAACAATAATCTAAAGAATAACTTGTTCACGAAGACAGATAATCCACTGACCATTTGTGTGACGCAGAACAATAATCTAAAGAATAACTTAGTTCATGATGACAGATAATCCACTGACCATTTGTGTGACGCAGAACAATAATCTAAAGAATAACTTGTTCACGAAGACAGATAATCCACAGACCATTTGTGTGACGCAGAACAATAATCTAAAGAATAACTTAGTTCTTGATGACAGATAATCCACAGACCATTTGTGTGACGCAGAACAATAATCTAAAGAATAACTTAGTTCATGATGACAGATAATCCACTGACCATTTGTGTGACGCAGAACAGTAATCTAAAGAATAACTTGTTCCCGAAGACAGATAATCCACTGACCATTTGTGTGACGCAGAACAATAATCTAAAGAATAACTTAGTTCATGATGACAGATAATCCACTGACCATTTGTGTGACGCAGAACAATAATCTAAAGAATAACTTGTTCACGAAGACAGATAATCCACAGACCATTTGTGTGACGCAGAACAATAATCTAAAGAATAACTTAGTTCATGATGACAGATAATCCACTGACCATTTGTGTGACGCAGAACAATAATCTAAAGAATAACTTGTTCACGAAGACAGATAATCCACTGACCATTTGTGTGACGCAGAACAATAATCTAAAGAATAACTTAGTTCATGATGACAGATAATCCACTGACCATTTGTGTGACGCAGAACGCGTGCTGGAAGTTATGGAACGGAACTTGGTTGTAATGAAGGTAGACAAGCGACAAGAAGTTCCGTAGAACATCAATTTCAATGTCAAACTTCTCCAGGAGTCCGAGGTCTTGGTACCTGAATAAATGGTGAACATTGGGCGGACTTGAGTCAACTCAGTGGATCAAGATGAGGCGAGAGCCCGAAAAGGAAATATTTCATCACAATCGTGTAAACGAGGTTACATACTGATTGAGAAATATACTTTTTGACATCAAAATATTTTTCATATATTTTGAGCATACGTTCATTCTGACCAGTTATCAAATTTCACCTTGAAGATAGAAAGAAGTGCTGTGGCTGACATCTAATTCAAAAAAGATTAATTTTAAACGAGAAAGGAAACAATAAAAAGTATTCTGAAGCAATCATTTATGATGAAATTCATTAAGAATGGCAGGGGCTTAATATTTTCACAGAAGCTCATGGGAGTGAGTGACTGAGTAGAAAATAAAGCACAAAATTTCTACGAAAGGAGACACTTTTGATGAGTTTATTGAAAATAATTGAAATAATTTGTGATATACTGTATGTATTAGCCGCTGTGCCTTCATTTTCGTCATTCTCAAGCCCAAGTTCTCTCATAGTATACGTATTTTAGATATTCAGTTACATTTGCCTAAACAAATTGAACATAAGGAAATTTTCATTTCAAACGATCCGAAACGCTTAAAGTACTCATCGTGCAGTGTTACCGATGGTGCTAGCCTTTGACACGCAATAGAAATAGCCTACTTAATTGCGCTGGGGTCTGCTGACGTGAATGAAAGAAACATGCTCGATTCAATCATGAGCAAATACACTCACATGTGCTGCAGCAACATGAGCACCTCCCAGTCCTCCCAGGCCCAGTTGTTGAAGGTGGGCAAACGCAGGCACTGCGCCGTCTCCTCCTCGACCACGGAATCCCTGTAGTTCATCGCGCGTTAGTCCCAAACCGATCTTTTTTCTGCTTGTCACCAAGTGATCAGTTGAGTCTCCAAAACAGAGTCTAAAACTATGCAAGAAAGTAATATGGATGAGAAGTAGAGTCTTTTTCTGCATGCGACAAAGTGATCAGTTGAGTCTCCGAGAAAAGGTCTAAATTGAAGCAAGAACGTAATGTGGTTAAGAAGAAAGAAGTCATTTTATACATTTCACACAGTGATCAGTTGAGTCTTCTAGAAAGTGATCACTTGAGTCTCGAAGAAAGAGTCTAAATTGATGCCAGAACGTAATGGGGTTGAGAAGTAGAGAGAAGTACAGCGGATCGCCATTAGTCGTAGCTTTTTGAATAAAGATTGAATCAATGTGAACAATGACGAAGTCGTGGTACTTTGCGCTGACCAATGGAAGAAGTGATATGTAAATTAAACAAAACATGAGTGTTTAGAGAGCAATGTCGTGAGTAACTAAACTATTTTCAAGTACCATTGTACTGCAAAATTGAACATAATTCGAAAACAAAGTTTCCATGTATTCTAAAATGAAAGCAGTTATAACTAAATGATTTAGTAAGTGCATACTTAGAAAGAAGATCAAAAATTAAATATTTTGTAGTGATCACCATTCATTTTTTCGGCGATGTACATCAAGCATGCGAAAAAAAGCAACACCATGTAGTCAAGTTAAACATACATTGAAACCGGTAATCCTTAATAAGGAAACATGTGTATGTCGTCACTCCTCAGAATTAAAAAAATGTGCACGATTTTCATGGCCAAACGTGAAACTTAAAAATAGTAACTGACATTCGTAGACACAAGAGTTAATGAGATGTAATATTTCGACGTTACCAGAAAAAAAGGGGAAGAAAATCCCTTTATTCGTGCAGAACTTAGGTAGTGTTTGATTCAACATTTTAATAAGCGCACCCGTGTCGTTGGTTTTAATAGATGGAATTTGTATGAATGTAGAACTACTTTACGCACGTGACCAAAGCATAAACTTTAAGAAAAAGCTTCAGGTAATCAGCTACGACGTACTGTTAAAAAATGAGCTTTGAATAAGTGACCACTAGAGTAAAAACACGCACTAAATATACGTAAAAGTAATGTGAAGACTGAGAAAATACTTAATACAGGGAGCCACAACGAGTATTTTTTTTAAAGTCTGCTGTATAAGTACCAGCAAAGTTCAATTAAATCAATAACTTAACCAAAGATTCAGAGCAAGTAATGCCTCACCAGATCTCCCTAAAACGGGCAAAAACGTGGGTGACATCTTCGTCGAGCTTGCGGCGGTAGTGCACTCGCTCCCAGTACGGGTGGGAGCTGGCGCGATACGAGCGCGGGCACGGGATGCTCTCTCCCCGACACACCTCTGCTGGAGACGTCACTGAGTGTTAGTGTGTTAGGCTGAATGCAGCTTAGAATATCTGATGCAGAGCTCGCTGTAACCATTGTCTACATGTTTTCATTGACAAGGCAAAATTTGACATATCTGGTGCAAATTACAAAGGAAATGTGGTCACAAATTTATTATCAGTTATCATTGGCGGAACAAAATTTTACGGATCTGTTATAGAGATAATGTCGCCACAAATTTAATGTCTGTTATCATTCACTGGGAAAAGACCCCTATACCTGCTGCAAATTGCAAAAGAGATTCCACAAAATAATTTTCTGTTATCATTGGCTCGTAATTTGACCGCATGGATAGTCTGTCTCTGATTGAAGGAAGAGCTCAATTCCTGGATGTGTTCCCAGTAGTAAAAGCATACTTACCAATGAATTAAAAACGCACTTGTCATGGAACAATGGAAATCCATAGGTTTGTCTGAAATGTGTTAAAGAGGACAATGTAGTCGTTTTGGGGTTGAGAATGGTCAAATAAACCAAATATACTTTCAAAATTTCAAGCATTTCAGATATACTTAAAAATCTCCAGAGAAAGGTACACACAAATAAAGTCACTAATGTCCTCGAGTAAAATGAGAATCTGCTTGTGCTTTCAGCGTGTGAGAAAAAGTAGAAATTTCGATAGTTATTAATTCACACAGTGCAGCAACATTCACATTGATACAAAAATGTAGGTTTCGTTGATAGAGTTTCAGAAATAAAATTGGCTGAAATAAATTTGAAGCAGCTCCAACAGGCATCAGAACAATTACAATCGCAGTACTTTCCCGTTGGCAGGATTTAATTTTCGTGAAATACACTGATTCCCTTGCAGGGATAATAGAAATCATGGTTATGTTCGTTAAAATCATTGATTTCCACAATTCACTCAACAATGCACCACCACACATCAGACAAAAGCGCGCAACAAATTTGCCACAGCCTGATCGGTCGGAATAATTCATTAAGCTAGCGCTGCAATTCCACTAATAGTCATTTTTTTCTGTATCCTCGGTCAACATGTATCAGTGCTTGCTAGCGTAATATTCCTGTAAGCATAAAACCTTTTCGTCGCATTGACTGACCTTCTCTGAGCATTGCATAGCGCTTGCGATTGTTTCCTTCAGACTCTATTTATCATTTTTTTCTTATGGAAACTATGAATATCCTAAAAAATAATAGCGTCAGAGATCGTTTAGTACTAATTTTCAAGCACTCACTATTTAGACATTTGCTCAGTTTAATTATTTTATATTTTGGATGTTGCAATGCCATAATTGAATTTTGGGTATTTCAACTTCACCTCAATAGCACAACTCCGTGCTCTGTGACTAAGTTTTACAGAAACAAATCTTGCGAGGCTCAATTGATATTTTGTTTAATTGAAATCCTTTATAGCTGTTCTCATCCTGTTGCATTACGTAGCATTAACCATTTTCAATGTTATATTTTCGTTTCCGTTCGCCAGTAAATATGGTAAAATCCAGGACAATGGTTCCTAGCTTTACTCGAGGATCTGTTCAAGCAGGTTAAAAAAATTCTTCTTTCATGTCAATTTGCAAGAATGTGCAATAATTACAATCATTGCCCTCGTGTCTCACAACATACGAGTGCAGCAGGATCTTGCCCATTGTACATCTTTCTCATTCAATGTATATATCAGTGACTTCGGTCTCACAGACACAGAGTTCGAATGAAATAAATATACTTTCGCCATTCTAAAATGCATTTTCCTCACGAAATGTAGGACCTGCTAGTAACACATTCAGCTGCATCATGCGCTTGACACTTCCTCCTTATTAAAGACATTCTATTACTTTTGAAAATGCATCGTGAACATTTGCAATTAAGTTTTTATTGTCCATGTGATCAAGATCAGAGATTCTATTGTATTTAATTAGAGTATACGAAATAGTGCTGTATAACTAGTACTCGTATGCAATGGCGTGTACATTATTCTTTAGATCTATTCTATATCCTAACAGACATCATAACTGTGAGTGCCATAACCAACAAAGTTATGACAAGAGGGTCTCGGTTTCAACACTAGATTAAAGTTTATTATTCGTTACGTGAATAAATTTGAAAATTTGCTCGCGATGAATTTAGATGTTTCGCACACGAACCGTTAGTGGAACCTTGGCCATTGTTTAAAACTTCACAAGAAATTCATTGAACTCTGAGTTCATCCTTTACAAATATTTTTAACTGACGTCTAACTAACCGCAGTAAAGCGAAATAAACCGAAACAAGAACTAATTTCCGGAACTAATATCCTAGAATTAGACCCGTGCCTAGGGAAAGTGAAGCAATGTAAAATTCAGCAGACAAGGGCACTTGAGAGGGTCATAGAAAGTTAAATTTCTCAAAAAATTCCAGATTTGACAAATTCCCGGCTTATTGAAAATTTCAAGGCAATGTGGCGAGTCGTAATTCTTCAAGGAACAGATCAGGAGGCGCAATTTCGAGGTATAAAATACACAACGTCGAGGAGGTTGAAACCAAAATAAAGCAAAAGAAAAGGTTCTGCAGCAATTTTTCATCACAGAGGCGTTTTATTAGCAATTTGTGACCGAACAAGTTCGGAAATCAGTAACTGAACACTGTAGATCTGCTATGATTTTTTGTAGTTTAGCACTTATTTTGTTTTTCTCCTGTAGCTATGTATTCAGGTCACTTTCATCTGACGAGTTTCCAAGGAGAGTTGATTTCTACTAACGGCCATGAAGTGCAAATACCTACGAAGCACGAAGGTAAATTTCAGGTATGAGATTTTGAAGTTCTATGCTTGAGACTGTTGAAGGTATTGCGTGGCACGCAATTTGCTCGAAAAACGGAATTACGCTGGAGGAACTCAAAGAATGCTCGGAGGTAAACCTGGACGAAATTTTATTGAAATAAACGTCACTTCAGTAAGGTGAAGGACACCACTTCGGCTGAAACCAAGAAATGTTGTACAAAAAATGTGAAGCAGGATGGAAGCATCATCCATTTTGAAAAACCAATGATAAAATTGATTGTGAAGCTTTTGTTTCGTTCTTTAACACAGCTGTTTCTCATGTACTCATGTTCATTCTTACAAATGTTTTTCTCTTTACAAGCTCAAAATGTAGGAAAATTAAATCCAGTTATTAATTGTTCAAATCAAGCACCGAATTGAGAACACAATGGTGAGAAATATTTGTCCGTGCAAGTTGAGGATACCTATAAAAAACGTAGAACCCAAGGCTCGGTGGCACATAAACAGTATTACTAAACAGATAGCTCAGATCAATTCTCAAAGACAATGTGCGTCCCACAGACCTGGCAGTGATGTTAAATGCGTCGCTTCGAGGCTGCGACGGAATGTGTCCACAGCGCGGCGCAGGTCTGACACCACCGGCGGCAGGTCGGCTCTCAGCGCTGCCACGGTCTGCTCCACGGCTTTCAGTCTGGACCCGGAGATGGTTGCAAGTAACGTGAGAGTTCGAAAACAAGCAATATGCTTCGAATTTTGAGCAGATTCGTGTGAAAATTAGTAATATGCTTCGTATTTTGAGCAGATACGTATGAAAACTAGTAATATGCTTCGTATTTTGAGCAGACACGTATGAAAACAAGTAATATGGTTCATATTTTGAGCAGATTCGTATGAAAACTAGTAATATGCTTCGTATTTTGAGCAGATACGTATGAAAATCAGTAATGTGCTTCGTATTTTGAGCAGATTCATACGAAAACCAGTAATATGTTCCGTATTTTGAGCAGATTCGTACGAAAACCGGTAGCGCACTTCCTATTTTGAGCAGATTCGTACGAAAACAAGTAGCACACTGCCTATTTAAAGTAGATTCGTACGTGCATAGTAGATGGACAATGTTAAATGTATCAGCCATAAGTAGATTGTACAGATAAGTACAGAAAAGAAACTACAATACACCTCGTCTTTTACTAATATTCGTGTGTGCGCCGTACATGGATAACGCTAAATATATCGGCCGTAGTATATGTAGAGAATAGAACATGTATTAATTCTATTATTGTTTTCACTTTACAATTTGTATTTTTTTAATGAAATGTGAGTGTGTTACAAAATACCTGCCACAGACACGCAAAGCATCCGACTATTTTTCAGATACTCAGAAATTTTAATATCTTCTGTTCGAGTAAATAACCAAAAATTCACTCATCTAAACTTTTTTCTCGCTCCCTCCCACCTAGGATGCAAATTCTGCACGAACGATCAGTGTGCTCTAAATTTATTATCCGGGCTTAGTTGACATCCCTGTACACGGAAGCGGGCGTGATACTGGCCAACACAAACATCATCTGACGCTGGGATGGAACTGATCACTGCCGGTGCACACACAAAACAAAAAAAAAATCTGCAGCGCTGTTGGAATGCGCGAGCTACAGCAAAGCCACGAACTGAATTTACAATGATGACAAGACCCTCCTTCTCTTTGACAGTGGCGCTGTACAGCTGGGACAGAGGACACAGTCAGTAGTGGCAGCTGGGACAAGAAATGAAACTAGAGCTATGGCTACGCAACAATTCATAGCCACAGGTGCAGTTCAGCGATTTTACTAATAATCTCCTACAATACGTTGAAGGTACGTGGAAAAATAAAGAATGGACAATTATTCTCTCGGTTTTGCCAGCCAGTTGTAGAGAAAGCAAAATCTAATTTTATGAGGGGTCGCAGCAATGAAATATACTACGTCAAAATAACCATCACCAATTAGAGTGAAAAATTTAACACTGAAGAGTTTAAATCCTAAATGAACGCTATCAACATCTGCCTTTGGAAACAATTCCTTCAGAGATTCACAACATCTCGTATCAGCACTTTTTTTATAGAAGGTGTGTTGATTATAATTATTGAACGAGAGACTATTGATCAAATAGAATCATATGTCCCACAAAAATATCAAAAAAACATTGATACGATTTTTCATTCACTTTGAATGGAAATAAAACTAATTATTTTTACAACTGTAAACCAAACAAATATTTTCTAACCTAAAATATTGTTGAAACATGTCTGTAAACGTTTCTTCACACCCGTTGAATGAAAGCAAGACTGATAAATTTTTTCAAAAAGCCAGCAAACAAGTATTTTCTCAGACAAGTTATAACTGGAACATATCTAAAATCGAACAAATCAAAGATACGAAAAAAAATTCGTAAACTTCATTCTGTAATTGCAACCACAAGAGTTAACATTTGCTTTGGCAAACAAAGATTTTACAAACATTGATCAGAATGGTAACTTTTTTTTATTAAATGCTTTGTTATCAAATTGCACTGGAACTGTCTTCGGTCGTAAAACCTTCTCTATAACAATAATAACAGAAATATTAATTCTTCAATAATATAACTCACATATTTTGCCCCAATTTGCCATAAGATTCACTCAAAATGCACTCAGCCTTCAAGATGTCAGGACATTTGCGTACCAAGGACGCATCAAAGACGTATTTTATTCCGAAACGAGGAATTTTGGATACCAGCACAAGCCGCTGTACTGATTAAATGCGTGTTTGTTATTATTCATAAAGGTTGTTGAAACTATTCCTTCAGGCTCATACAACAGAGCAGGCAGATGCACAACCAGCGCAATATGTCGGGAACTTCGCTGGGAACTTCGCTGTCAGGAACCAAAATATAAACTGATCTACTTTGCTTTCTCAATATCTACTGTAGATGGACCTCGAAAAATATCATTATTTTGTTCAAAATGTAAAAATATTTATCCAAGATCCTAAATTTTGTCTTACACAAATATAACAAACACAACTGTTGGATAAATCATTATATAAATATCTTTGCTGAAATTCGAATGTTCATATTGCAATTCATTTACGGAAAGCGTTGATGCTTTAGAGGCGTGTTCAATTTGTTCTCTTTTAACAGATGATTGGAGCATTGAAAGAAATTTAAAATTAATTTTTGTATGAAAACGAGGTGGAAATAGTGCTTCACCATGTAATGCTTCTGCATCGAAAAGATTAATTATTAAGTATTATTTAATTATTAATAATATGTACCATGAATGTGACTTGGAATTGATACATACTTCTGTTGCTCAATACTATGTGTTTTCTACTGAAAATCAATGTATTACATGCTATTTTCCTGCATTTTATACCTGATATGTCCTTAATGGAAAACCCATGACGTGTTTTCCTCTAATAGACGTTATATATGTAAAGCAATGCCCAAGAAAAATCTATTGCATGCCATGAAACTCTTTAAAAGTATTACCTAATTCACAATACACAATGTAAATATAATACCAATTGTAAATGAATTTTAGAAAAGTGAAAGACGATATTCGGTGTTTGATGAACCTATCACATATGTGACAAGATTTTCGGGAAAATGCAGAAAACTCTACGGTGTATAGAACCAAGATTTAACTTACTTTTTGATTAATCCAATACAATAAAGTTGAACTCATTCTACGGTAAATTCCGTAAGGAATAACCATAGAGGTTCAGTGTTTATAAGCAGTATAATACACGTTTCAATGCGTGAACTTAAGACTTTATAGTTAGAGTGTTATACGTCATGTATTATTCAAGGAGTTTCTCATAGAGAACAGTGTGTAATACTATTATGAAAAACATACGAATGTCTTCCCTAATGACCTTCCTATAAATGGCCTAAAATGGGTGTCTTCTATTAAAAAACTGAATTTGAAATCAAATTTGGATGAGCGTTGAAATTTTTAACTACTGATACTGAATTACTGAATAGCTATGTGGGAAATAATAATACCAAAGAATATCTTACCTAATAATACCCATGGTGTGTTTATTAATTTGATTGGTGTCTTGTTCTTTCGTCTCTCTGTGACGTTCATAAGGATGCTTAATGACCGTATCTGTGGTATGAGTTTCACTAGTGCATAAGTACAAGAATATTTTAATTGCGGGTGCTATAAGGATGGATGTATTTGCTTGTCATCCACATCTGCAAAATTTATTAGATAAAAATATTGAATCTCGTTATTTTTGACGGGCTGTGCGTGGGAAGTAGGTATTTCTGAGTCAGTTTGGAGACCGTGGGTCAATACACTCAGCAAACAACCTCGCCTGAAATCACATTGGCATTTGGTGTAGTGGTTCCAGTAATTTTTCCTCATTCACTATTTCTCCATTATAAGTTTTGAATCTCAGGAGGTCCATATGGATAAAATAGCGCATTTTTATTTCATCTCCCTTTTAGAGTCGTACTAGTACTGGAAAAAAACTAATCAAAAATAGGCGCAGTACCAGACCTGTACCAATGCAGTATCAGTAAACAATCCAGACTTCAGGGCTGCGTTCACTGAGCAGCAGTGGTATCCAGATGGGAGCTCGTAGCACGGTAGAGGAAACCAGGTAGGGTCAAACCAGTCTTTTTTTTCGTTGACGGTGTTGCTATACTGACGTCACAGCAACGAACCAATAGCATGACCCTACCTTGTTTCTTTTACCGTGGCTCGTAGCCACAGTTTACCCGTAGGGTTTTCACCTAATGTACACTGACGCAAAGCGTACTGTTTGAACTGCTAGAGGCTACAAAGATTAGCTACAACTAGAAATATCAGCGCAATGCGTACATAGTTCTTGTACTTTCAATCAACTGTATGAAGAAAACCATTGAAACATAGCACTAATTACTTCCGAGATGTTTGCTAATGGTAATGGTCACTAGTGTGTTCTTCCCTAATGAGCTGCGAACTGCAATCATTTATTATTTATAAAAAATATTAAATGCGCGCAGCGAGCACCTGAACAATGTGGGTAAAAGTTTCCGACACCAACTAAAATTTACGAAAAACTACTGGAATTAACAAGATAAAAATGAGATAACTGCTTCATGTAAAAACGACAATCTTTCTTGTCATTATGATGTAAATACTGTTAAATTAACCATAATGTTAACCTGGATTTTTCAAAATTATTGCTTGCCGTATCGTAACTATTCATGTGTTTTGTATTGATAGGAGGACACTAGTGTGAAATTCGAAGACCCTCAATGAAATGAAAATTTTTTTCTTTTTTGAATTAAATATTGAAATAATCATTAAATTTAGGTCAGTGAATAAGAATGCCTCAACTCATATTCCGTGGAGAAAATCATTTCTTAAATTCAACGTTTCTTTCAATTATTTCTTGAATTCAACGTTTCTTTCAATTATTTCTTGAATTCAAAGCTCCAAACGACTTCGATGTTTTCTTCTGCAATCGAAAAGAGCCCAAAAACTAAATTATTTTGTTCTCAACCAACCAAGGGGGGAACCATTAATTAATGAGAGTGCAGCAAAAACGACATTTCATCTGTTTAGAGGTCCTTTCTGTGTCCACATAAGATTCTAGACAAACCAAGTAGAGAGGATAATTTTGACTAACCGAAAGTACTAAGTTCTAGCTAACCTGCTCTAAAATCATCGTTCTTCTAGACAGAATAATTTAGAGTTCATTTGAGAAGGAAAACAGAATGATACTTTACCTGTTCTCGAGGTCCATGAGGTTGAGATCAATTTGGCTGATTTTGGAATCTGGAAATGAGTAAATAACACTCCGTTAATGGGGCGAATAATTTTCAAAAAGCTATCTTGCTGGATGAAATAAAACTTTATCTCAGTTGTTTTCTTGCTAGTCCTTTTATTTTCTGGAACTGTTGATGGAAATGAAACGAAGAAGAATGATCTGAAGATAGTATGACAGTGAATAAATATCAACTCTCTTGACTGGAGCCCTTTAAAATATTATGGCAAGAATTTAGCTGGCTGAACAATTTTTGCCCTGAATAGTTTGATCATGAAGAGCAGAAACGTAAAGTGAAAAATGAATCCTGTAAATTACAAACGTGTTCGGAGCAGAATTGGAAAACAGGGTCATTAAAGAACTTCCAATTACCAATAGCACCGTATTCAAGTGATTACCTTAATTTCATGAGACGGATCCCGAGTATGGAGAGAGAACTACCTGACTTTTTAGTTAATTTCTTTAAATAAAATCATAGCCGTTCACAACACATTTTGTTCAAAGAAATATTAGTACTCTAAAAAAATTCTTAAGCCCCTCAAACTCTTCTGGCCATCTCAATGAACAACTGAGAACATAAAATAACTTTCGAAAAATGTACCTTCATGCATAGTGTTCCTATCGTGTTTTATACCGTGAACTAGGTACCAAATTTTAATCGTGAATAAGAAATTAATAATTTAAATCAAATCATGCTCTGAGAATACCTTGAGCCTCTTCGAATTGCAGAAAAACTAAACTGCTTCTGAGTGCGACTCAAAAAGGCTAACATAATTCCGCAAAGTTTAAAGTGGCCGCAATAGTTCGAAGGCAAGTTACTGCCGCAGCAGAGTTCAAGGTCTTGAAAAACTTTTAGAAACAGTGCCCAGAGCATGTCAATTGAGACATATTTTAACTCTTGCTATTGCATCGATTTTCTTGGCACTGTTGTTGGTTGAAAAATGAAGAAAAATTCTGCATGGAAAAACAAGTCATTGATAAAAGAGAATTTGAAAAGGTTCTCAGTATAAGATCCTGAAATTTAGAAAAATTCAATCACATGGAACAAAGTTAAACAGATTTCTCTATGAATATATCGACAAAGAAATTTCCCCACCGATTTCAACAGCGCTGCTTTTAAGGAAGTACTTCAAAGGCATCAAACAATCAAAATTATATCCAATGAATTTAACGATTCGTCCGATGCTTCTCTTCATACACAGTACTCAGTCTAACAAAACTCAAGCTCACGATATCAGAGAATTTCATCAAAGGAACCAAGTGGCAAAAGAAAGTAGGAGAAAGAAAGCCTTCCTCAGTTTTGAGGCGCGCAACAAGGGGGCGCGGGCGCTGCAAGCCAAGTTTGCTGTTCCTTGGGGAGACAAAGGGGCTCCAGTTGTGGTCTCCCTGCACGAGCTAGCGAACATAGTGAGAGTGCCAATATAAGCGATGGCGCACGCAAGAACGCCAGACACTGACGTCACACCCGTCTCCCCGGAGGCAACATAAGATTGTTCCTTCGTTATCAGGTCTCGAGGTCAGCTCTACGACATCAGATTTCAGAAATTCATGTCCAAAGCATTTTGATATTGGTAGAACGAAATGTGAAGAATTTTGCAGAAATGCTTATTGAATTGATTGAGGTTGATGCTACTTTTGATGAGCGATTATTATCTTAGTGCTGATGCCATTCAGTTCCAGACAACTAATATTTAGGACGTTGAATATTTTTTGTGCAGATTTTTCCTGACATCAGTTAGAAAAATGAAATGAAAGTGAGTTATAACTGGCTGCGCACTATACATCCGTTAAGAAATTCATAACATACATCTAAGTAATTTCTTCCCTTTGACTTAGGTTGTACTTTCATAAGCTTCTGCAACATAGATTGATGGACTGCGAATAATGATTGTTATTCAAAATTGATTTTTCTCGCTATATTACTTGCTCAAGTACTTACATGAAGGACCGATTAAAAATATATAAAGACTTCGTCGTTTGTGAGTGAGCACAAATTTCTTGGTCAGAATTGGGAACATTCGGGCTCAAATATTTTTTCACTCACCAAAATTGTGTTCCGTTTCAGCGCTGACGCTCATTGAGCACTGAATTTAAAGCACTTGTTTACTGATCTCGGCTCAGCTCGGAGAACTGCGCGTAGTGTGTAGCATTAAGTACTGCTCTCAGTCACCATTTGCCAATGTCAAAACAAAATCAGATCCGCCGAGTCATATTCGTGTCCTACCGAAACGATTATTTGCGATGAGTAAGATTGAATATTGAAGGTTAAAGATAAATTAACTCATGAATAGAGTGACATATACGTTGATTTTTTAGAACGATGCAGCTGATAAAGAGGCGTCATAGAAAATTAGTAAAGTAAAAGAGAAGATCTCGAGTGAATTTTCAGCAGCAATCGAAGAAGTTTCACTCTGATAGCAATACAAACAAGGAGTATGATGTCCAATTTGGTAGGCTGATGCCTAATTTGCTACAAAGAAAGGCTCAGCTTCGAGCACGCCTATAGTAAACAGTTCTTATACGAGTCAATTTTAAAGAGGACAAAATGCACGACCTTCCATTCGAAATAAAAAATTTGAATGTATCAAAATTTCTCATTGGAGTTGAATATGCATAAGACTTTTTATCAGAGTCGAAGGATCAGTGCTGTGTTGATAAAATAAATACACATCAAGGACGGTGCAATAACTATTAAAGTTTCCGTTGATGGTTTAGTGTTAATTTTCTAACGAACATCAAAATTGTAGATATTATTCATAACTGTGAAGTGCTTGCTGGTTTTATTGTAAAAATAACAAAAACCTGCTCTAGTGAGGTAGGAATTATCATGATTAGCGCTAACATTGGCGCAGAGGCAGTATCCATCTTTAAGTTCTAAAGTTTCTTAAGTCCTTATAACTCGAAAACAAAGGAGTTTTGGGCAGTTTATCTTTCATGAAAATCGATTTATTCTGAGTATTTCTATCTATGGTTGAAATTTGTCAGCACACAACAAAACACCCTATATAGGGGACTTACTACGAGAGAGAAGTCGAACAAAAAACATTCACATTTGTTCAAATAGAATGAATCGCTAGCGCGCAGCTCCTCTCGAATATACTCAGAAAATCTGCGTTGCGTGGGGGCGTGCAGCTAAAGATAGCTCATGAGCAAACCATTGTTTCTAAGAGAACCGCGTGATAATGACTAGAGATTTTGCTCTCTTTGTTAGAAAGTCAGCAAAACCAGGCGAAAAAATTGCCTGTACGCAGAAGAAAGGGTACGAGGAACAGCCCATAATTTCTCGTAGAAGTGGGATTTAAACCGAGCATAATCAATACTCCCGAAAAAGGTAAACGGATGGTGAAAGTCAGCAGAACACGATGCGCTGTGTAGCGTTCGGAACATTGAAGAGTGAAGGAAATAGGCTCCAGAGTTTTCAATTGACACTGAGATGGGTATACAGGCTGCAACTTCGAGATTAATGACCAATTTAAAAAAATTATCGGAAGAGTAGTACAATATTGAAACATGAATGCACGGAGCATATTTTGATCGAATTTTCACGAAATTTTATAATATCCAATACATTTCAGAAGTGGCGCTAATGCTGCGAAGCTTACTTCAAATCTGTTACTATCGTTGTCAGGAGAGTGCTGATAAAATTAAGAAGTAGGATAGAGCTAAAACATATGATATGTCATTAAGCTGAATAACAAGAGATTGGAAAGCAACTTGAAAAGACATCAGTGAACTTTTTCGCTTCTCTGTAATCAGTTGAAGGCTGCAAAAAAAGAATAGATTATGTTGCACAGTGCATTAGACGTTAAAAAATACAAATTACTAATCAACAAAATCAAAATTAGTTAACCATTAAAATATCTTATGAAAATTAATTATCTGAGTTATTAAAAATTCTTGAAACTACATCAAAAGGCAGTGAGATTTCTCTAAATAAAGTACGTGAACAACCGATCAGTTTAAAACAGATATGTGAGTTAAGGTCGACTGCAAAAACTGCCATTATTTAGTAGCGGGTGGAAATGTGTTTCAAACGGTTCTATAGTTTCTGTAACTTTCATGTCTCTCTGTGGCTAAAGCACAGATACTGACTGCACATTTCCTATCATTTCAAATGCATAGAAAACTTTTAGAAGTATGGATGAAAATAATTGAATTGTGAACGCTATTTACGATCTTTATTGCAAACACGATGATTGATTTTAGGTCATAATTACATTTTATAAATTTTCTCACTAGTAACCTCAGTGGGACAGCAAAAGATACAAAGGAAACGCAAAAATGGGTACCTAAACTTCATTGCTTCATTAGGTATCAAATGCTGCTAGGAGACGCTATTGACGTTAGTCATGGATCGTTTAATGAAATCGAAAAAAAAAATGCGGGAACAGCCATCGACAGATATTTCTGTCGATCAGTCAATTTGCCATGCTAAGCATCCATTGCATCATAAAGTTAGAAATGACATTCATAACGAAATTTTCAGCTGATTTTCGGTTCCATCGAATTCAAACTTAAAACACAAATATAAATGCAGTCAAAACAAAATTAACGTAGGTTAAGTAAATAACATATGTTGGGGCTAAAATTATGCTCGCTTTGAACTGGAAAAATAAAAGCAAGCCTGATTAATGTATTATCCCATTAGCGCTCTTGATTGGAGCAAAATTCAGTAAAAAAGCTTCATTTTTCTCTCCACTCTTGCCGCTATTAAGCTCAAAGAACTCCCATCCAGTCCTCTTCAGAAAAGACACTACAGAAGCCTTGAGGCCTTGACTTGAATCGGCTTATCGTTTCTTCAATCCAAGATTGAGTATGAGCTATCTTGTTGGGAGACAAAGCTCATTCTTTGTTCCTGATTTTATATTCTAAAAAGATGCTTGTTTCAAATGAGATACGTGTTTCAATAAAATAGTTGAAGTATGTGAAGTATCTCTTACATTTAGTGTTGCTGAACTTTCACTTAGGATCGGATTTCACGTATTGTTTTCACAGCAGTTTATATTTTTTCAATAAATGCTTTAACTTGTAACACTCGAGTACCTCTGAACTATGTGTTGCCAACATATTAAAAAAATAGAAATCACGGAACAAAAACTTATCATTTCCAGCCAAACCTTTCACTAATACAAAAACTAATGTATTTTAAATGTTAAAAAAATGTTCCGTGAACAAACGGGTTTTGATCTTTGGTAATAGCACATTATCCTTTTTTTACAATTAGGTTAGGCAACAGAAAATAAAAAGTAGGCTACGTTTCAATCACTGAACTATATTAGTTATAAACGAAGTATTTCTTGCATTAAAAAATTGGGCAGTAAGAATTTATCAGTTTCTTATATTCCTGATTAGTATTGATTTGTGAAGATTCACAGTATTTCTGAAAATAATATGAGAGTGACTGGTTAGTGATATTGCAAATTCCTCCCCCCGAGATTCAGTCATGTACGAATGATCTCTTAACACAAAACTTGAAATCCGGACAAATATATCTATATGGTAAACAGGATAGAGTGACTTCAATTCAGTATCAGGGAGTTCAGTATCTTAAATTATTACGCAGCTTAAAACTGTAATCCATAACGGCAGAAAGAAAATGTTCCTTCTACCTGAAATAATTTCTTGTGGAAACTGACGAAGACCTGACTCATTTTCTAGCTTTCGATCCCCACAATTTAAGTCACACAAGAATGATTTACAACACATAACTAGAGTCATTCAGGGCAAGTCAATGTACTAGCTTTGCGCACGGAATTCGTCAGCTATTAGAACAAAATATTGTCATTACATTTTGCGTGACCTATTGACAGTTACGACATAATTTTATGTCTCACAGACAGTGATGTTTCACTTCACACCAATAGATGACATCAAAAACATTCCATGTTTCAATACAATGGTGCAATTTAAGCGCTAAATGCGAATGCTCGGGTCTATCTATTTTAATTTAGCTGAATATTTTACTTCCCGCTGCTCATGCGTGAGGCCGAGAGCACTCAACATTTTATTTTGCATGTGAATGATAAAAGAAGAGCACCAGGTACGCTCAGGGAGGTACGCTCCCTGGAGGCTTGCATCAGTTCCAGGCCAATAGATGCATTAGCCTCCGCTTGCAATAGGCAGGGCGATGCTATTGTGCGCAGCGCTGCACCACAACGGATGTTGATTCTCAAAGGTAGAGCTTAATTAGCGCTGTCATTCAGCAGAGACGCTTCTGGGCTCATTAGAGTGCGGTCCAAAACAGAATGCCGACTTCTGGGGAAATCGCTGATCATTACCTCCCGTTCAGCGTAATTCACTCAAGGAAGTGTGCTTGAACTTATCAACTTTCGATGATATACTTTGAACATTATTTAGGATTCAGTTCAAGAATGGGATCTTCTTACTCATTATAGTTTCATTACACAAGCAACTTTATTTCATTAAGTTAATCCAAACAATGCTACCTCTTTTCAAAAATAAGAGCACCCAAACACTCATTATTCAAGATCACACTATCACTTTTGCGAACCTGGCATAAAAGCTTAAATATTTGCTGAAAGTTATGCTATGCAATGCTGATAGCGTAGCAATATACTCTAGAATCACACAGATGTTCTCAGAGACTAATGTCGATAGTTCGCTTCTCGCTGCCCATAACAGCGAACGAACTTGTGATACAAGCTTAAAATTATTCCCTATTTTATCGAGAGTTCACAGTCTAGTAACCCCCAGAAACAGATAATGAATCTGGTACGGGAAGCTGCTGCTTCCACTAGTTGAAACGAAATAAATGTACACAAGGAGCTCGCGAGACCTAAATTTGCCGGCGCGGCGCGGTAATTTATAGTCCTGAGTTCGAGTCTCGCGAGCTCCTTGTGTAAGCTTAAAAATAGTTTGATAAACCCACTCTGACTTGCCCCAATGAATTCCTGAAAAGTATTAGAAGGAATAGGATTTCTCTATTTCTTTACTAATGTATGATTAACTGAATTAGTCTATGACCCTCGCCAATTAAGTATATTTTTCTCCATGCTACTGTGCTCGAAAGACTTTCTTCCACAAGCTAGAGATATTCTAGAAATTAATAAATTGCGTTATATTCTGGTAGAGCTGTAAAAGGCACAATCACTCCATCATTGTGCACACAGCACCGGTAAAAATAATGAAGTACTATCTACAAAAATGAGTAAGTACTAACTGTATTTTTGGAACAGTTACTTCACTCTAATCTCCCTTGTCTTCATGGTCAGGAGTATGAACTACGACATTTTTTCTCGCATAAAAAATTGATGTTTTCTACCCATAAGGCTCTTTGTTAGACGGTACAGCCATCATTATTCTGAGTAAACGCAATTATTATCAACCCGTGTTGAAAAAATAAAACTCCTGGCAGATTTTTTTCGCACTCCTGAAATTTTCTAAACAACGGACATCAAAAGGCTCGTCTCTTATTGTCTTGAGGGGAGTGCAACAATACAGAGTACTGTTGAAAGCTACAAAGTCGCTTGCTACTCAGTAGAACAAAGAAAGAAGAACTCTAGCTTTCATTTTCTTAATACTGAATGAAATTTCGATATTTTTCTATATCTTAAATTGAATATGTGTGATTGAACTCGGAGGTTACTGTGTGACTGCTTAACCTGATTTTTTAAAGTTTTTATTTGAATGAAATATTTTTCCCGTGAGTGGTCAATTTTGACACCTCACACAGCGTCAGAAATATAGGCGATTTTATTTCAATCACTCATCGGGACATAATCATTATATTTTAATCGAGCTCTGCTCTCTGTAAGAGATAAAAACAAGCTTCAATATCCTGAGTGAGGTTTCATGAAAAATTCTCCTGTGGTTGCATAATTTCATTTTTCAACCAACTTAGACTTACGTGAGTGCTCGCACTCAAGGAAATAAATTTAGACCTTAAACAGACAAGCTTGTTGCTTTTACTAGTAGTGAAGGATGCATTTGAATCATCATTCACGGGAAAGCATTCCCCCTTTTAAAAATGAATAAAGTTTCCAAGAATGTTTGCATTTAATGAATTCGTGGTTACAGTTCGTTGTTTATAAAAAATTTTCAAAGTAATTATTGCATAAGGAATTGCGTTACTATGAGTATGGTAAACGATGCTCAATCATCCGCAAGAGAGGAAATTTTGAGAATTCAAATATACGACCGAAATGGGTGTATTTAAATGAGCTTATATTTATCCAAATTTTCAAAGCAAGGATACGTCACTGAATACGTTTTTATGTTCGCCATAATGTAGCTCAGTAGTTTGATTTCTCGAACTCTTAAAGTGAAAATGAAGTCCGACCAACTTCAATTACAGTCGGCTCACATTACCACAATTATCAAACCTCTTGTGTAATCTAACGAAAAACAGTAAATTAAATTTTAGCGATTTTTTTTTGAGTAAGCAATCTGAGTTTTGCAATCTCTGAAAGAAATTTGTGCACACTTCTTTACTTTTGATTCAGCGAAATTGACATGAATAAAAATCAAAGAGTGGTTCACGCGGGAGTTCTTTCTATCATAAATATTATTTACACATTTTTTTGAAACAGAGTAAGTTCTTGCACTCATTGTATAACAGTTGTTTTATTAGCTATTATAACGCGGATTTCGTGGGGAAACTCCCTTTTAAATAAAAGAAAATGGCTAAGTAACAACAGAATACAAAAATGCATGATGTGTCCCTTATATTATATCAATAGGAGGAGAGGAATGCAATTGCATACAAAATTTTCGAGCATTCGTTGAACTTCAAGCATTCTGCGGGTAGCTATTTTAGCAGCCACTGTCGCTTTTCTATAAATTTACTCTTTATTTCGCTTCTATTCCCTAATGTCAATCAGTAAAATGACTGCAAAAATTACATTTCTCCGAAATCTCTACCTCAGAAATTATAACCTCATACCTGATTACGATCGATGCTATTTTTATTCTTTTTAAAACCTATGTATCCATTCATATCAGATGAGCGTTTGTGAGCTAAAAGAAACTCTAAAACGTCCAAAAGTATTCACTTACATCCGTTCGAAAAACACTGACAGGCTCCATTGAGACAGGAAAATGCGATGTTTCGAACGAGCTCTGAACACAAAGAAAACTATTATCTAAGTATACCTAATGATCGCTCGGCTGGGTCGTTGAGCGCTGCCGTATCAACGCTTCTAAGGGGAATTACGAAAATATGTAGCAACGCTCACGTCGATATACTGTGTTTCTAACCCTGTTTTTTCACTGGCGAAAATAGACTTACTGCTGAACTTTGATGAAAAAAAATCCATAGCATTATTGCTTTTAAACTATGTTAGTGGATTATTGGGATAAATTTATAAATAAATTAACTTCTAATACAAACTAGAGCACGATTACGGCTTACAATATTTCAACAGCTCAAGTCGACAAAACAAGCTCCTAACATAATACCTGTCTTCAGAAGTGCTCTCTTGCATTCCTTGGCATTTAAATTTTAAATTACTTGACGGAAGAAACACAGCAGAAGTTTCTTGTTCATTTACAGCTTCGAACTTGCCGAGTCAGGAAGTGCTAAATCTCAACGTATGCCATTTGAGAACTCCCTTTTGTCTTCAGACCGTGATCTGCAAGCATAATTTCCTATTTGAAAAATCTTTTTTTAAAAAAAGGCTCTCGATTATTTATAACTCTACTAAACTGAAGAACTTCAAAATTTGCACCTTGATGCATGGGTATGAAAAATAACTGAGTTGCTTGTTAAAATGCGAAGAGAAAATGTTTGCTGCGGTATATGTAGATTTTATTTGGAGGCTGTTTAATGAAAGCTCGAGCTTCCCGCAGTATCGCAGCAAACAGAGGTGTGATCGTAAGATCAGTGGTTAGAAAATTAATTCAAAGAATTTCCGGTAGATCCCAAAAGGTCGGCTCCTAACTTGTTAAATTTCTAACTCAAATTAACTGATATTTGCTCGATGAAATCTATCAGAAATGTTCATTATGAAAGTCCAACTTGCCAACATTCTCATCGATGCTCCTTTTCGAATATATTTGGGTAACAACTGTTAAGCATTTCATGTAGCCTCCTGCAGCATAGACTTTATTTTAAATTCTATGAAAATCTCTTTGTGGCTTTTTACCGGTTCCATTTTATCATCTTCATGTTGATTAATCAAACTTAAACAACACAGCTAGACTTACATATATTCTTGTTACTAACATTTCAGCGCACAATAATGGCTTATAAATGTTTTTATTGTAAGAATGCAAAAGCCGAATGAATTTCATGTTAGCGTACATCTAATTCTGACTTGTACGTCCAGTTCTCAACAAAGCATCCAGCAAGGCGTTCGCTAGTTTTCACTCTCTTGAATTCTCTCTTCTAAGTTAAGATTTCATTTATTATTTGCCCAGATGGTGAAACTGGAATGAAACTCTGTGCATAATTCATTCCGTGTTGTAGCCCACGGCTGCGTAGTGCATGGGCGCATGTTTAGGTTAATACGTGCGTAACTATTGAGGGGTAACTATTGATGAATACTCCCTCAGATTTTACACTGATTTCAGGTAGAATACGGCATCCACAAGAAAATAATTAACGCATCATGTGAGTAGCATGCTGAAAACGGAGTAAAACACTAACTTTCGAAAAATATGGAAATGTCACACGTTAAAATTTGTGTTGTCATGTAACCTTGTCTACCTCGGATATGAGTGTGAAATTTATTGGGAACAAAATAGTGAACAACAGCGTGCAGTTCCCAGTAGGACACAAAGGCGTTACGTTAGTCAGTACCACCCAGTCTGAGTATCATTTGAGAATTTTGAGTAGTCTTACGTCGGTTTCCGTGCTTTAGCACAAATGTATTCTTATTGTTTACGTCACAAAATCTTTCAGGTATCCACGAGCGGCTGAGCTGAAATCATGGTAAACAGAATTTGAGAGCTTTCGTAGTTGATCTAGAATTTAATGTTTTCTACATTGAATTGAAATGCCAGCATCGTCCTACAAAACCCGCTCATTTATTCGACAAGTGACTGAAAAAGACAGTTCACATTCGAGCAAATCTTATGATGGTGTTAGCATTGTGTTTGTATAAAATATCAAGGCTATCCTATGGTACGCTATTACAGTTTCAGCCCAAAATTTTTTATCATTATTTCATTATCAGAAAAATTAACAGCGATATTGACCCTCTACTAAGTAATCCTAGAAGCAGCAGTTCACGGCTTGTAAAACACGGTTTACGGGAGCATTTGATCTCGGAAGTTGATCAAAATTACTTCATTATCGGACATTGGAAACCTGTATTAACGAGAATCAATGTGAAGCAGTTCAAACACATCTGGAGCACCGCATTTCTTTTATTCATCTTGGCTCTCATACTGTATGAATTGAACTGATAAGACTAACCCTCTAAAATGAAGCCTGTAAAAAATATATGCTCGCGGCAAATGGAATATTTTTCACTGCAAATCCAAGATCAACTAATTTGTAGTTTGGAAAATTATATGCTCTGAAATAATTTGAAAAAATATCAAGCTACGTACCAAGTTGTTATCCATTAATTCTGTGACTATCATTGTAAAGTAGTAAAGTAAAGTAAAGTAGTAAAGTAAAGAAGTAAAGCAAAGTAAATTAGTGAAGTAAAGCGCTCATGTATCGTCGAGATCAGACATGCGTTTGTGAGTTAAAAACACTCTAAAGCTGACCAATTTTCTAGTCAATGTTCGTACAAAAAATACTGCTTAGTTCTATTAAGATTTGAAATTTAATTTCTCCGAATGTAAGCAATGAAAGCAATCATCAAAGTATAAAAAGTGAGAGCTGAACTTGGTGTGAGCTGTGTCTTATCAGCGCTTGTGAGTGAAACAAAGTATAAATAGTGAGAGATGAAATTGGTGTGTGAGCTGTGTCTCATAAGCGCTTGTGAGTGAAACAAAGTTTAAATAGTGAGAGCCATGTTCGTATATTGCTGAAAATAACATTACCGCCATGTTCATATAGTGCTGAAAATTACATTGCCGCCATGTTTTTGCATGGCTTAGATGTGCACGCTATAGAGCAGCGGCGGAAGCGGCATCGATATAAGGAAACGCCGCGCTAAAGCTTCAGAGTTGTAGCGAGTCTCGGCCCGTGAAGGAGAGTGAATGGCCTCTCAAGAGTGCCGTTCAAAGGCAAAAATGCAGAGAAGTACACGCATTGGTGTTAAAACTATCGCTCCCAGAACTTCAGTAAAATTTGAACAAGAAAGCTCCTTCTGTTGTGTCCCTAAGAAGTATCAATGTCTCAAAACTGTCCGAAAAGTTACGTTTTTTATGTACCTTACTGAAAAAACTAAAACAAAAAATCCAGGAATTTTTTATTGCTTGCACGACGCTGGAATATGCTATTATCCATATATTTGATTCTCAATTCCGTTCTAGTTAGCGTGCTGCTCTACAGCAGACTTTCATCGAATAAGAAATAGTTTGACCATGAGTAACGGCAGAACTACATTTTGAACAATCATCCGAGTTCAATCGAACATCGATGAATAGAACACTGAAAAAAATTTCAACATTCTTTGTTGACATCGTTATGTTTTTTGGGTTGTATAGTTGTAACTACGTATATTCTTCGCAGTTACTAATTCACCTTGATCAAAAGCACAGGCTTTCGTTCTTTTGGTTGCAAACAGTTCTCATCTCTTGAAAGTTATTTAATTTTTGCTGCACGAGTAACAATATCCAGTAAATAACACTCGCAATAATTCACAGTCGGTTGGCAAATGTAATCATTAAGGAAAAAGGTACGAGAAATTAATATGGGGAACTGGAAACCCTAGGGGTTTTAAGTGAACTTAAATTTCATTGAATTAGGAGAATCATTTAAATTTTTCGCAATCGCAAAGGAAGGTACAAAAATTTCTGAGCCGCTGCCACTATACGGAGTGTTCGAATTCTGTTAACTGGAATCCTGCAGAGCTAAGCAATTAAGCAATCATATCGGTGGACTTCAATTATCAGGAAGCACTAATTGCATTAGCAGTTATTCCGAGAAATAACATCCTAACGGTTCGCTCGTACGCTTTTAAGCTTATGAGCAATGCGCTCGTACGCTTTTAAGCTTATGAGAAATGCCTTATATCATATTTTAAATTACCATTTGGAGCACTTGAGATTGCGTCAAAGATCTTAAAATTTCACGTTCGTAATTGACTTGAAAGCTTTGATCAACAGAAATGAGATTATCTTACAGAAACAAAACAAAAAGTTCAACAAAGACGAAGAAAAAAAACTAGGAGAGGAAACTAGCAGGCGACGTTCGCTGCCGTGACTCTCATACAACTCAAAGAGACTCACAGACAATGAGAAAATGAAAAAATATATTATACCTTAATTAAGAAGAAAGCACACAAAAATCCTTCAAGGCAATCACTTCATGGCCAACAATAGCTTACTCTCACTCGCATGTCAGGGAAAGGCACGCTGTCGGTAATTATACAGCTCAATATTTGAGATAGAGGGCTGTTTTTGCATCGTGATGGAACAGGGTAGCTGAAATGATTCGTGTGATTTTACAAACTATCAGTATCTGCACCTCAAAAACTGAATACAAATTGGGGCGATGTTTCGTACACATTGAAATGGACATTTACCTTGAAAGAAGTTTCTATCCGTCAGCTACTTAAATAAGTTGTTCAAACCTGAAAAAACTAACAGGATATAGTATTCAGACATAGTATTCTGTAAAATCTTTTTAATGGATTTCATTTCAAGCGGTAAAACACTCATGGGAAATCTAATAAAGAAAGATCAAAATAATTACGGAGAAATTGTGTAGCCAGTTTGTTCCACAGAAAACTTCGCCTTAAAAACCTCACGAGAGAGACACACTATTTAACAGGGCTGCTTCTCAGCAAAATTTTGCTCAAGAAACTGTCCGGTAACAATAACGCACGAGAGCGTTCAGACGCAGGCTCTGATTGATGAGGCGAGTTGCAGGTGGTGGTGAGTAGAGAGCAGCGCTGCCTCTTGAAGCTCAGTCTTGTCGGTGGGAATAATGAAAGCGCCGTCGTTCTTTGAGACTTGGTGTAAAGTAAGAGCTCATTCCCATGCGTCATTGTGCGATACTTGCTTAAATTCAATTTTTAATAAATTTACGTTAGAGGAAATAAGGAAAGATAGTAAAAAGGATGTGCTAGTGTATCATTTTTTATAGTATCAGCGAAATATGACTGTGGAGCCAATAACTGAAAAGAGCGCACCTACTACTATGTTTTTAAATACATGAACGTCGATAGGGTAAATGAAAGATAATCTTCTACTGATTTAACAGAGGATGTAACTGAATTGTTTGATTAAAATTTATCACTAGATTAACTTATGAAAATTCGAGATCCTCAACCAACCAGGAAATTCCATCAATTTTCCATAAGACTTCAAATGAAAACAAAACTTAATAATCGACTTTCACCACAAAGTCTCCAACTTTACGTGAAATTATATGGATTTTAGCTGAATATGTAAAAAATATCAATTCAAAACTTATAAGCTTTTCTGAAAGAAACGAGTCTGCGTATTGACTTCACACCAATGTGAGTCAATTCTGATTAAAATTACCGTGAGGACGATCATAGATCATTTGACTGGAACTGAATTCATTGACTGATGATGCCAATAATTTTGAATTTCCTTTGTTCCGTTAGTTTTCACTTGACCTCGAAACAATGAGTGACAGTTTAGCTACATTTAGTTTAGCATCCTTTCTTTCCAGATAAATGTTATGAACCATCCGCTCACGTTCAATATTTAGTTACTAATTTTGAACCTTCACTGAAAAATACTTTCACCACAAAAACCAATGGGGCTTATTGGGATAAATGCATGTATAAATTCACTTTTTAAGCGGCAAAAACCGAAAGTTTGAGTACCTTAAAATTAAAATCTTTCATTAAATAATACTTAGGACCTGATAATCTGGTTTGCTTGTCATTTGCTAGGTGCTTTATATTGTTAAATTACATACGGAAAAAGCCAACACTCGAAAAGTTTAGTCTAAAAATGCCTACCTATAAAACCTAGCTCAAAATAGAACCACTTTATAAATGAAATGGCTTGAAGTAGTTAACTGGAGTTCATTATTTCCTTTACAGAGATGAAGAAATTCTGCGTGAATTGCCTCGAATCCAGACGCACTGCACGTTTTGCGCTGCATGGCTGTGTTGTGCTGTATCATTCGTTGAACAAGGTTTCAGAGCACGGACCCAAACGCCAAAATAATCTATTATTTTTCTCATTCATACTTTAAGTAAGAGACTCGCTAACATACCGTTCACATGAGTCTTGCGCGCTGCCAAGCTGTAATTGATGGATCGTTTGAGAACGTTCGTATATTTGCCCTAAATTCATTTGGTGTGGAAAATATCGTGAATAACTAGTGAATTCAATCCCCCAGGTATGCCTATGGAGATCTTTCAGGTCAAACTCGCCATTTGAGATCCAATAAAGCAATTAGCGCACGAGGCAGGCCTCCAATGGAGGCAGCGAATTGGCCGGACATTAGGTGCCACTCAAAGGCTTCTCATCTCGTCTCTTGAGAGACATATTAAATTATATCAGAGTTCACTTCTAAAGCTGCGCGACTAAAATTAAAGTTAATTGAAATAGATATATAATTGATTTTGTAGGCGAATTATGCTGTAGTTTTTTCATTGGGAATTGTGATCAATCTTTTTATCAAGTTAATTGAAATAGATATATAACTGATTTTGTAGGCGAATTATGCTGTAGTTTTTTCATTGGGAATTGTGATCAATCTTTTCATCAAGTTAATTGAAATAGATATATAACTGATTTTGTAGGCGAAGTATGCTGTGGTTTTTTAATTGGGAATTGTGATCAAACTTTTCATCAAGTTAATTGAAATAGATATATAATTTATATTGTAGGCGAAGTATGCTGTAGTTTTTTGATTGAGAATTTTGATCAAATTTTACATTTAGGGCAATATGACCGTAGCAACACAGGATGAAGTAAACATATTACTCTTTGTTGAATGCATAGCTTTCCTAGCTTTATCTGCCTTGGTCTCTCTGAGTGAACGGGAAAACTTTGGCTCTCAACATTGTTGCCTTGAATTCTGTCTGTGCTGTTGCCTTGTCGCATTCTCTGAAAAAATAGTTTTATTGAATATATCGGAGAGTATGAATTCGTAATGTGATGTCAAGGCTTCGGCAACAGGATTTTAAATTCGTATTTATGCAAGCCATTCAGAGGGTAGCATTTTTTTCTCGTACTTACATCGAGCAACGGGTGTGCACCCTTTAAAAATATTACAAGCTGCTCTCACAAAATGTTCTCACCTTGTTTCATAGATTTATAGTTTCGAACTATCTTCACCTATCATTGTTTATAAAAAAGTGCATCCTGGTATTTCTTACGTAGAGCAGGCAGGTAGCACATTTTGAAACACTTATTCTAAAAGCTGTCGAAAACGAACCGCTTATTACATATGTTTTTGCAAAATAGATGATTGCAAAAAAAATTAAGTGAAGTTTCAGTACTCGCCCTCGATATGCAAATAGTGTCAAACCGCGTCGGCATTTTAAACATCAACAGCCAAGGGCAAAATTAGATGATTTCTCTGCAGTTGCACAGCCACTTTAAAATTATTTCGTAGTGAAGAGAAGACAAATCTCTTCATCTTGGATGATAAAAAGCAATTCCCCGAGCCATTGAAATGTCTTATTTTGTCGATGGGATTAGGTACCCAGCTAATGCTGTTCAGTAACATGATTCCAGCGTATTAAAATCGTTATCGACATCCTGATCGAGTAATTGTGAATATATCACAATTTCCTATTCGTATATAAATTAATTCTTAGTTATTTGTGGTGGGAATAAACACAGTGAAACATCTGGAGTAGAAACTAATTTGCAAATTCTTATTAATTATTCAGTTGGTCAGTCCATGAACGTTATGAAAATAAATTATATTGAGATTACAAAGGGGTCTAATTCAATAAAATCAATACAAGATATCAGTGAAAAAGATAAAGTCAAAACAGTTAAAAAATCAATCGATAGAACCTATGAGCTTCTGAAAATTATTGATAAAAGTTACAATTTTAAGCACTAGCACTGGCAGAAGTTCAATTTGAGGGTAAATTTTTGTAGGCATTGAAACAATTATTTCGCCTAGTAGTTAAAATTCCAACTGATAATTTAAATTTCCTTGCCTAGTCTTTCATGCCACAGTTCCAAAAATAATCGTGTATTGCTCAATTTCATTCGTCATTTTCAAATTTAATAACATGATAAAGACCAAAATTTCGTTTTTCAGGTGTATCAGATAAGTCTAAAGCATCCGTCCCCAACGTAAAAAAATATCAGCTAACAACTCAAAAAACCTTACGCGAATAAACAAACAAGTTCAAATTCTTTGTGAATTACACGCAGTCTCATTTTCTACTGAGAAAATAACAAAAATTTGTATGAAACGTCTCGTGAGTTGAGCACCTGCCAAGTAAACATGTTTTCGAAATAAAACGCCTAAAGTCATCTCTATCTTATTTTCGAGAGCTGAACAAAGCAGCAAGAAAAGTTATTTATATAGTGGAGCCGAGGCTCAATGTCTTCATGCTTGCCTTAGGTTACGCTATTTACAAAAGCATAAGTGCGTTGGATCCTAGCGAGACGGTATTTGCTCGTTTGCCTCAGCCCCCATAGAGCATTCCATGTTCGAATATTTAGGATGCGCCTCTGACTTTGTTAGTCGACACTGGGTCATCTTATGAGTCATTTGAGAAGAATTACAGAATAATAACGTTAATGTCACCCTAAAGACATTTTTTCTCACTGTAACTAAGCCATTTTCGGTGAGTGTGCGGAGAAGACAACTGAAATGATATCTTCTGGATGCAAATTTTTCATCTCAGACTTTTGCACTTCAGGACTCAAAAATCGTAGGCATAACAACAAAATATGAGTTGTTCATGTCGCGTACGCAACCTGACGATTACCGATGTTTTCCATTGACGAATCAATATTTTTATTTTGGCAGGTGAACTGAACAACGTAAAACCTGAAAACAATGACCCCTATGACAGTTTATGCTGCAATAAATAAAAACGTTAAAGAATTAAAATGTTAGAACGGAACAATTAATTACATGTGTGTTTTGCATATCGTTAATCGTTGAGAAATAGTTAAACTATTACACTACGCAACTCATGAGGTAATTATGAATGGTGATTAAATTTGAATTGTGCATTGTCGTACAGCCATATTCGTAATTACTGAAGATCCGTTTCTGTCAAAAAATGCTTCACACTTTCAGCTCAAAAATATATGTAAAGACATAACTATATGCATAACATTTACTTAATTACCTGTTTATAATAGTAAATTTTTCCTACTGATGTTAATTTTAGAAGTTTAACTGATCTGTTTCATATTTTATAAGGCTCCCTCAATAACTGATAATTTTTCTTAACTGAATTAGAAGCATCTGCTGGTTGAAATATTTTTTTCCTAATTATGACGGTTTCTAAATCTTCCCAAAGAAGTATTTTATTAAAGAAAACCTGCACCATCTGTAATCTGAGTAAAGAAAACCTACACCAGCTACGTTCAGACATTGTTGAGGTAACATAATTCTAAAGCAGTCAGCTAAAGGAAGCTAATTTTTTGACTAGAAGAGGAAGCTCGCAGGCCCGGGACAGCGAAAAGAGTCACGCGGCCTCCAAAGAGTTTCTTGTTTCAGGAAAGCGTCGAGTCTGCGTAATGAAGCGACCTGCCCGCGCATGGCGCGAGACCAAAGTGCCTTTGACTTCAAAGGGCGCCGGCTGAAGGAACAGCCCGCCGTCAAAAATGGAAGTGCGAAAGAATAGGGTTAAAATTAGCACCAGTATCCCGCTCAGGAGACGGAGGAACGAGGAAAAAATAATGCCGATAAATACCGAGACAAAATAGGGGATCAAATGAAATATTACGCTCGCGCTGATCAACAAGAATCATTGAGGCCCAACGTGTGGGCCCATGAAATAGAAAAATTATTCATAGAGCAATGAGTTATGAAGTTTATTTAAACATTTCTTAGAAAATTTTATGTAAATTCAAGAATTGTGTCAACTCACTATTGGCAGTCCAATCGAGATTCAGACAGTTTTTAGGGATTTTAACAATGGTAAAAATTAAATTCAAAATTCATAAGCTCTCACACTGTTGATGAACTCATTTTCCTCCTCAATAAAAGCTTATCTAACTGCATTATTAATTCGTAAAAAAATCTACTAGTAGACGATCAAGTCACATTCACGCGTGCTTTTTTATGTGTACTTGAGCTTCTATATCCTGAGGTCGCTAGGAATGGTGAGCTGTCGTTGAAAAGTATGCATTTTCCAAGTTAAATAAAAAATTCAGCTTGGTGTTTCTCTAACTTAAATAACTTAGAAATCTCAGATATAGTAGAATGGTAGTGTTGATAAGAATGGAGTGCTTCATTTTCAGCCCCTTCTCAAAATGCACTCGGACTGGGAGTAAATCGATTGAGATCGGTAACAAGTATCATAGTAGAGAACATACCATTTTCAATCTCGCCTGTGTTCAGTAAAACAATAACAGTCTGTCTTCATTTTCCCGGTATTACTGTATTTACTCCACGAATTGCCGGCTCGTGCCAATTGAAGGCATGCTTGACTAGGGGTTAGATTTCATACCATTAATAATGGATACTTCTTTTTATGGTTCATGATACAAAATTTATTGAAAATTTTGATGTTTTGGAGACTCACGTCAGCTGTCACAACTTTCGTGACAGAAATATCATGATACTAAAGTACTATATTAAGTGTCAGTTGAATTCCAACTACTTTCTGTGCCCTTGGAATAATTGAGAAGAAATTTACTTTAATTTATCTTTCCAAGAGCATACTTGATCCATTTTTTTTGAGCGCAGAGGCTGAATTATGCCTTAAAACGATAATCTTTTTTTTTTGTGCTCACAACTTTGAACCAAAAGTTTGACCTAGCTCGTTAGCATGACACACTCATGTGTAACCTCACAATTCCGGAGGTAAAAACTTTGCTCTATAGTTTGCCTCATCATCTCTACTCCTACTACAACGAAGGGGATAAAACAATTCAATTTTCTGCTGGCCTAAGCCGCGCACTTTATTATTTGAAAAATCACAAGGAATAATGAATACTCAGAGCTTATAAAGCCTTTCTTACAGATTTAAATAACTTAGATATGAAATACGAAACATTTTATCGAAATATAAATACAAAATGAGGTATTTGTTTCACTCACGAGTCTACCCTACAGTGTAGGGGAAATTCTGTTGCAACGCAGCATCTTTTAAATTCCGTAGCAGTAAACCTATGAGTGCATCCAATTCATTCAGAATCGAGTGCAAGCCTCCTGCAGTGATGTGCAATGGAAGAGGAGTCAGATCCTGAAGAAGACGAGGTATTGCAATGAAAACGAACCTGTTCGAACAGTCTTCCAGCTCCGGAGCACGAAAGATAGGTAAGCCTCTTATGCAACGGCGCATTAGATTCCTTCACGATGTCCCCCCGACGAACAAGACAAATTCGATCGACCGCAAAGTCTGTAGCAATTCCGTGTGCGGTCAGAATTGGTGATGGCGTTGCAGCCAAGGGCAGGATATGTCATTTGAAAATGAATTGGTAGCGACTTAGATGTTTGGTATTGACCTATATGTTTTTGGTAAAGGCTTAGAATTACGAGAAAACATTTATGAGCATTAATTCAATACACCAATACACCATTACATCAAAAATGTTCACATATTGATAAAATATGCTATTTGCCTAAGATATTTCCTTACTCTTTAGTTCGGTATTGCCTGGTTCCTAAAGTTTCGGTCAGAGTCACATTCCTTCATAAAAAAAATGTTCTTTCAGTATTCAGAATTCCTTCCATGCAACCATTCTTATACGAAACGGTGGTCAACAAAATTTTATGTCGCAGACCTTTCAACTCTCCTGCATTTCGCTTTGTCTTCCATGTAGAGGGAGCGCATATTTTTTTGATACTCATCTGACAATCGTGCACAGTTTCTTCTCCCACCGTTGCAGGTGTTCTAACGCAACAAAAAGAAGACACACAACTCCACACGACTTTTAAATATGGAAATTAAATAGTTGGTACAGTATTTTACGGCTAAAATGCTTCTGCATTCAATTTTCTGAGTGCGCTACGATTGTCCCATGGTAATAATGTACAATGCTTTTGAATCGAGTCTCATTTGGAATCAATACCGAAATTTATCATCTAAGAGACGGACATGCGCGCTGCTACCAGATGGGAATGAAATAAGAGTCTGAGCGTTAAAATAATCATGAATTGAATGCGTCTTAATGCGTAGCGTCAATCCAATAAAATTACGAGCTCTTGACATGAGCGTAGCCACTCGCCCGTATTGATGCAAAGTCAGACGAGCGTTGATCACGTGAACTGTGCATCCAGCCAATCATCGCATCCGTCACCCTGATACTAATTGATCGAAGGGATCTCATTACAGGGACTTCACTGCAGCAGGAGACAAGGGTGAAGAGAGAGAGAGAGGAAGGAGAGAGAGAGAACCTCAAAAGAAAGACTTAAAAAACGTAAAAAGATTGTTCAAACAAGAGAACATCGAAGAATATATCCTTGTTAGGTTTAATGGAAAAATGCGGCTGCAGAACGAATAAAATTGTTGTACTGAAGCAGTTATGCTTCACGACGCGGTTTTTTGGGCTCTTTTGACGCGGCCCTCAGCATCAGACGGTCGCGCTGTGAGCAGGTCTGCGGGGTGGCTCTAGTGTAGATTTCGTCTTAGTGGCGGCTCATGTGAGCTGACTCTATGTGGCGCTGCAGCTTATGAGAGCATACATCGTACTACTCTGCTGTTCATGTGAGAAGCCATCATCTAACTCTGTTGTTCATGTGAGCTTACATCGTACTACTCTGCTGTTCATGTGAGAAGTCATTATGTAACTCGGTTGTTCATGTGAGCTCACATCGTGTTACTGTGCTGTTCATGCGAGAATACATCGTGTTACTGTGCTGTTCATGTGAGCAGACTCAATGTTACAATGCAGTTCATGTATAGAGCAGCTTGTACAGACTACGCAGATTCAAATTTGTACGCTGCTCTTACGCGGTTAATTCATTCGAGCTTTAGCATGTACGAATATAAAGAAATATCAAAAATTCTCGCAAGTACTTTGCTTCAAGTTACACGAAAGCATCGAGAAAATTTCGTTTTTAACAGAAATTTTGAGCGGCTGGGCAGCAAGAATCTCACTCTTGAGACATGAGCATTCCAATTATGTTTCTTTTTTACGTTATGGAGTGGAAAACAATCTTTAGAGAACCGTTGCTGACACATTAGGCTTTGTTCATTTATGTGCTTCGTAGCTACACAAATCAACAGTGGAGTGATTACGCAGGAGCGAAACCACAGCATTTTTTTATTGAAAAGAGGTCGCATAATAAAATTCGCAGAGAACTTAAACATACGAGTAGTGTCAGTTTTGCGCGGCGGTAGATTTGAATAATTTCTCCAAGAAACATTAAATTCTGCTCGAATTTCTCATAAAATGTCACCAAATGAAAGATTATTGAGGTTCCATTACTAAACAAGAAAATGTGTAAAGGAAACAAACCACATTTCATATGACTCATAAAATATAAAATGACATTGTTGGCCTCAATTTGATTCGATGCCCTGGGTATCCATTCTCCCCTTGAAGCAGCTACCCCATGGTATTTTGTAACGAAGTCTAAAGAAAGACCCACAATCAAATATTCAGGCAGTTTACCACACTCGCCGCCTTGCAGCTCATAATGGATGAGGCAGCGCGACGCAGCATGGCATGAACCACTGACATGAGTAGTTTGGGGACCACAGCGCCAGTTTTATATAAATTTCACTCGGAAATTCATCCTCACTGGGTCTGAAATTGTGATATGATGGTCAGCGCTGACTTTGGCTACCGCTTGTTCTACGTATCATGTCTTCTATTATTCAAACTCGACTAAGTCTATTGCATGCAATAAATCGAATAGAATACGTTGTGAAAGCATGTATTACTATGTTACCAATGCAAATGTGCGTGATTCGTGTTTATGAAGAAAATCAGATATGAAAATTTTTCCATGTGAATCACTATTATTATTAAAATAGTCCTGAGGACGTTGGGCTTACCCCTTTTATTGATCTATATAAAGTAAGCGTAGTTTTCAACTACTCAGTGTATTCTCTATCAATATAAGAATAATTGTCTTTTAAGTGTAAATTACCACACTCAACCAAAGATGAAAATAATTCCTTAAACGTTCAACGAAAGCGTTAAACTAATTATGAAACCTCCATGATGTTCATGCATCTTTCGTCTCTCTATACTTCACAAGCTCACAAGATTTAAAAAAAATTATTTACCATCAGCTGAATTAAGCAAAAACAAAGTTCAGCGTATTTACGGACTTCGAGTGTAAGAACCAAGGATTTTCTTTAAGAATTGTCAGGAAAATGTTTCAGAATATGAAGGTGGACTGAAATCAACAGCAAATTAGTTACTTGGTTATAAAAAAATACCGAAGCGCTTCTACGGATCGCTCCTTCGTATGGATCTGACAGCTAGTTGATTAGTGGTTAAATGAAAACAATATCCAAGTACTAGTACTGATCGCAATTTCGAGAGACCTATCGGCCAAGTGCAGCTTGTAGGGACCGGACAGCAAATTCTTTACATGGTTAATGAACAAAAATTTCCTAGTAATACTAGAAATCGCACCTTCGAGAGACGTGGCGGCCAAGTGCAGCTTGTAGGGACCGGACAGCAAATTCTTTACATGGTTAATGAACAAAAATTTCCTAGTAATACTAGAAATCGCACCTTCGAGAGACGTGGCGGCCAAGTGCAGCTTGTAGGGATCGGACGGCGAGTTGGGCATGAGGGAGGAGCTCGGGTTGATCAGAAGCCCGTCTGAGCGGTGTAGTTTGATGACGTCACACTGGCCAGCGTTCGCAACTCTGCGTAGTGAATCTGCGGACGGATAAACAGAACTGATAAGTTACAACTGACTTGTGAATGCACAACCAGCGCTCCATGTATAAACAACCAATGTCTATTTTCAGATATGCAACAAACGTTTGTAAAAAAGTGTACAAGAAGTCTGACAAAAAAGAAACAGGACGTCTCGCAACTGTTCTTCTTCGACTGTAATGTCACTTTAGAAATTTTTTCAATGTTGCTGTTTTTATGCGCAGGGGATCCTGGGTGAAAACACACCTTGAGTATAAATTTCCTGTGCCCTAATTCCAAACTATAACGAGCCTTTCTCTATCCTATATTGGGAGCACATTCTATGAATTTAGGGAAGCTTAAACTGTCTTAAAACCTTAACTCTATCCAATAGTTGCACAAAAATAACTCATTTTTCCACGCTGCTATATTTTTTTCTGATTTCTCCTAGTGGATTTTACATCACATATGACATTAAACTGTCATGTGGAATTTGGCTTATCCTACAACTTTGGCCTGTATGCACGAGCTTTCGGCATTTAACATAGAATTAATACTACATTAAAATTTGACAGAAACAGCAACATCCGATCTTGTCACAATAATGCAAACAGTCTACACAGCTTCATCTATTGTCCCTGTAAATATCGCTGTGGTTTAAAACAACCTGAGGTCTAAGGGACGGCAAGTAATGAAGAACGGCTTAAATTTTTCCTCCACAACTCAGTGAGAAACGCAAACAAGCGCCATGCAGCTAATGTAAAAAATTGACACGCTTTTAAGCAACAGCAACTTCGACCTCGTCAATATCTAGCGTAAGTGAACGCTGTCATCAAATTTGTGTAGCTTCTCATCGAAAGTTCGTTCAGTGGTCGGTAAATTCAAATATTCTGGATAAATTTCATTACTTTTCGAGTGTGGAAAAGTCAACGCCAACTGGAATTCAACAAAAACGAGAATTTTGTTTATCCTCAAAGGAATAATAACGGGTCACAAAATATGACGAGTTAAAAGCATGCCAATTAGAATGGAACTTTGCCTGCACGCATTAAATGATCTTCACTATTTGCCTTATCACTATTTTCCACAATACACCCGAAATGAAATCTCGGTGGATGGGTTGTAATAATATTTTGCTAGGATTTTAGAATCTATTTCATTTTGAAAATATAACGAAACACTTCAATGATTCAAACTTTTATGTCTATAAACGTAAAAATATGTTATCTTAAGCTCTAGTTTTCCAATACTATTTTCGATCGTGTTCATGCCTGCAATCTCATTCGGTGAGGATGATGGAACAAACTTTCCTGTATATTCAGAACTCAAAATCAGCTACACGAGACTAAAATTTGCTTTCCCATCCAGTCGTTCATAGTCCTCAGTGTCTTTCCCTTGTTCCGTTATCATTTGACAAATGAGTTTTCGCTTTGAAAACTGGCTCTTACATTAGCATATCGTTCGCCCGTCAAGGAAAACTCGTCTCTCTACAAGTCTTTCAATCTGGATCTGTAATTCTGAAGTATCGTTACTATCACGACGTCTAGAATCAACAACTATTGCTTCATACATATGCTAAAATATAATTTATTTTTTGTTAAAAAAAACTTCGATCTTTCCTACGCTAAAATAAAGGCTCTTATTTGTTACGAAGTATCGATCCATTTATTGCACTTTGACCCCTGTTATAAAGCGCCAAAGATATCTCGTTTGAAACGACGACTTCAACTTTAGAAGAAGTCATAAAACTCTAAGGAAAATGTCCACTTTATCTCCCACGTAACACAAGCTCAACTTAGAGCCATGCGGTCAAACCGCAACGTGAAATACTGCTTTTGCATATCATTGAATCTTATTTCCAGGTTGCTGCATTTTGACTTCGTCTAACGAACCCTTCTTTATTAGACATTCCATCTTTGGGGCTATGGTTCGAGCAGAGTTATTTTGAGTGCGCCAATGGTGCCACCATTTTGCGAAATTTTTTGTGGCACTCTGAACGTAATGAAAATTACGTTCAATAAAGTTTCCTAATTCACGAAAGTCGGAGTGCAATTCATCAGGGCGTAGAGAGGCCTCTAGAGGCGTCAGGGACCAATTGCGGAGGCCTGGAATGAAACAAGAATGCCAGCGAATTCCAGAAGGTCAAAGGCGCTCGCTGGAAAATACTCTCCAAAGCCAAAATTGGACTTGAGTCAACTTCTGAAGGGAGACCGATCGCAGTCTAAAAATAAATGAAAGCGATGAAGTGGAGTACGCCCATATTTTCAAATCTGAGACTTCAAATTTGAAGCAATAGGAATAGCCCTTCGAAAAAAAATGTGTAAATGGATAAATATTACCAACGTAAGTTCAAAAGTACTGTAATAATTTCATAGAACTAATATAAAATATCTGTGATAGATAAAGCTAATATGCATGTGTCTGTACTAAACCAAATTGCATTGACATGCATGAGCTCACAAACATATCATGTTCTGGGCTGAGTGCGTCTAAACAAAATGTCAGTCAAAATTAATTATTCTTAACACGAGGGGTGGAAAAACATTTTCTCAACGAAATAATCTCAGTTTCATAATTGTGGGTAAAGATGAGGTATTAAATAAGACATTGACTAGAAGCACTATTTCAAAATCTTCGATGTGAGCTGAGTTCAAATGATAGTGCTTACCATAAATTTACACAGTAATTACACGCATATATAATTCTGTAACAAATGAATAACAGATCGAAAATTCAATCACACTATTACAAAACTTTCAAGTACAGAGTCTTTATTCCGTTATGAACATGATAGGATACGCTGTTCGGTTATCAACTAACAGGCTTACGTTCTAACCAAATCCATTGCGTCTGAAGGTAGGCTACCAAATTTTGTTCGAAGGTACTCTGACAAATTATGTTTGAAGGTACACTGACAAATTATGCTTGAAGGTACACTAACAAATTATGATTGAAGGTACACTGACATATTATGTTTGAAGGTACACTTAACAAATTATGATTGAAGGTACACTGACAAATTATGTTTGAAGGCACGCTAACAAATTATGATTGAAGGTACACTGACATATTATTTTTGAAGGCACAGTAACAAATTATGTTCGAAGGTACACTGGCAAATTAGGTTTGAAGATACACTGTCAAATTTTTCACGAGAAAATTTTCCAAAAGAATTGTGAAACTATATAATCATAAAAAGTCAAATATTCAACTCCAGAGGCCATGCGGTAAGTAACTTGTTTTTATTCATATCCTCCATCGTAATTGAATGTAAAATAAATATTATGTCAGTGAAAATTAAAGCAAAAATATTTTTTGTGAGCTACTGTTCATGTGTTTTCATAACATTTGATTTATTTTTTTATTCTTGAATAAGATATTGGACCCTTTTTTTCGAGAAAGGTTCGAGCAAAATAAAATTCGTACTTCTTTGCTTTAAGCTATTGGTTTCATGCATTTCCGCGATCGTGTGGCTTGACTCTAATATAGCAAAATTTCATAGGTCCAGAGCGTCTGTGCAGTAACCTCCAGAACACCGAAATTAGGGACTTCACCCAGTTATCGGAACTTTAAACTTCCTTTTTCACCCAAGCTCGCTTCAAAAACTTTATAATTGTCCATCTGGTCAAAAGTTTTTCGTTTGTCGAAAAAATATGTTGGCTATCCGCTTCGAATGATATCTCAAGAACTTGAGCACATGTCTTCCGCACAATTCTCATTGTTTTTTTCTTCGTTACACCAATTTCCTTCCGTCAGCTCTTGCAGTATTGACAAGAGGCAGGATTCTTTCTCTCGACGAAGTTTCAATCAACGTCAGTTAAGGACCACAAAATTCTTCTCCCCAGGTTATTTCGACTGATTCCCTGTAAGCACCGCTACTGAAAGACAGCAGCAATCTCAGAACAATCTGGCCCCTGAGCAACGAGGAGGGAGTCTCGGAATCTCCAATGACTTCAGCAATCGGAGATTCATCGAGGCAATACTATAGCTTTACGACTGCAAGCACTCAATGCATTTTAGTTACGAGCCACAGTAAGCGAAGAATGTATTGTCAAGATATAACAGTAAGTTTTGCTGCTATGTTTATGCTCGACAAAATGTCTAATAAATTTGCAAAATTGTGTCTAATGAAATTGCAAAATGTTGTGCGGATTAAATCTCAGGGATCCAAATTTTCTTTGCATTAAAAAGATTCCTTTTCATCAGATGCAGAGATTCTGAGCACCACTTAAATGACGAAGATTCCATTGAGGAAGCGCGTATAATGATTACCGATAAAGCAATTAGGGGTTCGAGAATAAGAACTTTAAACGAATTACCGATACGTGAGATGCTTTTCTTTCAAATGCAAGTTTTGAATTCTGTACGAGTATTATGACCCTATTTCTGTCGAGCCCTCTAAATGAATGTCATAGTCCTGCTTTTGTGCCACAGCCCAAGTGGAGAGCATCGGCAGCAGAGAGGAGGTTGCTGAAGCTTTTCAAAAGAGGGATTATTATTGAGCTATTTTAATCATCAGTAAATACCAGCTGTTTTTGACAAGAACATATGATATGGAGGATTAATAGAAATAACTTTAAGGTATGGTAGGAAATGATAAAAAATGTATTATAATTATTGAGCCATTTTAAACCACTGTATATACGATCTGTTTTTGCCATGAACATATGGTATGGAAAACTAATAGGCAGAACTGCAAGGTATGTGAGGAAACGATTAGAATGTATTCCTCTGAGAAGATAATTCTGTGAGCCGATCACAGTATATGGTACGTGAGGTATGAATATAAAATAAACCTAAGCAAGAAAACTTGAAGTCGATTAGAATTGCAAGTCACCATTGTTCACTACGGTAAGCGTAGGCAAATTAGTTCGCTTCAAGTGAAATGCATAGCTTTGATTTGTTTAATAGCTAATAAATCAGTGAAATTCATCTGTGTAATGAAAATCAAATAAATACAGTGTTAAAATATTTGATCTATGATATTCAAATCTGAAAAAAAAACAGAGTCGATTGTAAAAAATGTGCAAACAATCATAACGAAGCACTATCTGATTGACAGAACAACAATCACATTTTGTAGCATCCACATATCACTTTTAGGGTAAATTTGGAGCCTACGAAATTTATCCAGAAATTCTTCCCAAAATTCCGCCAAAAACCAGCAAGCATACGTTTATGATAAATGAGTCCTAGGTGCGCCATGAAATGGGCTATTTTTGCCTATTAGCAGGAAGAAAGTTGTATGGAGAGAATTTTTCTAATGATCGATGGATAGACGCCCAATTGCCTCCGCCTTAGCTCTCTTCGCACCAGATGTCTAAGTCTGCTTCAAGCATTGAGTGGAGTCTGTACACAGCATGCCTCAAGCACGGTATGGCTTGAACTCAGACACTACTTATAAGGCAATCAATACTTATAACCTTGTTGAGTACTGCTTTAGGTATGTTTTTTACCCAGTAGGTTTTCTAGTGCGTCTACAACATACAGGTTATTCGTTGCAAAAGGCACTAGGGTTAGATAAAGTTTTCAAAATTTTAGATTTTTGGCGAGAATGCATTTTGTAATCATTACGTGAAAATATTTTTAGATACTTTTTGTTTAATGTGCCGAAATTCCTTGGACTCTTAAAATACTGATTATATTTTTAAGCTCAGTAATTGGGTAAAACGAAATTAACAGCACTTGATCAGGAGCTTCTCCTAAATTTTAATGACTTACTATTAAATATATTCTCTTGTAAATGAATTCCAAAGGTCAAGTCAGTGAAGCTTGCGATTCTCAAGCCCTATGTTTAATAACTTTCAAACGATTACGTATTCTTAAAACCTAAAATTGAATTTATTGTGTGCATATGTGACCGTATTGTAAGCTGCAATTGTTTTCACATAGACGCATTTATGTACGTAACTTTTGAAAACAGTCGTGAAAAAAATACTTGCTGCACTCAGGCGTCAGAATATGTATTCATGCGACTGTTCACTGAGTTTCACTGCCTGAATTACTCTTTACGTAGTGACGATGGTTAAACAAGGATTATAAGTACAGTAATGAGTCATGGAAGCGACGTTAATAATGAAGCACATCGCGAACGATTTTCTACCACGCCTTTTTGAGAAGAGCATCAGATCTTCATTTGCTCTACGGGAGGAAATGCAAGTCTCAGAGTAGCTTTAAAACGAGTCCAACGGAGGAATCCATTGGGCTAAGATCAGGCGACGACTAGAGCAAAATTTTTATTCTCCAGCTGCTGCACTGTATTTGACGAAAGAAAGGGAGCGTAATTATTTTGAAAAGTGAAAGGCTTATTTTTAAAGACATTTTAGCACCCTAAAGGGTTCCAGCTATAGTTAATTCAGTAAACAAATTTGTTTCAACTTCGACACCTTTTGGGACTGAATAATAATGAGTGCTGCATTTATGAACTCGGCCTACACCACAAGAGAAATAGAATTTTGACGACTGAAAACTGTCATTTGAAAACCTTTATTTGAGAGTCTATGATGTCTGAGAAAAACTTTCCCCCACTCTGTCAACTTGATGGGTGCACTTTGCCTATTCGGTGAACAACTTCCTATTTGAAATTCCGACGTCATCGGAGAACGTACTCTCTCTGAACTCGTTCAGAATAACCTTTGCACTTCTCAGTTGCTTTTAGAGGTCGTATGATACCTGACGCTTTTACACTTTGAATGGTGACACGTTGATATCTTGAAAATGGTCGAAATGGTTTGTTCCTATTAGATTTCAACAAAGAAAAATCCTCATTTACCTCTTTGGATTCCGTTTCCGCAAAGGTTTGACGCTCTTTGTAATTTGCGGCCTATGATATTGTAGGTTCTTGGATGGCCACTTCTAAAACGATCTTCGGTAGCGATGTAAGCCGTCAATTTCGAAGGCTTCATCAACGTGGCAATCTCTTATTTCACCTTACCAGCTTGAAATAGCAAAACCTAAGCTTAGGGTTTACTACTCTTTTCATTAATTATACATCCTAAACTTGACAATTTATAACTCTATCTACCCACAAGGTATTGGTCAACAATAGCTGCATATATAATCATCACTCCTCTAAATATATTTATTTCATAACAGCTGAATACATCAAAGACTGTGCAAAGAATATATCATGTACTTATAAATCATTGTTTCATCAATGAAGTGATATTCAAAAGTATTTTCAATGTTTTATTTCATGTGAAAAATGAATTAATGGATTATTTTCATACTTTGCTTCGAGGACTATTTCTACACCGTTTGAATGTTGTTCCGTTAATACCTCCCCGTCAGAGCTTCCATGACTACCAGAAAAAAGTTCATGAATAATTTTCCTTTTATGTTCGAATGATACAGCCCATCGCTAGCCATAATTGTGCGCGACTTTCTTTTTACGCTTCGAAATGAAAGACAGATGGCAGAAATCAACTCAGATTTAGTACAGTTTCATATCTACACTTGGTGAATAATTTTTATCGTTCAGTATGAATTACTACACCCATTACTTTCATTAGAAAATTTAGCTCTATTTTGACCGTTACAACTAAATACAGTGAAGCCAAATTGAAATTCTCGAATTTTGCGCCAGTCACAAGTCCTGTAACGCGAGCCTGAGAGAGGAGTGTTCAGTCGCGCTGTGTTCTGGAGCACTCTCCTAGATTGGATGTATTCAGTGCTGTAAAATTCTTACGCCGTAATATTTCATGCTTCACAAACTCATTCACAATCAATATAATGCCCCTGAGCAACAATGCCATCCCTTAAAAATAAAAGAAATACAGACGCTCTGGTTGCAAGCTCAGCGAAACAGATTTTGAGTTTCGCCGACGAACTGATAAATATTTGAACTGGCCATAGTTCAAATAACAAAGACTCGTAACTAAGCGCTTCTTTCTTTCCATAATTGAGGGCTCATAGAGCATAATTTTATTTCTCGAAGTTAGGCTTCGGGCTTTTTATTTTTTGGCTAAGGATTATCGGACGCTTTTCAACGTAAATAAGTAAAATGAGAAGGGAATATAATTTCTTTGCTATAACTTCAGAATTGCAGTATGTTCAGCTCACAACGCAAACGAGCGCGCACGTTTGTCAAAGCTTACACACGCTACAGCTACGTCAACTTTTTGAACCGTTCTTTCATCAGAAGACCAATTTACAAAAAAATACAATTTGCGAGGCAAATTACTATACATGACTCTAACTTTTTCACTGGGTCAAATGAGAATCAAAGAGGTTTACGGGTAACCATGAATTGACTTATAGTTTTGGACTCGTTGGGGCTGTCACACTGCAATCATAATCCATCTGACCTTGTCAAAACGTAAATTTCTATTTTACCTTTTTTTTAATAAATCATTCAACATGCTCTTTTGTAATTATTTTATGCTCATTTTAGCACATTTTTCTTACGGTTTAATTTTCTTAGGATAAACAGGACCCTGTTTTTCATTTTACATTTTATGCTCCAAAAGACGCATAAACGTTGACTATTCATGATATCCACCATAAAACCTAAACTTGTTTCACTGAGATATGAAAAATATCAAAACACTGAGCCTCACTGCCGGATTACTCATTTAGTTTTAATGTTGCTTAACGAGGCTCAAAATGATAACAATAAGAAAAAGAAAAATAAGAAGAAACAACAGCGATCACTCACTACAAACCTATGTTTCTATTCAAAATTTTACGAGTGCTCAAAATCTCAGCATCACCCAGAAACGTTTCATTTTAACTTCTATGAAATCTATACTATAACAAGAGCCACGTCCGCCCGTCCGTCCGTCCGTCTCTCTGTCTGTCCGAAGCCAGCCTGCAGTGTGTGATGAGCGTATCTGTGATACAAGCTCCAGCCCTATATATTTCGACGGGCCGTGTTCACGCGGCCTCATCAACTCTCGAGAGATTGTATTTTCTAATCTCTTACGGCCTTTCTCTCATTTCGCCCTCTTTCTCATTTCAAATAAAGGGGAGTGGACTTGTACATAATAATCTCCTAACGCTGTTCAAATAAATTATTTAAAAAGTCTTGAAGAAACATTCTGCCCTTCATGGCGAGACCTATCTTCATCAAGCTCACCTGCAAATTCTCTAATGAAAATTTTGATGCTTTAAACCTACGATATGACGAATTCTATGCATAACGTTATTCCTTTCAAGTTGTGAGAAATAGCATTTCTGTAGCGTCAGAACGAAAGAAATAAATTTTATCGAAGCAGCACGAAACGTCACGGCTCTGCTTTTCGCGAAATCCTCCTTAAATGAAACGTCCATCAGAAACGAAAAAATAAGAAATGTTGTTCTACACTGCATCGCAAAATTGTGGTCTTCTCAAAGGTGCAGCTTGACGAGCTGCTCAGGGTGCTAACCGAATTATAAAAAATGTATCAATAATACGAGAGAAAAAAATGAACCAGAGTACAAAAGAACAATTACCTACAGCAGCTGGAATCATTTCCTGTTTTTTCAAGTGCTTCGACGTTTTTTAGCACAAAAAATAATAACTGGGTGGGCAACTATATGAGAAGAACTTATACCTGATTGCTTCTAAAGAAGTGCAGTTTTTTTAAGTAACGTCGATAATCACTAATTGGAAAAATGAAGTTCAAGTCCTACTATTGCAATATAAACACTAGGCTGGGAACATCAGGGTTTGTTCACTCGTTGTGCTTTCATTTTACTGGGCTGACAGTTTCGCAATGCACGTAAACTAAAGTTTCCCAACAAGGCACTACTCCAAATAATAGCTCGGAGGTAGTCATGCTCAGTGTCGCCTATGTGCTCCCAATTTATCGTTAGTTATGAATAGTTTTGAGCTTAACAGCATAGCTTAGGTACGTCGTTGTTTTGTTTTGGTATACACGATATGTATATGTGAATTCTGAAAATTTTTAGTCAGTGAACGAGATAATATTGGTTTAAAAATTTTAGGGGCTACAAAAAAGATACTTTTTCCCGATCATAATTTGAAATTAGACGCAAGCAGTGCGTTATAGCGTAAGCTATTTTTTTAATTTTGACTTAATTACCTTTTCAAAAGTATTTCACACAGTATTCTTTGCTAGCCATCGAAAAGAGAGCGACCGAAAATTGTATAAACCGTACTGAAAACTAATAAAAACGCTAAATACTGAGTACCAAAATCTCCTCCAAAACACGGTATTGTTCAGTGAGGGTGTTCATCATGAAGAAAATCAAGCAACGAAAACTCTTAACTCTTTCTTTCTCAGGTGGATGTACAATCTAAAATTCCTTAAAAAATTTCATCGCAATATATTTTATTCATTACGTAAAATTTTCATGCCGAATACGCACTCTTCCATAGAAGATAACGAAATCAATTCTGCTTAAAGAATTTGATCTAACGAAGAATTTTTAAGTAGCAACTTAAAAGCCTCAAAAAATACTAATTAAATTAGTCATTTTATTCAGAAAAAAAGTAAAACAAAAAAAACTTTTCGTTAATTTTATTAGAATATTTTGGGTTTTTAAATTTTTAGTGAATCTGCGATTTAAGCAAAGTAAAATTTTTTTTAGAATTTTTAAGGGAGCGTTTCAACGTTTCCTGCTCTCTAAAATAGACATCTCACCTTTGACATAGTCGGAGCTGGCGCCAGCCGGCAGAGCGACGGGCGTAACCTGGCTACCAACAAGCACGTAGATGAGCTTTTCATTTCCATCCTCCATGCCCCATGATACGGCGGCGCTTACCTGAAAGAAGAACTTATATATTGATTTCACATCTACGTAGTTCTGTTGTAAAAAGGTTTAATTTTTATGTAGCTTCTTCTTCGTTCAAAGGGAGAAAGTGAGTGAAGTACATGATTAATGAGACATAACTTCCCCTCTCTAAACCTTTCATTCTGTTTTCTCAGTTATCTAAAATCGTCAGAGGAATTGCACATACTCTAAGGAAACTATCGCTTCTTCTGGATTAACATCTAATCACGGCTTTCTAATTTAGTTCTTTGCAACCCTAGCCACAAGAAGAAATGCATTTTTTCCAATATAGCTGTTTTCACATCCTCCATATGTCCATTATTTTCACAGAATAAATGGCTAAATAACATGTGAAAATTTTATGATTACCTCGTAAAAAGTTTCATGTCCAAGCAAAAGTTTACCGGAACAACTCCGAAGAAATAATTTATAATATCGTTTGTTTCGAGCGAAAACGATTCTTTGTCAACTTCTCCTCTTATGCCCGTTTGCCCACTTTATTGTCGGTGTTCTACCCTGAATCGGTGCTCGAGACCATCATGGCTGTGGATGTTCTAACGACAGTTGAATATCAACGGAAATCGTTCATGCTCTGAATAAGTTAAAATTATGGTAGTTTAAATTATAATATTTAAAATGATTCTTATATCAGCATCCACAAAAAAGGGCAAATGAGGCTTGTCAACGTTCTTTCTGAAATCTGGCACAAAGGACATAACAGAGCGTGTAGCGCTGATTGCACGAGTGTGTTATGATGACGAGCTAATTTTTTAATTAAACCAGTAGCTTTTTCCATTCCGAGCTTTTGTCACAGAAATAGAAGAATGGTGCGTGAGAAAGCAGTTTTCGAGTTACATTCAAATAATGTGTCTGGGGTTTCGACTCTAAATTTCGGAAATCAACATTTTTCTATTCAAAGAGCGATTTACTAGCCGCTCCGTTCCAGCATGCCAATAAATTTAGGAAAAGATACTTGCTTGATAGAGAGCTAATAGGAACATTCTTTTGTCTTCATGATCTCTCTCAAAACACTCGCATTAGTTTTGTAGGTTGTTGCCGTGCCTGTCGCGGGCAACTGCAAGGTAAGAAGATAGGATCTGGTAGCGTGAGGTCATCTCATTGACAATCGATATGAGAGAGCGACGTCAGGGCCCGCATGACACGCACCTCAGCCGCCTTGCAAAACATGTTACCGCTTCGAAATTGCACCGTAACTGAGGAAATGCGCTCTTGATAAATTGCGAGCAGTTGCGCTTCTCTCTGTCTAAAACTTTGGATAAAAATGAGCAGTGATATTTTGCTCGCTCTACGCTTGAATGGAGGTTTCAAATTCGGTGGATGACCTGGTTATATCACGCAAATGTTTGACGTCAAATTCACTGAAAATTTGTCTGTTTTGAGAAAGCAGCTGCTCATGGAGAGATTTTTTCACACACGAACGATTGCTTTTCAGACTTTGGCTTGTTCTTGGAATGTCTCGTAGGTGAGAGAATTTGTATCGTTAAACATATTCAAATATTTTTAGCTTATGTCTAATTTCCAAGAAGGTTTGTTGTTTCGAAATGTCACAGAATATCGAGGTTTTTTTAAAATTGAATCAATGAGTAGTTTTTAAGAGCAATTGAACAGTAGTGACGTCAAACCCCGATTTTCGTTCCATTTTGCAAACTTGAAGTTTTCGGTAATAAATCTTCATTTATTTTTCATTTAGATGTACTTCGCAAAGATGAAAGTGGCAGCCCTACATAGAAGCTTTTATAAACTATTTCACATTTTTTCTATTTATGTAGTGTAGTTTACGTTTTGCAGGAGTTACAAAAATTAAAAATTAATTATTTCAGCGAATATGAGTGAAATAATTTCTCAATAGATGAAAAGAAGCCCATAGCTCTGAGAGCTAACGATGCGAGCTGAATAATAGCATTCATTTATTCTTTTCACTTCTCTAACGCGAGTGCAACAGAATTCATTTCATGTTCCTAATTTCCATGCTAGTTGTTCTTTAGTTTTCATTTGTGCGAAATTACCTTGAAGCTTTGGTGTTGCATCTCATCAGAACTGTTCCATAGTCATCTTAAATTCCCTGTTCAAACTTCCATCTAAATTTGAAAGCATTTTAATTTTGCCTATTCTAAAAAGTATTGCTCTCCAATTTTTTATGGTCCACGATAACGTACAATTTAATTCAAATTAATTCAATTTACACAACAAGTACAACATGCTATTTTTTGTATTTGCAAGACATATTCTCGATGTATGTTGCTATACGAATACTTTGCTATGAGGTGCATCACTACAACTACTACAATCTACCTGTCTTCACTGAAGGTGCACACGCAAAAATTCGAATAAAACTGCATGAAATTTTGTGCAAGCATGGAAGTAATAAATTTTTTGCTGAAGCTCTGGAAGTATCATTAACTTCTTATTGCTAGTTCTGGTCAACTAAAATTCAGTGACAAGATGCATGTTTTTCACTTAAAGTGTATCGAAACCCAAGCAAAAATGCACTCATTTCTTGCATTCGCCATCATACCTCCTCGTCTCCATTTCTCCCAGACCTCCAAACTTTGCAAGTACCACATGTTTTTTTCCGCATTACTTCTGATAATTCCCGAGAGTTTGATGAAAAACCTCGACATTTTCCAGATGAGCAGCTCGAACTAACTTTGAGTCCCAAAGGAAGCCTCTGATGGATGCAGTCCCCAGCGTCGAGGGGAGAGCCGTCGCTCTCCTCGCATGACACTCAGCCCCTCTCCGAGGGTACCTTGCGCTACTGAAAAATTTATGATTCCCATGCTGCAGTATGCTGGCCAAGTGACAACAGCAGCGGGATGTCATGTCAAGGAATAAGCATAAGTTATTTAATGAAGGAAAGGGAATGGCTCCTGCATAATCAAATGTGTGAATTTATCACACGGGATGAAAGAAAACGCGTAAATCAACAGCAGTAAAGCGAGTCAAAATAAAATGCATTTGTTTTTGCTGTGTTTCTTGAGTATATCGTTCTATCTCTAATGCACCCGTTTGGTCATCGTTAATCACTGAGCTCCTCAACAGTAATGATCTCTTTCACCGCCTTATCCTTCCTCAAGAACTGAATATAAGGACTGCAGAGCAAATAAGCGTATTCTCTAATGTATGCAAGGTGCCATGAGATACATTCGAAGTGACGAGCGCAATATGTTAGCAATATGCATTGTACTTTTAGCAGCGTGGATTAAATTAGTGGTGGTGTGCTTTATATTCTAAATAATACTCACTTCATCAAGGTCGAGTGTACTGCATCATGATTTCATAAGTACGCGTAGGAACTTACAAATCTTTTGACGGCAGTTTCGTCCGGATCTAATTTGTGAGCATTGATTTTAAATTGTAGCAATGATTCCACAGCGTTGTTTTTCCATCTCACATATTAATCAGCTGTGTAAAATACAGTTTGAAAATTATTCCAGTTTGTACCGAATAATAATTTTAATATTAACTTCACAATAATATTGTGACAAGTGTCGAATGCAGCATACTTTTTATGAATTTAATTAACGTTTTTCGGGGTCTACAAATACCTCAGTCGTTGAATACAAGGCTAATTTCCAGATAGATGCATTAGAAGGAGAGCAAAGTAGCCAGGAACTCGGCTTTACATGCGGCTACAAGCGCCATTGATGTGTGCGCTCGAGTGCTCGTAAGTCCCCAGCTTATGAGCTCCAAGTGAGAAGAACGCTGAAGAAGATTGCCTCTATTGCTCGTCAATGTTGAGTGAAAAATTGCCATCGTAATCGTTCAGATTAGCGTAGTAAGGCCCATGCAGTGCACTCCTGCGCTATGACGCTCGAGTCAGGACAGGCCGCGACAGCATCTTACATAGATAGCGGTAGGAGCTGCAGTGTGGCTGCGCAAAACTGCGCCAATTCACGCAGGATATTGATGCTGCAGAGCAGCTACTGTGGCAAAGTGGATATTTTTGCGCAACCGCAGCATGGCGCCTGAGCTTGCAGCCATGTCATTGATGTGCTGATAGCCGACGGCCTACCCTGCCCACGACGACGATTTTTTTAGGGTAAAGAAAAGATGCCCTGAAGTTCCACTGGATGAGAAAAATGCGTTTGTAGACGCAGAATCGGTTTTCGTCACCCTTGTGAATTAGTTTCAGTGTTTCCGCAGACAGGTATTCGTTTTTCCTAAAGCGATACAAGTAATTCCTGTATTGTAAGTTAACCAGGGTTTTTGCTCTGTAGGTGAGAAGAGTTCATCTGGATTGTCATTCCACTTGTCCCTTATTCTTCGAGTACTTAGTTAGTTCCTTAGTTAGTAGTACAACCGTAATGCTTGATAACTCTGCGAGAAGGGTCTTATAGTGAAGCAACGACACTGTTGTACAGTTTTGCAAATTTGTTGACGTGAATAATTATTCAAGCTAGAAAAGACTGTAGCATAGATACTCTTAGACTATGTATTTCCGCTCGATTCAATCACTTAATCCAGCGGCTAACTGTTTTAAGACAAACAGCTCTTCAACCACTGTGAATTCATATTTTCCTTAAAGCTGAGAACTAAAATTTTTTAAATTATGTATTTGAATAACTGGTGAATTAAAAGCAAAATAATGACATTTTTCTCAATGGTGTCAAGCGCATAACATTAATTTAAATTTATATTCCTTCAAGTGCTACATCAGGACAACAGCTACATCGCATACTGTTATGGCGTTAGCGTGACATTTTCTTTCGGTCAGCTCTCCACGTATGAAAATCATGCAGAGCCATGACCTGTTTCATTGTTTCAATACAGTAAGTCGTGGAAATTCTACGGGTCTCGCTGGTGTTTGGTATTAGCCAAACTCTTCAGCGTGAGTGTTGTACCAGTATATTCACAATTCCCCTCAAGTAGAGTATATCTGCATAAAATAAAAAGTTTGTTTCGAGCACCGAGGATCATTGCCTATTTTATTGGAATATAGTGTTGGACTACGTGGATTTTTTAAATAGAAATTATTCAAGAGTAGTACCATTACATTTATCCCATGTTACACAGGGAAATTCATTAAAAGTGTTTCTAAAAAACCTTGAAAAAATGCCTCTCTCCCCACATGCGTGACGATTGAGGCAGTTGGGTGTCATAACAAGTAAAATAATTTAACCCAATACACGCCATAACATTGGGGCTATTATAATGATGCCTTCGCCCAGGTTCATTTCAGCTGACTGATGTACGGCATACGTACATCATGCAGTAAAATCGGAGGTTCTCCTTCCAGCATGCAATTGTTGTCCAGAGTATCGTTTTATCCCAATAAGTATTCAAATAACTCTTATCCTATGCAATCAAAAAATAATGCACAACAATGCTACAGTACACTATTATTACTACTTTAGTACTACGACAACAGTACTACTTAGGATAATTAAACAAAGCGAATATATTTCGATGTTTTTCTCTCAATCATTTGACCGAGAACTAACATAGGTATTATGACACCCTTGCACATATGTTTATCCGCTAAGAATCTTTAAGTTAAAACATTAAAAGCCAATGATCTCTTGTATTTTTAGTGGAAATAAATTGCTTTCTTTTCGTTTTCCTTTGGTTATATATATTTTTAAAAATTGTCATGTACTGGCGGTTATTTGAGTTCTTTTCTCGCTGATACCAAATTCAACAACGCCATTGATGGATGACTACTTTTCTACGCTATCAGAAATTCTGAGCGGAATGCATGGACGGAGGAAATATTTTGAAGCCGTTGTTTCTTGATCAAGGCAAACAAATTCTGCCGAAGGCAAACAACAACATCTCGGTGACTAAATTTACTCCTGGCAGGAAAAACAAGGAAGCCAAGATGGCGAGTCAGAATATTGTCTCAGAAACGTGTCGCAGGGAAAAAGATTTCGCAGAAATTAAATCATAAGAAGGATTTTCCCTGAAAACTTTGCAGTAATATTTTGATCACATAAACTAGGAATCAATTATATTTTGATCGGAAACTTTAGAGTGAAGCTTGTTTTTCAAAGCAGACGTTGAAAATAGAAACCAAAATACTTCATACGTTATTGATCGGGTGACCTTTCAAGAAAAGCTTCATGCGAGCATAAGCGACTCGATAAAGTGGAGTGATCTAAACAAATTAATTTCTCGGCTCGGCTGTTAATGAAACATGGTAAACATCCCATAATTTAATTTTTTTTCAACTAAACGTGAATATATTCAAACATTTTACATTGACAAAAAGACGTATAAGTCTAGTCATTCCGTACACTGAAGAGAAATTCTCGAACTCAAATAGTCATGACGATGGCGTCATGATTTATCAACAATAGAGAGCTCGAGCAAGAAAACACAATGCACAATCCCATCTTATTCTAGGGCTGGATTTCCTCACAATATTTGGTGTATTTTCTTACTTAAAATTCAAAAGCTAGGTATCATGCATTTGACAACTCAAAAACTAGTTAATGAAATCAAATCCGTTGTGCTTTCGTTAACGTCTGTAAGACTGTAGCTCCTCAGGGACACTGCTACGTTAATATTCTTATAACATCCTCAAATACAATGGAAAATTGGAGGGCTCCTTTCACAATTCGTCGGCTCATGTATTAATCATCGTTGAACATCATTATGATTTCACCAACACAAAATAAGAACTATGTAAATTTGACATTTAACAAATTTATACTACCATTTTGCCTACAGAGAGTTTCCTTAAAAGAAAAAACAATATGAACTCATAAATATTCAAGGGAATGAATTTACTTGTGCAGCGCTTCTGTTGAGTTACTAAACACGTAAAGTAGGCGATAAACTTCAGCATCTTTCATTAGCACCAAGTACCGGAATGTTCGAAACTTTCTCTGGAGGCGAATTTTCGATACGATTATTGAACTAAGTTTGTTTGTGGTTATGAAAGCACGTGGAAGAAGCGTTAGAAGTTGGGTCACTACAGTCCTACCACAGCAAATCCTCATGGAATAAAAACAACATTTCGTTTTAACAACCCGAAATTAAACTGTCTAGGCGTAAATTTTACCAAGCACATTCTGGATCACGATGAGCTGTTGCAGTGTTCCTAAAAACAATAAGGCTAAAACAGGACGAAGAACCTGAGGAGCGAGACGAGAAAGGTTAACATCCGAGAATATCCCGTGTTACAAAGCACCTTGCGCCGCAGCTGCCACCTCATCGATTTCTGATATGCCGTCGCGCCCTCATCCTGCCTTACTGCTCTCAACTTCGCGCTAATTCTCAAGCCAGAAACCAGAACACGGCAAGAGCTTTTCATCAGTAGAATTAAAATATCGACGATTCCAGGGCGCTCCCATGCAATGTATTGGACTCGAGTTCGCTGGAAGGGCCATGAATCTGGCTCTCGGAAATGGTAACCAATACGCCCAGGTTAGGCCGTGAAAGAGGGTCGCCCACTCCAATTTCTATGCTAATTGGAACAGCAATCTAGGTATGCAAACAATTGAGTTTTTTGAATCTCAATTTCAAAGGGCATTCAATTATGAATTTATGTTTTGAGAAGGCAGGAGAACGACGAGTAAGGATTATATCTATGGTAACAAAGAATACTAGATCACGGCGCATGTTAACATGCATTGCAGAAGTCAGTAAACAAGAAAAATGAGGATGCAGTAAGGATTTTTGCTGTGATGGACATGTGTCTTATTAAAAGACAGAGGAATGCTACAAGAAAACGAAATGTTTTGGAACCATTGAGCATCTATAGGTAAAATTTTCTAAAAAAAAATTATAACTGAAAATAATAGCTTTATAGAGAACACAGTTTCTTATTCATTTGAATAGTTAATTTCGACGAGTGGTGGTGAAAATTGATAGCAAAAGAGAACCTGACGCGGGCGTTGTAATAATTTCAGGCACGTAGAAAGAGTGAGGCGATGCGATAGCACGCAAAATTACACGAGGCAAGAGGAAAAAATTGATGTGTCCCTGTGAAAATTCGAGAGCATAATTACACATAGGAAAAATATGCTTCAAATAGATGGTAGAAAATGCGCGTTGAATGAAATGATGAAACTAATATCTAATCAGTACTCATTTAGCTCTATTTTGTTATCTGTGAATTAGAGCTCACAATAATCTGGAATCTCCTACAAGAGTAGGAGCGAATTTTTTCAAAATTGGCTCCTATGGCATCTTGCATTCGTTAGTTAGGATTACCGTGTTGCGTCAGTAAAACTTGAGGCTTACTCGTAAATGTATAATCCCTTGTCCGCCTCAAACGACCGAGTCTATTTCTGATCTTTGTCTGGGAGAATGCTCATGGTGTAGGTATGGCACATGCGAGGATTCCGCCTCTCAGAATACCTCCAGACTGAGTGGCACTCGAAACATTTTCACTTCACAGGTGAAGTGATAAGTCATTCTTTGTAATTGCAAGTAATTGAAATAATTTTAATGCGTACATTAACAGCTGCTATTTTTAACGTGAGCTACGTTACCGGCATCGGACAAGGTATCTTCATGAATGAATTTCAGCGAGAATTGAAAGACGGAAGGTAATCCTGCGCTTGTGGCAACATATACAGATTATTTATTAAGGGCTCGAGGTAAGCAACTGCCACTAGCTTTTCAGTTTCACTGACTAGTAAACCCCACCTTCTTAGTCATATGAATTTCAGTCTAAGGTTACGACGCCACTCTTTCCTAGCCGCCTAAGAAGATCAGGCTGCCCTTTCTATGCAACCTTTGTCCCATTCATTCCGTCCATAAAAATTTGTTCGACATTCATCGGTGAAAAATGCAGTAAAAAAGTAATCCTAATACTTTCTGCTTATGGTTATGAACGGTAATGAACGGTTATCGAAACTTCAATTGCCTTGAAAAAATTTTAAACTTGACATCAAAACCTCGATCACATACTGACGTGTTCGCTGCGTTCTTATCGCATTAAACTTCCAAAACCTGCTTGTTCTTGCTCATAGGATTTTAAAAACCTTTTAATCATGTTATATACATATTTATAAATTGATTTTTGGTTGCACTTTGCACAAAAATCCTTTGCTATTTTGAATTTTTTATCGTGATTTTCAATGCAGCGATGACGTCGGCAGTAAATGAATAAAATTTCACCTGAAAGCAACGCTCAAATAAGCTCAAGGCAATCAGGCAGCCGTCCATTGCATTCATTTTTAAAAAATCACCCAATACGATTACGAAAAAATCACCCAATCATACAAACTCTTCTATAAATTTTTACGTTGAATGTAGGGTTAAAAACTTCATAAAAAACGGGTTTTTGTTAGCATCCGAGCGCATTTTTCTAACTTCAGCTGTTAGCATGTACCAGTGTCCTCAGAACCCACTAACAACTTCAGCCTTATCGATAACAGTGTCGCCTCAAACTCTCTGTGCTCAATACAACTGCCTCTGTAAGGTGATGAAAAAAATCAAACTTCAAGTCTTGGCACATACCAGTGCCTTCAAAATCCACTAATAGCTTGAGTCCCATCACTAAAAGTGCTACCACAAACTCTCTCTGCCCAATACCACTGCCATTCTAAGGTGTTGAAAAAATGCGATGTTCCTGGAGCCGTGCACGACTTCGAGGTGCTGCGCCGACTGCTCTCCTGACAGCAAAAACCGAAGCGAGACAGATGAAGGCTCCCTGGGAGGTGACGTCTTAGCTAATGGCACAAACGTCGAGAATGAAGAAGCAATTCACCAGCCTACACGAGACGAGAAGCTTGTCCAAATTGAAGTGAAAAATCATTTGCCCAAATCCGACCAAAAAATGAACGGACGAACTTAATTGACTTGTGAAACTGCGCACCTGAAATGCTTCGTTTGGTTGGGTTTTAAAAATATCAAAGCATGAAAGGTGACTGGAAAGCAAATGATTTTGAGTTATTTTGAGAACTCATTTTCTTATTGTCTAATTGTAATAATTCAATTGGTGTTTAAATTTGTGCACAGTTTTCAACATCAAAATCAAGAAATCAATATTTTCAAACAATTTTAGGAACTATGTCCTATTTAAAAAATTTGAAGAGATTGCAGGGGTAAAATTTTTCGACACATCTAAAGAGTATACGTCAAATTGTGAAGGGTGTTGTTTTTCCCTACATATCGCCTGAACCCGAACACGCCGCACAAAAGACCACTCATTTGTCCAAAACTACCGGCGTTCCAAAATTAGAACCCTCATTTTCAACATGCTGTAATAATGATCAAATAACTAACGCGATATATATATATATATATATATATATTCGTGAGCAGCCTTTAATGATTGATTGTGCATCAATAGAACTGGTAAAACAATTCCAACGCTTAAGTTAGAAATACCCGTTGTCTTTTTATTGCGCTCCTCATTTAGTAGCCAGTGGAAGCTCGATGGCCAGAAAGCATGCAGAAATTGCACCAGACAGCTATAACACTCACTTCATTTCTCTCGCTGGCTTTTAAATATAAGATCAAGTTGTGTCTGACTGACTCAGTCTGTCATCGTTGTTGTCCCCAAGCCTAAGTCCTCTCACAAATTCTCAAGAAACTCAGCTCTGAATAACGAAGCGCTTGATGCCAGTCTTGGTCATCATTGCATCGACATTCAAGAACAAGGTTACCAAAAATACTCTGAATTTATTTCTAATCCTTTTCAATTGGCAATTAAATTATTAAATCATCGAGGCAATTAAATTATTAAGTTATCGAGGCAATTAAATTATTGCCTCGATTCATAAAACCATTCATTCGAGAATGACTGAGTCGGCACAAATAACTGTTGTATGTGTAGCTAATATTTACCTTGTTAAGCGTAGTGAAGAACAATTTCAGGGAAGATATTAATGAACTCCGCTATACCTGACAAAGCAGAGGCTGAGCAACGTCTACCAGCCCTTTGAAGAACAAGCGGGGCCTTGAATTTCAGCCTCGAGTAAGCCCGGGTAAACAAGGCTTGTTTGCCAGCGCTCGGAAGACACCGGACACAATAGGATTTCTAACTGTTATTCAAAGTTCAGGAAAGCTTAGTAGAGAAATAATTATTTTCTATTCACTCACAAGATCCTTTTGTTTGATTGAAGAATTGTAGTTTTATGCGACACCCTACTGCGGATTGCGACAATTTCTTGAATTGTAAGTTAATGCATGATCTAGCAAGCCAATTATGTAAATGGAAACTGGCAGACGACTTTCCGAGGCGTTAAAACATGGTCCCTCGCAGCACTTCACTGCTGCCCGCCTGCAGAAGCTTTAAAATCAAGTAAATTTTAGTCTTTTGACCTAAAACACAAAAGAAACATATATACACACCCAGGAAAGAATTTGTGCCATGTGGAATTTAGATACAAATAAATACTGAGAATTACTTTGAATGGAAAAGCAGTTTCACTCAATACGTGCATTTGAACTGAGAGAAAGATTTGAAGAACGCCACCACTTTACATATTTACACGCACCCGAATGCGGAGGTCACAAACTTGGGACAGAGTACTTTCCAAATATGTGTTAAAAATAGTTTGAATTATATTGTTTTTCTTTGAATTAAAGTTTTTCGTGAAGCTTGAAAATCTTAGTAGATAAAACGATTTTAGTGTTTCTTGTATATGTTGATATGAACAATCTATGCCTTTACTAGGAAAAACAACTGAATTTCTGTAAGTTTTGCGACATTAATTCTAAAACAGGCTTTCCAAAACTCTAAGAAAATATAAATCGTGAGAAAATTACAAAGAACTAAAATAAAAGAAATTTTAAGCGGTTTTCGAAGAAAAAGTTATAACATTAGTTACATAAGTTTACAAGCACTACAGTTAAAAAGAATAATTCGTCATTTCTCCTACGCAAAATATTTATATGTAATATTTTATTCTAAGACTCCTTTTAAACAGTAGAAGATGAACCTACAATTTAAAGCAGCAAACAGTTCAAACTTGAGATGACAAAAATGTTTTGTTTTGTGATAGCGGGTAAAACTAGAAATAACTCTCAAATCTAAAGCTATTTGGAGTTCTCCAGCAAGGCTTGGGTGGTTGCTCTCTATAACGCCTCACGATCCGTGATACGTACTGGTATTAGTGAAATATACCGACTTTATGCTTTACCAGGGGTTTTATAACCAAAAAACATTATTAAGGAGTACCACCCTGAATGAGACAAGTTTGAGCGCATACTTAGAGCTGAGCCGGTCATCAGAACATGTATCTGGAGAAAATAAGAAACATTTTACAAATGGATCGTTCAAGACATTTGGTTGGGCTAAAGGAGCCTCAACAACTATGTGTTCCTTTTAGAAAACACAGTAGCCGTCTTTTCTGACAATCTGAAAGTTGCTGGTAAAGCAGACTCGATATTTTGCAATCGGACGTTCTCAGGTCACCAGAGTTTGGTGTGATGAACCACGCCAAGTGAACGGGGCTTCTAAGCTGTCTCAAAAACTGAGGTAAGCTTGAGCAAAACTTCGAGGTTTTATGAAAAACTCTTTGATAACACGTGTTATATGAGCTTTGTTGAAGAATTGCATTTTAGAAAGAAGAAGGAAAAACTCCAATGCTGAGCCCGGAAAGGAGGACGACACCTTATAAAAATCTTATTTTTTTCACACTCATTCGTCAGGGGCGCCCATAAATCAGTATTTTGTTTTTTTTTGGAGAACGAAGTGGCCGAGGCGTTCAACAATGCAAAGGATTTTCCAAGTGAATTCTGTTGTACGAATATTTTTACATAATAATGACAAAGTCAGGTTCGAATAATTTTTCCTGCAAGTAACTAAATACATATATCAATAGTTGATAGATCGGGCAACGAACTAAACTACGTTACAAATCGTTTACATAACAGACCATTAGATAAATATATCTAAAAAGTAATTATCTCCTTTCTAAGAAACTATTTTTTCATAACGACAATTCAACCTCATCTTCAAAACTCTTCGTGGCTATTACTGTTTTTAGCGACGGTCACTGGCATCATGTTGTCACCGTTATCAGAATGAGGAAAGAGCTGCCAATCTCCAGTGAACTTCAAAGAGCACAAGCTCTAAATTCGATTCAAAATAAAACTCACCAACTGGAGTTGTTTACAGAAGTGGCTTCTAAAATCGGTGTGGATGGTGAAGGATTAACTAAATGTTTGATGTGAGCGATAATTTGAAACTACAATCACAAATTAAAGCATTTTTATGGTTTCCGGCAATATATTTTTACACTATAGGTTCGAGCTGCTGAAGACCTGTATTTTTGATAGAACAGGATTTTTTTGAAGCTCAGTTTCCCAGTAAAACGCATTGCCTTTTGATAAAAACGTAAAATACCAAAACCGCACAAGCGAGCTGAATAATCCTGGCGTAACCTTTGTTATTTTGAGTCAAGTCAGTATCGGTTACTTGCATACAATTTTCAGCATGAAATCCCCCACACGACTACAGCAGTTCACTTGAATATTCAAAAACTATTCTTTCCATATATGATTTTTCAGCTCACGATATGCAGCTATACAGCTGCCGTGCTTCATCAAAAAATGCTGCTGTTGTGAATGTTTTTTTTCGATATCAAGACTTGTCGTTTGTTTGGAAGAAATAATCGTCGAAACGTTCATAATTTTGGGTAAATATTCCACTACCCCTTCAAGTGAATGACAAAATGCATGAAGGGAAAAAGGCTCGTTCATTTGCCTCTTTATATTCCATTGGAAGACAGTAAACAATCTGAGGCCTTTCCTGAGCAGTTGTGCCTGTCTCCTCAGCCTCTGAAGCTAGGCATCTAATAACGAAGAAAAGCGAAGCTCAAAGCCAGAACTAAAGACCAATCTGTTTGATGTCAATAGCATGCGAGACCCGTGCTAGCTTTGAACAAGCCACCGGATATTTCGCTGAATCTCTTTACAGTTTGCATACAAAATATTAGCTCACCGTGAAACATGAATGCTGTTTTTAAGAGGCTGTACATTACCAATGGTCTTCATATTTTCGGTCCTTTCAATCATGTTTGAAAAAATACGTTACAGAACAGATACATCAAGTTGAAACATAATTGCCTGGTAGTCATTACTCGTAAATCAGGGAAAAAATCCCTTATTTGATTGATTTGCAGTGTCAGTATACACATATGAAAGGGACATCATAACTCATTTTATTCTTTGGATCGCGAATAACCTCCCTTAACTTCACTAACTTTACCCATCTGGTCACAATCTAATCGAAATTGCGCCACGATCATCGAGTCTAGCTTCGACAACCAGCCAAATTCCTTTAGAACTTGCCAAGCTTCTGCACATATCTTTATTATGATAGCCGTCTTACATCTTCAGGAGTTTCCCTCGCTCAAGTCTGGTAAACTGGCAGAAGCAAACTTGCTGCCAAGGAAATTCTTAGCTAGAACTATGGGCAGGTTTTCAGAGGAGCACAATTTTGAACGTGAATCGAGAAACAAGGTATAGGTACACAAGATAAGAACCACGGGAATTTACAAGTTATCCTCCGGAGGGTGAAAACTGTTCTATGTGATTCGCGTATTTGTAGTGAGATTATGTTCACCATGCGATGATGAAACCACTTTTGATTTTAGGCTTAGTTTAGGATTCAGAATAACGTGAAATATTTACTGCTGCGAGTGTCATGTGCGTACGTATTCTTGGGCTTACTACTGTCTATATAAGCTTCAAGCTTCAGTCAAGCAATTCGTATACATAAGAAGACATTTTGCTCCATCATATAGCAAGGAAACTTGACCAAGTGATGGAAGATAAATTAACACAGATTTCATTTCTAATAAATATTCTTTTGTCAATAAAAGTAACAATGGATTAAGGAGAATACCGAAATATTTTGAACAATAGCCAACCAGTTTGACATAAAAAAAAATTAAACTATTGCTTGTACTTTCACATAACCAAAATAAGACAGATACGATTAAATAGATGTCAGAAAACTGCACAAAATGAATGGTTCCGAATGAGCCAGGGCCTTTATTTCACCTCAACTTAGTCTACCAAAAATTATAATTAGAAATTAGAAATAATATATCTTCGTGAGATGTGTTTATTTTTTACAACAATACATGTTCACATCGAGAACCCTCATTGAATAAAAAACGGCTTTACTGTTTTTCCCAATTATAAGCTAGTTTCGTTTGACGAATGCCATACTTGTGCAGAGACAAAAGCTGAAGTTGTAATCGATTACTTCTATCGTAAAGACACCCCATAGCCAACAAAAACGTATCCTATAGACTAGCTCTTTTTTAATTTTTACGTTTTACAAAAACGACTTGATCCAACTGGTAATCTCGTCCATTTTGAAGGCTAAAATTATTCCCTTTATGTCTGCAAAAAACTGTGATAATCATCTTGTGATACTCATCTAGTCTTGCACTTTCTCACGAGCTCACATCGAACGCAAGACTCGGTCTGGCTGCTGGTTATTAACCTCAGCAAATTGCGTTGTCGATGGATTCTTCTGCATTTGAAGTGAAATTTTACGGTGGACTGAACAAATTTAAAGCTCCACATTATTGCAATATAAGCCCTGTGGTATGATAAAAAGCGTGGTGGATTAAGTTTCTAAAGTTACCTTAGCGGAGGAACAGATTTTCGGTAGATTTTGAAAATTTCATTTTGGAACTATTCTCTAGCAGAAATAATATATTAAACTCTATTTCGGGTTGAAGCAAGCAGTATCGAATACAGTTTTTTTTGTTGTTGTTGCACATCCTATCAAATACAGAATGTACAATCAAGGTCATAATATAGAGAACATTAGAGTATCTAAACATACTAACTAAACTTTAAATTGAGCTGCTTAACGCACACAATTCAACTACTTAGAACTAAATATAGCTATATTCGTACATATATTTATTTATTTATTTTCTTATTTATTCATTCATTTATGTAGAGCCTCTCATCACTCTCTTCACTTTTATCAACCAAGGAATGGAAAACTGCTGAATTTCGATACACTATAATGGTTTCTCTCATGTTTTTAAGTCTACTCGGTGTTCACCACGAGAAATATATCAGTTGGCTTTAAATATTGAGAATAACATCTATTTTTGAAGCATCTCAGTGGCTTAATTCCGATATTTTACTATAGTTTTAGCTTTTTAGCATATTGCCCGTTTCAATAAGCAACAACTGATCTTCATTATAAACTATTGTACGGTTTCGTCTGTACATAATATTATAAGTATTCAAATTGTGAGGATAGATTTTTCGAAGACACTCTTATCCTGAAGTCAACATGTCTCGTCAAAATTAATGAAGTTAAAAATTCTGCGTTGAGGCACATAAATGATATAATTAAGTTGGTAATAATGTACAATTACACCCTCTAAAGATTTCTCCAACGCCGAAAAGTGTGCGATGAGCAGATCTTTGACACAGGCATCACTACCTCCAGAATTTTCCCCGCATTAATCTTTCGTTCATTAACGACAGTTGATATATATCTATCCTCCAATGACGGTAATTTGAAATTTTTATCCAAAAGAGTGTGAAACCAGTTTCTCAAATACGCTTCTCGAGTATATCATTCTATGCTAACGAGAAGTAACGATGGTTACAGGCAAAAGAATAATTTTACGTTTATGCAAACGCAAGTCGGCTATCATTGTTCTGGGTATGCATACTCTTTTGTGTGATACCATCGAATCTTTTCTCTCAGGAATGGCTGGAAGTATCATACTTCATGGGTGTATCTGTGATACGTGTTTCATCAACGCATAGGTACAAAATAACATTTAATATACGACTGTCATCAATACGAATATATATGTTAAGTGAGCGCATTTGAAAAATTATTATTTTCAACATTCGAGAGGGAAAGAAACTTGTATATCAGACACACCTACCATGCACATCCGGATGTTCTAGCTCTTTGATCAAAGTGAGGTCTTAAAACATAGATCACTAATCTCATTAAATTATTCGCTCGTTTAGTTCAACACCATGGATAGCTGCCATTTTTCGATGTGCTGGGTGCGATAACCAATATTAATATGTAAAGCCGTCGTGTATTTATGCATAAATAATTTTCTTTATCCTTTACTAGCGAAACTTTTGGATGACAAGATAGAAGTGCTTGGAAATGAATCTGTGTACTGGTTTCAATGATTAAAGATTGAATAAATAATATGTTAGAACCATTGTCATTTTCAAGATTGATGATGTTAAAATACATGGAATTCTAATAATACCAAAAGGTCTAATAGTTTCAAAATTCAAGAAGTCTTCATGCCTGAGTAACAACTATGTTCATCATGCACTTTCGGTTGCTCAAGGAATCTGAGATTGATCCTATTTTACCTAATTACAATCCTAACTAGTTTACGTACTTCATCAGATGTTGTTGAATCCTGCATTTACAACAGATTTCTCGGTAGTGTGAAATAATAGCTTGGTGTTGTGATTAGAGTAGTGAAAGTCACCGAGATTAAACATGCAGTAGTAGCAAGTGCACTACAATCCCCCTTTAAAAGCATTCGTCCTCGAGGTGCGAGTCGACTTTAAACAATTCGTGCATATCCCGAGGGAAATTCGAAGAGTTGTCTCGCTAGCGAACACGCTGTAAAGGTCCTGCACCCCAAATGCTGCGAAATGCATACAGCTCGTCCTCAACAACAACACGAGACCGACTTCAAACTCATCGTCATCTCACCTAAAGAAGGAGTTTCCGTCGCTCTGCGTGAAACTTTGATGATGATTTTTCTCGCTCACCCAATATGCGATTTCCGTATTGGTAAAGAATAATGTTCGTTATCATTGTGTGTGTGCAAAAATTGAAAAAATTTAAGTATGAGGATTGAATTTTGTACGCAAGTTATACGGGCGGGGCTCAAGGATGCAACTAAATATAGCTTCATCTTCACTCTAAGAAAGTGATTATTCGCAAATGCATTTTTAATTTGCTTCCATTTCTTCTGAACGCAACAAGCAAGAGATCTTTCACTACAGCAAGCTCAAAAGTGCATGAAAATTTCTAAGGTAAGCAAAAGCAGTGTTAATAGTTATCGGCTATAATATGAACAACTGTTGAAACCAGAAAAGTTTTAGTCACGTGGAAAATTCGAATAACTGTAGATATTTTCATACTTCTGCGTATCAGGATGCAGGTGCTGAATTTGTTCTACACTAAGTTGTCGAAAGAAAGTCCAACGCTGCATTTTCACTTATTCTACATATTTTGCATAATCTTACTTCATTGAAACCGTACATGACAACATTCTAGAAGAGTTTATCAAGTAGCAAAAAAGCTCCTTTGATTGCACGTAGATTTCTAAATTTCCGATAACATCGCAGATATGTAAAGCTGTGGAAAGGACCTGCAAGTATTTGATAAAGGGCAGGTCATTGGGTTTCATTACAGCGAAAATCAACTCACGACGTCTGCACAGCTAACAGGATAAATATCAGAATGATACGAAGAACAAAAGCGCGCTAGAAATATGAAAGTGAGTACTGTTTATTTCGTGAAAATTGAGGAAGGCCTAAGATTTTGGATGAAACAGACACTATTTGAAGACATTTGAGAATCAAAACCAGCGTTCATCAACTTGAATGATAACTAACGAGTTTCGTGAAATTTTATCTCTCAAAGGACTGTGAGTCGAGAGCAAGATAAAATGAATTTAGGTAAAATCGAATCCACGGAGAAGCCATCAGTTATAGCATCAAATCGAAAAATCGTTTGTTGTTTGTTGTTCGATGGGCTTAGATACGCACTTTTTTAGAAAAATGGACGTGTTGGGCTAGGGGACAACCACACCAAACTCAGGATCCATCTTGCATAGTCCCAACTGTCCAGGCATGGAGGCAGATAATGCTTAATTGTTACGATGGACATGAATCTGTCACATTTTGCAATAAAAAAATGAGCAGCCAGGACGAATTCCAATTACTCTCTAACCACGTTCATCCTTCATGGATTATTATTTTGATGATACCTACGGGATATTTCATGACGACAATGGTCTTAATTTTCGAGGGGTCAAGAGTGAGTAAGAATCGATATTTAGTTTGAATTGCTCAGGACTTTAAGAAACTTGATACCTCTATAATGTCTCATTCAGTTTTGAGCCTTTCATTAATTGAAAAGCATCGAATGCAAACTCTCGATTTGTGTTTTCCATCAATAAAAGTATAAATAAAATACTGAATTTTGAGAGAATATCTCTATATTTTTGCTTCTCAGTTTAGCAATATAACAAAGGATGTCAGAAAACATAATTCGTGGAAAATATAAACGAAAAAAATTATTTTTGCGAGAAAAGGACACTATAATAATGAGATGGAGTTATAACACACTTAAACCGAAAAACGATTTCCCCCATGCTATCATGAGTAAATTTTTCGGTTAACTTGCTATCAAAATTTTATTTGGATAGGCACTGTAAAATGGTTATTCATGTTTAAGGTTAAATTTGCTAAATATCCTGCAGGAAGTTTCTTAGATTGCAAGAAACAGGTCATTCATCAGCAACCGTATTTTCAACTTTATCTAATGTTTTCTAAAATTTTCTTCATAGAAAAAACAGACGGGAGCGAGCACTTCTTTATAGAAATTGAGAATTTATTTGACTCTATTTAACTATATTTCAACAATAGCTCATCAATGGTGATTCATTCTATTATTACCATCCACCAATTAATTTACAGATGATTATATTCCTTAATTTGAACTACAATTCAACGGAGCATTATTTTCACAAAGTTCTGCGCAACCGACAATTGACTGCAGAGCAAAGCTCAAATGCAATCTCGTAACGCATTCAGTCACGACACAGCAATATTGAGTCGGATTCCGAGTTTAGAAAAAATCCAAATTGGCATTCCATCATGAAGAGACTTCAAAGCGAATGAGCATCCATCGGACGAGTAAGGGGCCCAAGTTTCATAAGGGGTGAAGAGAGTGCAGATCGGTACGGTGGATGTTTGTCCCACGGTAGTTTTGTTAGCCGACGCTGAACATTGTCCCGTTCATCAAACACTGCCTCGTTTACACGCCGGGCCCGCGCGTGGACAGAGTCATATATCGTTCTCGGTGGTTTTAGCCTCCCCTTGCCACAATAGGGTAAGAAACTTCATATCATGCAAGACATAGACATAGGAGTTGACTTTAAAAATAAACATTCTTATTTTCTACGTGAACTGCTAATGAATACCCAGAAGAAATACAAAAGTCATCGAAACGAGTTATACATTCATGTTCAGTTGAAAATGTAGGGTAAATGAGACATTTCACTCCTTAAAGGAAAAATTAAGTGATTTTTGATAACAGTTCATAGAACTTGGGTACTGTTCAAAGTTCTCTCCTCTGTTATGAAATAATTTATTTTCGCACATTTCTAAATTCGTTACAAGAAACTTAGTGCTGTGGTACAGCTCAATAACTTTCGCATTGAACTTTGTGACTGTGAACTTAAGTAGCTCAGGCTCATCCCTAATCCTTTATTCTCTGCCTAAATTTTATATTTAATAGCTGTCAAATCTGCGCAAAAACTGCTGAGGCCCAAACAACCTCTGGCTAAAACAAAGCCAAATTCTTGTGCTCCACTTAAAAAAGCAATGAAATACACGAAGGAGTTTGCGGCAAGGAAGTGAATTTCTCTTACCCTCAAAGTCAGAAATTAATTCAAGACAAAGGAGAATTTCTCACGATGTTGACTCTTGAATCGATGATGAACGATCCCCTCGAGGCAACTTGGAATAAAAGTGCGCAGGAAAATCGATGCGCCTAATTTGCAGAATCGTACCCCAGCGGCAGAAATTTCATGGGAAATATTTTAATGTTAATAAATTAAATACAAATTAGAATTTTTCACTATTCAATGCCAATTAATATGAGTTGAAGACCATACGCGTTTTACAGAGGAATGGAATTTTCTCAAAAATGTCAGTTTCAAGATTGTATCACAAATCAAAGAAAATATATACAAGGTCAATGCTCCATGGAAGGTTTTTGAAATTTGCTAAGCCTGAGTTGCAACAATCACATTCATACAGATACACACAACCACTTTGCAGGCATTCATTCACACGTTCCTTCCTAGGAAAAAATGAGGCTATTTTAAAATTGTTCCTATAAAATACACGAACGTCAATAGAGAAAAAATATGTATGCACCAACGACATGAGTTCTTTCTTCAGTTCAGTATTCAAATAGCCGAGGTAAGGTAAGTTGACAAATACTTTTTCTTTTGCAGCCGTCAGAGTTAAAGGAGGAGAAGAAAGTTTTTTATCTAAAAATGTTTTTACAATCATATTAATCAGGTAAATTGGGCATTTGTTTTTAAGAAACATTTTTTTTTCCTAGGAAGGAACGTGTGAATGAATGCCTGCAAAGTGGTTGTGTTTATCTGTATGAATGTGATTGTTGCATGCAATCGTATGTTGGTAGCACAATGCTCCAACAGTTTATTCGCCACAGCCAACACTCAGGTATATCTCACCGTACAGGTCGTCCATACGCCTGCCCTTTTCAGTCTGCAATCCGAGACCATTGTTTTAAGTGCGACCATCCATTTAAAACCTCAAATTTTTCAACTCTTGCTAAAACTAATAGGGAACACGATCTGAGAGTTTTAGAATCACTATTCATATATACAGTTAAACCGAAATTGCATAATGATCAAAGTGCCGCAAAATTACACATTGCCCCAACAGCTTAGGTATGCCTATAGTTTTTAGTGTCCGTGTGGGTGTGTGAGTGTGTGTGTGGGTAGGTGTGCGATTATAGTTTTTAGCAGTCCCTTTTTTGTTTATACGCGCATTTAATTTTTCATGTTTATTGAGGTTACTAGAAGTTCTCTTATTGTAGAAGACATCTAATTTCATTTTTTATCTGTTACTTCATTTTCAGTACTGATGATGGAAACCAGATTTTCCGAAACGTTTACAAGTAAAAATGTTTATATACGCCTTGGTTCTCCCTTTCATTCTAACGTATCAATTTCAGAAATACGTACACACCTTGCCTTAGGGACTCAGAAAAACGAGTTGCATTCATTTAAATGAAATATTAGATTTACAGTGCCTGAATGTATTCGTAATATCTTCAGTAAAGTAAACACGACACGGAACGTTGAATTATAACATTTAAAAACGATCCCAAAAAAAACGCTCCATTCTGTCTAAATTTTAGCCTGATCTCTCTAAGCCTGAACTCAAAAAACAAGCAACGATCAAACTTGAAGAGCTTCTCTCACTTTTATTTGATTGCATTTTTCAGGAGCGAGCCTGAGGATCGAAAATGAAAGCTCGCAAGTTTTATTTGTTTCCAAATTACATTCATGGAACGCTGACAAAGATGTGATGAACGCCAGATTTAAATGTGAGTGCAACTTGAGTTTCGTTTTCGCTTCGCCAAAATACATCAAATTTGAAGGACAAAAATTTTATCAAACATTTGCGTCAATTCTGCTTACGTCGATTCAGGTGAACAATCATTCAGTAATTAAAATGCATTGGCATGACTGCTAAAAGTAACTTCCAGCGATATTTCCTGCAAGGAATATATCCAGAGATGCTGGACAGGATTATTACTATACAAATAAAAATTGTTACTTCACACTAGTTGCAAAATTCTATTTTCAGTAACATAACACTTTAAAGCTCATAAAATACTTTTTTGAGAAATTCCTCGTGGGACTCACAGTCTCTACGTAGGTAGATCTGAGTATCTTAAATAAAAAGCATTGTTTCAAATAATGGAATTTTTCCCCTGCCTTTTTCAGCTCGCTATGAAAGCCACATGTGAGCACATCAAGCTCTGAAAACAGCAGGGAACAGAAGGAAGGAGGTAGGAGAAGGACATGGCTGGATAAGGTAGCAGCCCTACAGTCAGACAACACGATTTATGAGCTACCAAAACCGACCATTCCATCAATCACTTTAAGCCTTTCCATTGACATTTGAAGACCTGCGAAAAAACGGCCCTCGCAAAACTAGAATGAAAATAATCTGAGAAACCCCGTGAACAAACGAAAATCTGCGGAATAGCTCAGAAGTTTCCAGAAGAAATTGCAGGGAAGAAATTGATATGAACTTCGGAAGGAAATGTTTGAGAAATTTTCATTCATGTTAAAAACCCACTCCCACTGGCCACACGCTTCATGTTTGACTAACAGGGAGTATCAAGTAAAATAGTTAACACCTACATTGGCTGCAGTACTTACTCTTGATGAGCTTTGTAGACCTGTAGCTGAGATGCAGGATGCGGCGCGTTGAGCAGTTTTATTATTCTCTGAAAAGAAATTAAATTTTGCCATAAGAAAGCTTAGAGCTTGTAATGGCGTATACAAGTCTTTAGTAGATAACTAAACAGTATCCCAAATTCATGATAGCTAAAGAAATCATTTTCGTGAAACCTTGATGTATTTGGAGGCACTCAATTAATTTAAATTTAATCAGTCATATTTTATGAAGGCTGCAGAGCAGCAGGTTTTTTCAATAGCGTGCATCGTCAGAAGAAGTAAAAACAAACAGTAGTTACAGGAATAACTTTTCCCTCATTCAGTGGTGGAACAACTCAAATTTTGCATTTCAAGTAGATAAAATTAAAAACTTTGACAGGATCATGACTCGCAGTTAGCCCATACATCACATGCAATAAATCTCTTACTTTTAATAAATTCTTTGAATTTATTAAGCTATTACTTTTTTAAACTGAGCTATTCCTCGTTGAATAGCTCAGTTCCCTGCTTAACCTGAAATTTTAGGTTAAAAGTTACAAAAAGTTTACATTGCTCTATATTGGACGATGAATACGGCAGCATAAATATGGAAAATAATTCATTTTACATTTTATTCCATGTCTTGTACAAATCTAACAGTCACGTCCGACGAATTTCAAATTGCATTAATTCAACTGTTACTGATACTCGTAAAAACACCGGAGGCTGCGCAAAAATAATAAAATGTGCTTAAATATAGTAGAGTCACATGTATGTTAAATGTTTATTTTATTTCATGTGATTACATTTTCATATTTGTTAATAACTGGGGGTTGTTATGAAATACTCTTATGTGAAGTTAGTGATACACCCTCTCCTGGGCCGCCCAGGTTATATAACAGATCAGTCGTGTCAAATTATGTTTCTCATTCAGCTCGGTATCGCCAAATTTTGTTACTCATCCACATAAGTGGTGTCGAATCTTACAACTCATTCAAATCAGTCGCGCCAAATTTCGTAACTTATTCAGGTCTGTCGTGCCAAATTTTTTGATTTCAAAAGACTATTGTTTTCTGAGCCACTCAATTTGAATGAAAATTTTATTTAAAAAAAAACTCCTAAACTCAAATAGAGGTTCAAACCGGGGGCAAATTCATTTGATCTTGCTCCTTTAACCACTGCAAATTCCAGGCTCAAATAAAATTTAAACATTTCAATTACAAGAAAAGTATAGAAATATATTTAATTGAAAAACGGTTGAGGAGCTGTGCATGAAAATGCCATATTTATGGTAACAATCACGAACATTTGTAAAATGCTTTAGTACGGACACCGAGTAAAGTAACGTAATTTTAGCAAGAAATAAATAACTGAAAAACCGTGGCTCTGTAGAAGTACCTCGCACCACTCTGCTAGCTTCAACCTTCCTCCAGTAAGTTTTGCTGTTGACGTGAAATTTGTTTTAAGAAAGTGGAACGTTCATTCATCATTTTCCTTACGTCACTCACGAGATAAGGGGAAGCTCTCATCACAATCCCAACAGGAGACAGCGACGTAAAGCGATGTTACATGCAGCCCATGGATGTACCAGGTGTTGAGCAAGTTACTGATTCCCTTTATTAACAGTACGTTATGAAAAGAAATACTTAAGCTCTTAATAGTTTTAAGCTCTTGTCTGGAAATCTTTAATTTATGAACCACACAGAGCCTCAAAAACTATTTATTAACTTGGCTAAATTTGTCTGTCTTCTAATGCGAAGCTTGAAATTGACGATTTCATTCAAAACGCTCAGAAGGTTTACCAAAATTACTAGCTTCAATGAAAATCCTCAGTGCGATATTATGTTAAGTCAGAGGATACAGCAGTTATTTTTCGCCAGATCAAATAATGCAGTGCTTTTCATGCTACCAAAAGAGCAGACAGGCGAATTGAAAAATAATATTAAATGCTTTCGAAAAAAGAAATTTTTAGGTAAAAAGCCAGCAAACGAATAAACTCTGGTAGAAATTTTTCAACCTCCGTATTATTCCAGTCACGATAGGTACAGATATGTTTTCTCTTTTTTTATTTGAATTTTAACTTGTAGCACGTCGAGATTCATCTCCAACATGACCTCCAGAATGCGCTTTTATTGTTCTTCAATCGATATAACCACCGACTGATTCCTAAAGTTGTTTGTAAATCGACAGTATTTATGCTCCAAATATATGAAGCTTATAAATATCTCCACCAGCGTTAAAAAAATTAATCATTAATCCATCTTCATTTGCAATTAACACATGAAAAATAATCTACGGTAATAAGTCTCCAGATTTAAGTATAAAGAAGCACTGAATTTCTACTTTTCATGCGTATGCCGGTATGTGAAGAATATACACTGAAAACATTTCAAGCAGTAAAAACGCACTATTTAATGGTCTTATTGTGAAATTCAAATACCCCATTTTAGAATAAATGATTCAATAAGTATTAATGCGACGAACATTCAGTTTAATCAGTTTCAGAAATTTAAAAGTTGATTGCAAACTATGGAACACCATAACTTTTTCAAGACTTAAAGGAAAAATTTATTCACCACTGAAAAACATAACATTTGATGTACTATGAAAGGTTGAATATTTACAATCATTTTCCTTGCTAGTAAAAAAACACGTATTCTTTGCATTATTTTGTTAAATTACGACGGGTTTCATGAGATATTTCATTCCAAAATTTTGCATACATTCCATCAATGAATTCCTGACATCAAACTGTGTTTTATTTTGATAGAATGGAGTTCAAAGGATACCGAATTTCCAAAGAGATTCAGATCCACAGACTTAACTGGCTAATCAACAACTATGATATTTTGGAATGAAACCACGACTTTGCCTGCATAACTGCGTGTATTGAAACATTTTACAGTTAAAGAACAACATCACATTCATCACGTAGCTGAATGAATAACAGAAGATTGTTCCCTAAAACTTTTATGTATTGTATTTCGGCTCGTTTTCCCTTCATTTGAGCTCATTTGGCCCTGGTATTGGAGGAAAATGCTCTTCAAATTATGATCCACTCCTGCTTAAAAAGCCGTTTCAAAAATCCCTATTCTTTTCCAAATCATGTCAATATCACTGGCATTCATTCTGGCCATCCAAAGCTAAACTTCGTTTCATCCTGGAAAATTACATTCCTCTATTTTTCATCAAAGTGAGTTTTTGCAACCATCTTACTCACAATTAATTTTTGGCGAATGTTGGCGTCTTCTTCTATTTTTGTAGACAAGTATTTTTCAGTCAAGTAAAACCAAACGAATATTTTTCTGTGTCGCATTCAGTTTCAGTGAAATTGGACATTTTTTTAAAATTTCGTCATTCTTCGAAACCTTTCACAGTAGCCCACAAGATGAGGGTTTTAGGGCCCAATTTTTATGATCTTTAGTGTTTTCGATAGCCATACTTATTATCGAGCAAATATTCACTAAAGCTGTTGCAATTTTTTCAACCTTCTTAGCAATCGAGGTTAAATTACATCAGATTCTTTGAATGCGAGAATGATACCCTTTTCGATTTCTGAAATTTGAACACTCCTCCTCAAGTGCAACAACTTCAACTTAAGCATTAAAACATGTATTTAGAATTTCTTTATGTTTTATATGTAAAAATCTTTTCTTTAATATGCGTGTCCAATTTTTGAGGTGTACATTTTATTCAATTTTCTTGAGTTATTTCGACCCTAAAACATAAATTTTCCTTACTAATTCGCATAGCTTGGTAAAAACTGGAATTGTCAGTATTTTAAGTTTAATTTTAATATAACTGTATCCGAAGAATATTTCAATCAATAAAAGCACAATCCAAGAAGTTATGAAAACATATGAAAGATTTTTCAATTAATTTATTCTACCTCATCCTTCTTGTATTTTCCTTTCAATATCAAAGAAGGTATCAATTGAAAGGTTTTACCCTGTTGTTATTTCAATTTTTATCCCATTCAAGTTCCATTTTTCATACGACAGTTGCCCACGAGATCCGTAACAAGTATAAAATTTGCTAAAGTGTAGTGCATCACTTACAAAACTCGTCAAATAAATATTAAAAATGCTGCTATCTTTGTTGAGTAATCTTTATTGTTCCCGACTTTCGATAGCACCGTCAATGATCACTAGCCTTGCGCCTGCAAAACTATAGTGAATTTCAACAAAATTTTTGGTTCATGTTAAAATTTTGCCAAAATAAATTTTATGAACATAGAAGTCAGAGACAAATTTAGGAGGGTAAGGATCGTTTCTTTATGAGATCATTTCAAGTCTACTAGTTAGAAAAATCAACTACTTTGACTTCGGTATTATTAGCGAAAATAATAAATTTGAAGATAACATGAAAGTTTGTCCCATGGCATTCGCCGAGCAGGACTGAGCTACTATTTAAGTAGATTCTAAAAGTCTTCTCCGATGAAGGGAAACCTGCGAAATGGGTTTTGCTATAGATAAATGTTCCGTAGTGTGCATTTGAAGCAGTGATCAGAACGTCCTGGATACCATGAATGACACACAGTATAAATTAGTAGACCAACAAAGCAATCTTGGCATCATTATCTCCAAAAACTCAAGCATGGCGAAAAAGTAGAAAATAGCGTTAAAAATTCGAGCAGAATTTTCGGCTCCATAGTGAAAGGATTTGAATTTAAGTTTAAGTACATTGTATGCATTACCCTTCTATAAAGCACTAGTCCAACAACTTATAAAATACGCGTTACAACTCTGGTCCCTATCTTAAGACGCAATGTTAACAAAATTCGAGGAATTCATCGTAAACTACCCAAATTACTCCAGAAAAAAATAATTTCAGCTTCGGTCCACTTCTAAAAACCGGATGAACTCGTTCCCTTCGCCGGAGAAGTTTGCGAGGTTAATTAATTAATAGTGATTTGCAAATTTCTTGATGCAATAAAGGATCTTACTCCAGGAAGACTCTGAGAGAGCACAGAAGACAATGTCGGTCGACGGATCAAAATTAGTCAGCACAAATTTCAGGGCAGCTAAGGTGCAAAATTTCATTTCATTCAAAAATATTAGAATCTGGAACCAACTGCCGGTAAAAATTGTCTCCGCCATCGTGGTGAATACTTTCAAAATCATCTTCCCTGATGCTTGTGTGGCAAACTCTCAGTACTCATTCAAAAAGTGCCGACGTTTCAGGGATATATGTAAGACAAACTTTATGTGCTATTCATTAGGCATTATACGAAACTGAGTTTTTCTGTGCTATATAATTACGATTCCTCTGGTAATGCCTCATCCGATAGTATCATCAATTCGGCGTGAAAAAAGAGCAGATCTTGTTACGGCTCTAATATTACCTTCAATGCAAAGAAAACTGACTAATCATAAAACCACACTTTGTGCAACGGGTGCGCATCGAGAAATTATTTAATATAAATGAACCGACGTTTGCGGGTGAAAACTGATGACTGCAAATATGGTTCTCTGGTACCTGTTCATGATTTTTTTCCGACGGCACGAGACTTTAATGAAAACCTGAAAATGCACCACTTGCATCGCTGTGTTGCCATATTCAATCTAATTCAAAAATTAAATAAAAATCTTCAAAACACATATTCTTTTTATATACGAACTTTAATATATCGATATTATGTTTAAACTCGTACGAAATGAATTTCGGAGAGCATTCAAAGCGTAACTATCGAAACATTGTAAAAGCAGACTTCGCCATTCTCTTGTGCATGCGGTAAAAGGAAGCAGAGACACATGGGGACACTCAAGCCACACTCGATCCGCCGTGAAATGTTGTTAGACCGTCAAATTTTGTCCTCTAGTGATGCAGTGACAGCATGATCAAAAGAAATCCCAACTCTCCCTGCGCTCCTGAGACAAGTACGGCATCGCCAAGAAAACCCTCGTAAAAACAAACTTTGACTCGATTTCCTCCTAAAAATGCTCTTGAAAGGCAACTGTCATTTCGTTTTTTTTTACGGTTACCTACATAACAGCTCATGGTGAATGGGCACCTAAATATGCAGTTTTTTTTAGATACATCAGGTGTTAAGCAGAAAAAAGTTGCCCAAAGTTTCGAGCGATTACTTAGTTCTGGGCACCGAATGTCTTTTCTGTAACTTCGACAAAACCTCGTCCTACATAATTTTTTCGTTGATTTTCTAATGTTACTGGGATAGAGTAGTGTCCCATAAATGGCTCTTGTTTTTGAAGAGAGTTTAATCCTGCCTTTCTTGAGCCAATGTTGGATCCAAGCTGAGGCAGAAAGCCTTCTAACCTCGCAGCAAATCTTATCAGTAGACATCGGAGCTCCAGCCTTTGCAGCGACCGAAGATATCGAGGGTCTCGCCGAAGTCCATGATGTTCAACTCGGTCTCAATAATGCACTGGCATTTACGTGCTGGGAATAAACTTTAGAAACAGTTGTAAAAACAGTCTTATGAGATACATATGAGACACCATTTTCTAACGTGATAGTATTAGCAGCACATTTTCTGAATATATCTATTCAAAACAGAGACAGAAGCGTAGATGTTTGTACGCTAGAAGCAGTGACGAAATGCAAGGAAGGGGATCATAGCACGCTTTAAAAGGTTAATAAAATTAGACGTATGGCAAGAACGTGCGTTCATGCGGGAGCCAGAACTGACATTTCTTAAATTACGTAGACAAATGAACGCGGAAACGAGGCCTCGCAAAGCATAGCCCATGTGACGAGAATATTCAAGTCCCTGTTGCTGGAGATTGAAATATGGCCAACAATGCTCATTTTCAGGCGGAACTCTTACGGAATCGAGTTCCTGCGATGTGCTGGTCAGTTCTCCGTTTACTTTTCTTGTTTGCTATTTTTACAGACGACTCTAATTGTCATACAGTAGCTGGTGATGAGAACAAAACGTCGGTTCTTCAGTTTAAATTTCCAGCTAGTGCTTCAGATAAATTTTTGTTTCATACAGTCATTCAAGTTCTCTAATTTTTACCGGTAATTTACAATTTGTGTCAACATAAACCTTGAAAATATTCTACCCATTGAAAATACAGAAGTAGGATAAAGATATATTTTATCCATTTACAGAATCCTTTAAAAAGCTACAACGCTGCTCCGTGATTTGATAAAAGCAACTTTTCAAGGGTGAATGCAACTTTTGCTGCGTCTGCGTAATCAAAGTTCAATAACGGAGCTATTTCCGGCTCTTTGAGTTAATCAGCGTATTATGTAATTATAAAAAAAATAAACTGAATCGCTTGAATGAAAATTAAACTGGCTTCAAGAAATTCTCGTAACAGTCGAGGGCTTAGTAAGACAAATGATTGCGACTGAAGTTCTACACTTCAGTTGCTGTTGTACGAGTGCAAGACTGATGGAACATCAAAGCCTTTCAACGACTCGGGAATATTTTTTTGCGAAGTATTGAAGATTATGTGTCGAGTAACTGAGAAGCCTCACGCGTGAAAGAGTTCTTCATCAGAGTCTCTGGAACATTTTTCAATACCTACAAATATTCGGCGGCAATCTGGAGTCCGCAGCTCTTAGTCCACCAAAAAAACAATAATTATTTAAAGATTTAGGTTCGAAGATTTTTACTAAGCTCGGTACACAAGCGACATTTCCAAAGCCTGTAATACGCGCAGTATTGCACAAAGAATGAAGTTAATATAAGTAAAGAATCGTAAAACATCAAAGAAATTGAAATGAGAAAACACTGTACGACCTGCTGTAATGAAGAGCTGCAATTTGAACGGCAAAGACCTTTTGTAAAGAAACACTCGGGAGTTTTCGCAGAAAAGTTCTGATGACGCTCAGTCGTGCGGGGCCTGGAAAGCGTTGCCTGGGAGACGGCCGAGCGGGCGGTGATACACTCTAGCGGGGCTGCTGCAACACCTGCCGGCCCGCTTATATGGTGCAAAATAAACAATGCTGAGGAAAACAATGCAAGATAAGCAATGCAAGAGGAAAATAACGCAAGATAAGCAATGCAGGAGGGAAACAATGCAAGATATGCAATGCTGGAGGAAAACAATGCAAGATAAGCAATGCTGAGGAAAGCAATTCAAGATACCCAATACTGAGGAAAACAATTCAAGATAAGCAGTGCTGAGGGAAACAGTGCAAGATAAGCAATGCAGGAGGAAAACAATGCAAGATAAGCAATTCTGAGGAAAACAATTCAAGATAAGCAATGCAGAGGAAAACAAGCAGCCCGGTGAGCTACGTGATGGACTTTTGGATCTAATTCTTGGCGGGAATGCAGCCGCATTCAATGGAGAGTAGATTTTTATGACGTTAATTTTTTCCACGCACAGAGGTCGAAGCATTTATTGCGCAGATCTGAAATTTCTGGTTAACGAAGTAATGACCGAATTTTTCAATTTTTCACGATTAGAATGAATAAAACCATCCTCAGTCATTTATGAAAAATCATTCAGCTGCATTTGCGCTTATGCATTACGTTGTTTAAGTAAAATAATTGCGCTTGAGTCCTTTTGTATGCAGGCAAAGTTGAGGTATGCCAATAATAGCATCATTTATTTACAACCGCCATGACGAGCATGTACTGATCTGCCTCGACTGCCCAAGGTTTCCAGCGCAGCACGGAGACGTGAAAAATTCCTACCCTCGACCACTGGCCAACTTGGTCACTGGTTCACATTCAACGAATGCTGAAGCAGCCTGTGAAATTCTTGAAAAATCCTAAACAAATTTAACTGAACAGCCTCTGAAATTCCCAATAAACACGAAATAAATTTAATGGAGCAGCCCCTGAAAATACCGAAAAATACTTAACAAATGTAATTGAAGCGTTGAATTAAACATTCTTGAATATTTTACCGTCGTCACTACGTAGACGATTGAAGAAGACCGGGCTTGCACTTCAGAGAGACGACCCAACATGGAGTGAAGAAGCTATGAGCGACATCAAGAGCACTCGCGAGATAAGCAAGAGACCAACAATATCACCTCACAGAGGCAAGGAATACCGGAAAAATAATTTCCAGCTCTAGTTTTGGATACGTCGTGAAAGACGCATTCTCCGAATTTACCTCTCGTCATGATTGGCTCGGAGGAGCTCAACTGCGGCGAATATCGACAACAACAGACATGCTCGAATGAGAACGACCGTATAGATTCAAACTATATGATTTTGAACTATTTTTATTTTCTCAAACTATATTCAGAACCAAAATACCCTGATACTGAAGTTCAGATAAAACGTAGAAAGGAGAGAAGATTCTGAAGAGGTTGATGTGCAGAAATAAATTCTAGGTAATACCACGATAATTTTTCGGTACAAAAGGGTATTTTGACACGAACTCACGTAAAAAATTATCCGCTGCACAGGCGCAGTGCCTCTGGTGTTTGTTGTACTTATTTAGACTGTAAAATGATGAATGAAACAATTGAAGTTAAATAATCGAATTAAAAATTACAAATCGGTAACGGAATTTCGGGACTAATTGCATGCCAAGAAAACTGAAAATTATGGTGTGAAATAAATACAAAAAGATACATACATGATACAAAAAGAACATCTTGAGCATGTCGAACACCGTTGGGCTTTGCTACTGGAAATTTTCTTTATTACCATCTCAATCTTGCATAAATGTACCCGCAGCAACCTGATGCATTCTGGCACTACTACTCAAGCAATGTGTAGCTTGGGATGCATAAAAAGTCTGAAACTTCGCAGTACGTCAACGAGAAAAGCTCGATTGGACATAAAACCCCTCTTGTTTGTGAAGTAGTAATAAAAAAATGTGTGCTAATAAAAAACCTGATGTATTCAAAATCAGGAGTTTTTTGGGATGCAGAAACCATATGTTCGATTTCTTTTCACGTCCAATGAGAGAAATTTTAAAATTTCTGTTTTTATTCTGACGCTTTTTTCATTTTACCGCGTCTGCACAAAATTTATAACATTTTTCCCAACATTAAATGAATTTATGCCCAAAAAAATTAAGTAGCTTTCGGACATCGTCATCCTCTACTCTTAACATGTTTGGATAACAAAATATGTCCACGTATGGCTGGCTCATGATTGCTTTTAGGAAACGTCATTTTTAGGAGACAAAAAACGGCTCTTGGATCAACCAACAATAATTTATGTTTGTCTTGAATTTTATTCTTACTAAAACTTTTGGTAACAACCGAGTTCAAGGACGCAAAAGCACATGAATATACTCCTCATGGCTTATGATAGAGTAAGCCTAAAATAGATTAAAAAAAATGTGTTCGCGAATTATTTCACAGAGTTAAGTTGAACAATCTGAAATTCAAGTTATACTCAGTGATAAAAAAATGCACTGTCGAAGTAAAATCATAGCAAGAAAAATTGCAGGACTAAATTTAGCACAGATCTAATGTGGAAATACAAAAAAAAATTGAAGCACTGAATTTATGAAATATTATGTTACGCAACGTATGTTACGTATAGCGAATTTTTCCCAGACCAGCGCTTTTCTCGGACTGACATTCGGCAAATATCTGGTGAGAATTTTTCCTTGTAAATGACCTCAAATTCTCGATAACTTCCGTCCGATAACCAAGACTGGAGTTCGAAAATTAAAAAACTGAAGTTGTCTACCATCACTTCTGGGTAAAGAGTAAGGTTATATCTAATCGAAAACTTATTCAAAATAACCTTGTGCAGACAGCGCAAAGAAAGAATAAATGAATATGAGTTCTTTTCAGGATTAGAAAATTTCTCTGACAGAGAATTTATTTTTGGCAGTTCTTTTATGTGTCTTACAACTTTCAATCACTTCTGACATCGCAAACCAAATTCCCCTTATTCACGTAACAAATATTTTATTATTTCAAGCCTGCCTAAGAGCAAACTTTTACGTCGATATAAGATATGCATAGGTCGCTTCTTCAATTATTGATCAGCAAAATCAAACTTAGATTGGAATTTTTGGCCCGTTTTTTGCAAGCATAATATTTTTCACAGGTAAACCAATTACTAACATAGGCATTTGACTCTCCATTTATCAGACGTGCGAGACTCCATGCTGTTGCTTGCAACTGTCATATATGATTAAAAAAATTCAATCCATTCATATCGGCTTTGAGTATATCATCATCACTTCTGGTCTTCATCAAAACGACTCTGAACAAATGCTCTCTAACAATATTTCCTGAGAGTTTGCTTTTAGTTGCAGAAGCAGAGTGCGCGAGAAGCGAATTTAAACCGACTCGCATCCTTCCTTCGGTAGTCCCCTCCTGGGTCGAGAAGAAACTTCCTGACTTAGAGCGACTGAGCATTACGGAGCCGTTCGCGATCGATGCCCGAGTGGCCACCGCAACTCACTCTAACGTTGCTCGGAACGTGTGAGTTAGGCTGCAAAATATTCATCCTCCCTTTAAACAAGTAATCTTGGTGTTAACATAATCCTGGAGGTAATCCTCGCAGTAACTCTAATGCATCCTGTACCATTAAACAGGAGTTTGGATGTAGACTAGAAATTCTTCTGTGTCTTCGTCCACTGACACTTAGTTTTTAAAGCACTCACTTTTGCAAATGATGGAGTGGCTTCTATCATGGGGATAAAGGAAACGTTGTCATTTTAGTGCCTAAAATACAGTCCTCAGTGCAAGTACCTCAGACAAAAACTTTGAACAGATCTTGGCCAATTGAAAAAGAAATTGTCTAACACAAAAGTGCAAAGTAAAAAAACCTAACGCGCTCGAAATATAATAATGGAGCTCACCTTTCGCTGCATTAAGAAGTATATTGTTACAATTTAAAAGTAAACTTGCAAAGAGCCTATGCGTGGCAAACAACTTTTTTTTTCTTGAAGCCGTACCAGAGCATGTGACCGATTTTACACAAGAAAACATTAATTACATCGAGGTTAAGGCTTGGCAAAGAAAATCCTGCTAAGTGAAATTAGCCGACCTCGAATAAGACTTCAAGTCACATCTTCTCAAAATCTTCACTGCAGCTTCTGTTGTAAGTCCCGCCTTCCTATTACGTACTTTTAAAAATAAAACCACATTGAAGTACAAAATTTTGTGTGATACAAATTTGGAGTCAACTTAATGATGCTTCTAAACAGACTAATAACGTCCTCGCATTTCTTCAGTGCGTATCTCTTTTTCGCTAAAAATCACCTTAAATCCGGATGTTACAAATACGTTTGAATGAATTCTTTCTTTGACCTAGTTCCTGGTGTAGAATGAGTTTAAAAGCATAGTTCATATGTGTGTAGTTAGATTCAAGACTAAAAACCCTTCTAGAATAAATGTAGACCACTAGTGGCCCTCAACCAGAGGAGTTTTCTTCGTTCTCATTCCTCAATTCCTTACCTGAGTAAATTCATCTAAAGCTTAGTTTCTGAGTTCAGGAGAGACATAGAAACTGGCAGAAAGTTACACTAAAGACTCCAAATCGATTCGTGTGCATGGTATTTATTCAAACTTAATTGAGGAATTGACACTTGGCAAGGACAGCTTTCCATCTAAATCAATAGAAACAACAACTGTTCGAAGAGTATTATTCCCTGAAATAATTTGCACGAAGATCGAAAGCTCAAAAAAGGTTTAACACATAGGTTTGATTAATGAAGATAAGGAGGCAGCCGCGTTCGTTGTACAATGATTTTTTGCAATTCAAGACTTCAGTTAAAACAACGAACGACAAAGATTTATAATAAAGTGGAGGATAGCATTGTGAAAAACAAGCCTGATGAAGTACTAACCAGGCTTAAATAATGTCATAAAGTAAAATATGTGAATATCACTGTACCTGATGAGCATCACGGATGAAGTGAACATTTCTCACAGTTCCCTGAAGGCAACATGTCGCTATCGGCCTTCATATTCCACAATTTGAAGAACAAACTAAGTCACTTTTTTGCTCCTTCACGCCGTGTAATGCAACGATGAAACCGTCGAATGAGAGAAGAAAATGAATAAACTCAGAGCCAAACCATTCTCTGTTGTTGGCCGGCGTAATAAAGGGCCTTTATTTTTCGCTGTTCAGATAATGAATAAGACTTGAAAAACTTTTTAAATTAAAAAGTGGTATGAGGGAAGGTGAAAACTCGGCTGAGGCTTGAAGAGGATATTTCCGACATAACAAATGACTAGAGTGTATGCATTTTCAATTCATTTCGAATAATTTTAATATGCGAGCATATTTTCCCAGGAACAGACGTTGTCGTTCTAATTACGTACGCAAATTTCTCTATGATTACAGTTACAAACAGCTCTACAGAAACCGAATGCAAATACCATGCACCGAACAGTGTTATCAGACACTAAACGATAGCAGCACTCAGTTTCGTGAAAGGAAACTTAATGTACATTTTGCAAATGACTTGTGGTGCTTCCAAAATAAATTCAGAATTGAAGTCACAAATTTTGAGTTATGAGGCTTAAGATGCAGAGTTGTGCAGTTGCGGACTCTGCATCACGTGAAAACAGTTCGAACAAATGAAACAAATTTTAACAATTAATGTACTGCAAATGAGACGTCTAGTAGACTACCTCTGTTTCATATAGTAAAAGACCTAGAAGTATAAATTTACCAATTTTGAGTTATGCAGACATGGAGCCTGAGTTCTGTAGCCGCAAAATTCAAGCCATTTTTGTATTTTTCGCATGTTTGAATTCTCTTTGTCTCCGATAGCCTGGAAACATGAGCGGAGGATGGTAAAATGGATCGTATCTCAAGTTTGTATTAGCAAGGTTACCCTCCTTCAATGTGTTTTAATTATTGAGTGGAAAATAGCAAACAAATCAAACAGGTGAAACAAAACTTATGATCATCCAACTTCATGTGTTACGAAAGATTATGGAGAAGAATTGCAGAATCACGTTCTCTGTAGGGCGAAACTTTATTAAAATGATTTCTGTATTCTAGGGCGTGCCAGGACTTATTTTTCTCTGGAGCGCAGAGCGCAAACGCTTTATCTAGGTAAACAGGTTCCTGCTTCTTCAGCGGCAGCTACAATTTCCGCCAAGAAGTAAACAATTGTCGACCAGCAGACGCGAGACACCAAACAAGACAAAGTTTTAGAGCTGATGTTACCCAAACTTCGGGAAGGGAAATAACTTTCCGAAAAAGGAGGAAAATTGTGTAGGGGAGTCAGCAAAAGCATCTAGTGAACACAGAACTAAATCAATATCCGTCCAGGGAATGTAATGTTCACAAACAATGAAATATCGTGCGAGTGAAACCGTAAGGTTGTGAAAAATATTTAAATCTGTGCAGAAGATCATAAAAAGAAATTTTAGCTCACCTGTGAAAGATGTTAAATTCCAGGCGTCAATTGTGTGTCAAGAAACTAAATTAATTTATTTTGTGAATTTCAATGGGAAGTAAAAAAATTTTAACTCACCTGTAGAAGATGTTGAATTATTCTTCCAGGCGTCAATTGTGTGTCAAGAAACTAAATTAATTTATTTTATGAATTTCAATGGGAAGTAAAAAAATTTTAACTCACCTGTAGAAGATGTTGAATTATTCTTCCAGGCGTCAATTGTGTGTCAAGAAACTAAATCAATTTATTTTATGAATTTCAATGGGAAGTAAAAAAATTTTAACTCACCTGTAGAAGATGTTGAATTATTCTTCCAGGCGTCAATTGTGTGTCAAGAAACTAAATTAATTTATTTTGTGATTTTCAATGAAAAATAAACACTTCTCACTGGAACAATGCGTCGACGGAAATAGTTCATTAAAATAACATCAAGCGAGAACCCAAATTATGAACTGTGAATCACTCGTAAAATTCCTTCTTAAAGTCTCTTTCGTTGAAATGTTAACACAAGGGATGATGTCTGGTTTCGTGGTTGAGTGCTGCAGTTCCCAAGGACTGGAGTGAGCTGTTTCCATTGAAATTTAAAAATTTCACTCGGATCATTTCGTATCGAGGAAAAGAAGAAAGGTTTCTACTCTCGAAAGTATAATTCTCAACTTACATGCTCCTATATTGAAAACGTTTTCCGACAAAATACAAGAAATGAAATGCACTATTAGTAACAAATGAGGAAAGGGCTTAAATAGCAGTGTATGTAGTTTAATACAGTTTTAGAAACACAAACCAACCTTAAAATTAACAATTGCCCAATGCTCTTTCTATTTTTTGTGGAAGTCATTTTCGTGAAATTTTGTGTTAATTTATCGAAAATCTAAAACGCTTTTTATCGCCCAGCCAAAATTCGTTATTACTTCAAGGATGATGACTACGCATGTGCGACAGAAAAATTAACATTCGATCAGGAAAGGTTAAAGAGAGCGGCATGACATCCGTTTATTCCGTGCGTAATACTTTCAGATAACTTCATAACTATTACCGAAATTAAGCAACTTCAATAAACTGGAGCTTAGAAATAAAAACACAGCTATTCGAACGAACTTCGTTGGTCCAATAGAAAAGGAAAAAGTTCTCGCATTTACAAAAGCTTGCCCTGCATCGCTCCGAACTTCAGAGTTCGCCGTAAATTTGATATGCTCAGGTAGGAACGAAATTGGTCAAATTACGAAGTCCAATTTTCTTATGCACAGTTTCAGTTATCATTTTTTCGGGTACAGCATCCCGTAACGAGCAAGGAATGCTACCATGAACAATTAATTGTGTACTTTCAAAACTGAGACGCAGATTTTACAATCTTTCACTGCAACCATGTCCTGAGTTCATCCGAACTGAGCATCACTTTGAACATGTTTTACAGTGTACGGTTCAGTAAAGTGTTAATGTTTGAGTAGAGTAGCTAATTCTTTCTCAGCTAGTGAAGGGATGATGCAGCAAATGGAAGACATTCAGTTGGACTTTTTGTAGTTGTGAAGGAGTTATTTGAATCTCGATAACGATTCGAAACAAGGCATTCAAAAATATCCTACCGAAAAATTGTGAGTCGTATTTTGATAAACTACTTGGCATCATCACTAGTAAACCGCCATTCTACCTGCGTATGACTCACAAAACTTTGTGTCTGTTGAACGACTTGTGCGCCAGCGAAAGGAATAAAAAATGTATATTATGTCAATCAGTAAAATGATACGACGCTGAAACCGAGGAAACTGAGAGTTTTGTGTGCAGACAGATAAGTACGATGATGCAAAATTTAACACGTACCTTTAACGCGTAAAATGTGATCACTTACTGCATGATATTCACTACTCGCCCGTGTGAGGTAGAACATCTTAATACTGTGATAGATATAGTGAAACAACCGTCAGTTCCTCAGTGAAATGCATGTTAGCGGTATCGACCTGGAGAAGTGAAGCCATATTCAGCAATGCCCACGCAACTGCGTAATAGTTTTAGTAATAATGATCCCGGTCTACTCAAGAACTACATCAAGCCTTGGGACTACTCCGCTAATAGAACACGCGTCACCCAGCTGCTGTTTGAAATGGGTGTGTGGTCGCTCCAATGCTCGACCTGCAACTGCTCTGTTTTAAGCAGAGTTGCTGGGACATGTATGCCTTTATCCCGAAATTCGCTTGGCAGTCTCGTGCGAGGCGGAGAGAGCAAGCGCACTCTACCGCACGGGACCCCACGGTGAGCGAGCAGCTCGGGCCAACACCATCACCCTGGGGACAGCTTTTATGCGCTCGTTACTCAGGAACCCGTTGCGGTGTTCGCGCTGCGTGCGACGACGCAAGCACTTCGTGCGTACACGAGACTGCACTAGCTGCACCCTACTAATATTCAGGTGGCTTCGAGATTGAGATCACTCCATTATTGCGTATCCATATAAAGATTGAAGTTAACTAGCTTCCACACAAAAAACTTATGGAATGCGTTCCAGCCGTAGTTTCATAATTTCTGGAAAAAAGTTTTTTATATGCTATGTCTTCAGTTTTTTGATAAAGCTCGTGCTATTTATGTCCAAATCCAAGAGCGTTAAACTAATTGATCAATGAAAGCATTGGTCATCGACAGTCGTTAATTTTTAAACATTTCCTCTAACTAGAAAGTTAGAAATATTAGCCATGTTGACGATGTTTTCATGGAGATGATAAGTACAGAAAAATCTCAAACAACTAGTAAATAAAACCACAGAGTTTTTGAAAATCAGAGCAAAAGAATTTCCCAGTAGTTAGCTACCTAATACTAAGATGAAATTAAGCGTCTACTCCAATTCAACATAGGAATAAATCGAATAAAATTCAGGATAAGAGGCAAATAATGTCTTCACAACTCCGTAGGATATACTCTTTTAATCCTGTGGTGACGCTAAGGCACCCATTTTTATAATATCTTTACTGCCCCCCGAAAACCCTCAGCCATGGTCGATTTCAGCGATCTGAATTTCCACGAACCAGAAGGTTATTTAAAGAAGAAATAAAGAACGTCGTCTAGACCTGAAGATCTAATCAGCAGGCACCAGAATGTGTTTAAAAGCTCGTCAAGGTATAATGGAACGATAACCGAAAATCGTCTGAACGCTAAGGAGCACTTCTTTAGAAATACGACGATAATATCTCGCTCCTTCGTAAGCCGAGTCAGCAAAAATAGCCGATGTGGCAACGACGGTGAAGCGAAACAGCTGTAGGAAGTTCAGACGCATCATTATCGCTGCGGTCTTTTGAACTTATTAAGAGTTTGGCGTGGAACCCACGTTGTCCATACGCGCGAAAGGCGTAGTAGACTAAAGTACTGAGCGAAAAATGAGAGAAATGGGACTCCTGTCGTGAATATGATGCTATGAATATCACTGCATCCCCAATAAACTTTACCAAGCTTTCCTTTCATTCTTCTTGCAAGACAAAAGCGCGTTGAAGCAGCCGAATATTTTCATGAATGCCTGCGTTGCTCTAACAGACAAAGTAAACAGAAATTATTATGGTTGACGTTACGCAAATAATTTGCAAATTGCACACAATAACATCGGAAAATTTTCAAAAAGCCTTTATTGGGCACTACAAATGTACCATCTGAAAGGGTAATGAAGCAATGTTTCACTCACGGCTGATGCTTTCGTTCAAAGAATATCCTGCACAACCTAGCGCTCCAACTAAGAACTGTAGGGATCCTAAAAATTGAATAACGCACTACCAACTTTATGAAAGAACCTTTCTATCGAGCGTGAAGTCCATGAGCAGATCCTTTTGATTCGTCTCGAGTTTTATTGAAAGAATTCGAGTTGGAAATTAACAATTCAGAATTGCGTTGACGCTTGCCGGTGAATGGAAACTCAGACATGAGATCAGTTCAGTTCATCTTCTCATAGCTTTATCAAGCTTTTTTCATTTCAACGTAAATTAGAACAGGATTGAAATCATGACCCAATAGTCGTCCTTCAAGACCGTAGTTGGTACAAAAATTTTCACACCGATTGCATGTAAATTAGAGTAAATATTTTCGAATTTATATCATGTCAACGTTGGATAAAGAAAAACTAAAATTTTGTGGATAATACTTTTCTACACCTAAACAGCCTGACTGTTTAAAAGATTATTAGGATGATAAGCAGTGATGTATGGCGTATACATGGCGGCTGGCGTTTTCCTATTGGGTGTCTGCATAATCACTCTCCAGCAAAGCTGCCAACTACAAGTTATGATGAACCGCAGTATTATCACAGTAATTACCAAAGTTTTCAGTCGTGACATTTCGAATGAATAAAATTAGGATAATTTTATGCAAGCACGAACGAGCAAAATGATCACTCTCGCAGGTGCATGATAAGAATTTGATGTGAACATTATGCTCTAGTGAGAACTGCCAATAACAGTTTACATTCGTCGCTATAATCAACGCTGTCAAAAATAAAATTCTATTCATGTGCGCACTATCGAGCCTAGAAATTTTTTACTCGCAAACGCTGTTCAATCCAAGCGGAACTGCTCTGTCAAACATTAATTTGCATTCATTCTCTCTGGGAACTTTTATTCTTGAACAAGGAAATGCATGGCAAAATCGAAAGTTTTTATTTGAAAATGGCGTTTTTAACGAAGAAACGACACAACAAATACATGAATATACAAGCTCACAACTATCGTCACTTTTCTCCTTACGAGAGATGCAACCAGTGTTCCAACATCACCTCAATGTCAAATGATCATAAATCATTGCAAAGGGAGTGATCATGCTCATAAGGTAGTGCTTATAAGGATCTCAATAGAGCCAGTAAGGAGCTATCGAATTCGGATCAATTTCGATAGAGTCTACGCGAGGTAGCCGAGATATTGCGTCTACGGACTAACTTCGAAATTTCTAATTGCAGCAACTCGAGGGCCATGTCAGTCTCCAAGTTTCCAGTGTCCGATACACAGAAGTTAATTAATCATGATCGGGAAGGCCGTCGACGTCTGCTCAAATTAAGGTTATGATAACCGTGAAAAGCGCAGACTTTACTTCTCAAGTGTTCGGTCAATTTGGAGTTTACCGATCCGCTTCTCAAAGAACTCACCACAAAGATACGATACTCGAATCACGCGTAAAAGGTTTTTATCCTTGTGTTTATGATTATTTTCAACGCGATGACAGTGCAAATTTACTCAATAATTTTTTCACATGGTAAAATTTGAATTAGTTTTATGTTTTTTCTCCACGAAGTGAAGATGCTGCAATTTTCAAAAACGTTTTTGAAAGGAGAACTACTTCAAGCAACTGAAGATTTCAAGCTCCAATTCCTTCAATATGAATATGATTATTTAAGATTTCTGATTGCTGGCTAAAATAAGGTAAAGAAAAAGCAACTAAATAACAGAGCCTGATCTTTCTCTCTTGCGCTTCATCAATGTAGTATATTTGTATTCATGAAGTCCTGTGGCAAACATTACGTATTTATCTACATAAGCGTCCTTCGGCTTATTCGTAGAGAGAAAATTCATACTATTGTAGTACGGTATATAAGGATGTTTATAGGAAATAAAGCTATGTACGAAACTATTAAAATTTAAAAAATAGAAATACGGATGTAAACTCCTCGGAATTTAGAGCATTTTTTTCAGTCATAACCCTGTTCGATGGTGAGCATTCACTCTCAATTTATTTTTAAATGATTCAAATTCGCGGCCAAGTCTTTTAAAGTTTTGAATATTTCATTTAATTGTTTTTGTCTTTCAGAATCCTGATTTTATATTCTCTTGTGCTGCTCACGCGCAAATGAGCTTCAATTGGATGAGTATGCCTAGCGATTGAACTGTCGACTGGATTCAGATATTCGCCAGCTTTTTTCGTTGTAGGTTTTCACAACTCAAAAATAATGCAACATCAGTATTGACGAGGAAACTACAGCACTGTTACAAAAAAGGATACATTGTTTGTGGATACTTTGAAATAGATCTATATGTTTCATGTACACTCCAGAAGAGTTCAATTAAATTCCTTATGAATACCTGAGACTGATCACTCAGTGTCCCGAACATTCAAAAACCCGACAACTCATGTGGATATTGAAAGAAAGATCACTCTATGGATAGAAAATTCAAAAACTGCTCTACTCACGAACATTTACATTTACAAACAGGTCCTTTTATGTTAAGAACATTCAAACAATACTCATCCAACTGAAAACTTTTGACGCATAACTTAATATCATCGAAATTTGAGTACTGAAAGGTTCTCGTAGACGCTTGCAGACAAATAACTTTGTGTCCAGAATATTTGAAATCTTTGTCTGCTTGTGAGCTCTTCCACACGGATAACTTTTGGCCTTAAAAAGTCTTCGTTAATCCCAAAAAGTACATCATGTTGACCAAGGTAGTCGGGTGCCGTGACGGATATTTCTATATTTCTCTCTAAACACGTATTGGAGAGCTTTGATTTGATCCAATGGTTAATCAAACTACGGTAGAACGTTCTGTATAATTAGATTGCGCAATGATGATGAGTGCATCAAGATGAAAATCCAGAGCAATTTACCCACTGTAATGTTGGCGGTTTAGATACATATTGATAATGATGGTTATTATTACAAAAAAAAATGCTGAAAATAATAATTTTAGGAATATTAGTCATTCTAAATGTCGTGTTAAGGTTATCGCCGATATTTATTCAAGAGGAATGAACCAAAACCTAACTCACCTAACTTAACTTACCCTGAACCTATCGCCTATTAATTAACTTTAAATTTACCCTAAAAGATGAATTATCTGGCACACTCCTGGGTAGCCATCTAAGTCAAATTTATCATTTGATTTTAGGTCACCCGGACACCAATGGTAAAACAGAACGGACATTGGCGGGTGGCAGATCTTACTCGATCAATTTTGGCTCACTGGAAATCCTACCCAACAGATAAACAGAATAATCCTGCAATCACTTCATTTACACGCCGAAGTACCAACTACTCCATATCAAAGAGAGCAAAATGCTGATAGAGATTTCGAACATATAAACGACCGTTACACTTTCGTTGAACCGCATTCTAAAAAAATAAAACCCACTGATCACACAATTCAAAGAATTGAAAAGTTCAAAAACTGCCTGGGAAAAACCTGAATGGATTTAGGTTTCCTTTTGCCTTTTCTACCGCAACAGTTCAATTAGAATTATTTAAAAAAAAGATCTTTCAAATTGCAGACTTAGGCAGGCGTTACAATTGTTATGAGGAAAGCACCGTATACGTCAATCGTACCTTATTAGATGACACTAATAATTCCCAATCAGACATTTTTGTTGGAAGAGCTTTCATATGATTTATGAGAAAGAAAACATCAAAAGCTCGAGATTTCTTGTCATTGAACGGAAAGCTACGTCAGAGAACAAAAGACAGTGAAAAAAGTGACCACTTCAATCAAAGCTGAAGCATAAATCCATAGTCTTGATAATGTATATCAAGATTTTTTGTACACATATTTATGTGGTGTGAAGATATCATTGAAATTGTTTACATGGATTAGGAAATATAGAATGAATTGTAGCATAATACATGATTTCTTGGAACGAATAAGCCACCTTCAGAGTTTGTTTAAAACATTATTCAAAAGTAGAAAACATAAGTACTTAAATGTAATATTTTCCTATTGCGATATTTAAAAGAGACTGCAGGCATTTGAACAACAAAGCTTTCAGCATGCGAATGAAATAGTTCGTGTATTAGCTGTCAAATTCCTATTTGGGATAAAAAGTGTACGTAAAAACATTTCGTAGCAATACCTTCGTCACCATTATCGAGTTGGAAAACGGAGACAAATTGAATACTAACACAATGAAAGGAATCTCACTCGAAGAGCAACGCGACGAGCATGATAATAAAGTGAGCAAATAATGGCGGAATTCGCAGCTGCCCTCACACTTTTCAAATATTCCTGTTCGTCCAAACTACAAAAGACATAAGAGATTGCGTCTCCCCTCGGCAACTACTTTGGAAAAGTAGCTACGGAATATTACAATGCGACTAATTATGAAAAAGGTAAAAATATATTTGAACTGTGGTAAACATGTTCCCTTGTATTATATTTAAGCTGAAGTGCATTGCATATGATTCACGATGATGAGGGAAAAAGGGTTAGAGTTGGTTATAAAACAGAGTGTTCCGATTTGCTGAGTCTGTGTTCATCAAAGACCTTGGATAAAGAAACTAATTAACTCGTGGCTCAGCTGTAAATTTACTGTACACTTTCATTCATGAAAATAAACCTGAAAAGGTACATTAATTTCAAATTTTTGCTCTAATATATGTTTGAAATTAGTCAAAAATGCCTTCATAAACAGATGGCAGAAATATTTGCAATGCTAAAGCTCACAAAGACAAAACCGAATAATAAACCGCAAAATGTTTTTGTCAGCACGAAATTGCAACATCTTTGCTGCAATGAAGGATTATAAAGCAGAAAAAATATTTTTGCTCTACGTAAATTCGAATTCAATATCATTTTTGCAAGAGAGCACCTCTGGTTGAGAGACAGTCCATTAAAATATGAAAAGGTTTCACATAAGTATTATGCTGATGCTTCTTTGAATGTTTCCCAGGAAATGAGTACTGCTATGCATCTTAGACAAGCCAAATAATACGTTCAAAGGTATTATGTCCACCAAACATCATTGCTCCATTTTTTCACTCTCAGCCGTCAATATTAGTTTCCGGCCTCTTCAGTCTGATTTTTTTCCTTCTCAGCTGAAGCCTAATAGTTTTGAAAAATTTTATAAGTCGGTCAGCAGATGTCACTTGGCTATGGAAAAGTTTCTCAGGCAAAGTTTGTCGACAGTTTCTAATTAGTTTGAGAAGTTGAAATGAACTGTTCGATAGGAAATAGACAGATACACTTAATACGCACGGAATAATTAAGTGCGGGGTAATTTTCATTGAGGTCAGTTGATGTGCGGGGCTGTTACATTGAGTAGCTAGTACAGAGCTAAATTTTTTTCACTGCTTTTACGTGGTTATCGCTATCGGCGTATGAGCTCCCATGGCCAGAAAAACATCACATGACACTCGGTGCATCATCGCACCCTTATCTCTGGAACTCCAGCAAAATGCCGTCGTTAACTCCACGCCACCAAAAATTATTTCGAAAGTAAAAATTGAAACAAGTGACAACAATACTTGATAATATGCATTCAAGCCTCGTTTTCTCTTGGTGTGGAGGCTTTTGCCATTTAAAAAACTTCACAGTCAGACAGAAATCTTATCGCTGTACGGAGCACATAGAGTCCTCAAGTAAATCATCTCTCGCCGAACACGTTCCTCACTCAGCAAAGCAAAAACTCGTTATACTTTCCCCGTCTTGAAGTGAGTTCTATATGGAAAAATCCCTCGCAGCTCAAGCGCTGGCTCAAAGGCTACACCGTTCTGGCAAGAAGATCACAACTCGCTGCCTGAGCCAATTTGACTGGCTGGAATTTTCGTTAGAACTTCCTCCTCAAGAAATAAAGTCGCTAGGAAAGTGCTATACGATGTAACGGTATATCATTTCACGCATGGTTAGAACCTTAGATGCTAGCTGTTGTCGAGCAGTGTTTTATTTGAAAAATATTCTCATTGTTTTTATCTCGAGTGTTTTTATAAATGAGTTCAGTGAGCCCTAATTGGATCTAGTTGGGGCAATGCAACCTCCAATTTGCAAAAGTCTTGAAGGTTGATTGGCTCTTCATTAAAATCGTATATATATATATATATATATATATATATATATACATTCCTATATATATATATATATTTATACATTCCTTGTACTAGAGATGAGTTTTTACAATAAACCTATCGAAATTCACAGACGCATCTAATAAATGGATGCACAACTGTGAAGTACCAGACATGCTTATAAATAAATTCCAATTCTAGGGAACACTGTTATATTATTTGAGTATTACATAGAGTATCATTAACTTTCTTACTAAATTAGAATATTATTACATTATTGAATTATTATGGTCCTATTTTTATACCTTATATTTTTTATTAATGCATGCATAACTTTAATGATACCATCAAATTTGTTTTGAGAGACTTAGCACTAGGAGCCAGAATCTCAACGTTGAAACTTCTGCAATGAGCAAGACGAACAAATACTGTATTCAAAAATTAAATTAAATTATATTAAACAAATAATGCAGTATTAAAATCCATTTCCTTTCAACATTTAGAAACATGAGACTTACAAAATGTGTGTCATGCCCGTACTTGTCCAACTAATAAATACAATAGCAATTTTGTTAATATATTTTTATATAAGTAATCATCAACAAGCAAAAACTGAGCGTTATTGGTTTTGCGTTGTGGAGCACAATGAAAACAAACGTCGCCCAAAGTTCGTCAGCTAAAAGAGAAGCATCTCGTTTCGCAAAATTTATTGCGTACTGTTTTGGTTGGAGGTGCAATTCTCAACTTCAATTGAGCCACCAAATTAGAAAGTGGAGAAATAGACATGTTTCTTTTGTTTAGAGGCCTCGAAATTTACGGCTTGCGCCATTTATTGCGGCGACCGCAGTGCTTTTCCTCCGAAGACGCATGGGCCCTAAATCCCCTTAAGCAATCTAGTCTTTAATCAGGTTTTGTCTTCCACGACCGATTTGGAATCCAGGTTTTTGAAACCTCAGAAAACGGAAATGAATCTGGGATTTCTTGGCATGTATTGTATTGGAATCTGACATGTATTGTATAAGGACATCATTGGAAACACAATTTAGGGCCAAACTCTCTGAAGAAATTACAAGTAGAGGGTGAATGATGCATTTTACAATGCATTTAGGTAGTACTTGCGTTAGTAGCCGCGGCCATAACGCGCTTTCTTTCGCGCTGTCATTAAGTTGTAAAACTGTAAATTTCACCCAAGTATGATTAGAACTGAATAAATATTAGCTCCAATAGAGGTTGCGAGCGAATATTCCAAAATATCCCAAAAACAAAAACCGTGGTCTTATTTCATATAGTCTTGTTTTTATAAAGTGGTCATCATTGTTGGAAAAGTGTGTATCAGCCCGTTCATTTAACCGATATTTTTTTGCAGAAATGTCACAAAACTTATACGTTCAGTACATAAAGTATACCAAACGTACACTGTGTAAAAATTTTTAATGAGGGCTTTACGGAAAATATACTTGATGGTGATTCTCGTTTATTCCTATCAAGCATGAAAGGGTTAAAAAATAGTTTGAGTAGCCCACTCAAAAGGATGAGGAAAAGGAAGGATGGCGTTAAATAACTGTGTTTTCTGCACAACTCCTACAATAAAATAGCAAAAGATGGAGCTCCGTCTCAAAGACCTCCTCAACACTCACCATGCGAATGTGTTAGCACTTGTCTGGTCACAATTAAAAAAAAAGGCTTTTGCACACTAAGGGGAATTTGCAACGAAGGTTTTATGACAAGAACTTACCCTAAGGCACTAGGAAATAGTTTTCAGTTCGTGACTGTCGAGAACTGTGGGTTTTATTTAGGTCAAAATATTTATTACTTTTCTAGAATGTAAGATTTCATCAGATTTTTAAATAAGCAAACACAATGCGGTGCGATTGCGTCTGACAATGCCTTTTACCTTGAACATGCAATCATTCAGTTATGTCTAGTTCCTGCAATCAATTTTAACATCAAGCAGGAAAGTTTGATGACGAAAGAGTAATCGAACTTGAGACTCCAGCTGCTTAGAATAGAATAATTGCATCAATTTGAGTCAGTTTCGGGTCCACGATGACAGGCTTCAGCTGGTAATCATATTCAGTTGAGTAAATTAGAGCCAGTTAATTGCATTTAGTTGTGTTGAAAGCATGAAGCTGAAATATTGGATAGATGTATTAAATTTCAGACGACGTCGATAGCCAACACATAGCTCCCATAAATTAAATTTCAGGTCAAGCCATTTATGTCGCATACTGTCGCATTTCATATAATGGAGTCGCATTTCAATTATTCCGAGTGGCTCTTGAAGTCACTGCGTGATAATTACGCGCTCAATTCATGCTTAATTAGCACCATAATTTTCCGAATGATATTGGAATTATGATTCAATGACTGCGCTCTGTTCGTTATCAGCAAAGACACTTTGAAGGCCTTACAAAATTTTAAAGAGGGTCAGAGTGCAACTATTTTTACCGTCGCAATTGAATGAGAAATTTCTCACTCGAATATTGCACCACATACACATTGAAATAAGATGACTAAGACTGAAGCGAGGAGACAATGTGCATGAATTATTTCATTCTCCGGTGCAAATATCTAGATAACATATTTTATGATTGCCTTGTTTAGTGAGATGGATATTATTTAGCATATTACTTTGTGAAAAGTATCTGCAAGGATTGAGAGAGTACAATGCATGAACCTGTAATTCAAAATATAGGTTTTAATGATTCTGTTTCAGCAAAATATTAAAGAAGTGGAGATTAAAGCCATTTAAAATGTGGTGTTACATAGAGTTAGAAAAAATCAATACAAGTACAAAGGCCCACATGTGAAGTTAGTTTTTGATATTCTTTAATGCCACATCGTAGAATTAGAGGCCACATTGATGATTTAAGATTGTGGGGGCGAGATCTTTTGGATCTCATTTATTGATCGCATAACATTGACTACAGAACCTACATCGCCTACCCAGCCATCTAAAAAGGTACTATGCCTGGTAAAAAAACATCCCTTGAATAAAAGTAATATCAGAAATTTGAGGGGTAACTATCATTTTAACACATTTTTCTTTGTGGTCTATGTACATGCTTGCAGCAATTCTTATTGGAGTTATCATGCGCTTGCATCACTTTACATTCTTGAAAATTGTCACACTTTAATCCTGCCTTCAAACGTTTCATTGACTAGCTTATTTAATGACGTGTCTCATTACTTAGTTTACTTGGGACACTTTTATTTCTTCTGAGTAATTCAAGTCTTTGTACAACACACAACATTCTGATCTATGTATATCCTCCGCTGAAACACCCTTTCACGCTTCAGTTTAATCCTAATTTGCGCTTCAGTGCACCCTATCAAACTCTCGTATGTGATCTTCTCGGCAGAAACTCTTTGATTCGCTCCCTCAGCTCCAATTTCACATCAATCCTCGGTAAATGTTCAAAGAACCAACCTCGTTTAAATACGACGTCGTTTTGTACTTGCATTCCTCGCGTTTGCCTTTCATAGACAACTCCGTCTCTCCCATCCCAGGCATTTATTTTCTTTTTTAACCATTATGACATTCAGAACTCGGTTCCTAATGTTGGCATGTATTGTATTGCAATCTGGCGTGTATTGTATAAGAACATCATTGGAAACACAATTTAGGGCCAAACTTTTAGGAGCTGAGGGAGCGAATCAAAGAGTTTCTACCGAGAAGATCACATACGAGAGTTTGATAGGGTGCACTGAAGCGCAAATTAGGATTAAACTGAAGCGTGAAAGGGTGTTTCAGCGGAGGATATACATAGATCAGAATGTTGTGTGTTGTACAAAGACTTGAATTACTCAGAAGAAATTGTGTTACTTAGTTCAGTGCAAACGATTTTTTAAGAAGCATAAGTTTTGTACATATGCTCTGATATGTATTGCAACTCTTTAAAAAGGTTACCGTTGGTGGTATGTTTTAAAGTCCGTCAATGTAAAAAATAACGTCGCGGGCTGAATTAATACCTATTTTTTGTTTTAAAGTAAAATAACGTCAACTCTCTACTGTTTTTGTACCATTCACATACCCTAAATACAGTACATTTCCAATGATACTGTAGTTTTCACATGACTTTAGTAGCTTTCTTACGAGTTGTTTACTTTCTGAGGGCAAAATTAAGAAACTTGAAGAGAAAGTCAGCTTGCTCTAAATTGGTGAGATCTTTCTAGCTATCTAACAGGATTCTTTTGTGGCTGGTTTTTATGGGTTGTACAAAGCCTTTTCTAAGCTAATTAGTTAACATTTTTAAATATATTGTGACCAGGCTTTTTGGAGAGAATCTGACTATTCTATATGCCACAAATATTGTGAGCCAAATTATGGTTACTATTCTGGAAATTGGTTAAGAATGTCTACCAGTGAATGACAGTACCGCAATTTATAATTCCATTTCAAGGTTAGGTTTGGAAATATTATAAAATGATTCAATTTTGGTTAGAATATTTGATGCCAAAGATTTCACGTCTATTACCTTTCATATTGCGGATGATGGAAAAGTCCATAAAATAACATGAAAAACTCGTAACTCAAAACTAAGATGCCCTCAACTCTGACGTGGTTATATCTAAGCATCGATTTTAATTTTTAATCAGTAACATTGCTACCCATAAATGAAATTCTTGAAACACTTCGACCCAATTTAATCCCCACTCAAGGACACAAAATCGCTGTATACTGACGATGACACCATATCATCAGGGAGCTGTCTAATATGACACAAAAAAATGAGAAGTTCAGGAAATCAGTTGCCAGGCATTAAGATAGCGGTTTTCATAACAGAGGATCAGGCTAGCTCCTGTGCTTCGAAAACACATGACTGGGAATGAAACCTTCGCCTTCAAAGCTCTGCCTCTTGAGCTCTAAAGCTTCACAACCCACTCCGTTCTGCTCAGTACGGGACCAAAATGTAATAGTGCTCTGCGGTTTCCAATTCGCGTATGTAAAAATAGAGGAAAATGAGCATCAATTCTGCTGAAAAGAGAAAAATTGTTTTTTGTAACCTGCAACGAGTAATGACATTGAAACTCTTGATTTCATTATGGAAATGAAATAAATTTCTTCCCACTTACTTTGAGCATAGAAATCAGTTTCATAATCTTTTCATTTATGATACAAGCATAAGAAATGATATACAAAATGGATAATCGATGAAAGTTTGTGAATAATGTATCATTTTGAATTTTTGTACAACACTAACAAAAAATAAACATCCAGGGAAAATGAACAGAGTATGATGTCCCAGTGAAAATTTCCACACAGTGTACGGCTCTTAAAGAGTTAGAAACTAATAACAGAACACATTTAGATCACATAATGTTTTTGGATCTACTGTTAGAGTACAGTAAAATTTTCCTCTTTCCTGCATTTTGCCAGATGCAGTTACTAAGCAATGTTAGTACAGATCATTCAATATTACTGCGCATCCATTAACCTTTTGATACCTGTGAGGGCCATTCTTTGGAAAATAGCTTTAATATATTGTAGTATTTCTTTTTCAGTTTCATCTCTAATTTTTATTTCAAAGTTCACTGGCAAATGGCAGTCACTTCCTCATCCTGATATACATAACAAGCTGGTGCCGGTCAAACGACGGTAGTTGTGATAACGGTCATATGGGCACAAGAATCCTGGCGTTAAATAGTTAAAGAAACAAGTTGCAGACAACAGAGCATTTACTAGCACTGAGCATTTACTAAACAATCCCAGCATTGGTTGTACAATGATATATGCGTTAATCGAGCATCAAGGTCAACTTTAACCCTCAACATGTACAGTAATTTACCCCAAGTGTCAAGGGAGTTTCACTTTGAAATAATATCTTCCTGAAGGCCGAATGCAGTCCAAAATTCCGAGTGAAGGCTTTCGTCCCCAAAATAGTGCAATTACGCTCTCGAGTATGCTGTCCCTTGTTTATCTAAAACTTAATAAACTTCTTTCACAGTGGGTGCCATGTCGCGTCAATATACAGAAATTGGATTACTTGATTTTTCCATTACTCAATTGATAAATTCTAATTAAACAATCGTCATAGATGTCAATACGCTACATAACCACACGTTCCTCCAGATGAAGTTGTTCAAAGAATGTCAATTGCCATCAAATATGGTGCGTCATATACATAAATATATATATATATATATATATTAGTACCTGAATTAGCAGCCACAAACCCGTGAATAATTATTGCCTGTGCACGTGAATGGCAAGAATTTGGTTAGCCCAAAGTACTCCGTAACAAATACGAAAGAACTACTCTGACTCCAGGGAAGTTCTCTCCGCATTACCTTGGGTGGCAGCCGCGGCAGGCATGGCAGCACAAAACTCGTTTGCGTCACGTGGGATATTTTTATTCATTTTTTTCTTTTATTACTTTTATTACATTTTATTAGATTTATTTGAATGTGTGTTTGCAATAGGAGCAGCGACTGTGGTCAAGTGGATATTTTTGCTCAACCGCTGTCCGCCGCCGGGGCTGCAGCCCACGTCTATTGCCAGTGGTCTTTGCAGGTCGGAGAGGCGATATTTGATTAAATTGCAGGGCGCTAATAAATGTGAGAGTGATTATAAAAAGGAATTTATGCTTCATGGAACCATTCTTTCTGAGCCAATCAACTGCGCACTGGGAACGGAAAAATAAACTGGAGTGCAAGTGTAGAATTAGCGAAATATTTCTTCGCTGGAAAATGGTACGATGAACTGACGGGGAATCTGTTGATTTAAGCTGATAACTATCTCTAATATTTAACCCATCAATGCACAAATTAAAAACTTTTTGTCAGGTTATCGCAAAGCTCATCGGGCATAAACGCTTGTCTGCCTGAACTCTCAAACGAACTGAAGTGAAATTCAATAATTCATTTAAAACTCCATTAATTTGTCGAAGTAAAATTCATTAATTTCTAACGCGGGCGACGACAAATGAGGTGTGAGGACAGAAAGTTCAACGATTTAAAAAGTTACACCCAAAACCTTAGTTTATGCGCAAACGAGAGATTCATGAATCATTTCGTTAGGCTTACCGCTGGCAATATCGTGCGTCATTTTCATCGCCATTTCAGAGTTCTTTATATTACGAGGTAAATTTTACGATTTCAAAAATGTCTAGAGAAAATGTTCAAAAAAATGTTTAGATGTGTTTGGGTAGCAATGTTATACAAGCTAATAAGTAGAATTTTGTAATTTGGTGCTTAGTTTTAGAGAAATTTAGACTTATCATTCAAGCTGCATATGGTAACATTCACTCCCAACACTTTACAAAATTCCCTGCTTCCCACTATCTTAATAAAATATGTTCTTCATCAAATTAATGTTGTCAGCAAACCCCACAAAACGAGAGCTCCGAGCCTAAAGCGACACATCCAACATTGCTCTCAAAATAGACGTCACTTTTGAATAATTTGAAGACATCGACCACACGGAAGCCAAAAGCTAGATGTGTGTGCGAGCTTGTCTAGACGGAGCGCGTGAGCAGGGAGCGCAAATCTGGGCTTCCAAAATACTCAGTAGAATTTTTACTCTTTTGATCTTGTTTACGAATGGACACAAGTTTATTTCGCGCCCTAGTCACCACAATGAGACCAATGAATTTTTTTTATCTGTTATTTTTGATCTTACACAGTGATGGCAAACTGCGAAATAAAAAGTAAAAGGCTTCAAGCAACGAAACCTTGCACTAGTGATGAAATGAAAATAATTATTTTAAGCTACACCATGACAAATTTCTGAGGCCAAGGCCCAAAGTTATGAGGACGCTTCATACGACAGCGATAGAAAGACAGAATTTCCACTGTGAAAGCGTATAATAAATTTTTAACCTTTTTATTATTTCCCCCATTTGGCGTTCATTTTTACTTCTTGGCGGTAGGTAAGGTTATGTTATATGGGTTTCTCAAAACACCGAAGTCTAATCAATGTTAACCTGGTATAAAGCATAAGGATATTTGTTTTACTTCTATAACATTTGGGTTTAAAAATTTACGATTTCTTCGTATCATGAAAGCGATTCTTCGTTTCACGCGAATATCTTCGTAGTATTATCAGTCAGTATGTGAAGTCAATTGCGAAAAGTAGGGAACATTGTACACTTAGAAAAGTCAAGGTATACATACGCAGCTCAAGTTGCCGCACCAGCCTGGCAGCAGTTTCACATCCAACGTATCAGTTTTAGTTTGAGATTTAATTCGAACATGAAATTCCTTATAAAAATAAAGCAGAATACAAATTTTAGCGTGAACGACCTCGTGGTCACCGTAAAACAACACGTCTCAACTCTCTTGTAATTCATTTATAGACCACCGGTAAAAGCATACTTACGACGAACAGCAATGCATTTTAAAATATTCATCTTCGAGCCGAATTTGAGTATGGAAAATACTCAAATGATATAAATAATACTACACTTAGTAGTACTTACAGGGCGATTCTTAGGGAATCTTATTCTCAAATGAAATAAAAACCAACGTTACAGAGAACATTTATTTACATTGGTTTTTCTTTTTATTTTGAATGCTACACTTGTGTATGGTGTAATCGCTAATACACCCTCGTAGATGAACACAACTGTAATGTAAGCATGGTCTTCCTACTCAACATGTTTCGATCTCTGATAAATTCTCCATAGTACCGCCACCTATCGTCGTAACATGGACTATCTCCTATCACAGCTTGCTATGGAGCTCGCCGCCGCAGAACAGTTTCGGAAATTGCCTCTTAAATCGACATCATGGAAGCGAAAGGTACGCGCACAAACTTTGGAAAATACTCAATACTACTGCCGACCACTTTGCTCGACAACCTCAACGATAGAAACACATATATGGCGTTACCAAGAACCACAACAATAGAAACACATCCTCAATTTTGATATTGAATATATGTTTGTTTACCCATTTCTATCAATATTTTGTAGATATTTGTCAATCATGAGTGGTAACCGGCTTACACTGTATCTCTATTTTATCCCATGTACCCATGTCCGCATGATGTGGTAAATATCGAGAAGATACGAAATATTTTTTTGGTGGTGATAGGGCTTTGCATATTTTTAGGGCATATTTTTCATTTCTCATTCAACTACCCTTGACAGAGATAGACTATTGGCAAGCCACGTGTGGTTTGTCTATTAGTACGCCTCGTATATTTTGTCTATTAATATGCCTCGTATGGTCTATCTATTTTGTACACCTCTGATAGCTTGTCTATTAGTACACCTCGTATAGTTTGCCTATTATTATTATGCCTCGTATGGCTTATCTATTTGTACACCTCGGATGGTTTGTCAATTAGTACTCCTAGTATAAAACTTTTGTTAGACTACTAGCACACGACGAATAGTTTGTCTATTAGTACGCCTCGTATATTTTGTCAATTATTATGCCTCGTATGGTCTATCTACTTGTACACCTCTGACAGTTTGTCTATTAGTACACCTCGTTTAGTTTGTTTATTATTATGCCTCGTATGGCTCATCTACTTGTACACCTCGGATGGTTTGTCAATTAGTACTCCTCGTATGGAACATTTGTTTTAGGATGCCCTATATTTAAGAAACTTTTAAAAGCCAATATGTTGGCATGTGTATCATGTGACAATTTGGAAATAAACATTTTTTCTTTTCTTTTCTTTTCAATGATAGGAACACATACATATATAGTGAGCCTGACATCTTTAATGATAGGGAGACAAATATATAATGAACCCGACATCCATAATGATAGGAACACATATTGAACCCGACTTACTGAATGATAGAGACCCGAAGTGAAATCGAAAATTTCAACATTTGGAACACAACGCATCCGACATCTAAATAGAATGCGAACCTAGAATGACCCCGAAAATCTAAAGAGGACACAGTGAACCCGTCTATCCCAACAATATAACATCTTACTGCACCCGACTACCTCAGTGGCGTAACATGCTCGAATCTCAGAGACTTGACTAGAGTAATAAACACTGAACTCTTCCACTCCCGCACACTACAGCAGCATTGCTGGACACATCGAAATTAATTTCCTTCGGCGCCACACTAAAGTGGGCTCATTCAAGCCGCGTGAGCTTGTAGGAGTTCATCACCGATGCAACAGCTAATTCATCAGTAAACGCTTTTTGGATCATGCAACACACGAGCTCGAATGCTCCACAGTACTTCGCTTGAGTCTCTGAATGATGGGAGCGACATAATTCAGAGGTCACAAATGTCAGTGCTACTTCATAATTACCATTTCCCGCGCCTCATTTGGCGATTCGTAACAGTTATAGGGATGATTAGATTTATTTTAATAGAATGAGGAGTGATACTTCAATGATACTTAGCCACCTATCCTTGGAAGGAAAAATGGCTTGGTAAAAAAAAGAAGGAGGAGTAGCAAAAAGCTTTTTTTAAAAAACGTACTTGAATGCAGGACTTCGAAATTGAAAACAAATCATACGCAACCTTTTTAAAAGTTAAGTACCTTCTTGCGTATCATTAAAATCTGAATGCTTTATATCAGTTTATCTGAAAATAACTCAAGTCGTAAAATGTTGACGAATTTTTCGTTCAATAGTCGGAATAATTTTCTTAGTTATAGCACTTGCAGCGTCGCGCTGTATCACTGATACGCCCCACAGGTTTAATTAACGAGTACCCTTTTGAAAAAATCAACCTAGGTACCTCTTAATAAGGACGTAAAAAAATCCGGCCGTGCGTTTACAACCCACGCTATGAAGCTCTAGGGAAACTTTGCGAAATTAACACATGAGAGAGGCGAACGAGCTGCTGTTAAATGACTTCAATAAAAAGTTAAGGGCAAATTAGCAGTAATTTTTTAAAAACTGTCTATAATCAATGTTGAAATGAACGTTTAGGCCGTTGGCCTATCATTAACCGTCAGGTTTCTAAAATAAACAAAAATATGAAAATATGAAAAGAATGGTTAATTTGCTCACAGGTGTGTATAATAATTAAATGTGCAAATTAATAATTATATGTGTAAATTATAAAATATAGGCTTTTCTAGAGAACTTTGAACTACATTAATTCAAGGAAGACTAACTCACCTAAAAAAAATTCAGCATAAGTAAATAAAACATAGTGAAAACACCAATAGCTCTCTAAGCAATTTCGTTTTTCGTTTGTGATGAATAAATCCACCTTAAAGGCACTGAATTTCCGGAGCCTAATTTTCTTGATATTGGCAGCCATAGTCAGTCTATCACCAAAGACAACCCAGCGAACACTTCAGAACTGCCATCAGATGGTTTCGTTCATATCTCTTCAGATAATCATATATATTGAATGCGTTTTTCGACTACTTATACTCGTCGCAATGCAAACTGTTGCCAGAGAGTGTAACATGAATATGTTATGATTCAAACTCAAATTTACTAATATTGTGATCAGACATTCTTTCAATGGTGCTAGCTTAGGGTCAAAACTCCAGGCCAAAATCTATGTTTTTCGCGGAACTCCCGATGGTACTTTCCAAAGTGATTACTTTCCATCGATCGGAGCAGACTTGAGAGAGGCTTTCATCTACTTTGGCGCAATATATTTATGCACTGAGCGCGAATCCATTTTTTCAACTGACAGAATTTGACGCATGAGCGTATTGAAGGTACGGAGAGTGAAATAGTCAGAAAATAAGTTTTGCCTAACATATTTCATATTGCTTGATTTCAAACCTGAGTCCTGTTCATTATAATTCTGTATTGCCGGAAGACTGACTAAGCCTTTCCGTGAAGTATCACAATTTTATTGTTATCTGGGATACAATACCTGGCCTACTTTCTTCAACATAACATTGACTTTATCGTCTATGATTCAAAGGTACACCGAATTCTCACCACTTTTGACCCCCAAAAATAGCCATCGATAATTATTTGAAAGATTATGCAAACACTCCCAAGTGTGACGCTCGAAAACCACACTACTATAAAGGTTACACACATTCAGTACTTCACATCCTATAACTTAATTTAACACGACAGCATTGCATCTCGAAAGCCCCAATCTCGACGTGAACATTGTCTCGCCAATTCACGAGATAAGCGTCAGATCATAAACAAGGCTAATTTCGAGGGGCATTAGCACTGCCGGGCACTGAATACTGAATACATTAGCAGGCACTGAATACTGAACACACGCAATGCTCGGGCTTGTGTTCATCCTCCTCGCATTACAGGCACCAACGTCTTGGACGCTAATGAGCGAGCCCTTGTCACCACGGACAAAACAACAGCCAGAAACGCCACACAACTCCTTAATCCTTGCGTTAAATACGGTTTGAGATTCAGCATCTAACTGGTATACTGTGATATCATGCCTGCGGTGAACTGGAGTACGTGATAGAAATGAGCTTCATAGCTTGAATCAGAGCAATCCGTATGAGATCGCTTTAAAGCGAAGGCTTCAATGCAGATGTGTCTTCTCTAAAATTCTGTTACGCTTCGAATCAAAACATTCAAGCATCTGGAATGGAAATCGTAAAAGAAAACAGAACCAAAACATGACAAAACCAAAATAACGATTGATTGCACTAATGGATCTTGAATGGTGCCATTCGAGAATCTGTGTTGACTTGCTACTCGGGCGATGCTGAGCTTAACCGAAAAAATCTCAAAGCGCTTAAATGCAATTAACTTTTCGAATTAACTCATCAACAACTGAATTACAGAAAGTTCGCGCTTGGAAATTTTAATCTAAATTGCTGAAAATATCTACATAAAAAAAAATGCTTGGGGTTAAAAAAAGGAACAGCTGAAGATGACAATCATTTTGGTGTTTATAATTGCGTTACATCCTGAAAGGCAGTTTTCCACATTTTAGTGTCTTGAATTCAAATTTAGGTTCAGATCATTCTCGTTTTGCCCGCAAACTCCACTAGCTGAACACACATTTACGCAAAATAGCACACATAGACACATACACACACTCGTGCACACAACCATGTACATGAACATCTGCACACACATATACACACATATGTATGTACATACGCACAAGCACGTGCGTGCAAGCACGCACACGAGCAAAATGCGCTTTAGTTTGTGGTGATTTTTCATAACAAAAATTTACCAGCGATGAATTTTTGCATCGTACACATATTCCCTTTTTGTCCGGATTTGTGCCCACACTCAAAAGAATCAACGTAACGCGTTCTAACAAAGCACGTAAAGGAAATTAGGGTAGGAAAACAAAGCAAACGGCATTTCGCAACATAGATTTAGCATTCAAAACCAGCATCAGTAACTTAATTTACACCGTTTGCATAGAAACAGCCCTCATCGTTCTAATCGTCATCACACGAAGTCCAAAGCTGCCTCCCAGCAAGAGAAAACAAACAACGCAGTCATTGGAGAACTACTGACGGAGAGATCCAGAACCTAGAAAAGAATAGTTCTTTCTTTGAGTCAGAGACACTCGATCTGAACGGCCACAATTGTATTAAGAGCTGGATCATTATTGGTGCATTAACGAGGGGCAACTAACACTAAGAACTTTGAACTTAACACTAAGAACTTTGAACTTAACACTAAGAACTTTGAACTTAACACTAAGAACTTTGAACTTAACACTAAGAACTTTGAACTTAACACTAAGAACTTTGATCATCACAATTGGGCGGAGGTGTTCAGTTTGTCACAGGTTTTGCGTTGAATTTCCACCAGTCTAACTTTTTCGCCGCCTGCATGCATTTTTTTCGCCGCCCAAGTAATTAAATCGCTTACGCTGCGAAAAACATGCATGCTCCAGCGAAAAAGTTTGATCGGCCAGTGGAGGCTATTTCACTGAATCGTCTTCAACAACTCCAACATTGCCCAGTAACTCAGATCACGTCACACCTACACATCCACAAATGTTCATCAAAATTCCATGTAAAATTGAAAGTGAACGATAAACACAGTGGACTAAATACATGTGTAATAATAATTTTGTTTGGATAAATATTTATGTTTTGCTTCATGCAAATCCTAATTATAAATAAAAGAGCAAAGAAAGTCGCTTTTAAATTCAACATTCCTATTATGACAGTCTAATATTAAAAGAAGAACGTTTCGACCTGTATGGTCATTTTCAACTTCTGTCGGTAGAAAATCACAATAAGAATGTTGAATTCAAAGCGACTTTCTTTCCTCCTTTATTTATAATAATTTTGTTATTTTGCCAAAGTTCTTGCTTCTATCGGTACGGCTCTAACTTCACCAATGGAACCCCTTCTCGCTTTATATTCCTCGGAAGCACTGAAAAACAACAGTGCATCTGGGATCTCATCAACTATTCGTTATGCATCGATTTCGAGTTTTTTGGCGAGGCTCTATACGCCAGCTTTTTTATGCAGGCCTTAATTAAACGAACGCACGAGGCAAAAGGGCTTCAACTTTTGAGACAAATTGGATTAAATTCCTGCAGCAGAGTGCCAGATTGAAAGTGAATCTGTGAGACACGATCGCGGCCGGTCATTTCCATGAAATTTTCTCACCGAAATAGCCGACGAAAATAAGGGAAAGAAAATTCAGAAGTACTCGTAAATTACTGGCTCTTAGGCTTGAGTGGAAGCTCGTTCCAAACTTTCACTTCTCTAGCAATTCGAAACCTGCATGGAAGGCGCCATGGCAAAGTATACAATTCTGCAAAGTTTTAGTGAAACAAGCGATGATTGATTGTGGCAGACAATCTGAAGGCATCAGCTAAAAAATAGACCGGTTGTCAATTGTTTTTCGTGAATGGTAATGAATTTATTGAAATGCGTCCGACAATCTGGGGTAACACTGTACCTGACAAAATACATCGGTCACTCGGTGGGTGATGTGAGTGGCAATGGTTTCCCTGAATTGTGCAGGGTAACCTGAGGATATTAGTTTATCCGTAAACATCTGTCAAGCAGTGAGTGACGTGAGAGGTCATTATTTTGTAACTGCGTGAGGAATGAAAAAAAGAGGCTTCCACTGATCGACATTGTTATTGGCACGTCTTTTCTGAATAAATTATATGCTGCTCCATCGGAGCACACAAAAGGAAGACAATAACTTAACACACTCGAAATTCTTTGTTTTATATCTCAGCGAAATGAAAAAATTAATACGTAATTTAAAAAAATATCAAAAAAAACAATATGCATCCCTGAACCATCAAATTCTTCCATTCTTCATGAAAAAACTTCTCCAATTGCTCGGAATTTGAAGGCTTCCTCTTCATTACAGTTAGCTTTTATGTCCCTCGTGTAATTTCTATTGGAATGAAGTCAGGACTGTCCAATGGTCACTCTAACGCGTTAATTTTGTTGTTTTTCAATAATTGTTTTCTTATTCAGGATTACGCTTGGAGACAACATCCTGTATGAGGCTCCAACTGCGTCCAAGATTAAGCTTTCTGGCCGAATCTAGAAGGTTGTTTTTCAAAATATCATTATTTTCTTCCTATTTTGTAATTCGATGAACCCCTTAACAAGTCATTTAAATTCCGACGCAGATAAACGCTCCCAAACCATCAAGCTCTCATTTCTACGCTTCATAGTTAGAATAGTGTTCTCTGAGAAATGCGCTTCAACAAATTTTCCATACATGTATGGACGGGGTTATGTTCTAAGAGTTTGATGTCAGCATCAGCTGATTGTAAAACATATTTACAGATTACACGATCTTTTTTTTGTGATGCTTCACAGATGAAATAGTAGCTTGAAACCCATTAACATAAAAAATGGCGTTGCTCATGGAAGTCATGCGTTCAGTCCGCCTCTCTTCAGCACTATACCAACTCTTCTTTAAAACAGAGATGTTTGGCATGGGTCAGCCAACGCATCCATAATAATCTCAGTTGAGGCAAGAGGGTTGTTATCACTCTATCTGATCGTTTTTTCTCCGTTTTTTCAGATGAAATCTTCTTCCTCCCTCGTCTCGCTTCCTTGAACACATGTCCCTCTCCTGTGCTCTTCTTGATTCTAGCCCTCATGGTTGACTCAGGAACATCAAATCTCTCGGCCATCTCGTTATACCCTTCGCCTTCGATATGCAAATTTACCAGCGTCTTTTCAAGCTCAGTACAATGTTTTTTGCTTGTGGTATTTTCAAGTGCCTTCGTAAAAATCGCTGCCATTCTTGAGATCCTGCTGATTCTTAACTGCCTGAGAATCAGTAATATTCTCCCTTCTAAATTTTTCTAAAAATACCCAGAAGTGCAGCTCAACTCTTATCGTGTTCAAATATAAAAAACCTGATTGTCCTTTTAGTTGTCAAAATCAAAAAAAATTACTGAATGTGCAAAATTGTTGTCCACCTTAAAGATTTTTCATTTTCCTGAGAAAGTTTGTATAAAGTGCGCAGTGGCATTGAAACAAGTGGTTCGTATGTTGCTCGTATTTTCTACACCTCTTAAGAAAACATTGAAACAATATGATGTTCATTAATGTACAGATTCTAAATTTCCCATACTTTGCAGTGCCGTATCAGTAATTACGCCGACCACAGGAAGATAAAAGCGTATCCCCGGCTGTCAATCAAAAAGTAGAGATAATTAGGCGCGCTTAACGATGCGTGCGCTAGAACCCTATTGAATGAAAATTGGTGCTGTGCAACAGTATTTAAGCCCAAGAATAATAATTCAGTGATACAGACATTATGCTCGCTTTAACCGCAGTTTTTTGCACTGTGGCTTCGCATATTCCTTCAGTAATTCCGCTGATCAGAAATGTACCTCGGTTGGTGGCTATGCGATGGTGCCCACGACTGATCTATTTTGTCCTCAGACAATATGTATGTATAGCTGCAGCGCCGGTATAGTTTTCACGGCATTAAAAATTTTAACGGCTGAAATCAAACGTCGTCGCTAACAGAGCAATTGGTAGAATATACTGCTCTAAGTCGACTTCAAAGTACCTTACAGCGAACGACTGTCAAAGACCTTTGACGAGTCGCAGATTTTTAATTAGGAAATACAACTAATTTCTGAACAAAAGATACATTGTTTTTCTCCAGCATCTAAGTTACTGTTATTGCAGAAAACATGCCTGAGAAAGGAATTTGATCGTGTTTTGAGAGGACTGATTGAAGTCGATATATGAGTAGGAGTGTGTTCTTAGATAGCCGAAAACAGCTCACCGTTGTGTCTTTGTCTCACTGAAGCCATTGTTTCTCTTCTCTCAGACTAATTTTGAAAAAAAATATCAAGCTAAATAAGTGTATTTCATTTTGCCTCAAAAAGGCTTTCTTAACTATACCTGAATAAAAAAGTTGGCTTTAGCAAAGATCGGCGCTCAGCCCCAGCAAAACTTGGGGTGTAGACAGTGGCATACATGCATCATTTGAAGATGTAGGTGACAATACACTTATAAATTCGAAGTAAAATGTTCTAGCTGAATTTAGAGAGCTGTTGACGATATATGATAAACCATAAGTACGAACTAAAGCAGTGTCCTAGCGTTGCTTACGCTAGATCAATAATGCGAAAAATTCGTGATGAATCGTGCTGAAAATCGTGCAAAAAATTAGTGCTGAAAATTACAGATCAGATGAAATAAGCTAGCCTCTCACGTCAGTGCTACTAATGAAACGAATGTCGCAAAATTTTCTCTTATAGGGAGAAACAAATACGTATATACGCCTCGCACATCTGTATCCGTTTTACAATGGATTTACGTAAAAGTTTTGCTTTTGTGTTTATTTAAAGTTATCTTGAGGCTGTGCGGTGAGTAGGGTCCTATATTATGAACAAATACCATAATTTGGAGTGTGTGAACAATTTTTCATATAAATTTAATAGTTCTTATGCATAATATTTGCTAAAACAGTTCTTCCGAAATTCAAATATCTCATGCTCCAATCAAGTGAAATGACTTTCAACATTTTAGCGCTTGTAGTCAGGTATTAAATTTTGAAGTTCGTTTTGTTTTGTACTTCGATAGAAGAGCGTGGGAATGCGTTCAAATTCGTAACAAGGACCAGTAAATAAACTTTCAAAATTACTTCATGAAGTATTCGTGCTCGTTAACAGGAAATACGAGAGGGGCGCTTCATTTTTGACGGATCCATTAGAGTCCCCTTCAGTATTGGCTGCTAGAAATACATCCCTGGCTTCCCAATAATTCCCAGCTCTGTGCTTGAGTTTTCCACATGTCAGGAAGTGGACCACTAACATAAAAAAAATGAACATGGACCGTAATCCAGCGTTCGGAATGATACCGCATTTTGAAAAGCTAATAAAAACGATGTATACGAATATTAACTAGCATTAGAAAATAAGACAAGTATCTGTAAATATGTTTCTGCAATAAAAAAGTAACTTACAAAGAAAAATTTTCATATGTGTTTTTGTAATAAAAATACAAACAATTTTCATATCGCTCAGACTTAGATATATGTATGCCTTCAAATCTGTGATCGTAAGAAAAATCTTATCTTGAGTTGAACATCAATGTCCTGAAAGGCAAGACCATAAATTGTAAGGAGGCACCTACTCTCAATGTATGTTAATGAAGTATAAAATTGAAAATGGGGAAGCTGCATATTCTTATTTGCGTAAAAATTCCTAATAACTTTTACGTAGCTGTTGTTGCCTGTTTTCAATTTTATTGGAAAAAACCGAAACAGCACCAACAAAACTTGACCTCGTTCGTTCAAGATTCCTTAGGAGACTTCAAAGGCGTAAATATTGCCCAGAACTATAATTTATTTTTCACAGAAACGTATTTTTACAGAGCCCGTGAATACTAACGCATTATCGACGTGAGGCTCTATCATTTTAAAAAGATAATACGCGTGGTCGCGGTGATATGGAGATTATTGAGGTGTGATGGTCAGAGAACTATTCAAGCTTACAATATTAGTTTAATTCCACGGTACATCGTTTGAATGAATTCTCACACTTGAAAATCTTGCGCTATTTGAGAAAAAGTAAAATTCCTTAAGCCGTCATTCCGCGGTAAATCGTTTAAATAAGTTCTCACACTTGAAAATCTTGCGCTATTTGAGAAAAAGTAAAAATTCCTTGAGCCGTCATTCCACAGTAAATCGTTTAAATAAGTTCTCACACTTGAAAATCTTGCGCTATTTGAGAAAAAGTAAAATTCCTTAAGCCGTCATTCCACGGTAAATCGTTTAAATAAGTTCTCACACTTGAAAATCTTGCGCTATTTGAGAAAAAGTAAAATTCCTTAAGCCGTCATTCCACGGTAAATCGTTTAAATAAGTTCTCACACTTGAAAATCCTGCGTTATTTAAGAAAAAGTAAAATTCGTTAAGCCGTCATTCCGCGGTAAATCGTTTAAATAAGTTCTCACACTTGAAAATCCTGCGTTATTTGAGAAAGAGTAAAAATTCCTTAAGCCGTCATTCCACGGTAAATCGTTTAAATAAGTTCTCACACTTGAAAATCCTGCGTTATTTGAGAAAGAGTAAAAATTCCTTAAGCCGTCATTCCACGGTAAATCGTTTAAATAAGTTCTCACACTTGAAAATCCTGCGTTAAATAATAAAAACGAATTCCGGAAATAGTGCACTCAGTGTAGCATTGCATTAAAAAATGGGACCCACCAAAGTCATGACAATGACACTACAAATGACAATGAAGTCCACCCTGAATTGCCCACAATCCCGAGCGTACGAGTGCGCACACGCGCCACCACGCAGCAGTGCTGAGTCATTGCGTCCCAACGTGAATTACAACGTACTTCGTAAATTACAACGTACTTGGAAACATTAATAAAAGCAGGAAAGTGAAGTATCTTGTTTTTGGTTATTCCCTCAAGCTCGTCTGCTCTCAGGTTCTCGAATTTCATTTCGAAGAGCTTTTATTGTTTGGCTGCAATGGAAATTCCAGGAATGTTTTGTGGATGTTACAGAATTTTTTTCATAAATTACACGATTTTTTATAACAAATTACTCGGATGTTCAATAACAAATTACTCTGATGCTTTTTAACAAATTACACGAATTTCTTGCAAAAAATACAACTATTTTTAAGACAAATTACAGGGATGCTTTATATCAAATTGCACTGTTTTCTTTACAACAAATCACAGGGATGGCTAATAATTTCATTTTTTACGACTGTTTTTCCGAGTGGTTTGAGTTTCAATCAAAATCCTAACTTTATACTTATGAATTTAATGATCCGACGCACGCATTGTTTTGGCGCTCACCAGATCATTGAAAAAGGATCTAAATTAAAATAATGTCATTGATTCGTCCAGAAATATGCGATTTCAATGTTTCTAAAGTTTTTGCTGGCTGCACAAGTATGCACGATAGAGGAAAAAAGGTAGGGACATTTCTATGGGAAAAAGTACAGCTAATCTTGTTCGGCTAGCCAATAGAAAGGCTTTATATCAAACAAACGTTATACGTCACCGAAACGCATTATCGTTAGGCCAATAGAGGAGCCAGATTTAGAGGTAGCAGCAATACCAGATGTAATATGAGCGCTGCTATTGGTTCGTTGCCGTGACGTCAGCAAGCCCACACCGTCAACGAAAAAAAAACTGGTTTGAACCTACCTTATTTCCTCTACCGTGATGTATAGCGAGTTCGGCGAGAGTTTCAACTTTGGAGGGGCTGGATCTGTTTTCTGTTAGGGTAGCGACGTGCTTTTAAGAAACAAATTATACCATAGCTTAATTTCAGGGAATTCAGCATGGAATAAATCTCTCGAAGTGGTGATGCGGCAAGCCATCAACTTTTTGATGGCTCCTAGTAAAACTGGAGTTTAATATTTAATTCAAATTTATAGTCCATTGAAGTAAGTAATGTTGAAAGTACAAAACATTAACCGGATTGTGTCGCCATTTAGTTTTCATTAGGCATTTCTTTAAATTGAGTTTGTGACTACTGATTTGTCAGCAGCATAATGAAAACTGCCTCAGTGACCAAATAAGGTTCACGTCGCAGTCAAAGTGTTAAGGAACACTGCTTTTGTTTGGCCTGTTCAGGTCTGAGCATTGCCATTATAGGCTGGGGAACTACGGCGCCCGGTATATATAGAAGCTTTGTGGCTTAGTGAGCTGCTGCACACATGCAAACATAACACTCTTGTTGCATTTCAGCTGGCAATTATATCGCTCGCGCACTCCTACCACCTTGTTTTCAGATTTCGGATCTCAGTTTCAACGTTGGTTCTTTTTACCTCCTTGATGTCGGAGCCAAGTATTTGAGAATAGCACGGTGAGTTGCAATAAAAGTATTAAACAATTTGTTTTTTTCTTCATAATTGACGAGCACCAGGTTAGCATCAGAAAACAAGCTATCGGAGCCACAAGCACTGAGTGGATTGATATAGCCGAAGCTTTGCAGCCGTAGAGCAAGCATGTTAGTAAGAGTTAACATCGCTTGATTAAATAGATTCCAATATTTGGACGCTAGCGAATATGCAATCCGAACGTGCGAAGACCTTAAACTTTAGGCCTGAATTAACCGATCGTGGCCACGAAACAACTATTTCCAAGATTCGAAACAGAGTTTACCCATAAAAAATTTTGTCACGCCACTTATAGATTGCATTGTTCAATCAACAGTTATGGCGAGGAGACGGAGGCTAATTCGATTGCCTTGAATATTTTCTAGCAGGGTCAATCCCTGCCAATTAGCAGGCATTCAGTCTGTCTTCGCTTTTTCAGTGAAATAATTCTGCGGGTGATGATGGGTGAGAGTATGTCAGAATGTTCTCAGCTTGGCCGTGTAAATAAGCCTGTAGACCGGGAACAGTTTCAAAACCACATAATTAACGGGCATTCAGTAGGAAGGTTTATTTCAAACACTCTCAGTGCCAAATAAAATGAGTCCAGTCATTTTTTTGGAACAGCAAGATGTAAATTTAATAATGATTCTGGTAAATATATATTACTTCTGTGATTGGTCTGTTTGGTGAAAAGCTGTAGTCAGTTAAATATGAATATTTTAAATGGTAATCACGATCTTTATACGGACTGGAGGCACCATGTTCTCAATTTTAATATTTTAGGATTTAAAACTTGAGGGCAATAGTCCAAACGTTTATTATGGTTTTTGGAACGAAACCACAACGAGTTGCTTCTCCAAAGGAGGAAATACAGAGTTGCAACAACAACGAGTAGCTTCTCCAAAAGAGAAAATATGGTAACCGCACTCAAGTTAGGGGCATCCTGAGGATTCCAGCGGATTCCGAAGTTCTTAGTTTCCTCTGTAGCAGTTTGATTTAAGGCTCCTTAAAACGGCCAGAAACGCGAAGCTCCTCAACGCGAGGTTTACGAAACGTGACTCTAGAGTTCAAGACGACAAATAGAAAGACGGCAGCTCGTCCAATAAGACCACCACTGGCCAGCAATACGGTACTCCAAGGGAAGCACAGAGTCGTTCTGAACAAGGAGACAGAAGTCTGGCTATATATCACTCATAGTAAAAGAATAATATTTCGCTGCTTTATAGTTTCAAAGTATCACGTACATATATCACAGGAAGATTTCAAGAAAACATTAATTACCTTGAGTATTAAATCCCTATTCAAGAGGCTGCAAGAGCCGGGTCGAGGAAGTTAATGGGCGGATCACCCGCTTATTTAATAAAGAGAAAATATTTTAAGGAACCGGACCCACTTTTTAAAGGGTGACATGCTGCCCAAGCAGTAAGTTAAGTTTAAGTTAGTTTAACGGGTACACATAAAAGCGTCCCGTTTTAGGTTTAATTAATTAATGCGTTTTAATGTTAGAGTGGGTCCAGAAGAGGTTCGAACATGCTTGATTCTAGAGATACAAATTTGAACACAATAAAACGAAAAGAGAAGTTGCAGCTGCAAAACAAAAAACGAAGAACAGAAAAGCTAAATTCAAACGGCTTCAAATCTCCTCTGGCCACTAAGCCAGGTGATCGGAAGAAAACTTCTTCTTCCACAGGGCCAGGCCACGATCAGTAATGCGGAAGATTTTCAACAAATACTCAAACTATTACCGTGAGGAAATTGAGTTCTTTTTTTACCAGGCGCGATTTAGACGATTTAAACAGTTGTTTTATTTCTAACAGTCCAATATAAACAACGACATCAAAATAGAATACCCATGCTTCGAACATATTCATTTTATAATATTATCGTCAATGCTCAGTTAACAACCCTAACCTACCTTCAAGAACCACTCGTACAAGACCCCTTTCATGGGAATATTTACCTAAGCCTATGCATGAAGATGATTATTCTTATCTTACTGAGGCAGACGATCCCACTACATCAGGTGAGCCAAGTTACGTGATTCCACCAAATCAAGCGCTGTGGTGTCTATTTCAGGGTTATCTTAATTCCACCGCAGATGGTCATCATTTAGGTTATCCCCCATTTACCTTCTTTTCTTTCATTTTTCCACAGTCAACTGTAACAGTAAAGCGTTTTTATTTTCATTCATAAGATAGGTATATTTTTGTCTTAAATCATACCACCATATTCAAAGCCACTTAAAAGGGTTGCTGCTACTATCGCAAAAAGCTGTAAATTATTTCTTTCAATTTCGTTAAAGCTCATCATGCCACGAAACCAAATGACAGTTTAGAATGGCAGGTGTGGCCTCAATGTACCGTGGATTTGTTAGTTAATTTTGTCGTTCAACTTATCTAATTTCTTACCAGCAACATCTTTTTTTCTAAGTGCACTGTATTTGAGGCCCTTGTAATTACGATAAATCCACCAAACAAATTTACTAGAAATGAACTGACCGAACACAAAGATTTGACAAAAAACTCTCATCTCTCCGCTACTGATTTAGTAACAATTTCCATCATCGATTTAGTTCCTGACAACAAAGTGGGTGAATACAATTGAGAACAAGGTAAGCGAAGCTAAATTAACAAGAAAGACATATCTTTCTAAGTGAATAATGCTAAAGATAACGCCATCGCTCATATCGGTGAGCAAACCTGACGCTGCCTCGGGATATAATGATTCCCACGTTGATGAGCAGAAATTTCAAATTGATGTATGATCAGAACGAGGCACTTCACAAGATTGTCCTACAGGAAAATAAAATCGTTCCTTCAAGATGTAATTGAGAGCTCGAAGCGTGATGCTTCAAATTAGTCACTTATTTCACATGGAAATCCAGGGCTCGAGTGCTATTTGAGGTCATTTTTAGCATGGGAAAGAAAGCACAATGTTCTAACACGAAATGCAAACGCTTTAATAAAATGAATGAAAATATCATTTATGATGTCTCTTTTTCAAATCATTCTATCGAACCATCTATGGCTTCAATTTATGCTTCTATTCGGGCTCGTATCCATTGATAAAGTTGAAATTGAGCTGCCTTTATTCATTGCCGACATCTCTTATATTAAGGCAGCCTTCAACGAAGTTATGCGACTGTGGGTATGTCGATTAGTCTCCCTTTCAACGACGCACCACAAAAATTAGTCCTTGAGATTAAAAATTTAAACCTGGCTGCCAAATGTTGGAGATCCCATGATCTTAAGAATTATTTGTCGACCAGTCTTGGGTTACCATGGCTTTGTGAGAAAGTGCTGAGTCTTGCTAAGAGACGCACTGCCTCCAATTGCATAAGTTATCTATCTAGGGCTTAACAACCGTTTTTTGAACATCAGTGTATCCAGTAACATTAATTCTAAGATCCTGTTGGAAAATATGATGTGGCATAGCATGACTTTCAGGACTTACAATTCGTAAAACCACCACAGTGGTCGGAAATTTGGCGTGCATCATCCTTGGGAGTTCAGAAGGATCTGCACGTAGCCCCTGCCAATAAGTCTGTTCATTTTTTTATTGTGGTCGAAATTTCGGATTGTAGTCAGAAAAAATCAAAGCATGCTATTTTCGTAGTGGTTTTGGACTTTGATAAGTATCCATTTTTACGCTTACGGGGGTTTTTCTGCGTCATTACTGATACGAATTGGCCTTTCTTCGTTACTAAAGGCTTGTATCAAATGGCCGGATGTACCTAAGTTCTGATAGTCTACTCTGATACCTGGAGTTCTTTGGCAATAGTCCTTACCGATCTTGCAGAGTCCTTATCGATAATATTCTGAACATTTCGTATAAATTCTGGTGTTCTCATGGTTTCAGGGCGCTGAGAATGCTTTTCCCTCTAACAAGGGAAATATTGCCATAGCATCCCTAAAGCTCCAACCGAACCCTATGAACAAATGATTTTGGCAACATATTAAAAGTTGCTGATTTACAAATCGCTATATTTTGCAGTTAAAGCAACTATAACTACCTGTCTTGTCATATCTGGAGTTAACATCTTACTTTCAATGGGCTTATTGTAATTAAAACAAAATATAATGAATGATCTAAGTGAGTAATGAACTAAAAATGACATACCCTCAAATAGCCCTCTCACCCTATAAAATCCTCCGCCCTGGAGGGCGAAGAACCGATATTGAGGTGCAATATTTAGAACCTTGGCTTCTGATGTAAGCCGTAGCCCAGTGGTATTCATTCCCAGTGTTATTCATCCGCTGGTGGCTCGTGATGACTCACTTCACGGCCCTCGGAAAATACATAAATTAATCAATTAATATATATAATTTAAATAATATACGCCAACTTGCAGTAGCTGCGGCTCTCTAAGTCAATGCGTTTAACCGAAGTGGCTGTCTTGCAAAAATTAGTGAATTACACTGCGCTAAGCTCCGTGAGACCGCATGAGGGAAACTGTGAGGCGCCTATGGTCGAACATGCTCGTTTGATCCAGATATGAAAAGCACATAAACCATAACGTGTGTCAAATTACGCCTACACGGATTGACAACCTACAAGTGAACTCCTACGTTGAAATCTTCCAAAACATGTTAATTTTTAATAAGATTAATGGTGGAAAAGAAAAACGTGTAAAAAATCAGTCTCTTCTGAATGAAAGCCAGGCAGACGCAGATATTGATCGCTTCAAACTAGGCTCTGAGACGACTTCGTTGTCTGAGTATTGTTCGCTCAGAAAAATTTATAATCATCTTAAGCATGGTTGCAGATGAGACTATAGAAAGGTTGTCACGATTTATATTTTCATATTAAGATAACAGAAATCCTCCCGGCTAGTTGAAAAAATTCCGCAGGTCTGTCATAGCGCTTCCATTTGTTCCGTGGCTCATAAGCATTTATAAATAAATGTGTAATAGAAGAATTATTACAATGTGCCTGAGCTTACCCACGTGATCCCACTAACTCAGATGATCTTACTGAGTCACACGATCAAAAAATAAAAAACATTACACTCATATTAATATATTGATCGAATTCAAGGTAGGTCTCACAATAAAGATGTTTTCCCCTTCATGTTCTATGCCGCAGCAAGTTTTGCAGTAGAAGACCGGCAAAGCAAATCATTAAATGTAAAACTGATCAACCTTTCGTATGCAGGTTAAATGCAGATGAATTTTGATTACTTTCATTCAGGCCCCCAATTGTACATTTACAACGATAATTACGCACGTAGTGCTTTTATATTTACATATTAATGTCCAGAAGATCGACGTATTGTATTAAAAGAATCTCACAACCGCTCATCAAACAGTGGTGCCAGATGACGATTTCCGTTCCGAGTTCGGTGAAGCACCTTAGGTATTTATTCTAATATATTAATATCATTATTTACGCAAGTATATTATTATCATACTTGCATTATTTATGCAAGTATATTAATGATGTTTGCAAAAAATTTAATCTTCGGCTGAAAAATTTCACTGTACTTAAAGGCGCTTACAACAATTTTAAAAGTAGTGCTCCATGCTATAAAACTTACACACGCTGTCGCGTGAGGCTAAAATCTTGATAAGTTAAACCTGTGTAAATGACATTGAAAAATACTTCACATCCAAAAATAATTTATTCTGATTCACGGCTACCTTCGGATGTGTGAAAATTAGCATGTTATTTTGTAGGTGGTAGATTGCATTTCGCCAGAAGATGTTTTTGAGTCTAACGCTGGATTTCATAACAAAATATTTGCATCACTGATCATAAGTGGGTGCCGTAGATATGAGTCCTATCTTACGAACAAAAGATGAACCAAATTCTTGCAAAGCCCTTATCTCAAATCTCACTTGATGTGACCAGAGAGTGGCTGATAAGACGGACACGAGACGAGGTCCCAGAACACCAATGTCAGCTTCGCAAACCGCTGTTATTCAACAAAATTATGCTCGTGGAGCAAATCATTTTCCGTGAGCAAAACAGCTTGCTATTGCAACAAGATTATTCTCCTATAACGTGTTAATCTCGTAGCATCAGTAGGCAGCATTAGAGAATTTGATATAAATTCAAAACTTGCTCCTCAGAAGCAGTGTAAAGTTTTACAGCTACCGAGAATTGCGGGGCTTGTGTCGGCACCTGATTGATAACCTCGTGAGCTTATCGCTCACACCACAATACCTGACGTAAGATGAGAGGGCTGACATTTTGCAGATTAGAGCACGATAAGATCACTATAGATATGGGGACATAAGCTATTCTCAGAAAAGCCGGCGCTTATTAATTTGCCGGAGTGTGAGAAAGAAGACTATAATCTAAGACTATAATCTAAGACTAAGACTAAGAAGACTATAATCTAAGAAGACTATAATCGGAGTGTGAGAAAGAAGACTATAATTTGGTGGAGTGTGAGAAAGAAGACTATAATCGTGAGCGATCTTCAGAAGATACTGATTGTTACGCACAAAACCTTGAAAAAGGGCTCGAGCGACCTGCAGTAGGTGAGTAAAATATGACCATGAGCAGGTTTTCTCACGATTATCTCCAATATTTAACATTTCCACAGACAGTAATCCTATACGCATTGCAGGCATCAACAGCGACTGCAATCTCACAGAAGCTAAAATATTAGAACTTTCGAAGAAAATGTCCTAGGCTTCTCTGTTTCACGGAGGGCTTAAAAACCACATGATATGTTTTTGTCTCAGATTTCTCTTTAAGAAGAGTCTTAACCTCAATCTCCTTGCTCGACACGCCAAGACAGTAGCAGATCGATGTTAATCGGCTCAGCAAGCCTCAGCAAATTAGCACAAGAAAATTATTGAAAGGAATTATTTCAATCGCATTCAGCATCAGTAACTCATTATTAGCATAAGTGTACTGCTTTATAACGGGTTCTCATTGACTGGTATTTTTCTCTGAATAAAGAAAAGTTTTCATGGGGTCATTCCATATTTATTTTACCTAAGGAAAATAAAAAATCACCTACAAAAATAAATATAATAACCTACAAAAATGAATATAAATCTGCGTGATTTCTCCTATACGATGTTGGGTAAGAGGACCAGTCAAAACGTAGGATATTGAGTTTGAATATGAGCACCTCAGGGCGTTGAACTTCATTGCTGTTATTCTCTTCGAACCTCCTAATAAACTTTTAATGGTTTCTTTTATAGCAGCGTCGATTGTTTCATTTGGTAACCAAAAAATTTTGTTACCCCTACATAAGGAAGCAATAAACTCTTAGTACTTTGGCTGAGTTATAAATCAGTTTGGCATCTGTCAATATGATCGCAATAAAAGTAAGACGTACTTCTGCACTTAATTCTTATCCATCCACTCTTCTAAAAATAGTTTAGTCCTAAAGGAAAACTTGAGCCGAAATACGAAATATTCCAAACTAAAGCCTAGATATTTCACCCTAAAGAAATATTCTAAGTTTTAAAGCCTCATGAAACCCTTCTGCTCACAATGCAGCGCCATAATTTACAACATTGGATTCACGCCTCAGAGCAGACTTCACGAGCTAATTATATACTCTATTTCAGGTGCAAGCTGTACCCACGACAACTCATCAAAAGCAACGGAAATTATAAATAACTAAGTTATCATTAATGGTTCACTTAAAACCAATTAAATATCGCTCAAAATTATCATGCAAAGGCAAGTTTACCCTTAATTTTTAAATGCATTTCACATAGATTAGAGCGTGGAATAATTCATCTTAAATAACGTACACCAAACGTTTATGTATAGTGAAAGAGACAAGGAGGGCTACGGGTACTTCTTTTTATTGGAATTACAATAAAGCACGAAAGTTTCAATACTTGTTTATTAATGTTCTTAACCTTTCAGACACACAGTGGAGGTTATATTTTGCGCATAAAATCTTGTACAGGTGTCGCTCTTCATTGTGTCGCTCTTCATTTAGTCGAATTCTGCAGCTTCACTCTACTCGCTCGACCATGTTTGCCGGACGGTACTGGGACCATTTTGGCGCTGTTGCTCACAAATTATCCATAGTATGTAATCGTTCTTCATAAACCAGAGGCTTGAGATCACACAGGAAAAAATAAAATGGGCTTGAATCTGTCGAGCAAGCAGGTCCGTCTAGGTACTGTATTTATTACGGGAAATCAGCCGCTTGAAAACGTTGCCATTTTACTCTCGGACTCAGCTACAATTTCACCCGAGCCAGCACAAGTAAAGTTCATCGCAAATAATTCGATGGAGAGAACGTTTAGACGTGCCAAAGGGCGCACCAGCAGACCAGAGACATGCGTACCAGCGGAGCCCCTTGAGGGACTCCCGTACTGGCCAGCTAACTCGTTCAATATATTTCTCGCTCTCCTGAAGGTGTTCACCCACAGTAAAATTATCTTGCCATCAGGTACTGGGCTCTACCGCAGAATTTCAAAGTTAAGATGAAATAAACATTGTAGGGCTATCACCGAGCGGCCATTAGGAAAATATAAGAGTGGTATACTGTGTCTCCCATAGTGAAATGTGCATTATATTTCTCGTAATAAGAAATATATTATGATATAAGAAGCACGGTGTAATCCCTCGACAAAGCATCTCGATGACCCAATGTGCTCGTGATGTTAGCCTTCTTTCCAGCCCGCTCCATAGGCCCATCAAAAATTATTGCCGTCCATTATTTCAACTCGCTCCATTCAAAGTGAAAACAAGTTTCTACCCCCGACTATGACGAACAAAAAAATTCATGTCAACAACGAATCCATCAGAAATGTCTAACAAACTATCACACTAAATTTTCCCATATCATACCGCAGTATAAATGCTTAAAAAACTTACATAGAAAGCTTTTCCTCTGCCTCACCAGACGAACCGTTCGTAAGTTTTTGAACAAAATCTTTCAGGCAACATTAAAGTACGCGGAACAGTGGCGTATCGCAATAAAAAGATATTATCGGGGAGTGTTTTATGCCATGGTTATTCAGGAATTACAGGAAATTGCCTTAACGTCTACAGGAATTACACCAATTCTTCATAGAAGTGGAGGAACTATTTTAAAGTGTTTAATTACGTTACGACAGAACTTTGCTTCGTTTTTCATGATTATTATTTAACATTAAGTCATTATTTTTTTAACCCACAAAATATTTGTACTTAAATTTGCCCTCCGTTCAAAATATGGAATTACTCATGTTCTCCAACGCTTCATTTTGTTCCAGTTCAAAACATCATTCTCACATGCATAGACTATCTCTTTCGAAATTTTTCGAAGTTTCTATTGCTATTCAGAACCTGCCTTCATCAGTACTCAGGCTCGTTGTAATTATATATACAACGCACATATAAACTATTCCTTAAATAACTATCACTTAAACTGCAGGGACATTCAACACATCTTTGCAATACATAAAACAGACTCTGATGCGAGAGATCTGTACCACAGTGCTCTCAGACTCGTAAATTTTACGAGAGAGGGAAATATTTGAGTAAGCATCGCTTCAAAATCCCGGAAGTCTTTAAAAACTTCTGCCCCGTGCTACTCAGATCAAATTATGGCATTTTTGAAAAGTTTGACATCCATCCAAAAGACTCGTGGACTGGTGGTCTTGCTTGAAATTAACCAGCTTCCAGCCAGCTGCCAGATTAGAGCCGGGATAGAAGGAAATGCTCCGGCGTGCTTTCTAAGCCTGCCTTCTTAGAAAGACCTTCAATAAAAATCGTCGCTGAAAACCGAGGCCGCTCCATTGCTTATGTTCTGAGGCCACGCAAAGGCTTTACGGGAACAAATTTTAATTAACATCAGAGGGAATTTAAACTGCTTATACACACACAGAAAATGGTTTCATCTTCATTGACCGCCGAGTAGCTATGACTCTGACAGCAATTTGCAAGACACCATGCTTGAGAACTGTGCATTTCAGTATTGCTGTTTGCTTAGCATTACAACATCGCCACCTATCACGCTACTACAACTCCATGAGCTCCAAGTTTGTCCCATCTTTGTTTGTCACCAAGTCGTGATTAGGCAGCCATTTCATCACTTGAGGACACCGTCTGGGTAAAAAAAAAGTCCCGTTATTTATAGATGGATTTCTCTGAAATTTTCACAGTAGGTGTGAAATAATGCAAATATCATTTGTTATTTAGACAAAATTTTTGTATCTGCACTGGATTTTTTTTTATTTTCGAAAAATATGATAAAATAGGGGTTTTTTAAAAATCCTACTACTTCTACAATTTTCAAGTTACAGAACCACTACTTCGTTTTTAGATTGCTTAGATGTCTATATAACCACTCGCAAAAGGGAATTTCGATAACTTATTTTTTTTGGATTTTGGGAATTAAAATAAAAATGAACTTTTTTTCATTTATTTTTTTCATGTCGTGTAATTTTCAAAATAATTAATTTATCAGAAAATGCTATTGCGCGAGGATACACCTTGCTGAGCCCGATCGAATGGTATCTAAACCATTTTCCTAGCTCTAAAATTGTGGAAGAAGTAGCATTTGAGAAACCAATTATCAAGTTTCCAGAAAAACGTGTTTTAAAAAAAAAAATTTCTCTTTATCTTTTGAACTACAGGGTTTTCTATAATGAACTCTTGAGCGTTTGTAGCTCTTTTCAAGCCCTTTCGATTGATACAATTTACATTGCTGTAGCTCTGTAACTCTGGGAAAAAATATACATCAAAAGAGAATAGGTGTAATTCTTGAAAGCAACCAATTTTTTTAATTTTTCATTTTTTTCACCAAAATACGTTTTTTTGTCGAGTCAACTCCTTTGTTTTATAGCTCTTTTCAAGCCCTTTGGATTGGTGTGCTCGCCATAGCTGTAGCTATGATACTGCAGCTGTCATTGAGCTATGAATGAAAGCTGCGGTATCATGGATACGGCAGAACAGCTAAATTCTGAAATTGTCAAAAATTATTAAAAAATATTTATTCAGCGTTAGAATGTTTCGTTTGAATAGTGGAAGCACTTTGAGTAGCCCATTAACGAACTATAATGCCATTCCCGCAGAGAAACACGCTCAATTGACCCCCAATAATGAGGGCGGGAGGGTTCATGGTCACTCCACCCCCATCGCTTCCCCCCCCCCCTCTTGTGGGCGCACTATTCGGAGTAGACGTAAACGGAAAGAACCAATGGAAGCGCAAGAAAATCCTCTATAAGATGCATATATAAACAGATAATCAACACGTATCCCGATTTCTATCAAGACGGTCTCCTGCTTCATTATCATAGATACGGCAGAACAGCTAAATTCTGAAATTGTCAAAATTTTACAAAAAATATTTATTCAGCGTTAGAATGTTTCGTTTGAATAATGAAAGCACTTTGTGTAGCCCATGAACGAACTATATTGCCATTGCCGCAGAGAAACACGCTCAATTGACCCCCAATAATGAGGGGGGTGAGGGGTCAAGGTCACGCCACCCCCATCGCTTTCCCCCCCCTCTGGTGGGCGCACTATTCGGAGTAGACGTAAACGGAAAGTACCAATGGAAGCGCAAGAAAATCCTCTATTAGATGCATATAAAAGCAAAAAATCAACACATATCCTGATTTCTACCTAGACGGTGTCCTTGACTCTATCAGCTGCATGTCTCTGGTTAAAAGCTCCGGAATTATGCTATGTTTAGAGACGCCAAAGCTATAATGAGAGACACCAAAGCTATAATTACTGACACCAAAGCTATAATTACTGACACCAATGCTATAATTACTGACACCAAAGCTATAATTACTGACACCAAAGCTATAATTACTGACACCAAAGCTATAATAACTGACACCAATGCTATAATAATTAACACCAAGGCTAAAATTACTGACACCAATAATTACCGGCACCAAAGCTATAATTACTGACACCAAAGCTATAATTAGAGACACCAAAGCTATAATTACTGACACCAAGGCTATAATTACTGACACCAAAGCTATAATTACTGACACCAAAGCTATAATTACTGACACCAAAGCTATAATAACTGACACCAATGCTATAATAACTGACAACAAAGCTAAAATTATTGACACCAATAATTACTGACACCAAAGCTATAATTACTGACACCAAAGCTATAATTAAAGTCACCAAAGCTATAATTACTGACACCAAAGTTTGCACACATGACTTGCATCTCAGGGATTCGGGGTGCGTAATACTGGGAGAATAAAAGCTCTATATTAACAACATGGTATTTCCGTTGAATAAATGGGCATTCCACTTTGATGTGGGAATGAAGTTCAAATTTTTCGATTGTTAACTCAACTAATGACTGTTGATAGAGCTAATTATTGACACGGTTCGCTTTCAAATTTAGCAAAATGTTTTCAGTTATATATCTTATGTGAATTAGGAGTATGCATGTGAATTAGGAGTATGCTATTCTTTGTGTATGAATGAGCAAATTAAGGTTTGGACATTCATAGAATTTCGTGTAATATATAAATGATTTTTGTTATTTTTTAATAGACAAAATTTTTCTACTGTTTCAGCACTGATGGTATTATAATTCCAAAACGTTTGCAATCAATGGAATGTTCGTTTTCACTCCAGTTTTCTTTTTATTCTACGAAAAAGATTCTCAACGAATCGCCCTATTGGAAATATATCCTGTATTAAACATCAAAGGTCAATAAGGATCTTTCATAGAATTTTAGTTCGAATTTATAACGCTTAATGTGCAATTAAAAATGGAATTCATTTCAAATTGCATTAGTTCAAATAGACGAGTAACTAACCGTTGAAGTGGGCTAAATTGCAGGGACTGGCATTTTAAAGTCACCAAAATTCAATAAGAACTGCCAGTTTCTCCTAGGGCGTTCCAGCTATTTTATACTTGATGAATTCGTTTCATTTTAACAGGACCAGTTCATTTTTAAGACTTGTCCTTTTTATTTTAAAGGTTGACATCAAGACTTCAACTTCTAAATCAAAAAGTCCAAAATTTGCATTTATTTTTATTTATGTAGTTCCGAAACAAGCAGCGATAATATTCAAAAATTTCAGTTGTGGTCACATGCAAATCATAGTACAACAGTTCTGCTGTAAGTTAAGCTTGTGAACTCCAGTACATCAGTTCTGCTGTAAGTTAAGCTTGTGAACTCCAGTACATCAGTCCTGCTGTAAGTTAAGCTTGTGAACTCCAGTACATCAGTCCTGCTGTCTGTAAGTTAAGCTTGTGAACTCCAGTACATCAGTTTTGCTGTAAGTTAAGCTTGTGAACTCCAGTACATCAGTTCTGCTGTAAGTTAAGCTTGTGAACTCCAGTACATCAGTCCTGCTGTAAGTTAAGCTTGTGAACTCCAGTACATCAGTTTTGCTGTAAGTTACGCTTGTGAACTCCAGTACATCAGTTCTGCTGTAAGTTAAGCTTGTGAACTCCAGTACATCAGTCCTGCTGTAAGTTAAGCTTGTGAACTCCAGTACATCAGTTCTGCTGTAAGTTGACTTGTGAACTCCAGTACATCAGTTCTGCTGTAAGTTAAGCTTGTGGACTCCAGTACATCAGTTCTGCTGTAAGTTAAGCTTGTGAACTCCAGTACATCAGTTCTGCTGTAAGTTAAGCTTGTGAACTCCAGTACATCAGTTCTGCTGTAAGTTAAGCTTGTGAACTCCAGTACATCAGTTTTGCTGTAAGTTACGCTTGTGAACTCCAGTACATCAGTTCTGCTGTAAGTTGACTTGTGAACTCCAGTACATCAGTTCTGCTGTAAGTTAAGCTTGTGGACTCCAGTACATCAGTTCTGCTGTAAGTTGACTTGTGAACTCCAGTACATCAGTTCTGCTGTAAGTTAAGCTTGTGAACTCCAGTACATCAGTTCTGCTGTAAGTTGAGCTTGTGGAGTCCAGTACCAGTCGAAATTTAAAAAATATCAGATCAATAGTTAAGTTATGTGAAGATCAAAATTGCCCGTGTCTTGACGGAGACTGCGTGTAAAGAAATAAGAATAAAAATTGGATGCTGTTAGTAACAGCTATCAAAATTGTTACCTGGCTGGAATAAAAATTGTAAATAAATTTTAAGGTCTGCATAGGAGACTTTCTTACTTCCAAACTCTTGTACATAATTCCCAGTCTAACTTTTTTACCACCTGCATGCATGCTTCTCACCACCCAAGTAATTAAACCGCTTAGGCGGCGAAAAACATGCATGCTCCGGTGAAAAAGTTTGACTAGATTTTTTTTGTTCTACATTAGCAAGAAACCGGCACCTAAACATGCAGTAGGATTAAAGTGCCTCAATACCTGTCTTATACTGTTTTCTATATTTCCATAAACTGTTTTTTCTTTTCTTAAAATTTACTGTCTAGTCATGCATTGAAAATGAGCACTTTATGCTAACGACATATTATTACTGCTTAATGCATGTAGATAAATAGTTTAGCGGGGAAGGAGAATCAGATCTCATTCGTTGGAATTCGAGTCATCTAACTCAGCACGCATGCCAGACAATGGCCAGGGAGATAAAGAGAAGCGCCATGATCTTTTTATGGTGCCATATACTCCTAAAACAATTGACTCGAGATCCCAGTATGCTAACAAGATATCAAAGTCGGTAAACTCATAACAGATGAGTACATTCATTGGTCAAAAGGCAAAAGGTTGTAATGGTAGTGTTTTCTATCTTATGCTTCGAGGAAGCAGCATACACCACAATGCAAAATAAAAAATATCGCAGAAAAATGTACCTGTGCTTGTGAAATGGTTGAAAATATCAGGCACAGTGAATGTAATGGTTTTATTCCCATTATTATTATTATAATTATTATTATTATTAATATGATTGCAATATTATTACCCTTATTTATTACCCCATTGATACCGTTACCCTTATATTATTATAAGGGGAATACTACCACGGAGTTCTCCAAAAAAGTCACCTCTTCGAGCCAAAAATCATTAGCAGCCACAAGGGTCATGAGGTATATCAGTTGAATTTGAGGCGGAATTCAGACTTTGACTAAAATTTTACTTCGGTATCTAAGTGATCATCCATTGATTCCAGCTCAGTTTTATTTTTTATCCATCGCTCTTTTTTCGCATCATGAAAATGTGTTTCAACTTCTCAACCTAAAGAAAAGGAGTGAGTGCGTGAAACGCAAGTTTAACCCATATAAGAGTTCCTATTTTATCCTCATCAACTCGTTTTATTATTCTTTACATTTACTGAAAGAGCTGCGTATATTCCTGTGAAAAGTTAGTTCCAGGCTGGCATCCAATTACTAAATTTTTGTCAAAAGAGGTGATGCTTAACCCTTGCATCACGAAGAAGGCAATTTAACAAATTATTTCAGTTACCAAGGCTGCTTTAATGTCTACTATGTGCTTGAAATGAACATTTTTCATACGCAAGTTTTAATTTTTTATGAGTCACGGAAAATTTCGATGATGAGTGGCTTTTAGATTCACCGTAAGGAAAATCGACCTCAATGGTTTCATCTGTGGCAGCAATCGGTTCACTCATTGTGCTCAGTATTTAATGCTTGATACGGATAAGATAACTTACAAAACTAGGCTCTTCTCCAAAAAGGCCAAAAATCTATTCTCGAACAAGGGAGCACATTTTGATTTCGAATTTTATGCTCCAACGTCTGCTTTTTTTCAGAGGGCGAAAAAACTTCTAAAACACTCGATACGATCAAATTTGTACACTCATTTTTGTACACGCAATTCGTATCAGATGTACGAGTACCTTATACAAATTAGGTTTATAAGCTATTAGGTTGCAAGTGAGATTATTGATAAATCCTTCCATGCATAATATCGCCCTAGAGTTTAATATTTTCTTGCAGCTTAGCCATGAATGACTGACATCATGCATCAAGAAAAAACATTTGCAGCTTGTACAGTGTGTTACTAAATTATTGAATCTGAAGTTATGCTGATTCAGAGTCTTCGTAACGGTTAGGAAAACGTTTAGATTGACTGCATGAGGTTCAGCCCTCGTGAAAATGTAACTTGGGTTCAAAGTCTTTTTAATGCCGTCCTATGCGGACTTGATGTACATTTACATACATGTCAATGGGGTCAAACTTAGATGATGAGGAATCCATGAAAATTTTTGCGAAAAAAATTTCTCTCACTACAGGAAGCAGCGTTATATCAGCGATTCGCGTCCCACAGCGGCAGCGGTAGATGCGACTGAAAAAGTGAAAATTAGCTATCAACATCTCAGTCTTTGCTTTGCCTTGGGTGCAGATAGAGTCTTTGGAGGGACATATAGATTAAGATTGAAAATTATGGGTAAAAGTCAAACAACTGATGGCTTAGATGCGTTTTTAGAATTAGTTGAACGGACTAAGTTGCAAAATAACTTTCGAGGTGTCACAGTTTACCCCAAATTTCACTCTTGAGTTTTTAGTGAAAGCTTTCGAGTGACTACGAGCTTTCCCGTGATCCCGCAGAGTTTACAGAAGCTTTTTTCTCGTACTCCGCAAAGGGATCGCTCGAGAGCTGAGACGGCGGTCTGGGAGAATACACTTCGCGCTAAAGGAGGCAGGGTGCAAAACCAAGAAATACGGTGAGCCCAATTTTATTGTTTCGGAACCTTGGAAATTGGCTCAGATTGCTTCTGCGTTTTCAATACGACGCCCCAGTTTTGTTTAGAGGATTCATTTTAAGGATTTTCTTTTCAGAATCGGACTTTTGAAACTCTTCTATGCTTCAACTAAAGCTGCAGGCATCCTACCTTCCAGGCATCCTAGACGGGGATGATTTTCAGAGTTTGAAAACGGCAGCTCACTTCATGAGGAACGCCGGCTTTTGGGCTTTTCGTTGTTCCTTCGGTGAGTTGGGATGTTGCTGGATATTTCCAAGGTTTTGACAGTTGAAGAGAGTCTCGACAGTTATTTTTGCAGAGAGATAATCGGTTTTCGAAAGGGAGAGTAAAATTGTTGTGTTTGTTCCATAGAAGCTTTGACCTGGCAAGCCTTTGATATAAGGTAGTGCGCGAGTGAGAAGCTCTTCATAATTTCGAATTAGAGTAGTTTCAGACTAACCATGAAAACGTTTTTTTGTATTAATATTGATGTTTTTAAACTTTTCACGAGAACCTTTTGGTAGTTTATCTCTCCCTCATTAAGAGAGCTTTGATTGCCCCATGAGTGCGGGCTATTTTGCAGCGAGCGCCTTCAAGTTTATCTCATCGTTTATATGTTTTTAATTTGCTCTCTGATGGATATCTTAACTTTTGTTACTGTGTTATCTCTAATTCTATTTTCTATGTGGTTTTGAACTATCGTTACATTCAAACGAGGCCTCGAACACCAATTCTGTATTTTTGTAACCTTCAAAAACTTTTATGCACTTTAAAAGTATTAAAACAAAACTTACATGTCCACACGTTTTTCAATTAATTCAATTTTAGCGTTAAGAGTTCCTTTGAATTTGTGCATGTATACATCCCATCACATTGCTCTGCAATACTAGAGAGAATTGGTTAGCTGTATCCTAATCCTTTTCGCAATCAGTGTAGAAAACATGACAAATAATAACGTAAAAGAACGTAATAGAATTCATAAAATAATTTACTGGGTGACAATAACGTTAGCTGAGATGGAAACCTAGTATGGCAGCTCTCTGAATTGTTAAATCAGTATCTCGGATGTTTGAACTAATCCTTTCTCGACAAGTGAGTCACCTTGAATCCTTGCTATCTGATACCGAGGGCACCAGTCACAGGGACGTGATGCTGTCACACCACAGGGCACGGCGCCTCAATCGTGCCTGATTAGATGCTCTGCCTGCCACGTCCTCATTGCGCCACCTGCCTCAATTTCTTCCAAGGATTCCCCACTGCTTCGTTTGTGAAGTGCTTTCTCCTCGCTTTCTTCGACGAGTTTGACGATCCTTGCTGAGAATTTCAATCTAATTTTACGTCGTATTTGGTGTACTGGTGTCGTTCGCCGATAAACGGTGATTTGGAGAAATGTATCAATAATAGATTCATGAAATGTTACATTAGTGAGCAGGTTTAGATTTGCAGGAGTACAAAATACTTATTCTTTTACACCTTAGTTTACCCTCGTACTGGCTACGCATGTTACTGCTTTTTGATAGATATAAAAACGCTTCAGATTTGGAATCGAAAAATGTGCTTCGATATCTACCAGCTCGTTATTTTTCAGGTGTGTAGAAATGCACTCATCGACGTCCATACTCACATTAGGGATATATAGTTGTTTTTTACTAATTTAGGTCTTTCTCCGTCATCAGTTAAAACAACCAATTTCTTACCTAAAGCCGCTACTGCTATGCTGTGAGTAAACTTCGCCACCTTTGCTCACTTTGTTGAAGACAACGACTCAAAGATCGTATTTAGTGTTATTGATACTGTTTAGTACATTGGTCTAGATCAGAGGTCTCCAACTCTAGATCAGAGGTCTCCGACTTTAGATCTAGAGGTCTCCACTGGTCTAGATCTAGAGGTCTCCACTTGTGTAGGTCAGAGGTAGCCGGGTACATTGAGTACCCGGCTACAGCAACAATCGCACCTTCACATTAGTGCCTTACGTACGAACAGTACGTATAAAGCGAGTTTCAGGACATCCACACAAGCGAATAGTTCCGGGAATGGACGTATAAACAATTATATTGGTTTTCAAACAGCATTTAATGAACTGGTAAAAGTTTGGAGATTGGAGCCTATGCTCCTCTACATGACTCAAAAAAAAAAAAAAAATGCTAGACCCTTGTGTAAAGAAAAGTAGGGCCCTTAACTGAAGTCTTACGCGTATAAAGCGGGGAAATCAAGATCTCATACCATCGGTTTGTGATATTTGCAGGCTGCTGGAACCCAGTTCTGAGGGCGGATTTTCACACAATTTGCCTCGTCGCAACGAAGGAACTGGCGGAGTAAATAATTCTTATTGTTCCGCTACATGATGTACTTTTGTATTTTATTTGACTCTCAGGTCTACTTCCCTGTTTTCTACTCGAAGCACTGATCTACTTATCTATTCTTATGGCTCACGAGCAAATTTACAGGGTTTCTACTCAAAAAACAGGTCAACGTATCTTTTTTTTTCATACCAAAAATTATCACTTGAGAATTTTTCAAATTAAATTTGGGCATTTAGCATCTGACCATCAGGTAGGTCTGCTTGATGAGACGCTGAGTGCCTCAGAAAGATCGGAGTAGCCTCGTCTGCATTAGGTAATGTGTCTTCTCCAGTACCTGAAGTTCTGATTTAAGCCTCGGTGTGTTTAATTGAAAGCATTGTTGGAATCGTTATTTACGTCAGGCATTTTATATACATAGCGTTACATATATTAAAGAAGGAGTGATGTTAATCCACATTGTTCACTGGAAGTTTCAAACAAAGAATGGTGGATTTAGACTAAGATCGCCTTCACTACGGGAGAATGCATGCAACTGCAAGTGTTTCTCACGCTCTCAATGGCTTCTGATTTTTTGAGCTCACGTAAAACTGAGCAGATTTCATATCGCAAATTGGCTCGACTCACCTGCACATTGTTCCCTGCACTTGCGGACACGTGCTGCAGCTGCACAGAACTTCCCGCAAAATATATTCGTCGGGAAAATTATTACCCTTACCCTTATAATTTCCCGTATCCTTATTTATTGCCCTTACCTATTTATTACCGTATTATTACTCTAATTATTACCCCATTATTACCTTACCCTTATTACTATTATTGTTATTTCATTTTTCATCTGCTCCTGTAAGAAATTCTTCATGCTAAATTTTACGGCTTGCGGTTACAATATCGCGCGATGTCGCGATGATATCGCGATGTTTATTAATCTCGACACGCGGTGAGATGTGATGCCGCCATAATTCATGTGTCTTTAATTACCAAGATTTTTGACGGATATCTTATTATGAATTTTTGCGTTTGAAACAAAGCAGAAAGGCTGTGGTCAAATTAGTTTAGCCAGGATTTGTTTGGTTAGAATTGGTCGGTTCTGGTTCATTTACGTACTGAGATTTTTGCTTCGTAAGATAAACGCTAGAGCTATGTAGACCTGAGATAAAAGTTGAAGTAGAAATTATTTGAACTAAATTTTCGAGTAAGTTTAGATTAGACAAGGTGTGGTATGATACCGTGATACCAAGATAGCAAATTAATGGAATTACTAATGAAAAGCGCATAAAAATTAGACCGCAAGTTATGAAATATTATTATACCGGTTTTTATTACTACGGTCATTGGAAAATGTTAACGCAGTTCTATGTATGTACATATTTCTACAAATTAAAGTATATTTACTTGATATAAGCGAAACAAGAAAATGTCAGATCATTTTATCCATCGCTCTTTTTTCGCATCATGAAAATGTGTTTCAACTTCTCAACCTAAAGAAAAGGAGTGAGTGCGTGAAACGCAAGTTTAACCCATATAAGAGTTCCTATTTTATCCTCATCAACTCGTTTTATTATTCTTTACATTTACTGAAAGAGCTGCGTATATTCCTGTGAAAAGTTAGTTCCAGGCTGGCATCCAATTACTAAATTTTTGTCAAAAGAGGTGATGCTTAACCCTTGCATCACGAAGAAGGCAATTTAACAAATTATTTCAGTTACCAAGGCTGCTTTAATGTCTACTATGTGCTTGAAATGAACATTTTTCATACGCAAGTTTTAATTTTATGAGTCACGGAAAATTTCGATGATGAGTGGCTTTTAGATTCACCGTAAGGAAAATCGACCTCAATGGTTTCATCTGTGGCAGCAATCGGTTCACTCATTGTGCTGAGTATTTAATGCTTGATACGGATAAGATAACTTACAAAACTAGGCTCTTCTCCAAAAAGGCCAAAAATCTATTCTCGAACAAGGGAGCACATTTTGATTTCGAATTTTATGCTCCAACGTCTGCTTTTTTTCAGAGGGCGAAAAAACTTCTAAAACACTCGATACGATCAAATTTGTACACTCATTTTTTTCATTACCTCAACCACATGAATATCGTTAGCATAGATAGATCATAAGCCACGATAATTATTCAAATAGCAATGGAATTAACAAATAAATCTACGAACGCCCAAATTACTCATGAATGTTCGTGGACTGAGCTGTAAAAGCGAATAGGTGCAATTTTCACCCTCCAAAAATAAAACTTTCAACCTAAAGAAAAGGAGTGAGTGCGTGAAACGCAAGTTTAACCCATATAAGAGTTCCTATTTTGTCCTCATCAACTCGTTTTATTATTCTTTACATTTACTGAAAGAGCTGCGTAAAATATAAATAACTCACTTTTTAATCAAGTTCTCATGAACTCTTAATGATGTATGATGACCATATAATTTGGTGAGCTTTCATATTCTGATGCTAGGTTTTTGGTTTAAATTGGTAATATTTTTTTCATTTGATATTTGAAGAACTTATGTACCACAATCAAACCACAACAAGAGTACATAGTCGAGCCTCGAGGTGTAAGACTTCAGCTTATGCAAACCTCAACTTATGACGCTATAACAGCCCCAATCAATCACCAATGCGATACTTGACGCAAGTTATGAACAACTGGAAAGTGGTGCCTATTTTTATTCATATAAGTTGAGACTCCTACAAAAAAATGTTTCATAACCCAAAAATCGACTGTTTGCATTCACAACAGGTGAAGTCTTCGCTTCACCTGCGTGAGGCGAATTCTTCGCTTCGCTATCATGAGGCGAAGTCTTCGCTTCGCTTTCGTGAGGCGAAGTCTTCACTTCACCTGCGTGAGGCGAAGTCTTCACTTCACTTGCGTGAGGCGAAGTCTTCACTTCACCTGCGTGAGGCGAAGTCTTCACTTCACTTGCGTGAGGCGAAGTCTTCACTTCACCTGCGTGAGGCGAAGTCTTCACTTCACCTACGTGAGGCGAAGTATTCGCTTCACCTCCCTAGAAGTTCTAAGAGGCCTAATTCTACACGACACTTTTTTTCCTCCCCAAGCAGCGAACTGCGCCAGTAATACATACGTCAAATCTCAGTCCAAATGCCTTGAGTCTAAGAAACCTGATCGGTTTAAAGAGATCGATTTTAACCCAAATGCAAGGACAAAAAAATAATGAAGTTACAAATTGGCTTCCTCACTGAATGCCTTGAAGCTGACGATAATTATGCCTAATGATAGGCCATGTTGAACGTGGTCCGCCATTTTCATTTAAAGATTGTTCTTCTCCGCGAAAAATTACTGCAACGATTAGTGACATGATGTCTTCATCCGGAATTAGAAAACAAGTGCTCTTCCATGCGTGGGCAAGCTTGGCGCGCTAGCACTAGACAATTCATTTAGGAAGGCTTTAACAAAAGCGCAATTAAATCGTTGCCCGAAAAGGAGCGTTTTAGACAACGAGAACAGTTCAGGTATACTACATTTTGCTGAATGAGGAGTAATGAATAGGATAAAATTACCTTAACTTGTCATCGGGGATATTTATATTCTAATCGGTGTATTGAATCCGCTTGAATATCATTTCAATTTATATTCTTAATAAACTCGATTAACAATGTTCTGCCGAACTTTCGAAAAATTAGCTCAGAGACGCAATTAGCTAACATGTATTCTTTACCGGGTACGCCAAAGTCATCAGAATATCAGTGAAATTAATTCTTTCGTTGCAAGTGTTGCTGCAAAAGAAAGACGAGAGCCTGATGGGAGAAAAACTAGCCTCGTTAGCATAAATCCTCGCAGCAGCAGCAGCATTGCGCTGGAGACTAGGATGGTCAGCAACTTCAAATGCTCGGAAAAAAACATTGATAAAAAGATTAGATGAGAAGTTAACTAGTCATTTGAATCCTCACAATATGTTAGATACGAGCTCTAAGGGAGGAAGTCTATTTCATTCATTTGCTGCCTGAATTACTTTCATTACTTGTCAATGCAGCTGGGAGTGCACAGCTAAATGCAGCCTCTGCATACGCCACCGATGAAACGCATATACACCAATTACCGCGATTGCTTCAATAACATCCGAAAGGTAAAAAGAAAATAAAATTTTAGGAATAAGTTTTTAGGAGTAAGTTATTTTTCGATGTTCTTACTTCAGAGAAGTAAAATAAATACTGAAATTGTCATACTTACAGGCATGTAGAAGTAATACCATATTGAAGTGGCTATAAATATGACTGTTAAAAGTTTGCTGAAGCCATTCAAGTCTACCGTGCGAAACGCCATGTTCTCTGATCTCACTACCTCATTACCGGCACCAAATATAAGCACCGTACTCACTTAAGTTCCTGAGAACTCCTCCTTGTTCGGTCAAAACCACAAAACTGCAAGCGTTTAAGAACAATGAGGACATCATTCGGGAAGAGATCGTAAGACTATCGAAAGTAACAACCCTAAACTGGGTATCCTTACAGCGACACTCATGTTTACAACAACAACCTCACCAACTAAATCCCCTACGAAACCTCTTTAATGATCCATACGCGATGGATGCGTACCATTTGATAGAGAAAGTTACCAGGTCGTGGCGTTGGACACGTACCAGCACCGAATGACATCTTGCAAGAAACAACCCTAAACTGAGTATCCTTACTGCGACACACGTGTGTACGACAACAACCTCACCAACAAAATCCCCAACAAAAACCTCATAAATGATCCATACGCGATAGATGCGTACCATTTGACAGAGAGAGTTAACAGGCCGTGACGTTGGGCACCAGCACCGAGGGCCACCGCGCTCCAATCGCGCCTGATTGGACGCCCTGCTCGACAGCCCTGATTGCGCGACATCGTTGGGGTTCCTGATTACTTCACTTGAGATTTTCTTGTTCTGCAGCTTCCCCTCCCAACTCCCCCGAACAAAATCAAGTGATTTCCTGGCGTACTTAACTACATCAACAGCTTGGGTTATCGTTGATTCCAGGTATTGAACAATCTTGCTTGTAAAAAAAATAGTTTAATGTTTGTTGAGCTACAGGTTTCAATGCTTCTTTGAAGAAATTTAAGCATTCGTAGCTTCTATAGTTATTTATCATGTGATTTGAGAGACTAACGAGCTGCTAAATCTAGTGAGAGATTGACTATTAATTCTCTGCTAGCCACCAATATTTTATAGAATGAGTGACGCTCGTAGCTACATTACCACTCTAACAAACTGTTTTGTCTCATAAAAATGAAATAAGAAATGTGTGTTAACAGGGGCGGTATTTATCTCGACAGTGAAAGTGTAAACGTACTATAAATAAAAAGGATGTTTAAGATAGGCGTAGATTTCTCTAAAACCAAAGCAGAAATCGACCTGTTCCAGTTTTTTTGCTCTACATTAAGCAAATGTTATTGCTTACTGTTTGTAGAAATGAGCGTCATTTATGTTCAGTTTCGTATCGTTAGACGACCGTTATAATTTCTACTCCCACAACGGAACTGAATTTCAACAACAGTTTTTGTTTTTCGTTGCTTAGCTTAGTCTATTTCACTGTAAATTCAATCCATGCCGTCGTATTCATGAAGTGTAGCACGCCCTCCACTCTAAAATGATTTACTGCGACTTCAATTTTCGTATGCGTTCTTGCGTAAAAATGAGATCGTCTTCGCAATTGTGGCACAAAAGTTTCCATTTTTTGTAATTTTCCATCAGATTACACAAGAAACACAAAGGGCTCTTCAAATCAATCTAGGATATGGAATAGCACTTACATTTCTCGAAATTAGATTACAACACGTAGGTCCCTCAGCTTAATCGTAAATCCCTAAGCTTAGATTCTACCTTCCAAATGCAGGAGGAAAAATGACGAAGAATGTTATGAATTTCCTCAATATAAAGTCAAACATTTCTCCGCGATAGCCTGATGCTGCCTGCTGAGCCCATTATAATTTCAGCAGGCAGCGTCTGGCTATCGCGGAGAGATGTTTGACTGTTTGACACTACCAAGAAGTTTAATAATTACCCAGCTTCTTGCTAGTGACAATTATTGTCGCTATCAAATTACCAGCTACTTGCTAAAGTTCCAAGAAAAAAATCCCAATCATCAGAGTAGGAGGAGATGATCGCTTGTATTGATCCCAAGTGCAATAGGTGCTACAGATATTGCAGAAATATGATTGCGACTCTTATTTTGTTCAAAGATTTAACATAAATGATGACAAATATGAATTTACGATACTCAAGCAATAAGAAAATATTTCTTTTTGTCTCATTTCATGAAACTATTCAGCTTAATTTCCCGATGGTAATCACGGTAAAAGCTTGTAAAAAAAGTAACATGAGTTTATTTTGAATGTGTAGTGATTGCAGTGCAATTTTAGTCTTCTTTCAACTTAAAGTTAGACTCACTTTCGCTTCTCCATTCAATGCCTGTTTTCGAAACAGATTCTTCTCTAGAAAATTTTGTCGTGTTCTTGAAAGGAGACCACATGTGAAGGAGGATGTGAAGAGTGGAGCCTGATCACTGACTTATCATCATTAATCTGGTTACTTCAATAAATTTAGTGCGCTATGCATTTAATCATACCAGTTGAAGTTGATAGTTCCCGTTGTCAACTATCAACTTCAACATCGTGCAGGTTTATCACCTGCAATAAACTGAGGAAAGTAAAAAATTATTTACCTCATTTCTTTTAAAATTTGTTGTTTCTTTTTTCGATGGAGAGGCAGATACGATCATCAAAAACACGCCTTAAACTAAAATAAATCATTGGAATAAATGAAACCTTTGGTAACATATTCGTACATATATGCAGAGTGCATATTATGCACTCTGCAATGACATGCTGGAGTCTACTTTAAAGTTTGAGCAAATGAAGCCTGAAGACGTATTGATCTCACCCACGTACAAAGTTTAGAGGTGTGATTGGGTTATTCATGCAGACAAAAGCCCAATTCAAGTACAGCTAACATTAAGCAACATCCTGGTTCCAGCAGCAAAATGTATTTCGGAATTCCCCCAGCAACTACCCGGTCGCAAAACTCAGTCTCAGCTGGAGTTGCATGCGCGCAGCGGGAAGAATATTTCAGGTTAAAACTTCCCTGTTCGTAATCGAGCTGGCGGTCGTTGGTGACTCTGAGCACTTAGCGTTCATTTCCGCAGGCGGGAAGTGCATTTTTTGGCGCTCCACTTCCTAGGATGATTTTTTTCAAGTGCGTGTAGCTAATGCAAGGTTTGAAGCTGGGCTAATCCGGACTCGCACCGTGGAAGGCAAAGGGCGAATTCTAAATTCTCAAGCGGTTCGTCAAAGCCAGAAGATGATAGATTGGGGAACAGAAATTGAGTTCATCGGCTCCTCTTCCAGAATTCAGTAGAGGGATATTGCGACGACCTAAATTTTTAAACTCAGATTTGATAACTTCTGATTATTCAACGGGAAGCTGTACATTCATCTTTTACGTCTCAAAAATTTTCAGTCATCATCCTAATTATACTATTCAAAAGGAAAAAATCTACATATCTTCTCAAAATCTACATATCTTCTCAAAATCTAAATATCTTCTCTTCTAAATATCTTCTCAGCGTCTATAACTATGCTCAAATTCATGTACAGAATTCTGGTCCGCAAAAAAGCGCGTAAATGGGAACAGGTATGGTCGAATAACAAAGTTGACTCACGGGACGAAGTCTCGCCCCTTCAGCCGAGACAATTACGGTGCTCCAAAGATTCCTAACTTAGCTCGAAAAAGCTAACCTCACAACGAGCGCTGCAACTTTTTCTGCCCACTGAAGTTTTTACAACTCCATAAAAAAGAATACAATTTGCGCAGAACAACCCACGCTCGATTTTAAACTTGATCAAACATTGAGAACTCCTTTCATGCAAACCCATGTAGTGCAAAATCTCCTCCTTTTAAGTTCTTGCGTATCGCAGAAAATTCCACCACTCACATTTGAGCATTGTAAAATTTCATAATGTTGATCATTTTTTTCACAGCAGGAGGGGTTTTTCATATAACAAGCGTTCTGTGAGTAAATGTTAAGCATAAATGTCGCACACCAACTGCACTTCAGAACATCGTTAAAGTTACTGCTTACCATAAATTCTTCATAAGCAGCGTATTCGATTACATTTGTTTCCGGAGTTCTAAGGAATGCACACTTTTATTCTTTATCGTAATGAATCTCACAAGACGAAAACTTTCTTTCTTTCTTTTTGTATCTGATTTATCTCTTGCTATGTATGGACAGTCCCGTTCATCCACCAAAATGTATTGCTAAAGACAGGTGTTTCTGTCTAAGAAATTTTTGTAAAGCCGCTAAGGTATCAATCCAATTCACCCAGCAATTTTTTAATAGCTATGTGAATCTCTGTCTTCTTAGCCCAGTAATTTCTGTATACCTTAAGTGTTTTACATGTCTTCATCTCACAACAATTTCTATACTGATGTGGTGTCTGCTCATTTCGATCAACAATATCGATTTCGCTTTGGAAGTGTCTCTCATCATCAATAACAAATATGTATCACTTTGAGAAAGTGTCTTTTCTCTTCCACCAACAATGTCTGTCTAACTGAGGAAGATTCTTTTTCTTCCAACCAGCAATTTCTGTTCATTTGAGGGATATCAGTTTTCTCACTTTGTGATACCTAAATGCGTGTTACATCACCTCTGAAAAATTCGTGACGCTGTCGAGGTGCTCGCCATTAGTTCTCGTCAAATCTAGTTCCCCAAACAATAACACTGTAATTTGGGTAAGCGTAACGCAACATCATGGTAGAGGAAATATTATGCCGGACATTCTTCCACCGTGCGTAACAACCAGGTCCAGCCTGATGAGGGTGTGGAGCTGTAGAATCATGCCTCAGAGCGTCGGGTCGGCTCACGGAGATGAGCAGTCATTGTTGCTCCACCCGAAGCTTGGGGCTATTTGCGTGCAGGGCACTCAACTCTATTGCGCAAATGATCCTGCGTAATGTATTAGATTGTACTTAAACAATTTCTCAAAGAATTTAACCAATTTATTTTTGCCACAAGCGGTACATCAGCAGATTGTTTCTTTAAGGGTATTACAACGGACATATTTGAGCATGTGTAGCTATTTGTGGGCCAAATAAGTTCATTTCTGTACCTCTTGCGCACAGTGAGGTTAGAATAGTAACTACTCGTTCCAGAAACCTTTTCAGTGTCGGCACTGGCTCGCTGAACGTTTAGTTCAAAACGTAATGAAAGCAGCTTGAAGTTTTTTGTTGGTAAAATATGAAATATGACGCAAGTGAATCTTCGCTGTCGTTGCATGATGCTTCATTACGATGCGAATTAAATAATCCTTTCACGGTGCTAGTAGGAATGTGCCTGTCAAAACTGCGCATCGTTCCTCTACGAATGGAATGTGAAAGGAAAGCTCTATAATTTTTTTTGTTTTCAGCAAAAGCAAATTTTTTTACCAGAAAAATACAATTTCCCTCTCCAGACTGATGTACGTTTTTACCTGTTTGCATCTTTGTAAAGTTTTGAACAATTTCCGCTCATATTCGAGGATTCTACACATGAACTCCACCGCACTAGAGAGGTGAAAAAGTATCTGATAGGGGCAGTTTTTCGCATCTAAGTCAAAATAAGCAGCGTGCTACCTCGTGCTAGAAGCCAAAAATGCCTCATAAGGAGACAAAGTTTGGCACGGGGCATCAGACCTTCACGACTTATTAGGAAGATTTAGCGAGGCCACTTCCAACGAGAAACGTGCCGGTCGCCAGGGCCGGTCGAGGGCACGCCTCAAGGGCTCTCTTTTCTACCGAACTTTACAAGAACAAATAAAACAGAGTGCAGTGTCTCGACCCTGCGACGTAGCAATATTTTACGGATATTTTGCGCTCCGTAATAAGTTGGCACGAGACATGAGGAGGCGTCCTTGCAGAAGACAAAGATGTTTCAAAATTATTAAACGGTGTTAAGCCTACCTTGCGATGCTCAGGAAGACCATGAGATTATTTTCTCAACGTCAAGACGCTGTTGTATTACAACGGGAGGGTTAAAATTAAACTGTGAGTAAGGAGTTTGATTATGTGAGTGATGATCATTTGCATGAAGTGTGTTTTCGAACTCTGAATAATAACTCTGATATAATAACTTGATCAAACAATTTATTTAGTTTACTTAATAGGTACTAGCAAGAGAAACTTGGTTTTCTTACCGTGTCATCTAATTCTTTTCTTACTGTATAGAATCATCTAATCTAACATTTTACAAAATTCCTGACCCAATTTAACAACATCAAGCTAGTTTGCTGGAGTTTCGTGTGTGTCGTAATGGAATAGACATAAACACATCCTATTTTAACATTTTCCCCGCCTGCATGCATGTCTTTCGCCGCCTAAGCTATTTAAGCGATTAAATGGGTTAGGTGGCGAAAAAAATGCATGCAGGCGGAGAAAAAGTTAAACTAGGACGTGTTTATGTCTATTCCATTACGACGCACACGAAACTCCAGCGAACTAGCTTTGCTAATGCGAGTAATAGTGCTAAGTTTAAACTGGAAATTAACAAGATACTGATTTATTTTTATCTGAAGCTCTGGTAAAACTCTCTTCACAATTGCTTTCAGTCACACCTCCTCTTTCACATCAACTTCAGGCATAAATACAAAATATGCTTTCCTCTGCGTGTAATTTTTGTAACTTTTTTCTTCAAAGATCAGCAACGGCAGGCGGGAGCGGTATGTCGCCTCACCTATAAGTGATCCTGCAATCACAGAACCTAACACTTAAATACATTACGTACCTGTACTGGATTTGAAAAATTATGACCTAGTTCGAGGATAATAATTTTGGTGTGATAAGGAAAGTAGAAAGGATAAGTGTTCGAATAAATAAATATACCATGTTATCTTCTCTCCAAAAGAAAATGACAATGCACATTACCGACTATTTTCACCGCCCATTGTCTGTCAAAAATGGCCACAAAAATTTGATCAACAACTTTGAAATATTTATTTTGTTGTAACACTCTGTGGGGCTTGTCTTAAATAGTCGTTTCGACCACTGGCATGTCAAATAAAAGTCGAGGTGCAGTATTTCAATGCCAAACTTCGCAATTTTTCAATGACTTTAAGGACAAGAATTTAAAAATGAGTCTCTCGATGCGTAGGGGAAAAAAAGTATTTGATTAATACGTAAGCGGCTTGGTTGCTTACACTTTGTGTTATTTTCAGATCTAAAATAAGTGTAAACAGACCTATATCGCCGTTTCAGATCGTAAACGAAGATTGATTCGTCTTTCTTTTAAACAATTGATAGGTGGGGATGAAAACCAACAGCTCTCCCACAGCGTGTTTTTTATCCGTCATTAGTATTGAGCATTTAGAAACCTAAAACACTTTCCCTCACGAAATAAGTAATTACGTAAAGTTACGAGTAAAATGTACACAAAGCACAGGCATCGGCGTCAAATGGCTTAGCCCCGAGTGTTTACAAGAAGGCTTATGTTCTCTCATAATATTCTCGGGGGACAAAGACAACCTCAAGCATTGTCTTCATCTGGAGCAGCTCAACGAGTACACAGTTTGAGAGCTGCAACTCTGATGAAGAGTTCGACGCAATGTGAAGTCTTGCTATTCGGGGACCTGAGTTTTTATTATAAGACGAGTGTTGTTATTGCTCGGATGCCCAAAGGGGGTTATATTATGGCGTCTCTTGTCTCCTTGACCATTATTCGACCAGTCTTACGCGAGAAAGGACATATACTTCTAAAATAGTTTTGTGTTTCGTCATTCAATACCACTAAATACCTCCTAAGCTCTAACAGACTATGTATGTTTGGCAATGCACTCGTTCGACATTTTTATATCATTATTCAATGCTACCAAATACCTCCTAAATTCTAACAGACTATGTATGTATGGTAATGCACTCGTGCGGCTTTACTGAGTTTTATCAGCATCATTGCTATCCTCGTTTTGAAAAGCTTAAATGATACCGTTGCTTACAACTAACGTTCAGAAGTGTTACAATCAATCCGAAATCAAACAAACGAAAAGAAACAACGCTGAGGAAAGCAAATAGAAAAAATGAATTGACAATATCGCGTGGGAGACAACCGCAAGATGAGCTACCATTTTCCTTCAGGTGACAAAAGTCAAACAAAAAATAGTCCCGGTATGAAAATCGCAGAGCCAGCGCTTGGATGCTGCCAGTGTTTAAGAACAACTAAAAAAGCCTGACTTTCCATCTAGAGTTGCATACTCTATTTTAACGACCTGTCTGTTATAAAATCCTGCAGCGAAGAGGCATCACCTTGCTCCCTCAAGACGCGTGGATGAAACAAGTTCTTGAGGGGAGAAAGGGGAGATTTCCTGAAGACATACTAACGAGGCGCTGGAGATGCTGTAATTAATCCTTGCAAAACAAGAGAGCTATATGGAAATATTATGTAGCAAAGAAAAAAGAAAGTACTGCTAGAGACACGACGAATGTAAATTCAAGCAAAATGAATAAGCTATAAAATCGTGGTAGGTTTCAACTTTAAAAAGAACGCCATGGTATGTACTGCTATTCGTTACGAAGACGATACTTGAGCCTGCCAGCTATTCAGAAATATTGGTAGGGAAAATGTGAATAAAATTGTTTCAAAGAACATCAATATCATTTAAACCAAGTACGAGGTGGGTAGAACTACGACATCTTATCATTAAAAGTGTGAGGATGAAGTCATTTCATTTGGATTCACAGGTTAGGTAGTTTGACGCGATCGTCGTTCGAACGATTTATTTTGCAATTTTTGTCGCCTGCAATCTTTGGGATGCTAATTCAATAGCCATGTACGGTAATAATAAAAATCTTGTAATTGCACAAGAAAATACTAGAGTTTAATTCATTTTTCCCAAGGATAGTTCGATAACAATTCGTCAAATGTTAAGTATATGTTCCTCAGAAGCAGTGTAAATAGCGTTTATGTGAAATGTAAGCAGCAGAAATTGTTAATAAAACCAATAATGTTTCGAATACTCGTAAATTCTACACCTGATGATGACATTTTAACCACTTTTAACCGAAAATTATGAATACTCTTCGACTTCATTAGTAACATTCGAGTAAGTTATTAAACGAAAGCGAATCAAAAATGAAGTCCTGCAAAATGATGTAGCTGCAGATCGTACGCATGGTCTAAATTGAAATGATTGGGATGCTGCGTATAGCTCTTTACACGTTCAGGGAGCAGAACGGGCGACCATGAAATAAAGCATCCAACGTTGGAACATCAAAGTTATCTCAGTGATTTTCGAAATCTAAAATCCGCAGCCTTGTTAAGTTTTTTCGCATTAGTAAAACTAAAAATATCCAAGCTGGTAAATAACACAACCCGCCAAACTGGCACAATTTGATAAATAAGTCAGCCGTTAATGAATGAAATTCACTAAATAAGGAATAATTAATTGAAGAATGTATTAATTGTTTAATTACAAATTAATTATTTAATTAAAGAAAATAAAGGCCATTAATGAGCAAAAAATTTTTCTTGCATCAGAAGGAAACGTCTCGGTGTGACAATTGAGAAGAGAATAACGCGTATTCTAATTTCATTGTTCGGGTAATTTTTTCATATAATTAAAGAATTAGCACTCAAATGGAATGGTGCGAAGAGACTCAATGCAAGGATTGAAGCCATTTTAAAAGCACCTGAAACACTCCGAGGATGGAAGAGAGGTCTGGAGCGTAAAACGCAGAGTTCGTCTGACAGGAAGTCAAAGTTTCAATCGAAAATCGAAACTTTGATAACACATGCGCCCACGTGGGCTTTATAACATCACACGCAATGCTCGTACCTTCTCTTTGATGTAAATTTTGTAGAGAAGTTCAAAAAATGAGAAGTGCACTAACAACTTCGATCGAATTAAGCAAACGAAACGCATAAAAATTCACAAATGAAAAAATTAACAAATTGAAATTGGTATATTTTTGCAGTTTCCCGTGAAGTTAGTATGGAATAGAGTTTTGTCTATAGGGCTGGGTGCAGATATTTTCCTGAGCGCATTATTCATACTTTATATCAATTAGTTCTGGCCTAACTTTTTATACTTTTCAAAATTGTACGTTGCTGCATTTGTTTTCGTTTTTAACATATTTCGTTATCACTATTACGCATTTGGACAGTAGTGCGTAATTTATTAGACAATAATTGTTCTGATAAACGAACATGAACATTAAAACTAAATTATTTGCACTGCGATGCGAACTAAATGCCATGCGACCATTTCATGGTGAAATATCTTCTATTGAACCTAGCCGTTCGTTCAGGTTTCACTGATCATTAATTTCACTGGTCATCTATATTTGTTAATTTCCAAGCATCAAGCAATGTTTCAGATTCATCGTTAATCCATGGAGTTGAAGATAATGTGTTATGTTCATGAAGATAATATCTCTAATGGTTTATTGAGTTGAAAGTAATGTCTCATGTCAATGAAGATAATGTCTCCAATGCCTCATGAAGTTGAAGGTAATATTTTATGTTCATGAAGATGATGTCTCCGGTCTCATGGAGTTGGAAGTAATGTCTCGTGTTCATGAAGATAATGTATCCAGTCTCATGGAGTTGAAAGTAATGTCTCGTGTTCATGAAGATAATGTATCCAGTCTCATGGAGTTGAAAGTAATGTCTCGTGTTCATGAAGATAATGTATCCAGTCTCATGGAGTTGAAAGTAATGTCTCGTGTTCATGAAGATAATGTATCCAGTCTCATGGAGTTGAAAGTAATGTCTCGTGTTCATGAAAATGATGTCTCCAGTCTCATGGAGTTGGAAGTAATGTCTCGTGTTCATGAAGATAATGTATCCAGTCTCATGGAGTTGAAAGTAATGTCTCGTGTTCATGAAGATGATGTCTCCAGTCTCATGGAGTTGGAAGTAATGTCTCGTGTTCATGAAGATAATGTATCCAGTCTCATGGAGTTGAAAGTAATGTCTCGTGTTCATGAAGATGATGTCTGTCTCATGAAGTTGAAGGTAATGTCTCGTGTTCATGAAGATGATGTCTCCAGTATCACGGAGTTGAAAGTAATGTCTTGTGTTCATGAAGATGATGTTTCTAGTCTCATGGAGTTGAAAGTATACTGTCTCGTGTTCATGAAGATGATGTCTCCAGTCTCATGGAGTTGGAAGTAATGTCTCGTGTTCATGAAGATAATGTATCCAGTCTCATGGAGTTGAAAGTAATGTCTCGTGTTCATGAAGATAATGTATCCAGTCTCATGGAGTTGAAAGTAATGTCTCGTGTTCATGAAAATGATGTCTCCAGTCTCATGGAGTTGGAAGTAATGTCTCGTGTTCATGAAGATAATGTATCCAGTCTCATGGAGTTGAAAGTAATGTCTCGTGTTCATGAAGATGATGTCTCCAGTCTCATGGAGTTGGAAGTAATGTCTCGTGTTCATGAAGATAATGTATCCAGTCTCATGGAGTTGAAAGTAATGTCTCGTGTTCATGAAGATGATGTCTGTCTCATGAAGTTGAAGGTAATGTCTCGTGTTCATGAAGATGATGTCTCCAGTATCACGGAGTTGAAAGTAATGTCTTGTGTTCATGAAGATGATGTTTCTAGTCTCATGGAGTTGAAAGTATACTGTCTCGTGTTCATGAAGATGATGTCTCCAGTCTCATGGAGTTGGAAGTAATGTCTCGTGTTCATGAAGATAATGTATCCAGTCTCATGGAGTTGAAAGTAATGTCTCGTGTTCATGAAGATGATGTCTCCAGTCTCATGAAGTTGAAGGTAATGTCTCGTGTTCATGAAGATGATGTCTCCAGTATCACGGAGTTGAAAGTAATGTCTTGTGTACATGAAGATGATGTTTCTAGTCTCACGGAGTTGAAAGTATACTGTCTCGTGTTCATGAAGATGATCTCTCCAATGGCCCATGAAGTTGAAGGTAAAAGTTTGAAGGGCAGTCCATGCTCAACAGATGCAGAGAGAAACTGCAGAGAGCCGCAAGCACTTGTAAGACCAGGAGCACCTATACGATAATTTTTGATGCAGACGTTAACAATGATCTGCAGCGTCTGATATCCCAACTTGGCGTGATACCAACTTTATCCATTGCAGCGAACACGAAATTGAGTTTTTTCAGTTGACACTTGCACAATCATTCGCATTCATGAATCACTCAGAATGAAACACGGAGCGCTAGTTAGAAATTTCTGTTTCTATCGTGCGACAAGGCGTTGAGTCTCACGGCTTATCAAACAACGTATACTCAATGTACGACACAGCAATAAGAGAAGTTTATTTCACACATAATCAAAGCTGTGAACATAATGCTGCCACGATCAATCAAAAGTTTTTCGTGTGCTCATGACACCAAGTGTACCCTTCATCTGAATCCGTTTCAGTCAAGCCTATCCTGTTCTATTTATAACGAGGAATGAAAAAATTTTAAATCAATGATAGAGAACACACAACAGAAATAGCCCGTATATTTATCAAAAATATCATTGCAAAGAAATAATGTGGGAAATATGTGACACTGTGCGTTAACGCACTATATTAGTATTTTGGTTTGCGTGATTCGATTTGTGCCATATCTGGCGTCGGCTTATTCTTTGCGTGCTTCCTCAGTTCAACTCCTGAACGGTTGCAGTTCTCCCAATTTATTCCCAGAGCAAATGTTCTATGAGATTTATTCCAGTTTTTTTTTAGCTTAACACTGATTGGATGTATGTATGTATTCTTCATCAGCTCTCCTCTTGGTTTCTGGGTTGTACTGAACACTTTTTGGGTTCTATGCTTGTTGCTCAAACGCCTACTTTCCATCCTCATACCAAAATTTCAGGTGGTTGACCTAATCAGTCTGCGAAATAATCTCTCCTGTGGAACAAATTTTTATTACGTTTTGAGTGTCGATTTTAATCATATGACATTGAAAAGTTTAGCTTTTACCGGCCATTAATTTTTTCTTAGAATGAGCTCAATATCTGAGAGGCTGAAGGCTACTCACTAGTGAGGACCATCGCTCCTGCTGTGCAAAATATTTTTTCGAAATTATAACGCATAAAAAATCAATAAGATAGAGAAAAATGGCCACAAATTTATTTGAATTGTTATTAGTACGAGTAAAAAAAGGATTTGGCATCCTTTTTCGTTTTCATTCTAGTCATCAGACTAATATAATCAGGAACGTTTCTCTGCCTTCAACACTCAGTGTAACTCTACTCGATTTTTTCGAAGCATGCACAAAATGTCCATACTCAAACATACCTTAACACACGCCTCTGAAGAAAAGAAAAAGACAGTATAATTCCAAAATTTGAAACAAAAAGCAAATCAAGAAACAGTTTTTCAAGAATCGTAAAAAAATGAAGATATTTAATTCGTAAATACGCCAACATAGGCTGTTTGCCAGTCGTCTTGATGGATGAACAACTGACAGAACAAAAACAAACCTGATCGTGAAATCTGATATTGGGATTGAATTTCTGTGAATGTATTTTATTCACCACGCTGCACACAGTTCATAAAAGCTAGCACTTAGTTTTGTATCATCAAAGAGTAGCTGTAAAGGCTTAGGATGAGATTGACTGTCGGCAATGATTTTTTATCCATTCAACCGTCCCAGTGCGTTTCAATTGGAGCGAAACTTACTGCCCTGGTCGCCTGTCAGATCCCATTGACTGACATTCTCAACTCATTGCTGGTAAATTTACTCGTCACGCTCTAAGCGAACGCTTAAACTCATCACACCTTGGGGGGAATGCTTAAAAACTAGTAATATTGTCCTCGCGTCAGACAGTTCTACTTGGCGCACTCAATAATTTGGCCTGAATCCTATGAAATATTGTAAATCTGTAACCATTCCAATGTCGGTCTAGGTAACCTATAAATTCCATCCTTCTCAGATGACGAAAACCAGAAATATTGATCATTTGGTCATCCATTAGTCATAATATTCAGTTCTACAATAAATTAGGCCAACTCGTGTTCGCATTTGAGCAGTGGCTCCTTTAAAGAGGAACTGCCTCTTGAGCCATAAAATTCGCTTAGGCGCCTCAGTGGGTGCGCAGTTTATGGGCGAGCATCGCCGTAAAATTTATGAAGTTCTTTAGATAATTATACCGCAACCTTGAATGCACTTCTTCACAGAGCAGCTTAGAATGTCCTCAGATGTATCATAACAAAACGTGAGTCCATCACCTCCTGCAGCTATATCATCACGTCGTGTTATAGCTGCCCGTCCTGATGTGTAGGCACCAATAATTGTGTTTAATTCATAAGACCCTAAATTTGGCATTTGCCAAAACACATTTTTCTAAACTGAACTGCTACCATAAATTTTGCAAGCATCGATGGGAATTCAACTGCTACCAGGGTATTTTTCTCACGTTCGTGAATGATACTAGTGTACCACAGAAAAAGTGTGCTCTAAACACAGGTTAAATGAGTCATTTCAAGACTCGAGTGTGATACGAACAGAAGCAGAAGTTTTTTGGGCATAAATCTCTCTCTCTTTCTCTGGAAATGCTTTCTAAGGACTGAAGCGACACTTCTATCGTTTCTATACTGTCATGATGTACAGTAAATCATTGTTGGTTCTCATTCCTCCAGTTAGTACAAAAAATCAACTCCCCTAGTGCCACTCTATCAACTTACAACTTACTTCTCTATCATCATCGATGTTGGTGTTAAAATAAAACCAATTGCTTGAAATTCTAATTGATTTTCATCGCAATACGAAGATAAAGTTATTGAATTACCTGCTTTATATTCTATGGAGAATGCCAGAACGTACAGTAATTGGAACACTTGTGGATCCAACTGAACGGAAATGCATTAACAGTAGAATCATATTTTTTTCGTATGATAAATTAACCAGTGTGTGAAGTTATCTTTTCTGTGATAACACTCAGCCTTGGTTGATTCATCAATGTAAACAGCAGAACTTGCAGACTTGCTGAAGTTTCGACTTATGAAGTTCTGAAGCTCTGAAGCAGACTTGCTGAAAAGGCTGTACGAATATATACGCAATTCTCAATGATTGCTCAGATACTCCCATGCTTCGTTTTCCGACAATTTAAAGGCAACTGCGTCGTAGGATGCCTACGACTGAACAGCTGTTCGTGCGCTCACGACGCTGGATGTGTGCGTCCTAGGTTTAGTTATGGGAGGCATTGGAGGAAAGCAGCAACTGATGAAGAGACACTTGGCACTCACTAAAGTACGGCTGCGGGCGGCCATCGGTTAGCTTGGGCTGGCATAGCAGTGCTTCGCTCTCTGCATCGCGTTCTTGAGAGCACACCATCTACGTGGAAGTCACAACCTTACCACCTGTGCAATTCACAAAATGAACTTTGTAAATTATGCCAGCGAACCGTTCTGGGCATGTTATTTTTTCAAAAGCAGCATCACCGTTGACATGCGGTGTGACGCTTCCGTTGCTTGAGGTTCGAAGCTGTCACGTTTTTTAGGTCAACTTTTTCCGGTGTACGACGCCCGTACGGCACTAACCCTTAAATTGAGGGCTGTTGCTATGCAACTTTCTGAAAATTTGAAACAAGAATAAATAGGCGCAGTGCTCTCTGCTTAAGTGTGATAAAATTATTTAAGAGTATCAACAAAAGATTATAAAGCAAAGTGTCAAAAACCACATGAAAACCTTACAAAGTTGAGGTCAATAATGGTTGTAATTTTTGCAATTGATGGTAACTATTTTAGTGTAAACAACAAAGCATTGATTGAAAACTTGCGAGAAAACTACTCCTAATAAGTACAATTTGATGACTGGTTCTATGCTATAGTTATATTTGAAGTTTTAATATTTAAATTACTACTATTATGACATACTCGTACTTGTGCAGGAAATTGTAGGGGTCATTAACGACTTTCGTTAATGGACGGAAAAGTTCGATCAAAAAAATAAGTGAGTACATGAGCGCATAATCTAACATGGAAAAAATCAGATGTGCACTCGTATACACACAAGAGAAAAGATATTGAGTGACTCGAGCAGCGGAAGAGACGCAATACATCAACGGACTCAACAACTCCTCAGAAATTGAAAGAGGTTCACTGTGACAAAGAAAAGAAGAACTCAAATCTATAACTTCTGTTTAGTATACAAAAGAAAATATCTTTGCGTTTTCCTTTATCATCAGAGAAGAAACACTTGAAACATTTAAATTTTTCCATTTAACAAGCACTTCAACAAAATAAAATATTTTAATAGTGACTTATAGTTTATTGATCTTTCATAACATATATGATCATCGTTTCATGTAATTTCATTTCGGACCAAATACACAAGTCCAAACGAGTTCTAAAATATTATAGTCTATATAAATGAAATTTCGCTGAAGAAGCCAACGCATACATCGCACAAGTTAGGAACACAAGTATTTTGATGCAAAATGGCAGCTTTCATTGACCTTTAACATGTTCAGTTCTACTAACTCGTAGATTTGGATGATTTATTTTGATGCTGCTTCATTTTAATACTTGCTTAGAATTGTTACTCAGGCTTAGAAAGTTTATGTTTAAAACCGAAGGATTACAATTTCGGATATTTTCAAAAGATCGAAGTGAAACTTTTATCAAAATAGAGTTGGTGAAATTCAATTTCGTGAGAACATTCTAAGTTCGTCGCCCATAGGTGGTATCCATTGATATTTTTAAACTTATTACACAGATTATTTCATTTTGAAGTTGGAGCATTTGCGGGATATTTCTGAACTGTAAGCCAAACAGAAGAGTTGAAGCAGTTTCAATGAGCGGGAGAAGACTTGAAGTAGAAAATACTGAATGCAAGATCTTCTTGGGACGATATCCAGCACCTTCACTGCAGTGTTGACAAAATAATTCAACGCTTTCACCTTACATATATCTTGGCTGAGGCAGAAGACGGTTGTACGAGGAAGAAAATATTTAGTATGGAAACCATCACGAGAATAAAAGGCTAGGAAGTTAGCAGTCATGAGATAACTTGTGCGACCTCGGTATGAGGTTTAAAAAATGAACCAGAGGTACAATGTACCCTCCTAAGCTAACCCGTATGAGGCTGCGTGCCAGCTCAGCAATGATATTAAAAACAAATAAACACTGATTAAACTTCCCCACTTAACCCTGACTGTTCGAGGATTTATTTTTTGTGGCACTTTAGATAGAAAAATTTTAAACGTAGCAATAGGATTTACCGAAAGAAATTGTTCTGCATTTGAACAAAATAGAGCCAACAAATGAACCCACAAATTTCCGGGGATGCCAAGCAGCAAGTAATGGAACTTTTCTGTGAATTTCAAGTATAAACAAATTTACTGCAAACTTTGTGCCACTGAAAATCATGGAATGATCCAGAAGTAATAGCACCCTATTGGAAAACTAAAACCATTGATTTTTTGGTGCAAACGGGGAATGAAACATTTATTTATACCACTAAAAGCATCAGTAAGAACAGCTGGCGGGTCGGTACATGGCTGGAGTTGGGTATTTAAAAGATGTGAGCGAATGTTAGGGGATGCGTCACTCGAGCGATCTTTCCAGTGACGGTCTTGAATGCGAGCGATAGATCCACTTCCACACTATTCATCGTTTCTTGGAAGTACCCTTTAACCTCAGCAAAAAATTATGATCTCATATCAACATGGTATTCTCACCTCAGCACAACTTTTCTTCTTTCCTCAGTATGATCGTGTCATTTTCCCTTAGCACAAAGTTAATTTTTCTCTGCGACTTCAGACGTGAGTTATCTTCCCACGTCTGGAGCAAATTTATGCACGTGTAATGAGAATAAGTTTTATTTTAATAATTCACGCACTGTCTGTTACTATGCATTCACGCAGTACTTGCATTGTTAAGCAATGTCTCTTTCAAATCCTGTCTCTTTCAAATGAAAACGACTTCCTTAAATAAAATTTCAATATAATTCGAGAGCACAAAAAAGAAATAACTGCCGAATTGCAGTCTCCGTAGTTATGTATCAAAAAGGATGTGGCGTAAATGTGGTGCCATGTCTCATTAAACGAGACCTAATAAACGTAGAAGAATTTTAAACGTTGAAGACGAATGAGACAACAAAAGCTTCAAGTTTTGAAGATGAAGAGCCTCAATTTCGCTCTAGCTGGCGCATTAGTCCCCAGAAGCTCATATTTGGGGCTAAATATTGTTCAGTATCCGAAACCCAGCTCTTATCGTCGACCTGATCAAGGTCGTCCGGTAGAGCAAGACCTTTACTTGTCATCAGTCATAGGAACAAAAGCGCGCAAAAAAATTGGTGAGCGTAGCCACAACTTTTTTCTGATTCGGGTAGCAACAGACTGGCGTAACATACTCATTCACCTGTATCGACTGCGACATAGCATTGGATTTTCAAATACTCCCCTTTATAATGACAAACAAAGTAATACGCTTCAGTGCGCATCATGTACAGCTTAATTCGATCATGTACACAAAAACATGAACATGGCGGCGCAAGTCTTACACGAAGTACAGCGCAGCGCCTAAAGTACAGTGCAACCTTCTTCGACGCCACAGCTCCGCGCTACGCATTCCGCGCATTGCTGTGCAATGCGAACACCATGCCAGTACTGGCTCTACATGTTGTAAGTGGTGCTTCAGTAAAAGACCTTCACGCACAATTGAACCTCAAGACGTATGGGACATAAAATTCTTGAATTAGGCTCAACATGTGGGCTTTGAGGCATTCAAATGTAAAAATACTAGGCACTGCAAATTCTTCGTAAGGGAGATCGGTGTAAAAATATTTGTCGATCAAACATTTTGTTCTATGTTCATGGGACTCTAATATTCATCGAATGGAGCTCGCTAACTTATAAAATGAATCTAAAAACCAATCAACTTCACTGCGCGGAAAATTGGACTAAATGACTTCATTTCTTTGTATTCGCATGTTAGGATAACGAACAGATCCCAATCTTCGTTTTCCACAGAGCTGAGTGACTTACAAAAACCCTCATTTTCCCATCGAATTATTTGAACAATAGCGTGAGATTACTGCTCAACAATTCAGACTGCATTTGAAGTTCTCAGCAACGTCGGTCGTGAGGCACTTTGCTGGCATACAACACTCACTCCCATCCGCCTCTGCCCCGATTGCCAAATATTTACTCAGTTCCAAGTACCGATAACTATTGGCTCCTGAATGCAATTTTACAGCCATTACCGATTACTCGACAAACATAACAACTAGCAACTATTGATGAATTAAACTGTAGTTTAACATATCGTTAAATTTCGCATGACGGTCAGAACTTGCGGACAATGCATGGTCATTTTTAGTGCATGTTTCGATTCTTCGAATTGCGAGATAGCAAATGACTATTATCTTGATGGTTTACAGAATAATTTTGTCAAGCTTATTGTTCGAAAATAAGACAATCACTTAAACTGCTCTTTGCATTTAGGGAGCAATCCTTACACAGCGAAAAAATTTCATCAAATATTATTTACCAATAGATTCTGAATGTTACACATAGTTGTTACTATCAACGATGTTTAGTATGGAATTTTAGTTTCAACGTCTATCAACTACCTTTATCAATGGCGAAAACACGTTTCTTGCTCAGTGTAAATCAGTTTGTAATTTTGTTCCATAGTTATTTATTATCACCTAACTATTTTCGGAGGCGCTATACTGAAAAATGAAACTGCATAAAATTAAAATAAACTCTGCAGAACTCAAACTATCCCTGCAACTGTTTACCTTCTGAAGTAGCAGTGTAATTAGCTCACATCGACGAGTTCCGGCTGAGCGATTGAGCCTGCAGCTCACTGGCCGCATCCTTGCAGGAACTAAGCACCAAAACACCACCCCGTTGAGTGTGCCTAACTTTAGTCGCAGTAGCAAGAACCGCGTTATTTTGAAGCGCCATACATGAACTCTTCGATATTTCTGCTGGCACAGCGGTGATGAACATCCGTCTCGACGTCTATTTGTGGTATCGTGGCTTGAAATTGTCACTGATTTAATCACATACTGAGAATTTTTTTTTTTGGTTTCGTAACCTGAAAAGAGAAATCTCTTTCATTGGAAATAATGCCCCTGCCAGCTGTTGAAGCTCACCGATGTTGCGGCATCGAGGCCAATGGACCCGAGGCGCGAGGAGAGCGCATGCTCGCACTCGACAAGTGCAGCTATTGAAGTCGCCCTCAAGTGGACACCTCTCGTCAGTGGAGAGGCGCCCGTGCATTGTGCCTTATTTTTCTTCTAAACATGAACTTAGGAATTCATTTTGCAGGATATTGACGTTCAAAACAGGATGAGTTTCAATCAGCTCCACTGAAGGCCGACTTCTCGGCGCCAACCGTCTGCATTCACTAGGAATAGGACCGCTGCTCCGTCGCCCCTCTCTTGCGCACACTTGCTCCTCGTACAATGCAGGTTTCACATGTGGGAAAGACTATTATTGTCTTAGAAAATTCAATCACAAGTTTGCTCACCGGTTACATTATTTTGACTGTTTCCAATCAGGGACTAAATCAGTAGTTTTATACTCTGAGAGTAAAACCGTAAAATAAATATTGAGTTTTAAAAATTCCGAAGAAATTTAGGCATTTTGCCGCGAGAACTTTTTTAACTTTATTAAATTATGAGCGATGCATCATCGAAGTATACAAAACGTGAGGTTTACTTTTAGGCACTCGATCATTTCTGCATGCCTTAGATTAACATAGTCAGCTATTTATCCTCAGTGTGTCACTAGATCTATTTATTAGAACTCGGTTTCAAAGGTAATTTATTTCGAATGTGGTAATTCTGTGACTTTATGATTTACCATCATAAATTACGAAGCAAAAAGCATGGGATAAATGCTTTTAGTTTACGGGATTTCGATGCAACCAAAATATTTACATGTATTAACAGCTATTTTTTAAATACTACTCCAGAGAAACTAAATACCTTATGTAGTCGGCAAAAACTCGTTTTCTTCTACCGTCGCTGTATGCTTCCAAGACAGTATTGATTACTTGACGGTCACAATGGAAGAGCGATGTTGACGTAAGAGGAAAAGTCACACAACCTCCTATAATTTACAAGAAATGCAGAAATGTTTGAAAGATCAAATAGCAAGCGACCTTTATGGTCTTTTGCACTGCTAGGCCGGAAATTGATTTAAGCCAGATTTTGAAATTTGCAAAAACAAGTATCTGTTCAAGGAGAGCGTCGAAGTAACTCTTGTGAGCATGATTCAGAGCACTCTCACAGCACTTGAGTGCTATAAAGACGCGAGTAAACAGTATTCTGAAATATTCTAAGCCAACGCTGATGGGGAAATAAAGAAAATCTTCAATTTTACCAAGCTAATTTCACATATTTATCATTAGGGAATCAGACTTAAGGCTTTAACTGCATCTATGAATTTACCAGGGATACTCTTCCTGCAACGAGTTTCAACTCTTGTATGCCAAATTGAGCGCTGGCTCTGACTAGCTGAGAAGGCATTGGTTTCTAATTTGATGTGACTACAATAGTGAATTGTTTTAGACACACTATGTCGTCACTATGTCGTCTATGTCATAGCCATTGTTCTCAATTTTGTTCGCAGTTCTCAATAATGTGCCCAGTTTTGGGATTTCACGTCGTCGTCACTCATAACCATTGTTCTCAATTTTATTCGCAGTTCTCAATAACGTGCACAGTTTTGGCATATCACGTCTTTGAAGAAATCGCAGCGTTAGCCAATTACAGCAGAGATTGGGACTTAACGCCAAGTATGTGCCATACGGCTCACGATGCCGCTGGTATGCTGCTTTGCACGACGCGCTGTGTGTGATTACTTGAGGTAACCCCATGATCGTTTCTAGCTTAGACAGATAGATCGGGGGCTTTTTTTACTTAAAGAAATATAATATCGGATGTTTTTTGCCCAATTCACGCACTGGATGAAAACACTCAAATGAAATCGTATGGAGGTCTATCTTGTTATGGTCTGGTCGAAAAGGTCTATCTTGGTAATGTTATTTTTTGTTAACGTCCTGAATAAGGAAATTTAGAAATTCACATCGAATAATCTAGTGTAGCCTGTGCGTTTGAAATCAAAGGAAAACTGGCTCGTCATCATGAAGTTGCACAAACAAAAATCGAACTCAGCGTCTAAATAGTTCAACAGTCAGCCAGCTTTCAGCAATCGGCATTTGAATGCAGCCTTCAAGTATAATGAACTAATGATAAATTTTTCAAAGAGTTCATGCGCATATAATAGGTAACTTAATGTTGAGATGCTACCAGAATTTCACATCTATTTTCTCTCGTATAGTACATTACACTCACGTGAAAAGTTGCCACGAGTGTCGTTGGCTTCAGGATCCACCGGGTCTCCAAGTAGCTTAGACGATTAATGAAGACTTGGTCGATGTGGGCTCTTAAGCCAACTTGCGCAAGGAGCTTAGTAATGTACAATTAAGGTCATCAGGATGCAGCATTGACGGCATCAGCTCTTAAGTTTCTGGCTTCCTCTAATAATGAAACGCCCGAAGATAAATCGGTATTACTGAAAATAAAAAGTAGGAAACGTACCCGTGATTTTCGATTATAAAGCTCATGTAAAGGGCATGAGGAGCTTGAATTCACCCTAAAAAAAATCTCGTTGATTTAATTTTTTTCCCACGACTGACCGACGGGTATCTAAATGTAGATGGGAGGTTTTCAATTTGTCTTAAACAAAGTGTTATACTTTGCTTCATGTTGTTAAAATTTCAAACGAGAATTACCCAGTTCACCAATTTTTACATCAGAGAAAATGGAAAACATTTTCTTGGTAATGTTATTTTTTGTTAACGTCCTGAATAAGGAAATTTAGAAATTCACATCGAATAATCTAGTGTAGCCTGTGCGTTTGAAATCAAAGGAAAACTGGCTCGCCATCATGAGGTTGCACAAAACAGAAGTAAGCTGATGGTGATGAAATGCACATTTCTAAATTATCGATTCGGGAATAATTCTCCGTCAGAAGTATTTATTTTCCACCCTATGCCTGTAATTGAGAAGCTAGCAAAGCTGAGTTTTAAATATGTACTCGTAATGTTCTTTATAAATAAAAAAGTACATCTCACTCATGATTCTCCGAAAATTGTATTTTCTCTCCCGGGAAGTGGAAGAAAGTCTACATGAAAATAATCTAAAAGAAGAAGAAGAGATGGACGAGCGAACGTACGAGCTGCCGGAGAAACGTTCTCCTGTTAGTAAAGTACTAATCTTTCTATTCAGGCAAATATCTAGCGGGAAAAACTCTTATCTTTTAAAAATCTGTGCTGCTCTTAGCCATGAATTGCAATTCAAAAAACTCTAGTCTTAGTAGCATATGATTAAGCTAAAACATGCTCGTAAATAGTAAAAGTCATTATATTTTCTCATTCAAACATTGGAATACAAAAGCCCATTTACACCCACAGCAGACGATTAAGCGGAAAGTACAAAATTGCTCTTGACTCATCACGAAAAATTATTCAAGAGAGACGACCGACACTTGCACTTGAAAACAGGCGAATATACTGAAGCGACCGTGGAAGCATCGACCCCTGCAATCAAGATCAGAACTGACGGCCTTGACCAACAGTCGCAGCGCAGTAGAGATGAATCAATAGCGAGGTCATGACGAGTCACTTGAGAAGAACAGGTTTCATTTCTATAGTCATAGGTAGTAGGAAGAACGAGACCGTTGATAATCCATGCCAGTTTTCGAGGAAGTGTCCAAACCACGCAATGAAAGGTAATTGTTTCTTTGATTTTTTTACACGCGGTGCATGCATGGTTCCGCACGCTGATTTTTGGCGCAGTGAAAATATCTTAGGTGTAGTCCAACCGAATACACTGGCTATATTGATTTTTCATATTTTAGTACAAGCGTTTCGTGAAGAACGAGATTGAGTTTCGCCCCTGTTTTACCCTGTTTGAGTTTCGCCCCTGTTTAAAGTGAAAATTCTTAAAATCAGTCCCAAAGTAAATCTTCAGAGTTTTGTTACCTCATATTTTAATCATTTGTGATTTTTATTTATATGTACACAACACGCTATTATCATCATTACTTGCTCAAGATTTGCTCATCATTACATTACTTGCTCATCATTACTTGCTCAAGTAATGATCCCCTTACCATTATTTAGAATAACCGCCGAGTCATGGACACTATGCTAAGCTCATCCCTCACGTGCATTGAAATGTAAATGAAACTTTAACGTACACTATGTAAATTTTCCCTCAGCAAATGAACTCAAAACAGAGTCAAACCTTGAGTTTTACAACATTATCTTTTGAAAACTTTAACAAGTACGGAAAAAAATTAGTTTCAGTTACAGCCAGTTATCCATAACTCGTACCAGGCGAAACTGATGCTCATTTTTATTCGCTTCAGTTGAGTTTTTGTTACTCATAACTTGAATCAGACAAACCTGGTGCTCATTTTTGTTTGCATCCATTGATTTTCTGTTACTCATAACTTGGATCAGGCAAAACTGATGCTTATTTTTATTTGCTTCAGTTGAGTTTCTGTTACTCATAACTTAAATCAGGCACACTAGTACCCATTTCTGTCTGCATCAGTTGAGTTTCGCATAAGATGGTGTCGTGTAACTCGACGGCCCCCGTTAGAGCATTCGCTGTGCTGACGAAATTTGAAACAGCGACATTACACAGCCGGTGACAGTCTGTCACTTTCCGAGAAATCGTGCATCCGTCGCCAACTGAATAGCATATGTTGAATCAACACTTTTGAGATAATTATTGATAAAATGTTAGTAATTGTGTGTATAATTAATGAAGTTTTGTTCGTTGATAAATGGGTCAAATTTACACATAGGGGCAACAGATATCCTTTTTTCATGATGGGCTTGTACTGGTGTTCCTTTTGTAAGCATACTGATTGCAATGAGGTAGGTGGGATTTATCCATGTAAGATGAAAGCTGATTTGTTATTACTTTCTCTAATATTTAGACATGACAGGTAGGAAACTGATTGGTCTGTAATATGATGTTTTATTGATACTGCAAAATTTGTGCTGTGGCTTAATGATGGATAGTCTCCACTGGTCTGGAAATTCGTTTTGGCTATAGATGTATTTATTATCAATCAAATCAGGAGTGCTGTGACAAGGAAGATGTCTTTTATACTTTGAAGACCAATACCAACATGCCCAACTACTTCAGTATTTCTTAGTTGGCTTTTAATTTTCATATGTTTGTAATATTAACTGGTTTTGGTCTCAAAATTTTCCTCGGATTAGAGGATGAAACAATGCTCAGATTTGCTCCTGTAGGTAAATTTGGAATGAGATTTGGCACTTCATTGGAAACATCTTCACTAACTCTTGAGAAGAAAGTATTTAAATCATTTGTCGTTTGTGAGGGGTTGTCCAAATTACTTTTGCATTCTGAGTTCTTATGCCAAGCAACCACTCTAATGATTTCCCATATTGTATTTTTATTTTGTTTTGCCACTAACTGTTCCTTGTGGAAATGGTCTTGTGTTGCTTCACTAAATTTTCTCCGTACGATCTTCTCGTGATGTTTGTATAGTTTTCAAAAAGTATACTCTGATTTGTTCAGTTTGTACTCTTGTAGGTAATTTTTTAGCCCTGCTCGGCTCTTTTATCTGATTCATCATCTAATCAGAATGTCCTGGCTTAATATTTTTTCTGTTTTATGGAAGTCGTCAAAAATTTTCATAGAGGATGTACAAACCAACATGATAAAAAGAATGAATTTATTCTGTCGTGACAAAACATTATCTATGATTTAGCGTTCAGCAATTTCAAATCTCTGGCTCCTTCACCTTCCATACATGTAGGTACAAACTTCACGAAGCAGAAGTACGTTCTCTCACAGGAATGATGCAGAAAAGGTCTATAGAGAATGATAGAATAACCAATGGTGCTTTTCTTTTATAAAAAATAACGGATCCCAGTTACGAGGAACACGACTGTGTTAGAGGAGAGAATTTTTTAAGCGCAATGGTTTTTTCATCAATTAAAAGCTCCAAGCTCAACATCAACGAACATCCACCCGTGCATTAATCCACGCATGCACAGCGCCTTTAAATCCGACCCTGCTGAATAAATGCAGTTATCAAAACAAAAATGCACTGATAAATTAGATACGCATGAGTGAGATCTGGATATTTTGAACGCGGATAAAATTCAAATTTAGAGAAGACTAGTTTATGAAGACTTGTTTGTTTTTATGCCCCTGTGTTAAAGCAGTATGAGTTGTCAAAGTAGGCTCGCATATTGGAAGAAGCAAATGTAAACGTAGACAGCTTGGCAGCACACTCTTTGTCAGGCGACGATATTTTTAGGAACGAGGCGTCAGCTCACTCAATGCACGAGCTCTGGATATCTCCATGGCTGCAGGGAGCCTCAACGGAGGCGTCTCTTCAGTGGATGTGGCGAAATGAAGCTCCATTCGAAAAATCAGAAAAGGAGTGCAAGCCTTGGTGTCGTGCCTCGAAAAAAAAGAAGTTAATTTTCAAATGATGCACGTGACGCATGGTTAGAGTAGTATTTTTTAAGTAAACTGAAGTGAATGTTACGTCAGATTGAAACCTACTAGAATATAGGTCAACCAGTAGAGCGCCGTAATAACGGTACTCTTCTCTCTGCTCTTAATTAAGTAGGGTCAATCGACGGTCAAAATGTAGAAATGAGGAAAGATCAAAGGAAAGCAGAAGAGATCTCCTATAGTCGAAAGTTTTTCAATGGTACGGAGATCAAACAGAAATATTATTTCAGCACTCACTTTATTTATCATCATAGCGTTTGTCCTCTCAAATGTTAAAGGACGCAGGGCTGAAGAGCTTCTGCAATCATCTGACCAGAAGCAGCAACGTGATCACGGTAAGTAGTACGAGACGCGCAGGGTACGCATCAGTCCATGAATGTTCTTCACGTTACCTCCACGCTCTCACATTCGCATGCACTGCAACTCCCGCAAAGTCTTCCTTCAAATTACCGTTGAAAATTTGAAAGTCGAGTCATATCCGTCTTGGTGAAAGCGAAAAGGAATACAAATAAATATGTTTGAATGTAGCACACACGTGTAGCTGCTCATTCGCATTGGGGGACTGAACAAGCCTCTTCTTCAGCGTTCTTTGTAACAATGGGCCACAAAAATTGGCTGCGTTAATTTGAATACAATGAAGTCCGCAAGTTTTGTGAATTACATTTCAAGGACAAGTCGTAGCACCAGTACAACATTGTAGAGCCGCACCTGGTGGGAATATGCCTCTTTTGGACTGCAGTTGGGGAATTCCGTGGCATTCCAATTACTATCTTGGGGTCGTTTTGCGTGCTAACCTAAAATATTTTTTTTAGGGTCGAAAATTCACTAACCGTTTTTTGATCATTTATTATTTGTAGCACTATCAAGGAGCACTCTTTCTCCTCGTTCTGTCAAGCTAAAACACACATACGTTCGAACTTGAATGTAAAACGGAATGAGCTGTCACATCTGAAGCACAAGCACTTTTTAAATACTCAATCTGTATTGAAAACAACCCCACAAAGAAAACATTTCACCTAGTAATTCCCTTCGTGTGATTATTTAATTATTTATTTTTTTTTTTGAGTTCGCTGTTCCATTTCTCTGTCACGCTTATAAGGATGCTTAATGACCATATCTGTGATACGAGTTTCACCAGTGCAAAAGCACAGGGTGAGGCAGAAGTAGCTGACACTTTTAATTTGCTAGCTGAGTAAATAGGATACCGAAGTAAACGATAAAAATGTCATTCTTTCAAATAAAACAAGTTCCAACTTCAGTTTCCCTTTTATTAGCAATTTAAAAGGGTCAGTTTGTCACCCACCTCTGAAAAATTTAATCAAGAAAAATAATGAATACCGTCATTTTTGACGTGCTTAGTCTACTAGTCGTTAAATGACGACGGGCAGCGTGAACACAGCCAGCTACACAGGAAGCACACGTCGATAAGACGCCGCAAAGAGGATGCTCCGAGTCACAGCGGCGAGCAGGCGTCGCGGGTACGATAACTACAGCTCCTCTCGTCCCTCAAGCTTCATTACGAAGCCAGAAGCATGCTGAGGGTCATGATCAAGATTGGCGAACAGCAACAACGTGCCTCTCATGCAGGAGAGCACTCGTCCCTTAGCGTACCGGTCTTCAGATTGCATACAAAGCTGCATTGATTGCTCACATGAATGGAGGCCTTACAAGGAATTCTACCTACGATGCAATTCGAAACGAACCTACCAGCACTCATCGGATCAATCACTGGTCAGAGAGTGAGCTACGCTTCCGGTAAGCGAGAAATTTGAAAAATTCTGGTATCAATGGACAGGAAAGAAAATGAGCCTCAGCTTTTTTTTAAATTGGAAAATGCTATTACTTTTTCATGATTGTTGTACTTTTTCCTTAAAAAATTTTCAACCAACAAACTTTAACTCTGAGAAAGTTAATGGCTATTTTTTATACCACACTTCCCCACAGCATGCGCAATAACGAATGTGTTACCATCGTATGAGGAAATCCTCACTGGCGTTTCAAAATACAGTCAATACCCCGGACGAAACACTTTTTATGTTGGATAGATGAAATTGGACGATTTCTAGGAAATCTCACTTTTAGGATAAAAAGAAAAACCAACGTAGCTCAGAAAATCATGATATAAAACAAACGTTTCGGATCATAAAAAAATCCATCCTCAGTAAATCCCGCGACGGAGGACTGAAGTATGTTTAAGTATGTCACTTTTTATGATACATTGAACAATACAAACTATCAGCAATAAACAATTTTAAAAATTTCGAACTTGAACTATATAACAGGCTTGATTATCTAAAATTGGTTCTCAATATTGTCATATTATATATATGAAAATGTTCCACAAAGAATCACATATATTTCAACGTAATTTACTTCGTCGTACTAGTGCCAGATCCCAACAACATTTGAAGGGCTTCCATCTCAAGGATTTGCAAAATATTTCATTTTAAAATCATCAGTCAAATTCCCTAGAGTATCACCTGAACATGGGAGGCGACGAAAACTTTTAACAATCATGCTTCGCATTATCTTTACGCAAAGGAATAACTATCCGCTCAGTGCATGCAAGCTGATGTAAGAACGCGTGCAGCGACCCCAATGTCTGCAGAGAGCGAGCTTATCTACGCAAAGATGGCACCTGAACATGGACAAACAAGTTTTAAAACAATTTACGTCGTACACGCGGCTGCTCAAATTCTTCAACATTAACTTGTGTAATATTTTAGAAGCTTAAACATATAGCGTTGTTAACAATGACTCGTATGATTTCTAACCAAGAAAACGCACTTGCACTTGTAACTCAAAGAAACATTTTTTACGAAGAAAGTCGCGTCATATCAACACGTAAAATTCAAAAGCCATCAAGTGTTCATAGCGATGCTCACAGCTATGGAAAAACAACACAAATTTCTTGTACTCAATGCATAACACGAGCCTAAAGTTAACCTCATATAGTCGAAGGACAGCGTAAAATTAGGAGGAAAAGTTCTCATTTCTGACGGCAAAAGTCAGCGACACTTCGAAACTCCTGAAGCTTATTGCGATGATTCAAGCAATAGTGTTCACATACCTATTTGGAACAATATCGAAGTCGGGTATTTAGCAATCAAACCAAATTTTACTTAGTCCAGTGAATAATTAACGGAGCAGAGTTGGAAAGTAAATATATTTTAATCACTCGAGACTTATCGCGTGCAGAAGGAATTGTAGGCCACAGTAGTTATGTTCTTCATTGCACTAAACACAGATGTCCTCCGTATTCCATTTGCTTACGACTTACAAACCTTTTGTAGATGCTAACAGAAGATTCAAACCATACCATATTGTGCTGCTTCAACAGGGAAAATTACAGTAAAAATATCTTCATCAGCGCAGCTGAAGCTCTAGAAAGCTCTTCAGCGCAGCTGAAGAAAAAAAGCGCAGCTGAAGCGCAGCTGAAGAAATGTGATCGTATGCCACTCGCTGGGTCGCTGCCACTCAAATTAAGGCAGCCAATTTCGTCTGCTTAGAAAATGTTGATGACCGAGGGGTGAGCAGCCTGTGCGCAAACCGAATTGGAAACTAATTGTTAATTTAATTACGCTCGGCAGATCAAACATCTAAGAGCACTATGGTCTTACAAGCGCAGGTTTTGGTACACACATTTTCGCATGAAAAGAAGCCCTGGAAAGCTACGACGAAGGGAATTTTTCTCTCATAAATGACTCATCCCGTGTGATCTCTCAAATCATGAACGGGAACATCAAGGGAATTCTTTTTATCATATATCTATATAGATGTCATGGGAGCATTTTTTGGCGGTCTTACACAACGATTCTGTAGCCGCCAAAAATTGAAAAGTGTTGTCAAACGCACGTGAAAGTAAACCGCTTGGAATTTCATGGGTCCAATCTTCGTTCGCAGCTTTCCTGCAAACACGAAGCAGATAACAAATAGACCCCAGTGACGAATCTCAAGCAGCTGACAACCGAGGGCACAGCGACCCAAGCGCAGATGGGATCCGTTGGATGGACGGCCGTGTATATTCAAGCGGTACCAAAACATGTACAGGGTTCGCCCTGTTGACCCAGCGGCCTGAGCACCAGACTTGGGGCAGAGCACGGGGGCAGGCATGTCATAATGGACATAGAGCTAGGCTGTGTGATGAGTCGCCGCTAGTCACAAGGGAGCGTCATTATTGCTATAAACGGTTCAGTGCGTGAAGACCCTAAAAAAGGTGAACAGCTCGTGGTATATCGATACGAGGTTTCATATAGTTTTAGCGATTTTTCGTGTAAATGGTAATGGGAAATCTCAATGTGAACGTTGGTAATTAATTGAACCTCGATGAAACTCATTGAGCATTGAAACATCACCAACAAATAAATGAACAGAACGCACTTTCGTCCTGCATGAATTACAAACTTCATTATTCTGGGACGTACAAAACTAAACACTTTATGGGGAGTGTACTGAAGGTATCTGTACTCCACAAAACGAGGGTTGCGCATCGCCCATTGGAAAGAATGACATTGGTTTCATTGTTTCCCGTTCGACATTCGCGATATTTTCACAATTCCATGCAGCTCTTCATGTGATTGTGATAACGAAGAAGAGGTGAGAGAAGGAACTTGTGCGGTGGAGAGCGGGAAGCTTGCATTTCAATTACTTTTCAACCTCAAGTGTAAAAGCTGGAAAGCATTTATGCAACTCTATTGTGATAAGAATCGATGACGATTTTTCTTTTTTTCATACTGACGCGTCATTTGAACCTGCAAGACCGGAAAGTTTTCTGCTAATTTCGGGAGACACGGCCAAGTTACTAAAAAATCATTTGTAAAACTGAATAACCCAATCGATTTCACGAGCAAAATTTCTTTTCTGCATACATGCCCGAAAATGAAATTCGAAACTACTCCCGGTTGAAAAGCGATGATCGAATTTTTAGAGGTCGTACTAAAAAACGATCTTCAATTCCAGCTTTAAAATTCTCGTCTCCGCGTTCATATTTTCAAGTTTCCCAAAGTAGATCGAGTCAAAAATAAATTATGAAAATAATTTTCGCACATGTAACCTTCAATCAAAATCCTTAATGAGGTACGGGTTTCCTGAAGTGGCTGCTTTGGATCAGCACGTCTACCCGAAAACACTCCTAGCCAAGTTGTTTTGACATGACTTGAAGAAATCATTTGCCAAAAGCTAGCGTGCTCGGAATGAAACTGAACCTAATTTAAAAACAGATTATGTTTCCTGTTAGCAGAATGTTATATATCAAAAGCTGTGCATTGGAAATAGGACTGCACTTTTTGAGAAACGTAAACTAGCACATACATATTCTGAATTTATGAAACAGAATGACTGGTAAATTTCATTATTGTTTTCATTTTCATTCATAGCTTTTATTCTCCTAAGAGCGCAATCATTTGGAGTTGCAAGATATTACTTTTTATAATCGGTTGATTTTAATTCTTAAGGATATAATCTCTCGTTCTAAAATTTATTTCCAACCAATACATATCAGCTTTAATTGAACATACATGAAAATTACCTGTAGGATGTTTGAGAATTGATTTTTTTCTTTATTGATGTGGGTCGAAGATGGCCCAGTGAAGTACTGTAACGGAGTTACACTTCACACTTACCGAGATGCTATGCCAGCAAGAGAAAGCCATAAAGAATTTGGCAGTCATAAATAACTAGGCCACCCGCATTACAATGGGGTAAGGTAATTGTAGAAATTATTTTTGAAGCATTTTCATCTCAAGGTAAGTATTTGTAACAGATCGAATCGCCAATACAGGGCGTGTGTGAACTCCAATTTTTTCGCATTCATTTCTAAAAGTATTATGCTAGCTCTTTTCATGAGCAATTTATTTACGCTAAACATAAGCCGTGACAACCGATTTACCAACCATCCAAGTAAGCCCCCACGATCATCAGAACTTTACGAGTTTAATTGCATGCATTTACCCAGCACTGTCTATAAATTGGAGGGAGGCTGCACTTACGCCACCGCCAAGACTCAATCAGGCGCATAAGCATTTCAGCGTCAAAAATCCTACTAACTGTTCAGTGTTGGGATCAGCCACAACTCAATGGTTTGCTGCTGCCATGCCACATCGATGTTTCCTCACGTGAAACTCGTAGTACGAGGGAGAGAAAAGAATGTAAAACCAAGCTCCACAAGATGTTTCATAAAATATGAAAAGCTGATGAGCATTTTCCTCTTCCTGTGTCAGAACCAAATTCAAGCGTTCCCTGTTCACCTATCTCTTATGCGCTACTCATGTCTACACCCATACCTCGGAACATATGCATCTCGAACGTCGCCCCTTTGACATCATTATTCTAGGATGAAGCCTGCGAAGGTCTTTCTTTTTTCATTCGCTTGCATGCAGCGCTCCTTGCGACCTAGGGAAAATACGCCGCCTTGAGCCAGTTGACGCAGTCTTGCTGGTAACGTGCGGATCATATGCTCCAGTCGAGTGAGGGTCGTTTTCTGGAACCGAGTTGCGTTCTCCAGAACCGAGTTGCGTTCTCCGGAACAGAGTTGCTTTCTCCGGAACCGAGTTGCGTTCTCCGGAACCGGGTTGCGTTCTCCGGAACCGGGTTGCGTTCTCCGGAACCGAGTTGCGTTCTCCGGAACCGAGTTGCGTTCTCCGGAACCGGGTTGCGTTCTCCGGAACCGAGTTGCGTTCTCCGGAACCGAGTTGCTTTCTCCGGAACCGAGTTGCGTTCTCCGGAACTGAGTTGCATTCTCCGGAACCGAGTCTCTTGTGTCAATTCTTCTACGGTGTATATGAGGCATTCTGAGGTTTATTAAGCTCTTAATTTGAAAAAAAAAACATCTTAAAACACCTCAAGTAATTTTCAAACTGGAGAACGTTTGAGCTGAGTCTTACCTAGTGAATTTGGCTTGAAAATATTTCCGGTTAATTAACCTAAATGCTAATAAATAAAATAGCTTCAAATTTTTGAAGAGCGTTGCAGCTTTAAAAAGAAAATACTCACTTCAGGTTGAAAATCACACTCAGTTTTGACTTCTACTAGGATTAGAGAAATTATTTTTTATTTAGGCATTGAAAGATGCGGCACTCCTAGAGATACCAAAAATTACAAATTTCCGCCTACGCTTGTGTAGAGTGTTTTTAGTGAATCACAGATTCTTAATCCTTAATTGCGATAAAATGAAGCTCTGTCGGTAATAGACGGCTGGGGAGTCGATAGTGACGAGTCTACTTGTGTTCACCACACCAGCCAGTCTACTAAAGTCCACCATAGTGACGAGTCTACTAAAGTTCACCATAGTGCCGAATCTACTTGTGTTCACCACAGTGGCCAGTCTACTAGAGTTCACCATAGTGATGATTCTACTAGAGTTCACCATAGTGATGAGTCTACTAGAGTTCACCATAGTGACGAGTCTACTAGAGTTCACCATAGCGACGAGTCTACTAGAGTTCACCATAGTGTCGAGTCTACTAGAGTTCACCACAGCGACGAGTCTACTAGAGTTCACCATAGTGACGAGTCTACTAGAGTTCACCATAGTGACGAGTCTACTAGAGTTCACCATAGTGACGAGTCTACTAGAGTTCACCATAGCGACGAGTCTACTAGAGTTCACCACAGCGACGAGTCTACTAGAGTTCACCATAGTGACGAGTCTACTAGAGTTCACCATAGTGACGAGTCTACTAGAGTTCACCATAGTGACGAGTCTACTTGAGTTCACCATAGCGACGAGTCTACTAGAGTTCACCATAGTGACGAGTCTACTAGAGTTCACCATAGCGACGAGTCTACTAAAGTTCACCATAGCGACGAGTCTACTAGAGTTCACCATAGCGACGAGTCTACTAGAGTTCACCATAGTGACGAGTCTACTAGAGTTCACCATAGTGACGAGTCTACTAGAGTTCACCATAGCGACGAGTCTACTAGAGTTCACCATAGTGTCGAGTCTACTAGAGTTCACCACAGCGACGAGTCTACTAGAGTTCACCATAGTGACGAGTCTACTAGAGTTCACCATAGCGACGAGTCTACTAGAGTTCACCATAGCGACGAGTCTACAAGAGTTCACCATAGCGACGAGTCTACTAGAGTTCACCATAGCGACGAGTCTACTAGAGTTCACCATAGCGACGAGTCTACTAGAGTTCACCATAGTGACGAGTCTACTAGAGTTCACCATAGCGACGAGTCTACTAGAGTTCACCATAGTGTCGAGTCTACTAGAGTTCACCATAGTGACGAGTCTACTAGAGTTCACCATAGCGACGAGTCTACTAGAGTTCACCACAGCGACGAGTCTACTAGAGTTCACCATAGTGTCGAGTCTACTAGAGTTCACCATAGCGACGAGTCTACTAGAGTTCACCATAGCGACGAGTCTACTAGAGTTCACCATAGCGACGAGTCTACTAGAGTTCACCATAGCGACGAGTCTACTAGAGTTCACCATAGCGACGAGTCTACTAGAGTTCACCATAGTGTCGAGTCTACTAGAGTTCACCATAGTGACGAGTCTACTAGAGTTCACCATAGCGACGAGTCTACTAGAGTTCACCATAGTGACGAGTCTACTAGAGTTCACCATAGCGACGAGTCTACTAGAGTTCACCATAGCGACGAGTCTACTAGAGTTCACCATAGCGACGAGTCTACTAGAGTTCACCATAGCGACGAGTCTACTAGAGTTCACCATAGCGACGAGTCTACTAGAGTTCACCATAGCGACGAGTCTACTAGAGTTCACCATAGCGACGAGTCTACTAGAGTTCACCATAGTGACGAGTCTACTAGAGTTCACCACAGCGACGAGTCTACTAGAGTTCACCATAGTGACGAGTCTACTAGAGTTCACCATAGCGACGAGTCTACTAGAGTTCACCATAGTGACGAGTCTACTAGAGTTCACCATAGTGTCGAGTCTACTAGAGTTCACCATAGTGACGAGTCTACTAGAGTTCACCATAGTGACGAGTCTACTAGAGTTCACCATAGTGTCGAGTCTACTAGAGTTCACCATAGCGACGAGTCTACTAGAGTTCACCATAGCGACGAGTCTACTAGAGTTCACCATAGTGACGAGTCTACTAGAGTTCACCATAGCGACGAGTCTACTAGAGTTCACCATAGTGTCGAGTCTACTAGAGTTCACCATAGCGACGAGTCTACTAGAGTTCACCATAGCGACGAGTCTACTAGAGTTCACCATAGTGACGAGTCTACTAGAGTTCACCACAGCGACGAGTCTACTAGAGTTCACCATAGCGACGAGTCTACTAGAGTTCACCATAGCGACGAGTCTACTAGAGTTCACCATAGTGACGAGTCTACTAGAGTTCACCATAGGGACGAGTCTACTAGAGTTCACTATAGTGACGAGTCTACTAGAGTTCACCATAGCGACGAGTCTACTAGAGTTCACCATAGCGACGAGTCTACTAGAGTTCACCATAGTGACGAGTCTACTAGAGTTCACCATAGTGACGAGTCTACTAGAGTTCACCATAGCGACGAGTCTACTAGAGTTCACCATAGTGACGAGTCTACTAGAGTTCACCATAGCGACGAGTCTACTAGAGTTCACCATAGCGACGAGTCTACTAGCGTTCACCACAGCGACGAGTCTACTAGAGTTCACCATAGCGACGAGTCTACTAGAGTTCACCATAGTGACGAGTCTACTAGAGTTCACCATAGCGACGAGTCTACTAGAGTTCACCATAGCGACGAGTCTACTAGAGTTCACCACAGCGACGAGTCTACTAGAGTTCACCATAGCGACGAGTCTACTAGAGTTCACCATAGTGACGAGTCTACTAGAGTTCACCATAGCGACGAGTCTACTAGAGTTCACCATAGCGACGAGTCTACTAGAGTTCACCATAGTGACGAGTCTACTAGAGTTCACCATAGTGACGAGTCTACTAGAGTTCACCATAGCGACGAGTCTACTAGAGTTCACCATAGTGACGAGTCTACTAGAGTTCACCATAGCGACGAGTCTACTAGAGTTCACCATAGTGACGAGTCTACTTGAGTTCACCATAGTGACGAGTCTACTAGAGTTCACCATAGCGACGAGTCTACTAGAGTTCACCATAGTGACGAGTCTACTAGAGTTCACCATAGTGACGAGTCTACTAGAGTTCACCATAGTGTCGAGTCTACTAGAGTTCACCATAGTGACGAGTCTACTAAAGTTCACCATAGCGACGAGTCTACTAGAGTTCACCATAGCGACGAGTCTACTAGAGTTCACCATAGTGACGAGTCTACTAGAGTTCACCATAGTGACGAGTCTACTAGAGTTCACCATAGCGACGAGTCTACTAGAGTTCACCATAGCGACGAGTCTACTAGAGTTCACCATAGCGACGAGTCTACTAGAGTTCACCATAGCGACGAGTCTACTAGAGTTCACCATAGCGACGAGTCTACTAGAGTTCACCATAGCGACGAGTCTACTAGAGTTCACCATAGTGACGAGTCTACTAGAGTTCACCACAGCGACGAGTCTACTAGAGTTCACCATAGCGACGAGTCTACTAGAGTTCACCATAGTGACGAGTCTACTAGAGTTCACCATAGCGACGAGTCTACTAGAGTTCACCATAGTGACGAGTCTACTAGAGTTCACCATAGTGACGAGTCTACTAGAGTTCACCATAGCGACGAGTCTACTAGAGTTCACAATAGTGACGAGTCTACTAGAGTTCACCATAGTGACGAGTCTACTAGAGTTCACCATAGTGACGAGTCTACTAGAGTTCACCATAGTGACGAGTCTACTTGAGTTCACCATAGTGACGAGTCTACTAGAGTTCACCATAGCGACGAGTCTACTAGAGTTCACCATAGTGACGAGTCTACTAGAGTTCACCACAGCGACGAGTCTACTAGAGTTCACCATAGTGACGAGTCTACTAGAGTTCACCATAGTGTCGAGTCTACTAGAGTTCACCATAGCGACGAGTCTACTAGAGTTCACCATAGCGACGAGTCTACTAGAGTTCACCATAGTGACGAGTCTACTAGAGTTCACCATAGCGACGAGTCTACTAGAGTTCACCATAGCGACGAGTCTACTAGAGTTCACCATAGCGACGAGTCTACTAGAGTTCACCATAGCGACGAGTCTACTAGAGTTCACCATAGTGACGAGTCTACTAGAGTTCACCATAGCGACGAGTCTACTAGAGTTCACCATAGCGACGAGTCTACTAGAGTTCACCATAGCGACGAGTCTACTAGAGTTCACCATAGCGACGAGTCTACTAGAGTTCACCATAGCGACGAGTCTACTAGAGTTCACCATAGTGACGAGTCTACTAGAGTTCACCGTAGTGACGAGTCTACTAGAGTTCACCATAGTGACGAGTCTACTAGAGTTCACCATAGCGACGAGTCTACTAGAGTTCACCATAGTGATGAGTCTACTAGAGTTCTCCATCAATGGTTGGGACGGAAAAAACAAATTTCTTCGAGATTCTCACCCAGATTTCACACCCAATGTTGGCTCTCTTAATTGACGGGGTAAAAAGGCATCTCATATTATCTGGGTCAATTATGACTTTGATGAGTTACTTTGTTAAAATTACTCTCTTTAATGTGAACAATCGAAAATTTTCGGTACCTTCAATATTTTATAATGCATTAATTAGTTCTTTCAAAAGTTTTTTTTTGAAAACGCATGTCATCATCAGTCAGTATAAATTGATTTTGCTGATGACGGTGCTGATAGAATAAGATTCAAAAATATTTTCAGAGCTAATAAAAAATTCGTATTCGTTACAGCGATTTAAAATTCCGAAAAATAATGAAAATAACGTTACTGAAACATATATTTTATGCATTTAATTTGAATTTTACCCTGAGCTCAATACGGTCGATTGAATCCGCTAAGAAAAGACCTTTTACATGTGCGAACTCCTTCTAAAAAATTCTTCACCAGTCTAAGAGAAATGTACACTTCTCATAGCGGGTTTCTAAATGATTTATAAGGTATTCTCATTCTCAAGTTAGACTGCGTACACCATCCTCCTTCCTCATGATAAAATATTTCTTTCTCAACGAAACTCAAATTGATTTAAATTTTTCTCAAACTGCACATTTAAGCAATTAACAGCAATTAGTCAACACAATTTTTGACTGTTGAATGTTCACGTGACGTATTTAGCAGCATGATATGAGAGTGAGTGGAACATCATGCGCTCTGGGCAGCTAGAACATATTTCCAAGAGCGCTTCTGAGCACATACATAGCAAGTTCTAATTTCAAGAGTGAACATTTCGGTACCTAAAACACAAATGAAATGATGGAAACATAGAACTACGCTATAAGAATTGAGTTTCTTCATATTAAATGTTTCTGTCCCTGTGACTAAAAATATGTATAACATTTTGTAAACATGTCAACGATTAATAAGAAAAGTACTCAAGGCATTTGGTTTTCAACTCTGTAGAAATGTTCGGGTGTCAAGGAAACTCAAGATTTTCATTATATGATTTATTTTCTGAGTATTAAAAGGGAAAAAGTTATTGAATTGCCTGAAAATTTGTTTATAGATTGGTGTTAGGAAATCAGAGCTCATGATTGTTTTGTGTCCAGTAATTCTCCTGACGTCGTAAAAAGGAGCATTTAAGTTGTACCAAAATATAATTATGCACAGCATATACACTTTTATGATGTAAAAAACTATTTAACTCGTACAATAATTATACCTGTAAACAAATTCTTCTGACGTCGTACAGCGAAGTGTTCAAGTCGAGCCATAATTGTAACACTTCATAAAAATAAACTGGGTGAAAATGTCAAGCCTCATTAGGACTTGAATGGCTAAAGGTCAAAAACCACGCACCAATTAATTAAACTCAATAGCTTAGAAGAAAACAAAGTTGGATAAGATAAGCAAATTTTCGCCTCTTGAATGAATATATTGTAGGTGTCAGAATGTTACGACAGACAATTTGAAACTTCACAAATTTTGTTTCTGCAGATGTCTGTAGATTTTTTTTTTTTGCTGGCGATAAAAAAGGCATTAATATAAAAATACGTCTTAAAATCGCTAGCATTTCGACACGAGAAAATTTGAATAGGAGTATTGGAACAGAGAAGCGTCAGTTGTATGCTATTTATATATGAAGAAAGTGAAAAAATTAGATTAGTATCTCTAAAAGCATAAAAACTCAACTTCCTCTCATCCATCAACAAATTCAATGTACACACGCACGCAAGCGGGCACACATACATCACTCATCGAAAAAGCCACTTTTTCAATCATCTGAAAAGCCACACAGCCATCAATAAAGGCTCTTGAATACGGGGCTCTTGAGACTTCCTTACTATTTGGTTTAAAACATGGTTGAAAAATTAGTGTTTTCAAAGGATGATCGAAGGTTTCACAATGATCTCTAATTGCTGGTTGGGATATAGAGACAAATGCGCAACCAGTTATATGATTTATTTACCGTGGATGTGGTGGCATGGTTTGCATAAAAACGTACTGCGCTTCTAAATGAAGCCTGCTTTCGTTCACTAATTACCAGCCAAAGCAGAGCATCGTTTGCAGCCCTGTCAGAATAGTTACGGTAAAATTTTACAGCTTTTTTTCAATAAATTGTTCTACAGCTTCAAGAGACAATGAAAACAAATTCATGTTTATCACAGTTCCCAGAAAAAAAAAACATTTAATTAGCGCAACTCAATTACAACACATTTTCCACGTTTGCGCAGAAAGTTCATGAACTCGCTGACGCGTTGCATGCTATCATCAGCAGAAGAAACAGAGATACGGAGGTGTTGTGCTTCAACGAGTTGGGAGCTACGCAGGCTAATTAACCATGAAATAAAATTTGTTTTTTGACAGCGTTGCATTTTCTCACTAAAGTTCATCTTTTGAATAGATAAGTTTAGCATGCCATGTTTAGGCTAATGATATGCGAAGCTTAAACTTTCTTCTGGAAAAAATTTCTAGAACGTTTGGTTCCATCGCAAACTGAAGTGCTTGCCAAACAGACAACAATAATTGGTATCGAAACAGACGTTAGAGATTGCCAAATAAATATTTTATTAAATAGGGTAAGCTCTGTCGGCCCAAAAGCATCGACAAATTATTCATTATCAAAGCTGTGGATTATCACCGCCGCTGTTAAATTTTCTGTGCATAAATGACCTGTTTAGATGAGTCGATCTCTTTAATCGTCTGATATCAGATGAATCCGCGTACGAATACTCTCCGTAGATCCCGATGTGAATTACTCGCTTTTTAAATATCATCAAAGTTTACAACAAAAGGAGATAGATAGCCTCTTCGTTCTTTAGTTAACATATACTTTATTTTGCTACCTTGCTGAGTTTGGGACGAATCCTTGGAGAGTATTTCCGTGTATTTAGGGCAAGAATTTTCAAAACAATTCCAGCGTGTGAGAATCCGAATTAATTGACTGTAGGCAAAAGGTCTCATACAACCTAGTTGAGCCGTAGCAATTATTGTGGGCAACATATCCTTCACAACAATTGGATACTCACCGTTAGTGAAAGGTGTTCCTTCTCGGAGGCGGACTCGTTCTTCAGGAACTTGTTCCTCCTCCGTGCATTGACCTAAACTGTCTCACTTCAATCAGGCACAATCAAATTCAGTTCACCATTCCGCTCACTAAAACTTCATTCAACCTCAGCACTCGAATTAAATATTTCCTATTGTACTGAAACACGACTATCTAGGAATTCACTCTACGGTCTTCTACTGTTCTTCAAATCAAGACAGACGCAGCTGTGTCTGCTTGTTTAAACCAAGACTTAACGTCCCTTTGAGGTAACCGCTTTTACTCTGATTATTTCTTTCGTCGGAACTGCAAAACTCTTCGAAAAATTAACACTTCTGCTTCTCACCTGGAAAAAAACACATAATTAATTTGACCAATGTTATTTATTTTATGTTTTAGTTAGTCGGGCAGAGATAGTTCCAACAACGCTGAATGTTTGGTAACACTTGAAACTATTTGTTACTAAAACATTTCATCTACCTTGAAGCTTTAGAAACAATGAGAAACATAAACATGCGGACGTATGTCATTCTCACATAAAGATGAAAATGTTACTATAGACGGAAAATACTGAAGATAACCCTGTGCTCTTGTACATTCAGTCATCTACAACACCAACAGCTAAGATAGAAACCAAAACACTGTAGCAAGAAATGAAGCAAAATGTATGCTGCAAAGAGTAAAGTAAAATGCTGCTGCAAAAAATGGAGCAAAATAATGAAGCAAGAAATGAAGCAAAATGTATGCTGCAAAGAGTAAAGTAAAATGCTGCTGCAAAAAATGGAGCAAAATAATAAAGCAAGAAATGAAGCAAAATGCATGCTGCAAAGAGTAAAGTAAAAAGCTACTGCAAGAAATGAAGCAAAATAATGAAGCAAGAAATGAAGCAAAATGCATGCTGCAAAGAGTAAATTAAAAAGCTACTGCAAGAAATGAAGCAAAATAATGAAGCAAGAAATGAAGCAAAATGTATGCTGCAAAGAGTAAAGTAAAAAGCTACTGCAAGAAATGAAGCAAAATAATGAAGCAAGAAATGAAGCAAAATGCATGCTGCAAAGAGTAAAGTAAAAATCTGCTGCAAGAAATGAAGCAAAATAATGAAGCAAGAAATGAAGCAAAATGCATGCTGCAAAGAGTAAATTAAAAAGCTACTGCAAGAAATGAAGCAAAATAATGAAGCAAGAAATGAAGCAAAATGCATGCTGCAAAGAGTAAAGTAAAAAGCTACTGCAAGAAATGAAGCAAAATAATGAAGCAAGAAATGAAGCAAAATGCATGCTGCAAAGAGTAAATTAAAAAGCTACTGCAAGAAATGAAGCAAAATAATGAAGCAAGAAATGAAGCAAAATGTATGCTGCAAAGAGTAAAGTAAAAAGCTACTGCAAGAAATGAAGCAAAATAATGAAGCAAGAAATGAAGCAAAATGCATGCTGCAAAGAGTAAAGTAAAAATCTGCTGCAAGAAATGAAGCAAAATAATGAAGCAAGAAATGAAGCAAAATGCATGCTGCAAAGAGTAAATTAAAAAGCTACTGCAAGAAATGGAGCAAAATAATGAAGCAAGAAATGAAGCAAAATGCATGCTGCAAAGAGTAAAGTAAAAAGCTACTGCAAGAAATGAAGCAAAATAATGAAGCAAGAAATGAAGCAAAATGCATGCTGCAAGAAGTAAAGTAAAAAGCTACTGCAAGAAATGAAGCAAAATAATGAAGCAAGAAATGAAGCAAAATGCATGCTGCAAAGAGTAAAGTAAAAAGCTACTGCAAGAAATGAAGCAAAATAATGAAGCAAGAAATGAAGCAAAATGTATGCTGCAAGAAGTAAAGTAAAAAGCTGCTGCAAGAAATGAAGCCGCAATACAGGGTGAGTGCGGGTGAGAACGAATGGCGGCTTTGAGTTCCTGATTATAAAAATTTTACGAACCATCCCTCCTGTACGGCTTCTCTAATCCAATTACCTTCGGCAGTCAAAACTCGAGCCAAATTCTACAATGAGGTTGAAAAAGTGGTACGAAAACAGGACCTAATGAAAGTATACTACAAACATGAGGAACGAAATGAAACATTTACATTCTGTACGTGGGATATCCTTGATATTCACAAAACAATTGATATCCGGATGAATTTTTTTAATGAAAGTTTAAACAAAACGGATATAAAGCATAAAATAACTGAAAGGAGGAATATATACTTGTAATGAAATAAACAAACAATTTGCATCCACCTCTTAAAACGTGTTTTGGCTCATTTTCCCGAGAGAATTTTCTATTCAGTCATCTCGCCAACTTCTATGCATAACTTGCTGCCCTGGAACTCAGAGCAACAACCATGGGCGAAAGAGGCCGAACGTAAACGCAGAATATGGCCAAGCTAAATTCAGCTTGAGTTCATGGAGTTCTTGAACCACTCCTAACTCCAGAAGCATGGCTACCATATAATACTCACCGGAGATGAAATTCAATGTTCCTCTAATAAAATATTCAGAGAAGGTACGTAGCACTAGCATTTGCTTCTGGTATTCGCTTTATGGATTATGATGAGAAAGTACATCTCGTAAACTCTACCCAACGTCGATAATTTTACTCTTTTTTCACTGGCATCCATATTTGGGTACCATAAAATTTCTTACGCTATACTGGTCGTTGTTCCGACAAGATAAGGAGGTTGTGATGAAATTCGGTCGTATGCAGGGCCGTCGCAAGGATTAATATCGGCCGCTTTTCTCGACCAAGCGATGTACGAGCGAGAGAGGGCAACTTGCAAGGAACTAAGCGCGCCTATGAAGATAATTTTATGTGCTCTCCTGTCAGAGTAAAGCCGCCGTGTTTGCTGGGCTGATATGGAGAGCCGCAACAGCAAGCAAATTGTGGACGCTGCCTGGTCAGGCAAATTGTGGCTTGAGCTGCGCACGGCAAAGCTGGCGTTCCAATTGTACGAAATTTGGCCTGAAATTATTGTTATAATTCCAGCTCAAATTGTGGCCTGAATTGCACGTAGAAACGCCGCGTGTTCCAATTGCTCGTGTCATGATGGTCATTTTTGAGAAAATCATGAGTCCAATAGGCCACGCATCGCTACGGCAATACTGAGACATCATGTAAATGACCAGAACGATTTCTCTCTACAAAAAAACTGAGATCCCTACAAGAAGAAATTATTCGCATCGTAAAGCTCATAAGATCGATGTCCAAGTCTTCTAGAATCTTTCGAGAAAATCGCATTAAATTCATTAGATTTTACTAGCCAGAGCAGGTCTTACGCTTTATTCTACGCACACCGCTTCTCTAACAACGACTGACTCCTGACGCTTCCCTGAGGGATAATTTATCGTTTTCGCTTCCCTAACATTATATATAACAGCTTTTCTTTGTGTGTTCGGACAATCTTTTGTTGGAAATTTATGATTGATAGTCAAGGAAATATTTTGATAATATTGTCTATGGCTTCAAAGTAAACTCATTTCTCAACACATGGGCAGAACACATTTTTTCCCAATGCTAACACACGACGCACAGCGTGGGTTACCTTCAATCAGTTGAATTGAAACGCAGAGTCAGTTAACATCCGTAAAAGTGCACGCAGCGCCTCAATTGTTTGGGGGTACCAGAACTGTGATGGTTCGTCTTAATTTAAATGAAATAATTCAAATTCTAATAATTCTCGTCACCGACGACCGGTCAACTGAACAATCGAAATAGTATACATCCAAAATAAAACGCATTTACTTTCAGCACTGCATGCTTACTTGAAGTACCATTGCCATTATAAGTGAAATCGAATTCTATATTTGTCGAACACGAGCACGTTTCGATACTATCCTTCATAATGTCGATAACATAGAGATTATCATTTCATTCTCCCACATTACTTTTTATCTTATCTTTCTGTAGACTTTGTTCAGCAAACTCCCCATTCAAATTGAGTGTTCCAAGTATACTTATTTAGAGAAAGCGCAGAGTTATTTCGTGCGTTTCTACAGCAATAGCGTGTGTTACCAGTTTCGCTCACTAATAAATCGTTTGACTTTTCTGTGAGTGTCTTAAATGCATGTTTGTTACTCGAAAAACCGAGATTAGCGTTCACCACAATTCATGGTCGCTATTTGAAGGCATCATCTAATAAAGTAACGCTATCAAAACATAAATTAAAAACTTCCGTGTACCTACTGAAACAAATAATGCTTATTACCTGCAATCCAAAGCGGGTGGCGGCAACAAACATGTCAATCGATAAGAAAATAAGGTCTAATACATTTCAGGGGTTTTCGATATTATAATGTCAGCCACGAAAGGGTTCACGACCCACGAAGTGTGACGCAAAATTATAAGTATGCGACTCTTATCCAAGAAAAAAAAATAACGACACCAAGAGACGCCATTTACACGGAATATACTGTAAGTTATTATTCTAACCGTACACTGAACTGCGGTCTCACCACCGCAAACACCCGCTACAAAATACCAACACAAACCCTTTCAAATAAATTTGGCGAACAGAGGGAGAGCAGGTCTTGAACAAATCTTGGAATAAGGATGCAAGCGTGAGAACACCCAAATTGAAATAACTTCACATGGAATAAGAAGCCAGAGTATGTCTGTTGACATACATGTCGGTTTAATAATTATATTGAGATCTTAGGTGATTCATCTTCAGCAATAAAGGGAAGCAATGAAAGCAATTCCTGAAAGCATTTGCGACTGAAATTCAAAACTATTAAATGATGTCGCGCCATAATAATTAATTCTTATCATCGAAGTATAGTTTCTTTGAAAATATATAATTTAGGAAGTGTAAATGCAAATAAATAATTGGATGATGACTCTCCATTCAAAAGTGGTGACTTAATTAAAACTCAAACGGAAACTGGAGCAGGAACTGATTAGATGCTTATCAAAACAGTAACACATGCTAAATTATGGCTCATACAGTAACGTAAAGAATAAGCCAATAAATCTTAGGCGGTCAAAACTGAAATCAAAGAACATTCAGAGATGCCTCGGCAGTCATCACTCATTGCGTCTCTGTAATTACATGGTTCTCACCCCTCATAGAACGCTGGGTTCTAATTAGTTCGCCTAAATTCTGCCGGCCTACCGCTTCCGTTAGTCAGCAGTTTGAACAAAAGAGAGAAGAGAGTTGCATTGAGTTCATCATATTTTACTAAAATGAGTCAACACGTCGATCAAAAATAACGTTCGGAGCATTTGAAAAATAATTTGATCAAAAATAACGTTCGGAGCTAAAGTGGTCAGTTTTCAAGGATTTGAACGATGCATGTCATTTCTTCCGTTTTTGTGATGGTGTTGTAAGATACTGGTAGATGACATTCGGTGAACCCAAAGCAAAAGGAAACGTCACTGCGAATGTTGGGTCTTATGATCAAAAAATATTCTGGAATACTAATTTTCCCCGAAAAACTTAAAAGGAAACGTCACTGCGAATGTTGGGTCTTATGATCAAAAAGTAACTTGGGACACTAATTTTCCCCGTAAAATCCTCACATGCGCTGAAAATCTTCAATTTCGAAGGGACTTACTGATATGATATTGTGCTGAACCAGATTATTTTTACTCAAATCTTCAAGAATCAGTCTTAGAGCAATCAGGTCATCATTATCACTCATGCCATGAAACGGGAGTGTATACACACGTCCATGTCACTCTAGAGGCAGATCACAGCTCATTTCCTCCTTCTTTTGCGTCAGTTGATGCTAGGAACAGAACCCAAAAATGGTCTTCGCAAAAATTACTTACTTAAAGGTTTGAAAAGCTAGTCTTGAAACATCATTCTAATCTGGTACACCTGTATACTTAGGATTCATGCTGGAAGGATGTCTTTGAATGTCGAAAGGTTATAAAGATTATTTCTGTGTTTTCAGACCCATTGCTACAAACATTACGCGTTACATAAGACACTCTCACTTTTTCAGCATCACAAGCGCGTACCTTTTTTAAAGATCCCTGCAATTTCCTGTCAACAGATGACAGTAGTTCGCTTTATAAATACACAAGTAAGTTTTGACTAGTTCTTAAAATTTTTGCTTAACTTCATTCCTGGCAGAAAATGGTGGCATAGTAAGTGATTAAGCTTATTCGGGCTAACTAGTAGCTAAACTCGGGTTACATAGCATCCTAGTCATTGATTAATGCATGCTTTGTACGTCTAACATACCAATATAAAATAGACATCGGCTGGTTCCAATTAAAGAAAACAGATAATCAGGCTGAGCAATGATCGGCTATAAAACGAATTTCACGTTTTTTATAAAAACAAGGTTTCACTGTATAAAAAGTGGACTTATCGCACATATGTCGTTTGAATGAATTATGAAGCTCCGTACATCAAACTCATCCTGACTGAGATAGAAGCCAGTTCAATTTCCATCAATGCTTGCGTGACACATTAATAGGCAATGAATTGGACGGGCTCCCTGATGACATATCAGCATTGGGAATAGAGCAAAGCTTCTCGAAATTTCAATCAAAATCCGTAATCAGTACAACCACACGAATTACGGTCAATCAGTTGTAATAAAAAAGTTATGAATCTTGCATGTAGAACTTTTTCTATAAATTCATAGGAGAAATAAAAAATATCCACGTGTGGGTGACAAGTTCCAGGAAAACATGAATTTAGAGATGAAGTGACAAGAAACATTTTCATATTTTCCTCTTGGATTCCTTTGTCAAAAACGTCTTCAAGTTGGAGAGTCGGTGCATGCAGCAGGAAAACCAACACAGAGGTGAAACAATTTCAGTTCATGATGAGACTCACAATGGCAACAACGATAATTTTGTATGAGAGTGAGATGGCCATTAACGCTGCTGTTATGACGGTGCAGATGAAAGCAGGGAGCGTTTAGAACAACTCTGAAATTTAGTTTTTAGCGTTGATGCAGCTTTTCAAGGGAAAATATCGAGTGAACTACCCATGGATAAAAATATTCTAAGAATTCCCCAATTCAATAAAACTGATTTAGTTCTCATCTGAGAGTTAAATATTTCTGTAGAATATGACCCCATTTCTTCTCTGAAATATCACAACAATACTTGAATAACATCTATATTTGATGTTTAAAACGTACGCACATATCATTCCGAAGTAGTGAGAGTTTCTGATGTAATGCGTTATGTTTGAAACAATGGGTCTGATGAATAAGATGATTAATTATGGATGAATGACTAACTTTTACAACACTGGAGTCCGCTCAGCATCTGATCATCTTTACATACTTAGTGAAATGACAGCGTCGTCAATACTGTGTTTAGAAAAACCAAGTGCAATGTGAAATGGAATTCTGATGCTACGAAGCTCAGCTTGCAAAAACTGACAGAAAATTATGCCAAGATTGAAATAATATGTATTCTTTTTTGTACATTCTTTCTGTATTTTAAATGATATTTAGATATTTACTCAACCACAGGCCATTGGAGAATGTATAAAGCCTTTGGGTGGGAAGTATATCAATTAAAAATTACTCTGATGCAATATTTTCGGAGAAGTGAACGTAATGTTCTAAAATTGGAATGTGATCGGAAATGAAACCATTGTTTTGAGCGAATTGAAGTGAAACTCGAATTCACTCAAACTATCATATCAAAACTGTACAAATGTTCCCTAACAAGTCAACAGTTACTATGTGTACAACGGCGGAAGAATTTAAAACAAATAATAAATTGAAACAAACAAATTTAAAACAAATTGTGCGTATATAAATGTGCGAAGTTAAGAAATAACTGCTCGAATACTTGCACAAAGTGCAGATAACATAGCTGAAATATTCATAAGAGCAAAACAGTAGCACTTTCCAAAGCTGCATAGAATGTATTTAAATGAAAGTCAACTGCTGCTAAGATTCATTTCCCAGCAAATCGCAAATTTAGAGCTCCATTGTCCCACCCTAACGTAAGCTTCTTTAATACTCGCGGTAAGTGAAGTGTTCACCGACTTTGCGTCACGAATGCACAGCTTAAGCTCAAGTTAATCCGCAGTGTTGTTGCAGAGTTCATTTCCAAACAAAATGCGGAAGTAAATTAATTGTTTATGGACTTTCATTCGTATTTTCTGCGCGGCTTGCTCTTTAACAGCTCATAAACTAATTTTTTCAATCTCAGTTCAAAAGCCTTTATTAAGAGATGAATAATATAACGAGACAATTAACCTTTCATTGTCGGTCAAAAAATTAAAGTCCTTTGATTGTTGTACCATGTCTAATTATTAGCACGTAATATAAAAATTGTTTTTCAAATGAAAGATGCGAAAGAATTCATTACTTGATAGCATTTATTTTATCTATGTTTATTATGAACATATAAATTTCTAGAGCATCAAGTCCACCTATCCGCAGTGGCACTATTTTTCAAGCTACTTTTGCTCACATTATTGCAAGTCAATATAATACTTTGTCCATCCTCAATTGCAAAAATGACTGAAATTTTTTTTAACAAAAGTTAGTGGAGGAGCAAGATGGCCTTCCTTTTGATAACTAATATCTGTTGATTTTTATATTAGATATTGATGGCCAAAAGAGAAAATCAGCACTAGTGTTTTGAAATATGAGTGATAGATAGAAAAATAATACGATTGAAAGTATTTATGTGACCCACTCACCACATAGGCAACTTTAATGATAATAACAGATTCCAAAGCATGTTTGAATTTTCGCTCTCATGGGTTGGACTCACGCTGTTTCTTCAAATTATAACTTTGAAGTTAACGGGATTGCCTTTCAAATTAATAACCGTGTTCTTTAAATCTGATATGAATATCATAAATTTCATTGAGTTCAGAAAGTTTTGAACACAATATTATCATGTAACAAGTCTGTGTGGTTAGAGCACGATGTGATACCATTTGCCATAGTACAATTTTTCTCAACAGAGACGCAACTTCCTTCACCAAACAAAGTATTCATAGAAATCATATAACATGGTCTGTTGAAGAGTATCCCCCACAGACCAATTCTGTTACTCCCAGACTAGATAGATTTGATTTGTCTGAACTGGGAGCTGTTCTTGAACTGCTCGTCAATCCTGAACTTTGAATCGTCACTCCAACATTTTCAGTCCTATTTTAAAGGATGAAAATATTTCTCGTTAACTTATTTTTAATTTAAGTTTTCTAAAAACTTAATACTTTAGTCTGGAGCGGGTGGATTTTTACTCCTCTTTTCCACTGCTATCTGGAATGCTCAACGAACGAGGGCTAGAAAATAGTTTTCAAAATAAATGATAGACCGTAATTGTTTTGTTCCGAATGAGTAGAGACGTGTTGCGCCTTACATCGTTTTTTGAATGCTTGAATGCATTGACGGTAAGCCCAGGTCGAGCAAGAATCCATTTTATACACCAGGGCAATACAGCGAATTGTGCTATTGTTCTTCCGCTGCCCATAAGAAGAAACACCAGACTATCGCTGCTGAGTATATTTTTAAGACCCCCGTAGTTTCAAATGAAAAACAAGAGTTCTTAACCATGGAAACTGCATGAAAATTAGAGATTGGTTACCTTAAGTGTTGTAATATGGCTTCAATAACGTGGAATGTCTTCAGAAAAACTACCTATATCGTTGTAGAATGTCGGCTTTCTATTCTCGATCCACCAACTCCTAATTTATTTCAATCTAACCTAGAAATTGGGTACGTAGCGCTTCGCTTTGGCCAAAGTGTAGTCGAAAATACCAAAGTCATTCTACGAACGGAATCATGAAGACAAATTATGAACATTATATAAATTCTTGAAATTCCGTAAAGCTGCCTTTGAGTTACGCAGCACGCCCTCCTGCTGTGAAGGCAGGAGTCTTGTTCTATTTCCTAGATCAGTGACGTGTCTTTCAAATGATTTATATCGTTGGAGAGGTTTAGCAGGTGGCGTTGAGTGGACTCGAAAATACTTACGCTCCTAGCTAAGAAATAAAGCTAGTTATACGTAATTTGATCGAAAATTGAGCCCTAAATGCCGTCTTCGAAGTCGTCTGACTGATAACTATCTCAAAAGCAGAAACCTAAACACATTTTAACTCGTGACAAAACGTTTAGGGTTTCAGTTTTCCCAAAATATTTTTCAATTTTACCTCAAAAGAAAAGCCTGGAATTATACTGTGAAGAGCAGTCCGAAAACAGTCAAGAGAGTACATAACTCAGTGAATAGAGTTCAGAACTCACACTTGCCTTTAAATACTTCGTCATGAGTTGTACAAGCTTTTTTTACAAGCTCATAATGCCTCCAGACACTTGGACAACTGGAAAGTATCATTCCAATATTATATAGTTAAACAACCTGCACAAGTATCAACCGTGTATCTGCCGCCAGAAAAAAAAATACTTCTCAAGTTAGCGGAGAGCACAAGCTATCAATATCTACAGCCGTCAGAATATGGACTATGTTGTCGACAACCAAAGCAAGACACTGTGCTTACTCTCCAGTGCAGCAGTAAATTGCTCATAAAGATGACCGCATTGGTTTTTGATCTTTTTACTGGCAAGTTAACGTTACAAGTTGTCGATTTAAAATGAGGTAATGCTGTCCTTGAGAGTTGTATCCAATTTACGATTTCATCCGTCTCCGGAAATGAGAAAATTTTGTAGTTCAAAATCACGATAAATTTGCGTGACATAAATCTATCCTAAGAAGCTTTATCCCCATCTTATTTTATCTCACATAAGCCTGAATGTTTCATTTCATTCCAGGAATGTGTAGAGCGTTTCAGTATATTTCACTATATCTGGCAGCTCAAATACCAAGCTCTGAGTCAAGCAATTTGCTGGCCGCTGCGCGTACCGTAAAGTGAGTCACAGCCTACGTCACGATAAGAAAAACATGCCTCGGTCTTGCGCTGGCCTTGCTCAGTTAGGGGCATATGGAGGCATGAAGCAATGTTGTACCAGGCACAGGAGCGGTGTAGTTCATCGGCACACGGATAGGCAGTCGGCACGCGTGTACTGATCGTGAAAACATGAAAAATGCACTTCGACTAGTCGCGTGCATCTTGAATTAACTTTGCGCAAGTGCATGTATGGGCTGATGAAAAAATGCACAGTTGAACTAGGTCACTATGTCGTATGCCTGATGTTTTCCGAATAGGTGATCGTCAAAAAGTTTAATTTGTCACTCAACTATTCAGTTAAGTCTCGCCACTAAAAATCTGCGCTGAATAGGAAAATTGGGTATTCTCGTTATTACGTCATTATTCGTACATATTGCATGATGAATAGTGTTACTCCTGCTTTCATGCAGATTTCCTTGCGCGCCAAAAATTAGATACAGTCGTCAGAAAAATATTCAGGGTGCGCCCAAATGTCATTCCGAACACTAATTTGGCAGTTCAAACTGAGCTGATACGATAGCTGCCGTAACATTGTGCCTGCTGAAACGCTCCGTGTACGTGGTGTGACTCAACAAAAGCAAGTGATTCAGCTGGAGAGATGCAGAGAATTGTGCTCTGTTCTTGGTAACCTCTGTCATAACAAAAGAAAATTCAACAGAAAGGTTGCCCATATTCATATTTCGGCAGTTATTCTACTCTGCGTGTTCGAATTGGAACGATGAATGCCGTTTTAAGCATTTGGGCTATAGAGCCCATCGTGAAACTGGAAACGACTTAAATCATCTACTTCGGCATGTTCCACATGAGAAAACCAGGGAAATAGCTCCATAAGGTTAAAAGAAAAAAGCATGTATCGAGCAGCGTGCATGCTAGTTACAGTGTCATAAGTACGCAATGCATAGAATTATACCGCTGGTATTGTACCGCCGAAGACGTTTGTACGCCAAGGTTTATACCACCCAAAGGCGTAAAAACTATTTCCTAGAACACATACGAATATTTTAACGTAAGTCTGCACAACAGTCTTGTACGTTTTTTTATTTAAGCCAATTTAAATGTTTTGGTCTTATTAATCATCTATTTCCAAGCCTTGAAGCGTTTAAATCCTCTTGAGTTCTTTAGAACTTAGGCTAAAGAATACCTGGGCTGGATTTTCAAACAATTGAAGCCATCGTGGCGTTAAAGTTGGTCGGAAAGTTTTGCTGTCGACTTGACTTTGCCAAGAATTAATTCTTAAATTCATGAGTTTGAGCCTTATGCAATAAAATAAGGATCCGGAAGCCCTAGAGGGATGATCTACGAGGGCACCTACATTTCATTCGAGGAAAGCTCAAGCGTGATGATATTTTCCCAAAATAATAATACGTAATACATTCTAGTAGACAGGCGAACTTTCGCTGCCCTGAGCACAAACGCTCCGATGGTGTGAAGTGTTCGGAAGTCCGCCCCCTGCCTGAGCAAGCTGTTCAGACATTGCGCAACATCCGTGGAGACCTGCCACACAAATTCAAGAGCATTTTCGTGGTGGGACAGGGGAGAAATATCAACGAATTGAATTAATAAATCCGGTAAAATGTGATGTGCTCCAATAATTTCTTCGATACTTTTTCTTCAACAGCTCGCAAGCTGCCCACCTATGCTGAACTTTCAAATATAAGAAAAAATAAAAGTACGTTCAAGTTGGTTACATTCTAGTTTGGCAATTATTGCGTGACGTAGAGCATGAATTGATGTGTAATGCAACATTGCATCTCATAATAGAGTCGAAAGTAATTCAAATATAATAAAGTGAATGCCGTATGGAATATGAAACATTTCCTTCCCTCCATGCTTTATCTCGCGCAAGCTGGTTCACGTAAGCGTAATTAATTTGATAAATCGAGACGTTCTTGCAGCGCAGTTTAGACTCCTTGTAAACCCTGCAGCCTTGCGAAGCAAACAATATTTTTTAAAAAGCTCTCCAAACACTTCAAGGATCACACGTTCTGAGCCCTTTCACAGACTTAAAGATAATCTCGCTTGTTTTTATCTTTGAGGACAATAAAGTAGTGGGAGTACACCTACTACTGTACGCTATGGTATTGCAGTTTGGTGTCGAAAGAGAATCAGATCACAAAGCGCCAACAAGCAAGATATCAAGGCCTAGAGACTGTGCCCGTGAACACTGAGAGAGCGCTGTAATGTGAGGCTGTTCTGCACATCTAATACTGTACTTATGACCAGTAGTCAGCAGCACATCGTGCAGTCTCTCATGACGCCAGTGACACGACTCGTGCACAGAAGCTTTATCAGTGAACCTCGGCTGCGGTCTGATAACGAAAATTAAACTGAAGGATGGCGATCTCCGTCAACTCGAATGCTCATCAAAGTGAGACTCACTTCATCTACATTTATTAACTCCTTGGTAATTCCACTTATTTAGCTGAGATTTGGCCCTTTTTAACTACCAACACATGTTTTAATGACGTATTACGCCATTTCAATTTTTCACGCCTACAGCTTTACAAGAAATCACAACAATTATACCCTAGATTACGTCGATCATTTTTAATATGCTTCAGTTGACGCTTTGGTCTCTGGCACAAGATTTATTTGATGTTCAGGAGAATAGGTTCTAAAATTGATTTCTTTTTCGGAATCGACGGAGTTTTATCTCCATTTCCAGGCCTTCAATAATATAGAGCTCAGGATTATGAACATACTTTCAGTGTCGATGAATGTCACATGAAATCTAGCTCAGAGCTTCATGCATTAATTATAAAACCTGCTTTGTTTTTTACATTTGAAACATGAGACATAAATGTTTCGAAACAGCAGGGTTTGCCGAAAGCATTCCAGCAACATATACGTCTGCTACATCATATCGCGATGTGTTTACTAGGCATCGTACTAGGTGTAGAGCTGCATTAATACTAGGTGCAGAATTAGGTGTGGATCTGTTGTAGAACTAGGTGTGGAACTGGTGTGGAACAAGTTGTGGTCCTATATATAGTACTGGCGTATAACTAGGCATAAAACTGGCTTAATAGCAGATATATAACAAGTTGTAGAACTGATGTAGTACTAGGGGCTACTTGGTGTAGAACTGGTATGCGACACGACTCTGTAAAAAGCGCGACGAGCAGAACTATAGGTGTAGTAAATGTACTACCACAGGTAGTGACTAAACTTTATATGATGGAACAGATCTGTGGCAGCCTCCCACACCGGCACAGCAAATACTTTACAAGATGACACTCGACTTTGCTTACGATGACGAGAACATGACTGGCACGCAAGAATCGTCCTGACGTCCTAAAGGCTACGCTTCGAATCAAAAACGTATAAATCTGTATATGACGGATATTCTGTCGAGCAAAAATAACACTCGTAAACAGAAGAAAACTTACAAATAATTTAATTTTTCGCTGTATCGAGGTGAATTTATACAGTAAACAATCTCAAGAAGACAGAGGGGTTAGCTGAATCGATAGACGTTTCATGTATAATCGAACGCAATGTCTGAATTCATAAATTTCAATCCAGGTAGCACGAATTAATTGTTAGTTTGAGCTGTTTTATTGTTTTGGAATAACCCCACCATACCATTCTAATAATTCGGACGCGAGTATTCAGTACAAGTAAAATATTTAGACCATAAATAGCTTTTGAATTAGTATTCAGCTAACTGGGCAAATTTGCTTCTGATATGCTTCCCCCCCCCCCCCCCCCATCCCTCTCCCCCTTCCCCCCCCCCCCTCCCCCCCCGCGCATCACATCGAGTCCTTCAAATGAGAAAAAGTGATGCAAGTAAGTTGCGATTACTATTGATAACACCTCCCAACTTACTGTGAGCTAAAGAAGGGGTGAAAGCATTGTTATTCTCTCAATAATTTTTCTGTCACTGACATGGGTATTGGGATATAACAGTTTATCTATCAACTGAAGATGTTTTCTATAAACACTTTAATTGAGTGTTCCATTACGGTTTGAGGATCTATTTTATTGGACACTTCTGCTTCTCGTTTTTTTCATGAAAATAACACTTGGCACTCTGAAAACATTATGTCATTCCCGGAAAAGTTGCTGGGAATGATAACATGTCGTTGAGTCTCCTGCTTCCTCCCAAATGTCTCTTCGCGAACACATAACATCCCTACCTGCTACTCTGAGTCTAATAACTGAAGCATAACACCGAGCTCCTTGAACTGGATTGGTCTGCTCTTTGTAATCTCGATGTCCGCGCGGTGCACGGACTTAACAGCTAATCCTCTGAGAAATTTTAAGCATTGTGGAATCATGAAATCACAGCATCGCCAGACACACAGCGCTGAACGCAGTCGGAATTACATATGTACGATGTTCTTACGCAGTCCGGTGCTTGAAGCAAATTTTTAACGTGGTGCAATCTTCTGGAGTGCAAGATTTAGCGTCCAGAGTACTCGTTGTACAATTATTAGATTAAATAAGATGAGTTAGTTAAAGTCTCCCTAATCACCACAAAGGGGTGTGGAAGAGAGGTAGCAGGGGGGCTTAGTTTGTGGAGTTAACGAAACTAGGAATCATAGACCTCCTGCGCATAGAAACCGCAAGTTAGGAATGGAGCTTATTGTACGAGGACAAGTTGGAGCAGAAAATCAGAGGTGCTGAAAAAGACAGCAGTGAACCGAAAACAATAGAAAAACGTATTCTAATTCAACACAAGGAAGTCCTACCTAGCCTGTAACTCGGGATCTCACATCCTCCCCTGAGAGCACTAGTTTTCAAGAAACAACAGCTGTATCGCCCTGAGAGGACACTTCCACGAGCTTCTAGAGCGCAAGATTCAGTGCTCAGCCCTACGAGTCAGTACACGATTTGCGATGTTCAGAAGTGCGCGACTCGGTGCCTAGTACTACGAGTATGTGAGACGAGAGGATGCGCTCACTGCGCTGTAGTTTAAGGTGACCTTGTGGCGTTGCGGGTTATGAGTTCGGCTGTTCACTTTCTAATGCAAACAAAGGGACTTTTGCTTCGTCATCGTATGAGACCGAGAAAAAAGGGAACTCGAAATAGACGAAGGGAAATTCAGACCACGCTTTAACTGAAAAAGTGTACGCGAAAACTCAGTTGAATTTTAACGCCTACAAGGCATTTCCCTAACGATTATTGCAATGCACGAGCTACTATGTGGAGTAATTTTTCGTTTTGCACGAGGTTGTTTTTATTTTAATTACCTCGGCCGTGTAGTACTAGACGAAATAGGTACTTCAGAAATTAGGAAATGACTTGAATGCGTGAATGACTTGCAACTTTTTCAATGCCATCAAGACGAATCTGAAAGCCCTGCATTACTCAGGGTATCCAAATAGCCGCTGTGATCTTAAAATTTTGTCAATGAATAAATTTCTCTTCATCACACGGTAATAAACTTGTACAACTTCTGCACACAGAATTTAAAACTGAATATAAGTTAAAACTTTTCCCACCGTTTTTAATAAACAGGTAAGATAGTCCCTCGAAAAAAAAACAACCGCGCGATATCGCAAAAAAAGCGAAGTATTTCTCAGAAGAGTTCAAAAGACCGACCTGAGCTTGCCACTCGCACAATGCCAAGAAAGCGGCGGCACACAGGTGAATCAGGTCTCCAAATCTCCTGATACAGCATCCCAATTTGCACACAAAATACAGCGCGTTTTACTCTCGAGGCTAATGTGATACAGTACTCGAAGAGACGTCGCGTGAGGCATCTATCGAACGCTCAGCTATTGTGCCAGGAGCCCATGAGCTCGCCAACACATATCCGTGGGGTAGCTCTGATTTTTGTTCACAAGGTGTTTTGTTTTCGAAACTTAAATTGAATTATTCAAAAGATTTTGCACTGCAGGACATGAAAATAACATTCAAAACTTTCACCGATTGCAAAGTCATATACCAATAACTATACTATCTTACACATTCAACACTGGATTTTTCGCTGAAAAGAGAATAATTATTGTAGCGTACAACTTCCTCTCGCGACGAAGACTTGCAATAATGCAGGTCTTCGCAGACATCACAGGTAAGCAAGTCGAAGCGCACGGCACGTCCTACACGGGAAAGCGTAGCTTAACCTTCCACAGGTGCGGCTGACGCCTGACTGAGGTAGACTTCGTCGTTCAGGTGCCGCAGTAACCAGCCTGGGGAGGGCGGAGGCAGGGCACCGCAGTGCCTCAAGGTGCCAAGCCTTGCATCTTACGAGGTAGCAACAAACAACTCCGTAGTACCCGTCGTGGCTACGCAAGTGCCGCGATGCAACCAACGTCTTTGTTGAGACAAGCTCTGATTCGTGTTAAATGTCGCTGTCGCCGCGTATTGCGTCAAGCTTCAGTATGTTAAAATTCATCATAACCCTCGTCCACTTTTGAATGAATCTGCGCTCTGGAATGACTGTTACGACAGCCCTGCGATATTACTTCGATTCTCCAAAAAAGAACTGCATCCACTCGACTTGAAAATATAAATAGTTACGAGGTTCATACGACCTAAGATACAATCTTACTTCCATTATTTTATAATATTCACCTGAGAAGAAAGCTTTCCCAAATATCGGCGTCATTTAAAGAGACGTTGCTCCAAAAGCGCAATATTTACATTTGACTATGTGTTTGTTCCACCACACTCTCCCTAGCCGAACTCAAACCCTTTGTTTTCAAGAAATCTTCAAACCTCACTTTCCTCTATTTATCAAGCTAGAATTTGGTATTTTTAGGAGGAATTTATTGTAGAAGTTCGAAGTTCATTATGGGTAATTGATTTAACTGATCATTACGGGATTTTTTTTTGCTCAAAATAAGAATTATATGTACTGCGTGATGTACTGTACAACAACGTTATTTTACCCTAATAATGAGCCGATTTTTTAAGGAAATTTCCCACCTAATAAGAATTTGAAACTGCATCCAAGTAATCTCTTACCACGAATTTATTCTTGTTGCCCATATAATTAACGCAACAGCAATAACCTATTCGTGACAATTCACAATAACATCTTGCGCCTCAGTCTTTACAAACCCGCCCGTGCGCAACCACCCAAACGAAACTTGATGTACTGCGACGCTCGCAAAATTGCGATATATTTCGCTTTGCTACAAGCTCGCTCAGGCCGAACCGCCCTTGACTTGATTGTTCTCTCACTGCAATAGTGAGCAGCATGAACCTTACTCACGCCCACTCGCACAGGAGCGATATGACTTAAGATCTGTAAGAATTATTGCAATTCGTGTGAACCGAAAATTTTCGTTCAAAATGTCATCGATTGGCAAAAATATATGTAATACGAGTATAACACACGGCAGAGTTCACAAATAAAAGTGTACAGAAGAAGGCGCAAAAAAATCGTATCAGTAGCCTTTATTGTGTCGGAAGTAATGAAGTTTTGTGTTCTTTAGTATAAAAACTATAGAAAGAACTCCTGGCTTAATATCCAATACACTTGTTCGACATCGTACAATGCTCACAGAAAAAAAAACATATGAAGCCTATCAGTGGTATTGTGAGTGTTACTTCATTTACTTGTTTCATGTGTTGCATGCGATATTTTTACGGAGCTCTCATATTTTTCCTTCATTCTTTCTTGATTCAGAAATACCTTTGATCACAATATTAATTTTGGATTTATAATTTTGAGTATCACGCTAACAACTCTTACTTTGAACCAGCACGTATTTTCTAGGCATTCACATTTTATCAGACTCTACTACAATCATTTCTACGTCAGTTCATTCTATCGAAGAGCTTAAATTTGTTGAAGAGTCAGTGTAATATGCCTTAAATTAACAATGCTAAGGTTAATTTCTTAAAATTTTCATGCGTGATTTTCTTTGGCCATTCGAACCGATTAAACTTCACCACTGGAATAAATTCACAATTTATATTATTAACATTTATTTTAATAGTTTGACACTTCCTAGCCACAACAAAGACGATCTCAGGAGTGCGAAGTAAAGGTACCATTTAGTATTGACTGTAGAAAACTGAGAACCTTTGTCAAAGTGTGTTCCCTTAAATATACCCTCAGCATAGAAACAGCGTGTTAGGAAGAAGTAGAAAAGATAAAGAGGTGATATGCTTCATTTTTTTAAATCCAAACGATAATATGGGAGATACTAAAGACTCTTTTAAGACCCATACCTAAAAATTATCATGTATATTTTAAGCAGCCAGAGGGATTCAAAGGCCTACTCGGGAAAATAAACACGTATCCGTTTTTGAGCGTCCTTACAGCTAGGGGCCTTGACGTTCCAACAATGCTTCTGAAATCGATGATTTTGAGATATTAAAAAGTTAGCCACCATGAACCTGGCACAGTCTCAAGCTAAAACAACTCGGGCAGATCCGTGAAAATCCGTGCGACGCATCCGAGACTTGTCAGCATTAGATTAAATTTTTTATTTTACACCTCCCTTTAATGCACCAAAGATGTTCCCAAAAGACAAAAACGAATACACCATTTGGAATTGAATTAAGAGATCATGGTATATTAGTTTACATTTCGAACGGCAAAAAAGGTGTTTCCAAGAGCGGAAGAAAGACGGCAACATTTAGTTTGGAATTAACGGAAAGAAAGTTAAGGAATAATATGCCAAGGTATATGTCTCCACTCCCTGCGCGTAGGAAAAAAAAGGTTGGCATAAGTTAACAACACAAGAAAAAAAGTTAAGAAAAAATTAATAAGTACTGGAAAGATATCGGTGAACCGGAAAAAGTCATCTGTAATATGAAATAATTATTCTCAATAGAATGAAATCCCGCCTTTCGGCTTGGGATCTCGCATCTAATCCCGAGAGGGCTGACTGCCTCCATAGATGCAATAGTCACATCCTCCTTGTGGTGAAGTTACTCGGTGCTAAATTAAGGGAAGGGAAACCACTTTTTCCGTGGAATATTTACTATAAATGAAACATGCAAAAACTATCTCATTTTCTTCGTAAGATACTTATTACAAATAAATCACGTGAAAATCGTTCTTATTTTCTAGTAAACATTGATAACGTGATTAAAGAAAAAATTGTGGGCAATTTCACCGTCCATCTCAGACACATAACAGTCGTGTTAATCGAAAGCATTTAATTACATAGAAATAAAATCTTTTTGTAATAAATAACAAAAGCAATAACAAAAGCAAATAACATCAGAGTATTATTCAAATGATTTTTCCAGCTAATACATTAACATTGTTCTTTTTGATAGTTTAATAACCTTGTTCAATGAAAATAGACTCAACAGTGGCATGGCTCACCTCAACATGGTAAAAAATTCGTGGAAACGAGGAATTAATCAACCGAAGGAACACGTGAAGGAAATTGGTTTCAATGTCCACTCTCCAATGAGAAAGAAAAATTAATTATAAAAATTTGCGTCTACTCAGATACAAAACCTACCTCATGCCATCCTCGTGCGACTTCAACTGTTGATTTGAAGGTGTCTCGGTACGGATAGCAACAGAGGACCGATAAATTCACAGAGTACGCCAACGAAAACAGGCACTCATCAGCACTTCCTACCACAGAAAGCTCCTAAATCTCACATCTATCTCACCGACCCTCATTCCCACTTTCGACGGACCGCCTGATCAGTGAAAGGCGTTGATGAAGTTCTATTATAGCATAATTTACTGGATGAGAAAGAAATGAAAAAGACCTGAAAGTAGAGATGTTAGCAGAACAAAGCAATGTAGAGTAACGGCAATAAGGCTGCTGGGCAAGTGCGGTACGATCCTCGATCTTAAAGACTAAATTATTAGATTATTAGTTAGTTTACGCCTCCCTATCCACAACAAATACGATCCAAAGAGAGAAAGAAGGAAGGCACTATTTAGTATGGAGTAAAGGGAACGCAGAATCTATGCAGAAAGGGCATAGAAACTGTCAGTTAAGAAAGAAGTTCATGAAACAATATCAAAGTTGATGAAGAAAGTAGTAGGTACTGAAAAACAGGACAGCAGTGAACCGAAAAGAAGATGGTCCGTAACATAACAAAAACATTTTATATCAACAAAAAAGGCCTACCTAACTCTCAGCTCGGGAGCTCACATTTTCCCCCTGCGAGTGCTTATTCCCATAGATACACTAGTTGTATCCCCCTGAGGGGTCTCGATCTTAACCCTTTAACGTCCGAATTTTTGTACTCATATTACCGTTAACACAACCACCGTCACTAAACTGGCGCTGGCATCTGGCAGTCACCGATATCAGGATGGGATAAGAACTGCCACTCGGCAGAGAACTTCAAAGAACACATTAGGGAACTAATTGAATAAGAAATAAAATATATTGAAGGGGAATTTTGAAAGAGGACACTGGTGTCCTCTGGGGCGTTAAAGGGTGAAAAGAAAATAAATCAATGAGGAAGAAAATAATGTTGGCGACCTCGAAGAGCGATAGACCCAGAAGCAGCAGTGAACAAGTGTGTATACACGATCAGGCACCGAGTAAAAAACGGAGATGTTAAAATACAGCAAACAAACTCAGCTAGCTGAAAATAGGACGAGTATTCCGAACAATATGATTTTCACGAAGATAAAATACAGCCAGGAAAAGGTAAAAGAAAAAATGGTGACTAAAATGAGGTGAAAGAGACGATACCGAGAGGAAATGAGGCCGTGTGAATAAATTTGGTCCAATGCTCAGACCATTTGCCGGAACTGTGGATCGAATGGCAGTGTCGGATGCCGGTGCTCGATGAGCTGAACAGGGCCGCAACAACCAAAGAAGAATTGAAGGTGCTCGTGAAAGGGAATTAAAGCCCGGGAAAAGGTTTGGTAGCATGACTGAGCATTTGAAGAAAAGTATCGCTGATAACTTTAAGACTGTGCAATCGAACTCTTCAATATTTCCTTTCGTTTCCCTTCCAATGGTTAGCGTTGTGAAGGATTCAGGTAAAAAATAGTCGAGCATCAATATAAATTCTGCACAAGTTATATTTCAATTGGATGATAGTACTGGGTGACCAAAAAACACTGGTCGAAAGTAAACTCTTGTAACACATAAAGTGAGGGATGTAAGAAGGTAAAACAAAATGAAATAAAAGAATACTACATTCTCAAGTTTTATTCAGCCAGTACTAAGTGCTCGAAATTGCCACCGCCATTTTTAACACCGAGATCAATCCTTTTCAAAAAGATTCGATTATTAGTTTGTTTAGGCCTCCCTATCCGCAACAAATGCGATCCAAAGAGAGGAAGCACCATTTAGTATGGACTAAAGGGAACGCGGAATCTATGCAGAAAGGGCATAGAAACAGTGAGATGAGAAAGAAGTTCATGAAACAAGATCTAAGTTGAAGAAGAAAGTAGTAGGTGCTGAAAAAACAGAACAGCAGAGCACCGAAAAAAGATGGCCCATAACAAAACAAAAACCTATATTATTTTCAACAAAAAAAAGCCATCCTAGCCTTTAGCTCGGGCCCTCACATTGTCCCCTTGGGAGCGCTAATTCCTTTTTTTCAAAATTAGCAATAAATGCAACTAAAACATCTTGATTAATTGAAGAGATTACTTCACGGATCACTTGCTGCAAGTCTTCAATAGTGTTCAGTTTCAATTTAAATACCTTCTTTTCAAGATATCCAAGAGGTCAGGGGACCCAGCTGGCCACGGAAAATGGTTCGGTGCGAAATAATTTTGTTATCGAAGCGATTTTTCAACCAATCTATTACAGGCATGGAGGTGAGTGCAGTTGCACCGTCTATGATACCAAATAAAAATTGAGAATATAGTCTTTTATGTGATTTTTGTTTGCCCTCTCTACACCAATTACTTTTTACGTTGTAGGCGTTTACTTTCAACCCGTTTATTGTAGGTCACCCTGTATTTGATGATACCGAGAGGTATGAAGGATCAGAAATCGGACGGGGATTGTCTTACACGAGAAGTGTACTCATAAAAACAGCGGGGAGGGTGTTCACATGGGATGCATGGAAATTATTAGCGAAAGATGAGACATGTTTTGACTTTGGGTGAATATTGATAGAACGTTCATGACCCACTGCAGCTAAATGTTCAACAAACTTAATGGTGACACGCTGATAATGGTGTCGCGAGGTACTGATTAAATCAAGAAGCTTACTCGTTAATCTTAATTCAGGAATAATTGCTGAATGTTGAATTTTCTGCTTTAGAAAAACATTCGTGAGAACAGGAAGCGATGTGAGCAATCTATGCAGCTCCTTAATGCCATCACAGTTGGCGCAAAATAAAATGGTGAAGTCGTTATAAGACTAGAATGAAGTCGATACCACTGCCAAAATATAAATTCATCAAAAAATATGGGTTAGAATATTCACGTTGGTGTCGAACGAATCATTCATCAAAAGAAGTAACAGCAACTACGTGAAAATAAAGAAAGACAAATTCATCAGAAATTTATTCTTCAAACGATAAAAATTTAAACTATAGCAGCAATAATAAAATTATGCTAGGAACGAATTCAAAAGAGGAAAACTCAAAACTCACCTATTAAATTTTGTAAAGAGAAGTGTCATTGTCTCTTTTTTTTCAGCCAACATTTATCAGCTAACGATGAAACTTCCAGTTTCCATCTATTAGACCACGAAGAAAAAAAGATCCTCAGAAACACAAAAATGGCAAACAGTATGCAGCATGAAACACGTCAGTCGCCTGCATCCAAAACGGGCAGCATGTGTTTCAAAACACTTCTCGTCGCTCGGAGTGTACAGCACCGCCATGACCGTCGATTTTGCAGTTACCTTTTACTGTGTTTCAGTTCCTCAACCTCAGCTCACAATGGCAGACATTTTCTTTTCAAGATAAATTAGAGAATATTTCATTCTCCCTAGCTTCTTCAAGGTAAATAATTAGTCTTAATTCGTAGTTTAAAACCGTAAAGCTAAATATTTATTGCAATACCACCAAGATAACGTTCATTTTTCAGTGAGAAAACCAGAATAAACAAAATAGAGTGAAAGAATGAATTTATGCCAATCGAGACAACCGACCACTGGCATAAACAAAATAAAATATATACATAACAGCCACTAATGCTAGGAAAAAAGACAAAGAAACTGACGATTCACTGGCGCCGCCATCAAGGCTCTTAAACTCAGTTTACAACTGACTCGCAAGAAAAATGGATTATCTCCAGATATGCCCCGCCGCTGATGCAACACATGATTTCACCCACTCGTAACTTTCGAAATAATGTACCGATCAACTTCAAATTACTCTCAAACGAACGATTAAAACATTCTTTCGTTTGAGAGTAATTTGAAGTGGATAGGTGTATTATTTCGAAAGCTACAAGTGGGTGAACTTGAGTGTTGCCATAGTGGCGGGGCTTATCTGGAAAAGATCCCGAAAAACATCCGCTATTCTCGTTAAAAGCTACAAGATTCACCTGGTTTTTGGAGGCTGCTACCAAAGTTGCTCAAAAGACATTTATTGCATAATTCCTAAAAGGAAGTGGGACACCATAAGAAAATTTCAGTTACGTCAAGTACACTGAATTCCAATCTCCGACAATGATTGTCATTTGCGACTTTCTGAAACGGAAAAATAGTAAAACGTTTTCAACGCAACCGTACTCAAGGCAGTCTGTTCACATTGAGGCAGTACTAGAAGAAATAAATGCGCTTACTAGAATCAATGCATAGGGTTCATAGAAATATTGATACATGGTAAAAGCCTCAATTTATGCATCACCAAGGGAATAATTTCAAAGCAACGGCTCTAAAACCTGACTTCCATAGCTTAAAAGCGTCACATCTTGCGGTCCCAGTCAGGGAAGACAAGCCAGGCACATCTGTAACTTCACAGTCAAGAAGTTCCCTAGTTTGTTGGCCGTACGGTGACTTTGAACATCACGAATGAGTGCGACTCGTTTTCATAAAGTTCCACTTGAGTTGTGACGAAAAGATAATGCCAAGGTAGTTTCTACAATATAATACTTATAACTGGTATAAAATATCACACAAAATTGAAAAGGTAAACCTAATACAAAAACACATCCACGCATTCTAAGCTATTTTAAGACTACGTGTATCACAGACTCTAATACAAGAAGACACCTTCTCAAATCAATAATAAAAACACGAAGTGGTGAAGGGAAAGTCAGATGCTAGGAGTCGTCCGTGCCACTTATAACTCGGTGGATCAATAATTGCGGGCGTCACTTGACCGATTTGATTTATTAAACTATGTAAACCACAACTGTAAATGTGTAAATTTTGTATAAAAAATGAATAAAATTATATCTTCAGTATTTTTTGTTTTATTGCCATATGAAATAAGAAAGTTAGCTTGCCGCACCCTGCATAGGAGGAAGACGAGCATCAGGACACACCAACCCTCAATGTGCGTGAAACACTGAACTTGCTCTAAGTGAGTTAAAGGCATCTCAGATAAATTTATATATGCAGCAATTGATTGACTGGAAGTTAGTTTTAGCTTCCCGTAACACAACAAAGATATACAAAGAGAGGACGAAGGAAGGCACCATTTAGTAAGGAGTTAATGGAACGAGGAATCTACACACAAAGTGTGTTCTCGCACAGCATTTTGTGCGCATAGAAACAGTAACCTAAGAGAAAGGTTAGGAAACAAAATAAAAGTAGAAGAAGAAAGTCAGAGATGTTAAAAAACTGAACAGTGAACTAAAAAAAGATGGTGTTAACAAAATAAAAACACTGTATTTCAACAAAAAGTATGCCTACCAAACTCTCAGTTCGGAATCTCATATTTTCATCAGGGAAACAATATACGCAGTATCTGCTTAAGAAGCCATTTGCATGTGAGTACAGCCTATCTTTCAAAGATCATTCTTGAAACCTTGATCTTTCATGAAAATGCAATGAATGACTAATAATCTCCACCTCATCACAATTAGAATTCCGGTCAGTACATACATCAGCAATTCGAGGCAGTTACAATTACGTGCCTATACAGACGTCATGTCCGCTAATAAAGCTGTTTTCTTACATCGTGGCTATACATATTTCGTCAGCTGCTAACTCCACTGATTGGAAACGAACCACAGGGAATTTGCAGTATATTAGATTAGATTATTAGTTAGTTCAAGCCTCCCTATCCGCAACCAAGGCGATCCAAAGAGAGGAAGGAAGAAGGCACCATTTAGTATGAAGTTAAGGGAACGCGGAATCTATGCAGAAAGAGCATAGAAACAGTAAAATAAGAAAGAAGTTCATGAAATAAGATCCAAAGTTGAAGAAGAAAGTAGTAGGTGCTGAAAAAACAGGACAGCTGTGAACCGAAAAAGATGGTCCGTAACAAAACAAAAACCTATTCTATTCTAACAAAAAGAAAGCCTACCTAACCCTTAGCTCGGGCCCTCACATAGTCCCCCTGGGAGTGCTAGTTCCTATAGATACAATAGTTGTATCTCCCCGAGGGGGGAGGATTTGCAGTAACTTCTGGCAGTATTTTCCACAATTGATCTAGTGTCTCTTCTGGTAGTACGAGTATGTAGGTACTACTGCAACGCATAAATAGTTTTCATGATACTAACCATCTAGCGGGAGCAATCGATCTTTTGCATTAGAATTATTGGCACAAGCACCGCTCTGAATGACCTCCGAGTGCCTGTGCTGATGTGTAGAAAACCTTTGGAGGCACTGCACTAATACTTCACTGGAATGAAATAGTTCTTAATTAACAGAGACGAGTCATTAGTACGACTCGCACCGACATAAATGTGAACGAAGATCAAGCAAAATATTCCACGAAGAAAGGAATAAAGTATTTCTAACTCATCCAACTCACTATTTTTTCTCTGTGTTGCGTTGATGGAGAATTGCAACATGGATAAGAAGAACTCCACAACCAGTATTTGAATGAGTGCAAAGCAACTCACTAGGAAATTATAGAAAACTGAGATGATGGATAGGAGAGGTTATAGGAGAAATTTTCTCGCTCACTGTGTTAGCACTTCTCTCCATCCCCTTGCGTTTGCTGTGTTAGCACGCTTCACTACATCCTCTTGCGGTAACGCTGAAGAACCATTGCATAATGCGACGGTAATGATGGAGAAATCAATAAGGATGTTACTGGAGAAATGAATTAAGATGTTCCTGGAGTAATCAATAAAGATGTTCCTGGAGTAATCAATAAAGATGTTCCTGGAGTAATCAATAAAGATGTTCCTGGAGTAATCAATAAAGATGTTCCTGGAGTAATCAATAAAGATGTTCCTGGAGTAATCAATAAAGATGTTCCTGGAGTAATCAATAAAGATGTTCCTGGAGTAATCAATAAAGATGTTCCTGAAATAATCAATAAAGATGTTCCTGGAATAATCAATAAAGATGTTCCTGGAGTAATCAATAAAGATGTTCCCGGAGTAATCAATAAAGATGCTCCCGAAGTAATCAATAAAGATGCCCCCGAAGTAATCAATAAAGATGCCCCCGAAGTAATAAATAAAGATGCCCCCGAAGTAATCAATAAAGATGCCCCCGAAGTAATCAATGAAGATGCCTCCAGAGTAATCAATAAAGATGCCTCCAGAGTAATCAATAAAGATGTTCCCAAAGTAATCAATAAAGATGCCCCCGAAGTAATCAATAAAGATGCCCCCGAAGTAATCAATAAAGATGCCCCCGAAGTAATCAATAAAGATGCCCCCGAAGTAATCAATGAAGATACCTCCAGAGTAATCAATAAAGATGTTCCCGGAGTAATCAATAAAGATGCCCCCGAAGTAATCAATAAAGATGTTCCCGGAGTAATCAATAAAGATGCCCCCGAAGTAATCAATAAAGATGCCCCCGAAGTAATCAATAAAGATGCCCCCGAAGTAATCAATAAAGATGCCCCCGAAGTAATCAATGAAGATGTCTCCAGAGTAATCAATAAAGATGTTCCCGGAGTAATCAATAAAGATGCCCCCGAAGTAATCAATGAAGATGCCTCCAGAGTAATCAATAAAGATGTTCCCGGAGTAATCAATAAAGATACCCCCGAAGTAATCAATAAAGATGCCCCCGACGTAATCAATGAAGATGCCTCCAGAGTAATCAATAAAGATGTCTCCAGAGTAATCAATAAAGATGACCCCGAAGTAATCAATAAAGATGCCCCCGAAGTAATCAATGAAGATGCCCCCGAAGTAATCAATAAAGATGTCTCCAGAGTAATCAATAAAGATACCCCCGAAGTAATCAATAAAGATGCCCCCGAATTAATCAATGAAGATGCCTCCAGAGTAATCAATAAAGATGCCCCCGAAGTAATCAATAAAGATGCCCCGGAGTAATCAATTGAGATGCCCCGGAGTAATCAATAGAGATGTTCCTGGAGTAATCAATAAAGATGCCCTGGAGTAATCAATAAAGATGCCCCGGAGTAATCAATAAAGATGTTCCTGGAGTAATCAATAAAGATGCCTCGGAGTAATCAATAAAGATGTTCCTGGAGTAATCAATAAAGATGCCCTGGAGTAATCAATAAAGATGCCCCGGAGTAATCAATAGAGATGCCCCGGAGTAATCAATAGAGATGCCCCGGAGTAATCAATTAAGATGCCCCGGAGTAATCAATTAAGATGCCCCGGAGTAATCAATAAAGATGTTCCTGGAGTAATCAATAAAGATGTTCCTGGAGTAATCAATAAAGATGCCCTGGAGTAATCAATAAAGATGCCCCGGAGTAATCAATAGAGATGCCCCGGAGTAATCAATTAAGATGCCCCGGAGTAATCAATAAAGATGTTCCTGGAGTAATCAATAAAGATGTTCCTGGAGTAATCAATAAAGATGCCCCGGAGTAATCAATAAAGATGCCCCGGAGTAATCAATAAAGATGCCCCGGAGTAATCAATAAAGATGCCCCGGAGTAATCAATAAAAATGCCCTGGAGTAATCAATAAAGATGCCCCCGGAGTAATCAATAAAGATGTTCCTGGAGTAATCAATAAAGATGTTCCAGGAGTAATCAATAAAGATGCCCTGGAGTAATCAATAAAGATGCCCCGAAGTAATCAATAAAAATGCCCTGGAGTAATCAATAGAGATGCCCCGGAGTAATCAATAAAGATGTTCCTGGAGTAATCAATAAAGATGACCCGGAGTAATCAATAAAGATGACCCGGAGTAATCAATAAAGGTGTTCCTGGAGTAATCAATAAAGATGCCCCGGAGTAATCAATAAAGGTGTTCCTGGAGTAATCAATAAAGATGTTCCTATAGTAATCAATAAAGGTGTTCCTAGAGTAATCAATAAAGATGTTCCTAGAGTAATCTAAAGAGATATTCCTGGGGTAATCATTACTAATCAATAAAGATGTTCCTGGAGTAATCAATATAGATGATTCAGTATAGAATGAGCAAGTAATAAAACTTGTAAAACACAAAAACATACCAACATAGTACGTCCTTTCCGAAAAAATCAAACAATTATAGGCTCACATGGAAGTGAGTAAAAGAAATGAAACTTGACATGAGATCAAATGAAATTTACAACAAACTTGAGCAAAATTTCATTGTGACAAATATCACCCAGTAAATCCACTCATGGCAAAACAAATAGGAAAATATTACAAAGAGATATACTCCATTAAAATAGATTAAAACTAAATCTACATTATCAACAACCCTATGTTTATACGACCAACATATTCCGAATAATATACGTTAAAAAACACATTAAAGTAACGAGGGACGATCACGAGTCAATGACGATTTCAACCCGTGGATGCACGGTGGGGTCAAAATGACGCTCAACTGAATTTTGAACTCAAATAACTGTAGGTTTTATCAATTTATTTGAACATGGCTTTGCGAATTTTCTCAAATAACAAACTGGATAACCTTTATGTGCTTTATCACTTTAATAAAATAGTTAAGGAAGTACAAACAAACTTACAGTGTGAGTTTGTTTAAAATAACATCGTGCATCCATGGATTAATAGAAAGCAGAGAAGAGCGCTGTCATTTCGATGCGCTCGTGAAGATGGACCACAAACACGGCCCCGTCATACTGCGTGACGGTGCCGCAGCCTAGCTTCGTGGTCTGGTGCGCGCCGCACCAAGTCTGCGCACCGCCAGTGAGGCTTTGGTCCCTCAGCGCCATCACGTGCAGCAAGTCAAAACCTGTGACTACGGGCGACACTCCCGGGGCCACTGCCAGTGTGATGTGTGCCCTGCTGCCTGGGCCAGACTCTTCTGTGAATAATGAAAGTTCCAGTTAAGCGGCATTCGCACCACAATGGGTCTTATGAATGATGTACTTCTCTCTGGCCAGTCTCTACACACAAAATGCGAGTGCCTACGCGAGGTTGTCCTAGCTTCAAGATGTACAATGAAGATATACTCTAAAAAAAAATGTTGGTATTCTTCTAGTTTTATTTCTGATGCTGCTTCAAAATAATGTACAGGGCTAAATGTTTTAATGGAGAAAGGCTTCATGCAGCTGTTTGATTAAAATGAAATCATAAAGTTAGTTTTAATAGCAAAGAAGATCTGAAAATGATTCTGTGCCACAAAATCGTAGTTACTCGTCGAATATTGGGAAAAAAAATGAATAATCAAAGCTGGAACTAGCCAGAGTGAAACATGGAACAATGGAGTGGCTTATGACACAAAGGTTTAATATGAATAAACAAAAAGTTTCAAGACATTATGATACACAAGTTCTTCACTAGTTTCCTTTGCTTAGCCCAGAAAAGAAAATGTGCATAACAACAAATATAACTTGGCAAAATACCATACGTATGACTCGACCTTCCTCGTATTAGCAACAACATCTAGCAAATACTGCTGACAAATAAAACCAGACAAAAACTACAGCTAACTTGAGCCAGTCTCTGCAAGCAGTCCTGGGCACGAAGTCGACAGGTACAAACTACCTAAGATGCATTTACAACAATTACCAGATAATCACTGGACAAAACCAAACTCTCCTTGAGCAAGCGCCAGCAAGCATTTCAGCAAATGAGTAGAAGACAGGCTCGGATCTACGAAAGATATTTAGGCAGGAATAATAACCAGCCCCACCTGGCGTAAGCCCCTTCAAGCAGTCTTGGGCATGAGTGCGGAGTGTAGCGACGCTACCGTCTTGTTCGCACAGCGCGGGGTCGCTGTTGGCTTGCTGCTGCAGAAAGCTCTCCATCTGCTCCGTGTCGGCCGCCTCGACGTCGCCGCATTCGGACACGGCAGCGTAGAGGCCGGCCACGTTGTCAGGCACCTCAGTTTCATCGTCCTGGCCCCACAAGTGCAGCTGCTCAGGTGACAGCACCACGCGAGCGCCCACCGTGCGAGGTGTGATTACAACGTCCGTCACCTGCGCATCACATGTTGAACATTGCGGGTGTTTCACAGAATTTGAGACAAATGGCTATGGGATTCGACACTCTCAATTCAGACCAGTGTCGTTTTATCGGGTGTGAACTAAAGAAGTCAGCACTTCAAAGTTTTGAAAAAGTGCTTAATAAATTTGAACCCTTATTATTATTATTTAAGATAGTTTTAGCCTCCCTTAACCACAACAAAGATGTTCCAAGAGAGGAAGGAGCAAGGCACCACTAGTATGGAGTTGAGGGAAAATGGAATTTATGCACAACGAGCATAGAAACATTAAGCTAAGAAGAAGTTCAGGAAACAAGAAAAAGTTGAAGAAGAAAGTAGTAGATGCTGAAAAATAAGACAGCAGTGAACCGAAAAAGATGATCCGTAACAAAACAAAACCCCTAATTCAACAAAAATGAAGTCTACCTAACCTTTAGCTCAGGCCCTCACATAGTCCCTCTGGGAGCACGAGCGCTAATTCCCATAGACACAACAATTGTATCCCCCTGAGGGGAAATTCGAACCCTTTTCATCGAATGAAGTGTACACTGCAGAACTCCAGATAAAAAAGTTGGGGATTCCTCTAACTAAATTAAGACCACGGTCATCAATTAAGACCACGGTCATCAAGCTCAACATGAACAACACTAGCAACATCAGATACGTTGCTTTTTTAAGAGCTACAAAAGTACTTGACCTAGAGTAGATGAACAACTATCCCATGGAGGCTATTGCTAACAGGTTTAAAACTTGTATAGAGTAATGCAATACAGCTTAACTGAGTGAAAGCTTATTTACACATATCAAGTTCGTAAGAGAAATAAAATGAAGAAACCTCTTAATCTCCACAGAACTAACATCTCTCGCTCAGTAACCCTAGCCCTAACGTAAGGCATTAGATTAGATTATTGGTTAGTTTACTTCCCTATCCGCCGCAAAGGCGATCCAAAGAGAGAAAAGAAGAAGGCACCATCAAGTATGGAGTTAAGGGAACACGGAATCTATGCAGGAAGGGCATAGAAACAGTAAGTTGAAAGAGAAGATTATGACACAAGATCAAAGTCAAAAAAGAAAGTAGCAAGAGCTGAAAATCAGGACAGCAGTGAACCAAGAAAAAGATGGTCCTTAACATATTAAAAACATTTTATTTCAACAAAAAGAAGGCCTACCTAACTCCCAGCTTGGGCCCTCACATTTTCCCCTGGGAGTGCTAATTCCGATATATACAATAGTTGTATCCCCCTGAATGGCCTAACATAAGAGATGCAAAAATTATTAATACCACAATTTGAAAGCATCTCAAACATTAACAACATGCATTACCTTTAGACATGTAGCTATTATTAACTAGGGTTATGCAATCCGTATTACCTTATAAAGGTTATCTATACATCCTATAATTATTTTTAGAAACGATCCTGTTAAGGACAGAAAATTTTACACAAGGTAAACTCTCAAAATTGCTAAAATTTTCCATAATGAACCCCAATGGCCTTCCATTTCACTTGACTCTTGAATTAACCCCAATAACTTAGCATGACCACGCTAACCTACTGGTTAAATTTAATTAAACCTAAAAGTATTTCTTAAGCAATAATTTCGAATACATGATCCTAACTTGATGCCCACCCCTGAAAAAAAGAGCAATCATGTTCAACATATTCACCTGAAATAAATTCCAACTCAACAGACTGTCAGTAAACAAATAAGGATAGTCTCTAAACAAATAAGGATAGTCCCTAAACAAAATGAGTGCTTTCCAAACGCTTGAGAGTTAGGAAATAACTGCAGTGAAATACTCATGGCAAAGTAATTGAAAGCTAATGTGCCTAAAGTGTGTAGCTCTGCCCAGGTTCTGTTGCACTTGAGGTCGATGGTGTTACTCGTGCGCACCAGGCTGCGTTAGAAAATAACTACCGTGAAATGGCAAAGTAATTGAAAGTGAACGTACTTTGAGTGTGTAGACTTTGCCCAGGTTCTGCTGAACTTGAGGTCGCTGGTGGTACTCGATCGCACCAGGTCGCTTGCCCTTGCCGGAGAACATGGCAGTGCAGTGCAGGCTCTGGAACACACCCCCACTGCCACACGGACTGTAGTACGGCCGGGGACTGCCTCCGCCGCCTGGCGGCGAGTGCATGACAGCAAGTAGAGTAAAAGACTAGAAAGTAGAGTGACACAAATGTTCTGGGAAATTTTCTAATTATTGCTTGATTTGATTATTATAAATTCTCAAATTTTATGTTTTCAGAATCTGTTGTGGTTCACGTCTGATTATTAGATGAATTAAATTTGTGTCAATTCTCAAACTTTATATTTTCAAAATCTGCTAAACTTCACATGAGCTTTCATAAGTAGCAAGTAAAAATCATCAGTCAAGAATAATATTTGTGATTAAATTAGATATAAGTTTAGGTCTCCCTCATTGTAACAAAAGCATTCCAAAGAGATGAAGCAGGAATAATAATAATAATAATAATAATAATTTTTTTAATAATAATGAATGCATCTACGGAGGCTTTATTTCCAATTCAAGTCTGATACATATCACCTTGTACATTGGGTTTTCAAATGCCTTATAACTAACACCAGGACGCCATGACGCTTTCCCCCGGTCAAGACCGGTACCCACTTCAGACATCTGGGTAGAGTGGGGGTATTGTGCTTGGAATTTTTCCCCTATACCCAACAGAGAAAATTGCCACCAGGGCCAGGACTCGAACCCGGGTTCGCCCGCATGGAGGCGGGTCCGAAAGCCACACAGCTATGACGAGCACAGAAAGCACCATTTAATATGGACTTCAGGGAACATGGAATCCAAGCACAATGTGCATATGAGCAGTACGTTGCGAAAAGAAGTTTATGAAATAAGACAAAATTGAAGAAGAATTAAGTGCAGGAAAACAGGATAGCTGTGAACCAAAAAATGATAGTCCATAACAAAAAAACATTTTTTCTATTACAAAAAAGGAAATTCCTACATAACTTTTAGCTCGGGACCTCGCATATTCCCCCTGGGATCGCCACTTCCTGTAAATACACTAATTGTATCACCCTGAGGGGTAACGTTTGTGATATAACAAAAGAAAGTCAAAAGAGCGCATTTCTGGAGCTGAACACGACAGTCCTCATATGGAATCTAATAGAACTCTCAAAAATTGAGGCACAATTTTGTCTACCGTGCAATGGAGCTATACAAAGATCCTGGAAGTGTTGAAATTTGTTCAAGAGATGACCGTCTAAGACCTGCAATGACGGGGATAATCAAAAAGATGATGGCATCCAGTAGAGCAAGAAATTTTCTGTAGCTCATGAATAGGCTTCATAACTTGAAATATTGAGAGCCTCCTTACAGAGTTGGCAAAGGAGCCTTGTGACTATCCTCTGAAATAAAATTAAATCTTAGTTTCCACATGAAAATGACGCGCGAGATGTCATGCTCTGCCGCCGAAGCTTGAAGTTCTTGGGGTTCACTCTCTTATGTTCAGAGATGAGAGAAGTTTGGCTTTTTAACAAGTTTCCAGTAATCGAAATGGCCAAGTCTTTACACAGAGTGATTTAACGATGCCTGAAAATATCAGAAATGTGCGTAGCACTCAGGAACTTCAATGTATTACTTAATTAGTTAGTTTAAGCCTCCCGAACCACAACATCAGTGCTCCCAAGAGAAGAAGAAAGAAGACACCATTTAGTACGGAGTCGAGGGAACGAGAGATCTATGCACAAAGTGTGTCTCAACACCCTGCACATAGAAACAGCAAGATTGTATTGAAGTTTATGAAGTAAGATAAAAGTTGAAGTACAGAGTATGGGGGTGCTGAAAAAATAGCAATAAGCCAAAAAATGCTGGTCCTCAACGAAACAAAAAATGTTTCATTTCAAGAAAAGGAAAGTCTACTTAATCTTCTCATGACCTCACATGTTTCCCCTCACAGAACTAATCTCCATAGATGCAATAGAAGCATCCCACTATCCCACTGGCGGAAGGAGTTTATATGAATGAAGAAAGCATTTCAATAAATTTGTCGCAAATACTGCAAGCTACAAATTATCAGTTGACCAGTCAGCTGGTCAAGTGATCAATTCAGCATTTAAAAAATCACTTAATGACACTAAAATTGAAATTCATGCGAGGAGAGAGTGAAAGTATTACTGAACTACAACCCCTGAAGAGCTGCATTTTGTATCATGCATGGTTTCTAGGGAGGCAGTTAGATGTTGACCAAAATATAAAAAATCTCATTCAAAATTCAAGTACATGAAGAAAATTTGCAGCACAAATTTTACCGAGAGCACAAAGGGAATAAAAATACTAAATAACTTCACTTCATGGCACATGCAAATGAAATAAAAATTCCACCAAGATTAGCCAAGGTGAAAAGAGACAATGAGCTCCACCATGCTGAATTGAGGAGCCTGACGCACCAACACTCCCCTACCTTGCAGGAAGTGTGGTGCAGTGGCCATGCAGGCATGGGCCAGCTCCTGCCTGTAGCCTGCATCGTCCACCACCTGCCTCAGGCAAGCGAAGGCTCGTCTCAGCAGCTCGCAAGAATCGCTCAGGTTCAAGAACCACCCAAAGTAGATGGGCTCACTCCGCTCGTACGATGACAACTGGACACATTATTCATCATTATTATCAGTTATTTAAGGGCTCACTAGCCACACAAAAATGGAATTTCAGGAGAGTCTTCCATTTTGTTTGGAGTTTTAGAAGAGAGTGAAGAATCGCGGCACAAGGAGTGTTCCCACACATGATATCGTGCACATTGAAACAGCAAGTTTGGAACGAAGGGAGGGGAAGGGCAAAGGAGAGATACCAAAGCTGGTATGGACCCAGACTTATTAAAAGTGAGCATGAGAGATGGAAGTCTATAGCTAAAGTAGCCTAACCTATATTGGTATTGAATTGACAGAAAGTGGGGCCAAACTTAAATGCAGCGTTTTTTAATATCATGTCAACACACTTCAAAGTTCTATTGCTCAGTTGACAATGAAAATTTTACAATGTGTACTTGTAGATATCGGTAATCTCACATTTATAGTAATACGCTGAAATTGTTTATACATACTTGGGCATGGTGGTTAATGAACACTAGTATTTTTTTGCCAATTGTCGGGAATCTGTTAAGAATAATCAATTTTTGCGAATTTAAAAATGAGGATTTAGGAAAAAAATTTTAATTGTGTGTAATAAATGTTTGGCTTTGTTTGGCGTACTTACAAATATCTCAGAAAATCCCAGCAGTACAGGAGGGTCGCTTCAACATGTATGTTTTTATGCCTGTATGTTTTCTTTTAACTCAGCAATGTTAGGAGGCCGCGATAAGGTGCGAGAGCCAAACGATGTATGTTTACAGTGTGTGTGTTTCTGGAGGGGACTATGTTGTGGTGATAGCAAATTTTTTCATGCGGGCGAGCCCTTGGGAAACTCGAGACGGTCGAAAAAATGCCTACCCATGGGCAAAACAAAGCAGCCTTATAGTCACACATAAATCGAGACACTCAGGCCGATAGAGACAAGCCAACGGTCGTTTTCGAAGGAGCTTGGACGTGGGAAGCAAGGGTACCAAGACATAGCACAGGGAAGGGGTAGGCGAGCCGCTTCGAAGTTCGAAGGGTCTGATTGGGCGAAATGAGTACAGAGGACAACCCTCAGGAAATAGGCTAGGCAGCGAAACGAACAAAAGTCAGTTCTCCAACCGACGCCGCGACGCAAAGTATAAGAGATAAACCGCGGGTGTGTTCACTGTAACAAACGTGCTCAAAGATATAATGAAACGTGGTTATTAGATATATTGAAAATCATACTAAGTTTCACGCCAAAATGTGATCATGGCATTCACACATTTTTCGTTTTTTATACTTGCAGAAGAAAGCAAATTAAAACCCCGACCAGCGTGGGAATCATTTAATGGAACATTTAAGTGCAACGTCTTTGGGGAGGGTAAGAGCGAAGCCATTTCTTGGGAAGAAATAATTCTTCGTTATAAAATTTCTGAAATTTATTGGCATACAGTGATGTAAAGATTGAAATGTGTAAAGGGGGCTTAATGGGTGCTATCATAATTAATGGGTCATAAATTGATCTTGCAGGTGGGACGGAGTCATATGTCTGAGGATTGATCAGCTCGACTGAGGGGAAATCGACTTGTGAATATTCTGAAGCGGAATAAGCAAAATAACGTCATCACTAGACATTTTCTGAACAGTGAATAAGATAGGCCTTTGAACTGAAGCGAGTCGCGGACGATTTTGTGGTTGAAGTGACCATTGCTCACTGTACTGCTGGAATAACTGAGAGAGAAATAGGACAGGATAGATGAATTCTCATGTGTAACTCTTGCAAACTTAGCGGCGGCCGGCCAGCCAATATTTCTGTGTAATTATGTGATGTAAGATATTTGACGTATGCTATTTGCTTTCATTACTTAATTAGCATTATTCCTAACACCATTCATTGTGTGTGCGCTCATTAATGTTTGTATTACGTATAGCTGGAAATTATAAATGTAGGTGAAGGGTAAAATTCTCGTGACAAATACTTGAAGAGGGATATGAAAGAAAGGTGACAATTACTTCACAGCACTCTATTCCCACACAAGTAAGCATGTGATGTCATGTTTAGTTCATGGCATTCTAGTAAAATCAATTTTTTCCCCATCTGAAGCCACGAGCCCAAACCTTTGAAGAGTGGTGCCAGCAGAAAGTGCATCACCAGTTTTGAACGTAATGAATCATATACTGGTACCCTTATGCAGGCTAAAGCAATTCTGGAGAAAGTATTTTAAGTAAGACAAAAGCCCAAAATCTTTCACAATTTTTTGACACAAATATTTATTTACAAATTTTTTGTTATATCCATTGAATGCATTCAGATTAGAGCTTTGTAACACAAATTACCTCTAGAGAATGAATAATTTGTACCTTTTTACAAGATATTTACACAACAAACTTTCCTGGAAAAACAATCACAGAAAATAAGCAAAAAGAAATGAAATTTAAAAGTGATGAAATGCTATAACACCTCACCCTCTTAGCGATGGATTCCTCATCAACACTGTGAAGGTTTTTCTGTGCCAGTATTTTAGGATTCCATGCCCATGGTGTCTTGGGCACCATGATAAGTGTGGTGTAGTTGTGATCATTGGCTAAATACAGGTACTTCTTGAACTCCCACAGCTTGACGTTGGTGTTGTTGATGATTACCAGAGGCCGCTTGACTACAGACATCTCATGCTTGGCGCTCTCATAGCAGAAACCATGAGCATCTTTGAGGAGAGTTGGATCAAAAGCATAGCTGCAAAGAAAAATGCACAAACTGAATGATGGATCAAGGCACAAGCAAAATCAGCAGGAATATGAGGCTTTTTCTGTATGTATAGCTCAATGATACTATCAACAGGGAACAATGCAAGAATACCCTAAATTTGTTGGCAAGGAGGGTTACTTAGTAATTGCACATTCCTGAAAAATTTAAAAGCTAACAAACATGCAACTTGATATAAATTTCAATGACACATTCAAAAGGCCACTCTAAATAATTAGACTAATATCTAAATATTATGAGAGAAAATAAGTCGAAGGTACGGGAAATAAAAAAAAAAAACTGAAAAAATAAATGAATGAGTAACCTGAATGCACACAAAAAAATAGTAGATTATAAATTCCTAACAGCACATTTTACCATTGCAATTTACCAACAGTACTTGACCATAAGCATTTGTTACAAATATCTGAAAATATCAAACAGTTATTGAGCAATTTCTGATAAATAATCCAAAAAATAACATTTAAATAAAGAGCTTGTGTAATAAAGGTACTGCAAAGAAGAAACAATACAGTACAATATACACCCATGATGCTGAACTATATCCCCACCAACCTTCCATCAGGCTGAACAAAATAGAGATCAGCTGAACATTCCACAGCATGGTCACCAAAGTTCTCAATGAGTTTTTGAGCCAGGTGAGATTTTCCAGAACCTGATAAGCCACGCATTATGATGGCAACCTGAAAGAATATAGGAAGCACTGAACATGCAAGCTAATAGCTCCTCAAGAATTAATGTAGGTACATAACACTCTTCAGTATGATCTTTTGAACATGTAGAAGCTGCTTATGAACTTAGATATGCACCGTACACTTTAAAACCTGATAGTTTTCACTAAAAAGTTATTGCCCAATTTATGCTAACATTTTGAGAAGTTCAGGAGAAATAGAAAGGAATATTACCTCCAACATCAGTACAATGAACCATGTGACTATGATAATTAAACATAGAACTTTGACATAGATAGTATTTTACAGTATAAATAGGAGTGATAAAGCCACTTTTACATATTTTATATGAAATTAAACAAATTTACAAATTTCCATGTCTTAGTTGAGAATTTCAGTCTTTTCATGTATATATTTAATTTAATGAATTAAAAAAATCAACTTTACCACACAAATTTAAAGCTTGAATACATACCTATGCATACGGGCAAATGATATAGTGTTCAGTTTACAAGTGCTTGTTTTACAATAATAGAATAAATTAATCTTTAAAGTAGAAGTCATGAATTTTAATAGTAGAAATAATGAATCTTAATATTAGAAATAATGAATGAATCCATTTCAGCATTAAAAATTATTACATTCCATTCCAATGACTGCGATCATCCGTTCATACCCCTTTCAAAAAAACATTTTTGCTTCTACAGTTTAAGGACACCGTCTGGGTAAGAGAAAAGTCCATCATTTATGGATGGGTTTCTCTGAAATTTTCACAGTAGGTGTGAAATGATGGAAAGATCATTTGTTATTTCGACAAAATTTTTGTATCTGCACTGGATTTTTTTTTGAAAAATATGATAAATAGGGTTTTTAAAATCTATCTCCTTCTACAATTTTGAAGTTACAGAACCAGAACTTCGTTTTTAGATTGCTTATATGTCTATATAACCATAAGGGGCTACGAATTTTGATAACTTTTTTTTGTGGATTTTGGGAATATTTTTTTAAAAATATGTAACCTTTTTTCATTTTTTTTCATGTCGTGTAATTTTCAAAATAATTGATGAATCAAAAAATGTATCCCCTTATGGATACACCTTGTTAAGCCCTATTGAATGGTATATAAACCATTCTTGTAGCTCTAAAATTGTGGAAGAAGTAGCATTTTAGAAACCAATTAACAAGTTTCTAGAAAAACGTGTTTTTTCACGAAAAAAAATTTTGTTCTTTTTATCTTTTGAACTACAGGTTTTTCTACAATGAACTCTTGAGCGTATGTAGCTCTTTTCAAGCCCTTTCAATTGATATAATTTACATTGCTATAGCTCTGTAACTCTGGAAAAAAATATACAACAAAAGACAATACATGTAATTCTTCAAAATAACCACTTTTTATTTTTTCATTTTTTTCGACAAAAATATGTTTTTTTTTAAGTCAACTCCTCTGTTTTGTAGCTCTTTTCAAGCCCTTTGGATTGGTGTGCTCGCCATAGCTGTTGCTATGATACTGCAGCTGTCATTGAGCTATGAATGAAAGCTGCGGTATCATAGATACGGCAGAACAGCTAAATTCTGAAATTGTCAAAATCTTATAAAAATATTTATTCAGCGTTAGAATGATTTGTTTGAATAATGAAAACACTTTGAGTAGCTCATGAACAAACTCTATTGCCATTGCCGCAGAGAAACACGCTCAATTGACTCCCAATAATGAGGGGGGGGAGGGGTCAAGGTCACGCCACCCCCATCGCTTTCCCCCCCTCTGGTGGGCGCACTATTCGGAGTAGACGTAAACGGAAAGTACCAATGGAAGCGCAAGAAAATCCTCTATAAGATGCATATAAAAACAGAAAATCAACACTTATCTCGATTTCTACCCAGACGGTGTCCTTAAGGGAATAGCTAATTCTTGATTAAAAATTTTCATATGCCTCTACAAGAAATCAGAAAAATCTTAGTGGTAGGTACTCTATTCTATATTTTTTATAAGACTATGAACAGAATTGAATACTTTCAAGGACAACAATAACAATGCAATTTCACACATACAAGCAATGGGAAACATGCTAGCTCTCAAGGCCCAGAAGATAGGACTTCATTAGCTAACATTAATATTCCACAAATATAATTGACATCTCAGACATGCCAAAAGTACAATTCCAACCAACAAATGAACTAGTAAGGACATTTTTCAAAAAAACACCTATTACACGCCAACAAATCAGAATCAAACTTAAATACACATTTACCTTAGCTTTGGGTATGTACTCTTTTGTAGGCCGATCTTCAAAGATAGGGAAATTCAAATAATTTTCTAGTTTACTTTTCTTAACAGACACTTTCACAGGAGGTGAAGGTGATCTTGAGCGAACTTTTGCAGATCGAATGGAACTTCTAAGATCAGCAGTGTCTTCGGGTGCTGCCAATGGTGCAATAGGGCCAGGACTGTAGGTGGCAGAGGGCTTAACTTGTATTGGCAAGTCAGGTAATTTTGGGGACACAACCTCACACTCCCCAGCACTACTGGGAGGCATGCTGCTGTGAACAACTTCATTTGGGTCATCCTGTTCCTCAATGAGAATTACTCTGTGATGTTTGGAGTCATTGATGTTAGAAGCTTCAGGAATCAAGGATTTATCTTCTCGGCTGCTATTAGTATCTTGAGATGTTTTTCTTCTTTTTCTTTTCTGACAATGGTCACGGAAACAGCTGACAAGCTGACCCATGATTCAAGGATTACTATTATAAACACTGGAAAAGAAATAAAATAATTTTAATAACTTAATTCCTTTATTACTGGTGGCTAATGAAATTTATTATAATTAGTAATTAAATACTATACAAGGGTGGATGCAAGGGTTTTTATTCTGAGGTCTCTTATTAAGCTCTATGAATACATAATTTAGGATAAAAACATTAAAATTGAGTTTGTACTATTAAATTTGCACTCCAGTAAAAGACATCATTGAAACCAATTATTAATCAAATCTTTTTTGAAAGATAATATTTACATGATTATGTTGACATCAAGCTCAGTAGATAAGGTTAATTGCAATTGAACATAATTCAACCATAAAATATTTAGGAGTGAAAGAAATAACATGCAGTTCAAATTTCAGAGCAACAATTACATAAAATATTGATGAGGGACCCAATGCAACTTACTCCAAGGGCCTGGCAATTTTTCAGTTTTGTAACATAACACTTACAATATGGAAGATATTAGTTATCTAACTACAAATATAAATATGTACATCATTGAGCAAAACAAATCAAACACAAAAGAGTGTTAGATATTTATATTGTATCTGAACACAGTAAGAACCTGAAACTCAATGTACAAATCTTTGTTTTTTTTCAACTGCATCTAAAAAATAACAATAAATTTGAACTATCAGTAAAATTGACTGTGTAATCTTGCTAAATAATTTGTTAATTTTACACCACCAATCCAGACATCTCTTAGCATAAAGCACATAAGTGTTCTTGAAATCAAAGTACTTGTGAGTAAAGTATAAACATGACAGTGTACTACTCACTCTAAGTGGCACACAGCTATTTAAAATGCCATGCAGGATCATATCTATCAGGCTAATGGTATAAATTGTTTTTATAGGTAAAATTTCTCTATAAGCCCTATACTTCAGAAATGATAAGAAATAAACCAAGAAGTTATGGTCAAACAACTCAAATAAAAAATATCTTCAGTTCTATCAAGAGTTTTATAGTAAAGCCAAACATATTCTTATTTATTCTCACTTTCAATTTTAATCTTGTGTCAACATTTGTTGACATGAGTTGAAGCTGTGTAAACTGTAAATGTCATGCCCATTTATTTTGTCCCAATTCAGCAATAAAAATAACTTTTGACTTAATAATTAAGTTTAGGATGTTGGTTACTTAGGTACAAAACAACTTCATTTCCCAAATATAAATAACTTTACCTACTATAACTCCAAACATAAATAACTTTACCTACTATAACTCCAAACATGATTAACTTTACCTACTATAACTTTACATCTACTATTCACTTAGAACTATAGCAATGACAGGTTAAGATTTGACTAGTACACTGACTTGATACTTGTCCTATGACTTGAAACTTGTATGCAGCATATAGCAAACCATAAGTGGCTTCTAGTTCTAGGGCATGATCCTATGTAAGCTTTATCCTATGCAAATCATTCCTGTCACTCTAGAACAATAAAAGATTAATTCATCACAACCATCACTTTTGTTACCAGCAATACATAGGTATATATCAAGTAGTAAACAGTCCACAATATTAGCTATGTTATTCCAAATGAACTACAAGTTCAAGGTTCAAATGGTAACCTGCAAAATGATGAGCAAATTGGGTAAAGTGTAGTAAATAACAGTGTAATTAAGCTTCTAATCCATAACAAAGTAACCATGTAAGACAAGCAAGACAATATCATGCTAAGAGAGAGTCACACTTGATGTGGTAAATGTATAGCATTTGGAAGTAATCAATTTTCCAGTTTTTGGTGCCCATACATAGTTAATAAGGTTAAAATAAACAAGCATTCATCCATGCACTTTCCGTCGCAATAAGTTTTTAATGAGTTATAGCGGTAGGTTTAGTTTCGTCTTTGATGACGAGCCCGTTAGAAGGGAGACTCCATTGCAGCGTTGCCATCCGACGCAGTCGATGAATTAATTGCTGCTTCAAACACTCAAGTAACTGGTCACAAATTTACCGCTATAATTCGTAAAATACTCATTTGCGATGGAAAGTGCATAGAAGAAAATTCATTTATTTTGACATAATTAACGGTGTTTAGGCACCCAAAAATGGAAAATCGATTACTACCCAACGCTACATATTTACCCTTGATGTTTTTGTTTATCAATGAACACTTATCAATATTACAATTTCTATTGCTTATATATTGGCATTAAGAATGAACAACTTTTCTTCTATGCAATTTCCATTGTAAATCACTATTTAGCAAGTTATAGCAGTATTATAATTATCGTCTTTCATGCCTGGATGTTACGTTGCGTTAGGTTGGGTAGTTTAGTTTAGGTTATCTTATTAAAACAATTGTACTAACATAGAACTGCAATTGCTTCATAATTCTTTTCTATAAATTTACCAATGGTTCTAAAAATAAATTCATTACGCAAATGATAAGTACACATCAGGGCAGCCGTGACATTACTCGCCGCACTTCAGCAATAGCGTCTTTCACAGAATTTGAATTATTTGCAGTTTTACATTGCAATAATTCATTGAATACTCATTTGCAATGGAAATTGCATAAAAGAGTCTTTTATTTTGACCTACTTACCATTACGCAAACAACAAAAATTTGAAAATTTATCATTTGAGAAAATTCAAGCTATGGAAGGTAAAAATTTACTGCCAGCTATAACTCCTTATATACTGATTTACGATGAAAAGCGCATAGATGAAAAGTTGTTCATTTCAATCTCGTTACCATTATATAAAAAACAAATATATGAAAATGGATTAGTGTTCTGTTATTAACATTCATCAAATACTCATAAAAGTTTCTTGTACTTATCTTACATGGTGCAAGATAATGCATAAAAATGATATATTGATCAAATTCAACAGCTTCCCTAGGTAATTTAGGTCAATATTGAGTTTGGGGGATCCATGGAAATTAAAAATTCCATTCCAAAGAATCCCTAAAAGAACCCATTCAAAAACGTTTTACATGAATGACATTCTGCTCGCTGATGCGTTATTTTAGAGTTATTCAACTTTGAAAATTTTGTCTTCCATAGCAGTTGCGTAGCGCGTTTGAGCCATTAGAATACGCTTGGGTACTTTGTCATGTATTATTTGCTAACCCCGCAGAGCCTGAACCCACTTCTAGGATGTTTAAGTTAGAAACACAATAAAGGTTATAACCAAAAAATATTAGCAAGACTGGGTGACTGAAGTTGAGTGCATATCAATTCTAGTCTTTACTACTTTAGTAGCACTAATATTTTTGGATTATAACCTTTACTGAGTTTTTAATTAAAATATCCAAGAAGTAGGCTCAGGCTCCGCGGGGTTAGCAAATAATAAATTACGCAATATATTGTAAAACAACAATTTTTCTCCTACTTGGCGCGCTCGTTGCGTTGTTGGAATGCGCGCTCTTTTGGCGCGCGAAAGAGTTTACGAGCGACGCTCCTTTAACTTCAAAGTTGAATAACTAAAATAACGCATCAGCAAGCAGAATGTCATTCTTGTAAAATATTTTTAAATGGGTGCCTTTAGTGATTCTTAGGAATTGAATTCTTAATTTAATTTTTTATCAGATCTTTGGACATGGAGATAATGTGAACTTAACCTATTTTCAAGTGTACACTAGACTCATAAAATAAGCAGTTGTGCATGAAAAAATGGACAATTAACTGTGGTAACATAATATTTAACTAATTGAAGCAAAGGCATTTACATGAAAATAGTCAATTTTTCTTAGGACAATCACTAATGATTTACATATTTTTTTCAACTGCTGGAAATGAGGTTAGCTCATAGGGGAATTGACGCTCCCCCAGCTCCAAGTCAGTTCTGTGCAGCTTTCAATGCGTCACACTTGAGTTTTCCTTGGTGACTGCTGGATCGAGCAGCTTGTAGTAAATTATTTATTGAGTGCCCTCCATCACTTGTGCTCCGTGTTTTGCAGGTTGAGCAGGCCATGTATTAAGCTCAGTGTATTGTAAAAGGTTAAATCGTGTCGGCGTTTTCATTTCATGGTGAGTTGATTGTGGAAAGGTGAAATTTTAAATGATATGTGAAACTTAAGTGGTATATTGTAATAAAAATGGTTTTTAAACATGCCTGTTGTATACGTTCTGTTATGAGTTGTTCTAGCCAACTGTGGTCGATCTTTGAAGTATAAATTATGGTATTGAGTGAAAAGGTTATTATATCAAGGTTAATTGTTTTCAGAGAGCTCCGAGAGCTTGTACCCGTACCCCGGTTGTGTGGATTTTGGCTTGTTACTTACGATCCCTTATTTTAATCTATTTTGTTTTTAAACCTCCTGTTATGATTTTGAAATGAAGTTTAATAAATAATTAACCTAGCAAAATCATTGGAGGCATGGGATGGCTAAAAGGGGAGTTGGGAGGCCATCATTATTATCCTTGTATTAAGTACCCTAGCAAACTTTCCCTCATAAAAAATATCCTAGTAGGTGACGTACCATTACATTTTTGGCGCCCGAACAGGGACACTAAAACGAGTCAATAAATTTATTTGGGATTAGAGAATTCTCTAGAATGCCAGGTCCACCGGCCGGGGTGTGGGGTATGGGTGCTGCTGAGGAGAGTCCTCCTGCAGCTATCGCGGCAGCGCGCCCGTCAGTGTTGTCACAGCAGGATGAGGACAAATCAGCGCACCAGGAAGGAGCTCTTGATGGAACCAATAACAGCCGGCGTGTGGTGGCAAGTCGTCGTTCGCTGGGAAACTCCGGTGGAGTGGAGCTTTACGAAGAGAGTTTGGATGAACTTTTGGATGCCCGTAACATGATAAAAGCAGCACCAGCAGAATTTGGGTTGGAGTCTCAACACGGCAGTGTAGAAGATTCAGCGTGCCAGGAGCGGAACAGATCCTCCAGACCAGATAATGAGGAAAGCCTTATTATATTTTTTGTGAGACTCCAGTCTTTTCTCCTTCAGTTGAGTCAACCTCAAATTCGCGGTGATTTCTTGGACGAACGTATTGTTAAACTTCGTGATCCTGAAATGGTTCTCTACAGCTTGGACAGGATGGCGCGTTTGTTCTTCCCTACCTTCACCCAGAAGATGTATACGGCGATGCCATTGCTCAAGAGTTTGCATGGTCATGTTTTGCTTTTGCAAGCAAAGTCTGAGAAAATATTCCCGTTGATGTCGTCTGAGGCTCAGGTTGGTGAGTATTCTTATGCTACGTGGAGTAAACTTCTGGAGAGCATGATGCTAAGCCCTTATTGGTCACAGTTTCAGAGTCCAGGAGACTATAATGTGACATTGCGGCGACGATCGGACGATGAGCAAGCTTGCTACCAGCAGCAGCGATCCGTGGAGAGTGCCTCTGTGCGGGTGAAGAAGACCAAATCTGCACCGTTGGATTTGGTTGCTCCCAGTCTGAGTGACCTGCAACCTTCAGCTTGTTCATCACCAAGGCAGAGGGTTCGTCGTAATTTAAGGGTCCCCATTGAGGATGTGGTCATTGACTCGTCGGATAGTTCCGAAGATGATGACTGCTCGGGTGTGCCCCTTTCTCAGGTTGGTCGCTATCGCGTTGTTACTCCACCTACATTCGACGTGGGAAGTTCGTACAGTCTTCGCAAGTACTTGGAGATTTACGAATGCTACTTCAAGGCAAAATACCGCGGGGGAGAACGAGAGTGTGCCATGGAACTTGGACGTTTTCTTCAGGGCGAGGCTTTGGATGCTTACCATGCCTTTAGAGGGTGTGATAAGCGTTACCCGGTGTTGAAGGAAAAACTTCTAGAGTGGTATCGTACTCGGGAAGTGCACGGGTCACGACGATGGAAAAACGAATTGAAAGCCATGAAGTTTGGCATTGGTGAATCCTATAAACTTTTTGCCATGAGAATACAAGAAATCGCCCGCAAAGCCTATCCTCATAATGAGCAGGAATGTGTAAAAAAGATGATGGAAACCTTCTACCATGCAACCCCGGCGGCATTCAATGAAAAGATGCGCCAAAAGCAGGAGATAAAGGAGATGATGGGGTTAGGCAGGAAGCTGACTTGGGGTGATGTGTTGAACGTGGCAGAAAAAGAAGATAAGGCAATTCGGGATCGGAGATTCAAGCATGAGGCCCCACGCAATGTCCAAGAGGAAGAAGATTTGTGGATCGGATGTGGAGCTGTTCCCAGGGAATCGGACAGACGCCCACCTTTTAGGTTGCGAGATGAGTCCCTAACTCGTTATGAGGAGGGAGTGGAAAGGCAAGAAAGGAGTGACCAATATGAAGGTAGAGGTGATCCTCATCCGTGCCCTAAAGAGTTCAGGAAAAGGATGGAACCGTCTCCCAATCGGCTAATGCGTGCAGTAACTGTTAACAGAGGTGACATGCAGTTTTGTGACTGGTGTGGTAAGTCTCGCCATTCAGTCGATGACTGTTGGCTTAAGAGTGGAGCGTGCTTAATTTGTGGTAGTCCGAACCACCACAGACGAGCCTGTCCAAAATATAAGAAAAGGGCCAAGGGAAACGCACCCAAGTGTCCTAATTGTGGCGGCCCGCATCTGGGAGTGAAGTGTCCTTCTAGAAAAAGCTCTTCGCCAGCGTTAAACTAGAACCATCTGGGCATGGAGGCGATGGTCCGGAATTGGTGGAGCAGCCTCAATTAAAAACAATCATGGTTACTGCCGAAGTTCACAACCCACCAGTGGGTCAGGAGGATGAGACGTCCTCAGTGCAGTGGGTGGGGAGAAGATGTTCCAAGTCCTCTGCAATCGAGGGGAGTATCAATTTTCTGACAGGTGCAGGTTGTCGGCCAATAGATGAACATGACTCAGCTGGGGATGATGTGATCCGCGAGTCCATTTGCAGTGATAACCCGTCAGATAACCCGTCTGAGGTGGAGGAGGATGGCAAACTTGATGGGAGACGTCTACCTTTTGAAAACTCTCCTGTTCCAGTTGTCGTGGATCCGGTTGAGCCTGTTTGGTTCACAACGGTTATTAATCCTTCTCAAGCCTTGCCGGTACCACTGCTGCACATCAAGGTACAACTGGGCGATAAGTGGGAGCTTGCTCTTATTGACTCGGGAGCGGAAAGAAGCCTTATCAGTGAACGGCTGCTTCCTCCTCAGTCTATTATAGATTGTACTAAAAAGTTCCTGATCAAGGGAATCGGTAGTAGTACCTCAGTGCCATCTCTTGGATGTGTTACACTTGAAGTCAGCCTGAAGCATGTGAAGGTGATGGTGGCATTTGTTGTGGTACCCTCTGAAATTCAGACAAGTTGTGGGATCCTGCTGGGCACCGATTTTTTGACAACAAATCGTTTGGAAGTTTGTGTGTCGCAGCGGAGAATTACTAAATACTTTCCTGGAGGTTCAGCTGTGGACTTCCATGTAGATCAAGAGGGAAATCTGTCAACCTCAGTGCGAGGAGTACGCTGTGTTGCTACCTCTTCAGTTGATGTTTCTCCGGGTGAGTTGCAAAGTGTGCCGGTTTCTCTTGATGCTCCTGCTGATGCCATGTCTTCAGTGAATTTGGCTTCCCTTCTTTTGGTGGAGCAGGCGCAACATTATGCAGCAGTATCTACAATGAGTGGATTGTTAGAGCCTAACTTGATGCATGTACTTGTAGCCAATTATGGACCTAAAAAGGTGACCGTAAAGAAAGGATGCCATCTGGGGCAAGTCTCATCGGTGGCTGAGGTGGAGATTGATGAGCCAGCTGCGGTCTCTCAGGTGAACCAAGTTGAAACCATGGTTGACCTGGCACACCTCGATACGTCTGCTCGTCAGAAGGTGATTGACGTTATCAAGTTAGTGCCTTCCGTTTTAAGTGATGGCCGTGAGGAAATTGGATTGGCAGCTGTTAGCGCCCATGAAATAAAATTGTATGATGAAACACCCATCTATCAGCGACCCAGGAGATTTCCAGAGCCTATTGCCCGAGAAATTGAGGATCACTGTAAGGAATTGCATCGGTTAGATGTAATTGAGCCTAGCATGTCAGAATGGTCTTCACCGGTGGTGCCCATCAGGAAAAAGGATGGTACGCTTCGTCTTTGTGTCGACTACAGGCAACTAAACAAGGTCACGAAACCTGATCGGTATCCTCTCCCTAACTTGGTGGATGCGGTGTACAGCCTCAAGGGGAATAAGTTCTTCACCACGCTTGATTTGGTGCGGGGATATTACCAGGTCCCTATACATCCAGACTCAAGGAACTACACGGCATTTTCGACACCTCACTCCCATTGGCATTTCAAGCGATTAAGCTTTGGACTGAAGAACGCACCAGCTTCTTTTCAGCGAGAGATGCAGGCAGTGCTGCGTGAGTTTCCCTGGTCAAAAGTGGTTACATATATTGATGACATTTTAATAATGGAAGAAACCTTGGAACGCCATCTTTCTCTGCTTAGAGAAGTACTCAATACACTAGCGCAACATGGTATTAAGATTAAGGCTAGTAAGTGTAATTGGGTGCATTCTTCTGTTGAGTTCCTGGGACACATAATAAGTGGCACAGGATTGCGGAAGTCTCCTGCATATATTGAGAAAGTACGGCAGTTCCCACGCCCAGAAAAGTTGGGTCAATTGCAAGAGTTCCTCGGCTTGATCAACTTCCAGCGGAAATTTATCCCGAACTGTTCCTCCATCCAAAAGTGTTTGTCCAGCTTGACTGGGGGAAGGAAAAATGCAATCATTGACTGGACAGAGGAACGAGTGAAGGCTTTTGAAGATTTGAAGGCAGCTATGCAGCAAGAAATTGAGCTAGCCTATCCGGATTATTCTGATTCAGCGGCAAAGTTGGTTCTGTCTGTGGATGCTTCTGGAGTGGGTGCAGGAGCCTGCCTATCACAGGTTCAAGATGGTCGTGAAATTCCCATTGCATTTGCATCAATGAGCTTTAATGCTGCTGAACAGAGATATTCGACCCTCGAGCGGGAACTGTCCGCGCTGCGATGGGCAGTCAAGTCCTTGAAAGCTTTTCTCTATGGAGTGGAATTCATTATCCGGACAGATCATCAACCCCTAGTATATTTGCACAATATGAAGCTGGTCGATAGTCGGTTAGCCCGTACTCTGGAGGATTTGAGTGATTTTAGTTTCATCATCGAATATGTGCCTGGTGAGAACAATGTTATCGCTGATGGATTGTCGAGGCTTCCTGTGGAACAACAACCGGGTGTTCCTGAGGAGGGGTGTTTACCCAAAGGGTTGGTGATTGATGGGTCTCCTACGGCTGGTGGGGGCAACTCTCTGTTTGTGAGCTTGCTCACAGCCTTGGCTCATAACACCAATGCCGCCTTGCCAGCATCGCATCAGGATTTACGCCGGCAATTGGTTGATGAGTTGTTGAAACATCCTCATGACTATGGCTATACCAAGTTGACTGGAGGTGTTCGCCAAAAACTAAAGCTGATGAGACATGGTGGGCAGTTTCCATGCATGGAAGTACTGATAGCATTTAGTTTTCTGTATCGTTTTGTAGTACTCGTGTACTTTTGGAACGATCAACCGGTTGTGTACCGACATGCTGACCTAGGGAGGGAAAATTGTCGCGGAGTAATATACCTACAATGTCTGGCTGGTATACACTTCAACCCTCTACGAGCAACGTGCGGATTCAGGTGCCCTGAAGAATATATGTGGCAGCCTACTTGTGGTCGCTCTCTAGACCGTCATCAGAAAAATGAAACTGTTGTGGATTCCTCGGGGCCTATTTCCAACTACGTTTCTGCCACCGAGTGTTCTGAGTGTGAGAATTCTGAACATCCGCGAGTGAAGCTCCAAATAGCTGGAGATGCTCTCTGCGCTATTATTGACACAGGTGCAGAAGTGAGTCTTGTGCGTTATTCCATTTTCCAACGTTGTCAGGTTCCCTTGGAAATACCAGAAGGGTTGAGAAGAATTGAAGGATATACCTGCGACCGTAGTTATGTGATTGGAATCGTGCATTTGACAGTTGCAATTGATGATTTAGAGATAAAGTCACAGCGATTTGCTGTCGTGGATGACAGTCTTATTCCTCATTGTTTCTTGCTTGGTGCAGACTTTTTGGAGCGTAATCGGTTGGCTGTTGATTTTGCTGCTGGTCGGCTACATCAAGTATCTGGAGCCGGAAGGTCGGCTAAGTTCTGCACGGTGACGACGCTGAACAAAGTACCAGTGATTCTTACAGTACACCTGGATGACGCTGCCAGTACCTCTGGTTTGGAGCACAGCAATGAGCCGTTTCCTTTTATGGCCAAGAGGAATCCAAGATGGATTGAGGCAGTTCAGACTGACCGTGAGATAAAGGAACTAAGAAGAGTCTTGGTTGAGAAAACTCCTGTAAATGATTGGCCTCAGAAATTGGCAGAATTTCGCAGGTACTCGGATGCAATAAGCATTAGGAATAACATCCTGGTGCATAGAGGGGAACTTCCTGTTTGTGTTGTTCCACTAGGTTCTCTCATTGGGCTTGTTACAGCAACGCACGATAGCATGGCGCATATCGGCAGGACTAAACTCTTGGCATTAATGAAGCAGAGTGTGTGGCATCCGCGCTTAAATCGTGTAGTGGAGGATGTGTGTGCTTCGTGTCCTCAGTGCCAGCGTTATAAAGTGTCAGCGCAACGGACAAGACCACCAACGTTGAAGTTGCAAGTCCTCCATCCTTTTGATTTGGTTGCAGTGGATTTGCTCCAGCTGCCGAGAACTAGTCAGGGAAATGTGGCATGCCTGGTTGCCATTGACCATTTTTCGAAGTGGTTAAGTGTTGTGCCCTTGAGGAGTAAAACTGCCTCCTCAGTAAATGAAGCTTTCTTTCATCGGATGCTGCCTTCGTTCCTAAGGAGACCTGACAGGGTTTTGTCAGATAATGGACCAGAGTTTCGGAGTATCTTATTTACCAAGAAATTGGAGTCCTTTGGAATCAAGCATATAACCACAACTCCGTACCAACCTGCCAGTAATGGGTGTGTGGAAAGAGCAAATCGTACCTTGCTTGGGATTCTACGGAATATGTCAACTTCAGCCCTGTGGGACGAGGAACTTGCAAGAGGTGTTATGATTTACAATAATTCACTTCATTCGGCCCTTGACATGTCACCTGCTGAATATCTGTTGACCAAGGAACATAGGGTGTTGGATACGCCTTTGGTGTCGGAAGAGACACTGTTCTGGTCTGCTGGCCATCCAAGTTTTAAGCCCTTCAAAGTTGGTGATTTGGTGCGAAAAAAGGCTGTTAGAACTAATCACTGTGTTGCTAATAAGTTTCAGCCACGGTTTGATGGGCCTTACGAGATTTTAGTGGTGAACGAGAATTGTGTCACTTATAAAATCAGGAGGGTAAGTGATGAGGAAGTAGTTCCTGCTCATCATAGCCAACTTGCATTGTGGAAGGAAGCCCCTCCTTATCTTCAACAGGATGTGCCAAATGAGGAATGCCCTGTTACTGCAACACAATGGGAAAGTTCATCTGTTGGGTCTCTGTTTGACAGTGATTCTGACGGTAGCTCGACTAGTTCTGAAATATCATCACTGTCCAGTTTCTCGGGATTTCTTCCGGCTACTGAAATACGGTCGATGACCATGGATGAGTCCCCACCTTGTGAGCTAAAATCTGCTAAGTATGAAGGAACCGGACCTGAACAGCTGAATTATGTGGTCCCATACTTTGACATGGGTGCTCCAGTGAATAAGAGTAAGCCATCCAACAATGCGTGCCATGAAATTGGCTCAAGTGACCGTCAGTCCCCAGGGTTACCCTCTTGGGTTGTTTTGCCTGTTCAGGGCGAGACCTGGGACATGTCATCTGTATCGTGTGCTGACAAGACGCAACAGCCTGAGTCTGGACCAAGAGAAAAGATTTACTTGCAGATAGCTGAGTTTGTGAAGAACTACATTATTGACATTTTGAATGGAGCTCTGGACAAGGTTGCGGAGGGTATCCGAGGACATCTTGCATCAGAGGATCTTTCATTTTCTGGATTTCTTCCTGCTCTGAAGTCGGCTGAATCATCATTTTCAACCCAGCGGTCAGCTCCCTATGCTGATGATGCGGATAGAGTCATTGAGAGTGATGTTAATCATTGTGAAATGAGTAGTGATAGCGTTTTTACTTCTGCTCCAGGTGCTGTAGCATTTAATTCTAGCACTCTTACACGGAGAACAAGATCACAAGGAGTTGCTCCTGATTTACCGCATGTGATGAATGTACCTATTGAATATAAACAAAAATAGTTCTTAGCCTGCACTTTTCATTGGAGAGAACTTTATTTGATTGGTTGGTTGTAGTGGTAAAGCATTGGGCATGTGATGGAGTGCACTGGAGGGGGGGTATGTAAAAGGACGTCAAAACCTAGCTGCTGGAAATGAGGTTAGCTCATAGGGGAATTGACGCTCCCCCAGCTCCAAGTCAGTTCTGTGCAGCTTTCAATGCGTCACACTTGAGTTTTCCTTGGTGACTGCTGGATCGAGCAGCTTGTAGTAAATTATTTATTGAGTGCCCTCCATCACTTGTGCTCCGTGTTTTGCAGGTTGAGCAGGCCATGTATTAAGCTCAGTGTATTGTAAAAGGTTAAATCGTGTCGGCGTTTTCATTTCATGGTGAGTTGATTGTGGAAAGGTGAAATTTTAAATGATATGTGAAACTTAAGTGGTATATTGTAATAAAAATGGTTTTTAAACATGCCTGTTGTATACGTTCTGTTATGAGTTGTTCTAGCCAACTGTGGTCGATCTTTGAAGTATAAATTATGGTATTGAGTGATAAGGTTATTATATCAAGGTTAATTGTTTTCAGAGAGCTCCGAGAGCTTGTACCCGTACCCCGGTTGTGTGGATTTTGGCTTGTTACTTACGATCCCTTATTTTAATCTATTTTGTTTTTAAACCTCCTGTTATGATTTTGAAATAAAGTTTAATAAATAATTAACCTAGCAAAATCATTGGAGGCATGGGATGGCTATAAGGGGAGTTGGGAGGCCATCATTATTATCCTTGTATTAAGTACCCTAGCAAACTTTCCCTCATAAAAAATATCCTAGTAGGTGACGTACCATTACACCGCTTTCATCATTCTTTCAGAAAATAGGCTCCACCTAAGGTCACCTCTAAAGGCTCTAATGGCTTCTGTAGCTGTCCATTTTGGAGCACCCAATGCTAACCGTCCTACCTTATTTTGTATTACATCCAGCTTTTCAAGATCACTTCCATTCCAGGCAAGAGCACTCATACCATACATGACACTAGGTACAGCAACATACTTCCACATTCCTCTCACACATTCATACTTGTTTGCTCTGTATCTGGCCACGCTACTTAATCGTCCACTCCACTGCATAGCTTTTGCCACTTTCTCACCCTTAGTTCTAGTGCATCCATCTTCACTTATCATACAACATAGATATTTGTATTCTTTTGTTCTACCTATTCTGATTTCTCCAATATTCCACAGTCTGTCTCTATCAGTCTCATCACTATTTATAACTATAACCTTGCTTTTGTCGGCACCAAAGTTCAACTTAAAATCTGTACTATATCCGTTCACAATGTCAAGCATCCTTTGCAGTTCATATCCACATCCACTAACCACAACCACATCATCAGCATACAACAAACAGCTCAGTCTCTCATTACCAACTTTCAGTCCTAAACCACTCCTTCTCAGTCGAACTGCTAATTCTTCTGTGTACAATCCAAACAACAGGGGAGACAGAGTACAGCCCTATCTCACTCCTCTAACACTCCACACTTGCCCTGTTTCCAAATTTCCTAACCTGTATATAGCACTTGTGTTCTCATACAGACTTTGTACAATTTTTACTATTTTTCTGCTAAACCCAACTTTTCTCAAAACTTCAAAGAGCCTAACCCGATCCACTCTGTCATACGCTTTTTCAATATCCAGGAATGCTGAATACACCTTCTTATCATCCTTTCTCATTCGCTCAATTATTTCACTCACTACAAACAGATCATCTTCCCCACGTCTATCTTGCCTAAATCCATTCTGTTCTTCACCTAGGACTCCTAATTCCTCAACTAAATTTTTCATTCTCTCATTCAAAATACCACAAAGTATCTTATATACAGTGTCACCCAGTGCAATTGTTCTGTAATTTTTAAGTTCTTTCATTCTCTTATGTCTACCCTTATGCAACAGAACTACATTACACTTGTTCCAGTCATCCAGTACTCTTTCACTCTTCCATATCTCATCAAATAAACATTTCAACATACTGACCACACTCTCTCCTCCACATTTATAGAACTCATATGGGATCTTATCAGGGCCACATGCCTTTCCATTTTTCACTTTCTTCAAAAAACTTACAATCTCTTCACAAGTGATTTCGTCTTCCATTTGCAGTTCACGTTCAGCAATCAGAAAATTTATAGGTACATCATCTGTAACCTGCTCATTCATTCCACCAATGTCCTCCCAGTATTCTTCAACTGCTGTCACCATTTGCATCCTATCTTGCACACTGCAATCATTAACTACTAATTCATCAACTTGAACTTCACTACTTCTATCATTACCTTGTATAAACTTATACCAATCTTTTTATTCCATCCGGACCTTTCTTTCTTAGATTTTCAACTTGGTGTCTCTCCTCTGTAACTCTCGCCTCATTAATTCTTCTCCTTACTTTCTTCTGCTGGTCCTTGTACTCATTCCATGCACTCTGCCATTCATCCTCAGTAATTCTGTTTCTTTCATACATTTTCCTCATACTGCGTTGTTTCTTATTTAAAGTCTTTCTTCTCATTCGTTCTTCCTTTGGTCAATATTGAATATAAATTTGTCAACAAATTTCATAATTTTGTAGGTACAGATGGGTAACATAGTTGGTTTTAAGACGTTTTACATGAATGACAACGTACCCGGAAATGCTTAGTTTTTGAGTTATTTAAGTTTGAAGTTATACAAACGGCGCTCCTGAATGGCCTTGTTTGCGCAAAAACAGTCATTGTTTTTGCAATGAAAACGGAAGCTAACCTCTATTACAAATGTAAAGAGGTTGGGTCGTGAGGGGTAGCCACAGTTCTTTTAGTGAAAATTATAAATAAAGGTTTCTAGTGACGTTTGTTGACATCGATAGGAAAATGGCTGCCGCCATGGGCGCCGCCATCTTTGTGCCGATGTAAACAAAATTGCGATCGTCATCCTAACGGGTGGGCTAGAAGCTTTATTTATACTTTTTCCTAAAAGAACTGTGGCTACCCCTCACAACCCAACCTCTTTACGTTTGTAATAGGGGGGTTAGCTTCCATTATTGATTAAAATATGCTAGCCGCGCGCGCTTCCATGGCGAGCACAAGCCAGCTTCTTAGTTGAATAATTCGAAAATAATGCATCGCCAGGCAGAATGTCATTCTTGTAAAACGTCTTATAATCAACTATATTACCCATCTATACCAACAAAATTATGAAATTCGTTGACAACTTTATATTCGGTCAATATTGAATATAATGTTGTCAACAAATTTCATAATTTCGTAGGTATAGATAGGTAATATAGTCGATTTTAAGACGTTTTACATGAATGACAATGTGCCCGGAAATTCTTATTTTTGGAGATATTTAACTTTGAAGTTATAAAAACGTCGTTTATAAAATTGAAAAAACGGAGAGGTAAATAAGCAGAAACCCGGTTCTGACATAACAATAGGTAAGGTTAGGTTTGTTAAGTTAATTTAGTAAAGTATCCTAACCTGAGTAAGCCTAAAATATCTTAATTTAACTCAACTATACCGAGGCCGATGACTCCCGCCAAAAAACTTGCCGTGGTCCGCGTCCGCAAAACGCCGGAAGAGCCATATCAAACTGCCGTTGCTGCTATTCATACCTGGCGTTGTTTATCCTATATCTCCTAAACTAAGCATTTCCGGGCACAGTGTCAGTGTAAAACGTCTTAAAATCGACTATATTACCTATCTATACCTACAAAATTATGAAATTGGTTGACAACATTATATTCAATATTGACCTTATATTCAATATTGACCCTTCCTTTACCTCACTTGTAAACCACCTGGCATTCCTTGTCCCTTTCCTACATTTTATTCTACCAATCTTTGGCTCTGCCACATCATACAAGGTTCTTGCAATCTCACCATTTAGGTCTTTTAACTACATTTTCACAACTGTTCCAGTTATACCTACTCAATTCATTCTTAAATTCTTCCCAGTTTGCCTTTTTTAACTGCCAACTTTCTTTTACACTACTGACCTTCTGCATTGACTCCTTTCTACCCCAGTTATATTCAAGCACAAGCATTTTATGGTCACTATCAATATCAAAATCATCTTCATCTACAAACATTTCATTGATACACTCTCTTGCTCTACTATTCACAATCATATAGTCAATTGCAGTTTTCCATTCCCTGCTTTGCCATGTATGCAAGCCATTTCCTATTGCAACATTCAGGTTTTCAAGTTCATTCTCATCACAAAAATCTATCAATTTTTGTCCATTTGCATTCACCGGCTCACCAAGTATACCAACATGGCCATTCATGTCACCCATCACAATCAGAGGGCACCTGCAGTGTTCTCGTACAATCCTTGTTAATATTTCATACTTTTTTACATTCTCTTAATGAGCTAAAAACCCATCAGTTGTCATATAACATACAATCACAACAATACATTCTCTGCATGCATTCTTTCACACTTAATTGCTAACAAATCTTCACTTTCAGGTTCAATCAGGCTATCGGCCCTCAATTTCAAGTTTAAGCAATTCAATTTTTCATCAACTTGAAGCAAAGAAGTGTTAAGACACAACACAGCACTGGTGAGACTACGATCTAGCTTCAAATGATTAAAACAAGTTCCACAAAATATAATTTTCAAGTAAGCTCACACAAGATTGTGGACTTTCCGACCAGGTGCGAACTCAGATAAGCGGATAAGTTGCATCAGGGAAAATGTTTCGGTGTACGCGTCAAGGTTGACAGATGAATCATTCAGCTCGAGGTCACGTTGTACAAAAAACGATGGCCAAAATGGCCCACACAAAACTTAATGACTTTTTTTCATTTAAAAACCACACTACTAATAAGCTTTGTACTCCCTTTTACAATATTACAATGAGAGCACTTCCTATAGATGTTGCAGATCTTTTGTTTCTCGAATCGTGCGACGTTTTTTAAAATTGCCAATTTTGAATGAATTGGCCATGAAATGGCCAACCTGACAATCCATGACTACTTCTCGTGGTCTTGCAATAATTTTCCGGTCAGTTCGATCGTACAACATCAAATAAAAAACGTCCAACTTTTTCCGTAGCGACAATGAACAAACACACTAGATGATTGCGGTTGAAATGCGTATAATTTCTTTACCTTTTTAAAGAAATTTTTGATCAACTAAGCTTGTCGCGTCTTACAAGACGCGAATTTTGACAATTTAAAGGCCCTTTTACACTGACGGTGTCTTCGCGCTCCACACCGTCGCTCCATCCCGCCAGCCAAATAAGCTCCGCCCACAGCAGAGCAAAATGACCCTTATTGCCACGCACTCGGTAAGGAGCGGCAATATTCTGCATGCTAAATATTGGCGGTGTGCACTGCCGGTCAACAGCATTCAGTTTCTCTTGAGACCATAGAGAGCATGTGTTTGTTTGGATCTGACCGAGGGGTATAGCCAGTCCTCACAAAACCTCGACAAGCATCTGGGAAAAATTATGAGAGGGATAATAAAGCACTTTTGGACTCAGCTTTAGTGAATGGTTTTATTTGAAGGAGCCGGGAAGATCCCGAGACTTGATCCTGCGGATCGCCGAGACTTGATCCTGCAGATCTTGACTGAAGATACTTCGCAGTCCTGGGGCAGTCGCTCCGGCCGGTGGACGAGGTTTTAAGTGTATTGTTTTCAGAATATTCAATTTAATGAGGGCAATTTTTAAACAAGCACAACAATCGGTGCGTTGCTCTTTATGTGGGCAAAGCCTGCTTAATTTTGGAGCAGGTGAGTTTGATCACAGGTGCCGAGCCTGATGGCGATGATGACTCTTCGTTTGAATAGTAATTAAGATCCAGGCACGCTGAATTCGGCAAATGAGAGGATAATTCAATTGTGCCCGTAATTTTAGGCAGTAGAGAATTAAGGCCCGTAATTAGAGAATATATTAGGCTAAAGGCCCAGAACATAGCCAAATCTAATCCAAGTAGAGAGTCCCAAAAGCGGCCCAGGGAGAATGTTGTAAGTGGTGTGTGTGATGACGTTGAGGTCCTGCAAGGAGTCCAAAAGCTGGATGAACAGTCCAAGGAGACATCAAGGAAACACCACTGACAGTCCACACATCGTAAAATAATAAAACTCCCACACGGCAGAATTCGAGAATTCCTACAGATTTGACTCTAGTTAATTTCATCAGTTCTCAAGCTCAAAAGTAGAGAAATAGGGCAGAATCAATTAAGAAAACTCTTATACAGCTGCTCCTGCTTTAAATACAAGGCAGAAAATTTAAGAATTTTTTTAGTAATACTGGTGATTATCTAAGAGCAAAATCGGGGATCAAATCCCTGGAACCATTTAAAAACACATGACTTAACAAGACATGGTTCAAGAAGCAGAAGAAAAGAATTACAGCAATTAAGAATTTCATATAAAGAGAATTAATGCTTCTTTAAGTACTCTAGGACGTCTCTATAACTGTACAAGAAATAACAGAGAAAAATTCTCAGGTTTCATTGATATAAATCCTACTAAAATCACGGATAAATATCAGTTGCAATTAATAAATGGTAAGGAGTAATAATCCAACAGTAAGAAAAGGAAACACTAAACGTTTTTGTTTGCACAGAAAGGAAATGTGCGCGAGATGAAACATGAAGATCAGTGCGGCGAATAAGCCGGCGGCTCTACACGGCGGCACTCGACAAGCCGCCGGCATAATTTGTGCGCACTCGCGAAAGGCAAATGGTAGTGGGTATTTTTGTCACAAGAATGAACAGAATGAAATTAAATTGTTATTGAAATGATTTAAATTGAAATAAGTGCGATTAAACGCAAGGTTCAAGGAGTATGAGCTATAAAAGACGACTCAAAACTTTAGCAAGCATAGACATGAATAACCTTCGTAATTCGTACACATACGAGATTATTAGGAGACGTCTTTAATTATTATTTCGCGTTGAAACATTATTTAAGAGAAACTACTGCAAGTACGCCTTGTAAAAAAAAGATGATACTATTATAACACATGCTTATAGTGCAGTTATGGTCACGGAGTAGTGACGGAAAACGGCAGTATCTGCTCCGCCATTGAAAACAACAAAGACACACTATCGACAACGAACGCCGGCGATTTAGCCGCGTGCGTCCACGGGTCAGTTTGTGAGTAATTTTCGATATGATACTGGCAACCACAATATAAGTTTTGCCGTAAGGAAAAAACAATGACGTTAGCTGAATATCTAGTATGAAATTTCAACACGTGAATTTGGAAATGACACGCAATGTTCACTCTATATCACCGAGTTAGCACTCTAGATAACACATGCTAGTCTAAGAATCTTAACACTATTTGAGAGTTTATGCCTACTTCACGACACTGAGCAGTTCTTTACGTTTAACACAATCACACGAAAAAGAAATACATGGTACATATACTTTACCCGGTGTTTTTCTATTCTAAGCCTAAATTTCACTTGCACTTACAAGATGATGTTCGCACGCTAAAGCCACAAGCAAGAGTGAGCCAGTTCAAGTGACGCTCTCCGATGTTGCCGTATCGGGCTGCTTTAAACTCGAAATGTCGATTGATTATTTGATCTCTCATGTATTTACACAAAAACTTCAATGATTACGAATTAGAAGTAGAACATAATTAATAATAAATTATAGTAAGATTTTTAATGCTAATGATTAATTTTATTTAAAGTGCGAATGGGAAAATTCATAATTCTCACGCTTTGTAGCGATATGCTACATTACCCCCCAAGGCGCAGACCGAAAGGTCCACCCGCTGCAATCATTTGTAGCGGGACGGAGGTCTAACTACGCGACCCTGCCGGGTTCGGCAGGTGGAAAATGTTACTGAGCGGGGAAGTTTCACCAAACTGGTCTGCAAATTTAGATCGGCAAGAGTTCTAGGAACACGAGTCACTGCAGCGGGCTCGTCTGGTCTATCCAGACTTGTCGCTGTTTCAGTAAGAGGGCTAGAATTAGAATCTACGACAGGCTTAGAGATAGGGTTTGAATATACAGGCACATAGAAAGGATTACACTCAAGTTGACTAGGCAATAATGCAGCCAACTGAGGAAGCTGAGATGATAGATATGAACGAGTCTCAGTGGAAGGGGAATTCTGTGGAGAGAATGATGGTTTAGCAGTCACACTATGATCGGAAGTGTACGCGACTTTTAATCGATCAATGCTCACGGGGTCGTGTGAACCCGATCTTTCCAGGACAAAATACTTGGGCGTGCGTTTGATTATTTTGAATGGGCCATCATAGGGGCGCGTGAGTGTAGGTTTGATGGCGTCGTTTCGGACGTACACATGTGTGCAGTCCTGCAAGGCAGGATCCAGTTTGTCCTCAGTCTGAGGCATTCGCGGAGCCACATACTTGATCTGGCGCATGCAATCTTTTAGGCAGGTTACATATGCAGAACGGTCAGCGGATGAAAATTCAGGCAAAGGTTTTGGGTCGACAATGTCGCCGGGGAGACGGAGTGTTTGACCATATAGCATCTCTGCTGCTGTGCACTGCTGATCTTGTCGGTACAGATTGCGAATGCTCAACAATACTATTATAGATTGGATACCCCTACACTAGAGCACAGCAAGGGTTCCACATAGACATAGACACAACATAGTAATAGACATCAAGTTAGGTAAAATAGTTTACTCACCTCTTGGATACCTTACAACATAGATACTCAGATACCAGAATGTGGTTAGCGAGAGCAGAGCGGAGATAGAAAGGAATATATATAGAATAGGGTAGCATAGAATTAGTACATTAGTTTAGAAATTAAGAAATTAGATACCAACCACAGTAGGTAATATTATGTACACACTCGGTCAACATTTACTTGTTGTTGACCCCGAGGCCAATCGCAGACTGACTCGCGAGTGTTGCCCTATCGAGCGTTGCCAACTTTCGGTCTCTCTAACTAGAACTTACAGTACTCGCTATATTACACCCCTCCCTCCTTAATTAGAAACCCCTCCCTGTATCCCCAGTCCCCTTATTCAATATAGTCAATCCTAAAGGTCCATTCTCACCGCAGGCTTCCGAGCCCGGGTAGACCTGCGTGAGATGCTAGCACTTGGAGGCTCGTTCAGCCTAGCCTCCTGGGTGGGAATCGGGTACTCAGGTGTTTCGGAGTCAGGTTCATTGGTCGGAGGTGGTGGGTATGAATTTTGAGCGGGTTGTGGAAACACGAGGGTTTCCTCCGTAGGTTGTTCCAAGGGTTCAGGGATGGTGTTCGAGCAGGTAATAACTTGGTCCTGGTGTCGACGAACGACCTCTCCCCCCTTCAGTTGGCACTTGTAGGATACCGGGCCTGTTTTCTCAATGGTGGTAGCAGGGGTCCATTTTGGGGAACCCGGCGTGTATTGACGGACCATCACAGGAGACTCCGGCGGAATATCAACCGCGCGAGACCCTGGGTGGTATCTTTTCTGAGCGTCCTGGCATTGAGCAACTTTGGACGCGATTGCTTCTGACGGCCAAAGCAGATCAAGACGAGAGCGAACTTTTCTGCCTAACATCAGTTCGGCGGGCGTAACACCTGTTGTCGTGTGGGGTGTCAGCCGATAGTTGAACAGAAACCTGTCTTGTGCTAGGCGTAGGGGTTCCGTTGACTTTCGTATATTCTTCTTGAAAGTTTGTACCATGCGCTCTGCCAGTCCATTAGTTGAAGGGTGGTATGGTGCGCTCGTAATATGTCGCATACCACATGCCTTCACAAATTCTTGGAACTCGGCCGATGTGAAACACGTTGCATTGTCAGAAACAATTGTTACTGGAAATCCAAATGTCGCAAAAGTGTGTTTCAGGCACGAGATCGTTTCGCTAGAGGTTGTAGTAGATGTGGGAAAAATTTCAACCCACTTAGAGTGTGCATCCACGATCACTAGATAGTATTTTCCATCCATTGGGCCCGCGTAGTCAATGTGTATGCGATGCCAAGGCTTCGCAGGCCATTCCCACGGATGGAGTTCAGCTTTCGTCGGTGCGGCTCGAGTGCTCAGGCACTCGCTGCATGACTTAGTTGTTTCTTCTAGGTCTTTATCCAGAAGGGGCCACCACACGTAGCTGCGAGCTAACTCCTTCATCCTGGATGATCCAGCATGACCAGAGTGAAGTTCATCCACAATGGCTTGTCTGAGGGCTTGGGGTACAATAATTCTTGCTCCCCAGAGCACACAGCCATTTTGTGTGGACAATTCGTCCCGCCTCCTGGTATACGGAGCGAGATCAGGGTCACCAATTACCGTCGAAGGCCAGCCTACTTGGCAGTATTTGTACACCTATGAAAGTACTAGGTCCCTTAGGGTGCCGTCGCAGATGTGGGTGCTGGTGACTGGAGCTGACTCGAGGAAATTCACTAAGGACGTCCATTCCGCAGGAATAGGTGTGGCTTCCTCGGGAGTTGTCAAAGGTAGACGACTGAGAGCATCAGCTGTGCCCAACAGCACGCCGGACCGGTGACGCAAGGTGAACTTGTAGGACTGCAGTAGTAAAGCCCACCTTTGAATGCGCCCGGATGCCATCGGAGGAATGCTTCTACCCGGATCAAATAGTCCTAACAAAGGTTTGTGGTCCGTAACCACAGTGAAATCCTGTCCCCACAGGTAGCAATGAAATTTTCGAAGTGCGAACACCATAGCTAGGGCTTCTTTTTCAGTTTGAGAGTAGTTGCGTTCTGTTGCTGTTAGAGTTCGGGAGGCAAAATAGGCGGGGCGTTCAATCCCATCAATAAGGTGACACAGCACCGCTCCCACACCATACGCACTACTGTCAGCCACTACCACTATGGGTTTCTGAGGGTCAAAGTGGACTAGAGTCTGAGAGTCCAGGAGGGCTTGTTTAGATTTCTGGAAGGCTCTCTCCTGACTTGCATCCCATTTCCAAGGGGTTTTGTCTCTCAGTAAGGTATTTAGGGGCTCCAGCATAGTTGCAGATGATTTTAGAAATTTCCTATAGAAATTTAGCAGCCCACGGTAGGCTCTCAGTTGAGTTACATTAGTAGGAGCTGGTGCATTCTGGATTGCTGCTACCTTCTCTGCAGTGGGGTGCAACCCATCCTTGTCAATTTGGTATCCAAGGTAGGATACCTGTGGCACTCCAATTTGGCATTTATCCATTTTCAGTTTAAGTCCTGCCTCCTGTAGTTAAGATAAGACGTGATAGAGACGCTTGTTGTGCTCTTGCTCATTAGTGGCACTCACCAGGACGTCATCCAGGTAGCAGAACACTCCTGGGAGGCCCTGCAATAGTCCTTCCATGGCACGCTGGAAGATTCCAGGTGCGGACGCAATTCCAAAACTGAGACGGTTGTAGGCAAATAAACCTCTGTGGGTGTTTATTACCGTGAGTTCCTTGGAGTCTTCATCCAAGGGTAGTTGGGCGTATGCCTGAGACATATCTAGCTTGGAGTATATAACTCCTCCTGCTAACCCGCTGAATAGATCTTCCACTCTGGGTATAGGGTAGGTATCAAGCCTAGTGGCTCTGTTGACTGTTAATTTGTAGTCCCCACAGATGCGGATGCTTTGATCAGCCTTGAGCACAGGGACGATCGCCGCTGCCCATCTCGAGTATTGTACAGGGGTGAGGATACCTTCCTGCACCAGTCTATCAAGTTCTGCCTCCACCTTAGGTCTCAGTGTGTAAGGCACGTTCCTGGCCTTACAAAACTTTGGTGGTACAGCTGGATCCACTTCTATTTTGAAATTCCTTCCCTTAAAGCAACCTAGACCTGGTTGAAAAAGGTCAGGGAATTTATTTGCTAACTCTTCAGGGCAGGTAGTCAATTTGTTGACATTATTTGATACTATAGTTAGCCCAAGGGAATCAATCAGGTCCCTACCCAGCAAAGCTGGCCCCTCCCTGTCTACGATCACAATAGTTGCTAGTTGAGGAACCATATTACCAGATTCACGCTGGATGTTAGCTCTAATCTCTCCGCAAACTACTAGCTCCGCTCCCCCATAAGTCCTAAGCTTAACATCAGAAAGTCTCAGCTCGGGTCTGGACTTGGCTGGTATTTTAGAGTAGGTGGCCATTGAAAGGATAGACCTGGCAGCACCTGTATCTACTTCCATCTCTAATGGCACACCATTTAGTAACAATTTTATTTTGATTGGGGGTTTCATTTCCTCGGCTATTGAGAAAATCTCTCCATAACAGCCTAGATTAGCAACTGGATAGTCTGCACAGGCTGCATTGTTAGTTCTATTAGGGTTAGGGTGGTGTTCCCTCCCCCTTTTCTCATGCATAGCATGCACAAAATTATTTTTGTTGTCTCTAGCAGAATTTTGCTTTTTCAATTTAAAGCAACACTTCTTAAGATGGCCTTTTTGGCCACAACCATGACAAACACTGTCTTTATAGGGGCAATCTCTACGCCAGTGCAGATTACCACAGCCGCTGCATGCTGATTTGGGGCTAGCTTGAGCCTGAGTTTTGCCCTGAGGCTTAATAGCAGTTTGCTTTACTCTATGCTGGCCCACATTTAGTATGGAATTAGGTTGCCTTAACACAACCGTCTCCCTCAGTTAAGTTTCTTTGGCAGTTGCCAGATCCACGGCTTTTTTCCATGTGAGGTCATTTTCATTGAGCAAACAATTTTGAACATCATTACTGGCCACACCCAGTATTAACCTATCTAGCAGAGTTTCTTCCAGAACTTCCTGTTTGAAATTACAGGTGTCTGAAAGGGCCTTTAAGCTAGCCACAAAATCAGCAATGCTCTCCCCTTGTTTCTGGTTCCGCTTATGGAACCTAAACCTTTCAAAGATCTGGTTGCGTGTCGGCTTAAAATGCCGTCTTAACGCTTCCATGATCTCCTCATAGGTAGCATCTAAAAGTCTTTTAGGTGATAGTAGGTCTTTGGTCAACCTAACAATTTTAGGACCCACCAGAGCAATAAATGTTTTAGCTTTATTTGAATCTTCCACTTTATTAATACTAAGGAAGCAGTTTAGCCTGACTTCATATTCTGGGAATTCTTCCTCTAAAGGATTGAATTCTCCCACTGAGCCTAGCATTGGCATTTTTACCCAGCTTTACAGCTAATTATCAGATATCTACCTGAAATAGTAGTAGCAACAATATCAGTTGCAAGAGTAGCCAATTCAAGAGGCTGTAATAATACACCTTGTTAAAAAAAATCAGAAATTTACAGCATCAATACTCTAGTCACTGAATAATAATATAAATTCTGAGTTCCTTCATTAGTCTAGCCTCTCCCAATAGTTCTACAAAAAATAATCCTCGTCGCCAGTATTATAGATTGGATACCCCTACACTAGAGCACAGCAAGGGTTCCACATAGACATAGACACAACATAGTAATAGACATCAAGTTAGGTAAAATAGTTTACTCACCTCTTGGATACCTTACAACATAGATACTCAGATACCAGAATGTGGTTAGCGAGAGCAGAGCGGAGATAGAAAGGAATGTATATAGAATAGGGTAGCATAGAATTAGTACATTAGTTTAGAAATTAAGAAGTTAGATACCAACCACAGTAGGTAATATTATGTACACACTCGGTCAACATTTACTTGTTGTTGACCCCGAGGCCAATCGCAGACTGACTCGCGAGTGTTGCCCTATCGAGCGTTGCCAACTTTCGGTCTCTCTAACTAGAACTTACAGTACTCGCTATATTACAAATACTAATGGAAGTCTGTCAGTCCAATCATTGCTGCAGTTCAGGCAACGTAATGCCGACTTTAAATCTCTGTGGACTCTCTCAATAAGTCCATTTGACTGTGGATGATAAGCAGTAGTGTTTACGTTTTCACACCCTAAAGCAGTGCTAAGCTCACTCCAGAATTTGGAGGTAAATTGTGATCCCCGGTCATGTGTGACCCTTAAGGGAACACCAAATCTAGAGATCCAGTTGGACATGAAAGCGCGCGCTACAGTCTCAGTTTGGATATCAGGAAGAGGAACAGCCTTAACCCAACGTGTGAACCTATCAATGATGGTCAACAAATAAGAATGACCGCGCGATAAAGGCAAAGGACCGACCAAATCTAGGTGTACAGAGTCGAACTTGTGACCTGTGAATGCAACTCTCTGCAGCGCTGCACGGTTGTGTTTCACCACTTTACTACTCTGACATGCATGGCAATTTTGCACAATTTGCTTGACCTCCTTACGCATCGCTGGCCAGACGTAACGATCAGAAATCAAACGCAATGTACGGTTAATACCAGGGTGTGAGAAGGAATGATAGTGGAGGACAGCTACTCTGCGGAGAGTCGCGGGAAGATACAAACGAGAGAGTCGCTCGGCATCACGGTACACGCCGTCAACCAAGGTTAACTTCAGAGAGGAAGTGTTAGAAGGTTTGAGAAGGTCCTGAAGTTCAGGATCCTCCTTCTGCGCGCTTTCAATGTTGCCGAAGGTGATTTCACCACTGGTTTGGACAGTGTTGATTCGGGAAAGACAGTCAGCGACAGTATTGTCCAACCCTTTTATGAAACGGATGTCAGTGGTAAACTGACTTATAAACGACAAATGTCGCGCTTCTCTCGGGGAATGTCTTTCAGAAGGCATCTTGATCGCTGAGGTCAGAGGTTTGTGATCTGTGTAGATCACAAACTCCCTCGCCTCTAGAGCATAGCGAAAGTGTCTCACAGACAAGTAGATAGCAAGAAGTTCCCTACCGAACGCGCTATAAGCACGCTCAGTGGGCGACAGCTTTTTGTAAAAGAAAGCAAGAGGAGAGATGTTAGTCCCTACTTGTTGTTGCAAAACAGCACCTACAGCAGTACTGGAAGCGTCCACTACTAGACTAAAATCAGCATTAGCAATAGGGTAGGATAATTCAGTCGCGGAAGCTAACTTGTGCTTGATTTCCCCAAAAGCTCTGCGCGCTTCTTCTGTCCATTTTACCTCAATGGATTTTCCTTTTCGTTTCGGTTCGAGGAGGTCAGACAAAGGCGCTAAAGTTTGGGCACAGTTGCGTATGAAACGATGATAGAAGTTAACAGAACCTAGGAACCTTCTTAGTTCCTTCTGGGTCTGTGGAAGAGGACAGTTTTTGATCACTTCTACTTTGGAAGGCAAAGGTTTTAGACCTAGGCTAGAGATTTCATGACCTAAGTAAATCAGTGATGGCTTTCCGAGCTCACATTTTGCAGGATTTACGAGGAGTCCATTGTCGGACAATCTTTGAAAGACGACCCTAAGATGGTCTTTGTGCAACTCCGGGGTTGTGGATGCCACTAGGATGTCGTCTAGATAGACGTAGGCGAAAGTGAGATCAGAGAAAATTTCAGCCATGTGCCTTTGGAACGTTTGAGGAGCGTTCCTCAAGCCATATGGCATCTTGAGGAACTCAAAGAGACCAAACGGAGTGATTACCGCGGTCTTCTCAATTGCGCTTTCCTCAAGTGGAATTTGATGGAAAGCGTGCTGCAAGTCAATTTTTGAGAAAATTTGTGCTCCCTCTAAATTTGCACTGAAATCATGAAGGTAAAGAATAGGGTAGCGATCAGGTAGAGTAACGGCGTTCAACCTGCGGAAATCCCCGCACGGTCTGAATTCACCGTTAGCCTTGGGTACTAGCAAAAGAGGGCTAGCCCAAGGGCTTTTGGAACTGCGGATAATGCCATTTTCGAGCATGCGCGCAAATTCTTTCTTGGCTAACGCCAATCGGTCAGGCGGCAATCGCCTTGCACGGGAGTAAACCAGCGGTCCCGTCGTCTCTATGAAGTGCTTTGTGCTGGTCTGCATTTTTGTAGAAACTAAGTTAGAATTTGTCAATGCAGGAAAATCTTTTAGTAATTGCTCAAACATGCACTCTTCCTTTAAGGCGATAGAGAAGGAATGCAAGACATTAGCTCTAGTTATGCTACAAGCGGGAATTGAGATATGTGTCTCCTCGTCCCTAATTCTACGGTTTTTAACATCTACAAGTATGCCAAACTTGGCTAGAAAATCAGCACCTATTATGGGCTCTTGTACTTCCGCGATCAGGAATGTGAAACGAAAGTTTCGCCTCAATCCCAGACTGCACTCTAGTACTCTTTCACCGTAACAAGGAATTGGCGTGCCGTTTACGGCGCGTAATGTCGCCAACAATGGATTGTTTTTGTCTTTCACCGTGGCTGGGATAATTGACACACTGGAGCCAGTGTCTATTAAAAATCGGTATTTGGTGACGGGATCGTGAATGGTCAAGAGGCGAGTAGTCTGGGAATGAGGCAACGCAGTACTCGCTACTATGCGTTGCTGTTGGCGTTTCCCGAAGTCATTTCGGTATAGCGAGGGCAAAAACGGGACCCGCACTTTCGTGCTTGGTCACCATACTTCGTGTGATACCAGCATAAATTGCTACTAGCATCACGAGAGCGCGACCGAAAGCGACGGTCTTGATTTGACCTATCATAAGATCTACCTCTATCAAAGCGTTGAGGAGGAGGAAAAGGATGATAGTTTGAGGGATAGTCATAAGGATAGTCGTAGGCATTTTGGTGGCTTTGGAATCTCCCTGGGCCTTGCTGAATGTGAGCAACACTCTGACCTAAATTGCAATTCTGTAAAGCTTGCTTTATCTCGGCGATGTCTTGCTGCATCTTATCTATTGTGGCTGCGGATTGATTCTGTGTATTTACGGGGCTAAAATTTGCAGCAGCTGCATTCAGGGACGCAACTTGCGGTGCTTGTGGCGAATTGATGTTGCGCATCACCGTCTCGGTGGACTCCGCTAGCTTTTCCAACGTTCGATCGGGGCCTGCTAGCGATAGAAATGGGCGCACATTCTGTGGAAGCTTAGTCATGAAAACTTCCTTCAGGAATCCCTCAGCTACGGCAACACCCGTAGCGAGTTTCCGCAGTTCTTTCACTAGCGAAGTGGGAGAGAAAGAGCTAGAGACAGATGGAATTGCTGAGGCGTCTACAAGAGAGCGAAATTTGTCCGCATCGGACATCTGCAACTTCTGCAGAATCTTTCTTTTTAAGGTGCCGTACGGATCAACGGCGGGAGGGCTTTCGAGCAATTGATTTGAATCATTCAACAATTTTGTGGGGGCTGCGGAAACAAGGGCGTAGAATTGATCAGTGTTATTAGTTACTTTATGATACCTAAACATTGCCTCACACTGTTGGAACCAGGTATGAGCGTCCTCCGGAATGAAAGGGGGGAGCCTAATGGGTTTTGTGGGGGCTCGATCTTCATTATCTGAGTCAGGCATGCTAGCAATCTCTTTAGGGATGCGCAATTAAGTTATCAGTGCCTATGACTTGGAATTAAGTGGCAAGGGTTTGCGTTATTTCTTTACCTACTCAATCATTCAGATAAAGTTGAAACAGAAGGAAAGGAAATATGAAATTGGAAACGAGAAAAAAAAATTTTATGCGGTATGCGGCAATTAGCGTAGGCACAAAAATAAAGCAGGTGAGAAAAATTATTTTTCTACCTACTCAATCGATCAAGAACGTTGAAGAAACGGAGGGAAAGAGAGAATGTAAACGCGAATTTTTACGGTAGTCAGAATAAACGTAATAAACGTAAGCACAGAAATAGGAAAAAAAATATATTTTTCCTACCTACTGAGGCACATAAAACAAAAGGACAGTATAGCGCTGAAAGAAAAAATTTTGTTAGAGCTGCTCAGAGAATCACCATTAACACGGTAAATCTAAGAAATTCTCAAAGACTACGACATGGGAAATCTATCACTACAATGATATACCAAAATTAACCTCTCTCACAACTTCCCAAACACTTATCGAGTTGAATAGAATTTTTTTAAGTTTTAAAGAAAGTTTTGGGGTTATTTTAACTGGGGTCTTCACCAGTGATTTTCATCTTTGGGGTCACCAGTGTTAGGATCTGGCCGAGGGGTATAGCCAGTCCTCACAAAACCTCGACAAGCATCTGGGAAAAATTATGAGAGGGATAATAAAGCACTTTTGGACTCAGCTTTAGTGAATGGTTTTATTTGAAGGAGCCGGGAAGATCCCGAGACTTGATCCTGCGGATCGCCGAGACTTGATCCTGCAGATCTTGACTGAAGATACTTCGCAGTCCTGGGGCAGTCGCTCCGGCCGGTGGACGAGGTTTTAAGTGTATTGTTTTCAGAATATTCAATTTACTGAGGGCAATTTTTAAACAAGCACAACAATCGGTGCGTTGCTCTTTATGTGGGCAAAGCCTGCTTAATTTTGGAGCAGGTGAGTTTGATCACAGGTGCCGAGCCTGATGGCGATGATGACTCTTCGCCATGACTCTTCTTGATGACTCTTTGAATAGTAATTAAGATCCAGGCACGCTGAATTCGGCAAATGAGAGGATAATTCAATTGTGCCCGTAATTTTAGGCAGTAGAGAATTAAGGCCCGTAATTAGAGAATATATTAGGCTAAAGGCCCAGAACATAGCCAAATCTAATCCAAGTAGAGAGTCCCAAAAGCGGCCCAGGGAGAATGTTGTAAGTGGTGTGTGTGATGACGTTGAGGTCCTGCAAGGAGTCCAAAAGCTGGATGAACAGTCCAAGGAGACATCAAGGAAACACCACTGACAGTCCACACATCGTAAAATAATAAAACTCCCACACGGCAGAATTCGAGAATTCCTACAGATTTGACTCTAGTTAATTTCATCAGTTCTCAAGCTCAAAAGTAGAGAAATAGGGCAGAATCAATTAAGAAAACTCTGATACAGCTGCTCCTGCTTTAAATACAAGGCAGAAAATTTAAGAATTTTTTTAGTAATACTGGTGATTATCTAAGAGCAAAATCGGGGATCAAATCCCTGAAACCATTTAAAAACACATGACTTAACAAGACATGGTTCAAGAAGCAGAAGAAAAGAATTACAGCAATTAAGAATTTCATATAAAGAGAATTAATGCTTCTTTAAGTACTCTAGGACGTCTCTATAACTGTACAAGAAATAACAGAGAAAAATTCTCAGGTTTCATTGATATAAATCCTACTAAAATCACGGATAAATATCAGTTGCAATTAATAAATGGTAAGGAGTAATAATCCAATAGTAAGAAAAGGAAACACTAAACGTTTTTGTTTGCACAGAAAGGAAATGTACGCGAGATGAAACATGAAGATCAGTGCGGCGAATAACCCGGCGGCTCTACACGGCGGCACTCGACAAGCCGCCGGCATAATTTGTGCGCACTCGCGAAAGGCAAATGGTAGTGGGTATTTTTGTCACAAGAATGAACAGAATGAAATTAAGTTGTTATTGAAATGATTTAAATTGAAATAAGTGCGATTAAACGCAAGGTTCAAGGAGTATGAGCTATAAAAGACGACTCAAAACTTTAGCAAGCATAGACATGAATAACCTTCGTAATTCGTACACATACGAGATTATTAGGAGACGTCTTTAATTATTATTTCGCGTTGAAACATTATTTAAGAGAAACTACTGCAAGGACGCCTTGTAAAAAAAAGATGATACTATTATAACACATGCTTATAGTGCAGTTATGGTCACGGAGTAGTGACGGAAAACGGCAGTATCTGCTCCGCCATTGAAAACAACAAAGACACACTATCGACAACGAACGCCGGCGATTTAGCCGCGTGCGTCCACGGGTCAGTTTGTGAGTAATTTTCGATATGATACTGGCAACCACAATATAAGTTTTGCCGTAAGGAAAAAACAATGACGTTAGCTGAATATCTAGTATGAAATTTCATCACGTGAATTTGGAAATGACACGCAATGTTCACTCTATATCACCGAGTTAGCACTCTAGATAACACATGCTAGTCTAAGAATCTTAACACTATTTGAGAGTTTATGCCTACTTCACGACACTGAGCAGTTCTTTACGTTTAACACAATCACACGAAAAAGAAATACATGATACATATACTTCAGCCGGTGTTTTTCTATTCTAAGCCTAAATTTCACTTGCACTTACAAGATGATGTTCGCACGCTAAAGCCACAAGCAAGAGTGAGCCAGTTCAAGTGACGCTCTCCGATGTTGCCGTATCGGGCTGCTTTAAACTCGAAATGTCGATTGATTATTTGATCTCTCATGTATTTACACAAAAACTTCAATGATTACGAATTAGAAGTAGAACATAATTAATAATAAATTATAGTAAGATTTTTAATGCTAATGATTAATTTTATTTAAAGTGCGAATGGGAAAATTCATAATTCTCACGCTTTGTAGCGATATGCTACATGTTGTAGTGAAACCTCATCCCGCAACTCAGTCGATATTTCGTAAATTCTCAGCATGAGCATCTAAAAATTCAGTAAAATAAATTCAACCATTATCATAAAAATTCGTCACGTAATTCACTAACTTCTATCATTTTTAGTAACAAATGTGTATCAAAAATTTAGTCTCTAAGAAATCACTTTTCAACCGTAACGAAACCTTCCATGACGCCGTGTCGGCAACATTGCAACCCGCACAAGCGTTACTTGTTTCGAATCATTCTCAGTGCATAGAGCTCGGTTTTTGTCTCTGGTGAGAATTAAAGTTTTGTGTGTGTTGATCTACGGGTAACTATATTTAGGCATTATATGTAAAATTGTCAATAATATTATCGTGTACGTATAGAGTAGAATTGACTAAATTTTCCAGTGTGCTAAATGTTCAGGAGTTATTGCCAAGAACTTGTGTTTCCCCACAGGGCATTTTCCCTTGTGCATTGTTGTATGCTCATTTAGAAAGTTTTTAGCAAACAGTTATCGCTTGGCTTACAGAGATTCTGAACCTAGTTCTTCCAAGAAGCAATTCTTAGAAGTATCCGCAGAATTTAACTAGGAGCAACTGGTTGGACTAACCAGGAGAATTATTCTCTTCAGCATGAGTAGTAGCTATCTAGTAGCTGTCAGTATTTTCAGATAATGAAATTGCCAATTCACTATTTAATGTAAAGCCATTTTTAGGGAGATTTCCCCTTTTTGTTTTAAAATATTTTTCATATCCCAATACTTCAATATGGTGTTATTTTTTATCAAGTTATAAATTTCCCTTTTTTGTTTTAAAATATTTTTCATATCCCAATACTTCAATATGGTGTTATTTTTTATCAAGTTATAAATTTCCCCTTTTGTTTTAAAATATTTTTCTTATGCCAATACTTCAATATGGTGTTATTGTTTATCAAGTTAGAATTTCCCCTTTTTGTTTAATATATTTTTTTGGCCAATATTTCAATATGTGTTTATTTTTTTCATCAAGTTAGGCTGGCACCAATTATCATTTTAGTCACAGATGTATCCTTCTGAATGCATCTAGTCCTGCATCAATTACCAATTATTGCCACAACTGTATTTTTAAATTAAATTAGGTAGATAATCAATTAGTAAAACACAAATAATTTTTAGTTCTGAAGAATAGATAGTTAGTAAATTTAATTAAATAGTCATTGTACATTGATTATTTCAGTTAGGAAAAACTGGGAACATGTGTTTTCTAGTTCATTTGCATTTAGCAGATGCTGTAGATTTTTACCATAATTGATTAATTAAGTAAGACCTTAGGCTCAGTGGTCACTGCTTATGCCACCTTAGCTTGTCCAGGCAAAGTTGCTGATGTGTTCAAGCCTCTAATCAATTGAAGTAGAATAATCTATTGATCGCCATGGTCTCATTAGTGTTTCGCCATCTTTTGTGTGTTCCAGTTTTAATTAAGTGTGTTCTCAATTTTTGTATTCTTATTAAGTCAGATTCAAATAATTGTTGGTATTCCCTTGAATTGTTGGTCAATGTTTAAATTTCATATCTTGGGAAATAAAGCTATGATAGGGTATTTACACCAATAGAGATTGTCTCTTCGGTAGTTACTCACTTCAAATAATCATTTTTCTGATCTCAACACTATCCCACTGTCTGATTGCGTGTAACAATGTGTAGAGACGGTAGCAAGAATTACTATCATAATCACTTTAGGACGACTCTTACTATTGATTTTTGGTTAGGTCAATTTGTGTATAAAAAATGTGAATAATTAGTCGTTACCTGATTTAGCTAAATTAGGGTGATTATGCTTACCTCTGAAAGTCTCCGAATATTCTAAATCCCCAACCCCTGGAAATTCTAATCCAGAAATCATCCAATTATCTGATTTGGGGGTTAAATTTAGTTTAACCAGTAATTGGTCGCCCTCAACTGTAGCTACCTGTTCCTTATACCTCATGTCAATGTCAGCTACCTCCTGTGGTTGTTGTTCATTGTAGCCCATAGGATGTCCTAATACAATTCTGATATGCATCCTCATGATCAATGCTTTCTGAATCCTTCTTAACTACCGATTCTGTGCACCTTGTGCATGGACTCCGCGTTCCCTACCCTTTTCCAAATGGTACCTTCCTCTCTCCTCTCGTAGGACATCCTTCACGTTCAAGCCAGGTAGACTAAGGGATTCCGCATTTATCAATAGTTAATAATAATAATTAGGCTGTACATGCCTTCCTGGCACAATTCCTAGCTTAATTCAAGTAATCTTTATGACAATTCTAGCCTTAGTTAGGATCAGTACAGTCAGCCCTCGACTGCGGCTTAGTGTAAACGTTCGAATTAAACACTGCCAATTTTTAAGATACTCATTGTAAATAGCAGTCAAAGCGTAGATTATTGGGCGGCAAAAGCCTTGAATATTAATGAAGACAAACTAACTTACATTGCCTACCCAGTAATATTCTTATCTCATGTATTAATCTTGCACTCCAATTCGGAGATGGTCGTACACGACGCGTCACGATTAACAGTACGCGGAGAGTACTAGTTTGGTGGAGTAATGGCATGTAGGGAGATTCATGATTGTCCATACGAGTACTTATTGTTGCGACTGCCTCGCCCTTGTTCAGGCGCCAGAATTGGGCCGAGGCACCCGCATATAATCCTCCATTTGAGGCAATCCTGTAATTCAGCAGTAAAGCTCGCAGCCTTGCTTGCGTAGCGACTGTCTCTCCGTGTGTTATCATGCTTGAACAAGTAATCCAAGCTCTCTCCCCGTACAGAAGAACCTCCGAAGCCGACACACAGACAATCACCACCAACATTCAATTAACAATTCCCATACTCTATTAGCCACACGGCTATCAACCAAACCAAGCCACACGGCTATCAACCAAACCAAGCCACACGGCTATCAACCAAACCAAGCCACACGGCACGGGTAGAACCCCTGCGGGAACTACCTCCTTCGAGATACTCATATAATCAAAACTGTTACCGCACCTGCGGAATATTACACTAACAAATCCACTCTCGCCGGGATCCACCCCGGATTCCCTCAAGCCGCGGCACCTGCTGAAGTGCGGCTACTCACTGGACCCGGACCTTCTTCCTCAAGAAGTGGATCTCCATACTGCTGCCGTAGTCACGGCACTCAGAGTCAACAAATTAAAGACAAGGCGAGAGTATACAGTTTTTCATTGTCCTGCAGAGGTCAATCGTGCAAGTGAGATAGGTGCCAGTAAGGCAACTCGAATTACCCACACATAACTCTTTCTGAGTCAGATTAAGTCATTAGCAATTAAGTGTGCTCTACCAGGAGCACTGGTGACCCTTTTAAATAAGAAGAACATCTTCCTTGTCACTTGAGAAATTCCTCGCTATTCAACCTTTAAAAGTAAAATTCAATTAGTTTCCCATTTGGGAGAAGTTAACAAGTTCATATTGGTGACTATTAATAGCATTAATACCAGAGTGTTTTTCACTTGCACAGTTGTCCTTTGTGGGCTGATGAGCGCATGCCAGTGCTGTCGACTTCTGTTGATGGTTGTCTTGAAGGAGGTAGTACTCTGCTCCTCATTATTCAGTAGTCAAACATAGCATTTCCTCCCTAAACTCTTCCCTAATAATAAGTTATTGCTACTGCAGCCTATTCTAACAAATTCTTCATGTTTTTCCATTGCTACTGAAGCCACCTTTAACAAAACTCTTCATGCATTTCCATTGCTACTTAAGCAAACCATAGGAGACCTTCTAGGATAACTTCCATTGCTACTGAAGCTCCTAACTAATAACCTTCGCAATTTCCATTGCTACTGAAGCACCTTTTGGCACCATTTGGAAACACCTGTGTCAAAATTAATCAAAATGACGACCCCAGAGGTTCCTAACGATTACGCAAACTCCCCACTAAAATTGGCACCTTTCGAAATTAACGGCATCGATGCCTGGTTCCTACAATCAGAACAGTTTTTCGAAAGCCTGAACATGACGGACGAAACGCGGATGTACTTTGCCCTAGTTAGGAGTTTACCCACGCAGGTGATAGATGACGTTTCCAGCTTCTTGGACCCTAACTTTGATAACCCGTATACCCTCTTAAAGAACGAAATGTTAAAAATTTACAGTAAGGATCGTTTTTCTCGGATTCTTGCCCTTTCGCAAAATCCATCAAGTCAAAATCAAACCCCTATAGCGTTGCTCAAAGATATGAAACGCTTAGCGAAGGGGTACATGGACGACGAAACACTCAAAGCATTGTACATCCAGCGTTTGCCTGCTCACGTACGACCCTTCCTCATTTCCCCTAACGCCCCCGTGGCGCTAAATGAGATAGCCCAATTCGCCGAAAAACGCCTCGACCCGGAAATATCGGGTCTAAACAGCCTAGCCACGCCTCCGGCAGTAAACCAAACTAGTAGTAGTAGTAACAGTAGCGGCAGCGCCACTGACGCGCTGTTACGAGAACTAGCTCAGCAAGTTGGAGCGTTAGTCGCTACCCAGCAAGCCGAGCGTGCCAACACTCGTGGAGATGTGCACGCGGTAACTCAACACCAAATACCACCGCATCAGCACGCAAATTATCACCCTCAAAACCCACCTCCGTTTGACCGCCAGGCCCGTACAAATAGGTCATTCAATCAGTTTCAGAGGAACGACCCTAGACCTAACAATAGGCAGAATCAAAATCCTCAAGCTAAGGATTTGTGCTGGTACCACCAGCAATTTTTGCATATGGCTCGGAAATTTGAGGGCCCAAATTGCCCCATGTTTGCACTTCTACATCAAAAAAACGGGTACAGCGCGGCGTAAGAGCGAGTCAGGCGCCGTCGCTTACTAAACCGATATTGACTCGATGCCTCACGATTTTTGACCCTTTAACCAGCATTAGATTCCTCATAGACACGGGTAGCGCTGTCAGCCTTATCCCGGCCTCCCAAATAGAGAAACAGGGTTCGGGAACCCCGAGCCTTAAAGCCGCGAACGGCTCACCCATCCTATGCTACGGCACAAAATCACTTACCTGTTCCATCAATCTCAAGCGTTCAATGGAGTTCGTGTTCATAGTGGCGGATGTGGACACGGCCATCATTGGTGCAGACTTTCTGCAGAGGTTTGCGCTCGTGGTGGACGTGAGAAACGGATGCTTGTTTGATAGCGAATCCAGTGAAAGAAGGCCTCTCCACTCTGTCGATATGGTGAACGTCACAGCAAGCGTGACTTGCAACGTCGCTATCACTTGCCCTTACGAACGGGTGTTGGCAGAATTCCCTGCTCTTTCCTTACCTAACGTAAACCCTAATCACAACACGCTGACGGAACACTATATTGAGACGAGTGGTCCGCCCGTTCACGCTAAAGTAAGGCGTCTTCCCCCGGACCGATTGCTGGAGGTAAAGTCTGAATTCCAGCGGATGATAGCTGATGGGACAGTTCGCATCTCAAAGAGTCCCTGGTCTAGTCCTTTGATCTTAGTGCCTAAAGCTAATGGCGAGACGCGGATCTGCGGGGATTATAGGATGCTTAACGCAGTCACCACACCAGATAGATTCCCCATTCCCCTATTGCAAGACTTCACTGCCAATCTCGCAGGGGCAAAAATCTTCTCTAAAATTGATCTCAAACGTGCCTTCAATCAGATTCCGATGCACGAGAGTTCTATCCAAAAGACCGCAGTGTGCACGCCGTTTGGTCTGTTCGAGTATCTTCGCATGCCATATGGCCTGCGTAATGCTCCTCAGACCTTTCAGCGTCACATGACGGAAGTCCTTTCCGACCTACCCTTTTTGTATTGTTATCTTGACGATGTGCTAGTGGCTTCGGGGACGCCTGAGGAACATGTACATCATCTGAGAGAGCTTTGCAAACGACTAGCGTCGCACTCACTACTGATCAATCCAGAGAAGTGTGTGTTGGGAAAGAAGGAATTGACTTTCTTGGGTCACCACATTAGCGAGAGGGGAATTAAGCCGCTTCCCGAAAGAGTGGCAGCCTTACGGAACTTTCCAAGACCAACTACCCAAAGACAGTTGCGCAGGTTCTTGGGATCGGTTAATTTTTACCACCGATTCCTGAAGAACTGTGCAGAGACCCTTGCCCCGCTCACCTCCTTGATTAAACCTAAAAAAAGAGGCAAACCCGTTACGGTCGAGTGGACTGGGGAGGCAGAGAGAGCGTTCGAGCTCATCAAAGAGAGACTCGCTACTGCTACAGAATTGGCTTACCCACACCCTGAGGCAGATTTCAGCCTGCTAGTGGATGCGTCGAGTATAGCGGTCGGTGCTGTTTTGCAACAAACAGTCAATAATGTCACTTCGCCGTTGGCGTTCTTCAGCCGCAAGCTCTCTCCAACCGAACAACGCTACAGCACGTTCGGGAGAGAGCTTCTGGCCATTTACTTAGCGGTAAAGCACTTTCGCTACACCCTTGAAGCTCGTCAATTCATAATTTATACAGACCACAAGCCTATACTCAACGCAATCCGAATGCCTCCCGAGCGCCATTCCCCTAGGGAAAGCCGGCACCTGAGTTTTATCGCGCAGTTCACGAGTGACATCAGGCACATCAAAGGCGAGGAAAATACGATTGCTGATTGCTTATCGCGTGTGTACAGCGCGGTACTAAACCCGTCAGCACCCGAGTTCCGACCCTCAGTACAAGCGGTTTCGCTAGCCGATGTCATTCGTGCGCAGCAGTGCGACTTGGAAATCCATAACTTGATTGAGTGCCCCGACTCCTCCTTAAAACTCTCACTCAGAGAAGGCGTTTACTGTGACGCTGATCGGCCAAACCGTTATTACCTGCCTAACAACTTGCGTTTGCCCGCCATTAAGCATTACCATTACTTGTCCCATCCTGGGACGGATAGAACTTTCCACCTAATCGCAGATCGTTTTGTCTGGCCCGGGATGCGTAGGGCCATAAGAGAGTTCGTTCGTAATTGCCCAGATTGCCAAGCAAGCAAAGTCACTCGGCATAACAAAGCCGCAATTCAACCTTGTGCATTTACAGGCAGCAAATTTGACGCAGTCAACATTGATTTGGTAGGCCCACTACCTAATTCTCGTGGGTATAGTTACTTACTTACCATGATAGACCGCTTTTCCCGCTGGGTCGAGGCTGTCCCCATCGCTAACATAACTGCGGAAACTGTAGCACGCACTTTTGTCGAAACGTGGATTTCCCGTTTCGGAGTCCCTTTGAGCATCACGCATGATCGTGGGGTTCAATTCACTTCCGCATTGTGGTTAGAGATCTCCAAAATCTTAGGTTGTGCGAACATCTCGACTACGGCGTACCACCCCCAATCGAACGGACTCATCGAGAGAGTTCACCGTGACCTCAAAGCGGCATTACGCTGTTTAAAATGTCACCACGATTGGGTAGACAGGCTACCTATAGTATTACTTACTCTGAGGAACCTGTTTCGGCAGGATCAAAAGTGCACGTCCTCTGAACTGCTTTACGGGCAATCATTACGATTGCCTGGCGATGTTATTGATCCCACGTACCACACCGATGATTCCCCCAGCCAAATCGCCGATTACGCAGCACGCCTAAAGCGCGTCATGGGCGAAGTAGTTTACAAACCACCTCGCCTCCCTTCACCATCTGAAAGTTTAGACCCTTGCTTACAGAGTTGCACCCACGTTTACGTCCGAGTAGACGGGGTAAAGACCCCTCTGCGACGCCCCTATGATGGCCCCTTCAGGGTCCTCAAGAGGTCACCTAAATATTTCATAATCGAAAGGGGTACCAAGAGCGACAGTGTCAGCATAGATCGTCTTAAGGCGGCGTTTTTGTCCCTTCCGGACGACACCCCCACACACTCTCGTGAACCACAACAACCCAGGCTGCAAATCAGCCCCAGGTCAACACCTGTCGAGCCTCCTGGTTTGCACTTGTCCGCTTGGGCTAAGACCCTTCCTCCCACTATGGAGTGTAACGAGTTCATAGTTCCCCCGTATACCGTTCAAAGAACGCCGTTGGAACCTAGGAATTCGGGTGCCCCCACCTCGGATAGTGCTTCTGCTACTTTAACCCCCCATCACGGAAATCCCCCAGATACTCTGTCATTGTCCCAGTTGGGGATCCGAACGTCAACTTTCACAGCCCCCAAGCTTATTCCTCCTACAGCCCCCGAGCATTGTAGCAGGTCTGGCAGACCCCTTCGTCCGCCAGCTCGTTACGCGCAGTCGTAGGGTGGTTAACTCTGTTCTGTTCTTCTCCCCTAATTTTCTTTGGCTGTCACGGCTCTTTGGAAATTCCTTCGCAGTCTGTTATCTTTCCGCGTAATTGTCGGGGATCGGCTTCGCCGCTCCCAGACCTTTCGGTCTCCTTTGGGGGGAGGGTAGCTGTAGTGAAACCTCATCCCGCAACTCAGTCGATATTTCGTAAATTCTCAGCATGAGCATCTAAAAATTCAGTAAAATAAATTCAACCATTAGCATAAAAATTCGTCACGTAATTCACTAACTTCTATCATTTTTAGTAACAAATGTGTATCAAAAATTCAGTCTCTAAGAAATCACTTTTCAATCGTAACGAAACCTTCCATGACGCCGTGTCGGCAACATTGCAACCCGCACAAGCGTTACTTGTTTCGAATCATTCTCAGTGCATAGAGCTCGGTTTTCGTCTCTGGTGAGAATTAAAGTTTTGTGTGTGTTGATCTACGGGTAACTATATTTAGGCATTATATGTAAAATTGTCAATAATATTATCGTGTATGTATAGAGTAGAATTGACTAAATTTTCCAGTGTGCTAAATGTTCAGGAGTTATTGCCAAGAACTTGTGTTTCCCCACAGGGCATTTTCCCTTGTGCATTGTTGTATGCCCATTTAGAAAGTTTTTAGCAAACAGTTATCGCTTGGCTTACAGAGATTCTGAACCTAGTTCTTCCAAGAAGCAATTCTTAGAAGTATCCGCAGAATTTAACTAGGAGCAACTGGTTGGACTAACCAGGAGAATTATTCTCTTCAGCATGAGTAGTAGCTATCTAGTTGCTGTCAGTATTTTCAGATAATGAAATTGCCAATTCACTATTTAATGTAGAGCCATTTTTAGGGAGATTTCCCCTTTTTGTTTTAAAATATTTTTCATATCCCAATACTTCAATATGGTGTTATTTTTTATCAAGTTATAAATTTCCCTTTTTTGTTTTAAAATATTTTTCATATCCCAATACTTCAATATGGTGTTATTTTTTATCAAGTTATAAATTTCCCCTTTTGTTTTAAAATATTTTTCTTATGCCAATACTTCAATATGGTGTTATTGTTTATCAAATTAGAATTTCCCCTTTTTGTTTAATATATTTTTTTGGCCAATATTTCAATATGTGTTTATTTTTTTCATCAAGTTAGGCTGGCACCAATTATCATTTTAGTCACAGATGTATCCTTCTGAATGCATCTAGTCCTGCATCAATTACCAATTATTGCCACAACTGTATTTTTAAATTAAATTAGGTAGATAATCAATTAGTAAAACACAAATAATTTTTAGTTCTGAAGAATAGATAGTTAGTAAATTTAATTAAATAGTCATTGTACATTGATTATTTCAGTTAGGAAAAACTGGGAACATGTGTTTTCTAGTTCATTTGCATTTAGCAGATGCTGTAGATTTTTACCATAATTGATTAATTAAGTAAGACCTTAGGCTCAGTGGTCACTGCTTATGCCACCTTAGCTTGTCCAGGCAAAGTTGCTGATGTGTTCAAGCCTCTAATCAATTGAAGTAGAATAATCTATTGATCGCCATGGTCTCATTAGTGTTTCGCCATCTTTTGTGTGTTCCAGTTTTAATTAAGTGTGTTCTCAATTTTTGTATTCTTATTAAGTCAGATTCAAATAATTGTTGGTATTCCCTTGAATTGTTAGTCAATGTTTAAATTTCATATCTTGGGAAATAAAGCTATGATAGGGTATTTACACCAATAGAGATTGTATCTTCGGTAGTTACTCACTTCAAATAATCATTTTTCTGATCAACACTATCCCACTGTCTGATGGCGTGTAACAATGTGTAGTGACGGTAGCAAGAATTACTATCATAATCACTTTAGGACGACTCTTACTATTGATTTTTGGTTAGGTCAATTTGTGTATAAAAAATGTGAATAATTAGTCGTTACCTGATTTAGCTAAATTAGGGTGATTATGCTTACCTCTGAAAGTCTCCGAATATTCTAAATCCCCAACCCCTGGAAATTCTAATCCAGAAATCATCCAATTATCTGATTTGGGGGTTAAATTTAGTTTAACCAGTAATTGGTCGCCCTCAACTGTAGCTACCAGTTCCTTATACCTCATGTCAATGTCAGCTACCTCCTGTGGTTGTTGTTCATTGTAGCCCATAGGATGTCCTAATACAATTCTGATATGCATCCTCATGATCAATGCTTTCTGAATCCTTCTTAACTACCGATTCTGTGCACCTTGTGCATGGACTCCGCGTTCCCTCCCCTTTTCCAAATGGTACCTTCCTCTCTCCTCTCGTAGGACATCTTTCACGTTCAAGCCAGGTAGACTAAGGGATTCCGCATTTATCAATAGTTAATAATAATAATTAGGCTGTACATGCCTTCCTGGCACAATTCCTAGCTTAATTCAAGTAATCTTTATGACAATTCTAGCCTTAGTTAGGATCAGTACAGGCAGCCCTCGACTGCGGCTTAGTGTAAACGTTCGAATTAAACACTGCCAATTTTTAAGATACTCATTGTAAATAGCAGTCAAAGCGTAGATTATTGGGCGGCAAAAGCCTTGAATATTAATGAAGACAAACTAACTTACATTGCCTACCCAGTAATATTCTTATCTCGAATTAATCTTGCACTCCAATTCGGAGATGGTCGTACACGACGCGTCACGATTAACAATACCCGGAGAGTACTAGTTTGGTGGAGTAATGGCATGTAGGGAGATTCATGATTGTCCATACGAGTACTTATTGTTGCGACTGCCTCGCCCTTGTTCAGGCGCCAGAATTGGGCCGAGGCACCCGCATATAATCCTCCATTTGAGGCAATCCTGTAATTCAGCAGTAAAGCTCGCAGCCTGGCTTGCGTAGCGACTGTCTCTCCGTGTGTTATCATGCTTGAACAAGTAATCCAAGCTCTCTCCCCGTACAGAAGAACCTCCGAAGCCGACACACAGACAATCACCACCAACATTCAATTAACAATTCCCATACTCTATTAGCCACACGGCTATCAACCAAACCAAGCCACACGGCTATCAACCAAACCAAGCCACACGGCTATCAACCAAACCAAGCCACACGGCTATCAAACCACACCAAGCCACAAGGCACGGGTAGAACCCCTGCGGGAACTACCTCCTTCGAGATACTCATATAATCAAAACTGTTACCGCACCTGCGGAATATTACACTAACAAATCCACTCTCGCCGGGATCCACCCCGGATTCCCTCGAGCCGCGGCACCTGCTGAAGTGCGGCTACTCACTGGACCCGGACCTTCTTCCTCAAGAAGTGGATCTCCATACTGCTGCCGTAGTCACGGCACTCAGAGTCAACAAATTAAAGACAAGGCGAGAGTATACAGTTTTTCATTGTCCTGCAGAGGTCAATCGTGCAAGTGAGATAGGTGCCAGTAAGGCAACTCGAATTACCCACGCATAACTCCTTCTGAGTCTGATTAAGTCATTAGCAATTAAGTGTGCTCTACCAGGAGCACTGGTGACCCTTTTAAATAAGAAGAACATCTTCCTTGTCACTTGAGAAATTCCTCGCTATTCAACCTTTAAAAGTCAAATTCAATTAGTTTCCCATTTGGGAGATTCGTGCGACGTTTTTTAAAATTGCCAATTTTGAATGAATTGGCCATGAAATGGCCAACCTGACAATCCATGACTACTTCTCGTGGTCCTTCAATAATTTTCCGGTCAGTTCGATCGTACAACATCAAATAAAAAACGCCCAACTTTTTCCGTAGCGACAATGAACAAACACACTAGATAATTGCGGTTGAAATGCGTATAATTTCCTCTACCTTTTTAAAGAAATTTTTGATCAACTAAGCTTGTCGCGTCTTACAAGACGCGAATTTTGACAATTTAAAGGCCCTTTTACACTGACGGTGTCTTCGCGCTCCACACCGTCGCTCCATCCCGCCAGCCAAATAAGCTCCGCCCACAGCAGAGCAAAATGACCCTTATTGCCACGCACTTGGTAAGGAGCGGCAATATTCTGCATGCTAAATATTGGCGGTGTGCACTGCCGGTCAACAGCATTCAGTTTCTCTTGAGACCATAGAGAGCATGTGTAGTCATGGCTTGCATATTATGGAGCAAAGAAGAAATTAAAACTCCTATCGAAAAATGTAAAGAATTTCCATGTTTATGGAACGTTAAGCTATAAAAACAGAACGTCCAGAGAAGATGCTTTTAAAAGTATAGCATCTCACTTCCACAATTATAATATTTTAATGGTTAAAATGAAAATTCAAACACTGATAGGCCAAGGTAGGAAACAGCTCTCACTATTCAAAAAATCAAAGAAGCATACACAGCGTATGTGAGCGTAAAATTAATTACAGTGCAATTAAAATTGTACAGTGTGCATGGCTCTTAGGAAAAGTACTTCAAGTAGACGAAAAACATTCGGCAGTTGTCATTAGAAGATTATTGAAATTAGAGAAGTAAAAAAATACACCTGCAAATTAGTAGTTGGTATTTATTTTTTCTTTCTATTTTTAGTGTTTTTGAAGGTAATTGTGTAGTATTAAAGTTTCTTAGAATATTAGCTTTTTACTTCTGCAAAATGTCCTGTAAATATTCTGCAAATTGTTCTGCCAAGTATTCTGTCAGTAGTGCAAGAGCAATACTGACGATCAGGGCTCACACTGAATATGTTTAGATAAACCTAGATTGAACATGAAAAAACCTAGATTCGTTAAAAATAAATGGAGAAGTGTAGTTTCAGTAAGAAAAAAGTAAAAGTTAACATACGTCAGTAGAAACAATGATGGTAATGCTGATTTTATTCCTGTATTTCATCCTAATTCTTTTCTTCAGCGCAAATTTCAATATTAAGTCGACTTTTCTGTTGTGCAAGGCGCTTTTCATTACGCTGGTGACACGCTCTGTTGATGACATCTCGTGCCAATTTCGGCTTAGGCTTCCAACCGTGACAGGTTTTTCATTCTTTCCATTAACCATTCTTCTTTGAAAGATTGCATTTACCACTTTTTAGGCATCGTTTTCGAAGGGCTAGCCATTTTGAATACTAGTGCGGCAAAAATATGAAAATTTGAATGTTTAAAATAATTAATGTTTAGGCATTCATTTAAAAGAATGCACAACCAGTTTTACGATCAAAATGCGCGTCACTTCACTGCAACGTGCCAAGCAAATCGAAGTGGAGCACCGGCTATCCCTGGCTTGGCCGGGATTGCAAGTTCGTAAGATACTCGTTCATTACGCGTTCTTAAGGTCGAGAAACAGATTGAACACGTTCTACCCCATCCGATAGGCGTGGTTTTGAATCAGATATTAATTTGCATACGGTGTTGAAACAATAATTCTTAACTGAATTATTAAATTTACTTCAGTTAATGATGAAGTTACTGTCTGACTTGAAAAAAATATATTTAGCAATAGATCAAAAATTAATTAAACCTAGCAACCCAGGAGGGATCGCAAAACAAGATATCGGTGGAAAACCCAGGAGGGGGAGCCCTGCGTGGCGATTTCTGTCTCTCGGGAAGGAGCGTTGTGTTGAGCGGCAATGTAAAAGCAAGTCGGTGTGCACTGACGCTCAGTCCTCTCGTGGGCGGAGCTATAGCAAGTCCACCGTCGCTCCATACCGTCGCTCCACACCGTAGGTGTAAAATGAGCTTAATGTCGGCAACATACTGCGGATCCGCGCTGGTCCGCAAGACTGACGCAGCGTGTGTTTCGAACGAAGTGCGCACAGAGCAAAAGATTGGTAGAATGAAATGCAGGAAAAGTACAGGGAATGCTAGGTGGTTTACGAGTGAGATAAAGGAAGAACGAATGAGAAGGAAGACTTTAAACAAAAAACAACGCTGTATGAGGAAAAAGTATGAAAGACGCAGAATTACTGAGGATGAATGGCAGAGTGTATGGAATGAGTACAAGGACCAGCAGAAGAAAGTAAAGAGAATGATCAATGAGGCTAGGGTTAAAGAAGAGAGACACCAAATTGAAAACCTAAGAAAGAAAGGTCCAGATGGAATAAAAGATTGGTATTGTTTATACAAGGTAATGATAGAAGTAGTGAAGTTCAAGTTGATGAATTAGTAGTCAATGGTTGCAGTGTGCAAGATAGGATGCAAATGGTGAAAGCAGTTGAAGAATACTGGGAGGACATTGGTGGAATGAATGAGCAGGTTACAGATGATGAACCGATAAATTTTCTGATTGCTGAACGTGAACTGCAAATGGAAGACGAAATCACTTGTGAAAAGATTGTAAGTTTTTTGAAGAAAGTGAAAAATGGAAAGGCATGTGGCCCTGATAAGATACCATATGAGTTCTATAAATGTGGAGGAGAGAGTGTAGTCAGTATGTTGAAATGTTTATTTGATGAGATATGGAAGAGTGAAAGAGTACCGGATGACTGGAACAAGTGTAATGTAGTTCTGTTGCATAAGGGTGGACATAAGAGTATGAAAGAACTTAAAAATTACAGACCAATTGCACACTGGGTGACACCGTATGTAAGATCTTTTGTGGTATTTTGAATGAGAGAATGAAAAACTTAGTTGAGGAATTAGGAGTCCTGGGAGAAGAACAGAATGGTTTTAGGCAAGATAAACGTGGGGAGGATAATCTGTTTGTAGTGAGTGAAATAATTGAGCGAATGAAGAAGGATAACAAGAAGGTATATTTAGCATTCCTGGATATTGAAAAGGCGTATGACAGAGTGGATCGGGTTAGGCTGTTTGAAATTTTGAGAAAAGTTGGTTTTGGCAGAAAAATAGTGAACATTGTACAGAGTCTGTATGAGAACACAAGTGCTATCTACAGGTTAGGAAATTTGGAAACAGGGCAAGTGAGGAGTGTTAGAGGAGTGAGACAGGGCTGTACTCTGTCCCCCCTGTTGTTTGGATTGTACACAGAAGAATTAGCAGTTCGATTGAGAGGGAGTGGTTTAGGACTGAAAGTTGGTAATGAGAGACTGAGCTGTTTGTTGTATGCTGATGATGTGGTTGTGGTTAGTGAATGTGGTCATGAACTACAAAGGATGCTTGACATTGTGAATGGATATAGTACAGATTTCAAGATGAACTTTGGTGTAGATAAAAGTAAGGTCATGATTATAAATAGTGATGAGACTGATAGAGACAGACTGTGGAATATTGGAGAAATCAGAATAGGTAGAACAAAAGAATACAAATATCTAGGTTGTATGATAAGTGAAGATGGATGTACTAGAACTAAAGGTGAGAAAGCGGCTAAAGCAATGCAGTGGAGTGGACGGTTAGGTAGTGTGGCCAGATACACAGCAAACAAGTACGAATGTGTAAGAGGAATGTGGAAGTATGTTGCTGTACCTAGTGTCATGTATGGTATGAGTGCTCTTGCTTGGAATGGAAGTGATCTTGAAAAGCTGGATGTGATACAAAATAAGGTAGGACGTGTAGCATTGGGTGCTCCAAAATGGACAGCTATAGAAGCCATTAGAGGGGACCTAGGGTGGAGCCTATTTTCAGATAGAATGATGAAAACTGTGCTGAATTATAAGGTGAGAATTGAAAGAATGCAGAATAGCAGGTGGGTGAGGCGAATCTTTGAATGGAATCTGAGTGTAAGCTATTGGGAGAAAGTATGTTGGGGGCATGCAAGGAAACTCAGTATGCAAAAGATTATTCATGTTAGAATTGGGAGACCTGTGGATGACTGGAGTTTAATAAATGTTGGAGGTGTAGGGCCTGAGTGGGACTGCAAGAGGTGGAAGAAAGAGATTGAGAGACAAACAAAAGAGTATGGATTGAATAAGTGGAAGCTTAGCATGATGCGGAAGCCTACACTTAACTGGTATATGAGAAAGAAAGCACCTAAGTTTGAGCTGTTCTATGATGGTAGTTTTGGAAGTCAACTCTTGTTTGCTGTGAGATGTAAGTCATTGAGTGTGAACAGACGTACATGGAGATGGAATGAGAATAATAACAGATTATGTCAGCAGTGTAATAGTGGAGTAGAGGAAACAATTGAGCATTTTGTGCTGGAATGTAGTAAGTATGAGCAAGAGAGAGAGAGTTTTATGAATGTGGTGTCTGAGCAGTATGGAGAGAATGAGTGGAATGCCAGATGTGCTGAAGATGATTGCGGTATGAGCTGTCTTGCTGGATTGGATCAGGAGTGTAATGCGAGTATCACTGAGGCTATGAAAGTGTTTCTTGTGCGTGCCTGGAGTAAGAGACAGTGACTGGAATGAGCCAGTCTGGTAGAATGGGCTGTAATGGTCCAATGTGCCGGGGGATGGTGTTTTGACGCACTGGTTGTCCCGGTGATGCCTTCCAATGGAGGCTTGTGACAAGGATCGTAGATCCTGAGTAGTTTAGTGGACAAGTCTGGTACCAGGCGCTGAACTCTGTGTGAAAATTTTGGAGGGAATTGTAAGCCGTTACAAAGGCCCCGACACTGTCGGCCCTCAAGTTCAAGTTCAAGTTCAAGTTCAAGTTCAAGTACAAGGGAAACAACGCTTCCCGGATAATTTTAAGTTTTGTGTCCTTTGGTGATGTGAAGCGAAAGTAAAAGACGTCAGCGGAAGGTGCCCCCACGAAGAAGTCCTCCAAAGAGGAGGCACACAGCAGATTCTCAGCAGCCCGTGGTGAATATTCGAGACCATAAACAATGAATTCTCTCGGAAGAAAGAGTAAGCCTAGACTTCCACAGCTAGAAGAACAATTCAACACCGAGCTAGCAGCCTTGAACAGTCTCCTGAATGGTGCAGTACCACGAGATCTCAAGACTCCCGGCGAGGGGGACCAAGTCTACTCTGGAATCCGAACAAAGGCTAAGACCGTCAAGCAGCACGGAGACCAGCTAGTCCTAGCTCTCGAGAGTTCAGGAGCCACTGCAGAAGCGACGGTAATCCGAGACTCATTGACAAGCGTTTGAGCTCGCAGAAGAGCACTAGCGAACTCAATGGATCACAGAAACGAGGAGCTCTGGGTGAGCTCGTCACAGAGTGTGGCAAAGGAACCCTCCCAGCGCAAGAGTTCGAGGTCGATGAAGACCTCGTCCAAGAACCAGCAGCAAGGCGCTGCATATCAGAACAAGCCCTCAAAATCATTATTGGCTGAGAGCATGAACGGACACCGTTCCAACCGTCGGGGCAAAGACCAGGCAAGCCCCAGTCATCGTCGTCAGAGTCACCAAAACTCGAGCTATTACAGCCAGGTTAAGGTTAGGTTAACATCGGCATCTTTGGGATGCTTTATTTCCAATCAAGCCTGATACATATGATCTTAGCATTGGTTTTTCAAATGTCTTATAACTAACCCTATATATAGGACACCATGACGGTTCCCTCGTAAAGCCGGTACCCATTTCCGACACCTGGGTTGAGTGGAGTATTGTGCTTGAGCTTTCCCTTATACCCAACGGGGAAAATCTCAGCGCCAGCGCCGGATACGAACCCGCGACTCCAACATACGAGCCCGATCCCTTAACCACTGTACCACGGAGAGCACTAGTGCCAGAGTCAAGACAGTGAGAGCGATCATAGCCAGAGCCTTCCCAGCGCCAGCTCTCGTCACAAGGACGGCGAGTCCGAGCGCCGCGAGCCCCCTAGCCAAGGCAATAAGCAGATGCTTATCGACATCACGGAAGATCCATCGGTGCTGTTGGCACAAATCACCATCGAGAGGTCGAAATTGAGGAACGGGAACCGAACGGAGAATGATCAGCCCTTCGGTGATGAGAACATCGAGAGCAAAGACGCTCGCATAGGTGCCTGGGTCGACCAAGCTTGCCAACGCCACGTCGTGGAGCCCGCAGGGGGTGCGACGGCGGTCGTGAATGCTCTACCCCGTGACACCGCCCCCGCACCTCTGATGAATCCCTCCGCACCAGCATTCCAGCTTAGTGCTTCCACCAGCTCACCGGCCATGGTCTTTGAGACAAGGCCACCAGTGATCGACGGAGCTATGAGGCTCTCGATGATCGAAGATTTAAAAAAGGGGGCCAACCAGCCTTACGCGGGAGAGGCTCATCTGTTCCACAGATGGTTCGATGCCCTCAAGAGAAGGATGGAAAGGCTCGCCGTGGAGCCCATCGACGCCATTGAGATCCTCACAAACTGTAGTGGACCTACACTATAGCACAGTATAGGTTTCACATAGACACAACATAGTTATAGTGCTGACCAACATAGACACAGCAATGACACATCAATTTAGGTAAATAGTTCACTCACCTCTTAGATACCTTACAACTCTTAGATACTCAATTACCAGACGTAAGGCTAGTGAGAGTAGAGCGGAGATATATTGAAATAGCAGGATAGATTAGAATAGAATTAGTAGTAGGTAGTTAAAGAAGTATAAGTAGCACTCAACCGTCTGAGGTAATCTAATATATACACTTGCAGTCAGCATGAGCTGTTTAGCTGGCTACGACCAATCGCAGACTGGCTGTGAGTGTTGCTCTCACGAGCGTTGCTAACTTTAGGTCTGTCTAACTAGAACTTACACTACTCGCTATATTAAACCCCTCCCTCCTTAATTAGAAGCCCCCCCTTTGTAAACCCTACCCCCTTGTTGTACCTAGTCAATCCTACAGATCCAATCTCACCACAGGCTTCCGAGCCCGGTTAGACCTGCGTGAGATGCTAGCACTTGGAGACTCGCGCAACATGGCCTCCTGGGTGGGAATCGAGTAGCCAGGTAATTCTGGGTCAGGTTCACTAGTCGACGGTGGTGGGTATGGATTTTGAGCAGGTTGTGGAAACACCACAATTTCCTCCGTAGGTTGTTCCAAGGGCTCAGGGATGGTGTTCGAGCAGGTAATGACTTGGTCCTGGTGTCGACGAACGACCTCTCCCCCTTCAGTTGGCACTTGTAGGATACCGGGCCCGTTTTCTCAATGGTGGTAGCAGGGGTCCATTTTGGGGAACCCGGTGTGTATTGACGGACCATCACAGGTGCCTCAGGTGGAATGTCAACCGCGCGAGACCCTGGGTGGTATCTTTTCTGAGCGTCCTGGCGTTGAGCGACCTTGGACGCGATTGCTTCTGATGGCCAAAGTAGATCAAGACGGGAGCGAACTTTCCTGCCTAGCATCAGCTCGGCCGGCGTAACACCTGTTGTCGAGTGGGGTGTCAGCCGATAGTTGAACAGAAACCTGTCTAGTGCTAGGCGTAGGGGTTCCGTTGACTTCCGTATATTCTTCTTGAACGTTTGTACCATACGCTCTGCTTGTCCATTTGTTGAAGGATGATATGGTGCGCTCGTAATATGTCGCATACCACATGCCTTTACGAATTCTTGGAATTCCGCCGATGTGAAACACGTTGCATTGTCCGAAACAATTGTTACCGGAAATCCAAATGTTGCAAAAGTGTGTTTCAGGCACGACATCGTTTCGCTAGAGGTTGTAGTAGTTGTGGGAAAAATTTCAACCCACTTAGAGTGTGCGTCCACGATCACTAAATTGTATTTTCCATCCATTGGGCCCGCTTAGTCGACGTGTATGCGATGCCAAGGCTTCGCCGGCCATTCCCACGGATGGAGTTCAGCTTTCGTCGGTGCGGCTCGAGTGCTCAGGCACTCGCTGCATGACTTGGTTGTTTCTTCTAGATCTTTATCCTGAAGGGGCCACCACACGTAGCTGCGGGCTAATTCCTTCATCCTGGATGATCCTGCATGGCCAGAGTGAATGGCTTGTCTGAGAGCTTGGGGTACAATAATTCTTGCTCCCCAGAGCACACAGCCATTTTGTGTGGACAATTCGTCTCGCCTCCTAGTATATGGAGCGAGATCAGGGTCACCAATTACCGTCGAAGGCCAGCCTACTTGGCAGTATTTGTATACCTTTGAAAGTACTGGGTCCCTTAGGGTGCTGTCGCGAATGTGGGTGCTGGTGACTGGAGCTGACTCGAGGAAGTTTACTAAGGACGTCCATTCCGCAGGAATGGGTGTGGCTTCCTCGGGAGTTGTCAAGGGTAGACGACTGAGAGCATCAGGTGGGCCCAACAGTACGCCAGACCGGTGACGCAAGGTGAACTTGTAGGATTGCAGCAGAAGAGCCCACCTTTGAATGCGCCCGGATGCCATCGGAGGGATGCTTCTACCCGGATCAAATAGTCCTAACAAAGGTTTGTGGTCCGTAACCACCGTGAAGTCCTGTCCCCACAAGTAGCAATGGAATTTCCTGAGTGCAAACACCATAGCCAGAGCTTCTTTCTCAGTCTGGGAGTAGTTGCGTTCCGTTGCTGTTAGAGTTCGGGAGGCAAAATAGGCGGGGCGTTCAATTCCATCAATAAAGTGACACAACACCGCTCCCACACCATACGCACTACTGTCAGCCACTACCATTATAGGTTTCTGAGGGTCGAAGTGGACTAAAGTCTGGGAGTCCAGGAGTGCTTGTTTAGATTTTTGGAATGCTCTCTCCTGACTTGCATCCCACTTCCAAGGGGTTTGTCCCTCAGAAAAAAAAGTCAAGGGGTTTTGTCCCTCAGTAAGGTATTTAGGGGCTCCAGCATAGTTGCAGATGATTTTAGAAATTTCCTATAGAAATTTAGCAGCACAAGGTAGGCTCTCAGTTGAGTTATATTAGTAGGAGCTGGTGCATTCTGGATTGCTGCTACCTTCTCTGCAGTGGGGTGCAATCCATCCTTGTCGATTTGGTATCCAAGGTAGGATACCTGTGGCACTCCAATTTGGCATTTATCCATTTTCAGTTTTAGCCCTGCCTCCTGTAGTTTAGATAAGACTTGATGGAGACGCTTGTTGGGCTCTTGCTCATTAGTGGCCCTCACCAGGACGTCATCCAGGTAGCATAACACTCCTGGGAGGCCCTGCAATAGTCCTTCCATGGCACGCTGAAATATTCCAGGGGCCGAGGCTATGCCAACGCTTAGCCTATTATAAGCAAACAGACCTCTATGGGTGTTGATCACGGTGAGCTCCTTGGATTCATCATCCAACGGAAGTTGGGCGTACGCTTGAGACATGTCTAGCTTGGAGTATATAACTCCTCCGGCTAACCCGCTAAATAAATCTTCCACTCTGGGTATGGGGTATGTATCAAGCCTAGTGGCTTCGTTGACGGTTAGTTTGTAGTCCCCACAGATGCGGATGCTTTGATCAGCCTTGAGCACAGGAACAATGGCTGCTGCCCACCTCGAGTATTGTACAGGGGTGAGGATACCTTCCTGCACCAGTCTATCATGTTCTGCCTCCACCTTAGGTCTGAGTGAGTAAGGCACGTTCCTGGCTTTACAAAACTTAGGTACTATGGTGGGATCAATCTCGATGCTAAACTTCCTGCCCTTTAAAGCAACCTAGACCTGGTTGAAAAAGGTCGGGGAATTTATTTTCTAACTCTTCAGAGCAAGTAGTCAATTTGTTGACATTATTTGCTACTATAGTTAGCCCAAGGAAATCAATCAGGTCCCTACCCAGCAAGGCTGGCCCCTCCCTGTCAACAACCACAATAGTTGCTAGCGGAGGAACCATACCCCTAAATTCACACTGGATGTTAGCCCTAATCTCCCCACAAACTGATAGTTCAGTTCCCCCATAGGTCCTAAGCTTAACATCAGAAGGTCTCAGCTCAGGTCTTGACTTAGCTGGTATTTTAGAGTAGGTGGCCATTGAAAGGATAGACCTGGCAGCACCTGTATCTACCTCCATCTCCAATGGCACACCATTTAGTAACAATTTTATTTTGATTGGGGGTTTCATTTCCTCGGCTAAAGAAAATATTTCCCCATAACATCCATGATTGGGGGTTGGGTAGTCTGCACTGGTTCCATTGCTAGTTCCATTAGGGTTAGGGTGGTGTTCCCTCCCCCTTTTTTCATGCATAGCATGCACAAAATTATTTTTGTTGCCTTTATCAGATTTCTGCCCTTTTGTTAGTTTGAAACAGCATTTTTTTAGATGACCTTTTTTGTCACAACCATGACAATTACTGTCTTTATAGGGGCAATCTCTACGCCAGTGCAAACCACCACAGCCGCTGCATGCTGATTTGGGGCTAGCTTGTGCCTGAGTCTTGCCCTGAGGCTTGTACGCAGTTTGCTTAACTCTGCTCTGACCTACATTTAAAATTGAATTTGGTTGCCTCAACCCCACTGTTTCTCTCAGTGTGGTTTCTTTAGCAGTAGCTAGATCCATGGCCTTTTGCCATGTCAGGCCAGCTTCATTCAGCAAGCAATTTTGAATTTCATTACTGGACACACCCAAAATGAATCTGTCCAGCAATGTTTCTTCTAGCACTTCCTGTTTGAAATTACAGATATGAGAAAGGGCTTTCAAGCTAGCCACAAAATCAGCAATGCTTTCCCCTTGTCTCTGGTTCCGCTTATGGAACCTAAACCTCTCAAAGATCTGATTTCTTGTTGGCTTAAAATGCCGTCTCAACGCTTCCACAATCTCGTCATAAGAAGCATCAAGGATTTTTTTCTGAGAAACTAGGTCTTTTATAAGCCTAGCAATTTGTGGACCCACTAGTGAAATTAGTGTGGGGGCTTTTTCTTTTTCCCCTATTTTGTTTATTACAAAATAGCAGTGTAATCTAGTTTCATAGTCTCCAAATTCTTCCTCTAAAGGATTAAATTCTCCCCACAGAACCTATCAATGGCATATTGAATTTTTAGTAAGTCAAACGCACTGTGAAAAGTAAAAAAAAAATTCACAGCACAAATAGTACAATCACTTGATCAATTCTGAGTTTCTTCACTAGTCTAGCAACACCAGTGAGCAGAACAACAACAACAACAAAAAAATTCACAAGGCAAATTCTATGTTCCCTCACTAGTCACTACCACTTAGTCACTCCCAGTAGTTCTACCAACATTCTCGTCGCCAATGTAGTGGACCTACACTATAGCACAGTATAGGTTTCACATAGACACAACATAGTTATAGTGCTGACTAACATAGACACTGCAATGACACATCAATTTAGGTAAATAGTTCACTCACCTCTTAGATACCTTACAACTCTTAGATACTCAATTACCAGACGTAAGGCTAGTGAGAGTAGAGCGGAGATATATTGAAATAGCAGGATAGATTAGAATAGAATTAGTAGTAGGTAGTTAGAGAAGTATAAGTAGTACTTAGCCGTCTGAGGTAATCTAATAAATACACTTGCAGTCAGCATGAGCTGTTTAGCTGACTACGACCAATCGCAGACTGGCTGTGAGTGTTGCTCTCACGAGCGTTGCCAACTTTAGGTCTGTCTAACTAGAACTTACACTACTCGCTATATTACACAAACCATATCTGCGGAGAGCCGAGGAGCCTGATGAACGATATACTGGCCGCAACGTACCTAGACACAGCGGCCCTGCTCACCCACATCGTCGAACAATTGAAGACTCGCTTCGGCTCTGACGACAGGGTAGCCGACAGCCTGCTCGAATGCCTCGCGCAAACTTCGGACATCAAAGGGTCGAAGGGTGACCGCACGGTCGGTCTTAAGCTGCGGAAGTTCAGCGAAAGGGTAGCCGACAGCCTGCTCGAACGCCTCGCGCAAACTTCGGACATCAAAGGGTCGAAGGGTGACCGCACGGTCGGTCTCAAGCTGCGGAAGTTCAGCGATGCCTGTCTAGCGATTCATCACACAATGCAACATAACCACGGTCTCTCCTTCCTGAACACCGACGTAGGGCTATCCCCCATCGTAGAGAGACTGCCCTTCTTCGTTCTAGATGCCTGGAGAAACGAAAGAAGTAGGCACAGAAGATTATTTGGATCGCTACCTGATTTCGCCAGGTTCTGCGAGTTCATCAAAACGCTGTCAGACACCCAGTGCGACAGTTTTGGGGCATCGAACCTCAACTGGGTGAGTAATCGACGCGACACCGCGGCCCCCGCTCGCCCTAGTCCAAGAGCCCCACGAGTTCTCTACACATCCTAGGAGAATCGACCCGACAGCTGCGTTCTCCACCAGAGTGCACAGCACGCGACAAACTCGTGCCAAGTGGTAAGAAAGATGGAATCTCAGAAGAAGAAGGACTTCATACGCGAGCATAAGCTATGCTACCGCTGTCTAGGGACTCACCGGGCAAAGCACTGCAATGAAGTTGTGAAGTGCGATGACTGCGGAGCCACCAGTCACAGCACGGCTGCTCACATCAACAGGCGAGCAGCAGAAAATTCGAGTGAAACCACTCGTCAGGAGAGACCCAGTCGAGAACCGACCGACGACAGGGCTCAGAGCGAACTCGGTGAGAGTTTGAGAGCCATGGCCCTGGCCTCTCGCGTGCCCACAGCCGAGAAGGGTGCATGCAGCAAAGTTGTTCTGGCAGACGTTATCGACGAGAACACGGGTCGGTCGTGCCGCGCCTACGTAATCCTGGACGAGATGAGTACAACCTCATTTGCTCTCCCAAGTTGTTGAACGCCCTTTGCGTGACAACCCCTGATACTCACTACACGCTAGAGACGCTGACCGATCAATCCGCCGTTCGATACGGCAGACGCGTGTCAGGGCTGAAAATAAAGGGAGTGTGCGAAGACCTAACATTCGAGCTCCCACCAATGTTGGAATGCAACTCCATCCCCGATAGAAAGAAAGCAGTCGCGACCTACGAACGCGTCGCAAGAACCCCGGAGATATCGCACTTCGCTCACCATTTCTTGCCCTTGGACAAACACGCAGAAGTCGCGGTGCTCCTGGGGACGGACTGTGGAGACCTACTCTACAGCCACTCCGACAAACAACGCCGTAAGGCTCCGTTCGTCCACCACACTGCCTTAGGCTGGGCAGTGGTCGGCAAGGTGAACGACGACGTCAGCCCCGAAGGAGAGCACTCTTACACGGTCGCAAGAATCGTAGCCGAAGCCGCTCTCAAAACCTGTTGCCCAGAGACGTGCCTTGAACTGTTCTCAGGAGAAGACGCTATTACCCAGCAGCACAGCGATGAAACCTCTCATCCGCGGCCCCCCGACGATCGCGGAGACCCTGAAAAGATGAAAAACACAAGGGCAGAGGAAGACAATCAAGCGGAAGCCCCGCCAACGACAAGATTTATCAACCAGTCAGCAACAAACGATGAAATGGACTCTCGGTGCGATCCAGACAGCGCATCACCGAAGTCCAAGAAGAGACTGAAATGGGAGCTTCCGTACCCTGGTGATCTGAAGAGAAAGTACGACGCGCACCATGCTGAGCGCACATCTGTTGATAAGAGAGCTCGACAGAATGGGCTAAGCAAAGGGGGAGGCAGCCCCGCGGCTCCCGACCCTCCAGGTAACGCCAAGCACCCACCTCCATCTTCCCTTAACCAGCCTCTCAGTACCGTCTACGCGACAAGCTGCCGTTGGAATCCGAAGCATCGGGACGAGCATGACGCACTCGCCGACGCACGAGGAATGCCGGGCAGCGTCGAGAAAGACCAGGAGACAACACCAGGACCCCTCCAGAGGTCCACCACCCGCCAGCGACGGAAAGTTCGACGTTGGTCGGGGAAGCAGAGAGGACTCCTCTATGAGCCACGCCCGCGCAGCAGGTGGAAGGCCACCCACCCGTCGCTGAAGACAACACTGACGCCTCTCGCGGGGCGAGACGACTGCGATGAGCACGTCGAGTGGGGCGTCCCGCCACTGAACTAGCCCTTACCCAGCGCCCCCCCCCCCCCCTCCGAAGGCAGTTATTGGTGGCCAAAGCCACTAAAGGGGGGGAGTGTCGCGTCTTACAAGACGCGAATTTTGACAATTTAATTTCGGCAACATTCTGCGGATCCGCGCTGGTCCGAAAGACTGACGCAGCATGTTTTTCGAACGAAGTGCGCACAAGGGAAACAACGCTTCCCGGATAATTTTAAGTTTTGTGTCCTTTGGTGATGTGAATTTGTGTCAGAGACTTATTAATCCAAACGTGTTTGTGAATTAGCCATATTTGTCGATTGCCTTCATACAACCTGTGTTTGATAGCGGTGAACAGCCGGTTTCTAGAGCATTCGAGGATGCTTCTGGCGGCCGGTGAACCACCCACATTGAGACAGACTAGCCGTTGTGACGTTGTGAATCTAGTGCGTTTTATAGCCAGTATGCTGCAGTGTAATGCTAGAAATACCAGATTCTAGATTAACCGCATTTTACCAGAACACTGAATGTGTGATTTTACAGATTTACCTGTCAAATGAATTTGACTGAGGTTAGGCTTAATATGTGCATTCTCATGCTAAGATTTAGCAACTCAAGATGGGGAGAGCTGGAGTATCAGACAGGTTCAGTGAATGTGTGGTTTTAACTGATAAACTGATTCCTATTTTTTCTTTCATTGTTCAAAGTGATTCTGTATCAACGTTTAAATGTTTTTCCTTTTCGCTATTCAGTTGCAAGTTTAACCTCTATTCATGCTCTTTGTCGTGCAGCAAACTAGGATGACATATTTACTGCTTTGCCCTCAGTTGATAAAATCACTGTTAAAGAAATTAAAAACTTATTGTGGTTCTTCCATAGATTAGACATCAGTCGTTTTATATTAAGAAATTTATAATGGCTCATCGTACTGAACTTTGTACTAACTTTTCGGAAACATAATTTTTTCCTTTCTTTTGTATTGTAACTTATCAAAAATTTGGTAAATCTGAAGGATATGTCAGTTTTCGATTTTGTAAATTTCGATGCCTTAGCATAGTTAATTAGATCGAAATAAACAAGTTTTCTTCTATGCTTTTTCCGTCTCAAATGAGTATTTTATTAGTTATAGCGGTAAATGACTCACCACAACTCCAGTGTTTGAAGCGGAAAGAAATTCTTCGATCGAGTTGTATGGCAATACTGCAATGGCGTCTCGCTTCCACCGCTCTGTCATGAAAGACGAAACAAACCTACCGCTATACCTCGTTAAATACTCATTTGACGAAAAAAATGTATGGAAGAAAAGTTGTTTATTTCGATGTTATTACCATGATTCAAGCAACAAAAATTCGAAAATCGATGAGTAGCTGTTTCTTCGAGCGCATTCGTCATCAAAGACGAAACTTAACTTACCGCTATAAATCGCAAAATACTCATTTGAGACGGAAAGTGCATAGAAGAAAACTTGTTTATTTTGATTCAATTAATTAGGTTCAGGCACCAAAAAGTGGAAAATCGATAACTGACATATCCTTCAGATTTACCAAAAATTTTATTAAGAAAAAGATATAAAATAAAGTAAAATATTTGTCTATCTGTTGGCTCCTCCCCTATGAGCTGTGCTGGGCAAGTTGCGCCAGTCAGTAAGGTGGAAGCCTAAAGTTAAAGCATTCTCAAAGGTAGACTGAGAATATGCACAGAAATTTATGAGACCACTAGCCCATGTGATTTGTGTTTTCAAGGCGACGTTGGTCAATGTGTACTTGTTGTCCCGTGTTTAAACTGAGCCATTCAAAAATCGGCGAGCGTGTCAAATCTTTCAGTATTAGGCTGGTCAATGAGATAGCCGTTTTTAATTTTAATGATAGGATTTCTTGACTGATCTGCTGTAACCTAAGTAGCTTGTCCCTGCATCAGAGACCTAATCTTTAATCATTTCCCTTCCCACAGGTAGAGCAAAGAAAAATAAGTAGTCATTCTGCTTGTAGATGTACATAAGTTATTCCGAGTTTTTCTAGCGTGAGGGACCTTCCCCCACCGTCTGTAAGTATTCTAAGGCGTTGTCAGATTGTTCTATCGAGGATGCAACCGTTGCCTTTGTAGCACTTGATTAGCCCAAAGATTACAACAAGTTAACAAGACTCCATGTAGAGAATGAAATGTGTTTTTTTAATGTGTTTTCCAGCAATGTGTTCTTTGGCAGGGTGTTCTTGGCAATGTGTTCCTCAACTAGAGACTTATTTTCTTCCCTGTCAATGCAACAGAAACCTTTTCTTGTTTCATGAACTTTTTTCCTAGCTCACTGCTCCTGTGCACCTTGTGCATAGATTCCGCGTTCCCTCAACTCCATACTAAATGGTGCCTTCCTCTTTCCTCTCTTGGAACATCTTTGTCGTGGTTAAGGGAGGCTAAAATTTTCCTATATAATAATAATAATTATGTTATGAATTATCATTGTGCTATGTTGTTCCCATGACAATGCCTCGTGACTACTCTTATTGCTCTTCTGTCATTAGAATATCATACCTAGTTCTAGCTTTATTTAGCCTCTTATGTCTCACTCAGCTACTTCTCATATACCTTCGAGGTATGAATTTCCTTTCTTGTTATGCGGTACTATATGTGGTAACTGGACAGTCGACTATGATCTTAAATTAGGAATTCTCTTGTCATGCAATCGCTGGTCCGAGTCTGAACTATACCTGTTTGTGCAGTTTACGGCGCCACGGATACCGAAATAAAGAAAGAGTCACACGCCCTTTTCTTGTCCGTCGTCGCCCGTTAACCCGCGTTGCCGTAGCGAAGATCATATTCCGCAAGGAAACGCGAAAAAGCTACTCTGTGTCATGCAGAAATTTTTGATCTTGGGCTCGTGTAATATTTATGAAATTTTAATAAGCCTTTAACTTGTACAAGTAATTCCAACTTAATCATATAGGTCTACTAGTGTGCACGGCCCGTCAAAAGTGACGGGAATCAATACGTTTCTTGAACAAATTTTCCATGTGGGGATAACAAACAAATATATCCATCCTAAAAGGACCCGTGATAAAAAATTATCTTGTACTTGCGCACTGGTGAAATTCGTATCTCAGATACGATCTTTATAACTATCATTATGAGCGTGACAGAGAAATTGAAGAAGCGGACTCCAAACAAATAAATCAAGGGTATTATTAGGTAGTAGCAGGACCCATAGAGATTCCATGGACAATGTCATCGTTTAAGCTAGGTGGAACGACGAAAAAATTCTGTTAACATTTCCTAACCCAACTTATCCTAACCTGACATATCATAACCTTCCTACCCTAACCTAACCAAACCCATCCTAACCCAAAAGATCGTCTTTACATGCATTGATATGTTTGAAATTTTATTAGGATAGGTTATGTTAACATAGATTAGGTAATGTTAACGTAATTTTTTCACGGGTCCACCTTGCTTAAGGGGGTCATCCGTATTTTGAAACTTTTTAAGTCCGATTCGTTTGAAATTTTGTCAGTATATGTATTTGTTGGGAGTAAACTTTCTTACTCCTGTAACTTTTTCGATTTAGGCCTTTTTTACGAAAAATTAGTTTTTTGGTTCATTTATATGGATATTTCAAAAGAGAACTCGTCATTGAGTTTTGATGCTAGAACAAAACTAAACACAGTTTTAGAATCCTTGAAGCATTTCTAACAAACGTAAAGTAGAAAATTGGAACATTTGAAAAAAATGTGATAAGCGATATTTTATCATTACATCAAAAATACGTTATTTTTGTGTTTTGAGCTATATAATTTGTTCGCAGTGCCATAAATTTTAGGACCGAATAGTCCATCTCCTAAGGGTCCTTTTCCAACAACAAAACAAACAAAGCTCACCGGACCGACAGGGGCCTGGATGACCCCCTTAAACGATGACATTGTCCGTGGAATCTCCACTGGTAATGCTACTACCTAATAATACCCTCATTTTATTTGTTTGGGGTACTCTTCTTCCATATCTCTGTCACGCTCATAAGGATAGTTATAATAACTGTATCACAAATACAAATAATACAAATTTCACCAATGCACATGTACATGAATATTTTTTATCACCGGTTCTGTCAGAATGGATATATATGTTTGTCATCCACATCTGGAATATTTGTTCAAGAAAGGTATTGAATCCCACCGTTGAATCCCGCCATCTTTGACGAGCCGTGCGCACTTGTAAATATAATGTAGATGTATGATTCCAAGCCTTAGTTTGGCTCCTATTTACTTGATTAACATTTACGTTGTCAAAATTCAGGCCGATAAACATTCTTTAATTATTATGGTACTGTATCACAGACACTAGGGGCTTCTGATCTATAAACTACGGGAATGGTAGAAGGTGAAGCGGAAGATTCGGCCAATAAAAATCGGCCGCGAAAAATTTCCTAAATTGCTGCCTTCGCCAACTTTAAGCAAGCCAAACTTAGTAATAACTTCTCTTATTTGAGTATTCTTCTATGACACTTTTGTGGCTTGTGTGCGTCAAGGGTAGTGAAAAGAGATATTATAGTCAAGTTAAGTTGATGTACGACCAAGTCAATGTTTGATTTTAAAGCCAATGTAATTTATAACAGCCGGGGCAGAAAGGAGAAGATTTCTCCATTGTAAATTCCTGGGAATTTAAGTCAATAGATTAGAATTGAAAAAATCAGCAAGGGCATTCACAGTTAATAGTCTTGCTAAAATTAGTAAGCAAAATAGTTATATCGGTAGTTGAACAATGCTGAGAATAACCCCCAAAAATGTATTCTTCATGTTCTTTTTTAGTGACGTGTGTAGTGCATCGCACTTTCAACCTGAAAACACTGGTTCCAGTCTTGTGCCACAATCGTGGTATTTTCATCAAAACAATACCGCTACTATGGGAATGAAAAAAAAATGAAAATAGAAATGGTAGATAAAAATGTTATAGGGAAAATTTTTCATCTTCGTGATTTTGCACAGTCTCTCGCTTAAGGTCAAGTAGGTTAATAAGCATAGCCTACTGTTTGGGATTTGTGATACCACTAACCTGTGACGCTCACAATGATAGTTATGATGATCGTATCTGTCATCCGAATTTCACCAGAGCGCAAGTAGAAGATATTTTTTTATCACGGTACTGTTAGGATGGATATATTTGTTTGTCATCCCCACCTGAAAAATTTGTTCAAGAAACGTATTGATTCCCGTTATTTTTGACGGGCCATGCATACTAATACGCCTATATGATTAAGTTGGCATTACTTGTACGAGTTAGAGGCTAATTAAAATTTAATTGGGTTATATATAAAGGTTTGGGTTATAAATAAGAAAGTAAGGGATTTCGGATCAATTGTTCGGATCTCTGAGCACCTGCAACAAGTAACGGACAGACAATTAATCGACTAGTGATATAACAATTTTTTTCCCCAACGCTCATGTCAATAGCACCCATCTTCATAGTCGAGCCGATATATGGATGGGTCTTGTAAGCTGAGGTCAAAACCAAGGTTCTGATGCGTCTCTCAGCTCCAGTAGACCCATTCTCCATTAGTACATTACACGAATGACTTGGGTTCACTTGTCGAGAACACGAACGTTCACGCTATGTACGAGCCCGCAGACTGCAAAGACCGCACTACCGAGAAGCGTCGGACCAGGCATAGGCTACTGAAATGACCAGTGACAAAAAAAATGAAATTCAAGTTGCAGAGTCGAGAAAATTTGCCTGGAGGTGATAGTTTTCGAGGTTTCATTCCGTAGGAAAGGTGCTTTTAATATCCCCTGTTGCATTGAGAAACGCAAGACGCGAAAATGGTCTGCATTGGCGAACTGAAATTAAATTAAAACTAGTTCACTCCTAAAATATAACTTTCAAATTTTAAAACCGATTTATCCAAAATGTGTTTATATTTGCTGTGATTAAAATCGTAGTTTAAACATTGGTGAACGAAGTAATTAAGGCAAAGCTTACTCCAAGTGTCATACCAGATGAAGCTTTCGTTTAATAAGTAGACAACTAAATATTTTAGGAGATTCTCAAAATATCATTTATAAGGCCATTTTGCAGGAAAACAACGTATGGATACGTTCGTTGATACAAATTATAAAGATATGCTTGTGAATTATGATTGATTATGGTCGTCAATATTGTATCAAATGCGAGTTAATCTGTTATGTTTTACACCCTGGTACGTATACAAAGATCAGACCAAGTTAAAAAGTGTCGTAAGGAAAATGGAAAGAAAAAAGATTGAATTGAAATGGTATATTTCTTTGAGTGACAAAACTTCTGCCAGCTAATAAAATCTACGCATCCTCTTGTTGCTATCGCACGACGTTGCGATTTAGCGCATCGTGAATTGTGCCTCCAGTCAATCAGATAAAGTATTTTTGCAATATTTAATTATAATGGATATTTGTGCAAAACCTGACATCTCACACGCTGCATCTTACAATTTTGGTATTTGTGGGCCCTATAAGGCAACTACATGGCAAAATGAGTAACATCTCCATGAACCTTTTTGGGTTCACCTGAACTTAAGCCTCTCCGTTTTTCTGTGATAATCGCCTTAATTGAAAGAGAGGGGAGGTCAAATCTTGAAGGTTAAAATAAATTTTGTCTCTTTAAGCACTGTCTGCGAAATACTCTGGCAACAAACGTCCCTTCACAATACCACAATGCTCCTCACTATGACGCATTTCAATCATTCTTGAATATATTTTGTAATAATTTTTACTGCAATGAAAATAAATTCCATGTCGCACAAAAAAATAAAGTTCTGAAACTACACGTTTTCTAAAATCAGACGAGTTTAGTTCATTATTATGGATTGCTTACGTGTTAATCATGAATTTCGTCATTCTGCAAGTAATCAGGATTTGAATGATGACTTCAAAGAGTCAGTGATCGAATGAGATGAAAGATTGGTTGTCTTAAGTTATTTTTATCAACTTACAGCGTGTGATAAAGGATCATAGGAGCAGGATTAAGGACTAGCGTAACTCCGAGCTGTTTTTCATTGTGTTATGAGACTTTGCAGTCTTCTGTCAAGAAATTCTGTAACTCGTTCGTTTCAGAGTAAAATAACTGCAGTACCCCATTCAGAGTGTTTCCTCAGATTATGTATGCAAATGTTTTTTTTTTCAACTACTGTAATAAAGAAATGTAAATGACAGTGAATATGATGGTGATTTGAACAGCATAGTTCAATAACTATGATCATTAAATCTGAATTAACAGCTGCACAAGAAAATGAAGTACAATATAAAACACAAACAAAATTTTACGAAGCAGAAAAAAAATGTCAAATTCGAAAAAGTTCTTCAATATCTTAAGAAAATTGCATAAATATTTCTAACAATAAGTTTCAAATGTTTCTATCATAGTATCCGATGCCGATTTAAATTGTTTAAGACCGTTTAATATGTGGGGATTCTATGGTATACAGATCGCATGAAGACGAGCCAAATCCCAAAAAATTGAAAATCGTATTTGATTACATCAAATTGCATTTTGTGATATCTAATTGGTGACAATTGAGGTTCTGGTCAAATAATTTATTATTCTTCTTCTGCTCTGAAGCTCACTCAGATGCTTGATGGGAACTCTCATCACAGCGAAGCCCTCACTGACGACAACAATACTTAAAAATTATTTGGGAATACAGTTCATGAGGCGGACGATGTATGATTATTTTCGTTTAGAATTTGACTTAGTGGAAGAATAATTTATTTCATAATTTGCTATTCGGTATCAATGTGACCCTTTGATTCACTGCAAAACATTTATTCATTTATCTCCAAGTCTTCTTCATCACAACTGCACGAGTCTTGACTATCCACTAACTGCTTCGGCAGATTTGGGAGCAGACTGGGCGATAGCTGTTCTTTCGTGCTTCCTACTTCTACTGTCACAGCCCCTGCCTTCGTATTGCTGTGGACGAGAGAAGACTGCGCTATCATCAAGCTGTTATAGACGCTGCAAAAGCCTTTCCATCTCTCCACTCTCAGTCGCTGGGAGATTGACTTCACGATTTGGGCTTCATGATCGGTAGGAGTCAGGACGTCGATGATGACGATGTACGGGAAACTGTACTTGGAACACCGTCCTCTACTTGTGTACCTGGAGGGGATAATCTTGGAGTTAATCAAAAATCAATTCAAATGATATAAACGTGCAAACGAATAGACGCAACTTCGTGTGCAGATCCAGCTTGCTTTTAAAAGAATGTCATTACGAAATTCCTTGAAATATAAATGTGAACTCTACCCAAAGCCTCTGTTTATCAGGAAAATGTGAACTAAGATCAACCAAAAGTGGCATTTTAAAGCTGGAAAGATTGACGAAAAATATTCTAGAATTGAATTTGCATTTCTCACAAACTTCAGCAACTGTGAGTATAAGGCTGAAATTTCATAGCATAATGCAACTCACACCAGAATGTACCCATTATGAAAAATGAACGGATTTTCATACATTTGAAAACTACGGGACATTTGAAAGACCACGATAATTATTTGCCATCATTGGTGAAATAATTAAAAGGCTATGACAATCGCTTACCGTTATAACTAAAGTCAAGGGGAGGCGACGATAATCGTTAACAACAATTACTTACAGGAAGAGGAAGCAATGCATAACAATTCTTTACCGCAGTTATCGATGAAAAGCAGAGACCACGATTATAGTTTACTATAACTACCGAACACACGTAGACTTACAAGGTGATTGTCTTGACCTTCAAGGTCTCCTCCACAAGCATGTTGAAGGCGTCCCAGCACCCCGTCCATTTCAGCCAGCTCTGGGTGAGCAGTCGATCTGTGCTGTTGTTGAGAGACTTGTACGCTATTAAAACCTGGCACGACTTAGAGGTAGGGTAAAATCTCAAACTTCCTCTTGAAATTACACTTCGTTGAGCACTGGAGAAGTCCTTTTCCTGAACATCACTGGAGGCGGTTCCTGGGCTTAAATTCATGATTTTGCTCATTTCATTCCTTCGAAATTTTTCTTCAATAGCTGGTAAAACTTCAACTTCACTGATCATTTGCTGACCCGTGGAAGTTTTGTTGGGAGATGAGTCTAGTTTTGAAATGGCTGGTGATGAAGTTGCTGTGATAAATTTGTGATCTTTATCACAAGGCTGCACTCGCAGCGAATTTGAAACTTTCTGTTCAGTATCTTGTCTTTTTTCTGGTTTAACAGATTTGCGAGGAGGCATGAAGCTAATGTATTCTCCAGGAGAACTGGTGAAGTCTTGAACTCCAGATCGCGGACAGTTTTCCCTCAAACTAGAATCAGCTTTTAAATCATCTTCAGCATCACTGGAGCTACTACTACTGTCAGAGTCAAATAGTCTCTGCGTTTCTAAAAGTGAAATTCTGCATGCATCATCAGTTTCATTATTTAGAGGATCGACAAAAAATTCAACACCATTTTCCTCTTCGTTCAATTTTATACCAACTTTAGCTGAGGTTTGTTTAAATCTCGAAGTTTCTTCCTCGATGAGCGTAATTTGCACGTGTTCGTCGAAGAGGTCTGTTGAAAAAGATGGTTTTGTTTTTACTGATTTTTAAGTCAGTTCAATGAATGTTTTAACTACTATTCATGATACTGGCCTTATTTTACATGTTCGTTAAAGCAGTTACTGTGTAAATTAAGTTGTTATTATCAAGTTCATACACACTACCAATTCCTGAGGTAAATTTTAAAAGGTTTTAATTATATATTTGCTTTTTGAATACTGTTCTAGGGCAGCGCTTAAAATAATTCAAACGAATAATTGCAAATAATTACTTTCGTGTTTGTTCTACGAAGTTAAAAACTTCCAAAATACGCATATAAGCGATGTAATAGGGGAGACGTTTATTAGATTTTAAAAAAAATGATGGCATAAGTTCATTGGAAGTAAATTCCTGAGCCTGCTGTGAAACTCTCGTACGATGAAATTTTATCGGTTCATATCCCTGCTCAAAGTTATTTCTACGGATTGGTTTCGCATTAGCATGCCTAAGAATGCGAACTAATGAGAATATTTTTCATTGAAATGAAATGTTGATTTTCTTAAATTTGTTTTTTGATGGGAGATTGATCTTCACACGGAATCGCACTGTACTCTTTTAATTATTTTTTCTCCTCCCATTTATTCTCACAGTTTTCTGTTCCAGCAATTCACTTTTTACGACATTGACTAAACTTTACATATATACTTTTTAAATATTTCCAATAATTATTTGAAGCTATATAGCGTGAATGTGTTTTCCTAATTTTGAATTTATTATTATCAAAAGTTTCAGGGAAAAAGATTTACCATATTTCGTAGTAGAGTATATTCATAGCATTGTTAATGCTCATAGATGAAGCATCAATAACTCATTAGTTCCACTGCAATGGAGCTTATCGACATATATTAGACGTGCTAGCAAGTGCATATATAATTGTTTATTAAAGTGAACGCAAGCATCAATTATGATATTGTAGCTTTAAGTAACATTCCCAATACTGTATTTCAAAAATCGTTATAAGAGAGTGCGAATTTGCACTTGAAAATCTCGACAACTAACGCAAAACTGTGATAACCACCTCCTTGGATCAAGCATTTTCAACGGGATTGGATATGATTGGAACTCAGCTTAGGAAATCTGCTCGAGTGCAAAAGAAGATGGAATAATTCAGAGCGTAGAGCTCTCACTCGTTGTCAGCAGAAAGCAAAAAAGTAATCCTGAAAGTGCAAATTAACTTAAAAATAAGATTTATGAAGAAATAACTGTTAAAAGACTAATTGAATGTTCAAAATAAATCTATTCGGGAAAATGATTACTTCTGTAGTAAAGATTATTTTTTACCTAAAATACAATTTGCAATTTGCATACGTTGAATTAGGGGTTATACTGATCAGCAAGACTTTTAAAAGTCCATTGAAAACCGATGAATGAAATTCTTCTAGCCCTAATTCTCACCTTTATGTTTTAATGAAATTCATTTTTAAATTTTTATTTCGATGTTTCAATAAAATTCATTTTGATCTATCTAGCGGTTGTTTGAATCATTTTCCATAGCGGTGACAGTTTTCAGGTTTTAGTAAACTCATTAGCTGAAATTCAAAAATTCTTAAGCAACCATATGGGAAATTAAGACAAAATTGTCCTAATTTTCAAAATGATGTAAGCACAGACGTTGATAGTGCTTTCTAGCTTCAGCTTTGTGACCAAGGGGCAAACATAAGGTGATTCAGGAACTTTCGATTGAGTAGAAAAATCGTCAGAATGTGAGCACACTGGCTGTCATGTTGTGAATTTGAAACGAAAATTACTCCCTTTCAGCTCGTTTTTTTGTGTACAATATCTTTCAGATATGAAATTCATCTTGCAGTGACTGAATAAAAATCGTGTCGCCACTAGAAAAATCAGTGTTTTTTTAGTTATTCTTAAAAAGGATGCTTGATCACAACTGTGTGATAACTAAGCTGGAGATAAACTACTTTAATGGATAGTAAACAATTGAAACCAAACGGATATACGGGCTCTATTAGCTCCACAAATTTGACTCCTAAAAGTTTTACTGATCAATGAACACCATGAAAATACCGGAACTTTTATGACATGGATGACAAGTTATTTCAGATAGAAATTACTTCAACAGTGCAAAAATATGACAATTTTTTGGATTAAAAAAGAAAAAAGCTAGTTTTTATTTCTCAAACTAGGGCAAAATACATGGGTCATATGAGAAGGGGACAGATAGAAAAATGAACCATTTACATTAGCGTGAAGGCATTTTAAAATTTAAACAATTAAAAGGCTCCAACGACGCGTTCATTTTTACCAAAAAGAAATGTGACACTATAAGTGAGAAAATTATTTTTGGCTGTGGGAGTACTGGACGAGGTGCAGAATATTAGCAAACGAGACTCGTTAGAAGAGCATTAACCATAATTTGTTTCTCCTACGAGCCCCTTAAGAATATACTACGTATGTTTTCCAACGGGTCTGGGTAAAAGTTATAATTTAAGGTTATCTACCGGTTCAAATTTCAGGTTATCATACGGGTCAAATTTCAGGTTATCTTACGGGTCAAATTTTAGGTTATCTTACGGGCTAAATTTCAGGTTATCTTACGGGTCATATTTAAGGTTATCTTACAGGTCAAATTTAAGGTTATCTTTCGGGTCAAATTTAAGGTTATCTTCCGCGTAAAATTTAAGGTTATCTTACGTTTCAATTCAAAGGAAGCTCTTATACTATCGGTCAATGGGCAAATAGACATCTGGACATCTAATTTGTAACGACTTATAAGCTGACATTCAGCCCACCTTGCGTGAGTACCGTGCAATGACCGAGGCTGCTTTTCTTGAGCTTCTCATCTGGCTGGAGTCGCTTCGCTCGCGCAGGCTCCGCGCAGCTGATGTGCAGGAACGGCAGCCAGAAGGGGGAGTCTGAGCATGAAACAATAATTGTTACAAAATAGAACTTTGAGTTCTGATCAACAAATCACAGAAATATGAAGTTAGAAAGACGTATCAAATAATTGGGAAGCAAGAAATCTATTTCGAACACTTCGATGACCAGTCGTTTTAACGCTCTTGTTATCACTGATGCTGTTTTTTTATCTAAGTATATTTTTTTGGGGTAAGCAACCGCATAATTTTTGTATTACTGAACACAATTTGCTTGAATAGGTCATTTTTGGCCCATGATGTCCTTCGAAGAGCAGGATTGATGTCTTTAAGTCAAGTGTCAACTATTTCACGCTAGTACTGATAGAACATTTTAAAAGCACAAAATATTTTCTCAATTGTACAGATAGCTTTGTTCACTATCCTCATTTTATTCTCATGGCCATTGTCAGTACAGTTCTACCTCAGTTCTATTTTACCAAAAATGGGAGAAGAAAAAATATCTGAGGACTAAGATTGGTGGAAAATTTACTAATGGATTTTTATATTCATTGGACCACTTATGGGGCCCTTCACACTTTTGGTTCACGTCTAGCCATAATTCTGAAAATTAACCACTGTGATAGATAGATTCCCACAGATGAGACAAGTACACAGTTGTCATAGTTTTAGCCCATGCAACTGCATCTTGAACTTATCGAACGACTATTGAACGTTAGTTGCTGAACATGCCTTCACCCAAATATGTAGTTACAACATCCAAGTATGAGTAATACTTTTATTCGTGGATAGTTCTCTGTTCCCAATACAAATGTTTCAATTGTAAATTTGCCTTAAAATTATACTAACTTTAATTGGGGCGTTAATTTCATATGTTAGGCGCAAAGACAGCAAAGTGAACTCAGCCTAATTTATTGTACGTTATGTTTACTTAACGATATTTATGGCAACATTTCCATCATAATTACTTACAAAAGAATGGGAGCCCGACATGAGGAAGAAAAAATTTCAATATACGATAATTAGCGATTAAAAATACATTGTGAAATCACAATAAAGATCAGGTTGCAAATTATTCAATGACAAGGCTGCTCGATCGTTGCATGATATTTGAATTTTGAAGCAAGCAATTCACGGTATGCATTAAACTATGCATGCAATTGGTGTTAACGAGTATTTTATCGCCTGCGCAACATTTTCGATTTGTGGACGGAGTTTAGGTATGAAATAAAAATGTTTAAAACTCCCACCATGCCCAAATTTAATTATTTTAGATCATTGCTGAATATTTTTGATCATCTGAAATATCATTCTTCGCTATATAATGTCGAGGAACGAAATTTGACGTCTGCCATGTTTTGCGACGTGCCCATAATTTGTGCGAAATTCTAAGGCGTTTGGCCAAGTGCCATCAAGAGACCAGTCGACGCTCCCCTCTGGGGGATACAACTATTGTGCCTATGGGAATTAGCGCTCCCAGGAGGACTATGTGAGGGCTTGACCTACAGGTTAGCTACGCTTTCTTTTTCTTGAAGTAGAATAGGTTTTTGTTTTGTGACGGAAATTTTTTTTCGGTTCACTACTGTCCTGTTTTTCACGACCTACTACTGTCGTCTTCAACTTTTTCTTGTTTCATGAACTTATTTCCTAGCTTACTGTTTCTATGCACCTTGTTCATAGATTCCGCGTTCCCTCAACTCCATACTAAATGGTGTCTTCGTCCTTTCTCTCTTTGAACGTCATTGTTGTGGTAAAGAGAGGCTAAAACTTTCTTAAAAGATATTATTAATAATAGTAATAATAACAGTTGACGCTTTTAAAAAGAATCCTGATGAACCTTGACTCGAGCAAGCGAATCGTGGAATCTTTTATTAAAGTGAAATATTAACAAGGAAAAAAGCACGAAAGTTGTAGGAGGGTAACGGCGACCTCATTACTCTTCCATATTACATTATTACCAATTTTAAATCGATGATTTTACGCAACGGAACCCTGACACAAGATTTTCCTTGTCGTAGAAGCATGTCAACTGGTTTAAATCTATCGGATTTACCCTCACCTCATTTCGAGCAAATGAGGGTCACATTGCGAAACATAGCGACTCAATTGCTTTCTAAATCCTTGAATGAGGTGTAGGAGGAAGGCTTTCTACTAACAGCGAAGTGACCATGACATCTACTGACGCTTAGCTCCGGAATGTTACGTTGTGAATGCTTCATAGAAATTCTCTTGCACGAAGTATCGCAGCATTTTATTTATTCGCGAATGAAAAGTAAACTCTAACTCAGGAAGAATTTTTTCTCAATAGTGATAATGACTGTTTGATTAAATGTTAAGTTCCTTGGAAGTACAATGGAAAAACTCTAATGAACTGATCTGATACTCGCATTAGTGTCCCGAAATGCTGAATACCTTGGCGCAAAAGTTCATTGGAATAAACACCACCCAATTTCCGAATGCCCTTAGAAATAAAGGTCGAGACTATTCCCAGTCTAACTTGCGCCTGTATGCATGTTTTTCGCCTCCCAAGTAATTAAATCGCTTAGGCGGCGAAAAACATGCATGTTCCGGCGAAAAAGTTTGCATGGGTTGCCACTAGTCTTGGCTTTGTGAGGCATTTACGAGGGGAGAATTGCGAGGTCGATACTATGACTCATTACCGCTAGCATTATTCTATAATATACATTTCGTATTCGTATTTGCACCTCAAGGCTGCCGGCAACACTCTTAAATCAACAGATTTCGAACTTATTTGAGGAGGATGTCTTGGGACTCAATGATCACCCGTGATCCTCGCAGGCTGTCTAGTTTTTCAATGAATTAAATTTCTTAAACTGTGCTCGTATCATCATAAAGAGAGCAATTAAAGCCAGAATTAGCAGTGCTAATGTTGAAGTATATTGCGTTAGTGTGAGTTAGTGTTACTTATTTAACGCAAATATTTATGAATAAAGAATAAAGTTAATCATGTTAGAGAGAGCGACAAAGACTTTACATGCAGAAATTACAATCAAATGAATATAAGGTGAAGGGATCAATGCCAAACTTAAAATTAATTATAGAACCGTTTTGTTACACAGCTTTAAGATGCAATGAACGTCCCTGTTCAAACAGAGTGAGGCTGTACCATCACGAAGGGTAATAAACGTTTAAATTAGTGAAGAAACTAGGTGCTTGATGTTACGGGATGATCAAACACAAGTGACAATATTGAATAGTACAAAATTTGGTGAACTAAACAATAAAAATAACACCATCAACGTTTTCCCAGCTCTCCACATAGGGAGGTTTTCGTATTCCGTAGATATGATACCGGATGCAAGGATATATGTTGCTGTCTTTATTTTATTTAATACAACTCGACTTTGAAAATGACTGCCCTTGCACACCAAAAGTTCAGCTTCAGGAAAGATTCTCCCTTCTCTGCCGAAGAATTTGAGTTCATCATTCTGAAGTATGGAGAAAAGTACACTGCAGCAGTGAAGAGGGTTTTTTGGAACAAATTTTTACCCAAAAAATCCTTGTAAGGTCCCAAACCAAAAGGCATTTCAACGTGTCATCGTAAATGCCCCGAGGAACCTGTCGATGACTCGTTGAAATAAAAAGTTAAAACTGAAGTAATCGTAACTGCGCCGCAAGGAAGTCAATCTGATGAGACTAATTTTTCGTGCAAAGAAAATTTATTTAATTTTCTGAATCACATCAAGGTACTTCTTTAAATAATTATTTCTTGAAAAGGTAATTTCTTCGATGAATTTGTATACGAAACAATCTATGTCAAGTTGAGGTCATAATGTTTCCGCATGAGATTATCTCATACCAGACAGTTAGCTCATGTTTACTTACAAAAAATTTAAGTTTGATCAGGACAGGAATTATATCACACTTTGAGCTTTGAAAACTGCAACGGTAATTGTCAAACTATTATTTTATGGGGCTCTCTGTGCAATTATTTTCCCTGTTAAAAGAGACATTCATTCACAAATCTATTTATTGTTTTTTCATAGGGTGAAAGTTTAATTGATAATTAATTACACACAAAGCCTTTTGAATGATTTTCATCTATGCAATGTAGACAAAATAAGAATGTCAACGCAATGATTGAGTTGAGCGCCATGAATAAATGAGATGTCAGTTTCAAATTCCGTAGAGTTTTTCCCAACTGATTACGGCAATGAAGTAAATGAAATATTAGACTCAAATTCCGTGGAGTTATTTTCATCAGGATTGTATCTGTTAGACTGAAGTTCAACATTCGACTGAAACTAGAGCCAATTTTAGTTATTAACTTTGAAAAAAAATATTAAAATGGATCGTACCTTTATTTATTTTTGATTGAGTTTTTATAGAAATTCAGATTGTGACTATTGGTCGGTCAGAAGCACTCTGAAAATTTCCTCAGTGAACATCGGTTGTTCACCTTGCAGTCAGAGTGTTGACTCATTTCTTTATTAGTGGATATTGCAGTTAATGAAATACGATTAGACTCCTCGCCATATCTAAATAAAATGTGATATCGTCAATCAGTTTGAAAATCAAATACCAGAAGCTTAGATTCCGTAAGTACCCTTAGGATAGAGGGCGAAAATATGGTTAACCTTAATTTTCATCAACCTCAATTTCTGGATCTGAAATAGAATTATACAATTTTTTGTTGTACAATTTTTTCGTTAGAAATATAATTTCTTCAAAAAAATCGTATGAAGTAAATGAGGTGAATGAGCAAATTTTGCCAAATTATTAGATATGAGGACATCACCTTTGAGTTAAAAAGTTGACCGTGATGAAAAAGAAATGAAATAGACGTAATCGGATGTCAAACATTGTGTATCAGAACATTGTTTTATAAAGGTTCTTGTCACTATTGTTCTATTTCTCATATTTTTGGATGGGGGTTGTTCTAATTCATTCCTGGTAGAAGGCCTCAATATTCAGCATAGTGTAATCGATAAATGAATCGCGTTGTGTAAGTCAATCATAACCGGGTATGCTGGTGTATCTGTTAACATCGCGAAAAATTGTTATATGCATACTATTGGTACTACAGTTTATCGATGTTTTCGATATTTTTCCTTTAATTTTTTTCGAAATATTTAATATACATGTCGGTCACCGTATTCGAATGGTTTGATCAGAGGGATTGAAACATTTCATCCAATTGGTGCGATATTTTCCAGTTAATGAGAACTTACTCCCCAAAAATAAATAGACTTTTGCACCCAACCTTATAACAAGCCAACTATTATGATTTCACGTTTTAACAGGAAGTAATTTCATAATTTCTGCAGAGCTCACCTCCAAACGTGATGGTCTTGTTATTTTCGATTGAGTAGAGAAGTCGACCCGGACCCAACACATCTGCGCCTTTAAGAACATCGTCGATCAGGCGTTTGTCATGTATTTTTCCAGAACACCTAGCTTTGTTTGGGCAAGTCCTGCCCGGGCACCCTGTTGTGCAGGAACAACGGGCCTTGCTACGAACGAAGCTGAGCAGAACTGTAGATTTCGGAGCAGAGTCTTTGTGACGAGATGCGGGTGGCGGTGACAGGTACTGGATGTTGCCTCTGCGGGAAGGTTGGGTGGACACTGGGCTGTGACAGACATTTAAAAATTTTATTATTTGTTTCGGTCACGCGCACTTGCGAAAATTGCCTACTGGTGAGTCATAATGGCATTTTGTGCATGCACAAACTAGAGGTAAATTGACAGTTCTGATCCTTTTTTATTGGGCTGATGTATTATTCAACTTTGTATTTTGATCATAGAACATGAATACTAAAGGTACAGTAATTTCTATTTCTCTTCAACTCTGCAAGTAAACAGACTCGTAACTATTATTATATTTATTCCTTCAAACTAATTAAACTAATTCACATTTTATGGTTTTTGAAATGTTAATTAATAATACTAACGATTTCAAAGCAAATAATGAATAATAAATTAAAAATATAGATCGTACTTCATGTTTGCAACATTATATTTAGTTTATGTATTTATGTCCCAAAAAGTTATACGATATGTGTTTGCAAAAAAAAAATTAGGAATTAAAAAGATTTAATTCTTAATGGATAAATTTATTATTAGGCAAAATAAAACAGGTTTTGATGTTAACTTATGTTAGCATATCGGAAACTAATGCATAAAATATGAAAAGAACCACATATGAATGTTTAAATCTGCCAGGTATTCTAACACTTGCTTGTCGCTACAATGTTCATAATACCAGTTAATTTAAGCTGATTCAGGGGCCTCATTTTCAAATAATTTACATCGTCTTAACAGTACAGTTAACAGCGTAAGTCTACTTGCCAATGCTTACGCTGCCATCACCACAAAGACGTAAATCGTTCAAAAATCCTATCCCATACATCCAGATTGGAGTTATCACCGTTGGCCTTCCATTACCATTAATATTACTTAATTAATATTTATTAGTTCGCCCAGCCTCACACACTGCGCGTGCTGTGGCACGTCTTGATCGGCTTGGTAGAGCGCTGCACGGCGCGCATGTGATACCAGCACTCAACCGCGTCCTCCAACGCATCCCGGCCCACCAGCCACACACACATGTCCTCGAACGTCCAGCTTTTCTTCTTGCCAGCAGGCGTCGGCCACCCTCCCATGGAGCCTTGTTCGTTGGCGACGCGTCTTTTGGGCGGCTTAGCTTTGCTACCGGTGGTCGCAAGCGCCTTCGTCTCGGGACCTGAGACTTGCTGCGAAGCAGCGGCGTGTTGACCCATGGATCGCAGCATCATCTTGTGGTATTTGATGTTACTTTTTAAAGCATCAGCAACAGGAGTGTTTTCACTTGTTTATGCGTTTGTAGCAAAGATGTCTTCACCACTTACAGTACATGTGACAGATATGTTTTTACCTTAACAGTGTTTAAACTAGGAATATTTTCACTTATTAGTGCAAGCGTATTAGGAATGTTTTCATTTCTTACTGTATAGAATGCAAAGATGTTTTCATTTATTTCTGCGCCCATAACGAGAAATTTTTTAATTCTTACCCCACGCGTTATAGGAATGTTTTCACTTTTACCGCTTCCATAACAGGAGTGCTTCCCTTAGCACTTACTGCGCTGTTCTCCTCGTTGCTAAAGCTGGGAACTACTATTAAGAATCTTTGAATTTTTCTATTTACTCTGCGCTTCGCAAGATGGAAAAGCGAATGATTTTGCCACGGCTGCTAATTCACAAATGAATGCTCCCATTCACATCTCTGCAATTTTCCTTCGCGTAAACAGTGTTAGAAATTGTGTACTGAGCTATTAAAGAATTAAAATTACAATGGGAATATAAAATTTGTAATTAGATAAATAATCCCAAATTTATACTTATAGTTATACATGCTTAAGATGACAATAAGTCGACTTCTTAAACTTTTTTAAATAATTAGAATGCTTCACCAAGCCGTCGCTATCGCTTGGGAGCACAAAAGTGTTATTGCCTGCGGTCTTCGCATTCTCACTCTCCTAACGAAGAATTTTGATTTTTTCTATAATTTATTATTTAAAAACATCCTACTTTATTCTATTTCTAATAGTATATTATTGAAAAACTTCCTGTTAGAATTAAAGCAAACTCCTCGCTCGTAAGTGAGTACAGTTGTCCTTTGAAACAGGCTGGAAAGACACTGTATTTTAAGGTGAAGATAATTACCTATATTAATTCATCACTTTACTAAATAACGCCGGGTATGTCAATAGCGAACTTGAATCGTTCAGAAAGGGTTGAGCTCTGGCAAAGAATCACACTTCATAGTGCAGTCGCGTTTTAAAATTCTAGATGGGAAATTGAAGACAAATGCATAGTTTAGGATCACGTGTAAGCAAGTCATGGACGATACGTGACCTAGACATCATTATGCAATCGAACAGTTGTCCTAAATGAAACGGATTAAAATTCCTCACAGTTTTTCCCAGTAATTCAAAACATTTTTATCAATCATCACATCAGTTAAGTAACTGGGACTAAGTTTCGTACAAGTAATATAAAGGCCGTGTACGATGGTGACCTACATATTACTCAAGAATCTACTTCAGCAGTTCGCGCTTCGCGGAAACATTCTGTGTAATTTTCATAGCGTTGAATCAGCGCAGTCCTGCAGCACACGCGTGTCAGAGCTCGTCACGAGCACAACCACCTTCACGCACGTCTGAGCTCGCAATGCCTCCCCATGGAGCTAGGATATACTCCCTCCACGTGCCTCCCTCACGACTGTTCTTCCCTTATACCTTCAATGGCTAGGTTATCGCATTTTGCTTTTGCGTTGGCAGCTTTTTGCTAAGTTACGCATAACATGATGAATTTTTGTGTATAAAACCCTCATCTTTCTGGAGAGTCATGTTTGCGTTGTATTTTTGTGAACGAGGATAGCTACCTTTTGGGAGAGTCATTCCGTATTGTATTTCTGCTCACAGAGCCAGTTATTCGTCAGCCAAATCTTCATGTGAGGCATTTCTGCACGCGAGGAAAGATATGTACAAAGAAATCACCCGCTAAGTCAAAAAGTTCTTTACCATTATAATAGGTTGCCGTGTTCAGGGACTTCAAGCTCATGACAATACATCTCACAAAGTGTAATGCAATTATAAATTTCAGTTAAAATGATTTCATACAGGGTCCGAAAGGATAGCTAAGTTTATAAGCATTTCATCGTTCATCGTTTTTCAAGCTTACTCCCGAAAATCTATCTGAATAAAATGATGGACATAGCTGTATAACTTGAACTTCATTATCATGTAGCGCAATGAGCCTGTATTAGATACCATAGACAATTTTTGGTGTGAGATGTTGTAGTACCGAAATGGATAATACTCCCAGCCAACATATTGTTACGCAAAAGTTCCTCGTAATTGAACAAGAGCGAAATAAATCACTGAGAGAACTTATAACTGAACTAGGTCATGATAATAAATGTCGCTTCGATTCAGTCACTTAAACTTTCGTGACAACGACGTGTTGCTCTTAATCATAATGACTGCGTCACTCCATTGTTGGTTTGAAACCACAAAGACTCCTGTCTTAATGCATGTGTGCTCATTATTTTCAATGAAACTCATTCCTCCATTCCCTAGTGTCCGAGTGAAAGATGTAAACAATCAAATTCCGTGCCAAAGAAAAATGCGTAATACGGAACTTCGCCTCAATGCAATGATCGGGCGGAAAAATTACCTGACATAAAACCTAGAGGTGCTGTTGAGCGCACCACGCCAGCAGACGCTGAGATTTTTTGTACGTTTTTCCGTAGCTCTGAGGTTAATTTCAGGAGCAATGATTACCATCGGTGTTGATAATCAAGATCGCAAGTGCGCGATGTCCACTAGCTAGCGAATGATGAGGGCATCGCTAACATTTTTGTTAAAATTTCTTCTACTGAAAGTTTTATGAATTGAAGTAAATTAACTGTGCTATTTTAGTTTTAGAAAACGAAAAGTCGAAACTTTGTAGATAATTTCTGTAAAGCAATTTACTCCAACATTCATTACATGACTTCCCGTTTTTAAAGCAGCCGTATTCAATAACAACGTACTCACACACGATGTATTTCTGTAATTGTTTATCTAGAATTCATAAATTAGACATTTAAGGATGTTTCGGTACGTGACCTATTGGGATGAGTGGCATTGCAATAAAAGCTAATGCCTTTTTTGCCAGGCACAATATATACAGAATATAATTTATAGTTCTATGCCAGCAAGAAACAATCAAATAGAATCACACAAAACAACTTAATCTCACGATATTTCATAGAGGTGAAAATGCAGCGCCAGCAAACAGTTCAGCATTTATCTTTCTCTCCTTAACTCAACATTTTTCTTTTAATTATTGTGACTTGCTGAGCGAAAGAAGCAGCACTGAAGTGCCGACAAAGACCAGCAGACATGCACAACTCAATAATGCAAGAGCACATTCCAATCAAAATATCGCAACTAACGCAAAGCTCATAAAGTTCATAGATCCCTTTATATACTATTCTGTATTTGACCGGAACAAGTAATTCCACTCAAGGCCATCATCAGTGGTCATTGATTTTAACGTTTCATTTTAGCAAATCGTACGTCGTTTTTCTGCTGCCACCAAAAAAATAGATGCGAAGAGAAGACGGAAAATTCTCCGTCGTATTGGCGTTCTGCTTCTGCTAAACATTTTTGTTTTCTTCATTTCAGAAGGTAAAGCAATTTCCTCGCATCCGTTGATGAATTATCAGTACCTTCGCACCTCTAAATCAAATTTCAGCCTTGAAATTTTACGTATTTCTTGAATCATTCGGAAGATTTCAAGACTGTCGAGAAAGTTCAAACTACGCAACTAAAAGTATATTTAGGGCTTACGAAAGGAGTAAAATTTTCTCAAATTCTTCCTGGAATTGAAAGGCAAGCAGAACAGCTTTGACTGAAATGCGCTTTATGTGTTTCAAGCCAGGGGCTTACACTTTCACTTTAAGACAGAGATAGTAATTTATTCGATTAAAATCAAACACAGCCAAGAAATAGATATTTCATCGTTTGGAATAGATAGATTCAAATTTCTAGAGCACGCTAATTAGCTGATATTTGAGATTTTTCTCATTAACTGTATCTAGGAAGGCTTCAGGAATATTCCTCGCTATGAGTGCGCTTCAGTCTCTGGAACACGAAAATTAGATAGAATTTGTCCTAATTTTTCGAAATCACGGTAAACTGATAGTTCGATGATTCGCTAAATAACCTAAATACTTGCCTCTTTGATAAACATTTGAAGTGCAAAATTTTTGGTTTTTACTCCTGTAGCAAGTTTTTCTCGTATTGTATAAAGAATTTCTTGCATGACAGTCCATTGTATCAAAAGACATGTGTGTCCCACTGTTTACGACCAATAACGTATCACACTGAGTTGGATCAAGTATGAGACTAATAGACAAATTCAACAAAAAAAACTGTCAGAGGTCAGAAATGAGCCGCGCTTATTTTAGAAAAATTTAATGTGAAAATTCAAGCTCAAATTTGAAACTAATGATTGTGGGTACAACTAACCCACTTAACTTCTGCAACACACAGTAACTTGATTTTCATTTAAATTGAATGTTAGTGTGATATCATTCACTTGTATACTTGCATGCATACCATTTCTGACCATCCAGTCACATGAGCAACTGATCAGTAGCCCAGGGAAGCTCATTGAGAAGTGATAAGGTATATGTACAATACGAGATAAGGTACATGAACATGATGAGAACCTGTGAAGTGGTCCTCAAACAGCTAGCTGGTCACTTGTAACATGTCCGCTGCGAATAATTCCCGATATAGCCCTTGTATTCCTGAGCGTTCCATGATTTAGCGTCTCGAATACCTTCGCCACGGTCGTTATTTAAAACTCATTTCTTTCACAGACGCTGACACTACGCGTTTAATCTCAAGACATAGACTTTGAATCTGATTTCCTTCTCAGACGCTGACACTACGCGTTTAATCTCAAGACATAGACTTTGAATCTCATTTCCTTCTCAGACGATGAAACTACGCGTTTAATCTCAAAACACAGCCTTTGAAGCTCATTTCCTTCTCAGACGATGAAACTACGCGTTTAATCTCAAAACACAGCCTTTGAAGCTCATTTCCTTCTCAGACGATGAAACTACGCGTTTAATCTCAAGACATAGACTTTGAATCTGATTTCCTTCTCAGACGCTGACACTACGCGTTTAATCTCAAAACACAGCCTTTGAAGCTCATTTCCTTCTCAGACGATGAAACTACGCGTTTAATCTCAAGACATAGACTTTGAATCTGATTTCCTTCTCAGACGCTGACACTACGCGTTTAATCTCAAAACACAGCCTTTGAAGCTCATTTCCTTCTCAGACGATGAAACTACGCGTTTAATCTCAAGACATAGACTTTGAATCTGATTTCCTTCTCAGACGCTGACACTACGCGTTTAATCTCAAGACATAGACTTTGAATCTGATTTCCTTCTCAGACGCTGACACTACGCGTTTAATCTCAAGACATAGACTTTGAATCTGATTTCCTTCTCAGACGCTGACACTACGCGTTTAATCTCAAGACATAGACTTTGAATCTCATTTCCTTCTCAGACGCTGACACTACGCGTTTAATCTCAAGACATAGACTTTGAATCTCATTTCCTTCTCAGACGCTGACTCTACGCGTTTAATCTCAAGACATAGACTTTGAATCTCATTTCCTTCTCAGACGCTGACACTACGCGTTTAATCTCAAGACATAGACTTTGAATCTGATTTCCTTCTCAGACGCTGACACTACGCGTTTAATCTCAAGACATAGACTTTGAATCTCATTTCCTTCTCAGACGCTGACACTACGCGTTTAATCTCAAGACATAGACTTTGAATCTCATTTCCTTCTCAGACGCTGACACTACGCGTTTATTCTCAAGATATAGACTTTCAATCTGATTTCCTTCTCAGACGCTGACACTACGCGTTTAATCTCAAGACATAGACTTTGAATCTGATTTCCTTCTCAGACGCTGACACTACGCGTTTATTCCCAAGACATAGACTTTGAATCTGATTTCCTTCTCAGACGCTGACACTACGCGTTTAATCTCAAGACATAGACTTTGAATCTGATTTCCTTCTCAGACGCTGACACTACGCGTTTATTCCCAAGACATAGACTTTGAATCTGATTTCCTTCTCAGACGCTGACACTATGTGTTTAATCTCAAGACATGACATTTGAAGTTTATTTCCTTCTCAGACGCTGACTCTACGCGTTTAATCTCAAGACATAGACTTCGAATCTCATTTCCTTCTCAGACGCTGACACTACGCGTTTAATCTCAAGACATAGACTTTGAATCTCATTTCCTTCTCAGACGCTGACACTACGCGTTTAATCTCAAGACATAGACTTTGAATCTCATTTCCTTCTCAGACGCTGACTCTACGCGTTTAATCTCAAGACATAGACTTTGAATCTCATTTCCTTCTCAGACGCTGACTCTACGCGTTTAATCTCAAGACATAGACTTTGAATCTCATTTCCTTCTCAGACGCTGACACTACGCGTTTAATCTCAAGACATAGACTTTGAATCTCATTTCCTTCTCAGACGCTGACACTACGCGTTTATTCTCAAGATATAGACTTTGAATCTGATTTCCTTCTCAGACGCTGACACTACGCGTTTATTTCCAAGACATAGACTTTGAATCTGATTTCCTTCTCAGACGCTGACACTATGTGTTTAATCTCAAGACATGACATTTGAAGTTTATTTTTTTCTCAGACGCTGACTCTACGCGTTTAATCTCAAGACATGGCGGTTGACTCTGACGCTTTCGAGAATCATCTGCACCAAGAAGCTCCTGAAGAAGAATTTCAAATTATTCGTCTAAATACAATTGCTCGAGACATAATAGAATATCATTCAAACGCACCAGCTGGCATTTGAACGTCAACTGAATTTTAATAAATCTTCCATAAATTTATGAGTCGAAAAATTCTTCGGTTTAAAAATATATTTCTGTACTGGAATGTTACTTCACCTTATCATACGCAACGTAAATGCAGTATGTATGCACCAGAAAGTTTGCAAATGTGATTAGCATGTTGTGTTTTGTGTGGTTGAGAGATGCTCGTATCTATTCCTCATATTGAGTTCATCCTGCATGTTTTTAACTTCACACACATTTGTGAAATTGCGAAACAGGTAATTGAAAGCTCTGTGAAAAAATGTTTGACCTCCACTATCTTTTCATTTCATGCACGCACGAGGTTTCATGTAAATAGGTTAGTATTATAGTTCGTCCTAATGTTAGTTCATATATGAAATTTAATGAAAAATAAAACAAAACTGTTCACATGAGCACGCTGGTGCATTGACAGAGCGCCCTTTACGACATGTACTAATTTTACGCAAAATGAAGGACCAAAATTATCTACGTAATCATGAATACTTATGACTTTGACCGCGACGTGAGCTGCTGCTGGTCACAGAGGGGATTTTCATTATGTTACTGACCGACTAGTAATCACAAACTTAATTTTCACAAATATTTTACCAACACTAAATAAAGGTAAAATCCAGCTTGTATTTGCTATTTTCAAAATTTCCTACAACTACTGCCTTTTAATTTGAGTAGAATTTCGAGCTTCAACACATTTCGGTCAACGTGTTGAGAGGGAATGGAGCGAATACAAATAAACGTTGCTATAAGTTTCGTTATAATTTCCACGACTAAGCAGTATTATGCTTAGTTCGCCAGTGAGAGACTATAGAACTCTACGTGAGTAATTCCATCATTTACCAGGAGCAAATAATGAGAATTATTGAAACATTTGAAATTTTCAGAACGGATTAACGCTATCCAGAATTGAAAAAACATGCAGTGGAATGACCCAAATTATTTGTAGAATCGTCCTCTCAAGAAATCGTCCTCTGTTTTCAAATAATCCCTTTTATTTTATTTTGTGGTCTTTGTTGTTGCGTGCTTAATGAATCCCTTTGAGACGTCGCAAGAAAGAGATTTAGACGACTTGAATCGTTATGCAATCGAGCAAACCGAGCGTAGGCTGAAGATTTATTGTTCACAAGCGACCATAAAACAAGTTTGTGAGCCTCTGTGTTCACCAAACCAAGCGAGAGTTTGTGTGTAGCTGAAGGCCAAAGTACGCGCTCCATAACTGTAGAGTAACTCTCCGTTTCCAAGTCGTCGCTGAAATTATGCAGCACGGGAAACCGAGAGCCTTTAATCGATGACAGACTCCCAACAGCCTGTCGGCATGAAACAGTTTTTTTGAACTCGTCAGTTTCTTAAAAAAGTGAGTACGCGTGTTATGAGTATTTAGTCGAATTCATTGTTAACTTTTGGTTTTGCTCGCGAACTTCTGAGCATTTTGCCCATCTCAAGTGTAAATAATTAATGGTGTAGTGCCATGCTTATGATGAGGGTTTTGGATTTTTGTTAGTTTCGGGCGTGAAATTTGCTTGCTTCTCTAAATAGAGAAAATATGTGGGTAGTTTCAGTATATAATCAGTATTACGTGCAAACGTAACAAATTGTCAGCGTTTCTTATTAAATTACTTTGTATTATTGTAGAAACTCAAAACACGTCTAGATAAAATTTAGAAAAATCGAAAAAAATTTTTAGACAAGTGCCACTAGAAGAGGATTTAAGCTAAATAAGTTACGAAAAATTTTAATGATTCTAAACTCTGGAAAGCCCACTCACTTAATGAACTGTCAGTGACCTCAAGGAGAAACAACTACTGTAGAGATATTAGCGCTCACGGAGGAAGATGTAAGATTCCGAGCAAAAGGATATGGTGGGCTGTTTTTTTGTTGAAGTAGAATGAGTTTTTTTGATGCTTTTTATAATCTACCACTTTCTTCTTCAATTTAATATTTTTTCATAAATTTCATCCAACCTCACTATTCCTGTACACAGGGTGAGGGGGCACACCATGTGCCTAAGTCCCCCGTATTCTTTATTCCACTCCAAATGGACCTTCCATACTCCTTCTCCTGCGATCACCTTTGTTGCAGTTAGGAAGACTCAAAACAATTCACGACGAATTCCCGTGTCAAGAAACTTAGAATCGTCTTAGAGGACAACGACATCGCGCACGACTCCGGATTGCTGAATGGGGAGGATGAACCAACACTTTGCTGACACAAAATCCATCCGCGGTGCTTCGCTACTTCTGCGTAAATGTTATTCCAACGAATCATGGGTGATTGATGTTCTGTGAATGCTGTGAACGGGAATTTAAGATTTTGGAATCGTTACATGGTTACGGGAAAATGCTTTAAGTAATGAGTTCACTTTTTATCTCCTGCAGATAGTGAATGCACTATTGTTGAACTTAGATTTTTTAATTTTTTGTTCAAGCTCGTTGAAGTCTGGAATTTAATACCATTCGTGACCTGTTCTTTCAGAGTGTTGACGTGACTTTGCACTTTGAAGAAAGGATGATGAGATAATTTTTAAAACTTCCTTTTGAGTCTATGAGTAAATTTAATAATTCTATGAGATTTTGTTTGCTTTTAATTTTGGGTACTTCTGATATTTCATATTCCAGCCCCTCTGTGATATGTTAAGTTCTTGTTCGGCATACAGATTATGTTGAGTTTCCTATCTGCTCAATTAAGTTGTACCCACACATATTAATAGCTTGTTGATGATGGACGGCAGGAAAATTTAACTGCTTTGGAGGAAAAAAGTTAGTAAAATACGTAGTACCTATGAATTTTTCCATAAGAAAAGCGTGGCAAAAAGGTTCATGGCACATATTTTGATTATTCATCTTCAATTCAGATGTATTGACCACCATTATACAACTATTTACAAAATGTATCACTTTGTCCGCAGTCTGTCTAAGTAAGCCCGTTAGGTAGATACATCATTTATGGACGTGTTATATCACTCAAATTCGTATGAAATACCGTCCACGTTCTCTAATTTTATTTTTTAATCACCTCCTTGTCTCTTATATAAATATAGTTTTTTGTATGAGGAGGCCTGAGTCGCCGTATCATGCATCAACAAAGTCAGGCGATTGGCAAGATAAAAAGAGGAATCGCCAGTGTAGGGAAAGGTTAGAAAAACAGACTACACGCAACAGATATGATTTTCGCTAAGCTAAAAATTTATATGCTCGTTCAATTCAGTTACTCGTGAGTTAATTTAAATAAATTTTTCTTCGTTCTGAACTCCTCCCTATTGCGTGGAATTTTGTAGCCTACACATCTGATGATGCGGTTTTTATGAAAGTCAAATCAGTTATACATATTCTAGGAAAACATTCAAAGCAAAGTTATTGACTTGCGTATAATTTACCTCTCCATAGCTCTACTGTGAGCTAAGCAGGCAAAATACTTTTCAAGCAAAAAATGTATTAATGTTTTCCGATTCTTCGAATTCCCTCGACAACAAATTACTCTTCAACACATAATGCTGCAAGTCAGTGTAAGGGTAAATTTTCACATATTAGCTATGAGACAGTGAGTGTTTAACTTATAGAAGGAAGTGTACATTAATTATTGGCTGAACGTTTTGATAATTAAAAAATTTATTGTAATGCATAGAGTGTCAAATGCGCAGGCGAATTTGTAAAAATTCTTGTCAATGCATTTAAAATGCTTGTCAATGCATTTAAAATGCTTGTCAATGCATTTAAAATGCTTGTCAATGCATTTAAAATGCTTGTCAATGCATTTAAAATGCTTGTCAATGCATTTAAAATGCTTGTCAATGCATTTAAACTGCTTGTCAAAGCATTTAAAATGCGTTTCAATGCATTTAAAATGCTTGTAAATGCATTTAAAATGCTTGTCAATGTTAAAATGCAGCGTCACACACTATAAATGTTAACGTTTGGATGTTTATGAACCAAATGATCGAAGGAAATAAAACTAGCTTGGTGCAAACGTCAAGAATATCTTCCAATCTTCAAAACAGAAAAACACATCAAGACGTAAATTCATCTCGTACGTAGTTTTTTAAATGCTAAAGAAGTACGTCTACTTTGAAGACTCTATATAAAATACAGAAAAATAGATAAGACATAGAATTTGATAACATTATCAGTAACTCTATCAAGAATGGTTCTATATTAAATCGTTGAATGCTAGTAGAAGAAATACTTAATTATACAAGAAATGAATGCTACATTGCACGTGTGAAGATAAATGTCAATGACAGCTCAGGCTCTAGAGAGAGCTGGCACGAAATGCCTCAAAGTGTGCACTACGCGTTAGTTACCTCATTTTTCTACAGTATAATTATTTTTGGGCAAAATACAAACACATTTTGCAATGTTTTCCTCCCTTATTTCCAGCACAATCATCTCAGTTCGGAAAACTAGTAAATTCATTGTTTTCTTTACCTGGTAGATAAAAATTATTTTATATCGTTAAATTTCGCTACGTAAATCTCACAGGTCTCGAGTAAATTTTATTGATGTCGAAAAGACTTGAAAACTGTCTTTTGAAACTCCTGCACCAACTTTTTAAATTTAATTAATTTGAACTCTTTACAGTTGGCGTTTTAATTTACGGAACTTTATTCAGAACTTTACAGTTTGCGTTTGAACTTTACAGAACTTTTTTCAGAACTCCACAGTTGGCCTTCGTCCGTCACCGTTCGTTCCGTGGGCAGTGCGTCACCAGGATATTTCTATTTTGGCTTCATATATTAAGTTGGAATAAATTTTTGGAAATTTCCACCGCACGCCACTTGTCTCGAATAATAGCTAATTGTTTTATCTTTGTGATACTTATTTTGACTATTATGTGCTATCATTCGTAGGTAATGAGACTTTTTATATTAGTGCACGTAGATAAGAATAATCCTCAGCTATTCTTAATGAAGGCTGAATCATTATTCACAAACATGTACTCTTAGGTTACACGCGACGCTGCAAGACAATCCCGTTTAGAAACTGAAACTCTCCCTTTTTGGAAACGCATTTTGCGCACAACAATTTGAACATGAATCCAAATTGCACAATCTGTAGCATTTTCCGTGCCAGCTTCAGAAGAGACTTTGATAGCAAGATTTAGTTAGGCATGATGTGAGTAGTCATGCTAATATAAAAAGGTTTCCGGACTCGTTCTTTAGGGAAAAACTCATAACCAAAATATGTTTCCGGGTGGTTTAATGGGTCACCTTAAAAAGTTGAACAACTTTCGCACTCGTCACTTTCTCCACCAGTGTTGAAGGACATTGTTGCGCAATTTGAAGGAATAACTCAGTCAGTGATGGTTACAGCTGCAGTATTGCACTTTACCACGAGAGACGAATAAATATCTCACCCCATATATGAAACGTTTTACGCTGCGGAAATGCTACCTAGAAAATAATTACCTAACAAAACAAGAAACTAAAACTGACATAGTTCAAAGCGCAGATTGTACGATGTCCATTTTCATTTCATTATCTTTTTGGCGTTCAATGTATGAGCATCAGTGAGCAGAAAAAAAAACATTTTTTATTAACAACCCAACCAATACGCCCTGCTTAATCATTATATGGTTTGTTATCGCCCAAACCACTCACCGTTACCATTCTGAAAATTACAGCATACTCTAACTACATATTTTTGTTGAACGCACAGTGATTTTCCCCATCCGTAACCTATCACAGAATGAGACATGATTATTAAAATGAATGTACTATTGTTGAACTTAGAATTTTGAATTTTTTGCGCATATGTATCTTGCGCATGTGTATTTTTGTGTATCTGTTTCATATGCGGCTGTGAAACAGATTGAGACATCTCATACAAAACAGCCGTTGTTTTAGCCGTTTATGCGAATTTTCTAACATGCGTCTTTTTCCAACACTATTCGCTATTTTCTGCTCACAGAGCTAAAAATACACTAACCAATCAAAAACTAGCAAAGATGCAGGCAGATATTTATGGATAACTTCATTCTCCTATTTTTTCGATTGCAACCTCCGAGAAGTGTTGCACGAAAATGAAGAAGTTTTTGATAGTTATCAGAAGAATATCAGAGCCTAACACGAGTTTGGGCCACCATCCCAAAAAGTGCCCACTCTAAGGTGTGCACTTTACATTAACACTGAAAATCAAATATTTTGAACAATGGAAATGTTTTCATTTTGGGCAAAGGATAATGATTAATCTTTTATAACTCCGTGTTCCTATAACTTCTTAGCTGAGAATTACTGCACAATGTTTACCAAACACATTAAAATTTCAAATATACGTCGATCAATATCGCCATTAAGTGTTTGACTTGGAGTTATGCTGATAAGTCAGGCTACAGAATGACGGTACACATACTTTTTGAGTCTTTAAATATTCTTGGATAGAAACAATTTCTTAAGTGAGTTATTTCCAAAAAACTATCAAGCTAAAGGCTCACCATCATTCACTATCAAAAACGTATCAAAAAGTACACAGCAATATTTTTAGGCCCATCTTGACCTGAGAGTCATCATGTTAACTCTTTGTCTCCTTTCTAGAGTTGATTTACAAACCTTTTAGGCCGGTTTCCATAGGACGGGTGATGTAACTTCAGAATGTTACACGCCTGTAATTATGAATCGTTGATAAATTGCTTTTATTGCGCAATTTAGAAGAAAAACACTTTTTTCTCACACTTCTCCTATTCGGCATAATTTCTCCCAACGCAAACTGTATTCTGAACAAATTTTTATTACATGGAAAGCATATTTTATTGAGAGCAAAATCCGCTTCGTTGTGTTCTAACGTTAATTAAAGAAGGTAATGTTTGTTTATTATATTTTTACCGGTGTGTAATTCCATTGAAGTAATCGAACATGATAAGAGCTCTTGGTTCCCTCACATTAGTTGGAAAATGTTTATAGTATTGGAATACGAAAATTTACTCAAGTGCTGGCTCAAGATATATAAAAAATCCCTGTTGATCAGTTTGGATAGTTTGTACTTTGTTGACATAGGTATAGAATGATACCATGAAATAAACGACAGTTATAATGAAAAACTATCCGACGTAGGTACTTCAGGTATAATTAGTTCGAAAAAAATCCCATTGATCAACGAAAGCTTCAATAAACCAAATTCTTTAGGTTATGGGGTGCGATTGCATAGCCTCAAAAACGCTGCAGCCCTGGACGGGAAAGGTTCGTTATGCCTGCAAAGGCTTCAATAGTCTTTTACGAATGCAACACAGGTATATCCATAAGCATTAATAGATGCCTAATGAAAAAATATGAGTGAAACGTTCTATTCGAGTAGACACCGTGGTGAGCTCCAACCCCAAAATAATATCAACCAAGAAACAAAGTACCTGACCTCTCCACTTATGAGGGCTAAATACACATTACTTTCATTTCATTAAGGGTTCGCACTAGAAATTAGGATAGCTTAAGAGAAGATAGGTAACAGTCGTACACAATTCACTTTACTCTACCATTTGAGAACATTCAAAATAATTCTATTCTCTTTCAACTGTTCTTAACAACTACTGGTTTTTGGAAAAGGTTGTGCAATAATCGTATACGAAGTGAATAATTTGAAAACATCAGAGTATCATTATACAATCCATTACTTTTATGAATGTTTCACGAGTCAACGCCACTGCATCAGGAACAAAATTTAAATAGGTTAGGATTGTTCTGAAGGAAAATAAAAAAAATTGCATCACCGACAAGGTTTCAATTTTTGCGTCTTTTGACTCAAAATTGCTTGTTTCAACCCAGAGGCCCTTTTGAAAACATGTGCTAATATATCCTTACAATGCTCTGCCCTGATATAGGGAAAAACAATTCTTTCTAAAATTTAAGTTTTACCTGTGAACGCTCCTAGCTCGAAACTTGTCTGAACGACATACATCAAAAGCTAAATAAAATTTCGTGGCTAGTAATGCCAAAAACCAAACCGTTTGCCAACAGAATTCAGTTAGTTTTTTGCTATGAAAAGATTGAAGTTGCGCGCATCAAGACTACAAGCAGACTGTGCATGTCGCATAGCTTCACTTCATTTTAATTGTGCCTCTTAGGAGTTGTCGCAGCTTTATTCATAAATCAAAGAGCAGACCAATAACGATCACAGTTTTGAAAACCAAATGCGTTTTCTAAAGCTTATTCCTTCGTTAGCTTAAAACAAAACACTAGTTCCACATAGAGATGTTACTCAGTAAAATCCATTTGCAGAACAAGACACTCGCGGAAAACACAGGCTCAACAATCCGCAGCTGTTCTTCAAGAAAATAAGACTTTTGTGATAGTTTCTGGAGGAACTAGACTAATTTTCAGTGTCGAGCCAATTGTAGGCCGTGTGAGCTGCACAAAAATTTTCAAATTTGTTTGCACTGCTAAAGACGATGTAAATGTTTGATAAAAATTAGCTAAAATCAGATGAAATTAGACGTTTTTTCCATCTAGAAGATCAAGAAACAAAAACATTTGTTCCATCTTTCTGCTTATAAAATGCATAACAGATTATCATTTACCAGCTAATTATTTACTCACACATACAAGCCTTGTGATGCACTAAACTAACTTGCACTGTTCTTTTGAATCATGATACTTTTCTCGTGCGGAGGTGCAACTTAATACTAAGGTTGGGTCGTTAGAAAAATTATCACAAGAAAAATTTATGACCTAAAATTTATTTTTCGGTTGTTATTTTTCAGTGATATTTTCTTTCAGAGGCAAGAATGCTGTTCGTCAAATTTTCTCTCTTCTCCAATGTCTTCACCAATTTAATTTAATTTGGGAGTATAAATTAATTTTTCCTCTTTGAAAATTTAATTCTGGAGTGTCAATTCATTTTCAGAAACATTGTTTCGATTTGATAGTAACTGCAGTTAGTCCATAACAAGGAATAACTGACAAATTTTTCATCGAAAGAGTTTTAAAACATTGTTGTATTTTAGTTAGAAAGTAACTATTTATAATCTTGTTTTTAAGACTAAAATTGAGGATAAGTGAAGTTATAGCTAAATTTACGTTTTAAGAAGACTGAGTATGGCACGGTGCAGTTTCTGAGCAAGTAGTTAAATGCTATAGTATAAATTCACAAAAGAGTCAGTGTGAAGAGCGAAATATAAATACTCTGAAGTGTTGAATATACATTTTTGACACTTAGATTACAATCATCACTCATCGTATCGACGGAGTAAGCTAAGATTGTCTCCCAGCTCTTGAACTTATGGGGTCTAGCACTGAACAATGCACCGAGAACAGCTTTACATTCTCACAATAGTCTCGCCCTCATTTTCAACTATTTCATTGCATGGTTACTGGGTTAGTTCAAAAGAACTAGCTACACTCTTATTCCGGCTAAATTACAACTATTATCAACTTTTTTCGCATGAAAATAACCTTGGGAAGTCTTGCACCACAAAATATTTCTTTATTTGTAACGATAAATCTCGTCTCAATCGAAATTGAAAAGTCACTAATGGGCATGGCCGTTGTGAACATATATGTACTAGCTCAAGTGATGAATGCGACCCAATAAGCTGCAGAATTATATCTTAATAAATACTCATCAATGGGTTGCATTATTACCATGCTTCACATATGAAAATAAGCTTCATATCACAACCGGCTCAAAGCACACAACAAAGCTTGAGAACGAGATGAAACTTCAAGCATCGTGTTTGTTGCCCACATCCAGTGGCACGTTGACGCTTCTTCTTCGAATATGAGGGAGCTTGTGTTCCTTCCAGTGTTCTGGGACGGTGAGAGCACAGCATTCTTTGTGCATGTAGCCAGAGCAGCCGAGCACCGGTGACGCGAGCGTGAGCGACGTGTGGTGCAGTCCAGGCGCGATGTGGTTGAGGGGAGACAGCGATGTCCCCGGTCCAGCGATGCAGGGCAGGTGAGATGAGTGGCATGGGTCGTCTCGAGACAAGGCGTACGGGCTTAGGGTGAGCATGTTGGGGTCTATTTTGTAGTCGGGTCTGTCCACCGAGAAGGGTGGCACTGCCGTCGATGTGGTGGCCGTGTTGTTCCAGTGGTTCTGAAGGACGGTTGCCACGTGCCCGTCTGTTTGACCTGTCGTTGGGAGTGAATTTAAACATTTTGGATACGATGTGGGACGCCGGTGTATGTAAACAGAGGGAATTTTCATGGTGCTGCTGACCAAATAGTAATAACAAACTCAGTTTTTATAAATACTTAATTAACTCGTATGAAGGCACGATCCAGTTCATGCTTGTTATTTTCAACATGTTTAAAGGAATAAAATTTAAATTTCAGTTGAATGCTGAACTTCAGTTTAACCCAATTTTATTCATTTCAGTCATTCAGTTATATAGTTTTACTTAAACGTGTGCACTTACTGCATCTCAAAAAATTAAATAAATAGAGCGAACTAAAAATTCAGACTACTCAGCAATCATAATCCGACAATGAAGATGAAATCGCCGAATTGGGCTAATTGCAGAGCAACAAAAATAGCGAAAATCTTAGGAAATTAATTACTTTGGTTTCTGTGCGTCTAGGTGCATCGAGGTACGCAAGTCTTAAATTAACTCAAACTTTCTCTTGGATTTGCTGCAATGATCACCAGGAGGCGAGCGTGCTGCGTTTTGGAATACTTGTTATTAGGATCTGTCCGGATCTAATATAAGAAATAGTTTTTCTTTTTTATTTAACACGAATTTTCTTATTCACCTGCAGCCAAAGAGAAAAGTAAGAAATTATTGCCGTTTCAATAGATTACAATTATCGGTATTTGTTTTTTAGCACTGTAATGAGATTATTCTTTTGTAAGGGCGATAATTTATATAGAAAAATAATGAAATCACCGAAAATTGTCATTAACGATCAAATTTTGTTGATGTTCAAAGTTTAAATGAAGAAATTCTTTCAGAATTAAAGGGCTAACTAAGTATTTCTATTGGATGCCCCTGTCAATACCAGAAAAAGTAAAAATTCAGTACTCTTCTTCTAATGATTTATAACTGAATAGACTATAAAATATTTTGGAGATCAATTCATTTACTAATATCCATTTCTCCGAAAAATGTCTCATAAAATTCTTAATGTAAACAACCAGCCCCAATGTGTGACGAATGATTTCGAACGAAGTGCGGAGAGCGGCAATGGTTGTTTTAATGCCAATGAGTTCGAATACATGACATAATGAGGCACTTATTTAATCATCCAGTCGGAACAGTAAAGATTCCACGCAAAGGCCCCATCAATGTTGAAGACATTGAGATGATAAGGTTATAAATTCTAAACTATAATCCCAACAAGGCGAAGTTTTCTCACATACAGCACAGTAAACGCTCTACCCTCAAATGACTTTAATTGTTTAGATGGTTGTGGTGTTTATAAAAATTGTCTCGAACCGAAAAGTATAAATAATTAAAAGGTAAAAATTGTTATAATTCATTGCAGTTGTTTCCTTCAAAGGAATTCTTCAACTGACCAATTGCCGTTCATGGCGCTCATTTCAAGTTTCGGCTCATGGTTTGGGAAAGTGAGTGTTTTAAGAGAAGATAATTTCTTCCTACTCTATAACAAAAATAATAGTTGAGGTGTATTTCAGAGCAAAAATAATATTAAAGGAATGAGACACAATAGAGAAACTGGAATCACGTTTGAATTCAAGTCAAAATTTCAGTTTCGGTTAAATCTATTAAATTTGGTCTGATAGTTGCAATTCTCCCTCCCTTAAATCAGAATTAGGCGAAAGCCTTTTTCATGCTTCTATTCCTCGTATTGCCGCGATCATTAAAAGCTTCAAGCCTGTGAATGAGTTAAGACTATACCTATACAAAAGCACAAACTTCTTTGCCTGACCGCACCGCCATGTAAACTCTCAAAATTCTCTAGCGTGGAACAACCCACACTGCATTTCAGTGAGATCCCTGACCGACCTTCGTCCATGCCGCGCTGTGAGGCAGCATCCGCTGAGCCGCGTCTCCTGGACGTGGGCGTGCCTTTGGAAGTGATGTACACTAAGGAAGTTTCGCCCGTGAGCACCTCAGCGCTTATCCTCGACGCTATGGGACTGAACGAGCCAGGCAGCAACGGAGCCAGAGCTATTGGATACGAAGATGCTGGAGCCATGCGCTGTAGCCAGAAAATACACCTTGTTAAAATCCCATAGCAACGCCGCTCGGTGTTTCTAAACCTCCCTACAAAGATGATGGGTTTTCAATACGTTAAAGGCGTTTTGCGTACTAGAAGTAAAAATTGAATTCGCCGATCTTTTCAGGATTTTTTTTCTTTTATCGGAACGTAGTTTCAATGCAGTGTTATTTATGCCAGAAATAAGCTATTCCAAGGAATGCAGAACTCTCACTTTGCTCGCCCTACAAATATGGAGTGTTTTCAATTCGTTAAGTTAAAGACGTTTTACGAACTGAATATGAAAATACTATTCGTTCATCTGTCCTGGTTTGGTTTCTTATGTTTTCTACTCGCAGTTGTAATACAGTGCAATTTATGACAAAGATAAGTTATGAATTACAGTGGATGCAGAGCTCTTACTTTGCCCATTTGGTCATAAATAAACTTATATCATATTTACTTTCTGACGTTTATTTGCATTGTAATGGAATTTAAGCCGAGAAATACTGCTAGTGCGCAAATAAAAGTACACTGCAAGTTCAACTCAAGTAGAAGATCCTGCAGAGATTGTTGATTCCTTCTATTTTTACTTAATTCAAACGTAAATCCATTTTTAGAGGTTATTTTTAGATTGTGCATGACATTTGATTTTTTGATTTAGTAGCAGATGTCAATTTGACTTCCATACAGTTGGATACTCTCTGACCACATACTTCTGCAATAAACGTATCATTTTAAACCTTTCGAAATAGGCGCAGAGGAGAAAATACATTGAGCGCAAAATAGATTACTCGAGTGCTCTCTAGAGCGAAATGTTGCGAGATTTTAAATCTCAAGCGTAGCCTACACTCGCAAACGTAAAATAGGGAGCTATTGAGCAATATCAGTGTTGTTATTGAGCAAGAAATTCGCGTGGAGCTGCATGGTAATGATGAGCAGTGAAAAAAAACCAACATTAGCCTATAGAATGCAAACACTGAGCAATGTTAGAATGGGAATAAAGAACAAAGCTGACCTGGAACAGCGTTGCTGCAATCAAAGTCAAAATTTAGCTGACATAAGCCACGTTTAGAGAGAGAGGGCAAGAGAAACAATGAGCAACGTTACAATAGGAATGTATACATAGGGCGACCTGACCTGGAGCAGCGTGAGGGGAGGTGCTCTGGAGGTGCTGAGGCACGACGCTGTGGTGTGACCGCGCGGCCGAGGAAAGCAGGGAGACCGGAGCAGTTTGCCGGAAATGCCGCCGTCGCCATCTGCCGATGTAGGAGGCATCTTACATCTTTCTTGGGTGATGTTTGCACGAATTACTCACTCAGTGGGTTATGAAACAGCAGTCAAACGAAAAATTTGCATCTATGAAAAGAGAAAAAATTATGCTGAGTCGAAGAGCAAGCGCTATTGAAAATCTAAGGTAGCAATTCTGTTCAGCTATTTGGTACCAGAATGAACACTTCATGGCTAAAGAAATTAATAACACTGTTATGTGCGAAGCTGAATTAATACACTGCTAGAAGCTTGTCTAGTGAACTAACTAGTGGAAGCTGAGATGGGAATAAGATGCTTGGTACTCACCAGACGAGTTTTCGAAGAGCGAAGATAGCGAGAATTGAGAGAGAAAAGACACACAGTGGGTAAATCAGGAATTATTCTCATTTATTTTCCAATAGTGATATCAAATGCAAAGAAACAGTTTGATATGTCAGACGAAAATTGCTTTCTAGAATTTTTCGACAGCGTCACGCACAAGAATCAGTCGAATATTTTTTCCTGACAATTGACTAAGACGGGACGAATTTCAATGAAGCTGCAGTTAATTTGATTATTACTTCTTGACATAACTGGCTTGAACACTTCATTGAAATTTGTTGGTGGAAGCTCGTTAAATTTCAATTTAATATTGAAATGAATGTCGGATTCATTGACGTTATTATAACCGCAGTTCCAGGAAGAATTCAAGTCACATTTTGATGGACCAACCCATAAATAATTTCTTAAAGAACACGTTGAAAACAAGCGTTTTCTTTCGTGCTTAGGCTTACTCAAAGGAAGACTGCGGAAAATTAATATCCAACTTTTGAGATATGAAATCATTTAATTTTAACAGAATTGTAGAATTAATTTTAACATAATTGTAGTTATACAAACACACCAACAAACAGTAGAGTACGAATTGATTAGAAGAATGTATATACTAAATTCAAAGACATAAGTTAAATTAATGTCTGATGCAGAATGTTACTTCAACAGTCACACGCCGGTCAAAATTTAAAATACAGTAGTTCAGATGTAGTTATACACTCAGCTAGCAGCCACCCTAGTTCACTGCGCAACCTACGTTTTTTTTTCTCATAAGGCAAAGGTTGCCGCTGACTAGTGAAGAATTTCTCTTACTGGCATCACGGCTTTTGCGTCTCCTGAAAACTCTCATAAGCTTGAGGCGAAACGCCTCAATCAAGTTCACTTTAATGTCAATCCTGCTCACATTTTTGCCCGTTCACCAATTTCATTCACATTTACGTGGAATGGATACACAATTCGTGGCGCTGTTTGTGTCAGCAATACCGCTTTGAATTATGTTTGTGGAAACCCTAGATATTTTTCATCTACAGATATGTAGCAACGATAGTTTGACATTGACGGTTTACTCTGGTGTGCAAGAAAGAGCAAACGTCTGAGGAAAATGACACCAACTGCTGAATTTGAATAATACAGGAATGGGATTGTTTGTCAAGATCGACTAAGTATCACATTCATAACAGTGATTTTCTCATCTAATATAGTAAATGAGAAAATAATTCAAATTTCTAAAAATAATGATACTTCAAAGAGTTTCGAAAAGTAATTATAGAAGACAATGGTACTACCTAGAATAAGTTAGAAATGCATTTCTAACTTATTCTAGGTAGAGAGAGAAATAAGCAATGCATATTTTTGGCTCATAAAATGAAGGTCGTAATAACATAACATTCAAGGCGTAACTGCAGGACTGTCCAAGTTTAGAAGCGAACTTCCAAGAATTAGATCTCAATGTAGTTTTTAGAGATTTTTACAATTAGTGAACTTTACTTCAGGTAAAGCACATAGTTAAGCTCGAATCTATGTGAACAAACCTAGACTGAACTGAATACATGCGAAAATTATACTTTTTTTGCTAACCACACTGCCAGAATACGATACAAGCGCCCGATTTTCAGCAAGTCTGTGAAGAAATTTGGAATTTATACCCTAGATGACACAGATTGCTTCACAATTGTTTTCCACATTATATCAGTTTATTTTTACTCACTCTATTACGTAGGTATCGTAGCCTAGGGCTAAATGCGCTAGCCTTCCTTAAAGAAGGTCGTGTATCAGTACCGTTTCCATTAGTTCTTATTTTTTTACATAATGTACGGTTTAGTTTTTGATTTCTTCAAACTGCTAACTCTCGGCCCTAACGTAACACTGCTCTTAAAATGTCTCAAATAATTCTACTTTCATGTTTCGTTCAACTGTTTTTACATCTGACATGGTTAAAGTTACTCCCTCACGTACCAAGCGTCTTATGCAATGAAATAAATTTCTTTTGATTTAATTTCTCTACATCAAGATTGTAAAGAGTTTATCTCAACCAATTAGATCCTAGTAATTTAGCACCATTCACAACTGTTAACTCTTCCCCAAATTGGTCAATTCCTATCGTGGCGTTTCTTGCATGGAGCCTGAGGACTTGAGCAAACTAAAAAAATATTCCTTAGTACTTTTGTTCTCGACCCGGATGTCTTTTCTCCGCGTTACAATGTACTGTCGAAAAGACAAAGAGGGGCAGACGTAATACGATTTCAAAGTGCTTCCTATTTGGGCAGCAACTGAAATTATTTTTCAATGATTTTTCCACATTTTCTTCGAGTTCAATGAAACTTTTTTGCAGAAATACTTATGAATCGACAATAAGCTAGCAGAGAGGCATTTGAAACAGCCAATTATTTTATGATCAACAATTGCGCTGTTACGTGAACTGCACGTGTAACGTAAACGTCTCGTGTTCTCCTCGGTGAGACGCGAGCAATTTAACCAATAAATCACGTTTTACGCTTTTTTCTTTTAGTGCTTTTTTACCCCGTGTTAATGACGAAAAATCTGTATTATTATAGGTAGAATGATGATTTTAGTGTTTATACTCTAGTGCAACCAATCTGCACAATAAAGCGTTTGATCCATGCGTCTACAACTTGCTGCACGGGGAGGTTTGAAAGATCAAACACGTTCTTGCTCGCAGTTTGCAGGAGCTCGCTTGATTCAGCAATCTATAGTGCAGTGCACAGCAATGAATTATGAATAAACAGCATGATAGAATTCATACTTGGCTTAATATTTTCAAACAATAAACTAATGCTGAACACACCAGTATTATTTCATTGAAGTTCTATTTTTTTAACTGCTTCAAACTTGTACAAGGTTATAGACCATGTGACCACGTTGTGTCCTCGCTCGTGATTAACAAAGACAAGCGAACTGAAAACACTTAATTTTACATTTGTGGTAGGACTTCTGTATTATGTGTGCGAATACTTGGTCAATTGTACGTGTGAGTGAAGGGACACTTCAGACTTCTAACACAGGGCCATAAAGAAAATAGGATTCATGTAAACTTAATTGTAAACACTACAGTTGGAAAAATCACCCCCTCGCCGGTTATCGTAGCAGTTCAAGTTTTCGTATCGCATTTAGTTTGTCCAATCTTTCTCCCAAGCCAAATAAAGTAAAAGAAGAAAAAACAAAAATTTATTCTCCAATGGAGTGTTGTATGATATTTTCAAATGAAGTTCAATACTTAAAACCACACGTATACACTCGTACAAACACAACATCAGTATTTAGCTTAAAAGTTTAATGAAATAAGAAACACAGGGGTTTTCCTCGCTCTGTTCCATTGAAACACTTCAAATAATCCTCAAGTAAATCTACTTGCCCTTAAGTTTACGGCATGAGGCAGTAGCTTTAAAGCCATTAGAAAGGTATAAGAAAACTATCTCCTAATTAAACAACAATCATAAGGTGAGTGTAAATAGATTGATCCAACTCGCACAAGTCTTAAGTCTACAACTCAAGAAGAGTCTACTTAGTTCCTAAAAGATTCATTTCTTGGTCGATATTACCAGCAACACTTAGTATTGCTGAGAACTCTTGCCCAGGTACAGTTTTCGAAGTTCGGTTTGTGTAGAAAAAGTGCAGAACGACAAGAACATCAACAGAATAATTTAATGGCAACTACTCACTTGGATAATTTATGGAAAGTGGTTTTGAAGCAGGGTAAGCATTTAAGAACAATCTGGCTACTGAAACACAAGGAGACGAGCGGGTAAACTTTCACAGGGGCAACTCATTTAGCACTAGTTTATAAATGAATGGTTCAGCTTTATTTCATGTATTGAAGTTTTACAGGAGCTGATGATGAAGCAATTCATTAGAGTTACATAGTCAACAGATTCTAATTCGGACTAAAACCTCCATTTCATTCAAGATGGACGACGCAAAACAAGCAAAAGAGAAGCTTACGGAGGCATTAAAAAACAGTTCCGGGTGCTCCAGTAAAGCTTCAGGTGCCATGCAACTTTGCTTGTGAACAAGAAGCAAGAAATATAATTGAAACCAGAAGCTTCTCCCCACGAGCACTCAAAAGAAACGCTTTAATATTTTATTGTAATATGAGGGGATAAATAATTATGTGTGACCCGAATGATATCAAACTATTTAGAACAACTTCGCTTTTTCAAGTAAAAATAGGCTTGATGAAAATTATATGTTCAGTCGTAGATATTTTGGTCGTCGTAGGAAGTATTTTTTGTACTGTTATTATCAATGGGAGAAGTAAAGAGGGAGCTGAAGGGAGGTTTGCCAGGAGGAGCGCCCATATTGCTGTAGAGTCCGAGGGTGCGCAAAGGAGAGGAGCCCTGACTGACTCCGTTACCGGCCAGCGCTGAAGGAGAGAGAGAAACACGGGCTGTAAAATGCGGGGATCTGCCATTGCTGCCTCACTCGCCGTCCAACTCGACTATCAAAGCGCATGCCATCTTTCACTTGAGCAACATGTAAGCTTTCCTTAGGCTTTCCTTGTGGCGGAGCTTCTCATTGGTGACTGTGTTTTGGGATATCAGCAGGACAGGAATTTGGTTGACTGCTACTGGCAACTACTTTCAACGAATTTTAATAGAAAGGTGTTAAAAAAAGACCGATTCGTGAACTACACGCCTTAGCTAATATGTTCTTCAACGATCGCAACGAAATAGTAAGCTAAAGGCCTCAACGTACTTATTCCAACTAACTTAATGTTGTAGCTTTAATGTCAGCATAAGCGAGCAGGACCGCGATAAGCTGTTGCATCTGACAACTGATGCAACATCTCTAACCAATAACTGATGACGGAACGTCAATACGGCAAATCTTGAACCACTTCAGTACAATGACGATCAGTATTCACACGGTCAAGTTGACTGGGAATGACTTTATGAGCAAGTGTGGCGTCTCGGCAAGTAATGGTTTCAGTTGTGCGGTGCGCTAAGCAATACATAGTTCATATGAGCGGTGTTAAAAGTGAATAATGGTTACTTGGAACGAAGTGAGGCATGCCTGTGGACTGTAGTAACCAATGATAGGGGTGTAGAGTAGGCTGCTGTATAACCACGAGCAGCTAAGGATGTGCGTGAGAGCTGCTTGCTGTATCAGTTTGGAACGTAGGATCTATGTTTGTTGTAGGGTGTGATTTGATCAGTCGTATTTCTAACTTTAGGTGGGACATAGAAAAGTCCATGATTGTTACCGTCAGATTTCTTACAAAGTTAATGTCCGAAAACAATATATAAAGTGAAATAGCGAAAAGAATATCGTTTTCATTTCAGCCTGTAATTATAATCTTCCAAAAATGAAAACGCTCACAAATTTTCAATTATAAAAACACATAAAAGGACCAGCGTTAGAAGCAGAGTTTTGTGCAGCGAGGTGGACACCTAGTGACGGAGCTGCCTCCTACAACAGAGCTTGACATCGACTTGTGCAGTGGGTGTGGGTGGGGAGTGCAGCGCGCTTGCGATTTGTGGGGAAGGGTAAGAGCGCCAATAGATGGATAGAAGCTTACGATAATTTATAATCAAATATTCATAGTTTAATCAGAAAATGTAATGGACAAAGTGTTCGGCTTTTAGAAATTTGCAAGTTTCGAGGACAAAGCTAGTATCTTTACGAATATTTTCCCGTATTGCTTATGGTGTGATATGATTTTATGTAGTCCCATGAAAATTCCAGTTTATATTACAGCACAGAATCGCATGCTTAGTAATGATAGAGCTCCAAAATGTTGCAGCTTTTTTGGCCGCGCTAATACAATCACGTTTTAGCTACTTACCTCTATGTTAGCGCAGACTTATGCTCATTTTCCGATTTCTGAGATTGATATCAGGAAGGAACGAATGAAAGAATCGGTAATATAAATTCCTCATCTGCACAGCCATTGAAAAAATGCTCAAAACCAGTTTGTGTCAACATGAATCCTAATGTTATTGAAAATAGGTCGTTACTCTTTGGATGAAGATGCGAAGTTAGAACGATCCTCAACTAGAATATAGTTTGTAATGAATTTTGTTAAAAAATTTAAAGCCTTGCTGTCTGACTAACCATTGATTGTGTGATAATTCAATAGGAGACGTTCTAGGAAGGTGCATGGCGTTAGTGAAATTTATCCTTGACGAAGTTGAGTCAACACTACCATGGCCAACAACAACCTAATAGAAGCTGAGAATAGTGCCTACATTCTTGATCAAGCAAATTCCAGCGAATAATGATTCAGCCCTATTTTTTATCACGTAAATATTCCATTGTGATGGGAGCATTGGAGTTCTAGTGAAAGAATACTCTCAAATCTTCCTTCTTTTAGTTTCCTCCCTGAGGCTACACCATATGTCTTTGATATGAAGTGACTAAGTTGTTTTAAAATTCGCGATTGTTGATGAGTATGACTTAAGTCGAATGATGGAAACCTAAAATTTTGTCAGGGCTTCCTACCTGAGCTGAGGTTCAGCTAATGCTGAGTAAATTTTGGTACAGTGAAAGGCAATCCCAATGTCCACTTCAAAAACGACTTGTGAACCCTCTTATTTTTTGTCTGTTTCAAAACAATGGCCTGTCTCCGAAAATACAATATATTGGATCAAGTGAGCCATGCTTGAGCTTTTTTTTTTTAAATGGGGCGCATTGAAGAGTAAAGTCCTCGTTCAAATCAAAATTTCATTCATTTTAACAAATTCAGATGATTTAGATTCACAAAGGGCTCAAGTAGCTTCATTTTCTCAAAATTAATTAATTTACATAGAGGACTTCGGCTTCTGCTAACTGCCAGTTTTACTTTAAATGAAGTAAATATTGTCCGTGTTAATCTACTGTTTACGTACTGATACAAACTTTTAGTTCAAGCTCTCAGAGCTGTAAAGTGGGGCCTGGTTCTGTTTGGGGCATTGGTTGCATCTTCATTTTAATTAGAGATGGTTATTTTCATAGTGCATTCGGTCACCTACATAGCGCTAGTCAACATATTGTATCTAAACCGCATTTATCACGCCAAAATTCGCCAATTTGGTAGTATTTCAATCGACATAAGTCACAATTGAAATTTATGCCTATAAATGCAATTCTGGCAATTATGGTCATGTAGATCTATTTTTCACATATGAATGCAATGTGTGTGACTAGGTTACCTTTGTGATGCCGGAATGAAGGAATGAGAAGCGCGAAATAAAAACTGGAGTTTCATGGGAACTATTCTACAAGCATCCTTTAGCTTTAATTTACCACTGTCAAAAACTTTATGATTTTTTCGAGACATTTCGGCAAAGAATTGTGTAGAATCGTGGTAATGAAAAACTTATACTATGTCTGTACACAAGCTAAATAAGTTAGTCCACGGGTCATGTGTGTTAAATTTACGTCTGCTTTAATTTCTTATGTTAGATTACGTGAAAAAATGTACTTTTGTGTTGATAACTCGTTAAACTTAGACATATTTACTTGACGGTGAATTAATTAATGCTTGCAATAAATTTCTCGGTCAAAATCGTCTGTATCACATTTATTTCATCAACGATATTTTCTGAATAAAGAAAAGGAAGGATCACAACGGGTTGATTATCAACACAAAGGACATAATTTCTCATATTAAATAGGCTAAAGGAATGATTCAGTCCATCTTGGTCATTACTGGAACATAACACTCACAGCTTATATATACAAGCATTATTGAACATGGCCTTAGAATGTTTAGATTATAACACGGTGACGAAAGCATGCAAGCGACGTGGCGACGAAGTCTCCTACAGCTAACAAGAACACAGGCCGCTGCGAGGCAGAGGTACTTATCTCATTCTTTAGCTCTAGAAGAAACGAATGAAATACGAGGCGTTTACTGTTCTTCAGTTTACAACTTCATTCGGCTGTTTAGAACTTCACACTATTTATTTAACTGAAAATAGTAGCAGTGCACAAAAAGAGGTCATCATATAGGGGCTCAGTAATGTTACGGAAAAGCATAGCAGTACTTCAGCTAAATGATTCCGTTGAGTAAAATGTCTTACAGTTGAATATACGTATTTTACTATAAATGTTTTTATGTTATAGGTCAATGATCTAACTGACCTCAATGAATAGTGTGGTTTCATTTCATAATTGCGTTGTGATGTATACTTCATTTATGCTTCCATTATGAAATAATAATCTATTGTCATTGTATCTCGATTTATAAAATAAATTGTTCTCTTAAAAAAATTCATTAAATCTTTAAGACTGCATTGTCAACCATGATCAATCGTTTTTTTCTACACGAGGGAGTGTGTCGCTTGTTGTGATCGAAAGAGATTTAAATTTGATACCTTACACCACAGTTAATAACTTTCCGTGTTAGTATTTTATGCATAATATCACAAAGCATTACGAGCAAACAAAACTTTTAAAACTGTCATTCAAAAGCCTATTCTATTCATCCTAGAGTATGTACAAGTCTAATTGATAATTTGCAAGCAACTGTCTAGATGTTAAGCGATGTTCTATTCTAATTCTTGCTATGCCGGTGCTAGTGCTGTTCTTTAGCCAGTTGTGCTCTAATGAAGGCAGTATAGTGAAGGCAACGGACAGATACCAGCTTACCTTGCCACCATCATTTATCATTCTTTGGAATTGGAAGTTTCGGGAGGATATAGAACAAAGCACCGTATGGCAACGAGGAAACTCACATCAGTAGGTAGATCAGTTAAAGCAGACAGATCACAGACTCGGACACAGAAACGTTGAAAAATAACTGATTGAAGCTCTTGTATGTGAGTAATTGTTTGGTAAAGAAAGGTGATTGTTAATAAGGGAATTGAAGTTTTAAAGAAGATGATAAGCACAAGCGTCGTGTTAAAAACAAAACATCACAACGCACGTAACATAAAAAAATATCAAAGTGCCGATTAACTCCAAGCGCAGCACCAGAGCGCAGTTCTGCAGATTTCATAGAGACTCAAGTTATCCGTATCGAAGTCATCAAAGCAAATTCAGGAATTCCTGTACAGCTTCAAAACTGTCCAAGAGCTGAAACTCTGTTTTAAAATACGCTACATGAAGTAGAGGACGATGGCATTGTTTCTGGGAGCCTTACCTGGATTTTTGCCCTGGGCTTGCTGCATCTTACAGGTGTTCATCCTCCTCGAGAGGCTGATGCCCACAGGCTTGGACTCGCCAGGGCCAAGGCAGGACGGTTGCCGTACTCTTCTTGGTTGCTGTGCCGGCAGCACCCGACGTCGGCGCTTCGGCAGTTTTGACCGGGCCTGTCGTCAAGGCAACAGCGTACGGAGAATGTGAGCAGTGCTAGGTTGAGCACGCAAGAGTTCTGGTCATCACAAGAATTTTGTAAACATTTTCTTAAGCCAGTAAATTCAATAAAAATTACGAGAAAGTTGTTTACACACGGCTAGGGGTTAATAACTTGCTAACAACCTGATAACTCTTAACACTCACATTTTCTTGTGATTCACAAGAATATGGTGAACTCTCGTTTGAAAACGTTGGTTCTCTGAAAATCCCGGACAATAACGATCTGGACTAGGATATTTATGAAGGATTATGAAAAACTAACTGAAACGTGCATTCTTGTGAAATAAAATTGCAAATTCATTGTTCTGAAGAAAACTTACACCAATTACTTTCGAAATATTCAATATCTAGGAGTGTATATATTACCTACCAAGTACAGAACCATTAAATCATTACTTCGAACCTTGCATGGTGTTGACTTCACCACCCCAAGAGAGATGAGTATAAACTAGGCAAAGAAAGAAAGTAAAAACGTTCCTCAATATTTGTGGAACTAAACCCATCACATTACTGAATTACCTGTGCGCCGAACTCCACACTGCGTCGTCACAAATAAGTGTCATAAAATACGTAAAGATGCGCAACCATAAGGAGGAAAATATATATTAAAACAGAAATAGATTGAGAAACATTGTCACGGTGTTCCTCATGAAAAAAGTTCAAATTATTCGACGTCAAATTTAGTTTTGTATGATATCTATACAAATGTCAATGCCTATAGTAAGTATACCCAGCAAATCTTTCAAATTAATGTGTGATCACTCGGGCGAATCCACATCACATTCTGGACTGAATCACGACACTCAACTATTGATTATGATGTCTTACATCAATAAACTGCAAATTCCTGCTGTGCTTTGTCTGTAATTATCCGACGTATTTTGTGCGTATAAAATGATAGCACAAAATATATAAAATTTCCCACGATGATAACCACATTACCGTTGCTGTCATCTATGCCATCTTGGCGGTTGTGCTCTACCATAAAGTGAATCATCGGAGAAAAAAATTTCCCCTAAACGAAAATTTTGGAACTAAATTTCTTGAGGGAGAGTTGTGTATGAGATCGAGTTTTACAACGTTTTTTATAGTTTTCAATTTCAAATTTGTTTTAGATTATTTCAAGCCAGATCTTTTGCTTCGTTTTTTCAAGTTTTAGGTATAAATTTTACAGCATGATATGGGAAGTCAGACCTGAGCATCACTGGGAACATTGAAGAGTGTTTAGATCTGAGTATGACTGTAGAACATGGAGGAGTGCCCAGACCTGAGTATGACTGTAGAACATGGAGAAGTTGGACACGATAACGGGCACCGGCAGAGAGATGGTGAGCACGCCTGCAATAGCACACAAGGTGCCCACAAACATGCCGGCGTACGTGCGCGGGACCATGTCTCCGTATCCCACCGTCGTCATCGTCACGATTGCCCACCACAATCCTCCCGGGATGCTTTGAAAATCGTTTCTGGGGTTCACCTGCACAACAAAATTAAGACAGTAAAATATTTTTTTTTCAACACTATGTTTCCTTTGCTTTTTTCAGCCGTCAGCTGTACAAATTTAAAATGTGAACTACATTTACGACGAGTGGGAATTTATTGATTTGCCTCAGCTGCACAAATTTATTATGTGAAATGTATTAACGAGAAAGCGAGACTTGTAATTAACCGTGCTCGAGGTAAATTAACAAATTGTGTATAAGTCTTCCCTCGATTTATATAAATAAAGCGCTACTACTAGCTAACAAATGATGTATGAGTGGAAACAAACACTCACTGCCCCAAGAGCTCTCTTCACTGAGCACCTTTCGATGGTAATTTTTCAATATCGAATTTTCTTTCAACAAATCAAAGCTTTAATTAATAATGTATATCAAGAAGGACAAATTTGCCGGAAGATCTGTCATTCTTAGCAGTCATGCTAAATATAAGTTGGTTGATCACGAAAAAAGAAGCAATCTATTTCATGTAACTACAACAGTTATGCTAGTAAGCCGATGAATAAAAATCCATGAAACAGACTCGAATTACACAAAGAGGATTTCAATAAAACTAACATTTCCATGAAATCTAACCTACATGCACGCGTCACGAGACAAATACAGTGTTTGATGGAGCGCACAAATGAATTTAGAAATACACCTTATGATTTAACACGTACTTTTCTGTGACATCTATTCGTGCATTGATATCTTCATATAGAAAAAATCGTGAGCAATCACCTGCAGTCTCTCAGCGTAATAAACGAGACTGGCGAAGACCACGATGCCGAGCACCAAGAAGAAGACGAGCAAGGTGAGCTCCTTGGCGGACGCCTTGAAAGTGTGCACCAGAATTTTGAGTCCGCCGCTGTGTCGCGTCAACTTGAACAACCGCATGATGCGGATGATGCTCAAGAACTCGATAACCTCAGCTGACTTGCCAGAGTCATCTGTGAACATTCAAAAATGGGGAGAGTTTTTAAACTCATTTTAGGTGTATTTTCCTCATCCTCAATTTTCATTCCTGTAACGTAATTTTGAGCTCCGAGTTGAGAAAGTAAGATATGGAAAAAATTTTTCCATATCTTATTTTTTCCATATCTTACTGCATTTGTCAGTGCCCCCCCTAAACTTATTCTATAATAATAAGTCTCATCTAAAAACCGTGAAGCCTCTAGCAAAATAAAGACCATCGTAGTAAAGGCGTTACAGCTACTTCACATTTTTCCAACAGTGCACATCCAAAGACTCCATTAACCCCCACAGAAATGAATTTTTATACATACGCTCATTTCTATATACGAATATTGATGTACTCTTGAAATTAAGCGAATTAAAAGGATTTGTTTAACGTACCTGATGAGATGGTGATCGATTTCACTAAACTTGGCCCTTATCGGTAGTTAGATAGGGTTAATTTTACATCATATCGCGGAAGAAAGCCTTAACATAGGTGTACCCTGAGAGTGAGACTTGTGTTCACACCCTCAGTTGGGGTAGCGTAGTCAGCTCCTCTCCTTGCTCTCTATTGAAATTACACAAGTCCTCGGCTTGGCGCCCATGGGGCGCGTGTTTAGTTTGTACGCAAGAGATTCAAGGCTTATTGCGTACCGTGACCCAACATTCACCTGCCTAAGTTCTCAGCAGTGCCCTTAATTTCATTCTTAAGCGATCCATTCATTAATCATCATATGCCAAGAGCACGTTTGGAATTCATATATATTTCAGTAAGCTGCTTTAAGCTCAAACCCTCAAAATCGCACAAGTGTCATCACATAATGTTGAACTGTGATGTGAACTTATAAAAATATCTCTCCCTCTCCTCATTCACACGCAACCTAGTTATGATGGCTATCCTCTCAGAAGTCTTCGGCGACATCTTTGCACTTCCCTATCAGTAAAACTATTTGACGATTTTTACTTAAGTCAAACATCAAAAATTCTTTTAATCTCATAACCCTCAAAGTTGAGGACGATGACTACACTTCAGCAAGCTACGAAGTGTATTTAATTTTTGTTTTCAGGATTTTTGTTGTTTGTTCATTGTAATTCTCTTAATAATCTGCCAGATATGGGATAAACAGGAGGAACTGCTAGATATTATGAATATTGTTAAATGAGTCACCGGATCAATATCTGATTCTACGATAATTTATTTTCAATTGGATCGATCAAAAATAAGATCATTGCATGATAGCGAGTGTTCAGTGCATCATCTCAGTCTAAAGAGCAGGGAGAAATATTCGATGGTGACCGCTGACTATGGCTGCGGTGGAATAGGGTTTCCTTTAATTAGCACATAATGAAATATAAACACGACGCCTAAAATTGAGTTATAACACACATAGAGAGATCTCATTATGTGCTTGGAATAAAGTGTAGATTTTCAAGTTGTAACACGGAAGTCGAAATTTACTTTCCCCGTCATAAGTAAAGGGAGATGGAACATACGAATAAAATAATCGTGCACGCTCTCCAAAAGAGAGCCGCGGTGTAAATATCCAAAAACAGCTGCTCTCGTTCGAGGAGTGAATTATGTAATTAATGACTATCGCTTGGCAGCATATGCGTCACTCTGACGTAGATTCTCTAATAATTGCGTGTTCACATCCCTAATCTGCTCGTATTGCATCCCCACAAGTTATGTTAAAATTGAAAAAACGATCGTTTAATTATCACAGGGCTATTCGGCTATTCATGCGTAGAAAAGTCTCTTTTGTTGAAGAAAAAAATTGAAGTAGAAAATTCTCTTATCTTGTGCTGTAAATTTCATCGGAATTTTAAATTATAAGGCAGTTATTTATTAAATTAGAGCATTTGTTTTGATTGATTGGCTGCGTTCCGCACATTTGGTGCTTATTTCTGAGTTACGGGCGAAGTTTATTTCAGTTACATCCTATGTAAAATTGATTCATTATAATTTATTATAAGTTATTTCAAGCCTCCCTAGTCTCAATATATGTGTTTCAAAAGAGAAAGGAGAAATTCAACATCCAGTGTGGAAGTGTAAGAACGGGTAATCTAACACATCCTGCGCATAAAAATGCTAAGATTGAAAAAATTCATGAAATTAAAATAAAATTAAAAAAGAACATGACGGAAACTAATACAAACGACAACAGTGAACCGAAAAAGTTGGTCCGAAACAAAACAAAAAACTAAGCAATTTGATTATAAGGCAAGCCAACTTAACCTTCAGCTCTGAGCCTCACAGCTTCCCCCTGAGAGCGCTTATTACCGCAGGTACGATAGTTCGTCTCTCATTGAGTGCTGCACGAAATACTTTAAATCAAGAAAATCCCAATAAAGGTCACGATAATTCCCTGTTTCATCCAAGCTTACATTTTGCCGAATTTTGACCTTTGTTAAGGCGTTAGTGCACTAAAATTAATTTCTTCTCGTCTCGAATATCAAGGGATATCATAAATGCATGCTGATATTGTGCAGACACACGTGCATCGATGCGAATTCAAATAAATGAAGCTACTGTAAGGTGCTATACAAATTCATTAAAATAAATGTGCATCTGAGAATGATGAAGTAACAACGTTGTCCCTTTCTCAATTTTTTCCTGAGCTATATAGCTAAAGAAACTCGAAGACAGCAGTGCTGAAAAATGTGAATTTATTCTCTTGGATTCCTTCATTCTTAATGAAGGCTCCTTACCTAGTTCTTCGGAGCTTTCTTAACTTCAATCTATGAGTAATGCAAACTTTAGATACCTATGAGTTTTTATGTAAAGTTTGAAAAAAATTGCTATAGTCATCTGATGACCCCCGGTAAGGCTTACATTTGGTGCATCAAGTTGCTGTGAATGCCCTTAGCTCGGCTACTTCAACTGCAAAACTCCCTCCCCCCCTCAACCTTGCACAATTTCTGTTTTCTCATAATTTTGCATGGTCTCAAATAGTTCACAATAAATTATTCACTTCTGCTTCATTCACTAATCTAAACATTCTCAAATGAACAACCCTGTCTTGAAATAATCATCCTCTACTGGCCAAACACTCAAAGTTTTTAAAAAATTGAATAGCGACTCTGTCGACTTATTTTCAAATTTGGAATGGACACTAGCATGGATCTCTTCCTTTTGAATTTCCAGGTTTCTGACATTGCCCTTATTTTCGTTTAAAAATAGCCTCGTTGAATGTCTTCAATCTGATACGATTAGACATGCATGAAGCCAAGGCCATACTGTCGTTTAGTTAAAAAAAAATGACCGTTCCCATCGGAAATGGAGAAGTCCGAACTGAATTTATGAATACCTTATTTGCAAGAGAATTGCGTTTGTGCATCAGAATGTTTTTAAAATCCCCCAAGTATATCACACATTAGATATGAGTTTTAAAATCCTGTATCTCTTCGAAAAATATATTGTTAACTCTTTTTAGTTGCATCCATTACTAGTACAAATTATTCAATTCCTTAGCAATTTCAGAGCGATTTTCAAAATAATTCAAACGAAAACTTAGAGTAATCGTTTGGGAAAAGGCAAAAATTCTTACATTTTAGAAGTATCACTAGAAAGTATCAAAGGTTGAACAAGTCTTAGTGAGTCAACAAAATGAAGGCTATAAAATCTTGTTCCCGCGCTCTTCATCGTCTCCTTTTTCACACGGAAAAAGAACTGGCCCCAAAGTTCTTTCGGCTAAAGCAGAGGAATTTCGAGCTCAGTTGCCGTTTTTTTGCAACGCCGTGTTCAGCCAGAGGCAAAAAAGTGGAACAGGAAGCATTTTCTCGTGGGACTCTGGGCCGATGTGGCGAGATTGTTCGGTGCAGTGGCAGGGTTTGCCGACCGGGGATACATGTACCCCTAGGGGTACATGTAACACACTTCATATGTTACAGTGTACAATATATATCTACATATAACCGTACAAGTATATATAATTATTAAACATTAGGTGTATTCTTATAGTTCTTTAAGCCTTTAGCTGTGCTAGAGGTACATGAAGATACATCATAGTACACGACAATAAAAAGGTTGAGAAGCCCTGGACTGTAGCCCGTAGCGTACACGGCAACCACTCGTAGCTTCCTCACACAAAGTCCTACGCAACATCAAGCTCTTGTCAGGGATTTGTTAACGTCGTGTAGGCCATACTGCATCTTAAGATGGCTTTTGATACAATATTGGTGCAGAAAAAGAATTTCATTTTCCGACGAATGCAACTAACGATCATGCAAAAAAAAGTGGGGAAAAACTGTAAAGAAAACTTTTCATTTTCATTCGGAGCATGCTGAACAAAATACGATAATTTTAAATGAACAGTTTTAGAAAATTATAACTATCGTTTTGAGAAACTTCCAGGTTCTGAGCTTGAATCATTAAACGATGTGAGCTTTAAAACCCATCCAATTTTTCCTTTTAAAATCCTAACTCATGCAGGCAGACACATCAGAATAAGCTGTTCACTCCCATTTTTTACATCAATTGTTTGAGCCATTCCCGTATGAAGGCAGCTGTAAAAATCTCATAGCAGCTGGTCATTAGTTTTTGAAAGCCCTTGCGATGAGTGAGGACACCCGTCAGCGTTAACTTGAATTTTGTGACGGGGAAACTCGTTAGCCTTCCCTCGGTGGGTACTCGACAGCGTCATCAAGCACTCATTTTTTTGCCTCGGTGCGCTCTGTCGATCATCCGAAGTCATAAATTAAAGTGTCGTGACTTAGAGCCTGTCATAAGTCAGGCAGGCGATAAACTGATGCGAAGTTGTCAGAACCAGGGCAATATTACAACATCTCTAACATTAAAGCTGTTACAGCCATGCATGCCCGCTGAGGAAATTACGAAGTTGGACAAAGAAGTTGATGCAGAGTGACTCGACTGGAAATTAATAAACTGAGCTAACGATGTTGTTGAAACGTGAATTGATTGCACTGAACTTGTGTTACGTTCAGTGCTAAAACATACTGAAATTGCTCGTATTAACAAATAGTTTCTTCGACAACGAACACGCTGTGAGTCTGACATGGCAATAATTTCGTGCAGAGTGAAACGCAGGAATTTTATTGAATTGAAAGCAGTGTTTTTTTTCAGATTCCGACCAGAAATAAATGAAATAGAAGATCATATTGCATGTATACGACGAATTGTGAGAATATGTGTTGTATGAAGTTGCATGAATTTTTTGTATATTATAAACTTTAGAAGGCATTTGAGAATAGCTGCAAATGATTTTAGCTGCAATTTTATTGGGTAAAATTTAGCTTACATTGATAATTTATGAAATAACAATCTGTTTAAAAATAACACACACATTCATTCTTCATCGTCGGGATAACGAAAGAGCATAATAAATTTATTATTTTACTCAAAATTTGAAAACAATGCATCAAATATTGGGTAAGTAATGCGAACATAAAATATAAGAAGAACGTTAATTCGTTTTGCTTTCATGAGGCTCAGCCGTTAAAAAAACGAGGTGCGAATTCCGATTTCGAAATTCGCGATATTGCCTGATCCTGAAAATTCCCTGATCCTGAAAGTTTCCCGTACCTGATAATACCTTGATCCTAAAAATTCTCTGATCCTGAAAATTCCCCGTTCCTGATAATACATTGATCCTGAAAAATGGAAAATTCTCTGATCCCGAAAATTCCCTGATCCTGGAAATTCTCCGTTCCTGAATTTTTTTGATACTGAAAATTCCCTAAGCATGAAAATTCTCCGATCCTAAAATTTCCTGATACTGAAAATTCTCTGATCCTGAATTTCCGTGACCCTGGAAGCTTCGCGAAGACACGTCCTATACACCCATGTACGAGGGAAGGTTGACGTGGTGTGCGCCGAGTGAGTGCGTGACTGCGACGCGAGGGCTAGCACGGCAAGACTTCGATGTTCGCGAGCGAACTTGGCAAGCACGAAGGACTTCATGTGTCTTTGACGCAAGGAAAATAGCGACAATTTTAGTGTGAAATTGAAGCATTATTTGACACTCATGTGAGGACAAACATTCTGTATGTTCAGCGTAGAACGATAAAACCCTTTTAGGAGATAATTGATTTGTGTTGTTTCGATGATTTTGGGTAAGCCATTTAAATCATAGTCATGGAAAAGAAATATATGTCTTATCTGACTTCATCTCTCACTCGTCAATGAATTTACTCTCTTTTTTTCCATTCCTTAGGATTCATAAGATGAGCAATAAGTGTTTGGGTCAATTAGGTTGTCTCTCCTACGCTATGTGGACTAGCGTCTCATGAGGATACTCTGTAGTTATGTCAATTATAGATCCAGTATATCATTGGACTTGTGTCTTTCGTGCCCACATCGCTCTTTTAATGTTCATGCCTTCTTAACTATCTCTGCTTCGTATATTCCTACCACTTCATTCCTAATTTGCTGTCTCTTTATGGTGGGTATCTTGCGTTGGAACACATCTTGTGCATCGATTCCCCGTTTTCTAGAGTGTGTAGTGAATGGGGCCTCCTCATTGCTCTTATGAGACCATTAGTGATGTTCTTAGGAACTCATAGAATTGCTAGTATTTATACAATAGAAATAACGACAACAATGTTTTTTCCTGCCAAAAGTTAACAATCAATGTACACATTCTAAATTGAAATCGTCACACGTACGACAAGGATCAGGTTCAGAAAGGTGCAATCGTCAGCACGCTGGCAACTGCACCACACACATACCTTCCTTGGGCAGCGACGTGAGCAAGATGTCGACGTAGAAGCTGAGGGTGGCGACGAAGTCGATTGCGTTGATGGTGTTCCTGATGAAGATGAGCGGTTGAGGCGTGACCGTGAAGCGCACGATCAGCTCCACTGTGAACCACATGTTGCACGCTGCCTCGATGTAAAAGAAAGCGCTGTGGGGGTCGCTCCTGTAAAGCACCCCGTTATGTATCGCTTCAAGGAAAAAGAAAGAAAATGAAGCTACGAATGGATCAGGATTAATTTCATACTCGAGTTCTGCAAAGACTTACCAGCGCGCATGCCTCGATAAAAATGACCGGATTTGATAACGTTCGATGTACTACGTAAATTATTTTATTGGGTACTTGTTTAATGAAATAACTTTCCCTACCACCCGACTTTGGCTCATATTCATTTTTTATGTTCATGCTAAACAAATATCCCTGTCCTAATTAAATTCGTGCTTTGAATATGTTACTTATACCATCGAGGTGGTGATGTGTAGACCCCTGAACGTTCATCACGCAATTTTCAGCTGTTTCAGACGAAAATTTTGATAGCTTCAAGCAAAAATAGTACACATATAAATTATATGCGACGGCTATTAGTATATCGCACTATCGCATACTTTTTTCAAGAATAGAAGGATTTAAAATGTTCGATAAAACCCTCAAATCAAGAGATGAATCTACCGACCAAGCAAGCAACAACTGCGTATTTGATTTTTAGATAAAAAATTTCTGAATAAAATCCCTTCCCTCGCGAGACTTTGCATTTTTTTGAACAATGGATTCAATTTTTATTCCCGCAATATTTTTTTGAATCACAAACAAAAGTGAGCTAGTACCAGGTTTTTATATAATTTCAATGGTATTTACGATACCATCCAGATAGATATAAATTATTCAGAATATTGCAGACAAAATATATATGCAAATATGTACATAAAAATATATCAAAGCTTTTTGCCTTAGCTTCGCATTTGGGTTGCCTTGGCTTTTTCTCGGCCATATATATACAATAAAAGTATTTATATATATGTATATATGTATATATAATATATATATATATTATTCATCTATATAATGATATATATAATATATATGTATTGTATATATATTCTTTGAAAGTTGGCTCGAGTACAGTTATCCACGAAATTCTAAGAACTGATACATTTTCTGAAACGAGCACTTGAATTTCATTCATGAACATTAATGAACAGAATTTCATTCAACTTCTAGATATTCATTTTGTAAGCAAAGATTTCCATAATGTAGCCTTATGGTTCCGTTATGTTAATACGAACAAACCACATAAAAATGGGAAAAAATCCTTGTTATTCCAATTCAAACGAATTAATTTCGTTCATTAAACCTGTAAAAATCACCCGATGTGTTATAGAAAGCGATAAAAATTTAATTTCTATAACAAAATTTCCCTGAAAAATGTTGTAAGTTTACTCGAGCTCAATTTTCTACGAAACTAAGAACTGATACGTTTTCTGATTAAGGATTTCTTTTCCGTATCTTGCAGCATTAGCTGGCTGCTAAAAATCGATAGGTTTTTCTTGGGCCTTTATCTTCTACTGTTAATTATTGTTTTTAAAGTTTTTGATTTGATTGAAGTCAATGTCGAACTTACATCTATTTTCGGTATGTTTGCAATCTTAAGAACGATTTTAATGGCTTACATTCATTGGTTACTCATTTTTCAGTACCTAGAATCATTGAATTAATTTAGTTGAAATTGTTGCACACGAACCTGTACTTACCTGACCAAATCTTGCGTCATAAAACCTAAGCTAAATAAATAGATGGAAGCTCTGTATTTATTACACCTCTTAGACCAGATGAAAAATTTGATATTGATATCAAATTAGCTTTCTTCTATGGAAAGGCAAGAAGAAAGATTCAGACTTGTAGAAAATTAGGAAGTTGTGGGGAGAAGTTGCTGTTACAGAACGAGCGGGTAGGAAATGATAAGCAAGGTTCTGATCCAATAATGTATGTGTCACTTGATGATGCAGCGAGGACTGGCCTGCCAGAAGGAATTAACAGCAGACAGGCGAACGAGGTATAAATTTATAATTATCTTATAATTAGGATATAACAGACATCATCCATTTAGTTTCTTGTGACGTCGCCAATCATTTCTAATATTTATTTTCATGTTTGTCGCATTACTGATTTCTAGTTTTTCCTACTTTTCCTAAAGGATTTACGCTTGACTGTACAATATGTCTACTTGACGCAATTGATGGCAATAAAAAATTTTCAACGAAGTTTTCGGACGACATTCCCACACCTAGCGTAGACTTTTTCGCAAGCGTTTCAAAGCTAGAGAGGCTCGTGTGCCACACGCATCAATTGAGTGAAGTCAATCTCCTGCAAAGAACACATATCTGCTGGATGGTCAACATTCAATCTCTCAAAGATCTATTGTACGATGGGAAAATGAATCGTTTTTGAAGAAACTTAGTTGCTGGGGCAAGCGAAGTGAATCCTTTACAACAATCGCGTGGGGAAACGATCTCAAATACCGCGAAATATTTTTAAAGCTTAGCTTCGTCTCAGCAAACTGTTGCTGTCAATATGATAGGAATGGTAGCATTTTGTTTCTTTTGAACATTTTACTATAAATTTTGCCATCATTTCAGGCGTGCAGTACGCTCAACTAGATATACTGAACACCACAATACATCGGAAGCATCGATCACTAGCAACTCAAACCCGAGTTTTTTCCACCATGATATTGCGAATTTTTACGCAAAAAGCTTCACTAGTACTACGGTTTGATTGGGATGCTCTCCTTTTACCCTACGGCATTTCACAATGTTGCGTCTTCAGATTTTCATCGGTTTCTAGCTCTATGAAGTTATTTTAGTGAACAGATATTCAATATCAAAGATCATGTTAGAATTTTACGGAAATCAATTAGTTTCTGCCAAAGACTTCAAATTCTCCGCACGAGATATATATTCGACCGAATAAAAAAAGAAATAGGTAATTGAATATAATGGCAAAAGTAGTATTGATCAAACAGATTTCCTTAATCTTCTATTGTGCTTCAAACGACATTGAATAAACGGATTGACTTTTTGAAATGCCTGAACAATTTTTCTTGTACCTGTTAAAAAGAATGTTCAACATAAAAAATTATTTCCAAAAAAATGATTTTAAATTGATTTCGCCAGTAGTATGAAAATAAAATACCTCTCAGCGTAAGGAAATATCTACTTTCATTTGGGAAAATCTACTTTCATCTTACCTGCTCCATGAAGCTGATCTCCCTTACTTCCTTTAACAAGAAATAGCTTCCCGGATCGATGAAAGTCATTCACTGCATCAATGTCCAATACTTGCATCAAGGCATCAAGCTTCCATAACTTTTGAATGGGACGCTAAAAATACAAATAAGCTTAATGGAGTTGCTACGCGACCGGAGCTGCGGGATTATGCAACATCATGGGTCAAATTTACATCGAGTTACTTGTGCAATTTGAAACCACTGTTCCTATCAGAAAGAGTGTATTTCAACCTATAAAATCACCCAATAAAGTACATGTTTCCTTTTAGAAAATTTAACCACAAAAATCAGCATAAAGCGGGATAATTTTCCGCGCGTCGATGGTACCCAGTGATCGAGTTCTTGAACAATGAAAGTTGGATCTCTTGCAGCCGTTTCAATTACCTCGCGTGTCCCGAGACAGGGAAGGTACTATTTGTGCCCAAGTTTTTGTTGGCCTGAAGGGAAAAGCCAGAAAACTTGAGCACGAGTCCAATCTGCGCAGCAATTGAGCTCACGGCGAACTTCTCAAGCAAAATTGACCGCGAGGTCTCTGGTCTGATGAGCCTCGACTTCAACAAACGGCGAACAAGAGAAGGTAGCGCAGGGATCTTCAAAATCAAGACGACTTCGGAGTGGGGTCGTCATTCCTTTAGATGATCCCATGCATGCATGCGCAAAGCGATACTCATCTGCATTGAAGAGAATCAAACTTGAGATGAGTGGGGAGATAAGTTCGTCAGTCCTCTTATAGTGAACTAAAAGTGAATGAAAAAGAAAATTTGAATCGTAATAATTGTCAAAGTGAAAATAGATATAAATTAATACAGAGTGGGTAGGGGATTCATGATAGAGAGTATAAAATCATAATAAATCTGGAGAGGAATGAGTAAAAATAGCCTAAGAACCCTACATACGTTGACCTTTTAACACAAACCTACGGTTGGAGCTACGCAAACTCACTCAACTGAGCGTACGTTTGTGACTTGAAATTAAAAAAAAAAAAGAAGCAGCTCATTTGATTTCACGTTTGTTGTTCAGGAATCGAACGACTAGGAACTTTGTGGGGATATTAGTTGTCTTCAACGCTCTATTATTCTGTTCAGGAGATTAGCTTTGGTTATATGAGTTTATAACTGTTGTACGAGATTTACTCCACCAAGTAAAGTGCAATTCTCATGCTGAATATTGGAGAGACGAAGTTAGACTTAAGAAGTAGATGTTACAGTTAGTAAATTTATTAGAAGGAAGTGCTGTTGTGAATCCGCTCATTTAGATCAATTTTTCAGGATCTAATATTATCGGTGGTATAAATATTGTCACTCGGTAGTTGTCTGACAGTACTATGCAATTTAATTTCCTTAATTTTTATGTAAGGTCAATTGTCCATATAGTTGGTCAGGTCAGGTTCAGGAAGGTGTAATGTTTGGTTTACTTTACGGTAATTTAGATATGGAACCATATGTTAAAACGTGAGATATTGGGTTACAAAGCGTTCACAAATAATTAAAACGATATCTAGTTGATGACTCAAATTACCGTCGAAGGAAACCATTCATCTAACTCAACATAACCCAGCCAACTAAATAGACAATCAAGTGTACAAAAACTTAGGGATTAAATTACAAAATGGTGCAAGATATTGAAAAAACCTTCAGATGTTTTCACAATATTCATTTCATATTTTCGTGAGCTTTAAAATATACGCGCCCTCTTGGTGAATTACTGCAGAAATTAAGAATTCAGGAGAAACATTTGCCACAAATGATTTGAAAAAATATTGTCAATCGTGTAAGGAATCGCATATACAACTACTTCACCAAAATTTATTAAAAACTGAAAATGTACTCACCATACTTAATACCCCAAAAATAAAAACCTCTTATGTCTGAGATTCGATTCCAGATGCATAACTATCGACCGCGCTTGAATACGTCGGTTCACTCTCACTAGTTTCTTTATTCCAAGTGACTGCCTGAGGGACTGGTGATTCGTTGCAAGCTTCAGCTAACTTACAAACAACATTCTGCAGAATATCTTTGACAAATTGCTCATGTGTTTTAGAAGTGTTTAAATTTAGAACAATTCAGCTTCGTCAGGTGAAGTGAAGAGCCGACGAAAATTATTATTCTACTGCTGAATGCGAGTCGAAAAGCGCAGCTTGGCCGTGCAACGAAAGGGAAAGAAAACGAGATGCATTGCTGATTGAGATGCACCTTACCCTTGCTGATTGAGATGCACCTTACCCTTGCGGAATTGAGTCGTCTTTTTCGAGTCGAAATTATAGCGAATGTTGTGATTATAATTAATGACTTCGTATTGTAGCACTTCTTTCCAATGTAACAAAAATTTTTGAGAAACATCTGCGCACTGAAGAAGAAACCCCATCGTTTTTTAAATGGATTAAACTTCTTACAACATCATGGTACAAATCCAGTCTTATTTTAGGAATTTAAATTGTATTTCTTAAAAATTGATCAAAATGGAAAGCTTGCTTCCAGCAGTCCTGCCGAGTTCCGTTCAGTACTGCTTTAAAAGCTTAGCAAACACTTCGGCTTGCGTTACACATAGTCTAGTCGTTATCCAGAGATACCAAGGCTCAGTGAGCATGCAAATCTGTAGCCCAGGGCAGATAATGAGGTCACAACTCCTGCTTAATGGGACAAAATAAAAAGGCTTCCTCCGAACGACTGTGTCAGAAGAATGCACGAAACTGCCGTGATTTTTAAAGGCAGCTGCGCTCTCTCTCTGTTTTCATTTTTCGACGGGAATATTTGCAGCAAAATAGCAGTCTTAAGGCACTGAATTAGGAGACAATGAGAATTATGAAACGTCTCAAACAAATCAGTTAAACAACGTAACTGAGTTTACAAGCATGGGGAAAAATAGTTCATACGAGCGGGATGTAGAATTGTGTGATAACGACCGATCATCACTTGTTTATTCAGATCAGAGCTGCAACAAATTGTCTCCTGTATATCTTTGGAAAATTTAAATTCCCTATTCATTAACTTAACTGAAAATCCTCACGAGTCTGCCGCGTGCAAATCCTAACGTCGGCACGTGTTCAGTTCAGTGTCTTGATTTCAACTACGAATTTTGAAAAACCTATAGAGGAATAATGAAGTCCAAATGTGACCCCGGCATCGGATCCTTTCTCCGGACTCCCTACCATTATTGGAAATTCATAAAGTTTTCATTTGGTGCGGCCAGGTTCCTTTCAAACCGTCGCTGAACTGAAGGCCTACCAGAGAGCGCTACGACACCCACACGCGGCCTGCGTGTCTACATCGAAACTTGTCTTCAATGCAAAACATAAATTTTATTTCATTCCAAAATACAGACCTAGACTTCATTACAAATACCAAACCTTGACCTCATTAGAACAACCAAAACTATACTATTGTTAGTGTTCTCGTTCACGTAAACTTTTATCCGCAAGCTCATGCTACTCAATACCCCTTACTTCCATTTCTGGAATGGGGAACTATTCTTTGTGGAATGAGTGAAGTACAGTAAATAGTAAAAGGCTATCGACGATGAAAAGAAGTCAATAGGAACGACGGAATTTGTTTTTTAAAATACAATGTCAAAAGTTATCATGGGAAGAAAGCAGTACAGCACGCAATACGTACAATCAAATACAGCTACAAGTGTTTGGAGTAATAACTCGGAATCATCGAGAAAACAGTTCCTGTGTCTCCTCCCTTCATGACAACTTAAAAAACACGCGAAACTAAAATACAAGACTAACGATGGTAAGAACCATACCTAAGATACGATCAAACATATCAGTTCATAAAAATTTAAAAATGAAATTTCACTGCCAAAAAAGACATTACTATTATCTTTAAGCAGTGAAGTCCGTATCCCAGAGCATCGATATAAGCACAAGTGACAATTTGCCACGAAAATTTCCTTTCTGTTTATTGGATGTGGTTCCATTGCCCTCACGTACCGTGACTCGATTGCGTTTTCTGCTACAACACTTACCGTACCTCTTCTCAAACTGAATGCATGGTTCTGGCTTTGAGTTCATGTACGTTCCATGTGTAGCGAGAAATATCGCTGTTACAATCCAGCAAAATGAACGAGGAAATTAAAAGTATAAACTGTTCCCTCTTGTGCCTCAATAAAACTGTCAATTAAATGAAAGAGTCGGACTGAATTGCGTTACTGGTAGATCAGAGCGTGCAGCAGCGCCAGCGAACTAACGATCATCTGTTGAACAGAGGACGGAGTCAATGGAAATCTCGATAACCAATCAATTATTCAATTCATAACTCTGAAAAATTAATTGTGTTTTTAGTGTAAATCATGTTAATCTTAAAGGAATAAAAATGAGACCACTCCGTCATAAGATTGCGCGGTTTTTTCTCATGCTGATTCAAAAACAAATGTGCATTTCAGGACGCCCAAAATTTAGATGTTATTGCAGTTTAAGAGTAGAATTTTGAGTTCCCATTCATTGAGTGGATCTGCCTAGTGAAATTACTATTGCCTGTTTTACACTGTAGAATCTCATAGTTAAAAACTTGAAAATTATTTTTGCATTTAAAGAGTTTATTATTGAGTCATAATAAAATACTGCATTACGAAAATTTTACTTCGCACATTCGACCAATAACTGTGTTAAAATGCTTACAAGATTCAGTTCAAAAATTTTCCTAAAGAAAATTGTAAGCATCAATCCTACACAGAAACTAGACTAGTAGCAACTTCAACGCAAACATGAAGCTAGAAGTGAACTTTTATCTTCATGATTTTGACGAACGTTCCTCAAAAACTGGAAAATATGTTATCGGACGACTTGAACGTATCTTCACAAGTTTTCGTGATTTAATTGCCTTCAATTTTTCAGTTCACATTTTTTCTGATGAATCTTATCACTGTATTCGGCGGTGCTCAAAATGCGAAGGAATAGCTGGAGAAAAAACGTAATAAAAAAATGATTCGGAAATTAATTGGTTATGTTGACCTAAAATTCAATGACTAAAAACAGCACTTTGGTCGAATGATTTTAAAGTCTGCAGCGCAGAGGGATGAGTGAAAATTAAAGTGAAGTCTCAGAAAAATCTGCAAAAATAAGTGAGAAAAAAATCACTGCGCTTCCATTGGTGTCGAAACTGATATAGGACTGACTCGTGAAATTCTACGCAAATAGTATCGATACGAGGGTACTGCATTGTGTTAAAAATGCAACCAATATGCATTAAATTAAACCATTAACGACACAGAGGACTAAAAGTTATTCTTTATAAAATAAAAAAATTAAATAAACTTGACACATCGTATTTCTTGTTGAATTTGTTCACTAATGCGTTAAGTTACGTTCACATCTGAGTAGGAGTTCCTTCCTCTGCCGGATGTCGGTGACAACCTTACGTCAGCGTCGGTCTACTGACGGTGTTTGTTGTAACTGGGGCTGTGACAATATGCTCTCATCATATTTCACAGCCCTAATAATCACCCACATTCGCATCTTTGTAATTTGTAATAAATCACATATTTGAATTTATGCTCTCTGTGAGCTTGCATTTTGTTAAAAGATTAACATGAATAGAATAAGAACTAACATACACAAATGAGTGAAGTAAATATGTAGGAGGCTTGAAAATTTCAGCATTCGACGGGTAAGAGCAAAAATTGCATAACTGCTACAGCGAAAAAAAATAATTGCTCAGGTAATCATTCATTATCAGTATTCAAATCAATAAAGGGTCAGTTAAAAAAAATCATTGTACAATCAATATCTTTCAGCCTATTAACGGATTTAAACTGAACTAGAAATAATTTATTACGTGGTTCAGGAATACCATAATTCTACTAACTCTTAGGCAGAAAGCTCGAAAAAATTTACGATTTTTACCCGGGAACCAAGTTCAGCGAGTTTGGCTGAAATCTTTTTGACAGGCAGCCCTGCAAATTCCGATCAATACCTTCGTAGTCAGCAGATTTTGGAGCCCAAGTTTACGCGTCCAACGGAATTCCTGAAGCAGACAACGTGCATCAACGAACGCCTCGAGGACAACGGAGTCTCGCTAGCCCAGTGAACGTATAGCTGAAAACACCTAGAGAACGCTCGTAACAATCTGCGTTTCTGAAGTTCTTCGGGAACTCATCATAAAATTCATTGGGGGCTTTGAAACCGATACTGAGCTCAGTTCGGAACAAGTTTGGAGCTTTCCGCATTTGCAGGTTTACTTCATTTACGTAGACTGTGGAAATGCTGGAAATGCTCTCATCACGTGGCTTTCCCTCTGTATAAAAGTCCCATTTTGCGTCACTGATACCCCCAGTAGAACACAAGCCATGCTGTACAATTGTGTGTATGACGTGCTTATTTTTTGGGATAAAATATTCAGCGTTATTCTAAATTCGCTCGCTCTCCGTAATCTAAACTTTAAAATGCTTGTGTACCATGAATGTGCGCTCCAATGCTTACATTTTTGTGATTCGAATCTGCAAATGATGCCAAACAGCAAAATAATATATAAACGGAATCTATTTTCACTCGAACATTTTCCTCTCAATACGGCATTTGCTGACAATAATGCTGCGATGTTTGCAGAAGACGAGAAAGAATGTCAGGAAAGAGAATGGCACATGATACGAGCCTGCAACGGCTGTGGAGCAATGCTAACGAAGGCAATTTATTTTTCTGATGTTTGCTCCCATTCATTGCCTGAATTTCCCTCTTTGTGCTCGGTATAAGATCGCAGAATTTTTCTTCGAATTTGGGTAACATTGAAATAGCACATGCGGAAAACGGCTGCTGAAAAAACTGTGAATCTTCTAATGTGAATGATTTAATACGATGGGCAACAACGTAAGACTTTCAATAAAGTGAACGAAAAACAAGGGACAAAAAGTTCTTATCTATACATCACATCCAACTCAACCGTGTATGAGTTTTTAACCGAAATATCACAAATTTCTTAACCCTGATAGCCGAACTTGAATCACAATTGTATTTCCCCGGAACATGTGTAGAGTAAACGTCAATAAAGGAAAGTTATGGTTGATCTCTGGTAGTTTATTCGTTAATTCATAAAGGGGATTCTTTTCTATCCAATGAGTTGGCTGTTAAGCTGTTCAACTAGTTACAGAAACACGTTTTATAGACGTACGGGCCCAAATTAATATCACATAATACCGCATCATGGAAACATGTACAACTGCATCCTCACTGGGCTAAACTTCGAACTAATAAAGAAAGATCTCTTCACTCACGCATTGCAGGTTGCGAGTTTCAAGTTGAAACGTACCGTGACGACTAAAATCTATAATTCAACAAGCGAGTGAATCATAGAAAGGCTTCTAGATAAATTATGTCAGAGTAGATTAAGGCAATATAGATAGCCTGAACAATAGTTGAGAAGACTCCAGTAATCGATGACAATACATTCATTTGAATAACAGTTTGCATTTAAGTTTTCCGGAAGGCCTTGAAGTGTTACGAAGAGAAAGTCTTCATTTACGCTGCCGTTTATAAGATGAATTTTCTCGATGATCCCTCACGCTCTATGAAAATCCTACAAAAAAAACACTCACATATACGCTCAGAAATGAAAGTAAAATCTGCAATTCAGCAATGAACCAACAGAATTTATAGAATCCACTCGCACTGGGCCCTCATAATAATCTATTAAATAAACGGATCGAATCCTGATGAACCCACTTGAAAAGTTGCAGTGATATCGCTTCTGCTAGTTGTGCTTACAAAGCTGTGGCCTCAACTCGAAAATATTTTGAAAAACCATCAGGGAAGTGGCGCCCTTCCTCACAATATTTTCTTTTGCACCCACTTGCGGAGACGTGATCCCCTCCGCAGAACTCTTCTGTTCCACTTGCCGGCTGCGGCACCGTCTTACAAAATACTCAGCTTGGCCCGCTTCTCAAGCTCAGGTCCCTGTTCATTTTCCACGCCAGCGCAGACACGATCTCAGAGTCTCTTGTAATGCAATATAGAAAATTGTTGGTCCGAGAAATTCAGAAAAACAGGTCAAAAAGTCTGACGCAAACAAACACATTGCGAGGAAGTTGAACTCTACGCATTTACATACGTAACGATGGACAAGTTCGGATGGTGTCCAAGTTGCGCCTGTATGCGGTAGTTTAGATTACTTTTTTGATTGAGACATGTGAATAAATGTTTTTAACTCTAAAGACAACCATGCTTACCCATTGCTGCAAACATTTTCTGAAACGAAAATGAAATAACCGTGATGGTGCTCACGGAAATAACCTTGACATTCACAAACATGAAATAATATGAAGAGATTGCGTTCTGAACCGAATTTGAATAAAAAAAATCGACTACTCACTATGAGGCTAAAGAACTAACACCGGATCTAACTTAGGCTCGCACATCGTTCTCGATCTTTAATGTACTCGGACAAAGCTTTCTTGATGGAGTGGCAAACGCATTGGAGTATTATTCTGATTGATGCTTCACGCGCGCTGAGCAAAGCCCCTTTTTCGCATTAGAATGGTGGTTAAGTGAGCATCGTAAAGCAATATAGCGAGAAGCATAAAAAAACAAAGGTTCGTCGGCCGAAATATTGAACTCAGCGTTCGGGCATCTAGGAGAACACTAACTGTCAAATATCTCTATGGAATCAAAGTAGCTATCATAGAGGTACGAAAATCATAATGCAGTGATATGAGACATGCTGCAGAACTGTTCGGCACTTCCAAACTACGCAAAGATGTTGATTAGCTCAGCCACGATCGCTGTATTGGAGTCACGATTTGTGCATAGTATGTATAGACCTGCCACATGGAACAGAACTATAAAACATGATGACTCATGTTATTTTGCGTCGTACCGGGGTGCTGAAAACTAACAACACTTAGAGAGACAAAGTCGTAGAGCCACGTGGCATACTGGAAAACCAAAAAATATTATCTGTATTTTTGATTTACGAACAAAAACAACCAATAACAGACCTTTACAAGGGGTTCGCATTCAATAAAGTTACATACAAATGAGCAACAATGGAGTCTGTGAGCAAATCTACGATCATGAAGCTCCCATATTGAGTGTTCCGCACCAGCAATAATTGTATGCCAACATAAGAAGCGAATCGTGTGTCTGCGGTTCGTTTTCGATACCCCCATCACCGAGAGCCATCGTGCGGCATAATCAAGACAATGTATTGCTGTCCACCATTACAGCAAGGTCTCTTATTTCCCTGCATATGACCGCTCAGGTCTGTGAGCTGGGAATGTGGAAGGCAGGGTTTCTGCTCGAGGTGGCCTGCTGCACACACCGTCTCAGGGGAAGGAAAGTTAAGTAGGACCCATTCCGGCTGATGATATATTCAGCGCTCTCACGATCAGCCCCCAGTCCTGAGAATAGGTTTCCTCGCAAAGCGTAATGTTTTGATACTAATATAACAATCTTTATACCTGTACAAAAGATGAGACTATTTTAAAATTGTGGATCACTGCATAGCAAGGTAGGAGAGTCGTGATTGATTTAGAACATGACTTCTTATCCACTAAAAACTTATCGGAATAGAAACGTCAACTTTTGTTAGATACGGATTGACTGAGCAGGTTACCGACTAAATTCTTAATTCAAATGATATGCAGCCCGTAAAAATAATTTTTTTTATAAAAAGGTGACCACAAAAAACATTTGTTGCGTCAGATCTTCGGATAATTATTTTATGGGAATTTGAGTAGCTTCATTCCAAACTCCGATCGGTCTTGTATAGGAGACATCAGCTCAAGTTGAGATTGTCAACTTGTCAGGTGCTGTGTTGGAGTCAAGATATGTCTATGGATACTATACTTGATCATCCGCTCAACCTTTCTTTCATTTCAAACCCTCCCTAGTTCCTTTTACGTTCCACACCCTCCTCAACTCGGCTTCCATTTCACATCCTCTTCAATTCTTTCATTTCCCACCTTTCTCAACTCGTCTTTTAATAATTATTCACACTCTCCTCAACTCGTCTTGTATTTTTCACGAACCTATCTCGGCCCTTCAGTTTTCTCTCTCTTTGGATCGTCTTTAAATTTCCCGTGGTTCTCAACTCGTCTATCATCATGGTCTGTTCAACTGTCTTTTTACTTTTTCCTCTTGAACTCATCATTCATTTTGCACCCTCTTCAACTCGTCTTTGGTTACAACGCTCCTTAACTCGTTTTTCATTTCTGCCATAATTCAATTCATTTTTAATACTGCATTCTGTTGTACTCGTCTTTCATTTCGCATCATTTAAATTCGTTATTCACTTTGTAACTTCCTGAATTCACCAAGTTCACTCAGGGAAATAGGTTGGACACCTATTTCCATTCAGTACGTCAAATCCGTGATTCAAATGCCATTCCCACCACTCGTGTATTCATTTCGCTGATCTCCCATGCATGCATTGCCTGAACAATTAGGGATTATCCCGTTCCTCTCTCAAATATATCTCCTGACGCAATAGCAACACCAGTGGACTTCTCACACTCAAAGTTGCATTGCTCGCTTAACTGGTCTCATTCTTTTTTGGTCTCAAATATAGATTTCCGGCCACACCTCACACGAGTTCCAGCCAATATTCTCTATCATTGCAGATATGCTTTTGAGCTCTTGTAAAATATTTTGTTAAAATGTTCAACGTTCGCGAGTCATTTTACATCTTCATGCGACTATACATGACTTTTTTACGCCTGACATCTCAGGATGCGAAGCATACACTAAGTACTTGTTACCATTTTTACTCCTTTACGCATTCCGTTCCCCCAAACTCAGGCTGAAAGGCGGCAGTCCTTGTTTGCTGGAGCTGCGCTGCCATTGAGCTAAAGATGAATTAAAGACGAGAGCAACATAAGCTCTTCGGGCTGTAGACCAGTACGGTGGTCAGCTTGCCCAGCGGCCCGACCTGCCATGCTCGATTACTGCTGTCCGCTGTTGACATTTGGCTCGCAGTGATGGCCGTCTCATAAACGAAGCTTTACGCTGATTTGAGCGCACGCGAAACGGATATCATCTGTCTTCTAAGTTTACAGTTTTGTTGTTTCTTGGCTATTACGTTAAAGTGGGAAAACAGGCTTGTGTTATTTGAGGTTGAGAAATTTATTGACTTTTAGCCGTAAGCGAGAGCGGTAAAACATCTCGGGGGTTACTCCCAGCTTGTGAAATGTAACAGAGAAAAATGAATTTTAGGAGAAAATCAATATGAACGCTTAGACTTCATCTCAATGTTGCATTATGGCAACTTCTGTAAAAGAGGTAATCAACTGAAGTCTTTTTGTAGAGCAGCTCGCGTTCCTTGAGTAATTTCGGCGTTCTATAAAACTCTGTCAAATCCATGAAAAAGATCGAATCTATAATACATCTCCAGAGGGAACTTCACCATTGGATACCACTCAGGTTTTTTACGTACGGAGTACTTTGAAATTCCCTATTGTGGGCACTTCCCGACTTGCCTCACACATTCTGTGTGATGAGTGAGTAAAATGAACATCCAAATTTTGCGAAGGCGTAGCTGATGCGAGGCTTATTTCTGCTTTAAACTCTGAGTCTTTGAGTTCTAATCCATATATTATGGTGGTTGATTTAGTGAAATTGAATTTCTTAGAAATTTCATTTTAAGCATCAACTGGTCGAATGAAGTTTGAAAAATGAACGGGGTGTGCTTTTATGAAGAAGCTTAACTTTAAATCCTTTTCTTCCCGTGTTTCCCCATTTCATCACCATGGCCTCATCATTACCGAACTCCATCGCTCAATGTAGAATTGAATGGAAGTTTTTCAATATGAAATATGGATTTTAAAGAGTTGAAAAATACTATTGTAAAAATAAGCAACTCAAATTAGGTACTGTGCAAAAAAAAATTCAAAATTCACTGACAAAAAAACTTTCCATGAAATGCAGGGAACATAGGGCTTGAGAATAGTTAATTCTTTAATCCAGAACATTGTTCTCCCCATTGAAAGATAATTTTTCCCCTTTCCTGGCGCCTTTTTATCCCATGTGATAGACCGCAGTCAAAGAGTTTTCGATATAATAGTCTTAACAAAGGTTTTGGAGGACTATATAGTTCAAGATGCTTAAATAAAAACTTATTAAGATCTTACGTCAAATTTTCTCAAGATCCTTCTTTAAAATCTTCATCAACAAAATATCTCTTCACAAGAACTAAATCTGAGCACAGGTGTTTACACCAGGCCTGTCATCCAATAAACTTGTCAGCGTTATATCCGGGTAATTTGTTCAGCTTATGATTTCGCATCCCGGACCTACGCAATTTCGCCTCACCAACAACGTTGACAATTTGAATATTTGCAGCATTTCTCGCTCCAGAAACTGGGATGCAATATTAAGGGTAATTCTGAAGCGATCGCGAGAAAACCGTTGCGCCCTCGCACTGATGATGCATGCCTCGCAGGTGTAAAAAGCTGAATGATGGAAAATACCATTGGAGGTGAATTCCGTTATCCGCATACATTGGTTTAATATTTTGTAGTGAACTTCAAACAGCATTCTGCTTATTTTCAGCTATTTTGGCCAATTTTTTAGGAAAGTGAGACTTATAAAAAAGTATGTCTCGTAATTGAATACTTTTTTTTACAGTAAATAGCACTCTATTGCTCACAACGGTCTCCGTAAGAGCCTTCAAGTTTGACGCTTACCAAGAAAGATGCATTGCACAAAGAAATCGGTCAACTCTTCCTTGCGATTATCACACAGTGATCAACAAATCGTTTCTCTCAGACGAAGTCAACGACAAAAATTATACTTGCTTCCAAACGTGTTTAATTCGTGCGGTTATCGATTTACTTTGTTGTACAGATCCAATGCGCTAAAAATTTGAAAATTTTTTGTGATACATTAAAAAACTGTACACCCAGGAAGTTTTGCAAGACGTCTAAGTAAGAAATCAGGTAATGATTGTTTCTGAATTAGAACACATTACGAAAGTCAGCGTAAAACATACAAACATATTTCAAGTCAGCATAAAACATAACGGCTGCTCATAAAATTGTAAGACAAATTAATGCATTAACTGTTGTTTTGATTATTTTACCAAGACTCGATGGGTCATGCGATGGAAATAATTTCTCACAGTCATCCAGAATTTAAAAGTGTAGAGTCCTGTTTTTCGTACTTTTTATATTTTGTTAACTGTGTTCTGTTCATTAACAACCAGCAGAAAAACTCACTACTGCACACAACGTGTTTGGCATGAAATGAGGTGGTGGTTGTCAAGTTCTTGTGAATATATTAATTCATTTTATAGTATACTCATGAAAAGTACAGTAGTTATAGTTGTTGATCACTTTATTTAATTGTGGTTCATTCTATGAGATAATAGAACAACGTATGGTTCACAGCATTGTTAAACTTTCTTCTCGTTTCAACATCAACCTCATGATCCCGTGTTAGAATTTAAACCATTTGAAAACACACTTAAAAGGTTTTCAAGAAGTTATTTATATCGTTAGGTACAATTCCCTTTATATGTTTAATTATTTCTTGACGAAATCGTATGCCCGCAAGCTATGAGAAACTTTTCGGCTAGAGCGGGTACATTATCTCCAATTACTGGATGTTCAAGTTAATTCATGTGTCACAAGCGAATTCTATTCAGTTCATGTCAATTCATGTGTCACAATACCATTATTTTTCTCAGGGTTCAATGCAATTTATTCAAGAAACAAAATTATTAGGTCTGAGCTAAGCACAAACTGTGCATTTCTGTGCTCTTAAATGGGCTCAAGTAACCAAGCAGCCGTCATTTCACCGGCGTCTGCTCCAGCAATTACTGCAGCTCTCACGCAGGGTTTATTCGTAAGAAAACAGCCGTAATGATGCATTGTGGATTAGAGCCATGCCTGTACATTAAGCGCTTCAAATCTTAGCACTAAGCGCTTGAAGTCTTTAGTGAGCACCAAAATGCGAACAGATGTTAAAAGATCTGCGGATTTATCGTCTGGTGTGCAAAAGTATCAAACTTTAAAATGTTTCCCCAAAATTATCAATTCTTAAGGGATGAGTGAAGGTAAATTTGTACAGTCATTTTCCAAAACTATTTATTGCGCTTGTCATCCGGGTATTTCGACGCTCGTCCTTTTTTTGCAGCATTGATTTCCATCAATTGAGCTGACGTAACATGAATTGGACGGAACCGGAGGCAAACAAAATCATTGACTGTTAAACTAAACTGTTCTCCGAAGCTTGGGATCAATTATAGCAGCGTTACGCAATTCTAAAAGCAAAATTGTATCTAGTTTTATGCATAACAAAACATTCTCGTTTTCTTCAATTCGTTTTATAAAGCGTATTAAGTTTGGGTTTCTTGATCAAAGGAACATAACCACAGTGCAGTATGCGCAAACGACTTATTATGAAAAATTTTGAAATACCTAATATTTAGCGCAGTTACACATACTTTTGTGACCGGTCTTACCGTTAGAATTCTAAGTAGAAATACATTTCTGCGTAGCAGTCTCACTGAGTGTTGGCAAAACTAAAGAAAACAATTTGTACAACAGTTGGCCGTCCCTGGCTAGATACCTGCTTTGTACGGCATCAAGGAATTCAGGCTTGAACATGAAAAACAATGCTTTTACACTCAGAGCTGCTCCCCTCATAGCAAATCTTGTAACCGAAAACAAGATGGCGTGTTGAATAGAAAGTGAAAGCGACACCTGTCTTTGTACATTCGCCTGAGGCACCGATTATTCAGTTTGGTTATGAGCGTTACTGTAGTGTTCCTTGAAGGAACTTCGATACCTTGGAGAGTTAACAAATGAACCGTCACGTGTCTTTTGATTTACCTGTGGGGATCTCAGTTTTCTAGGCCCTTAAATTAGGATCTTGAAATTGCAGGTGAAGAAAACAATCCACACAGTACCTGTCTTTGTTGAGCACCCAGTAGAGCTGAGTGGTGCCGTTCTCGCTGATGCCGGGCACTGTGACGTTGTTGATGACCGGCACTCGCATGTTCGGATGCGTCTTCAAGCAGAACGACAGGATCGACACGCAGATAAAAAACACGGAGATCATCGAGATCGTCTGCAGCAATTAGAGGGAGGAAAAGGCAGCATTAAAATCTCATTCATTTATGGAAAATCAATGCAAACTTGTACGGGTCAATATCAGGTAAATTAATGGCATTAAAGAAGAGAAACCAGCATTGCAATTAAACCTGGAAACAAGAAATTGATTTGAGATAAAGCTGTAGCAGTAATTGAAGGAATCCGACTTTGCCGCTACAGTTTGTAAAAGTTTCAGCGATTGCACAATGAAAACAAAACGTTACGAGGCTGAATTTTGCTCACATTTGGTAGTATTTAACATGAGGAAAAATCATGAATTTTTGCAAATATTTGTCGATGTTTACACATCTCGGGCTCTCACGTTTAACATGCAGCATTACATTTGTGGGTAAAATCGCTGCTTAAAATTAAAATGAATTTAATCATCGGTACAAGCTACGGTTTCACAACCTATAGATTACAACGGTTCTGCAGAACATTTTAACGAGAAGAAAATGAATAAATTAAATGAAGTCTACCTTCGGAAGCACATACGCCCACTTTGATTGTACCTGGTAACATTTACGAGTACGTCCAAAATTATTTCTCGAGACACTGTCAGATCAGCGGTAGATCATTCGTTTGCGTTTCATTTTCATTTGAAATATTACAAATTTAATACGAAAAATATCCTAGATTTTACCAGGTGAGCGCTGTGCAAGAATCTCGTTAAAAACGCTTCATAGACTGCTACTATCTAAACTCTGTGTTCCATGATTCAAAGAAAAAGATCGTTTCGTTTTTTTTTTCCGACACGATAGCTCTCTCGCCTGCTCTCTGCTTCAGCTCAGGCCGTATTTTGAGAAGAGTTTGGTCGTTTGTGAAGTTCAGGCGAGAAGGAACGCGGGCAAGAACAGCTCCCGCAGCACGTAGAAGTCATGCTCTGCAACTGGATTGCACTTGAGCAATTGCAAACAGTGGCTGCTTTAAAGAAAGAGGAAGCTTTCAAGGCAAAGGAGGCTCCAGTTACCCGACCCAACCGGAAAAACGAGTAGTCAACGCTCCCAAATGAGACAATGGTGGACTCACATCTAGTCCTCGCTAACTGACAAGGGAAAAGCTGTGAGGAGTCGCTGAGCTCCCGTGAAGAAGTTGCAGATTTGCAGCAACAAAAATAGAAGATGTACTCTGTTGTCTTTTTCCGGACCACTTCTGAGAAAAGGATTCTTTTTCTGACTGACGTGTTCGAAGTGACCCGATACTTTACGGATATTACAACCTCCAGTAACGTCATGGTCATTGGCATCCGCAACCCCACGCTAAAAATAAGATTGGGAAAGGATGTAACTTTCGCTCTTGTGATAGATTGGCTTCAGGACTCGGTGTGTGGAGAACAAAACTGAGGATGTTTTCATTACATTTTTCTCGTCTTGAGTTTAATTAATTTTTCCTTGAGTTTAATTTCGAAGTGTCGGCCTCGACGCGAGTTTCAATCTCTCAATTTGGTTGAAATTTTAAAATTTTTCGAAAAGCGCTCGTAAATCTTCAACTACATCTGATGAATTATTCTAGCACAACGTGCACACCAGTCAACTAGGATACATTTAAGTTAACACTTTCAATTTCAAGAAAGTTGTACTCAATTTTCCCCCAGGGTTCATCACAAACTAATCCTTAATTGAATAACATTCCCTCTCTATTAAATTAGTGGGAGAAATCCCCTCATTCATAATTTTGGGTGCATCGCCAACAATATTTCTTAGGCTAAACAGTTTCTCGTAAATGCGCCCTCATCTGTCTTTATAAAAAATGAGAAAAAATTACCCGAATTAATTCACATTGAAATTACACAGGGGTTACAAGTACTTTCAAGTCTCCTCTTTTTCTTGGCTGATCAAACTGAACACACAGCAGAACTCAAGAGGTTCTTTCCCATCATTTTTACTCTTTTTATTTATAAAAAAATTATCATCAACTTCGTTTCCCTTTGAGCTAAAATCAGCTCAATGACGGAAAGTATCTCAGCGTTAAATGAATTATTAGAAAAACAGGACAAAGTATAGAAAAAAGCTTTAAGCATCTTGTCGTGGTTTCAAAAGTTTCAAGTTTAAGATCTAATCCAAGTTTTGATTATAAACTTCAATTGACTTAAATTACGAAAGCAATATCGGAATAAAATGTTACATTGAATTTGCACTCTGCTTAAAAGCTAGAAATCATTTAGAGTTGTATCCACGTGAAATACCATTTGTATTTTAGAAATAGATGCAGGTATTTTTACGAACGCTAAGAGCCCAGGCAATCAGATACTCAGTACTTTTGCTTGGGCTACTTTTTTTGATGATGAGTACTTTTGATTCTAAGTACTTTTGATGCCAAGTACTTTTGATGCTAAGTACTTTTGATGCTAAGTACTTTTGATGCTAAGTACTTCCGATGCTAAGTACTTTTTACGCTAAGTACTTTTGATGTTTTGTAAAAATTACTCAGCGCTTAGGCCACAATTACTTAGGCCGCTCTCAAGAGGTCACTTCCTGATGTCTCTGTCAGCTCTTATTTACCTGATGTTCAGACTTCAAAGGAACTGAAGAAATGGTGAATACTGTAAATTAGTCGCGCTGGTGCAAATCACGACTTTTGGTCAAACTTTCTAAATTCAAATAAAAAAATTAAGAATGATTCGTAAGGAATTTTTGCCTTGTTCTTTACTGTTAAATTATTCGAAAAAGTAATTCCAAGAATGATAAACATACTACAAATTTAGTCAGAAAATATATGAGCTGTTAAAAAATGATGGAACACTTAATGTTGAAGTATTTATTATTTCCAATTATTTAAATCGGAACTTTTGAGTGGAAGCGACAAAGCATCTGTAATATCTTCTCTATTCTAATAGAAATAATAATAGACACTTAAATGATGAACGTACTATTCATGAAAACTATAAATTTATGTGAATTAGCTGCTCAGCTCTAGGAAAACAAATTATTCAAACATTTTTTAATTATAACATTAAATGAGGGAACCACTATGTTATGCTCCCATTACTATGAAACTAATTCAGTATGTAACATAACACCACTACTTGACTAATTTTAATGTGTAAACCTACTGATGTCTAATATTGTGCAATCGTGACAGATTTTTTCCAACTCTTGGTATACATTTGATGACAGTGGATATAATTACAACTTCTTTCCCACTAGGAAGACGTATTCAGAAGCTCTCCTGCTTCAGATAAATGGAATTCATAAATGGTTCATCTAAATATTTTACACCGTACAAGTATATCGTAACGAGTAGCCAGTAACGCCAGCATCTGAGTGCAAGGGACTTTTTTATTTGTTCTTTACTCTTGAGTTTCCTAATCTACGTCGTGATCACGTAACTTCCTCTGAAAATTTGGTATTTCGCCCAAGTTCCCCTAATTCTGATATTCCCGTTCAAGTTTCTTTTGGACTCTGAACTCGAACTTTCCTTCAAGCGAAATGTAGCGACTTTCTGTTCAACCAATACACTTATAGTTTAACGCCTATTTTGATTTGTTATTAATTTTTTGATTGCATGTATATGGCAAGCATTTTTTGCGTGGAATACAGATTCTAATTCAAAGTTATCCAAACTATCAATAAATTGAACTCAAAATGTCATCCATCTTCCTAATTTTTCAATCTTAATGCTTCTTTAATAACTGATGTTTCAAACATACCATAAATTTCAAGAAGCACGTTCAGAAAATTCAATCGAGGAAAAACATTCTTGTTGTGGAGAATTTAGCGTATTTCATGTTTTTAAAGCGCGCTGGCGTCAAGTTCACTTAAGTACACAGAATGGCATCTTAAGTCTGTCCAGAAATACTTATGCGATGACGGAATTCATCCCGAGGAAAAGATGAAAGAGATGGAGCCCTGTTCAACTATTTTGAACTTTTGCCTTTAACTCGCAATTAAAAACCGAGATTAAAACGCGATCTAGATTCGAATTTATGGAAATGTTTTGATCGTGTTTTTGTGGGGCACGAGAAAAGACACACAGAGAATTCTACGCAAAATAATGCTGGCCACTGGCATGTTCATGCTTGGTTTTGACACCTTCCACCGAAGCATCTTTACGGGCATCATTTTTTGTCCTAAAACGCGCGTTGTGTACGACAGTTTAAAATCGCACGAGTAAATACGAGCTTAAAGCGAAACTTTTTACACAAGTTTTCCATGTTGAAGTGTGAGACTACATTATTTGGTCACAGCTACCATTTTATCTCATAAACCGGTAATCACATGCCAATTATATTTAGCGTTGTATTTGCCTCTGGCATTGACAAAATAGCGGTTTTTATTCAATGCTTTTTTGTCACCAATTCCAAGAGCACTTGGAGTAAATTTCTTACCAATAGATTCTTTTTTCCCTCACTCTTTATTTGAGTCTAGGCAGTTATTCACCCGGAAATTCCACACTCATGGTCTCATCGTTCTCGTATTCAGGTTTATTGCATTAGTTGGGACGACTCGAGAGACGCAATGCCACTCACCTTAGCATAACAAGAGGAGTTTGGCTCATCAAAGAGTGACCAAATCTTGGGCTTGGTTCTCTGCCAGACTGTACTGTTGCCGCTGAGGTAGGCTTCTTCGAAGCCAAACTTGCGCGCTACTTCCTCCTCTGACGGCCGCTCGTTGTCGATATCCAACTTGTCGAGGATGGCAAGAGTCGCCTGGAAGAAAAACTTAACGTCAGGCCAAGAGATTGCAGGACATAAGATAGTACAAGCTGTTCGATCTGGCGCCGTCAGTTTTCATACCTCGAGCAAGCCAGAAATTGGAACAAAGCGAGAGTAACTCATTTTTAGAGCTTCTTACTGTATAATCTGTAAAATACGTTTGATTGAATATATGATCAATTATTCATTTTTATTATATATGATCAATTAGGGAGAAGAAAGTTGCACAAGCATTTTTTAACGTTAATCACCAAATGTTTTTCTTGTAATGCAGGTGAAAGGCCCACAAAGTTTGCATTATGGGCCTGACTCGTGAAAACCCTCGACTCATCTGAATTTTTTAGCCTGCTGTAAAAACTGAGTTAGACTGGGATTTTTCATCCCGGGATAACTCATCCTTATATAAAATTATAGTTAAACTTTAGGAAATCAAAATGCGTTTGATTCGGATCAAAATCAACTATTCAAAGATCCATGGAATTAGTCATTCGTTGAACATTTTTTAGAATTAACGAATGACAGAATTTTTGGATAAAAATTGAATGCTCAGAGATTAATTATATCGGTAACTCAGAATAACGCTTCTTCAAGTCAATCTTTACAATTTTCCTCAGTCGAATGTGTTGGGTTGACGGAAGAGTTTTTTTCTTAGCATTTTGAATTCTTTGACTGAAATATAAGAAAGCATTATGTATTCTACTCGAGACACTTGCATGACCTTCACCTGTTGATATGAAACCTCATCTGGTACCAGCAGTTCCCTGAGGTAAATTGTTGCCAGCCAAGGCAATACTCCATTCCTCTAGTCCAAATGACGGTCGTAAATTCCTTCCCAACTGCTACTCCATTGGTTTAATGAGAATGATTCCCGGTTCAAGATTAAGTCGTATAGTCTTAGCTCAGATGCCTCGCAAATAAGATTCTAAGTACCACGTAAACAAAGATGAAATCCTACGCCCAGTTAACTAGCTCGCTCACGACGGTACAACTGATTTGAGACTTGGAAAGAAGCAAGTCAGCTTTTGCGAACATATCAGGTCTACCTACCTGATATGTTCCAAAAAAACACAACTTTCTAATGCTTTCTTGATCTTAAATATTAGCTGTGTTTTAACCGGTTTGTTATGTCTGCACCAATCAGTCATGTGTATTGTTTAAGAACTGCACTACCCTATCACATGCAGTGCTACAACTGTCAACTGAACTCCATGTCCTTGGTAGTTTTTTACCTGTTGTTCAATCGCTGCATCTCTAGCAATCAAGTACAGCTGCATATAATTTTTGCAATCCAACATGAAAGCAGTAGAACAAAAAAGCTAACAATTCATTGCAAAATGAGGAGTTTTACGAAAGTTGTACGTTCAAAATTTTGAATTTCATTCCCACACATGGCAGCTGGCTGCTCTTGGAAGGGAATTACCTAGCCCGTTTCTGAAGCCAGTTAAGAGCACAGACAAATAAAAATCTGGAGAAGCGTTAAAAAGCATGAACGTGACAATCCAATACTTCATAATCCGCTGGATGAACGGAAACGTGACCGGAGCTGTTTTAAGCAGATCATGAAGAAAAAAATGTTTATTTAACATTGGAGTACAATGTTCCGAAGCGTTTTGACAGCCATTGCTGTTTTGGTGCTACGTTGCAGCTTGTCAGTCATGTACAAACACGAGCAAGTTAGTCGGCCCTTCATTTGATCAGATTTTCGGAGACTGATCCATGACTTAATGTGCTTTTCTGTCGAAAGCAGAAATCTGCTCTTCGATGTCCGATATAAAAACGAAGTAAATTTGTAAAAATTGATGTAAGGTTCAGTTTTAGTTTGGAAAGAAAGTATCTATTCCAGAATGCTGAGAGAGTTTTTGAAAGGTTGGTTTCTTTTATGAATCAATTTATTTCGTTTTGGAAAGGTTAGATAATATAATTTCATGATTGTTAGTTATAGCGAGTTTTAAACTGTTATAACCGGGTAGAAGAGCGTTGTCTCTACAGTGTATGAGTAGCTTTTTATTTGCTTGTAAAGCATTGTGTTATGCTATAAAATATTACCGAGAGATTGATTAAGATAGGTTTCAATCCTATGCACATTTGGTGAGCTCATAAGAAAGTACTACGCTCTTTTGTCTGATTTTAACTTACTGAGTATACTCAGCGCCGTCTAACTGATGCTATATTAAAATAACGTACAATTCCCTCATTACATATTTAAAATCTGAACTTAAACTTAAAAAAACACACTTAACCATGATCTAGAACTAATGGACATTTAAAACGTAAGATAACACATAGATGTGATCTTATTCGTTACCATAGGTATTCTTTGACAATAAACTGAGCTATGAACTTCAACGTAGACTATTTACTTCTTGAAGTGAAAATGTAGTTTTCAACCTGTCTGACTCAGTGAATTATAAGCAATGTAATTTTCAAAGAACAAAAAATGGTTTCATGAGTAGTAATGGATACCTTTAACTAATGATTTTTGCACTTGAAATAAACTACGTTTATAAAGATTTATTTTTCTACTTATTTGATTAAAAAATGGATACTGTACTTTAAGGTTTGCATTTCACAAACATTGAAATTAGACTGAAAAACTGCATTTCAAAGAGGTAAATTAGCACTACAAAAGTACAAGTTACAGTCTAACAACCTTTACGGCAACAATAATGAGCTATTTTATGCGAATTATTCCTTCGTTGAAATAAGTACCGTCTAATAAAATATCGTACGTTTGAAAAGCAACAAAAAATACCCAGAAGTCATGGTATTAAACAACAGTAACTACGTTTATTAACATATATTTTTCGACTAATAAAATCACAAAATGAAGAGCTTCAAAATTGGAATTTTCACATTTCAGTGTTCATTTCAGTAAAATAATAAATGATTATTTTCGCATTTTAACACTGTAAAATTGGAACAACAGTAGCAGGACGCAAGACATGTCCTATTCAGACATACTGCTCGAAAAGTTTCACTACCTCTTTCTTCAAGGCATTTGATACCGTGTTCGCGTTTGATGTTGTTCTTTACGGAAATCGCTTCTCCCGCACTTCAGCATTCCCAATTGATCCTCAGAACGAACCGACGTTGTTAGACGTCGATTCAGCCGCGATTGCCTACATCCGTCATGACGTTGACGAGCCATCACACGTCAACGTGTGATAGCTCGATGACGTCGCGCCTAGTCTCAGCTCACTCGTCGCAGTCAAGGCTATCTGCTCACAGCTCAACTGAAAGCTCTTTCGAAAGCTCGAATGTTTTTAGAAACGTATTGTTCTCCACGGTTCTAGGCTAGTTTTCAGACAAAAACATGATTCATTAGATTGAATGTGATAGCGTAAACTCATGAGAAAAGACTGCCGTGAAGATAATACCAACAAAATGCTTTCGTACATGTAGCGTATCTATTAGACTTTAAATCAGCAAAAATTGAAATAAATTGAATTCAAGGGAGCTTCGATCGGTATTCTACAGAAAAGCAAATGAACAACCATCGTTTGCGAGGTAGGTTACTGTTTCGTTCATATCCGAAGCATCGGTTAGTAGCAGATATCCAGTAAATTGAACTAAACACAAACCTTTTTTTTTAAGCGGTTGCATAGCGAAATATTTTCCTATTTTCTCTATATTTCTCTAATTGAAGCGAAGTGCACTGTTCAACGAACGTGTGACCTACAGTATTTCACACCAAAATATACGTTATACTTCGGTTCACAGTATTCGTCACCATTTTTGGAGAGCAGGGGAATAGGAATGACTTTTTTAGCTTTGACTGCCTCCTCAGTATACGCAAAACCACAGAAAAGTTTCTTCTTTCAGCTCCTAAAGAATCATATCAACAATAAGCACGCGTTCTGCTCTCTATCTTAATAAATCTTCTTGTTCTCTTAGTTTTTTAACATTCAATTCTTATATGTATCATATTGAATTACATGCGCCAAAACTTACTTGTATTGCTTTTTGAATAGCTGAAAACACTTCCGTAGGAAAGAAACAAGCAGATAAATGTTTTTTTTTTCTGAGAAAAATGCGCAAAAAACTTCTGACCGTCGGCATTCGAGTAGCAGAAGCATGAAATCGTCTAAATCGGCATGAAGTTTTACGCTTTTTCAAATTTTTATTTGCAAACACAAGTCTCGGTAACTCTGAAGTTTTGATGCAACAAAAACCCAAGCTCAAAGAGTTTCCTAGCTAACTTTGTCTTCGGCTGCGAGAGTTTTCAAAAAACTTGGATCAAATTCACAGGACAAGCAAACAATCGTGTACGTCGAATAGGATTCTAATGCGAATGATTGAAATTTTCTCCACCTGCGTGATTTTCTATTTTGATTGATGTCGTGAACCATAAACGAACTGAACTCCAGCGTACGTTCATAATTATAGCTTACAATGGGCTGGAATCTTATTCTACTTGTGTTGCTCTTCAGTCGAGAGCAGTTTTAGGCTTATCAGCTTCTCAATGATATATGTAATTTTTTGAACGATCTTTTTTAGTGTTTTTAAGAGAGTATACAACCATGCGTTTGTGGAGAAATAGTTCTCAGTGAAGAGAATCATCGGTTCTGTGAAAAAATATAAAATATGCGAATAAAAACTGACATTTGCATTATTATTAAAAAAAGCCCAAAGAACGCTTTCAGTGTGAATGACCGCGTAAATACGCTGTCTAGGAATCGAAAAAAGAAACAAATTTTCCTTTCCATTTGCAGAACAGAAATCTTCGTCATATAAGATGACAATAGGATAGACAAGGGCTAATCTTCGAGATTATCCCCCGGTTAAAAGTTGCCATCATCGTAAGCGCAGACTAGAGCATCAAAGGCCTGCACAGCTCAGCTCAGGTTCTACGCAGTGACGTTCGCAGAAAAGCAGATCGCCACCGCAGCTGAAAAGGCACGCTGTCGCGTGCCTGTGCGAGGTAGCCTCGCTTTCCGCAGTAGTACAATAATATTGTGCCGCAGGTAGCTGCTGCTACTGGAAAGCGGGCCAGTTTGGGCTGCCGTTGCGCAGTGCTGGTGCTGCCGGCCACGTCAATTATGCGCTAATTGACGGTGGCATGTCTCGGTCACGGCGGCGATTTTGAATGATGTAGGAATGCTGCAAAGATAGTTGTATACTAATACTACTAGTTTTGAAGGCTGGGTTCTTAGCCCGTGTTGGTGAAATATTAGTCAACACCACAATCAGCTCAGCACACACAGGTCTTCTAAGTGCCTAATTTGAAAGAATTTCGTTCTATTTTGCTATTATTGGAATACTTCTACGAGTATGTGGAAAGTTGAGTTATCTTAAGGGTCAGGAATCGTAGTTTTTACAATTAAAAAGTAAACTCTAGCTGAGAATGAGCCAAAATGAGCTATTCAATACTGATACAAACAAATTCACACTATGTCGACGGAGAGCACAAGCATTAACAAAGGTGGGTATTCAGTAATTCCAGAGTAGAAACTTACAATAAATGAATTTGTCGATTTGTCCAAATTATTACCTTTAGAAGTCAACTAAGGAGTTTCCATATAAATTTAGTTATTCTCACATAAGCTGAAAATCTTAACCGCAAAATTCGCGAGTTATTTTTGCAGTTGTTCAAGAAGTATAAATACATGGCTTAAAAAATTTCCTGAGACAAATCTTATGAAGAGAAACTGATATTTGGCGAGACGTCTTCCCTTTCTTAAAATTTCCTGCAAGCGTCCACATTCACTTGATACTCTTACAATCATTCAAAGTCATCTTCCTGGAAGTTCTACCTTTATAATCACAGATATTTTTGTAGCATATAAGCTGACTCCTCACTGTTATTCCGTCCAAATTTTGAGAGATGGTCAAAGAATTACCCATACATGAAAAATTGTCTACAATTTTTCCCCTACGAGCTGCATAATTCTATTTCCATATATTTCCTTTCACCCCATGGCTCCATCATTTCTCCAAATAGCAAGGTTTAATGACTGAATCAGTGAGAAATTTTATTACGTATTTGTCCCCCGGTCATTTTGCATGCTATCATCCACGACAGCAATAATGAAAATCACTCATTCAAAAGGATATTTTAGGACTTAACCATTTTTTATGTGGTCGAGATTAGCTATTCAAATTTAGGTAGAGTTCATTCTTAATTATAAGAAGTTTTCAGCAGTAACAGAAAGTAAACATTGATGGAATTTATCCCTGTCTCACTGATTTTATTTCATGCTAGTATGAGAATAATACTGAAGTAAATGAGTGGATAACCAAACGATAGTGGCTTCATTTATTCGCACGATAGGGTTTGCAAGAACAACGAATCTTGCGAGAAAACGAGTAAACGAATCTTTTTCAACCAGAAACACGGATTTGATTATTTAAAATAGTTCGTTTTCACTACGAATCTGTAGTTCAGGGAAAAATTAATCTGTACTCTTTCTCCCCGGCTACATTGTTTAGGAAGAATTTATTTGTTGTTTTCGGCCTGAAAAAATGTGCATTTGAGCACCCGTGTTACAAAGCTGTCATGATTAGAGAGGCTTAGCGTTCATGAATAGCGTCTTAGATTTAATTCGTTTTTTCATCCTTTCGCTTTCTTCCTCTTTCTTCCTTTCATTTCATTCCCTTCTTCTCATTCTCTTGGATGAGCTAAATACAGGTGCAATGGCGGACTTGTGGTAACTTTTCTTAGACAGATTGCCGTTCATTACTCCCTATTTGGCTGAGGGCAAAATTAATGCAAGAAGATGCCTCAGTTTGATTTTCAAAGCAACCTACCATGCATGGCCAGCAAACACAAGAGACTACGTGCGGTCCGCTCTGCAAGCTGCGGAAATTCGACTTTATCGCTGATAAGCGCCAGGCAATTTTGAAACTCATGTATCACTCCGGGTGCGCCTGGACGCTTGGCTTGTTATTGAAGTATGATCGAACATCGACGATGGTCGTAAATTTTTATTTAAGGATTAATTCCAGGCTCAAGATGAATTGGTAACGTGCATTAATCAAGCGTGAAAATGTATCCTTTACATATTTCCTTCATGTGATGCATGACATAATAGTTCGACATGAGAGGAGATCTACTCGTATTTCGACTGTTGTAAATTATTCTTACTAATGCGGAAACACTAAACAGTATAAGAAATTAAAAAAAACTGTACTCTAATTCGCATGAAGTATATCATCTCTTCATTATCTTAAACTTAGTGCAGACTTGAAAGTTTTTACAGAGATATTTACAACTCTAATCAGAAGCCATCTTCAAATTCCTGTGTGTTCAATCAAGTTTCATGAAGGATTTATCCAGCAAGGGCTCAGTTGCAACCGTGTGCGCATAAGCTTAAGCTATTCCAGTCACAAACATTTTGATGCTTTTAAATTTGTTGTTTGGAGTCAGACCTCCTGTTCTTAGAGCTAAATCACAGCAACGTAAAGTCAGCCGTCCGACGCAAACATTTGTTTACCTGGAATAATCCGCATTTTGAACAGCTTAGTTTTCCAAATCCTTGAATAAATTTTCATTTGCTCGTTATGCTTACGCATCAAGCCTTGGTTCTGGCTTTACTTGCCAGCTAAAAGAAAAGTAACACTATTTTAATTCCCTCATTAACGTTAGCAAGCTAAAGAACTTTCTTTTTCTGTGCGTACAATTTGGCAATGTTCTAGGAACATGACCTTGTAAGCTAGCGTAGTCCTGTATGAAGATTATCGCATATGCAAAACATTGTTGCCATAGAAATGTTTGAAAGGAAAATTCAAGTTGGTATTTTCTTGGTAATAAATTACTGCAGAAACTAAATAGAGTAGAACCAAATGGAATGGAATGGAATGAAACGGAAGAGAATGCGACAGCGCAGAATAATAGAATAAAGCAGAATACGGCAACAAAAACAACGGCACCTTCACATTTCAAGGATCTTCTTTTGCTCGGCGTCATGGGGTGTTCGCTCCCATTAAATGACCAAGACCTTTCATGTGCAACGACTGCCTGTTGAGCTGCTCGCGCGTGTGCGGGCGTCGGGAACTGGTACTCAAGAAACTGCATGTTCTTCTTTGCGCTGCTGGCGACAGATTTCATCTCAAAAATCTTTCGTCACTCGCGCAAAATTCTTTCGCAAACACTTCTTTTCAAGCGAAGCTTTTCCACTGAGTTACGACCCACTTGAATGTTTTTCTAGATTTTTTTCGTAGTTTTAGAGAAGCGTTCGTAATACGATAATGTTTGCTGCGCAAAAACCTTTAGAAACACTTAGTCATTCAGCAGCTTTACCCCCCATTAATAATGACAGCTACTCAAGAAATTTTCGTCGAAGGCGGCAGAGCTTGCCTTCATAATTCTTTGAGCATATGAGTGACGTTAAATATTTTTCCACGTACTTTTTTACTCTAATTTCAAAAGCAGGGTTTTTAAGCTCTCGAAAATCATTTGCTCGGCTTGGCAAAGTTTTCTTGTTTTCCGCGTACAATGGATGTTATTAAAACGAACAAATTTTGTATGGTGATGCACTGCTTCAATCTTCGTTTGTTTGCTGCGCTGAAGGGGAATATTTTTAGATGTTTTTTACACTTGACAGTATATAGGTTCATAAAAATACTGCACAAATCTTACCCCTAACACTAACAAAGCCAGCTTTAACCTTACTAACTTTTGGGTAGAGGTAAAACAAATTTCAGTGAGAAAGTTTTAGAAGTGTGGAATTTTACTTGCTTTTAAAGCTTTTCCGGAGGAAAACCGTATTCAGTTCTTTTTAAAGCGCTTGTGACACTTTGAAAGCTGTTAATTTAAAACCTGGTTTGCACCGAAGAAAATGTCTTCTGATGGACAATGAACAAAGTGAACAAAAAGTTCTGAGCTTCATTCGAAATAGCCATTTTTTTCTATTGCCAGTGAACGTTATATATGAACCTCTCATAAATCATCGTTTCATGGGATAATTTGTGACATTTTTTTGCAATAGTGTTATGAAAAGCATGTGATGAATAAATCAACTCTTTAGGACGGTATAAAAAAATTTATTTGCTAAATTGAACAAGGATGCACCGTAATGTTCTTTTGCCTGTTAAATCAACTGTAAATGAAAAATCAAATGTTTTCTCATCAAATCCTCAGATGGTCGTGCACGTTACATACGATTGGAAGACTACGGGAAAATACACCTAACTTCAGCAAGTCAATGCTTAATTCTCCCCTTTTTACGAATGCTTTAAATTTCTTACGAGCCGGTGTTGATACCCAGTGGTAGGTGACATTAATTAGCAAAGAGCAACGCTACTTTTATTTATGACTTTACAGCGAGGATCAAAGAACGGCAACTACAGCACACTCTGAAATACTAATGAACTGGACGAGAAAATTTGTCCGTCGACTCCTCTTTTCCCGTCACACTATAAAAGCTAAGTAACGTGTGCTGCACTTATTTACGCAGTGATCGATTTTTTTCTACTGTTTAACGAACTCATTGTTAGAACTCGAGATTGAGCCTTGAAATACTTAGAACTTCTTGTATTTCCAATGGTGAGTTGTCATTTTGAAGACAGTCTCCTGGATTGTCCTCGGGGCATTGTTGCAGCCGTTATATTGCCTTCCAGCACAGTTAAATTTCACTCTTAATCTTAAATCGAAAGTTTTCCGCGCCAAATTCGATTTTGATCTACAGTATTTAGGTAACCTGAACGAAACTGATGGGAAGTGCACTGTGTTACATTTACGAGAAAAGAATGGTACCTGCTGATAAAGTCGACGGGAAACTTAGTGAACAATTCAAGTTTATGTTTTCAGCGGGATGTCATGATGGCACTCCCTTGAATTTGAGACCGTAACATCGCTCTGCCTCCTCCTTGACGACTGCAAAGCCGCATCTCACGCTGACGATCGTTTGAACTTCTATCGCGCGGTCACCTCCGGTTCCCGTGATGGGAGTTGGAGACTTGAAACGATTTGCTCAATTTTATAGACCAGCAGGAATATCAAAAATCGATTTACCGGCAAATGATTCCTCTGTTCTATCCCTTTTTAACGTATATTACTGTAGGGAACTCCCCTTAAATGAGATTGCGGTGACCTTGATTTCCTCAGTGCTTTTGTGTAGATGAATGCGTTTGTTGCACGAGGACGGAGGCAAAGTTACTCGGGTATTGATGTAATGATCATGCAGAAATGAAAAGTTTGAAAATTTTTCACACTTTATATGGTGAAGAGTTTATATTTTTTCACTTTGAAGAGGAAAATATCTATAAATTGTTTTGAGCGTACCAGCTACATTTGGAAGATTTTTCTATCTGAAAAACTAACAGCATATAAGGTGTAACTTGAAGAAAAGCAATTTTACTAAATTTAAATTGTCTAAAGTACAGACGCGATTATGGAAGAACCGCAATGTGCTAATGTTCACTAAATCAACTGCGAATGTATAAATGTAATTACATTAACAAGTAGACTGAACGTTATTTCTTCACTATTTTCATTTAGCTAACTGATGTTGGGCTGAACATTTTCCTTCAGAGTCATGTACGCTGGTGCTGCTTGGCAAATTTGTTTTTAACAAATAGCAGAAGGCAATGATCCATACTGCAGGAGTAAATTTTGGCATGGAACAGCCTGAGGGTGTTACATTGTCAAGCTTTCAATTCCCTTGAAGCTACAAAACTTCTAGACGCGAAGGACTTTTCATGGTATTTAGGATGCAGCTGTAAAGTGCTTTTATAAAGGACAGGAAACTACGGAAGGAGATCTTGAAAGAAAATCGATAATGCAGGTATGTAATCCTTGAAGCACACTTTTTGAGATTACTCTCATTTAAATGATGTTATTATAACCAGAAATCTTTTACTCATAAATGTAAAAGATTTTTATTTAACGTTTGAGGTCGTACATTTTTAAGAAAGTGAAGTTGGCTCATGCTGGTTGATTTCTTAAGATGCGATGTAGGCCTCTTAAAAACGAAACATGTTTCCCTTCTTTTATTACGGACACAGAGAAACTTATAACAAATAATAACGATATGGAAGGAAGCCTCGCAAAATTTGGAGAATGAAATTTTTCAGTGCGTGGGTATTTTCAGAACACTATTTTCGTTACATCATGTGACTCAACTTTAATCTACGGAAAATACTACCAGTATTTAGTTTACTTTTTCCGACAGTGGCCAACACACCGCATTGAGAGGAGTAAAATTCAAGTTATGGGGGAACAATTTTAACTAGGATTTCAGGCTGTCAAACCCTGCCGAAAAACTGGAAGGAATTTTATCCCTTTAACAGGAGGAAGTACCTCGTGTATTTTAGTTCCATAATTATGGGATGCGCAGTGAGAAATGAGAGTATATATAAAACATTTCCGTACGAGGCATGCGAATAAAATACGGGAATAAATAAAATCAAAGGCATGCTTTACTTAATTAAGCAGGTTAGGGGAATGTAATAGAGTGCTTACTGACCTAGTAATGTCACTATCCAAAAGGCTATTTTATTGTAATAGAATCCATAAAATACGAGTAGAAAGATATGGATAACATGAACATTGAATAATAGATTCAATTTTCATTGCGGCAATATTTTTGGCTTGCACTTAATCAGGTTTGAAATTTTAACCTGATATCAGGTTTGGAATTTTTGAAGTGATTAAGGTATTGGGACTAGAATATCAAGACCGCCAAATATTGATTTGCTTGAAGTACAGGTAACGAGTACAAACTAGCGTCTTCCATTGGATAATATATCGAAGCAAATTACAGCTAAACATATTTAGCTGTTGAAATTATTCATAAATTGTACTTGAAATTCATCAAAGCATTGAAACAAGTCCAGGTAACGTTGGGGAACAAAATATTAGATCCATTAAAGCGAACGTGAAACAATTATGATCAAGCATCAATTCATCAGTATTTCAATCTTAAAGTAAGACAACACAGGTGTCACATTATAAGATGCATGAAATCGTGAACAGACCATAAAAGAGCTTTATCTGAACATGAACCTTGCGAATACCTTTAAAAATTCATTACTAATTTGCCGAATGCAATTGATTGAGAGATAAAAATGACTGTGAACATAAAAATGACAATAATTAAATGATCATATCTTCAAAATTATTTCAATTTGAACATTTTAGTTTCATTTCCCCGCGCAGACATTAAACTATTTGCTGATCAACTATTCTAGACACTAGAACATAATTCCTGAAACAACTGATGCGAGAGTGTACTAGTCTCTGGCGTATGAAGCAGGGCTTTAATTATTATTGCATCAGGTTCTGCCAGTCATGTCAAATATGCCCAGGCAAGAACCGTGAAGATAACTCGCAGCTTCGTGGAGATCACTTGCAGCTTGTGTCCGTCTCCGTTGATGATACGTTTGCAAAGACGCGAATCTTGCTTGTTAACAAGCTTCAGTTTGTAGTGCAACCTATTTGCTCCATCGTCTTAGAGGTAAAATATATGCGAAATGCTGGCTCAGTTTCCTGTGTCAACCGGTGCTCACGAAACTGATTAACAAGGCTGAGTATTAGCACCCGGGTTCAGTTTTATGTAGCGACCCAAAAAATATAATAATGCCAGAAAAAACGACTTGAAGTAAGCGGTGGGTTCTCTTCAACATGAAATTTTTGATGTTACGAGATGAAATTGTCATTGTTTTTCGAGTTAAATTATTTGTTTCATACTTTGTGTGAATACTTTTCAGAATCAAACAACAAATTATTTAAACTGGATCAGTCGCACATATTAAAGCTGACACAACTGCTAATGAAGCATACCAAGCCCTGCAAGTCCTACCTCAAACCACGAGTGAATTAGTTGAAGTAAATCCTCATGTAGTCAAGGCACACCTTAAGCTGAAAAAATGCCTTTTCCAATCGGGGTGTCAAATGTTCACTTTACATCTAGTTCTATCTAGGCCTTAACATATCTCCCAAGGCTTGAATTCCCAGCCGTCACAACCACTACTTCTCCACGTGTGTTGACATGAAATCATTAAAGTCTTTCACACGAAAATGAATCCACGAAACTTATTCAATTTCCCTCCTACTGTATGCAAACGTGATGCATTCAACCCTAAAAAACGTAATTTCTAAGGTAAAGAAGATAGTGGGAACAGAAATGAAAAACTCCTGGCATAGTCGTCGCCGGCAAGTGGCTCGATTAAGTTAAGGAAGCGCCGACGACGCTGCATTCACCGCCGGAGATTGGGAGGCTTCTTTCGCAGCCGCTCCCTCCTTTCAAAATGGGTTTGAGAATCTTAAGATGCAATTCCTCAAGCAGAACATATGACTTTTTAAGACGTGGACGGTGTGGAAAAAGTCGTCTGAACTTCAACGATAAATGTAAAGGGATCCTGCATCTGGAATTTCTCAGAAGTGGTGCTCTTGATACGTGAATGATAAACGTGGAGAATTTTCGACCTAGAAATTCTCCAGAAATTGGGAGCTTCAATATCCAATAAAGCAGGGTGGAGCAGCACTTTTTTCTTTTCTTTTTTAGAAAAAAGATATCTCAAGATGAATTTTATGGCAAAAAGATTTTCTTCATTCACGTAGAGTGCTGATTTGCCTAGTCGGTAATATATTGATATGTTGTCATTAAAAGATCAGTAACCAGAAATCAAATAAAAAAATTCAACTCGCATGAAAGGATATGAGTGTGGCTTAAAAAATGAGAAAATGTTCAAACACAATATACTGAAAAAACAAATGAAAGCCTAATTGCACATAGATTAAGTTTCTACCGATGAAAAAGGTTCAGCGTGATGATGCAACACAGGCACGAGATTCTGTGAAGTTTCAAATGCAGCCGGCATCATTTGATTATGTTGGGTAAACATTCAAACCTTCAAATGCAGCGCATCTACGTTTCACAACTACAGCAACGTTCTAATTTCGTCCTAGTTCAGAGCATCATTTTGCGAGTTGAAGAGCGGTGTTAAGTCTGTATAACAAATAAGTGAAAACTCACACTCGAAGCAAACGGTTCTAAAGGTAATCCAAAGTACACAGAGTTTCGTCAAACCAAAAAGTGATCTTTTTTGTCTTTATTTGCAAGTTTATTTGGTTAAAGAAGTGAAATTTTAATACTGAACGAGTGTAAATGAATTTGATAATCAGTTCTACCACAACGTCACAAAAGTTATGTACTGTAAAGAAGACCAAGATTCACAAACTCAACGTGCTCTCAAAACTCTTAATGCGCTCCGCCCAGAACTTAACCAGAGGTCAAATGCCCGCAATTATTAGATGCAGTACAGTAATTATGTAGATGCACTGCTTCTCCACGGCCAAACAGAGACTAGCGTATGAGCAAAAATAATTAATTCTCAACATGTTTTTTTAAATTTATAATGATTTCTCTACAAAATTCGGAAAATGAACAGTTTTTTATGGGTATAGGTCAGTTTTCAGATTTTTTGATAAAAAAAATAAACTCTGGGGTCTAAAAAAATCATGAATGTTACACTGAACAATGTTGTTGAAAAATATCTATGATCAAAAAACTCAAACAACAACATTGCTTGCTTTCTTAGGGCTGAGGTTATCCATTTGAATGTTTTTTGTTAAGAGCGCTTAAATATCTTGAAAAGTTTCACATCGTATTCGCCCTCGGATGTAAATTTCTCAAAATCGTACAACTTAATGATTTTGAATGTTTTTAGAATAAATTTCACTTTACTTTTTATTAAGACCTAAATTTAGCGGTTGACTACATCAGTCCTTTAACGTTACTTTCATTCTCTTGGCAGTTGAGTGGATTATTTCTTTGACATCCAATGAAAGATCTAACCATTTCCATCCTCTATGGTACTTAAATGCTACAGCAGATAATAGAATATTCTGCAAAGACTGCGTTTGCAATATGCTCAATAAAACAGATAATCCTCACCAGCAAATGCTTTAGCAACGCCCAACTATCATATAAAAATACTTTTGTAAATAATTTTTTGCTTACTACACCATTTACATTATATCAAATCAAAATAAAATCTAGAGCAGCTTTTATCATACGTTACATCTTTCACTTCAATGGAAAAACTGAATTTTTGGTAAACATTGTGACACAAAGTTCTGAACATGACTGTTTGGTTTTGCCATCAGATTCCAAGCAAGTTTCAACAAGTTTGGACTGTTAAAGATGAAATCTAACTTTTGACCTGGAATAAAAACTAGTTCAGATTTGAAACCCTATCTTTATTTTTTTTTTCAGAGGAAAACTATTTCTAAGCTTTTAATTCTTCCTTGCTTGTAGCTCTAGTTAATAAATGTTGTTGATAATAAAGCAAAAAATATTTGATTGCATTTAAATTGTTAGTTTAGATGAGTCAAACTACCGCCTGAGTCGACTTTCAACTGAGAAAACGACTAACGTCACAAACAGAGTACACTTTGTTTTAAATTGAGTTAAAAATTATCGATGTTGTGAGCCTTCCTTTGAATAATTTAACATTCACTTTTTCCAAGTATTCTTTAATCATCAAAATATGGGAGAAAACATTATTAGTTCTGCGGCTTTGCTATTGTGATATGAAAAAAAAACCCTTGACTCTATAACCAATGTTCAGTTAGTGTGCAAACATATTTTTATGAGCAATTCATTGCCTATATAACTTTATGAATGTGTTTTAAATTTGATTTTTTTTTTTTTCAATGGGAAGGAAATACATTTTAAATTAGGTTTCTGGTAACACGACAATGGTTTTTCATCCTTTGTTGAATAATTTTTGAAATTTGCGTCAACTGTCTTACTGCAGATGGAAATTCATTAACCCGCAAAATCATGCGTTCAGATACATTTTTCACCAGTTATAACAATTTCTGAACTACTTCAAACTTTGAGAGCACACATCGTTCACTCCCAAGCTAAGTCATCTTATGTTCAGTTTTCGCACCAGTTTACATCTCAATAAAAATTACATAACAAATATCGTGTTTTGAACAAAGTCATGAGAAAGTCTCAGAGCAAGCGATCTGCTCTACGTAACAATTTCGAAGGTTCCCAAAAAATATCGAGGAGCTCATCTTTTCAAGATGTGTCATCTATTTTTGCCAGAAGAGAGAGACTCTCAGCAGAGACGATGTCGTGGGATCGATGTGTCGAGCGTAGCACGACAGAGGCTGGATGTAGGCTTTCGCAGACAAAAGGCTACACATTTTCAATTTATACTTGTCATATTAGTTCAAGACAATTTTCCGCAGAAGTGCTCCCATCATAACAAGAAATTATAAAATTGAAGAGCAAGAATTGTGAGCTCAGGGAACTGTTTCGTAGAATCTTTCAAAATTGCAGAAGTTAAAATATTTTTGTGAGCTTTCTCTGGCTAGTAACTCCATCAAAAACAACTTTTGAGAAGACGAAATTGAACTCAAGAAAATTAATTCTTCTTTTGGAGAATTTTCACGTCTCCAAAAATACCAAAATATCAAATATGAAACAGTGCTCAAATTAGTTCCCACATTGGGTAAAGTTCACTGGCCAGGGTAAATGGTCTACGAATAATATTTACTGCAAACATCTTAGTTGATAAAATGAGGCATGAAAACTGCACAAATTTTAAAGCAGGACTAAGTGAAGCGCAGTTTGCGCCTAAGCAAAATTTTTCCAGAATTGCCTATTTGTCTGACCTTTGCGTTTCAGGATTAATGTTCAGGAAAGTTTGAATTTTCCGTAAGCGGTATTAAGCTTTGTTGGCTAAGAAGTTAATCGACTACTCTCAAAATGAATACTTATTTCGCTTCGATAGAGAGATTCTTTAGGAATTAGAACTGATATCGAGTATTTAACCATACAAAATTGGGAAGAAAAGGCAAAAGGTAACTTATAAACAGTTGCTAGAGACTAGTTTAAGTGATTCACCACGGATAAACATATATGCACAATCAGGGGTATGAATTAAAACGCCGTTTCAACAAATTAATCAATCCCCGCATGTGAGTAAAATTTAAATGAATTTGACGAGGAAAAGAGAAGTGGTTCGTGTGAGCTAATAGGAATCTTAGACAAAATCTGTAAAGTGTCTCTCAGATCGGTGGGTTTCGGATACGTCGGAAAAATAACCTTACAAACAGAAACACATTCTATTGAGCTTTTTGTTTAAAATTAGGGTAAGGGCCGATTTTTTATTTGAATTTTAGTGTTTCACATTTAAACTAGAAATGATTAGTACCACATTGAATTAAAAATTCAGTTTTGAAAATACGCTCACAGTGTAAGAAATTAACCCAAAGTGTGATGAAAACAACTGACACACGAATTTAACGTAATACTTCGGATACTCTCTAAAAAAATATTTTATGACAGGCTCTCGTTTGATTTTTGTGAAATAATCCGTTGAAAATTTCCACGTAAGAGTTTTGGAGAATTTAGAGCTAAGCAAAAAACTGGTGGAGGAAGCAGTCCCGCAGGATCCTTTCCCATCACGATAACGCCCCGGTCCATTCGTTAAGACTTGTTTGGTCTGTTCTGCCCGATTTTTGCAAGGAATTCTTTTACAGTCTCTTCCTTTCTTGGGCGAGGACCGTTGCAACTTGTTTTTTCTTTAATCTTAAGGAACGTTCATGATCATTATTTTGGCGTTGCTGTTGAAGAAAAAGATGAAATTCGAACACTATTCATAAGAGATACTCGATATTTTATCATGAGAGGTTCAAGCCTAAAAAACTGACTTCAGCAACATTTTCAGTTGACCTGATCAATCGACGAGAACAATTTCGTGTATGTTACCAAAGTGACTGTATTTCAGTTATACCTTGAAGATGTATTATAAGTACGAAAAATTAGGTTCGCAGATTACCGACACAGACACGTTCATCAAGAAGCGACGCCTGATATAATAAGTAGAAAAAATTGTTTGCCTTGGCAAGAATTTTAATGCACTTCTCTTGTCCCCATTGTGCATTTTATTTACATCCTACAAGGTACGCAAGTGAGCAGTGCAGTGGCACTTGGGATCTCCAAAGGATAACTTCTGTTTGAATTTTATTCGACGTACCAGAGCTGAACTTTCAACGCTAACAAGGATGCACGGATCGTAAAGTTTTACCACAGAGAAAATTTCTGTCCGAGTCTGACCTACTGTATAAAAGTGATTCAATTTCGTATCGCTCTCAAAACTATTTAAAAACGAGTAACTTTGTCCAAGGCTGAATTTTGTGGTGCCTTTCTTAAAGTCTCAGTTTGGTACGTCTTAGTCATTTTATTTATGAGATAGTCATTCGCGTTCATCAAATTCATCTCACATCAAAAATATTTTAGATGACATCTTATTCAGTTCTATCGACACGTTTTCTTTTGCTGTATTATTGCGGTTGAAAATATAGACTTTCACAATTGTCTGGAATTTCTATTTCTATGATGAACTGATGCTCGTGAGATAAATACATGGTTTAAGTTTACAGCCTTCGCTGTCAAAATCATGGCCCCACCAAATGAACACAAACGGGAAAGCAGCAGATAAGGTAGCGTGGCATAACAAGGTTGTCACAGGGATAACGTCACCAAATCAGGTAACATTTTAAAATTTTGACATTCTGATGTGTCAGTATAGATTTAGTCTCAGCTTTTGAAGCAAAATTAAAAGTTGATCCTTATTATTGGTTGTCTCCTCACAAGGAGCTTTTAACAATTCTAGGCCTTTCAATTCAATATGTTTCTTACATTTTCTTGATACCTACATCCATTAATAGCTACATAATTCAAATCTAATTACTCAAGATGAATTTTGTAAATTAATTATATTTAAAATTATGCAGTGTGAAATAAACTAAATACATTCCTACGAACGGGCATATTCTAGAAATGATCTCAAACATCAATGAACCACACTTCCATTCTCTACATTTTCCGCTTTTTCTACTGAACTCTCCCAGTGAAAAGTCTGGTTAACAGACGGGATGAAATTCGAGAAAAATAATTTTTCAAGGAAGAACAAATTTAAAAGAACATTGGAAGATAAAAAATACTAATTCTTAGGAAAGTAACGATTGCGGATCTTCACGAAGGAAAAGATTTTGCGAATTTATTTGGCGTCTTCTGCAGCGTTCGTGTTTCAGGGGAAGATTGACGACCGCAGTTCATTCAGACGTTATGTTTCCTCATGTGTTCGGACGAGACCCCAATATATTTCCCTTAAAAATTTCAAATATTTAATTAAAATGGCAGCCCGACGTGAAGTTGAATACCATCAGCTCGTTCATTTCCCCATTCATTTGTGCAGCCATTCATTTGTGCAGCCATATTTGAAATGAGACTTTTCAATGACGTTCATATTCAGCATGCACTCACACCACGAACGGCACATAGAACTAGCTTTATGCGAAAATTAACACCGACTAAAATAGGTCGACCAAAACACGTCGAATTATCATACGTTATTTGGCTTCTTTTGTTCGCTGCGATTTTACATATTTCTCAAGTGAAGAAAACGATCGAAGATCTGTTGCAAGTAAACGCCTTCGCTTACTATCAGCGCATTCACTCCAGCTCGAAGATATAAACATAAGAAGTAAACAATGGGTGATGGATGCTTCGATTCCATTTTTCTTTTAATGATATCATGAAATATCTAAATTACATTTATTTCCATTTGAAGAATGGGACTCCAACAAGAGCGCAACAGCTGAGATGCGTTTGTTTTTAGAGTAACACTTTTTCTATTCCAATGTTCTTTTAAATTTGTTCTTCCTTGAAAAATTATTTTTCTCGAATTTCATCCCGTCTGTTAACCAGACTTTTCCCGTGCTTTCTACTAAAAAATGAAATGGAAGAGAACTTTTCTCCTTATTTCTAACCGAATTAATAAGTACATCACTCTTCACCTTGGTTTAAAAGACCAGCGATTGTCGCAAGTTCGATCACGCAAAATTTCTGATCCAATGATTCTGTACGAGTAATGATTCCACAACCAGAAAAGAAACCCTTCATATATCCAGAAAACGCAACTCACACAGGAATCAGGAATATCATTTGGAAGTTCTTAAACCTGATCCTGAAGAATTTTTCACCAGTGAATTGCCAAAGAAGGTTTCACAAGGTCGATTTTCTTCCTGTATAGATTAGGAAATACATTTGTTTTGGAGATAAAACCTCGCTAATTTTTCATCAGTACAATGATCGGATGTATTGAACGGAACATTGCAACTAAAGTTTGTGCCTCATGTCTGCTGCAGCCATTAAGAAAGTGTCATCCTCGTTATTTTAATGGTAATTATTTAAAAAAAACAGCAGATCGACCTAAAATAGCCATCAATCTTGCAACTCCAGAGGCAGCAGTAAAGTGAACAGGACGCTCGAGAGGGCATGACATGTCTGGCGATACGCACAGATAATATCGCGCAAGTTAAGGGCCCGCACAGCGCATGCAGTCTCAAGCCCCCTAGAGATTCACTGTAGATATTAACGTGACAGAGCCGGGAAATGAAGTCCTCGGTATAGTCGGTCTCAGGAGGTTCCCGGCCTCAAGCTTGAATTCCATGACATTTTTCATTTATCCCGAGAGAGGGAGGAGTGATTGCGCCGGAAAAAATTGTGAACGATTATTTTATGCGAAAAAGTAGAGTAAGGGGGGTGGTAAGTTGAAATGGAGTGAGCTTAGTTATTGTTAGTTGAAACAAAGGCTGGCCTTGAGCCAGCCAAAAACATGTTTACTCATCTCAATGAGCTTTGAAAAAGTGACACTTTGAAGACACGGGTGATATCTCAGAACTGGCGACCTCTCATGCATTACTTCGATCAGCTGCTATACCGACCACAAACAGAGCTCAAGAATCACATGTGGTTTCCATTAGTTACAGATCATTCAGAGTACTTGATTTCTATTCAGCTTATAAAGTCGGTATATTACTGCAAAGTGCAAATTCTACAACCCTTACGGCACGCTTTCAGTAAACCAAAAGAGTGCACGTTTCACTCAACGAAGGGCACATAGCACTTTCGATGAACCGTAGAGTTATTTGTACAACTGGAGCTTGACATTATTTTCTCACCAACTCTTCCAGTACAGAATGCCTTTTTTAATCCTTATCCCAATTCTGTACAATGAAATACAAATAACTCCATCACTCAGAGCGCGAGAATGTCATTTAGCAGCTCAAACTCGCGTCCAGTGATAAAACTCGCGTTTTATCAAAACCAAACGTTGTGCTTGCAAATAGTTCGAAAAGTTTGATCGATAAGTATCTTTTTAGAGCGTTTTTCTCTCATTGAAAGAGCGTGACGTTACTTATCTGACTTGTTTGGTTGTTATATATCTTCTCATTTTGGGGGCACGCAGAAGGTCACGCTGAAGAGAAGATGTATGGATGCTCATGTTTCAAAATTTGACTTTATTCGGCAAGGAAGAAAATATTGTCAGGCAATTTTTGCTTCCTTAATGCATCGCGTACGAAACTATATCCCTTTTTCATTCACTTCATCGATAAAAAAATATTCTTTTAGCAGAAAGCATTTTTTAGCATTTTACGAATGTGGTAAAATCTAACACGATGCCGGTCAAAAAATTCCATCGAGAAAACAGAAGGGCCGTCGGTGTCATTGATTTTTGCTTCATTAGTTTGGGATCTGGAGCTCAGGTAGAGCTTAGCCTCCCCCGCATAGCTAAGGGTACCCTTAATTAGAACGTAGCTCGCATGGTCCCAGAACCTGCAGCTCAGGGTACCCTTAATTAGAACTTAGCTCACATGGTCCCAGAACCTGCAGCTCAGGGTGCCCTTAATTAGAACGTAGCTCGCATGGTCCCAGAACCTGCAGCTCAGGGTACCCTTAATTAGAACTTAGCTCACATGGTCCCAGAACCTGCAGCTCAGGGTGCCCTTGATTAGAACGTAGTTGGCATGGTCCCAGAACTTACAGCTCAGGATGCACTTGATTAGAACGTGGCTCACATGCCCCTTCCCTAAAAGCGAATATCAGGGTACACATAATTATATTGTAACTCGCATGGTCCCCAACGCGTTGCCCTGGCTGGGTTCCTTCAATTACAACGTAGGTCGCATAATCCCGGCACCTGAAGGAAGCTCTGGAACTTTCAACTATTACCCAGCTCACATACTCGTAGTCCTCCGTACGGCTACGCGCGGAACTCATCATCAGAGCAAGTTCATTTGACTTACCACAGCGCAGCTTAGGATCATTTACATCAAAGCGTGCTTGATCTGGCTCGCTCTACGCACTTGACGCCCACGTGACGGCTGTCAGAGAATGCGATGACCTCACTGAGTATTTCTAAATGATCCGCAAATTTTTTAACGCGTCTCAAAGAATCGGCCTCTTTCCTCCCTGAAAAGCAAGGAAGAACTATTCTGCGCCTGGATGCTGCAGGAAACGAAGAGCCTAGTGCCGATTTTTCCTCCGTTGACTTGAAAGCTTGGATGCTTTGTAACGAGTCTCCGAGCTCGGCTCGCTAAAATCGCGGCGTAAAGTTCAAAGACAACAAATCCGTGCATAAAAAAGGAGGGAGGAGGTTTCTTTTCACATTAAATCGCTTGTTTTTCAACTTTGACGAAAGCGGATCTTGATATCACCAACATGACCATTAGAAGAGCTCCTTTAACTATGTTTGTTTTAATTTTTTTATTGATATCATATTTTTACGATGTTGATTGTGAACAATTGAATTATTACTGCTTTCTAAGGTAAACCTCATATTTTATTATAGTCCAGATAATACATTTGAGCTGCTACTGCAGCTTTTTGGAGAGCCTCAGAGGATTTCTACCATTGTTAATCAAAACGTGAGAATTGTTTGGTGTTCTTTTCACACTAATTTTTGCTTGAAAGCGGCGAGAAGATGCGTGAACATCATTTGTGCATTTGTTTCATTTATTTTTACATTTATGAAGCCGTATGAAAAATTAAGGCAACCTAATTTTAAGCTGATTTAAATATTACTTCCTGAAAATAAATTTCTCACATAATCATGAACTGATTTGATGTAATACTTAGCAGAACTAAAGCATAACATTTGAGACACTGACTTTTCTGAAAATGTGTGAAAGTTTTATTGTAAAGAATGAGCATACGTGTTTCTGCAATGGTAATAGAATTTAAGAAAAATATAACAGAAATCTGAAACGCTTTCATTTAGCCAAAAAATTTTCATGATACTGACACTAAAGTCCACTTGTGTAGGAGCCATGAAACAAACTCGTACGCGTGCTCCAGATGTTGTAATAAAGAACAAAAAGCTGAATAAATAACTCTTTTAACCTCTTCTAAACGTTGCCCTGGTAAGCCTTAGAAAAAAATTTCTCCACACCACCTTGAGAGTGAAGGAAATCATAGTGTGTGAAATCTGGGAGTAGTCCAGAGGTTTCAAAACTTAATGTTGCCATAATCGTATTTGCAGGGTCTCCTTTACGACTCCAGTACGTGATCATGGCTGGTGGGGGCACGTGACCTCCAGACGTTATCATGTGGTACTCTTGCAGATTTTGAAAAAGGCAATTTTAAATTACTGTAGGGTGTATACCCCTCTGATTCAAACATCTTATTTGTAGAGTGGTACTCTTTGCAATATTTGGTGTTTATGGGTATTTGGTAGTTTGAAAATTGATGCATTCATGAACATTACTCATGCTGATACACCTACAAAACATCGCTTGCTTCTATTGCAATTGGGGAAATAACCGGAATTATTTCTCAAAATTTTGGAATGTTGCACCTTTTTAAATATCCATAATGTGCGTTATGCTCCTCAAAATTTCAACATTCGAGAAATGTATTGATATAATGCTTGCCTACATGCACTTAAAATCTTGTGAGTGCATGTTCGCCGTATGAAATGCTTCCAGCCAGTAAACCTGAATTGATACAATCACTGAAATGTGTTGCTCACATACACTTGCTCTGGGAAAAATTACGAGACTCGATGACACGCAAATATTTTGTTCTAATTACACCAGCTTCAAACCCAAAAATGGACACCAAATTTTCTTATAACATAAATTATCATTCGCTGTGATCTATTGATTATTTATACTATCGTTTTCAAATTCTATTTGAACAGATAGACGAACGTGTTTCATAGAAGGTATTCTCCAACTAGCTCATCACCATTGTGGATATTTTACTTCAAAATCTGGTGAGAATTAGTATGAAAAATGAATAATAAAATGCCTTTCTCTGAATTGTACATGTGATGTTTGGTGTGTGCTACACAACGTTCCCTCAGCTCCGGACACTCACCTCGCGCCTGAGAGACCTAACGATCTGCAGTGTCCTCGACAGCTCTTTCTGTCAGACCAGAGACGACTTGTAACTTTCCAAATCTAGATCTACGACATCGTTTGTACGCCAAAGTTTCGAGAAAGTTAGCTGGAAAACGATGAATTGTCTGCGAACGACTGGGCGACCTTATAACAGCCTAATCGTACGGTTGTAATTTGCAGCGGTCGTGTTTGCAATATTCATTTGAATCACCGTTGGAAGTGTCTCGAGCTAGACTTCTTCCCTTTTGAAATCGTGAACATTTTTCCACACCCTGTAAATCTGAGGTGAAATAGATTTGAAAAGAAGTTCACACTGTACTCAACCTGATTTCTAAAAATGTGTTAATGATGTCTGGCTAAAAATGCTCTCTATTATCCAATACATTCAAACACTGAAAAGTTAATATTTACTTTAGTGCTCTCAACGATTTTTACAATTTTCGGTACATGTGAAGGAATGGACAGTAATCGACTTTCCACTTTTCGGTGCCTATGTATAGTTAATTAGATCGAAATAAACAAGTTTTCTTCCATGCACTTTCCGTCTGAAATGATTTCTTCAAAACTCTGATTTACAACGATAAAACACGCACCCCATCATAGAAATTCTAAGACATGCAAATTAAAAACACCCCTTGTACAATACGCAGCTTCTAGAGCTCTGCGTTCTCTCAAAGCTCATGTTTGTTCAGCAATGCTAGCCGAGCGCAATCTCGAATTTTCAAATACGCGTATCACCCGGAACTCAACGAAAGAGGAAATGTATTTCATCCTGCCACACTGAGGCATTTAACATGGGCTGCTGAAAGGACTTTAGAGCAGATTTCCAGTGCCCAAAAAGCGAGAGTAGTTGGAATTTTTGTCCGAGAAGACGACGTTACCCGTGGCTCTTGTCAGTGCGCAGCGAGGCGACCAGTCGGCGACAGTTATGGGTCCCCTTGGTGTGGATTTTTTCTGGTTTGGCCTGAGTTACAATGGCCTGAAATATTGTTATGGCTTCCTAAGCTCGGCTTATTCTGCAGACAGCGAATACAAACTCCAAGAGCTCGCCAAGACAAGAGGGCCGAACACCTCGTGATTTCCGAAGCGCAAAAACAATGCTTGAAATCCTGACGGAACTTCATAACTTATTGCAGCGAATCGAAGAGGCGAAAATATTGCAAAGATACTATAACAAAGTTGGGTAAGCTTTCACAGCTACGCAAGGGCGAAGCCTTCCACATTTTGTGACCTAAAGCTCTCCCGCCGGACTCCTCAATTCCGCCGCGATTTGGTTCCCTGCGTTTTTTTTCGATGACGATAATGGGCTTCTGCAATCAAGCGCAGAATATTAAGAGCCTTCGAGATAATTTGCTCTTGCTCACTAAATATGACAAATTTCAAACTTCCCTTGAAAGTCCGCCCCCAAGCTCTCGTGATTTCCTCCTCCCATTATTAGATGAATGTGAAAAGTTCATTTATGGGAGACAGTATTCTGGAGAGACTTGCAACCGTAATAATTAACTTGAACAAAAGATGATAATGGTCACTAAATGTTGATTCCTTATATAATTCAATAGTTACATATTTAGTTTCCTGAGAAATTTCAACCTAATCTAAAATGTGCTAAAAATGCAGAAATGAGATTTTTTGTCTGTGGAGGAACGCAGGCTTATTCAAATCACATTCAATGCTCACTAGTTTCAATACTAGCAACAAATTACTAAGCCATATGAAATATTAACTTCCCTGCAACTGGAAACATAACATGAAGTCATAGTAATTTGCATCAGGTACGACAAATTAGCTTGAATAAGTTTGCTGGAGTTGCTCATTCATCATTGCTAAGTAAGTACGCTGTACAATACTAAAACCACAATTGACCAATCTTTGCGAACTACGGACAATCCTAAAAATCACCGAAGGCTCATGAAAGAAACGAGCGATGCACGAATGGCGACGGTCGCACTTGCAACAGGCTAAGCAAGCGGGAGCTCTGAAGTGAACTCTGAAAACAGCCTCTCCATACAGGACTCAACTTAAGATGATTTACGACTTTAATATCACTGGTGGACCGTGCCTTATCTGCTTTGTGTAACTTAGGACTGAAATTTCTCGCGGGTATCCAGTAAATGAAACTCAAGGCCAGAAAGAAATGTCACTAAGGACATCACGCACCAAAAAATAATGCGCAGCTGCGTGAAAAATTCAATTTTAGCGGCAAACTTGAAGCACGCTTTTCATAAATTAAACTTTGGGGAGTTTGATAACAAAAGATGCGAACTATTTGAGCTTCCCCCGAGAAGCACTTGCGTTCCAAACTTCTTCGAAGGTCTGACATTGTTTCCGGGCTGCACGACAGGCAACACACACGGCCTCTCAAACTTTCATCTCGGACGTCCTCGAGTTCGACAAAGAGTGACAAGCGCACAGTGCGACCTGACTTGAGACAAAAGCCTTCGTTCAACTTCGAGTGTGGAAACCTGCAAAAAAATCTAAGATAACACTTTGAGGCCACTCATCTCGGTGGTCTAAACTGTACTTGGTTTAGATCTGTACGTTTTTGATAAGCTGATAATGCTACACTAAGGGAAAGACGTAACTCTTTGCATTGTTCCAAAGATAAGTTTGAGAGATTTTCCCAGGGCTCATGTTTAATAGGAAATTACTTGTTAACTGACTTCATTTCCCAATTTGTACGTTTCTACAAAATGTATTACCTTCAGAGCCGAATGCTACCTCAAAAAAGAAGCAGTAGATCTCCAGACATTTTAAATGTATCATAGATGTGCAACATCAATCTTACATTTCCTTTGACTTCTTCCACACGTACTGCAATTGTTCTATTCTTACATGAACCAATCCACAAAAAATTTCGTTGCTATTTTCCGTTGAAGTTTCTGTAATCTAAAGTGAAGTCAATAACAAAAACTTAATCGCACAATAATCAAAACTGTTTTCTGAAGTTCAATCCTCGCAAGGCTGAGGACGTCATTCCCGTGCCCAAAAGTTAATTTTCCATATTTTTAGTTTAGTTCAATATACTTCCGTAAGGAAATATTGTATAAAGCCTCAGCGTCCCACCTCTTCTCCTGTATTGAACTTCATCTCTTCCTTGGAGCATAGAAAATACTTCCAATTTCTCGATATAGAACAGATGGAGTTCGTGTAACTTGAAGTGAAGTTTGCAGTCCCGCAATTCTAGCGCAGATTAGATGGGATCAGTTCGGAGAGAAACACTCGAACACTCGCTCTGGAGTTCATTGAAAAACGTCCGACCCCTTATGGCATCTGCGTAGTTTTTAAAAAAATAGGTACCGAAGTATTTTTCCGAAAATCCAGGTACCGAAGTATTTTTTCAAAACTCTAGGTACAGAAGTTTGGTCTATAAAACTATGATGAATGTTTTCCAGGTACCATAAACATACGCTTAGACCAGACCAAGTCGCAAGAATAGCTCGAAGCTGGCGGGAAAAATTAGAACACTTTCTCACCCACGTAGCATAGACTGGAAACTGGTAAAGGCTCTTACGATGATTACTCTCTTGGACACACTGAGGCGAATTCCTTTTATCTTTTGAATTCAAACTGATCTTCGATGCAGAGAGGCGCAAGGGGTGGAAACCGGCTAACGCGTTCTTCTTTTCATCTTTAGGGAGAAGAAAAGAATCTGGCAATACGACGTCAGTCTCAATACGCTCTAAATAACCTGTTGTTACAATACAGGGAAAACTGAAATTTCAAGTTCAGTTGACCTGTTTTGCCCTTCCATCTGGATGAACTACTAACTAATACAAGTAGTTTGGGTCCCAAATAATTTAAATTTAAGCACCTGGAAAAGGGAAAAAATGAACACGTTGTTTTTCATTTGGAGATCACGGCAGAAATTACAATTACACTTTGGAATTGTAATGTAAGGATGCACGACCGAAACTCTTCACTTTTTCTGATAATTTCAGGAGTTTTTACTATAAAAAGAACAAGAGATAAAAGCTCATAATTTCAATTCAACCATACAGGAAGAATAAGCGGTATTCATCGTTACGAATTTTGTCCAGTTCCTGAAAATTTCAGTCTATTTCATTGGATCAATGTTTACAATGAAGAATACATTTCAGTGAGAAAATTAATGGATAAGGAGTGTTTGATAGATACAAAGTAAATTTTTACTCAATGAAATCGTAGAAATTTTGTAACCCATAAAATTGATGCTTTACTTTTCCTTAGTCACTGATTGATTACATTGACAAATTAGGATTATTTCTAGATAGATTATTCAAACCAATGAACCTAGTGGAGTATATTCCATCAATATTTTTCAGGTTCAAGAAATATAAAACATTTCAAAACATTAAAAAAAAATTTTCGACATAATTCCGAAGCAAGTGAACATAGTTCCATAAAGTTCCAAAGCAAGTGAACATTTAGGTTCTCAGCGGAAATGAATTGATGATTTAATATGATGCGAAAATTATTTCGAAAGCCAAAGCAGCTTAAAAATAAGCCAAGGGCTGAGCTTTTGTAGAAAATGAATGAACCATTCCACGTGCAGTGCGAAACCACCTCTCTAATCTTGCGATTGACAGACGACTCAAATTTGAACGAGCTCTCGAAAGTCGTTGAATTTGCTTATTACATCCATTTAAAAGGCAACAAAAACGGGCTTGAAGAACTTTGCGAAAGTGCGCAAAAATTTGGTGTCGGTTGCGGATAATCCTGCCCAAGAACTATCATGACAAAGAAATCACATTGGGAGCCTCAGAAGTTTACTACAGCCATTCAAATGCATTACAATTGTACGCCCGAGATCTGTAGTGCTATAAAGGCCGGAGCAGTGCGTGAGCAAATATCAGAATCCAATACCTTCTCGAAGTTGCCTGTGTTTGCAGAGTAAACTCGGCTTCACAGATTCCGATTACGGGAGTATTAGTTAAGCCATTTGGGTGATTAAATTCCGTGGGGCTTGCCAAGATGTATTTTTAAAGCTTTTATTTCCAGGCTGAGCTAAGGATGTCCCTTATATCTCAATTAAGCGACCGAGCTGCGAATCGAAATCATTTATGCCAAAAATGAGAATTAAAAGCTACCATGAAGTCGCTTCAGGGACCTACCTGATGAAAAAAAACGGCTCGTTTCATTATGAGAGAGGGGGATCACATAAATGAATAGCCTTGGGCTTCGGAGGAGAAACTTTTAAGCGTCTTTTCGCCTGCTTCTAGCGCGCCGTAATCGAGCCCGGAACAGACTAGGCGGGTCCAGATTTTTCTTGACTTGAGCAGCCGGCTATAAGGCTGAGTGTTGTGTGTATTTGGAACGTTTCTTACTCTAATGGAACTTGCAAATTCAGCTTGTGAAAGCGAGGGATGTCAATATTTGCGCCAGAAATTTACGAACGCTGAAAATTTAAACTTTTATCGTAAAGCGATTATTTACTCATGTAGATTGTGAAATGAGGTCCTTAATAGGTAAACTTTGAGCAAATTGCTCTGGCATCACTTTAAATGCCAGAGCACTAATTTATTAATAAAAAATGTGAATTGAAGCGTCTTGCTTCAGTAAACATACATGCGTCCCATGAACCCATTGCGTGAAAAAAAATTTTCTAAATTTGTTTTTTCTACCTTTATACTGGTCAAGAACCAAAATGTTTCGGACAAAAGTAGCATTTTCCATATAATTTTAGGTTGCTGGTAACAAATGTCATGGTTAAAATTGTTTGGCAGCTATACTTTTCGTGACACGCTTACATGTCTCAACACGTTCCTACAGGCTGGCGGAGGTGTATATTCATTGAATGAAGATACATAGGAATCAACTAATATCATTTAAGAAGCACACAACTTTTCAAAATGTGTTGACCAGTGTTATTTTTGAGATTTCTAAGAAAAATAAAAAGTGAAAAACACGACAAAACCTGAGGACCGCGTAGATATTTAATGAGATGACTGAAGAGAATTTTAGCTTGATGCTACGAAATGATTCTTTACTTTATCATTGACATTCGGAGAGCTCCGCAGTGCTTCATATTGACAGGAAATGTATGCGTATCTCATGATAAGGCTTTGCATGATCTCAACTGGAGGCATGAATGGTCTGTGAGAAACATGTTTTATCATTGACAGGACCCAACCAGAATTTTGAAAATCAAAGCACGTTATTCAGAATTCTGGACCAGTAAGAGGTTTTGTTCCTGAGATTTCAGTGCAATAAAAATGCTCCTCTATGTCAATTTTAAGTGTAAAAGTTATTTTCTGCAGATAGGGCACAATACTTTAGATCCCTTACCAAATTTTGAGTGAAATCTCATTTTGTTCCTTGTGGTTGAAAAATATTATGTTTTGAGGAGTAAATATGTAAAAGCATAAAATTAGTGCCTTCATTATTTAATGTATTCTACCAATAGCCCTATAATAACATGTTACCTGCCAACAATTACGCTATACAAAAACAAGAAAAACACTTTATTTCCAATATAGATGGTACAAAAGTACCATCATTGGTTTTTAAAATATCTTAAAATTAATACACTTAGATGATACACACACACACGAGTATTGTAATACTCATGTCACTAGTCGAAAATAATTTATTGAGGGCAATGTACTCCTATTCTTGCTTAATCTACATTTGATAATACATGTAATGATAATTATGAGAGATAACACAATTTCATGGACGATAAATTTTCATTGTGGGGTGAAAACACTTTTGACAGTTTACATATACATGACATAAAACTTCGCAATTCTTGACGCCAGGAAATAATATATGAATCGCTTGTTTCGGCCGATGTTCCAAAATGTCATTTTAAGGAAGTATGAAAAAAATGCCCAAAACGTATTACCTCATTTCTAATAAACAACAAGAACTCGATTAAATATTTGCTTCACAATTTTCCTGCGTCACCAGAAACCAATAGATCACTGGATTCAAAAGCGTTTTAGGAATTTGGCGGTGTAGCTTCCTCCCGCCGAGAAGTCATCTTAATAATTCTTTTGAGGATTCATCACAAAACGATAGCTGAAGTATTGTAACATTGAATCATGAAGCAATCGAGCAAATTCAATGTTAAAATTGTTTTATTAAAAGTACAAAGTATCAGTAAAAGCTAATCTCGCCATTTGCAAAATCGAATTTAAATTCAAATTTTGAGCTCCCAGGAAGGGTCAAAATATTCAGAATAACCTTCAGAAATATCTTGAACGATTGAAAAGATCGCTATTCATAATGCCAACACCTGCCGAATGCCTAAAGTATTCCTCAATAAATTCGACAAAATTGTGCGCACGACGCAAAAATTACAAATCAGAGTACGCTGAAAGGTCACGTACTTCAAAAAGCAGGCTTTCATTCAACGGTTCAGACCTAACTGAAGCTCAAACCCTCTCATAAGACCTACTTTCAGGCTCTTTACCATCTCGTTACTTCGTCCGTCTCGACCACCAATTCTGCCCAAACATTCGAAACTATTCCAGAGTCCCAACACTGAGGGCGAGCGGAAATGTTCAAACATTCAGGACCATGACTGGTACTAAAACATGCAGCCATTCCAGAGAGCTCCAAAATTGTCTCAGAACTCTCTCGTTCTGATCTCTCGTATTGTCAAGAAACGGAAGCAACGAGCGGACTGTGCTGTCCGGGTCTCCAGAGAGCGTCAGCTTCCCACTCACTAAGATGATCCCAAAACTAACTTCTATTTGGCCAGGTTTCAGCGAATATGGAGTTGCATTTTACTTCTTAGAACCGTCGTGATGCTCTCACTACCTGAGATGGTCCCTGAAACGCGTACCAAAAATGAATTTACTTTCGTTCCTTTTCTCCGAATCATACTGCAAATTCCAATGCTCCTAAATTTTCACTACTGCAGGGACATGAAAAATCGCAATATCAAAATATTTTGACGGTGAGTTGATCTACTTACAACGCAAGCACGATAGCAACTAATTTTCTGCGATTATAGTTACCATGAATGCGCTACAAAAATATTCATTTTCTATTTTAGGTTTTCGTTCACAATGGGAGACATGCGTCATTGCCTTCAGAGTAATGGATTCAGAAAACTTCTAACGATACCAAATATTTTTAAATTATTCCAAAAGTTTTGCTATGCCATTGATTCTTTTCGCTCACACTCGCCTAATCTTTTTTACACCAGGCTTTTTCAGACAATCGCAAAAACACAGAACATGCTCAAATTATACGTTTTTCTACCGAATTTGATAACTTCAAAGATTAATTCACGGCCCTCAGGTTGCCTCACTCAATATAACTCATTGAATCTAATCATAAGCGAGTTTTTTCAACACGATTGCGTTATCACTTCAAAACGTGTCTGAGCTATTCTATTCAGGACAGTTTTAATTGAAAATAAATTTCCAACACTTCTCAATAATAGGACGATGCTAACAAAGAGGTTTCCAACAGCCCCTTAGATTTCCCTTGGAATTGATGATGAAAGCCATCGACTGCACGACTTTGTGTTGGACGTTTGATTTGTTTTTCAACTGGATTCTGTCAGCAACGCTGTGCAATACTCTGACTGTCTATAGATCCAATCATCCCGACTCCCCAAAATCATTGATACAAAGCTGACTTTGACTCCTGAATGTTACAACATGGCACGGAAATCAAAACAATAATTAAAAACTTCCTCAAAAATGAAGCTTCATACACCTTATACACAGTCTATAAGCTTCCGAATGAAAGAAATCAAAGTAATTTTATCTATACAACTTTAACCCAGAAATTTTAGCATGGATATCAGACTAGTTCCAATGCCAGTTTGACACTTGCTCCTGCTAAAAATACCGCGACTTTAGATTTTCAATTCTAGCACGGCGACCGTACATCGTTCAGTTCTTCCACCAATTATTTCCCTTAGGATGCAAATTTTAAAGCCCTCAATTCTTCAAGTATTGCATATATTTTTCATTCAAGAATTTGCTTTTTGAAGTGCGGTGCATATAGTAATAATATTACTCAGTATCAGCAAACAATCTGTTGCAAATAAGTTCAAATTTAGGTATCCTTTTTAGTCAATTTTGAAAGGGTTTCTAGCCAAATATCACAATATTGCAGCCTCATAACTGCTGATAAAAAAATGTAAAATAAGTTTTTCTCTGTAAAATTATGAGTTATGCATATTTAATTTTATGATGAGGAATGCCCAGACACTTGACGTAGCCAATATATTAACAAATCTATTCTGTTGTTTTAGCAAAAATCGGCTTTCAAATAAATAGTATATTCTACAAGCAACGATACCCTATTTGACTGCAAAAGAGCTTCACATTCTTTTCTTGGATGTTTTCAAACACCGCGCAGAAAGCCAGATTTGCCGAGACCCTCAGTCTCTGTCTGCAAACTGCAGATTGAAATACATTATCCATCGCAGGCGCAGCGAACTACTGATTCCAATGCTGGATTTTTACTTCACTGCATTCCAGCCCTGCAAAACGGCCTTCCTCTCACTGAAGTTTGGAACTGATAAAACCTTATACCCTGCAGCAAGGTTCACGGCTGCAGAATTGAATCTTTTCTTCGCCGTCGGCGTCTGTTGGGTTCTAAATGGAAAAGAGTTGTTCCCATTGACGCGAAAATATTCCATTGCAAATACTTGCATTCTTCGGTGCGAAAATCCTTCTTGGGAATTACGCATATTGAATTGATTGGCATATCGTGTATTTTTATCTGTCTGCGCTTATAAGCCACACATCGAAATTCTCCGTACCAATAAAAAGAAACTCATAACACGAAGCAGTTATTCGTAAAATCATCAACGGCTTCTCTGTGGGTTTCCTAAAAACTCATAAATTTTATCACAGTGATGATGAAAAGGCGAGCGCCTGTAAAATTCTCGCTGCTATTGACAGAACGGACAGCCATTCATCAGAGCTGTTCCGCGTCAGTTTTGAGCCGGTGCTTGGAAAGCTTTCGCGGCACCTTCATCACCGATGTCATTACACAACACTTGTGCCTGCCGGGCCTCGTGACCGATTACTTCTCGCCGCTGTTTTGAGTCCTTCGGAGCATTAAAAGTACGATTTTCCTCTTTGAAAGGCGGTTTAAACTGAAAAAATTATCATTTTTGGGGACGCAGTGTTGAAAGTCTGGCTACCGTTGAAAGTGTTCAATGTTGTTCTTTTGAAATAAATTCATTTTTTACACTAAGTTATCTTTCTGTAAGCCGAGACTGATGTATTGTAGTGGCAATATTCATTATTAGTCGGAAAAATTCGTTTAAATTAAGACATATATTTTAAAATGTATGCATGTTTGTATTCAGTTTTTTGTTCGTTTTTAGACTGTAGGTTTGATTCAATTAGGAAACCTCAATACTATTTAAATGCTGTCTGACTTTTTTCTCATTTTGAGGGTTACGATTCAAAAATACAGCAAGCTCTTCAGTTCCGAACTAGCGTCTGAGATCTGGAACATTTGGGCCAAATTTGAGGCTGGATGATACCGCTACACAACACCACTGGTCGCCCGAGCTTACGCTCACCACATCACATTGATAATTATTTTATTTCTTCCTGTGCTCTGAAATGCACCGAGAACGGAAATTTATGTTTGAGGCCAGATAAACCAAAGTTTTTAAGAAAAACCAAAGTACCATCTCTATCGGAAATAAAATGATTTTCTTTTCGTTCTTTTCTTTATGAAAGTAGAAATTTGATGATGACACTCTGTATATTGAGACCAACGTATATTTTTACATCCTCTTCATGCACGACCCTCATTTGACGCCCTAATGGCTCTCCGTGGCCAGGCTGTATTTCAACGGACGTACCATCACGACTGAATAAAATTAGCCGCTGGCTTGAGAATGCGAACTATTGTAAGCACGGCAACGGCATTCCGGTTGCCAGTCATGTGACGCCAGCATGCAATTAAAGTGAGCCATAATGAAATCACTAACTCAAATGAGAAATGACGTACGCTGAGCCGCACATTCATGAATGGAAATGTTCAATACTCCTAAATGGCTCACTCTGCTACTTCTATAGTGCAAGCATTTACAAGGGCGCACGGCGGGTAAGATTTTCTCTCGGTGATGACGCTGAACTGGGGCATCACTGAATTGTGGCATCACTGAATTGTGGCATCACTGGATTGTGGCATCACTGAGCTGTGGCAGTACTGAACTGTGGCATCACTGAGCTGTGGCATCACTGAACTGTGGCATCACTGAGCTGTGGCATCACTGAAATGTGGCAGTACTGAACTGTGGCATCACTGAGCTGTGGCATCACTGAACTGTGGCATCACTGAAATGTGGCAGTACTGAACTGTGGCATCACTGAGCTGTGGCATCACTGAACTGTGGCATCACTGAGCTGTGGCATCACTGAACTGTGGCATCACTGAACTGTGGCATCACTGAACTGTGGCATCACTGAACTGTGGCAGTACTGAGCTGTGGCAGCATTGAACCATGGCATCACTGAACATTGGACATTGTACAAATTTCCCAAGTCAGAATATATCATCATTTATGCAATGTCTACTCGAAGTTTATTCGGTATCTATACGCGCTCCATTCAGCCCCTAACACCACAGAAGCATTTTATGCACAAGCTGATCGTTCTTTATAGCGAGGTATTTTTCATTTCCCATCTCATTCGTACTGACGGTGAACAATTAGAGTCGAAGAACATAATGAAAGTTTAGGAATAGAAACCTGGTTTTCGCTAACCCAAACGTAATTTCTGCAGTGTTTTTTTAGATTTTTTCCGATTTGTAGAGAGAGTTCTATTTATTTTATTTTGCAGGAGAAATGTAGTACGTAGTATATTTTTCATTAACTAAAACTTCGAAAACAATTTCCAAGTATTAAATCAGCTTTTTCAGAAACGCCTTTCGTAATTTTTTAAGCGTCTTTACCCTTCCAGTAATTTTCAGGACATAAATGCAGAATCATTGGAACGCCACACCCTTGCTTCTGTCGAAAATAAAATAGAACTGATCGAGAAAAACGAGGATATCAGTGTTTTTCCTGAAGCATAAAATTCTTTAGAAATAGCTAATTAAATTTCTATGCCCAGGCATGCAATTAGTATTTTATGTGAGTGCTGACACCAGAATTGGAAGGCCAGATTTGGCTGTCGGCGCTCATTTATTCACGCTGGACAAACGCAAACGTTCCTGGGAGCGGCCAGTAACTCGCGCTCCAGTGTTCTGCTGCGTGGAATATCCAATGAGAAACTCTCTTTCATTTCGGATTATTAAATTTGATGGAGTCGATATTCCAATTGTGTGACATGAATTCCATTACTGAGCCATATAAGTGCTCAAAGTAGAAATTTTTGCGATACCATGAGTATTGAGTAGACGGGTGTTCAATTTGGCCGTGGGTATTGATGACTTTGAGTCTGCTACAAAATTCACTCTACCATCGCAACGAACGTATGACATATTTAAAAGCCTCGCAGACATGCAAAAAAGTGTTTCAAATGTGTTGATGCACTCACAAAGACTTAAAACACGAAACAATTCTTGAACTATTATGAGTCGCATCATCATCCTAAATTTTTCTTACTCGCAACAGGCCAGCAACCTGAACAGATGCGTTCAAGTTTAAACGTATTTTGTTTGTGTGTTCAATTAATGCTCGTCTCTCGCTCGTTACCACTTCCCTGTTCCTCATTTCGGTCGCGGGTTCAGCCGAAAATTTTCCCTTACAATGCATTTAGCAGCCATGTCCCTCGCCCCTGAGATAAGCGTCAGATAGGGGAGAAACATCTACAGAAAACGCTAGCATGTGTGGCCAAGACCTCGAGTTGAATGCATCGCTTGCCACTTCTAATTGGAGTCTGGTGTAGTAGGTCGCATCCTCTCTTGAGAAGTATTGGTCGTGGTGGAGTAGGCAGTACACAATGAAGCCACAGGAGTGAATTAGTGGGAGCGAACGAGCCCTAGAAAAGGAAAAATCAGCACGATTTTTGGCCGAAATAGGAGAAATTTACTCGCCCTCGAGTTGAGACAAATTAATAAGTAAAAGCAACTTCACAGGTGCGTTAGTGCTTCTTACTCTTCGACCGCAACTCGGTCTACCTTCATCTTTGAGGGTTAATGCATAAGTGTCATATGACTGAACTTTACGAACTCTTCCATAGCGAAGTACATTCACGTCGAAGTATCAGAATTCAATGCTTGACGCTGGTATATATCCTCAAAGTCTGGTCGTTCGTGCGTGCATTTCTGTTCTGATGAGTAATTTCAAGTTCAAGCACCTTCCTACTTCATTTTAATTGTAAAGGAAAGCTTGCTCCAAAGTCAGTTGGCCCCATTTTAACACAGGTGAACATCTCGTACGTATCTTCAATTGAGACTTTATGGCACCACATCTATATTTACTTTACTTTAATGCCAGGCCATTTATTTTGTTGTTTGGTGTCTAGGGTAAAACTACGCTCTGCTCATTTATCCAAGTAAAAGCTTAGGCTTTTAGAGAGAATACGCTTCTTCCTTTTCTTTTTCCTTTAAAAATAACTCAAAAGGAATGAACATCAGTTGCTAGGATACATTTTCCTTTCTGGGAAAAATTCGCTAAACAAATCCCACCCCCGAGTTGGTTTTAAACTGCTTTAAAAACACTATAATCTCTGCTTTATAATGTTAGCCAGCAAACGGCAGCCTAAAACGTTCTGAAATGCACTACACACATTGATTTTTCTGAGCATTCTTCTGTTTTGGTTAGCCGATAATGTCAAACTTTGCGTTCAGTCGTCAATTGCAGAATTACTGTCATAGTCAAAGAAAAATTATCTAGACATGAAAAGCTGGCTATCCAATAATGTCAAGCCTTGCGTTCAGTCGTCATTCTTGTCACAGTCATCGACAAATTAACTAGGCATAGAAAACAAGTTTTTCTACCCCAAAGAAGTATGAGTGCTAGGGTGAACATTTCCTGGTCATGGAACGACCTCATCTTGTTTATAAAATAAAACATGTTGCTGGCGAGTTTCGCAGAATTATTTGTTCGTTTGCTAGATTACGTTTGCTATCGTCTCTTAACGATTAGATGAACCTCTTATTAAATTTACTGTGAATAGTTTCAAGAATACAAATGATGCATGTGTAATACTTATTTTTCTAGCGTATGTTATAGTTTGCAATAATATTATTTGCACTTTTACTTTTTTACTCATGAACAAACAAATTTATTAGAAGCTGATCGCAAAGGTTCAGCAATTATTTTAATTTTATTTGCCCTGCCTTGCAAAGCAGACATATTTTAAATCATATAAGATTTAGTAACTAGTAGAATCACATCGGCTTTCAGTAATTAAACCGGAGCTCTTTCACATCATTTTAATTGATTTATAGAAGTAGTTCCTGACGTCCTCAATGAGGCAAAATTATTGTAGCCTGAATGACAGACCTAAAAATTGGTAGCACTTTCCGTATCCTGATTAGCGTAAACAGCTTCATTAGTTTGTTGTTATTCTCGAGATTTTATCGTCATGTGATGTAATCGTTTAATTACATCAGTGAAACTTTTCGCATCAGAACTTCTGGAATTTACACACTGCCTAATTGGCGCTTTTAAGCTAAGGAAAACACTAATTGTAACTTCAAAGAACATATTTTCTGGTTCAATAGAAACTCTATTAATGATGTTCTGACTGACTGCACGGCGTACGTCATCCAGCAGCACTGACCTGCGTGTCTCTGTGCACGGTGTACGTCATCCAGCAGCACTGACCTGCGTGTCTCTGTGTACGGTGTACGTCGTCCAGCAGCACTGACCTGCGTGTCTCTGTGTACGGTGTACGTCATCCAGCAGCACTGACCTGCGTGTCTCTGTGTACGGTGTACGTCATCCAGCAGCACTGACCTGCGTGTCTCTGTGTACGGTGTGCGTCATCCAGCAGCACTGACCTGCGTGTCTCTGTGTACGGTGTACGTCATCCAGCAGCACTGACCTGCGTGTCTCTGTGCACGGTGTACGTCATCCAGCAGCACTGACCTGCGTGTCTCTGTGTACGGTGTACGTCATCCAGCAGCACTGACCTGCGTGTCTCTGTGCACGGTGTACGTCATCCAGCAGCACTGACCTGCGTGTCTCTGTGCACGGTGTACGTCATCCAGCAGCACTGACCTGCGTGTCTCTGTGCACGGTGTACGTCATCCAGCAGCACTGACCTGCGTGTCTCTGTGCACGGTGTACGTCGTCCAGCAGCACTGACCTGCGTGTCTCTGTGCACGGTGTACGTCATCCAGCAGCACTGACCTGCGTGTCTCTGTGCACGGTGTACGTCGTCCAGCAGCACTGACCTGCGTGTCTCTGTGCACGGTGTACGTCATCCAGCAGCACTGACCTGCGTGTCTCTGTGCACGGTGTACGTCATCCAGCAGCACTGACCTGCGTGTCTCTGTGCACGGTGTACGTCATCCAGCAGCACTGACCTGCGTGTCTCTGTGCACGGTGTACGTCGTCCAGCAGCACTGACCTGCGTGTCTCTGTGCACGGTGTACGTCATCCAGCAGCACTGACCTGCGTGTCTCTGTGTACGGTGTACGTCGTCCAGCAGCACTGACCTGCGTGTCTCTGTGCACGGTGTACGTCATCCAGCAGCACTGACCTGCGTGTCTCTGTGCACGGTGTACGTCATCCAGCAGCACTGACCTGCGTGTCTCTGTGTACGGTGTACGTCGTCCAGCAGCACTGACCTGCGTGTCTCTGTGCACGGACGGTGTACGTCATCCAGCAGCACTGACCTGCGTGTCTTTGTGCACGGTGTACGTCATCCAGCAGCACTGACCTGCGTGTCTCTGTGCACGGTGTACGTCATCCAGCAGCACTGACCTGCGTGTCTGTGCACGGTGTACGTCATCCAGCAGCACTGACCTGCGTGTCTCTGTGCACAGTGTACGTCATCCAGCAGCACTAACCTGCGTGTCTCTGTGCACGGTGTACGTCATCCAGCAGCACGGTTCCACTTGGTTCGAGTCAAGCCCCCAGAACTCGAGCTCCTCCTCAAAAAGCGGCCCACACACATTGGTGGGGTAGTGCAGCTTGCCCGTCCTGAGAAGAGACAAAATCCAGGTGAATATATAGTTTCATAATAAGTATAATCTGTAATTAAGAGAAATGAATTTAATTTCTCTGCTGTCTTTGTACAGAAACGCTGAGCTATGTTTCCGCTCTTTCCCAGACTCCGTGAGTCATGCCCGAACTCAAAGTTTCTAAAATGAACGTCATAAAAATTTCATGCATTACACCAATTTTGTAACTGAGGCATTCGTATTTGTTATTACCGATCGACGAATTACGGTATGATTCAAACCATTTGAAGAGTTCTGTGGAAGACTTCGGTATGAGTTACTGAATACTTCCATGCTTCTAATGAGACCTGAGTGAAATTCTATGTAGGTTCAAGCCCATCTCTGCTACATTCAGTAGCTAAGCATTTGAAACATCTTTGTCGTCTACACGAGTGTTGCTCGACACGACACTAAATAAATAAACCTCTTTAATGTTCACGAGTATCGGCTTTATTTCAACAGTTTTCTTTCTCGTCCGTTAACCTCAATAATTGGTGGAACTGCTCCGCCCTATAAGCATTGTGCTGTCAGAAAGCAGTTATACCAATTTTATACCAACGTATACAGAAATGCTAACAACGGGCAATATTCAAAACTTCACTTAACAGGTAAATATGACGACGAATTTCTCTGAACATCTTTCACAACTAAGAATTGAAGTTTTATGGTAATATCAGCATAACTAAATATGACAGATTTGATCATTTCGTTGTTTACGTACCTAGAAATATCTGCTAAGCCCGTCATAAATGTTGTGAACAGTCATTGTACGAGGCTAATTTCACACTGATTTCAGAATGTAACTCGGCAGATCATAAAGTAATGGGTAAACAGAATTTCAATTAACAAATGAAGTGTAGTTGAACTAGATATATGAGTATGAATTGGTGCAAATGTTAAACTGAATTTCAACACGCGATCTAATAACAAACGCAACGAGTGTTTCATGTCATATATTCAGATCCTAGTACAACGCAAAGTGCGCACATTTTCAGAAGGTCGTTAAGAAGTCAAATCGTTACCACTGAGTGTGAGCCTTTAATTTTGTCTGACAGTTCATTAGTGAGGCACGCACTCCACAGCATTGCTCATTCGAATCGAGTACCTAAAAACTGCGAGTGAAATGCCGTCACTCTCACAATTGTTCTTCGTGCATCGCGACATGATGGTTTCACATCCGGGGTTACTGTGGAAACGGAAACTCAAGTTTCACTCACCGAACAGATTTATTAATTATGTCTGATTCAGAGAGAGAATGACAGAAAAAACACCAATAAACCTCAAACTATGCTTTAGAGCTCAGAGTACATCGAGGAAAGTCTAAGTCTGCACTCATTCACAAATACTTTCCAAAATTGAGTATTTTCACTTTGGGTTGATGTTAAAAGACTGAATAATAATTATTTTCCTATTGCAAATTGAGCCCCATAACGTTGTGAAACATTTTCAATGATACAGGTCATAAATAAAATTCGCCATCTGCAGTATTTTGTCAGCTGCCACTGATACTTTCCAAATGCATTTGGGTGATTGTAATCACTGCTTAAGCTCACACTCAAAGCGCTTTTATTCTCTCAAGCTGCCACTAGACTTTAGGATTTTATTTTACCTCCAATGGATCATTTATATTTTTTAGCATTTTGGGAATTCGAAGCTCTCAAGCAATGCTTCTTCTATTCTAAAGGAAATTGAATGCTTGATAAACTTTATTTCACTCTTCAAAACAGCTAAAAAATAAATATTTACTTGATTCATGAGTAACCAAGTTCAGCCCTTGAATGTTTCGTGTACTCAACAGTGCGAAACCATTTGCACATCGAACAAACGAAGAAATTGGCACATCGAAATAAAGCATAGTAAGCCAATTTCTGATCTCACCCATTTGCGTTCGATTATTTTCTGCAAGGACCGATGGATTATTCTAACCTGCGTTCCTTTCCATAAGGAGCTTGAGGAGCCCTTCAAACGTACTCAAGCGGAATTTGGGCGAGCGCAGACAACTGGCGCAATAAAATATTGCCCTCACTAACATGATTGTTTTAAAACCCGTTGATGCTACCGCACAGAATCTTGATTTTGTGCGACTACTTGCAAATTTTAATTAGAAGTTCAGTCGTATAGTTTAATTTCACGTAATTTATGTGCTCCAGTAGTAGTTTTTTATCTCAAAAAAAATTCTCAAAAAGGGGTTCGTTTTAAAAAATTAAACATTTAAGATATCGCTCACATCCTTTGGGGAAGTTTTATTCTAGTGGAGAAAACATTTAAAAACGTTCCATGGAATTGCTGCTACATTACGATTGCTTGCACTGCTGGCAGCTTAGTTTATTAATGGTGACATGACATTAATGTCCTCACCTGGCCAACATCTGTTACACTTAATTTAGAGAATAAACCTCCATTCCATGCGATAACAAAGCCAGCCAATGAGCAAAAAAAATTTCTCAGATAACAGAAATTGGTCAGAGAGTTTACTGGTTTTACCCCCAAAACCACATTCAAATAGCAGAAATTTGTCAGACGGTTTCCTGATGTCCACCCCAAAACCACAGTCAGATAAGAGAAATTTCTCAGACAGTCCCCCGATTTCCAGCCCAAAACCCCATGCAGATAGAAGGAATTTGCCGGACAGTTGCCTCGTGTTCACCCCAAAACCACAGTCAGATAAGAGAAATTTGTCAGACATTCATCCGATTTCCAGCCCAAAACCACATGCAGATAGGAGAAATTTGTCAGACAGTTGCCCGATGTCCAGCCCAAAACCACATGCAGATAAGAGGAATTTGCCAGACAGTTGTTTGATTCTCAGCCCAAAAACCCCATTAGAGGGTCAGAAGCCTTGTGCTGGCGCTTGCAGTCGAGAGCACTCAGCGTCGCAGCAGCACTCGCAGAGGAGGTCACACGGCCATGTGAGGGGGTCAGCTAAGGAACATTACTCGTATGCGAGTTACGCCAAAGTCTCTCGAGCCTCTCATGTCGATGACCGAACTTACTGCGGAGTTACCAGAGTAACCCACAAGTTCAGGGACGTCTCGAGAGCAAACAATGCTGGTGGTAATAATGCAGTCCTAATGGCTCCACTGCAGCTTGCTGCAACAAACTTACACTGGCGGATTTACGAGCACGGGACTTGCCACGCTTTCTGGAAACTTTTAACGAAAAGTAAGTATAATTGCCGTAGCAATTATGAAATAGGAAATTTTTTTTCATTTATTCGATACGCGTTTTCGATTTTTGACTTTATTATATGAACGGTTTCGAATAGTTTTGTATAATATAAAGAGCTGAAACAAAAAATGAACAGATATTAAATTACAAAGCGAAAACAAATATAAATTGCATGGAAGGAAGAAGGTTTCAATATGCAGAAGATGGTAGAATATTTAACCAATCTCCACACCGTCCGGAAACAGAATGAACTTAGCCATGCGCTGAGTTCAACCGAAGTCAAGTTCGTCGGTACTGATTACGAAAAAAAAGGTACAAAAGCGGACGGCACTTACAGTAAGTCTGAGAAAACGATCAGCCCAGGAAATTTTCCCTTAAGTAATCAAGAAAAGAACCCTGAATGTATTCGGTTGTATTTATCTCCCGTGCTCTAATTCTTCATTTGAGATAGTTTTTCATCAGGATGAAGGATGAAGAACAACACCAATCAATTACATAAAAAAAACATGATGGTTAGTGCGATGAAGTAGGTACATTAGAAGACATGTATTTAATCATTAGTTATTGTGTTTCAAGCTCTGAACTGAAAAATTTTCAGCTCAAAATGTGGGCTTAGGTCAAAAGTGTCTCGAAAACATCACCACGTTAAGCGTATATCATGCACAAACCATACTAGTAAGATTTGCTAATAAGGAGACAGTTTAATTGGGGGGGGGGGAGTATATGTATCTCATTTCGAGCATAAAAAATGTACTTTATTATGAAATCAAGCTTGCCCACTCAGCCATATATTTTTAATTATATTCTATTTCTGAGTTACGAAACATCATCTCATGTAACTCCAATCACATATTATGAATGAAAATGTATGTGTGGGAATTAACTTTTCCCTGAAAAAATTGAGAGGTAGGCACTTCTTTTGTTGAAAAAGAACAAAACTTTTTTACGAACTATATTCTGATCACTGCTGTCCTGTTTTTCAGTACTTTCGTCTTCAACTTTTATCTTATTTCAAAAATTTATTTTTCCCTGACTGTTCTATGTGCAGGGGTCTTGTGTCGGAATACACCAACAAACAGATTCCCAGAATACACCAACAACCCTATCTCTATACTCCGTTCAAATTGGTACCTTCCCCCGTCCTATCTTTGAAACACCCTCTGTTGTAGTTAGGGAGCTTCAAAATAACTTAAATTAATCCCAGTCACTTTTCTTAGTGTATAACATAAATCAGGCATCATATTAATTAAAAAATGCAACTAATTTTACCCGTATAAGTTGAGGTTCACATGAGATGGTGTTGCAAAGTTCGCGTATAGACTGTTTTCAGAATCCCAGTGCCAATACTCGCATTAGTTCGCTAACCCAGTACATGATCTTATTTTAATTTCACATTGAGCTAGTCTCCAGACACGACGGGTGTGAGCTCTCAGAGAAATAAGAATCGCACTCGAGTGTCCTGCGGTGCGGGAAGCGTGAACCTCCTCAGTTGCTCTCAAGGTCTTGTTCCGTCGCCCCAAGGATCTAATTAAAAAACATCAAACGCTCCACTGTCTATAAAGAGAATGGTTTTACGCGTAATAATGAGAACATATTTGCTGACGTGCGAAGAGGGTAAGGGAATAAAACACAAACGCACCCCTTTCTTATTGCTTTTTATAGTGACTTATGAATTGGCATAAAATATCCTTTCACTTGCTAATAATTTGAGAGTGGGAAAAGGAATATTCCGTTTGATGTATAAGCATGAATAAAGATGTGACCGTTGTTGATGTAGTGGTGAATTCTATGAATTTTCATAGAGCCTCTGTAAAGTTCTTATATTCGTATGGAATGTTTATTTGGCCAGGAAAATGAATGTGCCTTTAATCATTACGGTGAACGAACCTTTAAAACAAAAATAACAGGTGCGATGCATTCATTTGCCGCCTACTCGTCCTTTTAAGTCGTCTATAAAGGACTGCGTACTGCCATGCATCACAAGCTTGACACTGCACACATTATTTCACCATTTCCGTTACAACTAACGAAGTTTTTTGAGGTCGCCATAACCTGTGAAGTGCCTCTAAATCTAATCATCGGCATAAAATCGTCTTACTTTTGACTGGGACGCTAATTTTGAACAACGCGTGGAGACAAAATGGACTAACTAGCCCTCAGAGATTCTGGTGACGTGCAGCCGCGCAAGGAAACACTGCGGGATACGCAAAAATTCTGCTGGCAAATGATTGTGATGCTATTTGAGGTATAAAGCTAATTTCTTACATCGCTGTTTTCCGAGAAAAGTTGGTTTGGTATCGCTTGGCCAAAGTTGGTTTGATATCCCAGATGAGCATGTGGAATATTGGAAATGTCTGGGTGTCGCAGATTCTTTAATATTAATTTCGTCTTTGGGTCCAGGGATTTAGGACGACCCGCAACTAGGTTCTACGACCACTGTTGCACCTGTTGCAGAGCGAGGAAAGTCGTAGCGGATTTTCTTAATTTATAACAAGTATTGCAGACTAATGTATTGAAATGGGAAGTTTCAGACTAGAGTAGATAAGACAGAGAAATATAATTTAATATTTGAGATGGGATCTAAAAGAGACTGGACAAATAGTGACCACGTTCTCACATTTGCTTCTTACACTCTAAACATAGCTAAACACTGATTGCAGTCGTGTAATTAATTTCGTTTTGTGAGTAAATATAATCACCCCATGATAGGATATGGCTTGTTTTATTTTGATTGCGCATACAGTTGATAAAAGAAAATTTTATTTTTCAAGGCAATATAATGAAAAATGCAACAAAAGCAAGGTATTAAACAAATTCTACGGGTGGGAGTACTAGTTGAAAATGTGTTTCCCACAATAAATATTTTCCTCGCCTAGTTACAGTGTAACCATTAACTGAACACTCCAACCCAAAGCAACACCAATTTCGATTGGCTAATTCCGTAGAAACACGCATTTAATTTTGCCGATACATCTGTTCGTTTTTTCTTACGCTGACTGTTTCATAAAAAGGCCAAGAGCGAGACCCATTTCATCGTGGCTTTACGTTTCTCCATATTTTAATCAGGAGAAAATTCCGCTGTATACTAACCCTTTTTCTCAAAGGTCTAGCAGCAAAAGGCGCCCTCACGCAGATGAACTGCAGTCTCCACAGATGGGAAATAAATTAAATTTGCCTGTGCGGAGGCCCAATTTTTCAGTCTTTGTTGCCTGCCCGAAAAAAAAGAACTGCAAGCATTAGAAATGGGTTTCTGTATCCGAGCTTCTATATTTTTGCGAGAGGAATTTTTCCAAAAGTTAAATTGAGCATGCAGTTTCTTTTTTTTATTCCAAAGGCCACTCATTCGTTCAGGTTGTTTATTTTATTCACTTTTATGACACTCCGCTACACCTTGAAAGTGGATGGTAATCATGCGCTTAGAAAGACTAAACAAGTTCATTGTTAACTGAAAAGAATTTAAAAACTTTCTGAGGAAAAAACGGAAAATGTTTTCGAAGGCAATAACAATCTTAGCTTATTGTATTTTTAACAAAGGGGGTAAAGTTAATCGAAATGGTTAAACGAAGAAGAACGTGTATTTCTCCCTAAGTTCGTTCGTCTGGCGTCGCGCAGCTGCAAAGTGCGTGTAACCCCGTGTGAAATAAGTCAGCAATCTGTCGTTCTGAGAACAGCATTCTTTTTCAGCTTGCTGTAGTTTTCAATGAAAAATACAATGAATTGACCTAGGGAATTCATTTCTAGTTTATTGCTCACATTTGCTACCTTCTGTTTGCAATCACGACACCCTCTAACCCTATAACAGCTCTCATAATAAATAGATAAAGCACCCAGAGGCGAATTCAAATATGTCAGCATCACATCGCATCGAGAATTTATGTGACGCGGCCAGGACTAATTACAGTAGAGTCGGCCTGAAAGACGAGTGTTGTGACATGCAGTTACTGAGGGCGGGCTGAACGGCTGAGCCTGAATTTCGTGTAGGGCTGGACTGGAGCAAATTTCTATATCAGCTCTTTTCTTTTTGTAGGGGCGACCCTGCCGGCCTTCCGCTCTTCTTCCCAGTGACATCGGAAGACATAGATTAGTCCTTTATATAGCCTGCGATGCTTCACAGATTGGTACCTTTTTGTGATCATACGAGCCTACTGTAGTCTCCTTCTAATGTGTGATTATTAACTGTTTATTGTAGCTCACAGAGTTGAGCCCTGTCGCTAATTGTGTTTCTTTTCCATTCTAGACTTGAACTTGAACCGTATAGAACCCTGGTGAACGTAATTTTCTAAGCAGTAGATTGTGTCACCATTTCTGACGAGTAAGTTGTTTACTTCTGTTTTTTGTGCTGTTAGGGCCCTATCTGAAGTTAAGTAGGCGTTCTTTGTATTGAAATTAAGTGTTGTAAAGTCAAGTACTCTTTTCCGGTTAATTGTTCCGTTTTCAGCATTTACTACTTTCTACCCCACCTTTATCGTAGTTCATAATCTTCTTTCTCCGTTAACTGTGTCTGTGTTCTTCCTGTGTGGATTTTGCGTACCCGAAGCCCCGTGCTAAGTGGTACCCTTTCCTTCCTCTCTTTGGAACGCCTTGTGCGAATCGATAGGCTTAGACTGGCTGTTAGTTAAAGACAAATCTAACAAGTATTTCTGCAATGTCTTGCTTTTTGTAGATTTACTGAAATTGAAATACTAGTTACCTTATTTCCCGCTAGACCTGCTAGTGAGATTTTCTCTCGCCGTTAATTCAAGGTTTGACCCTAGCAAGCCGCGAACAGTGGTAATGGTGGTGTGTTTGTTCGCAGGCTGGACTTGCCCTGTGCCAAGGGAAGCCACGCTCGTGTCTATTCATGTTCATCCGTCTAGTCTACCAACTAGTTCACTCGCTGGCTTGTAGCCTAGCGCACCTGCGTGCCTCCTCCGTGGTGTCTTATCCTGCACGGGTCCTTGGTGCCTTATCCTGCACGGGTCCTTGGTGCCTTATCTTGCACGGGTCCTTGGTGCCTTATCCTGCACGGGTCCTTGGTGCCTTATCCTGCACGGGTCCTTGGTGCCTTATCCTGCACGGGTCCTTGGTGCCTTATCCTGCACGGGTCCTTGGTGCCTTATCCTGCACGGGTCCCTGGTGCCCCATCCTGGCGTGTGTTCGATGACCGCTGTTGTGCTCGCCCACCATCACGGGTTCTCGACCTGCATTCCACTGTCCTAACTTTAAGTTAAGATATATATATTTTTCCTTTATTTATGCAATCAATAAATCTATTGGTTGTTCCGTGTTTCAATTCCCGAGGCGGTTGGGGAAAGTAGAGCGTTTTGACCTGACGTCCCCACTATTAGAGCTGTACGGAATACTTCCGTCACTTGGCCCTGACACTTTTCATATCATGACGCGTGTGTATAAAACACAGTAATCATAGATCGATACGTCAGAAGCTGAATTTCTGTGTTGAACCAGTTTTATTTTAATGTTCAATACCAATATCTCAAGAAGGCACAGTAAAAAGTCATGTTTGAGTCCAGTTTTTCAACATGAGCGAAGAAATTTTCAAGTCAGTTGAGAGCTTCCAGAGCGACGTAGTTCTGTGAGCTGCGCAATTTCGATGGAAACATCATTGCAAATCAAATTAACCAAACATACGAGAACTACCCCAATTCGCGTGAGTGGTTAGACGAATAGTTCCTTCAGAGCGTTTTCACAAGGCAATCAAAACTTTCTTATCATTAACAAAAGTTAAGAGGATTTCGGAGGAAGTTACCACAGCCAGAGTAAACGTGCCGACTGCATGGTTTCTAAACTCCTGTACGTACAGGTTAGGTGTGACGAAAGAGATCAAGATGAGAGCTTTCAAGTTTTAGAAAATGTATTCGATACGTTCAAGTTTATACTTATATTTGTCATAGAATAGAAATATGCCATTGATAATTCATTATTAAATGCAATTTCTAGCACTCCAATTATTTTATACTCGAAATTGTTCGTCTTGAGTCGTCCATACTGGGACATATGTGTCTAAAAATGAGTTGGGAAATCATGACACTGCACAGTTTTACATAATTACCACGTTTTTTTTTCCAAGGAAGATTACCCGTCGTAAAATTAAAGAGAATTCCATTCTACATGGTAAGCAAAGCAATACACGTTTATCTTTGGTCCTTCTCGACGATCCAGTTCTTGCTTTTATCTCCTTTCTCGATTGCCTGTTGGTCAGGAGAGAAACTTCCGCTCGCGGTTCTCAATGAACTGAGTTGTTGGGTATAGGGGAAAAATTCCAAGCACAATACCCCACTCTACCCAGGTGTCTGAAATGGGTACCGGTCTTGACCGGGGGAAAGCGTCATGGCGTCCTGGCGTTAGTTCTAAGGCATTTGAAAATCCAATGTACAAGGTGATATGTATCAGGCTTGAAATTGGAAATAAAGCATCCGTAGATGCCTTCATTTATAAGTTGCGGTTGCACCTCGTTCATTGCAGAGGTGTCAGATTCAAATCACGCTCTTGGGGCAAGAGAAACCAGATGAAATGAGTTTAAGTATATCGATAGAAACTAGCGAAAGCTTTGATGAATAATGAAAGTGAGCTTCAAACTCACTGTAGAATTGGTGAAGAAGTTAATTACCACGAGTGAGCTTGAGTTTCCCCTGATGCAGTGCAGAATTTGCGTATTTCACGATCAACACCTCCAGAGAGTAGGTCATTAGATGCCTGGCATTAAAATTGTCGGATTTATTCGCAGGTCTTTTGATAATATGTCTTTCTTTGGTCCAGTGACATGGGTACATTTTTTTATTCCAGAGAACGCTATTATTAAATATCATTATTCGAAGACAATGCTGAGTTCTTCGTTAAAGCTCTATCTGATTTCCCACAAGTGTATTTCATACTGTAGAATATCACACATAGAGCAACTTAGATCAGAGTCGACAGAAGATACTTTCTCTTTAATTTCAATCAATCGAAGCTTAAGTAGAAAGTTATAAAATATTTCTTGACCATGCTAACAATATTCACAGATACTAATATTCACTCTACTTTGAATTAAAGACACTTGAATTCAAATGTCTTTGCTGATACGTAGCAACCCTTACAAATGACGTATTCTAAACACTGTCCATGCATTTTTTTATTATATCATCGTTTAATTGATTTCAAATTTAAGCAGTCTAATTTCCAGTATAATTTTTTATGATGAGGCATCAATGATTTTAGCCGCCAAATACGAAGGCTATACTTGGGCGGCTATAATCATAGGTGCTCTGGCAAAAGGGTTCCGCTGGACTCCTTTCCTGATGCTACACCACGGTAAAGGAAACAAGGTTGGGTCATTTCTGTGGGAGAAAATACACCTCCTCTTGTTCGGCTAGCCAATAGAAAGGCTTTATTTCAAACAAACTTTGTGACGTCACCAAAACGCCAAGTCGTTAGGCCAACAGTGGAGCCAGATTTTGGGATAGCAGTGTTACCAGATGCAATATGAATGCTGCTATTGGTTTGTTGCCGTGACGTCAATAAAACCACACCGTCTACGAAAAAAGGTTGGTTTGAACCTACCTTGTTTTCTCTACCGTGTGCGACACGGACTCGACAATAGGGAACTCGACCGCAGCCCTGCAGGAAGCTGCACTCGTAAAACACGGCGGTTGTCGCTTGTTCTAGTCAGCAAAAATCTACGCGTCCGTTCACTACCCTGAAATGCAGGTCTCGCTCCAAAATATCGATCGAACTGGGATAAAAGGCGCAAAGTTTTTCGGGAGGTATCTCCAGTCTTTTTTATGAGTTGAATTGAATTTCGGAGGACTCGTACGGCGTAAAAACACCAATGTTGGAGATTGAAGCATCGCTAGCACCATCGCAAATAAAGCTGTCAAGTATTTTTCACTCTCATAGAAAAAAAAATAGATCTCTGAATAAAGAAGGATAAATTAAGTTGTCCTCAGCGATTGAATACGACCGGTGGTCATATGCATAGTAATATGGTCAAAATTGACGAACAAATTTTCTTTCGAATTTTTCGTGCATTTAAAGAAGACACATCTCACTGCTATCTTCTTGTTGACACAATTCTCATTGAAAACGGTATTACCGTTAGTTTTATCGCGCTTAGTGAGGGTGAGTGTATAAATACCAATAATTATACGAAGGTTAAAATAGGCCATTGTCCACTCATTTCATTGAGAAAACTAAGTTCATGATAACGTAGAACTTTTACTTTTTTAGACAGAATTATTAGGTGAACAGCTTTTTACTAAAGTGTGTTGAAGGTGAACTAAAGTGTAAGCCGCGCTTTTGAATTATCTGCAAAAGAAACAGAACAATAATCAGAACAATGGATGAAAACCCCTCACAAACATCGTCCGCTAAAACAACATTATGCACTCATATGAACAGTTGCAGTTGGTTCACCACTCATTTGCTAATGTTGCTCCATGAGCATTTAAGTTCCGAGATTCATTGCTGTTATTTTAACTCATTCATGACAGATTCCTGCTCTTGTGTTCACATTGTCGCACAGTGAGCTAGAATAATGAGTGTTGAAACTCTGATGATCAGATGAAAAGACGAACGCACGCTGCAGGAACCTACGCTCTTTCGGCAATGGAGATGAGTGAGCCATTCTGTACATACACTAAAGCCTTTGAAGATAAATGAGAGAACAGCGGGAATATACGCTGTTGAAAGACGGCAAGCTAGAATCTTGTAGCATTGGGAAAATTTCGGGATTTTTACCATTTCAAACACCATTCTACTTGTGGAAGGTGCGTTTCCTTAATCGAATTTGTTTTTGAGTTTTGTATCCTTTTTAAATCTTTCCTTGGGATATCCCCTACCAAACTATGCCTCACTAAAGCCCCTACAACACTAATTAAGCGTTTTTATTCGTACCATTTAGGACATCATGTCAAGTCACGTAAACACTAGTTTGAAATTCGCTCAGAAGCCCGTGAATGTTTTGAATTATATTCTAAATGCAGCAAGTTTCTTCATTGTGTAATAATGTATTTCGTGTGCTTTCCATCAACTTGCAGGCACTTGTGAGAGTGAATGTGTGTGATACCAAAGTTAGTAGCTTAAAAACTTCAATATCTATTGGTGCAGCAAATTCAGAAAATGTAAAACTTCACAAATACAGTTATGCAATCATCGGCAATAAAACAAGTATCTACCCAAAAAAATTGGAAATAAATAAATTTTATTCCAGAAGCAATCGAGAGAATATATCATACTTCACAGATTTATGTAATTTCTTATATTATAAATTTTCATACATAAATATTACCAATATTGTAAATTTTCCAGGTTGAAATCGAAACAACAGAACACATTTCATTTGCCTGCCGCATCGTGATAGTTACGGGCAAGACCGACATTAAGAGCACTCTCACAAAATAAATATGTTGTAGAACTACGAAATAGCTCTTCAGATTTCTATTACAGTATAGGCCAACTCAAGCGTAGTTAACTCCTTGTACGAACAATTCGTATCATCTTATCCTCTTCAAGAATAACGAAGGTTTTTTATTAGACGGTGCGGGTGAATGCCTGAACGAGCTTGATTAGGCACCATAGCAGTAAATATTTACGATTGACGCAAACACGATTCATAGTTCGTTTAGTTCGCCGAGCGCATTGCTGCGAGCCTATTTCTCACGAGCCAGTGAGATCCATAAACAGCAGCATCACATTTCTTTCATTTTTAAGTGTCATTGCACTTCGTTCTTCACCGTAGCCTTACCTTCACTTAGCAATTTCTTCTCTTATCATTGAAATTACCGAAGAAAAAAAGCAGCGGGAAGTGGAGCAGCAAACGTAATCCTTCGCCACCAGAACGAGGCAAAAATATGCATGAGGTGGAGCTCTGATGCAAGGGTCGCGCAAACTTCGATCTGAGGAAAAATGCGAAGATCGTATAGCCAATTTAGAGCCATCTTTGACGCAGCACGCCGCTAGTGAGCTTTGAAACGCGCCGAGAATAAACGAACTTGACATGTCATGAGTGCCTCAGAGCTTTTCCTTTCATATCCCTTCGAATGAAAAAAGACTGTCTGGATCTTTTCTTCGGAGTTCTAGCAGGGCATGTCAGGTATGGATATTCGGAAAAAGTTGACAATTGTACGTGGGTATATATTGCTGAAATGTCGGGTTGTGGTTTTCGAAAACTAATCTGTCTTCAGCAGCACTCTCATTTGTTAAAAGGAAGTTTTATTTCTGTGAACATTAATGAGAACACAATGATTTTAAAGCTACGCAATGCTTGACAGTGACGCAATGTTCAGCAGCGACGCAATGCTGGGAACGACGCAATGTTCAGCAGCGATGCAATGCTCGGCAGCGACGCTGAGGAGTTCTGAGCCGCAAGTGGACCAGTGATATAGCAGGGCCATATTTTGAGGTAGCCCAGTGCACTCTCCTCTATTGGGTAGCTTGCTTGTTTTCTTTTATTCCTCGGCCGTTTTCCTCCTTTTCGTGGTTTTCACATGCAGCGAAGCGAGTGCGGACGATGATCGCAGGAACATTTAGCGGAATGGGATTCCATACGCCGGTGAGTGGAGAACAATAAAATTCGAGCGCTTGACAGCGGAGTGTGATTGTTGGGTCTACTTGTTACTGGGAATTTTAACCTGGATAATTGTTTTCGTTGAAAGTTTGGAGAAAATATTTCATCGATTGAAATATATATTGAGTTCAATTGATACCGTATCCATAAGTATTATTTTCAAAAAAGTGCAAATTGTATAAGCAAACAGGCTCGTTTATGTTGAGATGATTCCGTGAGTAGCTCTCGGAAGACAAACGTTAGATAAAAAAATTGACCATGACATGTTTTGCTTCGTTGCTTTACGCGAAATGATTTTCTTAAAGCTGCAAACCAAAAATTGAAAAATTGAAGCAAAACATTGAAATTTACATGAATTTCCTCGTGTACTGCACGTAGATGTGCTTTCGTTTTCAGTGAGTTATGTGCCATTTAACTTTATTATTTAAGAGAACCGCCAACATAAGTGTCATGTCTTCAAAAGGAGAGAAGCCAAACCCCTTATTTTCGAGAGTTTCATAAAGACATCAGAGCATCTTTATTCTTATCAAGCACCTTAAAATTTCAGAATAACGCTTAACTGACTTCGGGTGTATCTGTATACATGGATCTCATCGCATTCACAGATGGTGTGACCTCACCGCAATTATTTAAAGCAACCAAAGGTAGCTATTTTTTACTAGCAAACAAGTGGCAGTCGTCAGCAGCAAGAGCATCTCGCTCTCTGACACCTCGGCACCAGATCAAAGATATAACGTACGGCCAGACGGACTAGAAACAACTTTTCGCTTTAATCACTCGTCACGACACTTCACTCCATAAAAAGTGCTCTTTCACGTCGAGAAGAGCCTACTGACCATTTGGGATGGTATCTGAATTTTTTTGTTCCCTGGAAATTGTTTCACCTTCGTTTAAACTATGGTTTTTTAAGCTTTTTCCATAGGCTTCATTTCAACTGATATTTGAAAGCAATTCTTCAAATTATCAAAACAAAAGACACCCGGAGTCTTATCATTCATTTTTTTCGTTGCATGGTGTTTGAATGATGACTCGCTTTGTTAAACGATCCCTTTCTATTATAATTGTTAACTATCTCCCACTATTCCAAAATTTTTCTTTAAATATAAAGAACTTAGGTGTTCTCTTACCACACATCTGTGCTTGTCATTCACAGAAATATCTTTTTTTTTTATTGTAATCTCAACTTCTGCTACATGACTTTCTCACGCCTGTTTTGTTTCAGGGCCGAGTCTCACGAGAGAAAAAATGCAAGATGGTTACCTCACTCACTCATCTAACAAAAATACGTTAACTCCGGAACAAAATTTTATTCTTTTAATAACATCTTATCTCCGTCCACTAATCCATGTCCTGTGTCCTAATCACACACCTTATTACCTTGATTGGTCATAACAAGCTCCGTACTTATGATTTATTCATCAATAAATGAATGGTATCGTCAAGTGATAGTAATAGTTTACCTTTTTATGATTCTGCAATCTGGGGAATAAATTATTCGCGAAATTTGCCAGACTACAACATTTCTGAACGTACGAAAGTGATCAAAAAAATTTACTCAGTCTAGAATTGAAATACTTCGCAAATTCAAATCGTAATAATGCTGTATATTTTGCAGATCTCCAAACGTAAAAAAATAAATATTGCTAAAATCTTTCTAGTTCATCACGCGTTAAAAGACGAAGAAAATTGCTTATCATCTTTACTAAAACATTCACCCCAAAATTCAATATCACTGTCTATTTATAAAAAGCGACGTTTCCATGTACGAACATCATCATCAGGCTGAAAAATTCAGAGTAAATTTTACAGTCACAATACTAAGAAATGTAAATCAAATACAAAAACAGAACCAGACGATATGAAAACTATCACAGATCCCATGGCAAGAGGACTAGAGGCAAATAATTTGTACAATAGGAATACTAGTATTATTATTGACAACCAATAGTCATAACCAGATTTCGTAAGGTTGAGAAATTGGAAAAGAAACTATTGCTAGAATAGTTTTTCGCTCTCATAAAAACCTAGGTTTTCTACGTCTGAGATACACATGGTGCCGCACATTTCCTTACAGCTGTGCGATGACTGATATGAACTGTAGACTCGCATACAGTAGAGCATGGAAGCCATTAACTGAAATGTCATGCTTGACGAATATCATAAACCGTCGGCTCACAGCGACTCTGCTTCACTACCAGCGCTGCAAAAAAGAGCTCGAAATTCTTGCTTTGTTTCGGTTGAGCCTGAATTTATTCGGCGGTGCTCAATAAATCCTGCGCGCGTGTCTAGAGTGTGGCCTCAGGGGGCCTCACCTTTGTTCCATCTGAGAAATGAAACTCGGCTCCAAAGATGATAAAACTCTCACAACTTCCTCGCCTACATCACGAGTCAAAACACAACACAACCGACCCGAGGTCTATGGATTAATCTTCTTTGAAAGGCACTCAATGCTTGGAGCCAAAACTTCATCCGCAAGAAAAAATAAGCATACTTTGTAGATGCTGCAGATGCTTAAAAAATGTAATTTAGTCGTGATAAGTCATTGAGAAAAACATCCTGCTATTTTGTGTTTGGCGAACTTTGAAAAGAGTTTCAAAAATGAAAGTGCCAGAGCCTGGAAAAAAGTTTTCACTCCTCCAAATTTTAACTGGTTCATTTTTCCATACACTGTTTTACTAAGGTCGAACTAGAAGCTAGTAAAATTTCCTGGAACGTTTCTATTCCTTGTACGCTCTTTAAGAAGCGGATAAAAACCAAGTAAAAGCTTTTCAACTCCTCATGTTTCGAGTAGTAAATAACGCTGATCTCGTATTCAACCCAGAGCTTCTGTCATCTTCATGGGGTAATTTCGAACAAAGGAGTCATGCAGGAGTGACTGTTTAGAGACACTCGACAATAGTCATAACTTTTCACGATGAATTCCTACAATTATTATGTCAACAAGTGGGCTAAAATTTCCTTTTTTAAATGAACTCAATAACTCAATGTTATTTTCTCATTCAAACTTTCAAACGCACAGAATTTCCAGAGCGTATCTTCATATTTGAACTTAATATATAATGAACATCTTTCTATACTAATTTTCTCTGAAGTTGTCTAATGAAAACATGTGAGCGGTTTTCAAACGATTCTTTTGCGTTCATTATAATCGATACCGCCCACAGTTTGCAACTGCGATCCTGCAAAACTCCCTCTACTCGATGAACTTTTACACACCACGTTAATGTTTCAATACATGAAGATTGTCGAAGAATTCCTGAAGATGACATTACGCTAGAAAAAAATGGTATTTGTATCATTTTGGCTTAATATGCATGCATGCGTATGGAGCGCAATTTTGCAGAAAACACGCCACAGAAACCTGAACATCCTGAAAACTATTTTCAAGTGGATTCAGTCGCAGCTATAAATGAAAGAATCAAATTAGATAAAAATAGTATTCTGTGATAAATCTGTGCCGCTGCTGGAGCTGAGTGCTCCACGACAGCAACTCAACAAGCATTTTTGGTCATTTGATGCAGCCAAACGCCCACTTCATGTCTGAAAGGATGCTTTCATCAACTATAAAACGCCCAGTTGCGAGAATGCTGCGAGTGAGTCCAGGCACAAAATGGGTAAGATGGTCTCTGACAGCCACCATTTGATCTTGCTTTGATCCGCGCCTACGCGGGCAAGCAATGCTGCTCTTCTTCTTCCACGTCTTTGTTGAAAAGTCTGCCAGGAAACGGAAAATGTTATCGGAGTTTTTATGCGTTCGTTCTCAATAAAATTTGTCCTGGATGGCCATTGCTACTCTTACAACTGTTTTTCAACGTGTACGTGTTGCGTGAATTCTGTAGGAACAGACGTTGCTTCTAAGGGAGTGCTTTTTATTCCATCCGGACTCTAACGATGTGTGAAATTTAACATTGTATTCAGTAACAATCAAAATTTTAAAGCGTTTCATTGTATATTGTAGCAATCTTGCGAAAAAGTAATTGCGTTTTGAATTTAAAGGCTTATTGTGGCGTACCTCGACCCCCAAGAGTCACTGGTACAGGTTGACGACCGTTTGAATAATATTTACTGAACAAAAACTTGATTTTTATGCATTTTTTCACACATACTGTAATTCTGTGAAGTGAAAGGAATGGTTAGTTATTTCTATGTACTTCAGGGCTGTCTGTATGTATTCAAAGTATTTCTACACATCGATATCTAACGGTATGATCCTGAAAATACCATACCCTCATTGTGTATCGTATTCAATTCTTTTAAAAATGCCAGAAAAGACAAAACAAACCACACACAAAGGAATACAGCTGCGTGCTTGCAGCAAAAATGTTCGAACAAGAGGTTTATGCTGAAGAGATATATATTAAGTTTATAAAAGAAGCTAAGTTAAAGTGCTGTATCAAACCCTATGTTTAATCGAAATCAATCAAGCTCAAAATCGGTCAATATTCTTATTCGATGTCAATTTCGGTATAGACTGCTGCCTCTGTAGACTAAATTTTCTCTTATTTTAGGTATCTCTGAATGATCATACTAATTACAGTCACGAGACGCTCGTAAATTTCCACGCTCTCTACGTTTCAGTCGATCTATATCATGTTTTCTGCATCAACTTTTTCGAAGAAAAAATTTAAATTTCACTGATAATGTGAGATAAGGCTCAGATATCACCGTGATTTCTCGTTGAGTTTCTTTTTGTACACTCAATTGTTATGTAATAGTACGTCCAACTACCTATTATCTCCTCTGTATTTATTAATCACAATTTTATCTCATGCTACAGGCTAAAAAATAAGAGATGTTCGGAACGAAAACTTATTTGAAGATTAATGAGCCCAATTATCCCCAGTGGGATATTAATAATATAATATAATGATAACAATAAATTAAAAATATAAAATCTTCATATGTTCCTGCAACGATTTTAAAAACTACACTGACTTCCTAATGCCGTAAATATAAAGATAGCGTTGAATGAAATTCGCCCTTCATTAAGTTTTGAGTGCATTACATCGAAAAGTTTTTAGAAGTTAACTAGCGATGTAGCTAACCGAGACTCTTCTTCATTTTGCAAAGGACTCCGAGCTCTCCATAAAGTTATGAGTGCCCACAAACATATAAGTAAATTGAATGAGTTCGAAAAAGGTAACTATAAAAGCTGCTCTCATGCATCTAGAATTTCAGGACTTGAACTGTTTGCAGAGTGAGCGGATAATGTGTCAAGCCCGCCACTCCCGTGCGTCAGGCACGATGTTGTCAACCGCTTACGAGATTTTTAGAATGGGTGACGGCGCTCGACCGATGCCACCATACTTGAGCATTCTGAGGGCTACATGAACTCATTCCGTCGCCTAACTTTAGCGTTCGAAGTTTCTCCATCGGCTCCTAAGAATTGTCCGCACAACGACCATCTTTTGTGTCCATCAGCTCGGGCAATCGACTGAAAAAGTTCCCCATAGAAACGATACGCTATCATTTTTCCGGGAAAAATATGATCGCCGGAAATGGGTTTCTATGAAGCGCATATTAATTTACAAATAAATAACTTTACGGGTCATATAAACGTAAGAAATTAAAGCCCTTTAAATTTCAGGCTTTTATTACGTTCGAACTTATGATAATCGTTTATAGTTTGATGAATTACGCGATTGTTATATCTCCTTCGTTAAAAGAACTCAAAGGATGGACTTTAATCATTATAGAAGAGAATAGCCATTCTTAGACTTACTTGAACTGATTTGGAAGAATTATTATGAAATAAGAAAATAAAAAAATCGCGAAGAATAATTATGAAGAGAGAAAAGAAAAGTGATTTTGAAGGATAACGATAAATCTGAAGAAATCATTAATCCGGAAACTCTATGTTTGCGTATAAGTATATATCGTCCCCAATTTTCAGGTATCGTTATTTGTAAAAACTACGACGTTTGCAACCAAAGTTTATTTTTTACTTGGAATAGGAACAATTTCAAATCTCTTAGAAGTAACCAGAAACCAATTTGCTTTAGCACGTGCTGCGTTCTTAATTTTTGCCCGCATTTCCTGAGCAATAGTGGAAATATCACCGCGACGTAGTTTTCATCGACTTCTCGAAATTCAAACGCCAAAAGCAAACATGATCATTGCACATCATCATCGAAAACGAACATGTCGTCAGTCAAAAGCTCATGATTTTAAATCCTGCCTCAACTTCAAACACAAGTTGTTTTATCAGAGCTAATAGTGTAATCCTTTCAGAAAGGCGAGCGTTGATTGTTGGATTTAGTTGTAGTTGAATTTGACTATGCTTGATCGGGGCAGAGAATTACAATGTTCAAGTTTGCATGTGTGCCTCCAGGAGGAACAACAAGCACATAGTGTCTCTAAATTTTATTTTCCAAGAGTCACTGGGACGCAAATTCTCATGAGGCCTGATGATTTTGTTGGATTTACAGCTCGCAAAAATATTTCTTCACGATTCTATAGAGTTACCGAGCAATGAGAATTGAACAGAAGTTAAAGACAACAAAGATTATTCCAGAAGCTATACGAGATGAATAAGTTCATAAACTGCAACGTCTGTAGCGTGAAAACTCGTTAACCTTCCAGGAAGAACGGAAAGTTACTGGCAAACAAGGAATTTTTGCGAGTCAAAATTTTCATGAGCTCAAATCAATGTCAAAATTTTGAAATAGGAGAGAAGTGATGGGATATGAGCTACGTCTCAAAATTTTGTGACGGGACCCGAGAAAAAATGTACAGTGATCTAATTTTTTTGCTCATATCCCGTACTGTCGAACTCAGAGTCTGAGTGAATATTATCATCCTCGTCGTCGTATTGAAATTGATGTCGGTTCGTCTTCAAAAACTATAAGGATGACGTTAACTTCTAAAGTTATCGAACTTGAAGGCGTTCCCTAAGGAAAAAATGTATGCAGCCCTGAGGAAGTTTCTTGTACTAGAGTTTCATAAATTTTCTTTTATACTTATATTTAATGACGAAAATAATGAACAAAAGATGTATGTATATTGAAAATTGAAATGCTCGAAACTATCTTTAACCATTTCAAAACAGTTATCAATCATGAATGCTCAGACAACGACCTTCAAAAAACCTCAAGTCTGGTGTGTAACTTACAGCTACTGCCGTCCAGACCAGGCTTCTGAAAGTGAATTCAAGGATTTGTATTTCACATTCTGAATTTGATTTCCATGACCAATGGAAATGGAAATTTGCCAACAATTGGAACGGGTTTATGGGTCTCTTGCTCGGATGAATTCACCAGTTGCGCCGATCCACTTTAAAGCAAAATTGATTTCCGCTCCAACTGCTACTGCCTCTGGAAATGCGATATCGGTCAATTTAGATTGCATCAGAACGACAACAAAGCTATTTAACCAGGGGAAAATTGGTAAGCGTAAGAAATAACTAAGATGGTAGCTTGATCAGGATTTATATTTTAGTTAGAACATGAGCTCACTTACTTCATTTACACGATCTAAAATTTTTCATTCGAAAACAATCTGAGGCTAGAAAACGTAAAGTGAAATTCTTAAAAGTATTTTACAATAGTTTTTATAATTAGAGTACAATCATATTTGCAAAATTCCTCGTCTGTTAAGACATTCAAATACTTCACGACACTTACTTTTTTGATCGTCAAGCTTGTGAAAGTCTAAAAATTTTCACGAAGAATTGTTACCGGCATTCTGAGACTAAATTGAATGGCTCTTCTGTGCAAATTTCATTTGGCTGGTTTATGGAGCAGTGTAGAGTTTACGAATTTGCTCGTGAGAACTCAATGAGCGTCAGACACTGCACAGTTCGTAATGCGTGCAGTCTCTGGTTGTTAAATGTACAAAAGCGATTGCAGTTAACATGTATGGCTTTAAGACAAACAAAATGCTACAAAGATTATATGCTGGAAATGAAACAAGTCAATTAAAAACATCTGTAATAAAAAATCTGTATTTTATTTTTTCTGTTAAAAAAGAAATTTTGTGGGAGGTAGAATTATGTTAAAATTATTCAGTGAGAAGTAAGTGTGCGGAACATTATTAGAGGAGTATTATAAGTAAAGTACAAGAAAATTATTATAACAGTAATTTTCTGCCCATGATGGAAGTGTTCATATGTAAGAGCATGAAATGCAAAACTGGTTTTCTGTACCGATTGAATTGAAAAAAATTCCACGATCTCTACGGTGTTCTTCAATGAACGTTTTGCAACTGTAAACTTTACAGTCTCAAGGAATCTTAACCCAAAAATGAGTTTTTAATAATTTTTCCTTAGAGACAGGTTTTTGAAAAATGATGGCTGGAGTGGTGATGAAAATTCATGAAATACACGTCAAATTACTTAAGTAGAATATGAACGTACTTGAATCATCAGTCATCCCGACAATGTCCCCAAAACTGGGTGACGGCATGAGCAAAAAGACCATTCATGGGAGCAGAAATGACACTAACAGTCGTTTTGAAGCTCCAATTTTCAAAGTTCGTTTGAGAGCCATCAAAAGAGTAATGCATTAGTTCGAGATCAGGAGTCGATCGAGTGGAAAACTCGATCAGAAAATCATTACAGGAGATTCGTCTTCATTCCAATCTGAACCTGACAGATTCAATGAAGATAATTCAAATGGATCTTCAAGAAGCTTTGCACGCGATGAAAAAGCTTCTGCCAAGGCAATAAAGATTTACTGGAGTGAGCAGAATATTAAAAATGGAGTGGCTGGCGAGTTGAACTTGTAAGGTATATTATTAACCTACGATAAAAAGTTTGAAAGCCGGAGCGTATGATAATCATTCGAAATTAACATGAAATTGATTTTCAGTTAATCTCTATATGCATGAGAAGAAGTTAGCACAGGATAAGCCCTTAAAGCTAAAATAAAGAAAAGTAACGATTCATTAAAAAGTTTATTCGAGAAAGAAAACCCAGTCAGTGGCGTTCCTCAAAGGAGTTCGATGGCTTGACGCTGCCATCAGTCATATGGATAACAGCCTGGCTGGAGTTTGCTGTGCCCGAGTCTTGAATAAAGTAAATACCGTGATTCTTTTAAACACTATGAGGTGAGAAGCAACAGAATTTGAGGTAAGTTAGATCTCCAAATTAAGATTTTAGCATGACGGAGCCCTTCGTCGCACGAGTACAGTTATTAGGAAATTCATTCTTTTGATTTTAATATCTGATGGCGAAAAAATTTCTCTCATGTATTTTTTTACCGTTGGATGCGAGTCCGTTCTTCTTAAAAGTCTGCAATCAACTTAGAAAATATTTTGGCTGCGTTTACCTGTAAGCTTTAAAAATAGGAACGTCGGAGACAACGCAGCCAGGATTCATCAGAACATCGGGTTGTACCTTTGGAAGAAATTTTAAAGAAAAATTTGTAAATGAAGAGAGAGTTTTTATTTACATCAAGAGGAATCTTGATCACGAATGTCCTAGTTAGGCCAATATTTTCCTAGTTGGTCAAATATGATTTTATTCATTTTTTCCTTTATTTATAAATTGATAGTGAAATGGCATGACTTATGTAGACAAACTTTGTTCAGCTCAAATGAAGATTATCTTCTGCAACGTTCCAGCGATGAAACAGCAGTTCATTTTTACGCTGTAGGTGACTTGGGAGCCAGAAAATCACCTGAAGCCTAGCTTGAAATGCACGTAAATAATGACGTCTATTCGATCGATACACACTCGAAAAATGCCCTGCTTCTCGAATACTCCGAATTAAAATTTAAGAAAGTCTCGGGAGCAGCATTTTGGAGAAGTTCTTGTAGATTTGAGGTGAAGTACGTTCCAAAGGAACACTTTAGTTCATTTATGTAAAACAGTACACCATCTCACAGTCCACGACAAACTTTATGATTGGGTGTCTGATAACATCATAAACAAGTTGGCGAACTTCACTCAAGTTTCAATTGACAAAACCTGTTAAGAAACACAAAAAACTTGACCGCATGAGGCACATGTCTCACTCACAAAGCGTTTCCATCAAACTGTAGGTATGTAAGGTGGCCATATTGAAACACGAGAAAAATTACAACCACGCACATTCACGACCTCGTTTTCAAAACCGTCAAGAATGAAGTACGGCCCATACGAAAATCCATTACTTCTCTCTTAAAAAGTAAATACTTCCTACCATCAAATTAGAAATCTCCCTAGAAGAAATGGGAACTTAAGCGAAGGAAACGTTATATATCTAAACACCTAATAAGGAAAACTACCTGCGGAAAGTGGTTGGCATTCTCACCTGTAGTAGTTGAGAACCTGAGCGAAGACGCCAGGATGTCTGTCAAAGAAATACTCATTGAGGACAGGGTCGTAGTTGGCGAGTGCCTCGGTGAGGCGGGAGAGGCGGGTGGCTGGGATCTTCTTCAATGTAGTCTTGTAGCTCTCGAATCTGCCAACAAAAGAAAGCTTGTCTTTATTTTTATTTAGCGAGTCTTTATTTTTATTTAGCTGGTCTTCATTTTTTCTAGTATGTGTTTATTTTTACTAAGCTTGTCTTTATTTTTATTAAGCTTGTCTTTGTTTTTATTTAGCTTGTCTTTATTTTTATATAGCTTGTCTTTATTTTTATTCAGCTTGTCCCTATTTTTATTAATCTTGTCTTTACTTAGCTGATCTTTATTATTATTCAGGTTGTATTCATTTTTATTTAGCTTCTCTTTATTTTCATTTAGCAGCGGCATCGAAATTCTTGCTAAAATTTAAACAGTCGCAGCGGCGATGAGATAGAAACAAATGACATGGAGCGTTTAGTTGCCGGTGCGGCCACCAGTACTACCTACGTCTCTCGTGCCAAAGATACCGTAGCTTGCCTGGATGTGACGAGATCGCATACTGCCGAGCTTCATCCATTTGATGGTCACTCGTGAATCGTACGCGGTAATATTATGTATGAATATGCAAATGAAATAGCATAAACCACCCAGGTATAATCGTATAGTCGTTCCTCCAAAAAATGAATACAAATGGAATGCGATGGTCTGAGGTGAGTAGTCTATTTTCTTTTTTCATGCATTTTTCAGGTGAATATTGGCTGGAGAGTAGAAAAATGACACTGACTCTATTAACTTTTATAAAAATAATAGCATTTGCTTGAAAAACAAGGAAAACTTTTCAAAACAGTGACAATAATTGTACAGTCATCGGAAAAAGCAAAAAATGTGAAAAGTTTCAAAGATAAAATGCAGTTAGTATAGTAGAAAGAGTGACGGTAGTATTTTTGTTGAGGTGAATTTTTCTACCCGTGGGTGTATGGGATATATAAAAAAATTGTATTTTAGCAGGAGCATGATGAAAAATGAGTAACGAAACCCACAAACGGTGTTTTTTTCGAGAAAAATTTACTCATGCAAGGCGCTGCTGTCATTTGCAAAATTTTCGAGCTAGTGTAGTACTAGCCAAAATCTGGAGGCAATTTCAATTTCCTACTTGATGAAATAAACTTGAAGTTGGTAGTAAACCTAAATAGTAAACTTAACATAACTAATTCACATTGCGTAGAAAAAGCAGACAAAAATAACGTAGGAAGAGTCGCTGAAGTAAATGTTTGACTTAGCTGAAATTGGATCAGCTACATAATCCATCAGGTATTTCTATTAGCGTACCTTTATCGTCAGAGGCCGGTGGAGCGTGACACGTGTGCAAACGACAGAGTAATTGGCTGATAAAATCAAGTCACCGCACAGCTATGGTCGCTAACCTAAGTGTTGTTTGCACTTCATTTTGAACGGGAGACGAATTTTAGAAGTTGAACATTTTCAGTCGAAATTTTACGAAGACCAGCTGCGGAAATTCAAGCAAGGATAATATAAACTTAAAATAGTGCAATATGTTGAACGTAAAGCATGGTTGAGAGCACTGTGCTGAATTTTTGTTTTGAATTGTATTTCTCTACTAATAACTTAAGATTTATAAAAACGAATAAAAATTACGTACAATGATAGTATAGTATGCACTGCAGCCATTTAAATATGTTTTCAAAAAGTAAAAATACAAGTCGGAAATGCATCGCACAAATTAAACCTCAGCCTCAATTACCGTAAGCTATTTTCGTACATAAATTTTACTGTTTGAACTGTTCCCACGAGATAACTTTGTTGTATAAAACTTTTGCTCCTGATCAAAAGCCAATATTTTCCCCGTCAGTCAAATTTGATTTTCTTTATTTTTTTCTTTCATTTATAAGTTGATAGTAAAATGTCATGATTAATGTAGACAAAGTTTGTTCAATTCATTGTTCATTTTTAACGAACAACGGCTGCAAGGGATTTGTATACATACATTAGAAAACCATGGCATTTCTGGGTCGGGAGAAAACATCATAGGAAGTAACAGAAGTTAAAAAATAACGAGAAACAATACCGAGCTATGGAATTAGGCGCATCACTGACGTGGTTCATCATGCATCGATTCTCTAAGGCTTTTTTCCTCCGTCTTATGTTAATATGAATAGACTTTGATGAAGAAAATCGCCTTTAGGAATTGGGCAACAACATCCAAATTTGAAAGTAATCCAATAAATTTAAAATTTTGGGCTTATGAACTAAATATTGAACAATGGATTTCCTTTCGTGCTTGAAATGTTTTTCAGTTTCAAAAAATTCCACAGTTTCTAATTAAACTCGAGTTCAGAACTATAATTTGAGGAGAAAATGAGCCCAATCCCTCGAGCCGTTATCCTGTGAGCTACTGCTGTATAGCAGAAGTACTGTTCTTTTAAGTAATCGCCTTCGTAACGATCAAGACACTTTCCGAAGACATGTAAAAAGGAAAAAAATCGTTTCCACAGTCAACGGAGTATGAGTGAGTGCCTTTTGGTCTGTTTTATTTTCAAGAAATGAAGTGAAGATAATTTCTTGTGTAAGAGCACTATACGTATTAGAGAGAAGGGTTAAAAAAAGATTATGCTTTTCTTAGTTCATGAAAATTCTGCACTTCTTCGACTGTTATGATTTTTTGGAATTGTTTGTATGATTTTGTGCATTAAATTTCCAAGTTGGAGTATTATCAATTTCAGCAAAGGTTTTTTCCGCAAACAAATTGAGTTCTTCAAAACGAGCTGCGAGAAGTGAAACGAATACAAAACCCTCGCAATGGTTGAATAGTTCGACGATCTCGTCTTAGTAGAATTCAAACAAGCGCGTCTGTTGAATTCTATGTTGCGTCTGTTGCTATGTTCTATGAATTCTGTTGCGCGTCTTGCTGAACTCGTACTGTTGCTGTGAAAGCCACAAAAAGCATCGGGAGGGGAAGATTTTGTCGTCACAAGTTTGTCCATTCTTGCCTCCCAACTCGTCTCCAGAAGATGACTATACCGCCAGCTCTGAGGTCAGCGTTGATTGGCTGGTTTGCTCATTCCTGAGACCACTCCCTGAGGTGCAGCAAATAAACCAAGAATTGGTTTTCTTCTACCCTCGGGAAATCTTCGGCTTCTTTGCTTGCCGCTAGCTTTGCACGGTACAGGTAAATAAGACCCAAACAACACCAACGAAAGTTACAGAATTTCCCCGAGTGCAATCTTCCGAAAAAATATATCAGGGAAATTCTCTCTGAAAGATTACATTACATGAAATCAAAATGTTTACTCGACACTGTCATAATTGAAATTTTAGCGTGATCGAGATTCTAGAAGATCATAAATGATATCACTGAACTGGACGTAGAAAATAAGCCTACTCAATAATGTTCAAAATGAGAGATCAAAATTTAATATTGAACACTGAGAGAATTTTCATTCTCTGAACTATTGGGTGAGCTCGCAAAATCTCATTAAATGCCTACATATTTAAACATTTCACTGATCTGGACGCAAGAAATAGTTGAACATTAAAAAAATAGTAATGAAGGTCGAAGGGTTAGTTACTTTTGTGTTATTTCCTACAAAAATTTTCAATGCTAAAATCAGTACATAAACGGAACATAACCACAAACAACGTGCAAAACACAAAGGTCTAAACTTACAAGCAAGAGCAAAGACCTTGACGGCAATACATGTGCTATTGAGGTTCAGAAAAAATATCTGACGTGGAATCGGTGCCCATTTAGACGACTGAACTTGATCCGGCAAGCATGCCGAAGCAGAGCTGCTGCAGGCGAGCTCATGCAAGAACCATAGGCTTTACTGTCCCCTGATCACACTGCTCCACGTCTGGTCCTGAGTTACGACCTACGTCTGGAAAAAAAGCTGCATCGCAAAACCTGCATGAGAAGTTCTAGCCTAGTTCGCCGGCGGGAAAAACTCTGAGGCATTTTCTGACAAGAAAGTTGTCCTGGCCCCGGGGCAGCAGGTCGCTCAGGAACGAGCGAGGGCGACCAATTCTAAGAAAACTAATCCAGGCCGAATTAGGAGGCGCTTATAGGTCATAGTGGAAACGAATAAACATTTATCAAGAAAATATCTTTACTTCATCAACGAAGAATAAGTGAATTTTTTGTAGAATAATTTTATGAACGTAGGAGACACGTGCAGAGTTTTATTTACGCGATGCCACTAGATGTTCTTTTGCTAAAATATCATACGAAAAAATTATTGTCAACTCCAAAACGCATCTCAATAAATGCATGGAAAATTTTCAAACATGGCATATATACAGTGCAGGGCATATATACAGTACTTGAAACAACCCGGGGAGTTCGTTGGCATAGTGAACGGATATCGAAATATTTTTTTTCATATAGCAGTGCAAAAAACTGCATTAAAGTTACTGAACATTAAACGAATAAAAAAAGACAGATAAAGGTCCAAAATATTAGAAGGATGTTGTGTTGCATCAAAGCCTGGATGAGGCCGGGAGCAAATGTACATAAAAATGCTGTGAAATGGTTATAGGCTGTCATATGCTTTCGTATGATGTCGAACCTACGGGATTTTGTCACTCTTGACGAGTAATAAAAATGAATGAATGTGCAGAACTGAAGTATCGTATCATTAAAGATGGGTCCTAAATGCTGAAAAGCGTAGACCTAAAGTAAGTTAATTAAGCTTTGTTGGTATTCACAAACTCAGTAAATAAATTAAGCTACGATTTTGTTTACAAACTCAGCAAACAAATTAAGCTACGAATGTGTTCACAAACTCAGTAAGTAAATTAAGCTACGAATTTGTTCACAAACTGGAAAAAAAACAATTCAGCCATGAAAGCGCTTACAAACTCAATGATCAAATTGGGCTCCAAATTTGCACACTAACTTAATGAACAAATTCAAACTCGAATTCACACATAAATTCAGCTCACAAATTGTCCACGAAACATTAAGCCCAAGAGAAAGAGTACACAGTTTGAGCACATTCCTGTCAGTATTTTTGTATAAATTGCCTCAGCATCAGCTTCATTTCATTTCATGAAGGAACACAAATTTTGAACATTTTTTAAATGCAAGTAAGTAAAACAAAATTATAAACCCCACAATATGTTTTGATGCCTGCATATGAATGACAACACAACATAGAGAGAAAAATCCAACGAGACTACCTATTTGTTTTTAATGTAGAATGTTCTTTTCTTATTTCCTTGGCAAAATAATTCATTCCCCGTAAGCCAATTAAAGGTTCTTTAATAACTGTTTACACACATTGAAGCATCCATAAAAAGTGACGCATAAACCACATGAAGATGTGACAAAATATACCTCCAGCTTTCGGGCTCCCTCCACCGTTATTCATGAATGCCCTCGAAGGATCCCTCGTCCTAAATTATTTATGATCACCACGAGCAATGAAGCAGATCGAATTGAGCTCGTTAATCATGGGCTCTCCGCCTGTCGGGAGAGTTTAATCCGTCTGACGGATTCAAGAGGCCTGCCCTCATCCATCAAACTGGAGTAGATCTGGTGACAGCACTCACGATTACACTATCTATTGATGAGCGATGTGAGCCGGCATCGTAAAATGAGGAGAGTAAATCTAAAGTGTACACATTGATCTTAGAAAAAGGGACAAATTTTGTGTTTTTGATCAGCTTATTAAATTTTTAAATTCTTCAAGATTATTGTTTCAGAGGTTATTTTTTTCCGATATTTTTCATTTGATGTCAGAAAGAACACCATCGCGTTGAAGAAGTTTTTATTTTAAAGTAAAGCCGTTCAAGACAGAAAAAAGTTGGATATTTCGCAGTCTTTGACATTTTTATGTTTCTGTCAACGCGTTCGCTCATTTAAGCAATTTTGAACTCCACAATGAGGTACGTTTATCTTGCGTGCACTTTCACTTTACTACAAAAATAACAAAAATATCCAGTGAACGAGAGCAAAACACTCTCAATACGTTAGCGTTCAATTCTGAAAAATTACCCACCATTTTATCTCTTTGGATAACACATAGAACATGTTTCTTGGGCTGAAGCCTCTACTAAAATGCTCACCAGTCAACACCCTTCCTTTTGCTTTCTAAGTCCTCACAACTACGTGAACTTTATATACCTAATAATACGAATAAAAGGTTTCACGTACGACCTGCAATTCCTTTGCCTGAAGCATTTTACACATATTTCAAGAAACAGTAACAATGCATCACAATTCATGAGGCAAAATTGGCATTTATGTTAACTTGGCTTTAATGTTATAATGTTTACTTCCTTGAATTATTAAGTTTCTTTCTATAAATTCTTACGTTTTCATTTAAATACCTCTCACTCATCTCACTCTGCACTTGCAGTGCAAAGCTAATATTTTATGATTTTACAGTTTTGTACCTTCAGTAAGCGAATACCAACAACGACCAAAATCTCTGCTTGAAAGACATTTTAAATTTATATTATAAAATCTCATCTCATCATCAGCTTTTTCTGCCTGCCTGGCGATAAATGTCTAAAATATGTCAACCTAGTTTTTAAATTATTTTGACTTGAGGACTCACGCTATTACCACTATAGTAGCGTAACTACTATTATTAACATTACTATTACCTTTACTATAATTATTGTTACTCTTATTATTATATCTTTTTCATTATATATTATTTTTTCAGTTAAGTTGATGCAATCAATTTGAGTCAATGGATCTTCCATGCACTGTTGCTTGTACGACTTCGATGGTAAATAATTATTGTTTATGTTAGAGAAACGCATGACCAGCTTTTCTGCTCACAGGCCCTGCACTGCCTGCCTCGTCAATAAATTCTTCAGATCAAATCTGAACTCCAGGTGAATGTTTAATTAGAGTTCGACAGGTAGAGAAATTGGAACTGTCTTCCGAGATATTAATGGACTTGCAATTAGCCCGGGGTAAATATAAGGGCACTGCAGTTCGGGTACTGTAAGAAAGTGAGCAACCACTGAATATGACGAGTTTAACATATACTCATTATTCTATCTCTGAGTAACGACTTTTAAGTTCTTTTATAACATTCATGCATTGTTTACTTGCTGACATTTGTGTACTTAGTCCTCATTCATGGTCAGAAATACAGTTTTACTAATACATACTTGAGATATTCACCATTAATTTTTTTTTATTTCTAATTTCTGCGTCTCCAAAAGTACGAAACTTCGGTTTCTGCTTGTGCTTGATTAAAATATCATTTTTGATTGGTTTTTGTACTCATCGAATCCCTGAATGTTTTTTTGGCAAACTATTTCGGATAGAATGCAATTAAAGCAATAGTTATTATTCGTAAGCGTTGCATAATGCAAAAAATACAAAAAAATACGTTGTAAAATACTCATCGAATCCGTGGATGTTTTTTTTGGCAAACTATTTCAGATAGAATGCAATTAAAGCAATAATTATTAATCGTGAACATTGCATAATGCAAAAAATACAAAAAATACGCTGTGAAATACAAACTATCTTCATCCGGGCAGTTAGATAACCAAGAACATACTGATCCTCTTAAGTTCATCGTTCCAAGTTCAGTGAGGTTTTTAACTAGCGATGGAATTATTTTTACCTCCCTGAGGATTCCATGCTTCACTTGGGTTAGGACGCTAAAAGATTGAAATTGATGGGGAGAGCCCTGGGTGGGAGTTCCAATTACTGCACGACTGAAAAGCTCAAATAAGGATGGTCGGTTCTACGAGACACCCTAGAACTGTGGTGGAAGCTACCACATGAATCATTGTGAGTTGAAATGAAAATCTTACTCAATTTATTCAGTTGTTTCTCATTCATCTCATGTATGAGTTTTTTAAGTTAGTTATTTCAGTTTATCAACTTTCCAATTCATGTCATGTTTTTACAGGCATATTTCATCGCTGAAGCAAATGCTCGAAACGTTCAATTTTACTGTTTTACTTACAATTTTTAAATTGAATAAATGTTTTATACGGTATTTTTAGTTCTCTCCTTTTTACTTAAGATCAGAAAATTTGAGTTATCTTTACAGATACGACATCGAATGATTTGCGTTTCATTACCAATTTCTTGAAATCGGTGTCTAAACTCACCTAAGACCACCCATAGTATAATTTTTACTGAGCGAATATGGTCAGGTCAGAAGAAACACAGAATGTATTTGTACTAAACGAATTTGCTAAAACAAACAACAACTGGCTTGTACGCAAAAAGGCTCGGAAAATCTTTACTAATCCCTCATTATTTCCTCAGTTGCAGTCACTGAATTAATAACGTGATGATTTATTTAGAATGATTTTAAGTTCTTTTTACTATGGAATGTACTTTGAAAGGAAAAAATTGAGCAATTTTTTTTCATTGCGCGGTTTTTATTGTCCCTCGTACAATTTTGAATGAACTAATCATGTGTTATAGATTAAATTTTGAGTTAGTTTAAGCTTTTCTGATCACAACAAATTTGTTCGCAAGGGAGGGAGAGGGAAGGCCTCATGCAGTGTGGAATTATGGGAGTACAAGCCGCAATATTATTAGATGTTTATGAAACAAGATGAGAACCAAAAAAAGAAAGTAACAGGTGCTCCAAGAAAGACAAAAGGGAACCGGAAAAAAATAATCCTTAACGAAACAAAAAAACCTTTATATTCTATTTCAAAAGAAGGAAAGCCTCCCCAACCTTCATCTCGGGACGTACATCTTTACCTTGGAAGCGTTAATTCTCAGAAGATACAACAGTTCACTCCACTTCATAGAATAATATACCGTAACTAATCTCAATGTTGACAACTTTGTTGCCTAAATGGCAGTTCCCTTTTAAAACACATCCATTTATCCACGCTTGAGAAGTAAACTTTTCTCAAACATTTGTTATTCTTTGCTTTCAAAATTTACTACTACGGCGATTCCTCTACTCTCATAAGCTTTGTCTTGATTACAATAATGCTCATGTATTAGCATTATCTAAAACCTAGTAAAGAGGTTTGCGGAATAAAGAAATAAATATCATTACATAAATTAGAAAAAGACGTGCGTATTTCCTCTTCTTGGCACAACCGATCAATCGCTCTCTCTCCCTTATTGTAAGGCTGAGCATTCATCTTATAGATACAAGAGAGTGCAAGGTTATATCTGATCCATATGTCTCAACATTTCTGTTCCATTAACATCACTTGATTCTTCAGTCTTACTGCTGCTGGTGCCACAACTATAAACCGTTGCGTCTGTGTTCCCTTGAATGTTCGTGAGCTGCGATAACAACTGAGGCGCCCAAACGTTCCATCTCTCATCAATATTCCATCTTTTTATCTTGTGTTGCGAGAATCTATCATTCCATTCAAAACTACCTCAGCTTTTACTGCTTGGTCACTGGGGTATCCCCCTTGTGCACGCATTTTGCAGTGCTCCGTCCTCCCCAATATTAATCCATCACTTCGTTGAATCATATTGCCCCCACTCCAGGATATTAATTTCTCTGCGCTCTGCCATTGTAAGATTGAATATCGTTTCAAATTTGGGTGTCCATTTTCATACATACATCCGTTTTGATGCAATTTATATTTGCAAATCTATTGTAAACCTTGAGTTTTGCTTCACCGAAGAGTTATTGAAATCCAAAACTTAAATTGAAATTCATTTTCGCCCTCTCCGCTCTGCAAATCTTGCATAGTCAAAATATTTTTTATACAGCAATTTCACTTTCCAACAGAAGTGAGCGGCTCCTCAGCCAGATGATTTACTGTGCAATTCTCCGCTTGAAGCAACGCGCTCGTCAAAACAAACTGCCCGAGCTCAGACAGCTTCTGTGAACAACAGATAAATACGCACCACTGATTAAATATTCTCGTAACCTGCAGGCGAACGCAAAGCGTACTTGAATAGGCGGTGAACTTCTGGTCGTCTGTTTTTCAAGTTTGAACCATGCTACAATATTCACGATTCAATGTTGTTTTCACGAAGATTTCGTATTGTTTTCAAGGTTCATTTTACTTTTATCTACGAGTGCGAATAAAAAATCCATGGTTTTAACACTCGAAGAAAGGTTTTGAGAAAAAAATTGTCACATATGCTGTACGCGTATACCCTGAATAAACTAATTAAGGGTGACGTATCTGTTATTTTATTGACCAAAAATTGAATTTCGTGTGGGAACGCTTAACACATCACAAAACCGACTCCCTTGATTTGAGCCTATGTCATCAGCGTATTCTGTAGAATCGCTTTCCTTCATCTTACTTAGGAACCAGATTGAATTTAAAATACGGCCTCAAATTTGAAATTCAATTTTTACCAATATATGAGGACTTTTGTGCGAGAAAAATGGCAAATTGTCACCGTTAATTTCAACGTGGAACGAAGTTGGTGAACAGAGATCAGTAGCATAATATTCTATTAGCCAAATTAGATTTTTTAAAGTCAAAATAATTTTTAGATGAAAAACTACCAGGATGTATTTATTTTCTACCAAGGTCATAGCGTTGAAATTTATAAAATAACGCCATATCACCAATTAATGTCCTAAAAAGTAATTTTCTACAACTTTCTCATAATGCAGACCTATAATTAAAATTTTAAAATCGTTACCAATAACCATAAAAAAGGACAAAATGATACACAACGCTTTCATTATGGAACGTTATTTCTTGAAAATCTGTATATTATAGACAAAAAATCAACACCACAAAAAAATAAGGAAAATTCAGCAAAAACACGCACACTTAATACTTCTATTCAGAATGATGAAAAAAGAGAAGTGTTTTATCCGCAGCAACTTCTACAGGCAAACATTGAGCTGCCCGACATCGCTGCGTAGTGACTCGCCCAGTTTGGTGCGCTGCGCGGCTTATAACGGATATAATGCGCGCAGACATGCGAACGACGCAGAAAGGTGACGAGGGAAAAATTGATCGAGTTTGTCAGAAATTTTTGAAGCGAAGTGAACGAATCATGGCTCGTTTTACCTCAGGGATGTCGGGACCGAGCGATGAGGGCAGAAGTCGCGTGTTCACATGTCTGGGCGCTGGAAATCTGGGAGCTCTGGAATGAATCTTTCTTCGTTGGTTACTGAGAATAATTGTTGGTTGCCCATCAGAAATGAGCTGCGGGCCCAGAACTTGCTTTTTGCAAGTCTACCGGGAAACGTACGTTGAAGTTTCAGAAAATTTAAGGTTTTTGTTTATATTAAGGGAGAAAAGGAGTAATTAATTTTCTTTGAACCAAGTTAGTCTTCTCGTTTATTGAAGATCTCCATTTTTTGTGGAGTACGGCATAACTTGCATCTCTGACATTCTGTAGGTTATTATAAGGAAACATCTGCTTCCTTTTACCTTGAAAATTTTTTTATAAAATGATCAGTCATCTAATTCCATACATCCTCGTAATTCACCGGTTTTTGTTATTTTTCCTTCTATAATACATATATATACAGTATATATACATATATTTATAAATATATGTATTAATAACAGGTCCACAGCACAGAATCATGATTCAACTTTTTTCCATTGAATAGATCTTTAGCTTAAACTCTGTTTGGTTACAAAGCACGAGTAGAGCCCATTGGCCCTTTATCATGTTTCAGCAGGTAACAGAAAATTGAAGAAGTAAAAGTAACGAAACGGCAATGCCATTGTGTGATTGCCAACTTTCTTTATCAACTCGTGTGCAATTTTGAACACTATATAGTCTTGAGACAACTTGCTCATGGTGGTTGATGATTTTGTGCTCATTTGTGAATGATTGATAAAGGGGAAAAAATTTTATTCATGCAACGTGAATTAGAGACTGATGATATCAATTTATATAAGTAATTAATGCAGTAATTTTTCAACACAACTGGTACACTAGCTTTTAAACAGTAAGTTAATATACATATCATTTTCGCAAACAGCAGAAATCATGTATTTAAATTCAAGCTCTAGTCCTGAAAATGGCATTCGCCATTTGTATCGTCTTCGAAACTAAATTCATTAAAACAGTTTTGTCGATTAGTTTGTTTGCGAATTATATTCAGGTATTGAAAACTGCCCGCCTGGCTTCCAATGATAACGCAAAGCATCATGTGATAGCGAAGGGACACAACTCTTGCAAGAAAATCCTATTAGGGAATTAAATAATAAGGTTTGATTCAGTTGCTTCTATTCAGCAAACATATTCGAAATAAATTATTCCTCTGCTCTACTCTAACTAGCACGATTTGATCAAAAGCTCTTAAACCACCCTTTGGCGTGATAAAACGAAATCTTTTCTCTGGTATAAAAAAAATATTTTATGATAGTATCTGGTTACTAAACACATCAAATGCTTCATGGAATACAGTTTTGTTTAATTGTCAACTCCATAACATTAATGGTGCCGGGCTAGCGATGTTGACGTGCTATGGAAGACAGTCCCTCTACTACCAGATGAGTAAATTTGAAACAATATTTTGCACTCTCTGCCGATTTTCCAATCCTGTTACCCACTTAACTATACGTATCGACTTATATTAGCAATGTTAGCTTTACATAATAAATCCCCTCAGTTATATGCCTCCGTGTGAGCACGTTTCTGATATAACTAATGAAGTATTACGTATTTACGTATATCTCTGATTTACATCTGAAATTTCAGCAGACAAATACAAGGTATATTCTACCAATTTAGTATTAGTTCAAATTATTTCAGCTTTTTGGAAGCTGAATCAGACAATCTAGTTTGGACGCTAAACGATCAGCGTTACTTGTTAGTCCTATAGCGTTCCAGTTTCGTCAGAAATGTTTGGTTTAAGCAGCTATTGTAAAAACCTTTCACTAATCTCTGTTACCATTGTTAACAATGGAGAAGCGATAATGTGTCAGGATTATCAATATTCTTTTTAAAATTCTACTAAGATACGAAATAGAAAAATTGAATATTTTTGGCTCTGAAGCTCTAATTTCTTGTATTTTTCTGAAAAATAATTTTCCTGTCTAAAATTACCAAAATTTGTTTTATACACATCATAAGAACTCAAAACTTCCCAGTGTGATTAGGCTATAAATCAAAATTGTTGTAAGAATTCCCTAAATATTTGTCAATAATCACCTGCGAAAGCTCAGGCTACATCTTTTGGTCAAACATTGACCGTAATTCTTGTACTTGAACAATGTCTCACTTGAAGAAGTCGGAGACATCAACCAACTGCCTATCATTGTATTTTTGTACCGGAATTAGCGATGCCGTCTCTGTGTCGTCACCATCACTTAAAATGAACGCAAAAAACTGCTAAAAATTGTATGTCATGACGTCGGCACACGTTCGTCTAGGGCAGTGCTATGTTGACACACCTCGTACTTCTTGCAATTTTTTACCGAGGCTAACTGATATTTCATTAATGAAAAATATAACCTCAGCCAACATAACAATTCACAAAACGTTCACCGTTTTTCCTGAATGTCACATCTAGACTATTTAGACTTGAACAGTTTCCTGAAAATATTGTCCTTGTAATTGAGCTAACCGAACCGAGAACCATATAATCCTCGCGGCTCTTCGAACCTCTGCTGAACTCGATGATAACAATTTTACGAGCACTAGGTGTGATGCGAAATTCTCTTCAGGACCAACGTTTCACTTACATTCTCATCTCATTTTACAGGGAGTCTCAATTTCAGAGTATGACAGAGCGATGGGCTGCTTGTAAAAATCGAAATGTAATATTTTCATCTCTCATTTATTTGAAAGACAAGATTTCCGTGGATTCGGCATTGATGGAATCTGTCCACTTCAGTGCAACATAATGGGGAACTTTTGTTTTTGTTGTGCAACAAATACACGGCCAAATTATTGGAGCGTATGGGAAACCCTAATTACCGAAACTGTTTTTTCTTAATTTTAATTTGATTCAACCTTTTTTGAACTATTTTCTATGAGATTGGTTCTTTTAATGGGCAACCTAATGACGGTACGCGACACGAATTAAGTGAATTGCTGGAAGGGTACTCCACTTGAATGTATATCATGGACTACTAAGCTATAGCTGAACAATAGACTTCATCCTCGAGGGACCTCGAAGTGGGCTGTGGCGGCTTCGTTATCGATTTGACTGTCACGATTGGTTTCAGTCGTAAAGCTATATACTAATACTATATACCTTTTCAGTATTTAGAAAATTGGAAAGCATTTCTCCTCAACACATTCTTCTTGAAAATATGAGATTACCTAGAAGAAAGTCGATAACATATAGTATGATTATAACATCTTACTACAAAAAATTACCCTTCATCAATACTCACTGTTTTCACTGCGCGTTTGTATAAATTCCGACTTTAAAGGGAGACCAGGCGAAGCACCAAGTATTTTACAGCCCTACGGTCATCCAAATACCCTCCCTAGGGTTTCGAAGATTTTCCAAGCGCTTCACAAAAGCAAGTAAATGGAATTTGTGCATGGAAACTCCAGAATAATTCAAAAATATTCTGTGATACACGAGTCCTGCAAACATTAGTTGTCCTGCCTCAATGATATGTGCATGAATTATCATGATCAGAGGCCCTATACGCGAGATATACTGAGGACGCTGTAGTGCTGCTCTCAGTTCTCTGGAACAAAGTAGTTAACCTAAACTAGTCCTGTAACTTGTTTTGTTTTAAAGAACTTGATAATGATGCTTTCACCTTAAGAAAATTGGAATGTTATAAAATAAGTCTAATTTAATAGATGGCCATGCATCAGGCCTTGGACTTATATCTTACCTTTGTTATTCCCAATTGCTTCAAATAAATACATGAGATATTTAGTGTTTAAAATCAGCATGAAATCAACCATTCGTCATATTTAGACGCACATCATAACAAATTCCCTTCAGGGAGTGTTTTTTCACGTACGGGTAGAAGTTGTGAAACTTTTACACCGCTTACACTCATTGCATTCGTAAGTATTCAGAAAAATGTTGCTTACCACACGGTGACCTCAGAGAAATGTTGCAAAAATGAATTTACATTTCAGTGCTAAAACCATCACCAGACGACATAATGTATTTCAGTTTGACACGTTGCCTATTTAATTTTGTAATATTATTGCGGAGAAAGAATTTGAAACCCAAGGTGCCATCGGAGAATTGGTTCGATGTCCGCTAATAAGCTGCATAAATGTATGCACCGTTGAGAGATATAATTTATGTCAATTTAAATGGCAACCCACGCAAGCTTTATACAACAAGTATGAGTGAACTACGTACCGGTAGTTGTCAACATTTTGGAGCAAGGCTCTATCGTCATCTTATGGTAGGCTCACGCACAGATGGCAAATCCCTGGCAATGCGAGTCCCTGCAAGCTGCGTGGTTTTCATGGTTGGCAACTCGCATTACCTGCTCATTTGTTCGGCATTGTAGCGTTGTAACCTCACTCTCAAAAATGGAGTTGCTTGTTGCTAGCGCCCATACAACTGAATAGAAAAAAAGAATTTCAAATGGAACACAATGAAAGTTCTCGTTGAATTCCAAATAGAATGCAAATGCGAGAAGGAAATATGAAACTAGAATTTCGTTATGCTTCCAAAGCTTCAAACCTTTAAGGTAGCTAAATCAAAGCCGAAATGCCTTTCCTCGGACGAATTGAAGACATTTACGAAGGAAGTAAGTTACGAATTTTCATTTCTATTCGCCGTCACTGAAAGTTCCAGATGTAGCCCTCATTTCCAATATTTTCTCACCCTTGCTAAACCGTAAAATAAAACCCTTCGAAAATTACAGTGAAGTCTAATGGAAGAATCAAATCAATGTTCTCGCAGGAATTGAAGTATTTAAATGAACAGGGAAAAAAGTAGTTAAGTCGCGTTTTTGGGCTTGTCAGACGAGCAGTAATTTATGCGCAGACTCTGGCCACCCTAAAAAAGAAGCAAATGAAATCTTTTTGCTGGGAAACGACGGACAGAAACCCTAGCAGGAGCTGTAAGATTTAGCAGCTGTCTCAGAAGGAAGTGATTCCAAGCCAAGGTTATAACTTCAAACAGGGAAAAAAATACTCATGCTGAAAGAAGTGATTCTTACGGAGTAAACTTACTTCCCACAACAAAAACATCCTATGCATCTCTTCTAACCGAACAAGCTAAGATTTCCTTTCATGCTGCGAAGTGAAGTTTCATAATTATTGTTAATTGAAGTGATGCCAATAAGCTATGAATCTCATTTGAGTTTTCGAAATAGTGCAAGTACCTTTTTTAACACCAAAAATTATTTGTAGTTCACTTTTAAACATATCGTAGCAGAATTAACCATTAGCATTTTTAAAAATGATTTTACACTTGTTTCATGCGTGCTTTAATTTTTTACATAACAGCTTCACGAGCAAATGATATAAGCACTTTTTAAACGTTTTGTATGAATTCACTAGTTGAATGAATGTCGAGAGAAATTTTAAACCAATACTGAGTGCTTTTAGTCCAATTAAATATCAGAGAAAATAAAAAAAACTAACAGAATAGAAGCACGAGCAGCATTACCCACCGAATGCAAACAGTCATTTCTCCACGATTGGTTTTACGTTCAGTTTACCGACCGACTGGCTCTGAGCTGTGCTTAGAGTAGCTTTGTTTTTTGCACGTAAGTTTTTCTTTTCAAATTGGGAGAAATTGTAGCTGATATTCTTCAATAGTAATGATAACCTGAGAAATAGGAGTAGCAATGAGTAAATGAACAAATTTATTTATATGTTTGAGTACACACATGAATTCAACGTCTGCAAATATCAGCATGGACAGGCAACAATATAAAACAATTTTTGATGTAAATGAAATGAAGATGCTACAACAGAGATGCACTGTTGCATCTCCGTATTTCTAAACTCTTTCCCTGCCTATTTATTTAGTGGAGGCTGTACGAAACTTGAGAAAAAACACATTCAGTACGCTTCATTACTATTGAAAACTATTGACATCTAATTTTTTTCACATAATTGTCATTTTCACTGTCGAATACTGAACTTGAAACCCTGTCTAGAAGCACATAACGAACAATACAGTAAAAAAAGTTCTAAGTTCCTCGCTGTGGGCATTTTCCGCTTCAAACACTCGTAATTTATAACATTGTCTCCGTGGACGTTTGCTAATGTTCATGGTTTAAAATTGTTTTTAGTCACTTTAGCTTATTCAATTTTCAACAGGTCTGTTTTTGTGTAAAAATAGGCAGAGTTAAGCATCATTTGTCTGCAACAAACTTATTTCAAGCCCTCAAAAATATAGGTTCTACAAATCCACTGATTTTTTAAACATACCTTCTCTCTCACAAAGTGTGTAATTTTGGCATCAGGAGTGATTTTTTTATTTGACACTGCTCGAATGTTTCAACTGAAAGTATTTTAAATCTCAAATGGTTTTTGATGAATCTTCCAGCAGAGAGTAAGGCTGAAACTTAGATTAGACGATTAGATTAGACAAACTTACGATGATGTACAAAAATACTTTAATGTTGGTCTACTTCACCATTTCTGCTTTTCAGGAAATTACGCTATGGAATCCAACGGAAATGATTTTAAAAAATCTTACATCCATGAAATCAATCTGATACCTAAAACCGAAGTGAAAAGACTTGGCAAACCAATACCATGGCAAATTCGACGGTTGTTATGAACAGTAATTAGTTCATTTGAACTCTCGCCTCCCGGAGCCGACTGGAAAAACAAGATCATTGGAACCAATCATCGAACATTGAGACCTTTCTGCGGGCGTCTAAATTTGGCTCCATGTCATTCGGGGACTATGATTGACGTCCAAAAGCTGATGACTTGAAAAACAAAAATTGTTGAAAGGTGTATACTTCCACGATGAATTCCCATCCATGACCTCGGATCGGAATTGGATAAAGTTTCATATTACCTTTCTAGTAAAGTTGGAGGGCGGCTGTATTGGACAATGTAGCGATCCAGCTATGACATCACAACTCTATTCGTTTGTGTTACCTTAAAATCGAAGTTTAAAGTAACATTTCTTAACCAGAAGTAAAAGCATGCATCCAACGATTGAAAAGTTCGGGACTTTGAAATCACTTCGAGTTATTTCATTGATCATGAATACTTTAGGAAATTAAAAATCAGTTAATATTTCGGTAATAATATCAGTAATAAGAATCTTTTGAGTCTCTCTAACTATTGGCCCGTCAGTACTTGCTAGTGAATACATCTTTTTACAAAATATGAAAAAGAAATATCACGAATAAGAAAAAGTCAATCGTTCGTACTAGCCTACAGAAGGAATTGAACAAAATTTGAAATCGATTAAAATTAGAAAACATTTTTACTTTTTGTCGATGTATCACCAATTGAGGTTCAGAATACCCAGTTCAGGAGAAGTACTTCAATTTTGAGGCTCGTGCTGTCATTCATTCATTTACCTGATATTAAATACCTCCCTTGATTTAAGCCGTGCTCACGTGAGTCCTTGCCGCAGCTCTGAATGACATTAAAGCGAACCTAGCTTCACTGAGACTGAATTTCAATTACATGGCAGCTTCATCCGCCCATGATGCCCAGATCAGAAATACAATCATACGCACACCGAGCATGAAGACAGCCAGCTCTGATCCTCTTCGTCATCGTTTAAAGGAGTGACCTTATCTAAAGCTCCACACCCGGAAATATTCAACTTCTCATTTTAGAGAGTATTAGATATACATCCTAATAGTTTGCAGAACTTTTTCCTTTATTTCATGCTTCTTCAAGAAAAAATTCTAGGTCAACTGTTACTTTTTCAAATTCCTTCCTCGTCAGAAGGAGGTATGTGTTTTCTATCATTGAAGAATAATATTTTACGGACCTGTCTGACGCTCTAGGAGACTCGGATAGTAAATTTAATTAGAAGGTGGAGCTCAAATTAGATTAGTAGAGGCGTCTGCCGCACAGCAGCCAGCAGGCAGCGCCTAGGCTGTGAGACGCAGGCTCTCCATAGACCTCAATTACATCGCCCCCCAATATCACGTTAAACGCTCGTACTTTGATTAAGGTCTCCTGGCAGCGACTGGAAGTACTCGATTTAACGTCAGGAAATCCATTGCCAAGCCAAAATCCCAAATGTTAGCTCAACTTCTTTTATATTTATTCGTAGTATAAAAAGAGAAAAAGATCCGTCAGCAGGATTAACTCATACAGTATTTTTCATTTGTGCTTCTACTGATGAAAATAATTTTAAATGATTTTAATCATTTTAACATTAACCGATTTTGTTTTCAGGAAAGAATTGTTCAAACTTGCTCGACAATTACTACTTTGTTACAGTGGGTTCCCTGCATTTTGAGCTTTGAATGCTAAATTCTGAAATTAAATACTATCTTTAGCCCTGAACCACGAAATTACCTCTAAAATAACATATTTTGTTGTTCTCTAATAACCACATTGAAATACGTCTCTGAAAATTTTGATCACATTTGACATAATAGTTAAAAGATACAGGGAAAGAATCTCAGAGCTTATAGTGAACATATAAAATCTAACTCAAAATTATGAATGTGAACTTGTAGATGAAGTTATGCTTCATCTTAAAAGCTTTCGATTTGTTCGTAAAAATTACGAATTCAAGCTCGGACAGCGAAAATGAGTGATGCCTAGCGCTAATTATGCATCGATATTGCACGTATTTATGCGACTCATAACATTCCAATTTTAGCGTCGCCAATCAGTGAAATGTGCTGCCTGATTTTGAAAGTTAAGATGAAGTTATAAGCACAACGGGCATGTGTACCTGCCGAGGATAGTAGTATTTCAATCTATGTAGATAATCCCGCATACTTCAATGCTTGTTATATTTCAATTGAATAATTAAATTTTCGTAGCATATTCCGTAGAGTTACATAACATCGCATGCATAACATTTTAGAATAGGATCCAGACCTTGTGCACCATAATGTATATTACACGTTTGCCACCCAACACTATGACTTCCAAATGTACAAATTCATATATATATTAATTTTTTTGTTCATGGAAAATTCAACCCTAAGATCAATATTGTCGAATAGTTTGGTGTGTGCATTACTTTCATGCTCCTTGTGAAAACCATTGAAAGAATTTAACCAATCCGTACTCTATTAGTACATAATGCAAACTTCTGTCACTGTATCTATGTAGGTTAAAGCACTCGTTTAAAACAATTTGAAATTTTATCATTTGCCTCAGACATGAGTTACATGTTAGCAAATATATTATAGAATGAACAAATACTCGCAGGGTTTTCCTGATGGCCAGAAGGTAGAAAATCCCCATCGCATAATTGATATTACCTTTAGGTAGCGACACCGAAAGGTATTTAGAGGATCAGAGTGGTACGCATAGAATAGATTCAAAACAGAGCACTAAACCATATATCACAGAATTGAACCCAGAGTAGTAAAAAACTCACTTGGCACCGACGGAAGCATAATCACCGCAATGGTGGAGGTAACGAGTTCTCAACGACGGTACTAGCAGCGCACCTAAAATTCCAACTAAACACATAGACTAAAAGTTCACTGAGTAATCGTAGCGAAAAAATCACTGAGTTCACGGTTAGTAAAACGATCCAATGTCGCCTTAACAGTCCAGCCCGATAGTTCATAACACTCACCCTGCTCTGAACGTCCGTAGCTGGCATTTATGTTGTGGTCAGTTATTACAATACAGTCTTGTGGTGTTCTTCCGAAACCGACATTGTGAATAGGAATATTTCAAACAATGGAGACAGTCGTTGTTTTGGTTTACGTATGCAATTTTTTTTACATATAACCAATTTTTTCACATATTTTTTCAACTTTTTTTCTCTCCTTCAAGTTTTTCATCTCATGTTTTCCCACTTTGAACCCCAGTGATTGATTGCGTTCTGAATAACAATCATGTCGTTGTTCCTCGAGACATCCTTGCATGGAGGAGATTGTTGACGAAAAATTCGTCCGACTATGGGTGAAAATCATAACCAAAAGCCGTGTCTCGACGAAGGTAATGAAAACATGCAAAAGAACACGTAAATTTTGAAGGGGATGACCGATAAGCGCAAAAAATTAATAAATGCCTTCTCATCATTTCTAAACATCGCTCCACACCTACGCTGCAGGTAATGTCATCGTTCTAGTAGCTTTAAATGCACGAGCAAAATCTTAAGCAGATGAGTTGGTTGAAACATTCCTTATCTCTCCTTCAAACCTGCAACGCGTTGAGTAGCTCGGTGTTTAGTTTCTAAGCCCAGTCAAGTCCTTCAATTTTTTGCTATTAGTTTGATGAGGCCTTTCCCTTTTAGGTAATGAATCCCGGTAAAACGGGCCACGAATTCGACGAACTCGGCTCCGCAAGAGCTCATCTAACCTTATCTACACTAATGACTGCGGCGAACAATTAGGAACAAATTAACTGCGATCGACCTGAAGGTTAAAAATACAGTAGTAACTATCTTGACTAAAATTTCGACCTTGCAGCATGTACGTACAATTGCGCCAGGCCCACATTTCTTTACTTATACGATTGCGCATAAGAAAAGGCTAAAACGTTCAACATCCAGCATCATTTTGAATCAACAGCCCAAAAAGACTCGTTAAGATGCGGCGGTATGATCGTGCCAGCTTTTACGAAGCTCATTTTCATCGAGGCACCAGAATTTTATCCCGTGATGGCTAAATTGCTTGTTTCTGCTTTTAATTTTCATGAGTCTTCACGTGCAACCCTTCTTCTAAATTTATCAACACACTAATATCGATAGACTTAGATGTGTTAAGTTATTCGAAGCAAAAGGAGTTCATCGAACTTCTTTCCAATTTTATTATAATAAATTCCCACTTCTCTTGAGGAACCTTGGAATGTTAAATATTATTCCTCGTTATATCTTCACAGTATATTAGGCTAAATTTTTTAGTAACACGAGTGTTCAGTTGTAACTATGCACAAACTGTGCAAAGTGGCTTGAAACGCACGTTTTCAAACAAATATCGTGATGTTGTGATAAGTTTTATCTCATGGTGATAAAAGGTCCTTTGCGAATTACCTGAATCAAGCTTGTGCAAACGGATTAACGTAAATAGTGCTTGAGTAAGAGCGAGCAACGAAAATTGCGTGTTGAGTTCTTCATGTTGATGCATGAGTAAAGATCCAGGAAATAAAACATACTGCCGGAAATAATATACAGTCTGAAATGAAATTTGAGTTTGAAGATTGAGGCTTCAACAAACACGGAAGAAAAAATCGGTACATTGGATGAAATTTGATCAATTTATAAAAAAAAACGAAATAAAAAACATTAGATGTAGTTAACAAAGCGACAACAGTTAGCGAAGGTGACTATTTTCACTTACTTTCAACTTATTTTCCCAGCTCGGCCAAAGCTCGTGATGATGTACATTTTCATTGGAAACTGGCCGGAGGCCATTACACCGAGAGCAAATTATCGAGTTGGACGGTAATGCCAAAGCAACAGCGTGCTCGACGCACGCCGCTATACTGCTAATGGGCGATAAAATTTGAGGAGGAACCCTTGCGGGACTGCGCCGCTTGCCCCAGCGGAGCAGTTTGCAGGACGAGGCCCCGCCGCTGATAAGCGCGCGCGGCAGTTCCCGGCCTCACCAAGCGGCCCTCAATGAAGCACCGCGGACCTGCGCAGCCCGATGTGCTTTGTTCCCTCCACCCGCCTCGTAACGCAACTTCGAGCTCATCAGTGCAGGAGTTCGAGGAAACTTTGTGCCTCTGGCATAATAAATAGCTTGAAGGAAATATGAATGTTTTCGAAATCAAAACAAGCTCTGAACAAAACTTTATTGATAATATAATCAACGTTTCCCTTCATTATAGGAGAAAATCATATCAATGAGCAAGAATTTCAGTCTAGAACTCCTACCATTATTTGAAATTAATGTGGTATCGTATCTGCAATGAGAATCCCTAATTTTTCTGGGAAAATTTATTTTAGAAAATCCAATTAAAAAGTTTGATTTCGAGCTCTCTAGAAGAGTAGTTATATTTGGAAGTAGTACATTAGTAGTTTTATAGTTATATTTGGAACAGTACATAACGATAAGTTCAACGGATAAATTATGTAGCCAATTATTTCTCTCATACTGAGGAATCGTAGTAAATATGGGAGAATATTAAAACAAAGTAAAAGGTAAGGAGCTGAAATCCCTAAATGGGAAAGCCCTCTTGATAGAAAACGTGATGGTTTTTTGACTTCTCTCCAAACTTGCTTTTTCCATACATGTAGCACTCAGGCGAGTCGGAGAGTCCTTCCGACTTCGTTTTCTTAATAGATGATGCAGAAAATATCGACGTATGCTTTCTAGGCGAGAATTTGCATATAAGAGGCTTGATAAAAAAATCAGGACTGTAGCGATAGAGCCGGAGCTGAAAAAGCGAGGGAAGCCAATTGTCACAAGTTGGCTTTGTCCCAACTGTGTATATGCGCTAAGTTTCAAAAACCAGGATCCCTAACGCTCTGTAGAGAAAGACTTGGATGGTACGCTACTAGCATGGGATAGTCACATTAACTATGACTGAGAAAACTAAGCAAAAAACCTGCATCGAATTTTTTATAAACTATTGTTAAAGTTGAAGCTTTTTGAAAACTCTCATTAGAGGGGATGGCTACGGCTGGGATCCTGAAACCAAGGCATAGTCTTCGCAGTGGAAGATCTCAACGTCCCCATGAAGCACGAATTAGTGAAAGTATTGAGAAGACACTGTCGATCGTTTCTTCGATTCCAAAGGAATTATTCATCACGAGGATGCCCACGTGATGTAACAATAAACTAACAATACTAATGTGAAATAGTGTAGCGTTTAAATCTATTGCTGTATCACTTGTGGTAAATAAATTGTTTAAATTGTTAAAACAGTTTAAATTCTGGTCTATCACACGCATTTGATTATTTAGCACACCTTGTGCAGCAATTTTTGGTCATGCACTGCATCCTGTTGGTCTTACAGCTACCGTATTTGCCAGGTTTAGACTCTTGTTATTTTTTCCTATTTCCAAAATATTAAATCTCACTCAAACAAACAAGATTTCCGGATGTTGGGGACATCCAAGTTCGTATGACGAAGTAGCTGTCGAATGTTTCGGAAACGGATGCCAGGCGTGCTTTCTTCGACAGAAATGGTGCTGGATTAAGTTTCTAGATTGAAAAGCAAGGCGGAAATCGCTGTGCGTATAGACATTTTATGGAACGAATAGAATTGAAGAAAATAAATATAATTGAATTTGAAATGTTCAATTTTATTCATTTAGAACTTTCTAATTGTAATAATAAAATTACTATACGTAAAATGACTTTCGCCTTATTTTTCGTTTTATGAATTAGACGCATTCATGCTAATGAAATTTTAGATTAAGTTTTTAGTTTTCGACCGAAGCTACTTTGAAAGATATTATCACAATTGCCGTATTGGTACATACAATGCTTTTTGCTATGTATGAAGCTAGAGTCTTGATACGCTTTGATCACACCTTGTATGCCAACAAGCTATCATAGTTGAATAACCTCCGGCTAAAGCTCAGTAAGGATTACAATTGGACTTAACTTCTGCTTGCAAGAACTTTGACCAATTAGACATTTCCTCAAAATTTGATGAGAAAAATTAGTATTGCTCTATAACGACAAGGTTGCGTTTGTACATGCAGTTAATGACACGTGCATTGATGTATTACCTAGCTAGCAATCGATGCAACCTAGTTGCATGGACTACTATTTTTCCAACGAGACTCCGTAAGAAAGATATTGATCGGTCTTCAACTCGTGCGTTGTTGTGGATATCGTCATTAATTATAAGATTTGCTGGAATATTCATTTCAGCATACGACAGGCCTAAACTCACAGAGCAACTTGAGGTTTCGAAAGTCCCTCCTGGTGCAATGTAGACATGTGCGTCATTACTATTTTTCTCCCCTCATTTGTATATTAATGAACCATATCGAAAGAGATGACTGGACGTTTTATAAAATAAAAAAATGTGATATAAAGAACTAAAGAAATAGATGTATCACTAGAAAACTGAATTTATTTTTGTGTTTTTTTTTTCACTGAAGTACTATTTGCGAGCCTATTTGTACAAGCTTTGCATGGTGTACTAATAGGGGAGACAAATAGTAAGTTGCTTCTGAGAAAGTTAAATTCGAAGTTTTATCGCGAAGCATGAAATAAGACCTAAGAAATCCGACAACATGGCTTTTGGCATTGCTCAACTAAGACAGTTTAGCTTTAAAAAATTTTTGGTACAGAAAAAGATAGGCGTAGCCTGAAAAATACTGACCCAACCAACGAAATGAAACATATAAAATCTTTCATCTCAAGAATTTCATCACTCGCAAGCTCTCCCCATGCAGTACCAGTAACTGGCATTGCAAAGGCATGACTTGTACAATCCATTTACCGGATCGTGCTGTAATTTAAAGTATAAAATTTTACTTAACCTTCTTAAAAAATGGCGCGAACTAGCCGTGTCTGGATATTGAGCGTCCGTCAAAACTGTCATCCCCTTATGGTAAAAAAATTAGTTCTTTCGATGTCAGAAGTGATAAACGGATTCTACCTGTGAGTGAGGCACAGAAATTCACGCTGCACAGGCTGATTTATAGCTGCTGATGCAGCACACACTCTGTTAGAATATTATCGACCAAAGATGAAGAGATGGCTCTTCTATGAACGCTACTATAATTAATTAAGTCCTATACACTAGCTAAAATGGAGAGACCAAACCAGACAGTGTTTCTTTAGGTAAAAGATAGGATTATTTTGTCCCTTGACAGAGCATTGGCTGCATTGAGACAAGTGTTCCAAATCGCGTCCCGCTCATCGACATTTCTGTATGATAGAAGCACTAAACTAATTAGGGGTGCTCTCTCTAGGCTCGCCATACGGCAGATTTGAGGGATGCCTTCGCTGAATAATCATGTTCTTACCCACCATGAAGTTGACATGCACATTCCTGCACCCGCGATAGAGTTCTAAGTATAGCATGTTGAAAGGCACACTTTTCATGTTGTAAAAATCAGAAAAAAAACTTGTTATTTTCGCTTTTTGGTGTTCGAAAACGTTCATACTTTGACGCTAGTGCAAATAAAATATCCTCATCTTATCAGTTTTCCCACACAATCAAACAAAAACAAAAAGCATTTTTTTGTCATTGAATCGGCCTACAAAACATGTACACCGCGGAGGACGCTCATCTTCAATACAGGACGATTGCATTCAGGGTCTCTGAATTTCAGGACATTTCTTGCATCGCAAGAGCCAATGCAATGTTCTGCATCTTGTGACATCTTGCAGGCATGGAGAAAAAAAAAGTTTTTTATCGTTCCCGTTATTTTCGCGGAATTTTACGAAGAGTACATCATCGTGCATCGTCATGACGTCTCGAAATTTCTACATCAGAGTGGCAGAGCATAGAGGTATATAAGATTCCGTACTGGGAATCAACTAGCACACCATCGCATTCTGCAGAGCGAAATCATACCGAAAAAAAGCGATAATGACCCTATATCTCCTGCCTTTATCTTTCAAAATTTTAGATTCCGCTTTTGCCCCATATGACCGCATGATTCTAGAGTCCTTGGCAAAGTTTCAAGCGAAACCCTGATCTTAACAATATGAGCAGTTCATACTTTTTGAAAATTGTAAATAGGCAGATGCCTCATCACCAGCCCAATTTCATTTCATACTTGTATTTTGTTTGTTTTTTGTACATCTTTGTATTCTTATTTCTTCCTTAGCATACTGATTGTTTTTATTCTCATGGTATTTTTTACTACCCATAATTCATTGTGCTTTGATCTTTTATTCCAGACGTAATGATTTTTTAACTGATGACAGAGCGGGACTCAGAGATATTTTCTTAGTAAAGATGAATAATTTTATCGGAGTTATCTTTGTTTTTAAGTTTCTGATACGGCTGCGACTAAAGAAATCCACTGACGTGTACAGATAAATTACATTACTATGTTTTATGTTCGTAACTAAATCCTTAGACTTAATTTTATTTAGTTCCTGATTTCAAATTTCTACTACAATTAGATTCTTTGTTTTCTGAATCCCTTTATTCCACTAGACACCTTGAAATATTGAGTAGTGGTAAGACTGTATAGAGTTTTTATCAGACTTCATGAGCCTCGCTATTTCCGTGTAAGTTAGGGAACAGTGATCTGATGGTGAAATATTAAACGTCTGTTAAGTTAATCATCTTCTTTAACCTAAAATGCATATCAAGATTATTAATGAAAATTTAAAGTATGGAGTTCACATATTGCTGCTGATTTCTTTGATTAAGACCGAACGAACTTTGTTTACCACAGGCGCCAAACCTACACTCGATCCTGTTTTCATTTGCTTATTATAATAGCCGCCGTACTACAGCAGTTAGATGCAGTAATATCAATGCAGCGATAAGAACATCATGTCCGTTTTTACAACATTTTTCTTGCGCCGTGACAGCGCATGCCTCTAAGGTAATTCCACTAGTTAACTTCACTGTGTGACACAACTGTAGAGGGTGGTTGTGCAGTACTTACCAACATTTAAAAATTGTGTTTTCTGGCAATGTCCTCTGCAGTAACCCACGTGTGGTTTTTATGGCATGAAATTTTGCATGATCGTAATCGATCTTCGTTGTAAGTAGAACAATGGGTGCTGTGAACTGCTATTAATCGGCCCGAAAAGGACTTATGGCGCCGAACTTCAGAAAACAATACGAGACACTATACGCTTATTTCCAACTGGGTTGGAACGATGGCAATGGAATGTCATGTGTGTTCAAAAGAAATAATACCAAAATAGTTAAATGCATGCTCGCTTTCCTTGATGATTTAAGTGAAATTTAGAATTGTGGTGCTAGATAACAATAAGTGTAATCCTCAGCGATAACTAAGTCATCAATATGTCCTGCAGATGAGAATCTCAGCGAACGCAGTACGAGTGATTGGGGATTGTGTTACGGTAGCAAATTGAAACCCGTGCATCAGCTAAATGTTTGATGCATGACAGCGAGACTTCTGTACACTCTCGGTAAAAAAGCTATTTAAAGCTTTAGATGTGTGTCAAATATTTGGATGAAGGGCTTTCTCTAAAACATAGCCCTAAGCTAGGCAATGAATAAACTTTTTGCCTTCTATATAATTATTGGGTAACTCAGTCCTAAGGAACCCAGTAAAAATTAAGGACCGACTGTAAAATTGTCATTCGTTCTAGAATTGAATAAATCAATCATTAAGAACGAAGGACTGAACGCAATGTATCGCTTACATGTTCATTTGTGATCACACCTGGTTGAAACATCATTTATTTCCGTACATTCATCAAACTCTCTTACGGACTAGACAGCATTTTTAGGGAAGTGAATTATTGGTGCTAAATTAGTACATATCATGAAAGTAGCCATTCCCCCAGTTTTACACCTTTATTCAGGAGTAAAAATCAAGAGTGTCGTAATGATTTCGGAATTCGTTGAGGAAATTTTACGGCAATGGTGCCCTAAAGCAGCGATTAAACGAGCCCTGCAAAATTGCTCGTCAGAGACTCGCAGAGGTCTGGTGATTCGTTCGTGCAGTTCACAGCTAGAGATGGATTTTCAAAAAATTCATGTCCCTATCAGAGTGCGTCTGGCAGAAAGAATTCTCTCAACATGACTTGACTACGCATCGTGATCCAGCAGATGACACTAAATCTGCTTAAAGGAACTTCTGCTGCCATCGGAAAAACTAAGTGAGAGTAGATTGTCTGAAAATTTTGCCGCTGGTCTTTGTTTGCTGTAGCGTTCCTCTGCAACAAACAAGACATTAATTAAGCAGATGCAGATTTTTCGGTGCTTGTCGTTCCGACATAAAATGTTCTATAGAACTGTTCTATCAAGGTAAATACATCGACATTTGGTAAAAAGTTCGCTAACGCCAATATCCCGCGTTTCTAGTTATCGAAGTAATACAACGAACCTTCATGAATAGAAAATTTCGCTTTTAATTCCTGGTGACAAATGCAACAAATAAATAAAGCAAATGAGCCGGTGTACACAACACTGACACTGTGTGAAAAATTCCTACTTTTTTATGGCCATTTGTTGAGTACTCACCAGAAAACTAAGCAATTTTAAGTTCAATTTTATGATAACTTAGGGACCAAAAAGACTCATGATCCTCACTATTTTCAGAATTCCAACTCGGCAGCGCCTAGAGTGACGTTTGAAAAATCGCTGAGGAAGTAGAGCTCTTCAAATGTGACAAGCAAATGGCATTTTGAGAAGAAATATGCTTTCACATCACATTAGAGCTCACGCAGACATATTGCTAGAAGTGTGTCAAATTCAGAAACTTGGCAAGATATTCACGAACTTTTAGTAGACATGTGAAGTATTTCAACGTTTTTAGAGTTCCTTATTTGAAATTTCTAATGAATGTGTTTACCCTGCCAATGTGAATCACTGACAGAACTGTTGACATGAATCACTCGCTAATAGCATGGTACTGGAAATAATACAAGCTACAGCAAAGGAAGTCAGAAAGAAAAAGAAAAGCACTTTCATAATATTTACTCTGAGATGAATGATTTAAATTGAAGCTTAAACGTGATAGGCTAATCGGATGAAATGAACATTTTACTGATGTTTAAGCAAGTGAATCAAAATTGACGAGGTGAAGAGTTAGGAAAAATAATTCGAAGCTGACTTCACACATCAATCACAGTCAGGACTTCACTGTCGGTTGCTGCAGTGATTCAACATTTATTATAGATAACGAGATTTTTTACACGAAAATGCATCATCAAGTTTTTTCCCATTCTAAACTGAATTACACGTGTTAGTTGTACTCGTGGAAGTTTTCTTTCATTTCTGGAGTGCTTATGCACATGTTAATATTCGAAATCCCAGTGAGATGCTGAATTGAGCTCCTATTTTTCACGCAGTTGGTGTACATGGCGGTCAGGAAAAAATATATATTCAAAGCGTCTGTTTTTTTTTTCTTTCGTGGTCTTTTGCTTTCATAATTTGATTGACGTGCATGCGTTGTTCTACTGCACTTGCTTACAACTCTCCCAACTTTGCTGGGAATGGGATTTAATTCCGTAAGAAATAAAGTAATGTTTTTTTAATTTATTTCCTTTGCAAAAGCGTTTAGAGTAAACTTATTCAACAGTCATTGTCCTTAATTTCAAAATATTATCAATTTGCATGCATTTAAGTTGACTCGCAAGTATTTTTACGGAAAGAATATCGAGTGCGTTAGTATCTGTCAAAATAACATTCCATTACCCTCAACACAGTTACCCTCGTTTTATTGCTATTTTAATCTGTTTGTTAGGGTTCTTATTTTCAAGCGCCCAAAATTTGAAAGCACATTTCGGCTCCCTTACGAGGAAATGGCGGAGTTTCCTGTGAAATGGTCGAACATTAATTTAAAAGATGTGGGAATGACTGATGCACTGAAAGAGTAAACACGCTGAAGTACGACACAAAAAACCAAAGCTCATTTGCCAGAACTTGACGTTACAAAAGAATTTAATTACCTCCCGTTCAAAATGCGGTCGATATTGACTCAGTAAGAATAATAGATTTTGTCTTGCAGTAGCGCTTGATTGGGCATTTCAGGGAACTTCTACGGACAGAAAAACTATGTAACATACGATGTGGGACGTTTCAATCGTTGAGAACGCTGAAAGAGGTCATAGTATTGTTTTACGAAAGTTTATTGATCGCAAATTTCTGTTTTCCGTTTATTATTATAAATTCTTCCACCCAGCAATGGCGTGTGGAATTCAAACATAAAGGTAACGAGAAGAGAAGTGTTAACGTCTTTGTTCTTTATAGCATCAAGCTCATTTATGCTCATATATAAAATATGCTTGTAATTTCACGTTTGATAAAACTGTATTCTTTTACATTTTATGGAATGCCTAACACCATTTCATAGATAACCTCAAACCAAGAAAATGGTACCGTCGATAGATGGTCCTCTGCAAAAATGAATTTGCTTTTGTTAATCAGCAAGTCTGTTCATTGCTCCCTTGCGAGACAGAAATTGTTCAGAACAGAAAATAAAGGTAATTCCATAAATATTGCATAGAACGATTATAATCTGTGGAAGATTTATTACAACTCTTAACATTCGAGTCTGGGGCAGAACGTTTCCTCGAAATCCTGCACTGATGAGCTCGAAGTTGCGTCACGAGGCGGGTGGAGGGAACAAAGCACATCGGGCTGCGCAGGTCCGCGGTGCTTCATTGAGGGCCGCTTGGTGAGGCCGGGAACTGCCGCGCACGCTCATCAGCGGTGGGGCCTCGTCCTGCAAACTGCTCCGCTGGGGCAAGTGGCGCAGTCCCGCAAGGATTCCTCCTCAAATTTTATCGCCCATTAGCAGCATAGCGGCGTGCGTCGAGCACGCTGTTGCTTCGGCATTACGATAAGTATTGCGGCATATGGGGCGCAAACTCGTTCCTCGGCATAACCATCCCATTCTATAATTTGCTCTCTTTTAAAAGAAATTTTATATTTTTATTTTTCAAATAAAAATTAGGACCGCCACGTGTAGTCTGGTCTTCAACTTTGACAGTAAATGATCCCTGGTAAATTTAGCTTTGGTAAGAAAGCTTGCGTTTGTAAATTTCTACCATCTTTTCTTCAAGACGGAAAATTCTGACAGTAAGACACGATAAGAGTCGTGTGTCAGGACATTTTTTATCAAAAGTTTGAATTGAGTTGAGGAATAAACTAAAAGTGAACAGTAGTGACCAAAAAAACGAGACCTGATGAAAAAGAAATGAATCTGCCTCATACAGTGATCCAGAGTTGAAATCTCTTCATGACTTTAAACTTAATTAGCTCATAAGATTACTTAATCTGCTAATGAAAGGAGTTTTGAAGTATTGGCTTTGGAAAATACGCAGAACACATTAAAAACTCCGATGTGCCATTAGATATGAAGGAAGATGCTCCGTTAGCTTGGTACGAGCATTCGCACGGAATGATTCACTTTTTCAAATCCTTTCTTCAAATGCGGTCAAAAATTTAGAGCAGGTGATCAAATCCTTGAGAGACGTCCGGTGTCACGGTTTTTCAATCAAGTCAAAAATTACATTAATTTCTTTCAATTAATGATTCGGTCTTCACATTATGAACTTTCATACGATATTTTGCGGAAAGGGGCTCAAGTTTTTCAGCGGAGATATCGAACAGAAATTCGTGGTGAATTTTTATGAAACTTTTCAGGGGAAACTTGAAGATCCAATAAACTGATATGGAGAAGTAATTATTTATAAAGATCGATCTCAATGATAATCAAACGAGGAAATCGATTTGTAAGTTATAAAAAATTGGCTCACATTTAATCTAAAAAACCTGCTTTCTAAACTAGGTATAATTACGCTGATCATAAGCCGCAAATTACCACTACACGCTACTGTGAACACCGTTTTATGATAAATCTTTGTGAGCGCAATTGTGAGTATTCCCCTCGAGCGACATCTTTTTGCAAACTTTAATTTATTTTCTTACGCAGAAAAAGTTTTCGAACTCGAAAAATTTCCTCACCTGATAAAATTGTTGGTCATCATATCATTTCAAAATACGTCAAATTTTCAAAATGGAAGTAAAACTGAATTTACTTAGGTATATTTTTTCAATTTTCTAATACACGCGTTCATAAACCGAAGAAGGAAAACCTTTATAGTTTTTAAAAAAAAAAATTCTTGTAAGCTCAGTTCAGTGGCTTGTCACCTATCCTCCAGTGCGCTGCATATTAAAGTTATAAACTGTAGATTTAAATCATAATCAGCTGCATTTCAAAATCATAGTCAGTTGTACGTACAAGTATATGGTTTGAGTCCTCTAGCTAATATATCATACGAAGACTTAACTCAAAATCTGTTCAGTATCCATCGCATTTAAATTAAGGTCCACTTTTTTTCTATCGGACGTACGTCTATGAAAATTTGCAGACTACTAGATCTCCACATAAATAACAACTTTTGTTCAAGAAAAATTTTTCATAAGGCCATAGAAAATTTTTTATTTGAAAAAAAGAAAATTATATATTTACATATATTATTCATTACAACTTCGAAATTTACAAAGCTAGAGCAATGCGGTTTGTTGCATTTGAAAGTCGAACGTGGGCTCTATCTAAATTACATATGAAATTTTTAGATCATTTCAATCAGAATTTTTATGAATTTTTCATTGTAAGGGTCAGAGCAAAAGTTATAATTTTAGGGTAAAAAAGTCTACGGAAATCTTTACAGAAAAAATTTTGAAAATTCCTATGTAATGTAGATAGAGCACATATGTCACTTTCAAATGCAACAAACCGCATTGCCCTAGCTTTGTAAACTTCGGAGTTATAACGACAAACGTCTTGACAAGTTACTTTTTGTATTAGACCTATTTTTAAGAAAAAAAATGCTTCTCCTCCTACAGTTTTTGAGCTACAGTGATGATTTTGGTATCATTGGATGCAGAAAAACAAGGGCTTTACAATGTATTGAGATTTTTTTCAAATTGACTCTTGTTTCAAAGTTATGACGTCATAAATTTGAATTTTCTTGAGAATATTTTGATTTTTTTCTTTTTAATTTTTTAAATTTTTATATTGGAAATTTGAGGAAAAGCATTCAAGTTTTTGGAATGTCCACGTTATTCTGCATCCAATGATACCAAAATCATTACTGTAGCTCAAAAACTATCAGAGAAAAAGCATTTAGAAACCCCCCCCCCAAATGTCGTTTCTATGATTTCCCATTTTCTTTTCAAGAAAATCGCATTTTGTCATAAATGATAAATGATTTTAAATTGTATTTCCTATCAGTATACCAAATTTCATTGCTCTAAATTCAATAATAAAAAAAAATATTCGGATGGGGATGAGGAATATGAATGATGAAATATATAAAAAAATAAAATGAAAAAAAATTGAAAATTTGAGATTTTTTTTGTCCACGTTATTCTGCATTCAATGATACCAAAATCATTACTGTAGCTCAAAAACTGTAGGAGGAGAAGCATTTAGAAAACCCCCCCCAAAAATGTCGTTTTCTATGATTTCCCATTTTCTTTTCAAGAAAATCGCATTTTGTCATGAATGATAAATGATTCAAAATTGCATTTCCTATCAGTATACCAAATTTAATTGCTCTAGGTTAAAATGAAAAAAAAGGTCCGTAAGGTGGATGCCCTCCCCCCCCCCCCCCCGGGGGGGACGTTAGCTCTGGGATACGTTCCTGATATTTCTACAGACATTCGGGGACATATCTCAAACTCATTTAAAGCAATAAAAACAAAAACGGGAGAATCGACTTTTGGACTGCAGATGCCCTCAAAATGCTTCCCTTACGGACTCCCCATCACACTGTCAATCTTCAAGTCCTCATTCATTCGAAGACTTAACTGAAAATCTGTTCATTGTCCATTGCGTGAGAGTAGGTTGCCCAACGCTGTCAATGCACTCATTCCACTAATTTGGCAAAATGAACAAAGTTCCATTGAAGACCGAAGACGAGTACGGCGCCCTAGGCTGGCAAGACTTCATTGCGCAAGAAAAACAGAAATATAAGTATTCAAAATGAGTATTCAAGTATTCAAAAATACTCAAAAGTATTCAAATCGTGTATTCAAGAGTATTCAAGTATCTAAGTATTCAAGTATTCAAAATGAATAAAGTTCTACTGAAGGGCGGAGACGAGTACGGTGCCCTAGACTGGTATGACTTCATTACGCAGGGAAAACGGAGTATTCAAGCCAGAGTGGGCCGCCTCCGCAACGGGTGTACAGACTTGATGCCTTCTGTCAGATGCCTCTGAGTTTTCTCCTTTAATACTGACTGGACTTTACCGCATCGTTGGTTGAAGCATCAGAGGTGAGGGACGTTAGAAAACTCTTTAGCATTTCTACTTAAGGTACGTTTCTTTCGGTGTTCTCAACCACGTATGTAAATAGAAACGTACGAACTCTGCAAATCAGTCTAATGTTAGATGGGAACTGATGGAAAAATTTAACAGCAAGATGAAAGCGAACTCTGAAACATTCTCTACCTGTACTCATTGGGATCAGGAATTAGTATTTCAACTTAGGCAAAGCCTTTCTCCAGTGTTATCTCTTAAGGTATGAAAATACAATTAAATTATTACGATTGACGGAGCAAAATATTGTTCCATGAGAATGAATTCAGGTATTCAACGCGAACTTTACTGCGCCGAGTTGCAACGTTGGCCACTTGCCAAAATTCCCAGCTACTGAGATTTGCACGTAAAATTTGAACAATCCAACCACTCAGCATTTCGATTTTTTATACCGTCAAGGGATACTGTTGAAATTTTAAGCCCAATTTTTAAGGAACGCTAAATTTGATAACTTTGCCCTAAATTTCGTACTTCTTTCCGCACAGAAGAATGGAGGCCACTACTTGTTCTCAGAAACCTTTTTTAGCTTTGTTTTTATCTTTTGATGACCTTCCTCAGAATCCTTATTTTCGTGAGCTATGGCAAGTCTAAAAACTGAATTTCCAAAACAATAACGAGGTACACACAATGTTTGTTTATTAGGTATTCTATGAAACTCTCAAAAATTCAATATTAAGCTGTAATTTGCAGCGCAGTGTAATAGTTTGAGATGAAAAATGAGATAAACCTTGTTAGGAACATAGGTGCAAATATTTCACGCTTTGTTATCTGCATATTTGTAAAACAGAATTGTAAAGTCAAATATAATGAAAATGTAATAAGTAGAGGACTTTTATAAATAGGAACTCATAAAATGATTAAAAAATATTCCTCTTAGAAATTAAAACAAACGAACGACCTCAGAGCCATTTGGAAACCGGAGATACTGACATTATAGTTCTTTTGATTGATCATTGTGTAGAATGATTGTCGGAAATATTTTTCCCAATAATTTCTTAAATTTTAATATCAATGTATATCAAACATGGGTTCATTTTTTCATTATTTTTCCTCCATTTTTCACCTTCGTGTTATCTGCATGAATGCGCACGTTGTTATAGAACTAACAATCAGGATTCGCATGAATGCGCACGTTGTTATAGAACTAACAATCAGGATTCGCATGAATGCGCACGTTGTTATAGAACTAACAATCAGGATTCGCATGAATGCGCACGTTGTTATAGAACTAACAATCAGGATTCGCATGAATGCGCACGTTGTTATAGAACTAACAATCAGGATTCGCATGAATGCGCACGTTGTTATAGAACTAACAATCAGGATTCGCATGAATGCGCACGTTGTTATAGAACTAACAATCAGGATTCGCATGAATGCGCACGTTGTTATAAAACAAACAATCAGGATTAGCATAAATGCTCACGTTTTTATGGAATTAACAATCAGGATTATTTGGAAATGTTTTCTGCACAGGAATGCACCCGATCCACCTATGAATGTTTGTGGAAGGCTCTTGAATTTAAGGATGCATAGAATTAGTTGACGCAGAATTTACATGTGATAATTAACTAATGTCGGGTAGACTGGGAATAGGTTAATTAAACGTGTATCATTCACTAGCATTTTTGAGTTACTGATAATATTGAAGTTCTTGAATCGGTTGAAGTTCAAACTCTCAGCAATAAATTTATTGCAGCAAGTCAAACGCTCGCCTAATGTCCGTACAAACATCATTCACATTTTTGAGTTATTTATGAAAAAAAAGACAAAACGGGTTGATCAAAGTAATCAATTAATAAAGAGTAAATTCATACGGCGACCTAAGACATGCTGCATAATTTCATCTTGGTCCAAGTATGAATTATGTGTATAATTATCATCACTCGCGGCATTACACGCTGAAGTTATAGGAGTAATTTTTTGCACATTTGTATGTACTGATCCAATTCTTGCGTCTAAATCAAGATCTCTATTAAACAAAGAAATGAGGAATTAAAAACGTTTTGACTAATATTTTAGAAGCGATTAATTGCTATTGACTATTTAACGCATACGAATTAAAATGGCAAATATCGAAAGTAAAAATTATCTGAAACTATAAAATAATATTATAGGACTACACTTGAGAACACGAAGACTTCTATAAGTTATATTCTGTGTTCGCAATAATTATTTTTACGTTCAAACAATACCAACTCATGACGTGGCGAGTGTTTTATACGTGGAAACTGTTAATGATGTGAAGGAAGTAAATTCATTACTGTAGACACGAAATTCTCCCTTGAAAACACTCCAAAAATGAAAAATTGGGATAGAGAACAAGGATGCCAGATTATAGACTGACATTCTCACCTCTCGTTCCTGTAACATATGCTCCAGCGTACTGGTGCTAGAATAGGATCAGATCTTGCCCTCGACAGTTGTGGACATGCTTTCGCAAATCGAAAAAGCATTCTGTTTGCTGTCATTCAAGGTGATTTTTTTAAACATGATGCTAGCATCTGCTGTTGTCTTGATTACTTCAAAAAGGATAAGATATTCTGCACCAACAACAGCTGCTTGAAATATGGCGATCGTATGCGTCTCGGCTTCAGAAAACGAGGTTATCATTTGTATTGTAGATTTACCGCAGCTGCTCGGTTCATCAAAAATTTCACGAAAGAAAAAAATACTTTTAAGAACAAAATCTCGGGCTAAAATCGAGTTGCCAGGGATTCATTTTTGGAGTCTGATTTTATTTCGCTCACTGTGGCAATTCTACACTGTGAAATATACAAAACATTTTTGACAACGTCTGCCAAAATCTTGCTTTATTTTCACCTTCAGGCATTTGATCTCAGAGAAATTTTGCTCATAAATATTGAAACTCAAAATATCCACAAAACCCTTCTTGCTCTAAATCAAACTTTCGTCACATGTCTGCACAAAAATTTCACAAACGAGCTATTGCTGACATGAAGAACATCTTCTCGGGGGTTGAATAACATTTCCTTTTCATAAAAAGCTCCCGCTCCTGCGTTGCGCAAGTGCAGCTCTCACAGGAAGAGCACGAATCTAGTTAAGAAGACTGATGTTTTGTTCCCTGCTGTGCTCTATTTTTATCCCGGCACCTGAGTAAACATCGGAAACGCCTCATCTTTTTTGACTCTCTAGTGTCCTATGGAACATGCCAAAACACTTAATGCTCTGCTCAGAAACTCCAAGTACTCATATAGCATCGACTAATCCGGTCTCGGGAAGAAGTGTAAAATGCGTCTCTCAATTCCACGTGGAAAATTTTTAGATGAAGGTGCACTTTTTGTTGAGTTTATTGGGGTTCGCGGCAAGAGGTTAAATTGGCACTCCAGCTGAGCTTGGCCGCTGCTGTACCTCAGCGCTATTTGCACTCGATGATTAAGTGCTCCATCTCGTGGAACGGCGCAATTCAATTTTATTCGTTGGTCAAACGATTTAGTGAAGAGAGCAATAGATTATACCGAATGAGCCCAGTCTGCCTTGTGTGCTGAAGGGTCTCTAGAGCTATCACGGTGGCCTCCCTGCTGAGGGCGGTAAATAAATTTTCATAAAAGCTGGGAAGACTGTTTCTAAACAGAGCAGAAAATCTGGGTGCATGGGTGTTATCATAAGCTTAGAGCAGTTATTCATAGCAAAGAAAGCAAGAATAAAAGTAAAACTTGAAAAAAAATTTTGAAACTAAGAGTTATTATAATACAAGCTTATTAAAACTTCTGAAATGTTTCATTCACGAAGGCTGTGACAAACATTTGAAATTGTATAAACTATGAGAGAAAAAATTATCAACTGTGAGAAATTTGAATTGGTTTTTCTTGAAGCGGGAATATCAGAGTTAAGTAAAATGAACTCCCATTTTGATTAGCACATTTGCAGTGCACAACACTAACGATGTATGACGAGAAACTTGAAGCGCCTTTGAGGAGCTTAAACGAAACTTGCCACCTGGTTTGAAAACAAGCGAGGAGATTTAGTTTCTAAATAACTAAGAAATTTATCGCGATTTACACATTCAGAAACGTAATTCTGTGAAAATTTATTTCCCCTCGAAAAACTAATGATTACGGATGTATCGATTTCATTCATTTCCTGCTAACAATTGCATGCTATACATTCCCAAGCGCGAACATTTTTCTATTCACATGTTCACAAGGTTATCTCCTCACGCTGAACTCCAGAATTGCCTAATCCAAGAGAGCGTATCTGCCTCCGGCATTTGAGCTCCAGAGCAGCGGCGCGCGGGAGACAGCCAACTTTATCTCAAGTGCTTCCTACAAATTGCTCTCGCGACTTGGGACGTGAATTGGAGGCTAAGAATTATATCTCAGCGCGCGTGTACTCTGCGGTGTACTTAGATACCTTGTCTGAACTAAATGGTTCACAGATCGGATTTATAAGTCGTGGAACGACATCAAAAACTAACTTGTCTTCACCAACGAATGTAGATAGAGTAACTCGTTAATATTCTTCGTCTGACATTAACTCGATCTAATTTGTAAGGTTCATTTGATTTCTAATTTAACCTTCACTCATAAGACTGAACAACGGCCATTCCAGTACATTCAAACATGTAGTATGAATAAACGTCCTTCTTTTTCCAATTTTCAAAACTGTCATTTCGGCTATCGTATTCGAGGGATTTTGTTTTTCAATAAAATATTCATTGCTTCACGATTGTGTGCTGCTCTGTATTGGATTAATATTTTTTTAACAAATACGCTTGATTCACGAACTTTATTCTAAATCGGCTTTTGAGAATATTTGATGGAAGGGTGGAAATTCTGACTTTTGGCACAATTTTATTTTACAGGACAATTTACCCAGTAAAGATGGAAAATTTTATGATGTGGTCAAATTTTACATCCAAAATTGAATTTTTTTTCATGCAAACCAGATGTTTCATGTGCAAAAAAAAGTTTGCATTCTACTACACGCTCTACTATCATGCATACAGTAATATAATACGAATACGATTCTATAACGTATATTAACGAAAATCAATTAAATCGTACTAGCTATGCATCGTTAACTGAATAAAAACGATTCTGATTTCTTTCAAAGAAATTAACGTTTTTCTAAGAGGTCGCTGTAGCATTATGTACAATGTACGTTTAGTTATTGACTTTCTCCAACTTGTGACACGAATTTACTGTGAGGAAAATTGTTTCCTAACTCATTATAAAGTTGCCTCCATAAATAAAATTATTTCTCTTGAAATGAGAAGTCGGTTTTCACCAGCCTAGACAAGAAGCAAGTGAAGAATATGGAATCCTCCTGCATATGAGGCGTGAACAAAGTTTTTTTTAAGTCTTGTATCTGTAGAAGGACTTCAACTTGAAGTTAAGCCCACTATTGGTTCTGATGGAACGTTTAATAACTCACTGCGCCAACTGAAAAACACCGACATTCATTCTGAAGGCTTGAACAAAAGGCTATTCTTGCCCAAGGCTGAGCAAAGAGAAACCTGCCCACGGTGACCGAGGCTGAGCAAAGAATAACCTGCTCACGGGGACTGATGCTGAGCAAAGAATAACATGCTCACGCGGTGATCAGTGCTGAGCAAAGAACAACCTGTTTACGCTCGATCCTCAAGAAAAGTTGTCCGGATTCCCAGTCTAACTTTTTCGCCGCCTGCATGCTTGTTTTTGGCCGCCCAAGTTATTAATTCGCTTAGGCGGCGAAAAACATGCATGCTCCGGCGAAAATGTTAGACTGGGTTATTCTACCCTCTTATGACACTCATCTTGCCGTTAATTCATCAGAAGGGTGTTATCTCAGTGGTGTATGAAAAAAAGAACAGAAAACGAAGTATTTGTACCACATAACGAAAATAATGAAGGTTTATCTAGTTATTCCGTACTATCAACTTCATTGAAATAAATTTATCAGGATGCACACGAATTAAAATTTCAATTAGCAAAGAAATGATTAAGAGATTGAACACACTTTAATGTGATCCAAAAGATTTACGAACGGTAGAAAATATAGAGAGAGGTCGAGTCAAGAAGGAAATGCTCAAGAAAGTAAGTACCAAGGGTGAAACAGAAATTATAAGTATAAAATTTTACACTGCAATATTATTTATGACCAAATAAGTCTACATCAACTCAATACATAAAATTCCAGACTCAAGCCTGGAACTATGACTGAGAGAAACAGCAACAGAGTCAAGAACATGAAAGTGTAGCAGTTCCTAGTCTGACTTCTTCGCCTGGTCATTTATGATTCTAGCTGCCAAAGTTTAGCCTCTGCGCTGGGCGGCTAAAATTTCAGAAGTTCGGCGAAAAAATTAGAATTAGAGTAGAGTGCCGTACCTCGTCCAATAATCACAAAAAATAAATGTTGTGATTGCTTTGCCTTGAAAATGTATTTTCAACAAGGCACACACCTGACATTTGTTTGAATGTAAGACTTAGCCGGCCTTAGTAAAAGAATCGCATTTCTCTGCGCGTTTGCTTCCGAGCGTTTGGAAAAGAATGCTCTGACACAGATATACACGCATCAATCTTCAAGAATGGAACCAAGACCTACCGCGCTATCTTATACCAAGGCTTTCAACGTCAATGACATCACTTTAACCTCACGATGAATGCCCGAGTAACGGAAACATGATCGAGTAACGAAAATTGAGGCGGTCGAATCTATCAAGAAATGAAAACGCTCAACACATAGTCGAAAACCAGGGAATAACTGGGGTTTGTTAAACATATATTTCCAACTAAGAGATCAATAATAGAATACTAACTCGTTAATCCAAAAACAATGGTGAGTGCAGACACAAAATTAATATCCCTAGAAAACTCAAAAATGACGATGTTGCTGACAGCTATATGCGCTCCGATGTAATAAAAGGTAAAGGTCCATAAAAACCAGAGATATGAAAAACACACACAACACTCCACAAGCATTATGTGAGAAAAGAAGCACTTTCAGGAAAATGTGGTAGAGAAATATACTCTCAGTCCGCTTTTTTGAGATCTACAATGTTAAAATTAGGGCTCTGCCTCTAACGTACCCGTACTTCAAGACATGCAGATAAATAACCAACAGCGAATACTGAGATAGAGTTCCACTTACATCTAAGTTCATCACACGACTTTAGAACGTAAACTAACATCAAGATAGGTGAAGTCAGCCTCGAATGCTATACTATATTCGTGAACAGTTGATGTCAGCTTTACTCAAACTGCTTCCAACGGTTCTGGAGTTTTGAATGTTCAAAGTCTCTTCCATTTTGAATACGTCATATGTGTAAGTGTAAGCTATTTCTCTATCTTCTATTTGCCTCGTTATATTTTTAATTTTCCTCAATTTTTTATGCATTTCGATATTACCCATTATTGAAGCATCGTGTCTTGTGAGCATAATTAATCATGCTAAAAGAATGAACGAGAACCTGAATATTATATACCAATTCTTTAAAGTGGCAATCATAAAAAAAAACGACAGCACTTGGAAGCAGTCAAACGTAAATGGAGCAAGTTCACAGATGAAGTCCTCGTAAGATAACTTTTCGATAGCTACGTATTGTTCTTTGATGACGAAAAAGAAAAGAAATTCTTTTTGAGGCTTATTATTGTAACTATGTATTGTCATGTAAAGCAATAAAGCGTCGTCAATAAATCAAATATGAACTGAATAACTCAAAAAAGAAAAAACAATTCGAGTCCAGGTTGACGCATTGTTCCCGCTAACATTGTCAAACAGAAGAAAAGTTTCAGTAGATCAAAGATTCCCTTTGTGTAACGTGGAAGACAAGACGCGGAACAGCTGAGACTGCCCTAACAATGCCGGGCGCAATAAAGGCCTCGATACACTCTGTTACACAGACGCGCATCGTTTGTCAGTTGTAGCCGCCCGCCGGGAATAAATTTGCTTCGAGGACACCTAACGCAGAGCTCGCCAATGCCAGGAATATTGGCGTAGGCAGATGAAGCGAAGCTCGTTGAGCTCCTCAGTTCACGGTCCCTGTAACATGTCGCTTACGTCCATAGACCTGTTCTCAAGGAGTGTGTAGCAAGGCAATAGCAGCCTCCTTTCTAACATCTTGATAGGTGTGGCAAACAAAAATCCCTTTGAGAACTGAAGAAGTGAATGCTTGTGAGTCCATATGATGATGAATTTGTGATTTTTAAATGGTTCACCGACTAACGCGAAGGATGAGGACCATAGATCACTTTTCCTCTACTTTACAGACTAAATCTGCAGTAGTCATTGAATTCGCAGCATCGTTGACCTTTACCTTTACGCAGACCGTCTGACAATAAATTAATGTTTAAACTGCAGTAATTATGCATTGAAGTTTTCATGATGAATGAAAACTAATAAGCTTTAATTTTATGTCGGAAACATTAAAATCAACATTTGCCTTTACTAGAATAATTATTATTCAACATAAGTCCGTTTTAAAAGAGTTTCATGATAAAGTGTGCAATTAATGACAGATCAAATTGATGTTTCCGCATTCGTACCAATGTCCCAGTGACTGCACCTAAAGGCAGGGCGTTACTATGCAACATACATCTGACAATGTATTGAATTGGTCAATCTCGAGTTATTGAGGCACAGATGCTAAGCCGAGGTTCGAGTTACGGCCGCTTCCCGCGTTCAGGAACGATTTTCACAAGGGAAATTAAATCCATTTCTGGCGAGGGACAGTTATAACTTGTGAATCCTTTTCGAGGAATTCACAGCAGTGAACAATAAATCCCTACTGAGACAAAATAAAATTTGCAGACAAAAAATCGGCCTCTAGGATTGCACATTTTCCTGCGGGTAGTAAATTTATCACAAAGAATGAACATTTATGGTCAATGAAAACATTACGGTGAATGTTCATCTACAGACAAAAATGGCTATTGAGGAATGAACTTCTGTAGACAATATTTTCACTCCGAGGAATGTACACAAATTTATCTTGAGGGATTTAAACTAAAACACGAAGTTAACCGTAAAGAGAAATCAACTATACCTCCATCACATCTGTACCTCTATGCGTTGTTCAGAATGTAAAAAAATAAGAAATGGTCCCACATGAGCAGCGGGCAAATATTGTCTGGTATTGAAGATTATTCAACTTAAACTTGAACTGTAGCTCGAATGCGCATTTAAAATTGTCTTATCCTACACCAGGATTAGAAAGAGCCTTTTAAATGAATTATTTGATCTACACACTCATTTGACTTTGTTGCTTCCTTGATCTGTCAGTCCCCACACACGAACATTTTTTGTTACTGGATAGCTGAACTTTACATTATGCCTAAAACATTTTTTAATCGGAATTTAATGTACTTGATTGATTTTCATTCAAAATTTACCTTAACACAGAATGGAAGGAATTGATAAATCAAATGCAAGGTATTTAAAGAGTTCGTTTGAAAAATATTTACAAACTCTCTAATTGTTATTCTGACTTCAAAAAGCTACGATTTGTTTATGGTGGTCACAACTATTTTAAGATAGCATGCAAAACAGACTTACACTCAACATGCCTCTTTGTTCGCTATAATGAAGGCTAGACAAGACCTCTTCAACGAATTAAAGATTTTTACTTGTACTTGGGTTTTTATGGTGTGACGCTATAGACACTTGATGCGATATGTACCTCATAATGATAACAAATTCAAATGCGCAAACAAATGTTTCTGTAAAACTGACCAATATCGTGGATAGTTAAATACCTAGCCTCATGACATCGACGTTGAGAACGATGTAAAATATCTTACCCAATCCCACAGATTGAGAATGACGCCACAGTCTCACATGATGTCAACGACATTGGAAACTACACAAATGCCTCATCTGACGCCAACGACAATTAAAATGCCATAAAACCTTAACTTGATGCCATCGACATGGAAAATACCACAAAGCCTCACCTGATGCCATCAACATAGAGAATACTAAAAAAGTCTCACCTGACGCCACCGACATGGAGAATACCACAAAGCCTCACCTGATGCCACCGACATGGAGAAGACCACAAAGCCTCACCTGATGCCACCGACATAAAGAACACCACGAAGACCTCACCTGATGCCACCGACATGGAGAACACCACAAAGCCTCACCTGACACCACAGACATAAAAAATACCACAAAGACCTCACCTGACGCCACACACATAAAGAACACCACAAAGACCTCACCTGATGCCACAGACATAAAGAACACCACGAAGACCTCACCTGATGCCACCGACATGGAGAACACCACAAAGCCTCACCTGACGCCACAGACATAAAGAATACCACAAAGACCTCACCTGACGCCACAGACATAAAGAACACCACAAAGACCTCCCCTGACGCCACAGACATAAAGAACACCACGAAGACCTCACCTGACGCCACAGACATAAAGAATACCACAAAGACCTCACCTGACGCCACAGACATAATGAACACCACGAAGACCTCACCTGATGCCACCGACATAAAGAACACCACGAAGACCTCACCTGATGCCACCGACATAAAGAACACCACGAAGGCCTCACCTGATGCCACCGACATAAAGAACACCACGAAGACCTCACCTGATGCCACCGACATAAAGAACACCACGAAGACCTCACCTGATGCCACCGACATAAAGAATACCACAAAGACCTCACCTGACGCCACAGACATGGAGAACACCACGAAGACCTCACCTGACGCCACAGACATGGAGAACACCACGAAGACCACACCTGATGCCACCGACATAAAGAACACCACCAAGACCTCACCTGATGCCACCGACATAATGAACACCATGAAGGCCTCACCTGATGCCACCGACGTTGAGAATGATACGGTTTTCTCCCTCCATGGCGTGAGCGTGGTGCGCGAGCGCTGCTATCTGGCCACAGAAGCTACCGGCGCCGGGTAAGTTATTGTTGGCAGGGCACGAGCAGAGGCAGCTGAGGGTGGTGGCGGTGGCTGGGCAGGCATGGCTGCGAGGGCGCTCCCCCTCTCTACTCCCGTGCGCTCCTCCGAGCCATGGGCAGGACTGAGCGAGGACCCGCCACACTGCCAGCGTGATCGCTGGGGCGCGCCTCACATCACTCCACTCGGGGCTGGGCCTCGCTCACGCACTGCCCGCCTGTACCAGTCGCGGCCGCGCTGTCATCACGTCCACTGGGCAACAGGTCTGTTCACAAGCAGCCAATCTGTGGGAAAACGAGGAATTTTTGTCATGAGTTTTGTGAGGTCTTTTCATTAGTTGTTTAATGTTTTCGTACTTCTCTTCACTCTGGGTTTTACTTCTTTATATTTTTTATGCTTTTCAATGCTTTGGGTTTTATTCTTTTACATTTTCATTCTTTTCAACGCTTCAAGGCTTTAATGCTGGATATTTTCATGCTTTTTAATGCTTTGTGTTTTGTTGTTTGATATTTTCTTGCTTTTCAAAGCTTTGGGTCTTGTTGTTTGGTATTTTCACACTTTTTAGCACTTTAGGTTTTAGCGTTTGATATTTTCACACTTCTCAACTTCCTGTATGTCGAAAGTGTTATCTTCTACCCCACGGGTTTGATTGCTCCATAATTGCAAAAGTTCCAGCACTTATTACTCCCAGCGCTAAAGACGTCATTCTAACAATGTAAATTCAGCCGTACAACAAGGCAATCCATCAGCTTTAACTGACCTACATAATTGTATTAGAGTTAACTATCTAGTTAACTACTGTATTAGACTTGGCTATCAAAATATACGGAACCTTGCAAAAATTTATGGTGCTTTAGACGTATTGTTTACAGTTATAGTAAATAAAGCCGTGCGCTCGGCTGGTGAGGCGGAATTTCCCACATGGCAGTTAAGTTTTGCCTCTTTGGAAGCCGTTTCAGTGATAGGCAAAAATGTGGTCAGTGATTTGCTGGCAGTTCTCACCGAGCTATCAGCAACGGCTGGTTGGCTGATAGTGGCAGCTGGGAGATTGTGAGAGACAGATTTCCAGTATTTTAATTCCATATCATTCCATGCTGTTTGTCTCTGCGCTTAAAAGTTAGAAAATCATATAGAGTTTGTGTCTTCTTGATTATATCGGTGATAGCTCACGACTCTACGCATCCCTATTTACTTCATTGGGGTTGAAGAAGAATGGAAGCGTCTGAACAATTCAATGTTTTCGTTGTTGTCATACGAGCACACTCAAATAAGGAAATCTTAATAGGCCAAAAATAGTTGAACGGCTAGGTAGAATTGCCCATTTCGGTACTTTCGGCTTCGTTCCCTGAGGGTGTCCGAAGAATGAGACTTAATTCTAGAAATGCATTCCATGATAGAAACTGACTTCAGAATGACTACGTCTAGACTGAACTCGATATCCATTCCCCCTTGGAGAGAAAGTTTAATGGAAAAGAAACTTTGAAATTCTGCTTAAGCCAAATGATTCTGTTCTTGATTACTCATCGTTGAAGTGAAGTGGTTTCGAAAATGGTAATTACAGAGCAAAAAAAAAATGAGTGATAAAGTTGTGCAAGGCAAGGGTTAGGATGAATTGAAGTTTATCTGAGAGCTTTCATACTCAATTTAGGAGGAGAACGATGGCGCAGCTCATTTTCTTGTTCATTTCAGATTTTGATTGAAATGTGATAGAGATGAAGAAAATTTGTGAGTTTTTGAATAGGTATCATGCCAGAGTGGTTTAGCTGCTCATGTTATGAAACAAAAATCCTGTGTTGCAACAAGACAGTTATAAAAAATATGACAACAAAGTAACTTCTTCAATACTCCATTAATCGCAACTGTAACGAAAGAAACACAGTTTTTAAGACTTATCACAGCTAATTAAATAATCTTAACATTTATACTGATTTGGAACAAAAAATGAACTTTCGCAGGAATGAACGGAAAAGATTTCACCATTACTGAGGGGATTCGAGATGTTAATGAGCATAAGAACTTACAGAATTTATTTGAAGCAAGAGGGATGCATAGCAAAATATGATCCGAATCTTTTTTAGATTAATAGAATTTTCTATCTAAGTCTGATATTCTGAGTAAGTGAAAGTTAGGTACGTTTGATTGGCTGACGCAATTACCTTGTCACTTTTAGATCTTCTTTTTAGCGTAACTGGATGATTTTTTTTTTGTAAACACAATACAATAATTGAACTAATCCCACAATTATAAATGAATGTCAGTGCACGGTTCATAAATACGAGTAATTCTAATGTAACAAAAATGCATTTTACGTCTGTGGCAATACGAAAGTACACAAAACACAAAGCAGTCCTGCCCAGTACACCCAGCAGGGGGCTCGTTAACAGTTTCTTTCAGCAGAAGACAGGATGCACTCTATTATGCACACTAAATGCCAGTTCACAATGTGCACAATACATCGCATAGAGTGTACGCGATACCAGTGTACAGTGAACACTGTTCGTAACGTACACGATACCTCTATGCAGTGTACACTATATGCAACAAACGCAATGCTACAATACTATGAACGGTGTATGTAGCATATACAATACTAATATACAACATACACCGTACGCAACATGCATAAGGCCTGAAACATAGTACACTGTATGTAGTATACACGAGTATACACTGCAGACTGAATATACAATGTTCACTGTATGCAGTAAACAAAATTTCAAGTCATAATGTACACTGTACGCATCATCTATTATGTCAGTATACAATGCACACAAACGTAGAATCTGCAATATTAGCATACAATGTACATTGTGCGCAACATCTATATATGTGTGTATCCAATGTGCTCTACATGTTGCATCGACAACGTCAGCATACTGTGTACGCTGTCTGCAGCACACACGTCAGCATACAATGTACATTGAATGCAATTAATACAATATCAATTTAAAATATGCACCGTACACAACATACACAATGTTGGTATACGATGTACACTCTATAAAAGATATGCATGGCCTGTTCAGTGTACACTGCACGCTAAATACATGCTGCCAGTATTACAATGTTGTAATATGTACACCGAAAAAACATAAATTTTGCGTCTGTTGAGTACAGCCTTGAAAACCAACTCGGTGGGCCATGAGAGAAATGCTACCACACGCTTAACACAGTTCACTTCAGCTACAACACAGAGTGCCCGCGCAAAATGTGCCAGTTTAAATTATACTACTGAACGTAATGTCGCAAATACCAGTGTTTACCCCAGAAACCCAGTCTAGCTTTTTCGCCACCTGCATGCATTTTTTTCGCCGCCAACCCAAGTAATTAAATCGCTTACGGCGGCCCAAAACATGCATGCTCCGGCGAAAAAGATTAACTGGGAAGTGTGAACGATAGAAGCTCATACCTTGTGTGAGTGCAGACCGCACGCATTATACACCGCACACTGTGCGCGTATGCAACGGAATACATTGTGTGCAAATATGCCTTGATAATTATTCATTCAGCATTTCATCACGCTTATTTTATGTTCAGGCATTTTACGTGTAATTAAGATGCGTAGGCCGCATGCAGCCGCTGCGATGATGTTCAGCGATATTATTTCTCACTTCATCCGAGTTAAGAACTTAGAATTTCGCGTAGCTCAAATTGACGACGAGATTCATTCCAGTACAGGAAAAAGAACTCAAAGCGGAGTACGTTCTCTCTCCGGAATGTTTCCGAATACGAGATAATAGTTCACGTTCCATAGCGTGAAAAATACCTAGTCTTGTGCTCCGTTGCAACGAACCGAGAGTAGAAAAAAGGCCGCCTCGGCATCGTGGCGTAAAAGTAATCCCCTTTGTTTTGACTTCATCGAATGAAAATAGCGCACAGAAGAAGGCGACGTTTTGAGAGACAGCACAAGAAAATGGTTTCAGTCGTCCTGAAGCCGCACAAACGAGCGGTGTTGACTGAAAGCGCCATGTGATGGAGTCCAAATAGCGTATCGTAAATCGTATCTGTGCTCATAAATCCCGGGCCGAGCAAGAGCTCCTCAGCATTCTGCCAGCATTTCTCTACTATCTTGCGCTCGAAGCGAACCAAAATAATCTGGTTTGATACCAGGTCCGTTCCATTTGCCCTGTTCCCTGGAAAAAACTTCCAATTCGGTGTTCAAGATTTTGACCCGTTTTTTGGCTGTAAGATTAATTGCGTAGTAAGGTTTTACAAGCAAAGACATATATTTAAGAAACTCTAGCAAAAATAAAATGCAATAGAAGGCAGTTTTCTCAAACTGAAATCTTCTTGGATAATCCGTCTCCTACAATTTATTTAGCACGATAAGTTGCTATCAACAATTTTGTTTAACTTTATGGGTTGCGATCAACTTAATCTGCGAAACCTGTTCAGTAAAGGCTATTTAGCTGCGGAAAGCTTAGCAGAGCTTTAATTTTGAATCAATTTTTACAATAAAACATTTAATTAAACTCTTGATCATAACTGAGAGTAGTTGCTTCTGCTCAAGCGTAGTGTGGAAAACGTCACAGCTCGAATCCACCTACAAAATTACTATCAAGAAGTACTGGTTGCGAGTTACCGGAGGAAATTTAAATGATTTGCAGGCCTTCTAAAGATCTCATTCAAACGTTTCAATAGCAAAAAATCACTCTAAGACTTTTGCTCCTATTCTACGAATTATGCAAGCATATTATGCAAAGCAGATTCTTGGCCTTGATTTTGGAGAAGCAGATCGGATAAATTATGGAGTTGTACTCAGAGCGCTGCCCGGACGAACAACAAGAGCTCCTCACTTTTTCAGGACGTTGTCGACGACAACAGCTTCAGCTACCCGTGCCGAGCTACGAGTGAATTAAAGGGGAGGTGAACGAAGCAGCTGTGAGCTAAAAAAGTTTTAAATAAAGAATAAGTAACAGTAAGATGCATGAGTTTCCTCGCATGAATTTTAATGCAACAGCTGTAGACGATTAAATAGGCGAATGTAATCGAATTTGTGTGTAAGTGAGCTTGTATACGTATATATTTTATTAACAGGCTAAAATGTAATTGTATGAGAGAAGCTCAATGTGTAAATATAATGAGAATATGCGAATGCGTGACTGTAAAATCATGAGAGGAACAAAAATATACAAGGGATAGAAACACAACGTTTGAATATTGGAGCCGTTTCGAAAACGATCGATAGAATGAGAACACAAGATTGACTAGAAAACTGGCTATATTTGACGGGAGTGAAGGGTATCCTGATCATTGCTTCCAATCGGAGGTGCTTGCTGATACGAGAATTCTACATTACAATCGTTCTGAATCAGTTCAAAATCGAAGATGCTAGTCGATACAGGAGATTGGGTTTGACATTCATCGGTAATCAATTCAAACTTGGAAGGGATGACAGATGAAAGAGATTGCGTACAACAACCATTGGGAAACTTACAAAAATAGAGGAGCTCACTGATGGGGGTGGGAGATTGAATGAAACAATCATAGGACATTTCCGACGTATAGAGAGCGTCCCAGTCAAACTTTTTTGCAGCCTGTATGCATATTTTTTGCTGATCAAGTTATTAAAACGCTTGGGCGACGAAAAACATGCATGCTTCGGCAGAAAAGTTGAACTGAGGTTCGTTATCTTTCATTAACTCTTTTTCTCATTGCTCTCTATTTTGAAAACTAAACTCGCATATATTTTACACTATAAGATATCTGGTCATATAAGCTGATGTAATATGAAATTAATTACCCATCGTACCGTATTTTGAAGTGAATCAATAACTTATTGAAGATTTTCTGTAATGCTGTCTACATTTGGGTTTGTATGTGCAATAATTTCAACACTAACTATGAAATAACTTTTGGTATCTTGATACGTCAGTGCTTCATTGATAGCATAAATGGTAACGACAGCCCATCTACCAACTCAATGGTAAAAAATAGAATCATCTTCAGAGGAAATACGCAAGTCAAATATCTTCAATGTTCAAGCACACGACTGAAATTCGGGAATATTCATTAGCTAATGTTTATAGTCGAACAGAACAGCATTTAAGGTGCGGAGTGAGAAGTACATGTCTGAATTATTTTCTCCTCGTCGTACTTGCACTTCAGAAGGAGCCGTGGTGTATTTACCTCGTGATTAATACTGAATATTCATCGGTCGATCCTTCATAAATATCAAAATGGACAACCCAAACTTCCATTCTTGGCTTCTGCAGCGAAAGCTCAAACTAGATTTTCCGTTCAACGCCTTGGCTTCAAACCAAACAGCGCTGCGCAGCTCAGGTGAACAATTCTAAAACATTTTTAGTGTTTGCCCCTAAAACATTGAGAAGCGCAATTACTGGTGAGAAGTCTCGTGTATTCCCTAGCAGTAGCCAGCACCAGAAAAGATAAGGTTTTTGCAAGGATCAATCGAGCGAGTTTTGAGAGCCAATCGGGCTGAGAGGCGGTCCCCACTTGCCTAATGGAGGAGGATGCTCAGGCTTCTTCCATCTATGCGAAAGAGAATCTTCGTTAGGAATCTTAAGAAATGAAGGCCCAAAAAAGTCTGATTAGGATTTCAAATCTTAAAAGTAAGAGAAAATGTTTAAGGTGGTAATGTTAAACATTAATCTCATTAAATAAACTTTTTCATTTTGATAGTGAATATTCATTTAATCATGAACAATGTTTCTTCTCATTATTTTGGGTATGAAACATTCTTCAATATCAACGCTGGCGTAAACATTTATTTTCTTGTGATCAAACTAGGGTGGATGCAGAATACCAAGAACCTATCTATACCTTCACAATAAATCTCTGATCTTTTCTCTGGTAACTTTATTCCTTAATTCGAAATATAGACATCTAATATGCTCCATGGGTTGAATACAATTATAAATTCGAATCGAAAGATAAACCTTGTTTTTTTATAAAGGTTTACCGGTGTGCTTTTCAAAAAAATTGTAATTTGATCTTCTACGTAGTACAATGAGGTCATAAATATATTTAATGCACTTTTTTGTAGTCCCGCACTCGAGTACAGCGGTATGGTTTTACTCAACGAGCACTTGGAATAAAAGTTACGGAGCGTGCAATAATGCAGCTCTTCTTGAAATACTAAGCCTTTTCTCGTTCAGAGTATCGCTTCCTTAAGCTTTCATCAGAGAATTTTCTAAACATATTCTTGCATAGAAAACTTTCCATTAATCATCCTCTAACTTTTTATCTCCTCGAGCATTCGATGCTCTTCGTTATACTCGGCTGTTGTGTGGTAAAAAAAAGTGAACTACGTTATAAACTACTTCATTCACTTCTTAAAAAATTATTATAAAATTAAAAATTAACAACTTTATATTATCTCCACAGAAAGAAGCAGCAATCGTTTTGAAGGCAACAGGAAAGAAATTCCACTGCCTTACAAATGCGTGTGTAAAAAGTGAAAGATCGTGTGTGTTTAGAACTGTAACGAGCAAGAAAAATTTACGTTGTGCTTAAAATTTCTCGTCAAATTTCTGTTAATATATCATGCATAAACGTTGATTATGCCTTGAGTCTGACCGCGCAGAATGGCTGGGCAACATGAGAGCGTCAGAGTGGCTCATTAGTGCTCTTATGGTCACATCAGACTCTTAAAATAATTTCCTGCCAATGATCATCCGCCGATTGAAAGACAAAAATCAATCATAAAAACTAAATGTGATCTTTGGAAATAGTACGCAAAAAATAGCCGTGCGAGCTCATTTGACTTGACCGCGTCATGGGTTTTGCCTGGTGGAGTCGGAATCAATAACCTGGCTTCCTAAGCCGGCATTTTTTGCGCTTTCAGTTTCCCTATTTGAGGAGAATTAAAACTGTGTAAGTCATCAAAGCCGGTGTTAATTTTGTATTATTTTGGAGCTCTCCAGCAATCTACGGGGATTCAGGCATGGCTCAGAATAGTTTCTCAACTAATGTTGAAGTTAGGATTCTTAAATATATTTATTAATGAACTCAAGATTTTACTAAAGATCTAAATTTTTATGATAACTTAAATCTTAAGTTTTAAAATGTCTTTTACGATAGATAAATAGATGGCCGAGCTGATATAAGATCAAAAAATTTGTGCCTCATTCCTCTCCATAGACGTTGATGTACGAAACGTATAAAAATACCATCATGGGATGTAGTGGATAAATTCTTGACATGGCGATGTTTGTGCCTTGCCCTCAAGTTTAGGGCTTGCTTCTGCAGAATTTGAATCCTTCTCCAGCGTATAAATTTGCACACAGAAGTATTCTCCGACAAAAATGCAAGACAGTGGAGCCGGCTGCTCTGCGCTCAGATGGAGTTGTCAACCAAATACCGCCAGTGACTACAACCCTCCAAGTCGCGCCTAGGTAGACGTGAAACACGTAAGATTATTTATTTCAGACGAGACACGAGGCTGTAAATTTTAGTCTTCATTAACCCCAAAAAAAAATTTCAACTGCCTCCATACCTAGAAATGAGCTATCACTCTAGTCTCATTCGAATATCGATATCATTCTCTTCTGATTTGGACATTAACTTAGCGCCCTTGTGTTGCTAAAATGGTCTTGCTCAGTGGAAGAATGATTAGCCAGAACCTGTGGCAATCAAATCTCTTCCATCTAAAACATGGACCTCTATGAATGTTTACCTCTATAAGTTCACGACAACACACCCTGAAAATACTCCAGTACTTATTTGAGGAAGATGTAATTTTTGCGTGGTTCATTTCATACAATACATAAGGAGACTACATGCTAGCGATGTAGAATAAACAAGTATTTGCGTGCCTAACGTTCTTACCCGCAGAACTGGATACCATTGCACTATAACTTTGTCATATATTCGCAAACATTTATTTCTACATGAGATTTGATTAAACGATGAGAACACGGCGATTTCCATGTACAATAATATGGTTCTTACTCAACCTCCAAACGCCGGATCACAGCAGAAAAAACTACGGACATCCTCTATAAAAATGAAGTCCTCTCGATTACTCGCTCGTTGCAGCAAAACATTGCCTCGCTCCAAAATGATTTTGTGCAGACGACTATCGCCAGGAAGGTGATATCAAATAGCGATTTCTGCCGTATTATACAACGGCAGAAATTTAATATAATTTATTCATTAAAAGGAATGTTGAATTGATGAGTTGAGCTCCACCTCTGCGCTCAATGAAACAAATAGCTGACGTGTTATGAAAAGACTGCTACAAAATTAAATTGGAAACCATTTCAAGACTTTTCTGAACGCGTTTAATTTGATTTATAACAGGTGAAGTAAGATATGGCAGGAAATATGTTTTTCATTGAATTAATATTGTTTTCATCTTTCAAGCGAGTTTGCTAAATCATGAATGTTTATAAATCCTATTTGATTATTACTATTGGTTATATATAATTTTAGCTATATATGTTTTTATGTACATATATATGTATATAATATATACACATGTATGTATATATGTGTGTGTGTGTGTTCGTATGTTCAAGAAGTAGCCTTTTAAATTCATTGATAAATTCAATGATTATTTTGATATATTTCATTCAAGTGCACACTGTTCAATTTTTCATTTTATTAAAAATATTCTGCTAATCGCTAAGCAATTTGACTATACTTTCCATGTGTTTTTAGAATTTTTTCTTCAAAATCAGGTGAAATGTTCTGCATATCTATCAAATCTATTGCATTTCAAACGAGATTTGATTGCAAAATTGTAGAACCTACAATCATTGATTATTTCAAAAGCTGCTTTCAAATTTCTCCTATGTTAATTCTCTACTTTTTACCTACAGAAAGGGCTCTGTTATTTCGCTGTGCAAACGGAAAAACCTCCTCCAAGAGAAAACCTTTGGTGATCACTCCATTATTACAACCGTGCTGCAGAAATAATTTTTGAGCGTCTTAACCTAAGGGAGTGAGTGAGTCAAGTGCATGCTCAATGAGCAGAAGAGCTCCTCTCTAACCTCTTCTACTTGTCTTTTCCACCTGAGGAGCTGCACAAAACGTAAAAGTAATACAAGTACTGGACTGGAATCGAACCAAGATATTTCTTGTCCAGAGTGTTATGCTTAACTCCTCGCACCACACAGAATGCATCTCGCATAAGAGTACATTTCTGCTGCTCATCGTATCAGTGCGCTCACCATGACGAAGGCTGAATATTAGAAGGCGTGCAGAACTGTAAAATTAAGTAGATATAAATGGCCTGAATGGCCTTTGAGTGTAGCTCTCAGAAATGTCCCGAAAACCATTCGTTACCCCCATAAGGTTCACTCCTTCTCATTTGAATCTCAGAAAACAACAGCTCACCAGCGTGTTCGAAAATTATGAAAAAAAATACCATGTATTACTAGATATAACGAGTGGGAAGCTGAAAAGAAAGTATGGTGTAAGAAAGGAATGACGGGTGCCCGGTATGGCATCTCCATTATTTTTTTACCCCAGAACTATACAAGACGTAAACATCTATATTTGAGCCTCTGAACAGTCGTGTGCTCCTGTAGCCGAATTCTTCAGTCAAACAGTAGGAATTGCAGTGAATCAAGGCTTTGTTTTATGATCGTCACGTAGTTCATCAGCACTCTGATGAACCGCATCATTACGAAATAACAACAAAAAGCGTAGAAATGGAAATCCAAATATTCAACACAAAAACTTCGTACATGATGCACCGTTGCTTTAATTTATCCTGCTTAACTCTTCACGCCGTTCATCAGACGCCCATGACCCAGCTAGCCTGTACTGCTAGGACTTTGGCACATGGAACGAGGCTGTGATATGGAGGCAGTGCCCCACTCGGGAAAATGTGCGAGGGAACCTCGTGCTTATAAAAATGTGCTCTGTTTCTGCGGTGTCGTGGCTGCCAAGCGTTGTGTCGGCAGCCTTCGGACAAGTGACGCTTGCGCAGTCTGCCTTAAGTAAACACATGCTAAAAGGACTCTGAATCTGAGAAAAATGCAATAACATAATTCAGCGTTGTTGGTTTCTGTCAATATTGGAAACATTACAGAAGTGGAGAGGCATCTTAAGTGGAGAGGCTGAAAGAGAATATTGAATACTGGTGCACCAACAACAATTTATCAAACACTAAGAATAATTTAACAATGAGTCGTTTTTCTATCTTCACCTAACCACCCAATTGACAAAATTGAGAAGAATTCTACTCCAACTTTCGTTACATGAACCACTGAAAGGTAAGGAACTTATTCCATTTCATAGTTTCTTTCTAACTTTCAGCTTTCTTAGCTTCCAAGCTTCACTTGAGGACTTGCCTTCCCGATAGTCCAATTTGGTGCTGCACTTCTGGGGGCAAATTTAAAAACAATTTACGATGTCGAAGCAAAATAACATCAAAAGAACAATTGCATACATGTTTCATTTCACTCGCAGCAACTGAATAACATTTCATCAGATTAACTTACTCATATAATCATCAACATTTGCTTAACACCAAGGTTTGCTAGAACGATACAAAAATAACAATCTCCGCATAACGTGCTTCTCCTCTTTCTTTCAATGTCGAGATCACAGCAGATTAACGCATCGACATCCTCGATAAATATAAGCCCACACGATTACCAACACATTGCCTTCAAACATTGCCTCGTTCCAAGCGGAGGTTCTTCTGAGTCAACTAGGCTAAACACGTGCTTACAACCAGTAGCAGAACTAAGTCTATTTAGAAGATTTTGCGCTGCTAGTTTTTCTGTTACGACTAAAATCATTGGAACATTTGGATCAGACCTTTACGCCTCTGAGCCGACAAACAGGATTTCGAGCAGCTCACCGCCAGCGATGACATTTCCTCGTCACAACGTCGCGGCATTCAGCATTCCCTCACAGCGGAGACACCGTATCGTTTTCATGGCTGCCAAATGAGGCTCAGCAATTGCAAGGGGGGAAATTTAATGAGTTGGAAATGACGAACGTTTCGTGATCGTTCTTGTGATGAGTCATTTCGTTCAGCAAATGTGTCGCCGCACGGAAATAAGTGAAAAAATAGTATTTTGCTTTTACTTTATTAATTTTTCCCTTTATACTTGCAACATGTACTTACTCTACGGAATTTTCTCAAGTCTTATAAAAATTACACTGACTAACGCCTTCATTGTGACAGTTTAGCAGCTCAATCGCAGTCAATTGGTTGTAAAAAATTAGCGAGGGCCTAGTTTTTCCACACGCAATAACGTCAAGAAAAAGCCCTCAGATTGTTTGACATTTCGTTTGATAATCATAATCAATATTTTTTCGCATTAATTTGATTCGAGAAATATAAAAATTAATTTCTCCTCAGATGTAAGTGAATCTGACTACAAATTCTTACAAAAACTGGTTCCATGTTTAAGATCTAACACTTGTTTCAAATTTCAATTCCAAAGCGGGTAACGAAGTTCACAGGGAAAGAAATGCACGCGAATTGTTGTACCTCAGATGAATAGTTTCGTCTCTGGGTTTGCGCTCAGTCTAAAGCCAGTGACAGAATTTCCCTCGAGGAGTTGCAGTGCAGCAAACTGTGTCAGTGAGTTGGCGAACAAGAAATGCATTGTCTTTGCAGACGAATTGAACTCCTGTTAATGAACGCAGTTACAAAGTAAATAACTCACTGTTCGAGAGCAGCTGCATTGTTAAAGAATTTACGCACAAGAAACGCTGAGTTCAAAGTGGAGAATAAAAAACAATTATATCAATATTCAAAACGTGTCTTGAATTCAGGAACTCAGCACAAAAGAACCGAGAAAAATCCGAATACGTCTAGCGGTCAAGTCAAGGTTGTGTGTTGACATGCAGAGCGCAAACATTTGCATTGGTGCGAGACTGATCAACTGGCAGATATTTTTTGTCTTATTTACCAGAGTATTCAGACGCCCTGATCTTTTGTGGCCTGTTTAAATCTACCGCGGCATCTTGTAATCTACTATAATAAATTTCGTGTTGTGGGAGGTCTCTTTTCTACTACTATACACTTTTCACGTTCATCACGGCCATACAACTACATGCATCGTTTGATTAAAGAATCATGACTAAATTGAATAAGAAGTTGGGACTGAATTACATATCCCATGATTTGCATTGAAATACATTTGATCATCACTTCTTTTAGCGCAAACTGTGAATTATACGGACGACACGCTATATAGTAAATGTGTGATGTACTAAAACCACTCGCCTTGTGAGCACCAGAGCTCAGTAGAGCTGCTGGTGCTCACACCTCACTCCGACAACTGAGCTTTTCCAACTTTTTAACTTTGCGAAATATTTCAAGTTCAGCACGTGTTAGAGTAAGAATAAATTTACTCAATATTTTTTATTTTATTTTATAGAAACACTGTCAACCGGTAAAAATTCAATATCTCTGTAGTTTATAGAAACAACGTTTCGATGTACAAACATCTCATTGAGAGCGTTGCTGCCCTGTGATCACCACAACCCGCTTTGCTTACAAGGTGCTCTCTCAACCATCATCTCTAGTGGATGTCCCAAACTCCGCCCTTTTTGTGTATAAAGATGAACTCTGTGCTGAATTTTCAATCGTTGTTTACGTCGAATCATAGCAAGCACCCGATAAATATTTTGAATTTCTTTTTCATTTTTATTTAACAACACATATTCTTTTGTTTCTCAATTTAGGGATGTATTAGAGGAAAACAGCTGAGCGCTACCAGTCAAATGGCATTTAAAACCGTGATCACTGTCATCTGAAGGGTTCTTTGAAGTTCACGAGTACAAAAAAAAATGTATGTCAATTATAGCCTAATTGTTTTTATTCTTATTCTTTGAAAATCATTTGTTAAGAACCAAATAGAAGATTTTTTCTTCGAATGTCATGATTCTGTAAATTGAGGGACGCTAGGTGGCCCTTCACAATATTGGGGCGCACATAGATTTAATTCTAACAATTTCCCACGGAGGAGTGAATATCTGCTCATAGTCCTGCTCAGAGTACTGTAGTGATGAATTTATAAATTAAGCGAAAAATGAAGTTAACTCTTCAGTTGCAAGAAAACAGATTGAATAATACTGATGTACGTGAAAGCTTGTGTTATTATTCTAGACTTGACTTTCATCGAGTCAATGATGACTGATAAAACAGTTTAATCAATAAGCTTTTAATTTTACCTTCTGCACGTGAGCAGCCCATTGTACGACTTTCCCCTCACTTTATCACCATTTTGATATTGCCGGGAAATTTTGGAAGACACAATGGCAGAGAACTGCCGTGCTTTCGGAAAAAAAATTTTTTTAAAGGAAATCGCAGGATTTTTCATCCGAAGCCGAAAAATTTTACTAGTGGAAAAGGAATTTGAAAAATATTCATTGATGAAAGTTCTAATAGTAGGGCAGATAAAAAACGAAATAATTATAGAATATATTCAACTAACTTTACACGAAACTAATAAAGTTTTTTGCTGTACCCTCCTAGTACCACCGCGATTATAGGAAGTAAGAGTATAAATTGAATATCCTGCATAGGGCGGCTGGGAACTAAGAGTTAATGAGAAACTTGAGAAGAATTTACATTAAAATATTTAATTCGTATTCCAAACCGTAAACATATTTCAAGAAATAGAATAATAACCCGATCAGCCATGCACTGTGGTTGGAGCACCAACGGAAACAAAGGAAAACTTGCCTGCCGAATTCCACATCGTAGGGACAAAAATAATTATTTCAGCGAGTACGAGCTGCGACCGACGGAGCTTCAAGCAATCACTACAAATTCAATTATTTCTCACTGGAGCCAATCTCCTCGAGCTGCATGCAATAGAACTGCCCTCATAAAAAGATTTATGCAACGTTTGATGTGGAACTCGCTATTGAATAATTAGGATTCCACCACTGACTGATGGAAGGCCACTGCCCGCTAGTGAGGAGAAAATTTTCAAGATGCAAATTCCTGGACTTTCTGTGGGTCAAAATCAAGGTCAGAATTTTCTCTCTGATGGGTGAACTGAAGCTGTCGCACGCATGCAAATTATATTAAGTGATAGACGTCATTTCCCGAATATTATGTGGAGTGTTTCTCCATCGAAAATGATGAAATGAGTTGAAAATGTGTGCTGAAATTCTCCGATGCTAATGAATGAAAAAAAAGATCATTCTCACAGTGATATAAACATTGATTTATACAAATACGCTGCATTTGTAAAACCATTGGTTTGTCTAAACGATCTATACAGTTTGACTGATAACTCGTAGAATTATTGCCCTAAAGTTCACTTTTATAAATTATTAATAACGCCTCCAATGTACCTACTAGGTACGAGTACATGTTCTCAAATATACTTATAAAATGCGTGGCCTACGACAAGGACGTGTAAATTCTTGAGGTATGATATAACTAGATGCGTCACCATCATTATCGTATCATCCGATTTGAGACGTGATATGGGCGCATAAAACAACAAATTTTAAGATTTTGCGATGCTTGCGTTCGCGAAGAGTGCAATAACTATTGTGGCTTCATCAAGAAACTAAACATTGATCAACTACCGGAATTGAGGAATTGAATCTGCCCAAATGTCGTAACAAAAAGCAAGAAAAGGAAATATGGCGCACTTTTAGGTCACCACGCTTGATCATCGTGAAAAGCTCTTCGTGATTGACAGATTCATGATTTATGCGATAAATTTAAGCAACGCATTTTTTCGATAAAGTCTAATTTTTTTGCTCCTTTTTTAAGACAATGTCGTATCTCAAAAAATTGCATTCTAGAAATTTTGAGTGAAGTACTTTCACAATGAATTTACTCCAAGCTATCTTCTCAGCTTCCACAATCACTTCTGAGCCTTTTGAACGCAGTCTTCAAAGTTTCTGGACAGAAGACGTCATACAAGTCTGCCCTCAGCCTATCTACAAACTTGAACTTGTTTTTCTTGCATTACAGTTACGTTTAATATTTTCAATGAAACACCGTTGTCACGACTATTTCAATTTCTCGTGATGAACGAGTATATGCGCAAAATTAGCGGTATTAGCAAAATTAGCACGATATTCATAAAATCAGGTTAATGGCTCATACGCGTCACACACGCCACCAGGCTCAAACTAAGCAGTGATTTAGCAAAGGGACCCACTTAACAACTTATCAAGGGCGAGAAATTCCACCGTCTGCTGCAGCTACGAGCAGCGCGATATGAGTAGCTTTTCGAACTTACGCATGACATTTGAGAGGAGCTCAACGCATGGAAAGTAAAAATGTAGGTTCTTCAAAGCATGTCGTGGGCTGAAGAGATACGTAGTTCTTAGCAGCAAACGTACGCAGTTATGGCTAATTTCAGCTCCTTGTTATGTCATCTGATCTTTACTCGGCAGTTATTTAATTATATTAATCCATTTTCTTGTATATTTTCATTCGACAGCTCGGCAGAATAGTAATTCACTTTAGTGCAGCTTCTGCCGAATGTTCCACAATATAGTGAATCACACGTCAGAAATTTAATAAACATCAAAACCACGACGTGAATTTCCCATTCAAACGAAAACTGGGGAAACTGGTGCAGTTACGCGTTTTCATTCAGGAATGCCGAAGAAATAACTAAGAAATATTTACTCCATTTAAAAATTAAAAGAAAATTTCTTAGCTCTCATTATGCACCAGCAGAGAGTACGCACGTCGGAGGAAGAGTGAGGGTGTCTTACTCCGCTAAGAATAGTGACGATCACGGGTGCAAAAATGCTATTTAATAAACATGGAATGGTTAAATTTATTTCAAGGGCAAAGACACAACAGCTGAACACAATATAGCTATTCATGGAAAATAGATGCACAGATGGTGGGAATCTGGCAAGAAGTTTCTGAGGGTTTTAGGATAAGAAAGTTGCGTCGCACACTTGAGCAGCTTCAAAAAAGACGGCATTCATGTGTCTGTGAACCACCGGGACGGGCGTACTGGAGGGCTCAACGTGCAATATAGTTATTGTTTGTTGAACAATAATTTTATTATTGAACTATATCTTGTACTTTATTGTGTTATTTTGTATTGTTATTGAACCATCTCAACAATATAAGTATTGCGCACCTTAACTGGAATGGTGAATATGTAATAAGTTGTAATTTGATATTTCAATATTGTAGAATGAATTTTCATCTCAAGATTTGTTAAAATATTCTGTATTAACGGAATTCCCTTAAAATTATTCATTATTGCTAACCGTTGAGTACAGCAACGCCTTCATTTATCAAAATCAAGCGTCAGAGCCTCCGTCCAAAACTTTCGGCTATGAGTTCAGTTTCAATAAATAACTAGTTATTCATACAAAATCGGTAACGAGCCGTTCACTCACCGAATTTACTTGTACAAATTACGTTTTTTTAAATAAATGCAAATAGTACATCCAAAAATGGACAGCAGTTAGTTGCTGTTCAGGAAAAAAGCGAGAAGTTAATCACGTTTAAATTTGATTTTTTATAAACCCTATAAGATATTCATTTACAATATACCAAAACTAAATTTTATTTTTATGAAATCTTACGCTCGGTAAAGAATTTACAGAGGAAGGAATAATAATGAAGAGTTCATGAGGATGAAACTGAGCTCTCAAAATTACGAGAGTTAGAGAGAAATATCTGCTTTACGCACAAAAAATACCGTTTACGAAAAGAAGACAAAAGCAACTCAGGCAGAGCGCAACTTCTCACGTAACGCACCAGCGTGCTGCTGTCTATAGGCGTAGCGAGCGTGCAGCCTGACTTCAACCAGGGAGGTTTCAATACAAATATTCGTACTACATTCTGTGTGCCACATAAAAAGCTTAAGCTCACTCCTATGACTCTCTACTGCATTTAGTAACTCAAGCATCAGCGAACACACCGTCGTTGGGTAGCAAGGCACAAGCCACAGAAGAAATTCTGAAAAGAAAATGAATTAAGGCAATAAACCGAGAGAGGATCTGTCAGCATTAGGAGTACTGAAGTTCATGCAGAAAAAGATTCAGAAGCTCAGTTTCTTGTATCTCAATGGCGATATGAGTAAGAGAGACAACAGAAAATGGTGACAGAAGTGGTATCTAAAGTTCGCTGAGGAAATTAATGAATGTTTACGAATTAATTTGAAAGTAGTATGTCCTCAAAGTGTTATCAGAACTGCGTAAAGTAACACAGGTAACCACCACATAGGAATATGATGTTAATTTGAAAATTGAGTAAATAATTATACTGCCAATTTAGTACTCGATAATTTAGATTTTCTGCCTCAAGGTACGCATTGTTCAGTTTTTCAGAGTTTTTGTGGCTCTTTACAAGCGTGATGCTCCTTTTTATTAACATGGTAATTTTTTAGGGTCAAGGTTCATGTACATCGCGCTTCATGAACTTATCACTTGCTTGTATATTTTAATTTGTGTTCTTTCACATTATTCTATGCCCACACTTCGCAGCAGGTCTATCCTAAAGCGCTCATTCGCGAATGATATTTTTATTTTTTGTATTAGCGCACACAGTTTTACCACCATGCATAACTAACGAGCTTACTTTGAAAATAATAATTGATTCTTTCATTGCATCATTTTTATCTTCATGAAGATCAAACGTGTGCAGCGCGGGACTTTCACTCTACATCTTATTTCCATCATTCTGTAAATCATCTTTATCCTATCTTCTCCATCTAATCTTCTTCCTCTGTCGAGGATTTAAATCCCCTGCTCGACACCTGATTCTCCTCACACTGGAAGGAAGGTCGTCCTTAAAGGTGCCGTGACATGCTAAAATTGGGGAACATTTCATGGCCCACTCAGCAAGGTGCAGAGAAGAACCGTACAGGAACGCTATTGATTCTCTCAAGTAGAATTCTCCAAATAGGACTTGGTCACGCGTCAGTTCGACCTGAGCGATGAGTGAAAGATGAAAGTCACGTGTTTCAAAACATTCTGATGCGTGCCGGTCTCCTAAAGTATGTAGTCAGAACTCATTCTGTACCAAAACCACCACAACCCGTACGGAAGAAAGGTAGCTCCTAGATTTCTGTAAATATCAATTCACATCAATTTGTTGATGACAACTTAAACGGAAATTAACAATTCAGCCGTTGCGGCTGCTGCCCAGTGTTCGCTTAAGTCCCAGTGTTCAGTGAAAGCAACGAATTTCCATCAAAAAGTAATATTGCATGTAATTAGAGATATTGCGTCCTTAATGCTTTTCATTAAAATCGTGTATGATGTGTTCATCACAAATAATTTCTTCATATTTTTTTGAGTCGTTAAGTTAAGGCTAAGTTAATGTTTAAGTTCAAGGTTTGGGTTGAAGTTACGAAACCGTCAGTGCTTAATACACATTAGTTTGCTCGGTTTCCATTCCTTCCAGTGACCTCCTTCCATCTGTCAATAAAACTACAAGTGACATGCTGGTAAGATTGTCTAGGTTTTAAGGTAAAATACGAATTGTACGAGTAGGAAATTTTCAAATTTTTTTCTTAAACTTGAAACCTCCTCTAACGGTTCTACAACCCTCGAAACCAATGAAAACAATAAGGTGAAAAGTCACATGAATATAAAGAATCAACCAAGAACGGCGTTTAAAAGTTGTTTAAAGCAATAATTCGCCAGAAACAACTCACTGTAGCATTTACTCTGGAGACACTTCGATCGAGTAGGATTGCCTTTCTATCCAGTCTAACTTTTTCGAAGGAACAGGCATGTTTTTCGCCGCTCGAGCGGTTTAATTACTTAGGCGGCGAAAAACATGCATGCAGATGGCGATAAAGTTTGACTGGGTATCCGTGCACTGAAACATTTCCATTGCTTTTCAGTTGACGTAATTCATGTTCTTTGGCTCCCATTGAATAGTCTCCGTAGATTTCTTCGTGTAAATGGGAAGGTTTTTTAGGACAATAATCCCCATTACTAGGGAATCATGTTTTTTTTTGACGACTCGCTTTGGGCTGGTCTTTTTAACTGAAATCTCTACTTCGTAAACGGCAAAATCCCCTCCTGTAAACTTCATTCACGCACTGAATTATTCCCAGAAGTGCTATGAATAGATCTTGATGTAGTACTTGGATTGGTAATTCTGGGACTCGAACAATAGAGCATTTCAAACATAATTTTTAGATTTGGTACAAATGGGTACAAATGTTACTGAAAATTACGAACAAAACTGAAATCAACTGGCATTAAAAACGTACAAATTAATCAGAGATGCCACAGACTATAACAAGGGCCAAAATTTGGGAATTCCTGACCAAGCATTCTTCCTGAAAATTTGTACGTTACTTCCGCACCAACCTGTATCTTTTGGACAGCAGGGCTGCCACTCCGGAATAGCGAAAATGTGGAACAATGGTAAGTTCTTGGTCGTGAAGCAGATTCACGAGGTCCCTAGCCCTAAAAGAGCCAAAATACTTAGGTCGGAACGACAGCTTAATAACGTAAACAGCTCACTCGTTATTATTTTATTTTCCTTTCTTCCGTACACAGAAGCTCCTGACGTTATTTTCATTTGAGCTTGAAGTGCTGCAAGTTCTTTCTTCGTATCTTAACTGACATTATCATCAATTTTTCAGCTCCCTAACTTCATTGATACTTGAATTCGAACTTGTAGAGTCCTTACTATCATATTTACCTTCAAATGCCTTTCTTATTTCCTGTGACAAAATACTTGGGGGGGGGGGGGAACCGCACCTTACCCACAGGTTCTTGACTGCGCGAGCTCATAAGCGGCTACATCCGGCCGCATTCTTAGAATGGTGCAGAGGCGAATTCCTCAGTATATATCGGCTTTCTTCAGACGCTTTTGATGACCATTATGTGCATCAAGCTTGCGCTGCGCGTAAAATGATCAGATATTATTGCAGAAAGGAAAACATCGTTTTTATGAATTGCTTGTACTACGCTGTAAATTAAAACAATTTTTTACGGTTCAACCCTTGTATAGCTGACATATTCCACACATTGAAATTTTACATATTTAAGTAAAGCTATTTTTTTTTCAGAAAACTAATCAGACTTATACGTAGCATGTTGAGACGCTTACTCCCAGCTGACATCAGCGGTATAACTGAGAGAGATGCATGTCGGACAGGACCTCTACTGTGTGACGAGCTTTCCTTCTTCTGCCCATTAGTTTTCTTCAGAGACTAATTATCTGAGCTCGTTAACACTTTTATCTCAGCGAAAATTCCTCATTCTTCTTATGATTGACATAGATGTACAGTGCTTCAATAGCTGCAAACACCAAAGCTTGGTGCTCTTCGCAAGGTAAGTTATAATTTCATAATATCGCTCACGCTGTCCTATTGCAACTCAACGATTGAGTGTCTCGCAACTCACGATCTTATTTACAAATTTCCCGCTAACATGCAATGCATAACATGGAATGCAACTTTGGGAACGTTCTAATAAAGTATGACATAACTTGAGAGATAACCTGGTAATATGGGCGAAGTTGGGCGCAGAAATACGACGCAGCTGCGTGAAAGCGACGTGATAACGGGGCTCTAATTCTCGTAAAAGCTCTGCCAACAGGGACAGCGAGAGGGAGGAAATGACACCCTTATACCTACACCCCGCTGGCGCGACGCTCATCGTAACTTCGCAAGTTATGTGCGAACATCGTGCAGCCTCGTTCGAGGCAAGCTCTAAAATCTGGGTAAGGTGGCTGAAATTACGATGTCTATAAATTTCATTCCAGGTAAAGCTAGTCTTAAAAAAATACTGACCTCAAATCCGGTCATTAACCCTCTTGTGCTCAATGTCTCACGTGCAATCCATTGCAGATATTCAAATATCTTTGTATTTCTCGCATTAATGAATGCCTTGTTCATGGAGAATTGATCAAAAATTGAGCAATGCCTCACTCAAAGGAGAGAATAAATTCAACCGTCATAGAGTAGAACTGATGGTAGAAATAAAGAAAGGTGGGTTTAGCATGCATCAGGTCCATGCCTAAGAAGCAGGTGCAATACCGCTTGGGTGCCTTGTATCACAACACATTCTATGCGATCTCACTTCCAGTGTTCTTCATATCAGTGCTGTGCTTCATCACCTTCTCTTGCAACCAAGAACTCTCCGTCTGAAATAGCACCACGCCTGTTGCACAACCTCTTTTGTGCATACTACGTGGCCTAACCTTGCTTTTTCCCCTCTATCTCGGCAAAAATTTACAAGCTGCGTTTTGCAGTCTAAACACTCAAGAAAAGATTGAGCTAGCGCTGTGTAGTCCTAGAGAAGAAGTTCTGAAACACTTTTGTCGTGGCTGAAATTTGGAGTCAGCAGTATGTAATAGCCAAGTTTTTTCGCCGTCGACTGACACTGGCAAGTATCTATTCGTGTAGTTAAATTAGTTCAAAAAATGCCCGAAGATTTGATTTGAGTCTGCGAATATTATCAAAACTGAATTTTGAATTACTGTTTTAGTTATTCTTCCTGACAACAGATGATAGTCGTGTACATTATTCACCATTGGCTGGATAACGTTTAACTGCTGGGGCGACTTTAAAGATTAAAACGTCATCGGGCACACCGTCCAGAAGATTATCAAGCGCTCTCAGAAGAGTGGTAATGAGAAAACCTCTTCATGAGATGAAGACCTTGTCTTCAATAAACGCTGTCCTGAGAAAAGGCCGTCAAGCAGAAGATTTAAAAGAACTCCAGCGAAGCTCTGGGAGGACTGGAGACTGAAATCAATTCGTAATGAGGGAATTGATAGCGACGATCTTAAAATGTCCTCTTTTTGATTGGAATACAGGAGCGTGAACTTCAAACGAAACCAGGATGAATTAATGATAGATTGAGTTTGTTGAAAGCAGCAAGGGTTGGTTTGTTCTACTTTCATCTCGTAATTAAGAAAAACACAGCTCTTAGACAGAGATTAAGCTACCTTGTCCTGCCATCTTCTTTAGCATATTTCCACCTTTTCAATTTTAGCTGGTGGATCAACCCTGCTTATTAAACGACGATGCTATATGTATAAAACAGCCTTTTTCACACGTCTTTTATTTTATTGAAGGCATCTGGTCGAATAGCACTGCATATTGGAGAAAAGGTTGTATGATTTTTGCCTGAGGCGTGCTGCAGAGGCTTGCGCGCCTAGTTATCCCTGACTATTTTTTGAGTATTCTTATTCTTCATAACTTTGTTTGTGTTTGTAAGCGAATGGCAGTTTCACCTTCGTGACCGCCTGTAGACGCTCTGCTGTTAACTATGTGCACACATATTAACCATCTCATATTCATATTAATATAGCTTATTTAGGAATATTATTCGTTCATTCTCAGAGAATGTTGCACGGCAATGTCGGTTGAAGGATATGTAAACCACCACAAATCTGAGTGTACCGTAACTCTACGACTGTGTCGTGCGGCAGGCGTGCGCAGTTCTGTCTGGACAAGCAGCTTGGGTGTCATTCACTCGTGAAGACTGCAGGCGTGCGATTGAATAAATGATGCAAAGTCTCTAAGACCATGCATGCTCTGAAATTTGTCAAAAGTACAATGAAAATTGTTTGATTTCAGTTCAATGAAGAATCGTGCGACGTGAAATGAAACACTCAGGGTTGGTTTGCGTTTCGCCTCAATTAGAAGCGTTCAACAAAACGAGTGTAAATTCCTAGCCTGTATTTCTTTTTGTTCGGGAATCGTAAATCGACGTCGAAGACAGTGAGAAATCATTTCCCTTCTTGATACTGAAAATGAGTTGAGATATTCTGAAAACTAGATGTATACTATTGGCCAAAAAGATCTTTTGAAAATTTTCTCTCATCTTGATAACACCATTATCCAGGCACTATAATTTGACAATTAACTTCAAAATCAATCATTGCATATATGCGGTTACGTTTGCATAAAAAATCGCATATTGAACGAATGAACTTTGAGATTCATTCGACTCTTAAATTCATCAGCGTATCTTGCCTATCTGACTTGCATGAATGTCCTCCTCATCTTGTGATTCGTTTTCAAACTTTAAACCCTCAATCACGCAAAACCAACGTTGAGTCAGGGCTTTTAAATGCCACAAATACTATTCAAAAAAGTGAAATTCCCTTAAAAAATGTTAACGCAACATTCACTTATCAGCAAACGGTACATCAAATTTTAAACACTCAAGCACACAAAGCCAAAATCGAGTAAGCACTTTAGTATTCAAAAAGGTAAAATTCAAAAATGTTTAATGCAACATTCCCTTTTATTCAAACGGTACATCGTCCTGCAATGACGCGTATGCCACACGCTCCTCCACACCTGTCGGGAATTCTACCGCTGTCTGCCCCTCATTATTCATTCACTATCGGAGCCAAAAATATCTAAGGTTTTACAGCTCTGACAAAAAACGATGAGGGGAATTGGTCAGCGGGAACATTTTTTCACAGGACTGAAGCTGTCCGTGTGAATTTCAGGGCCCATGAGAGGTGCGGGGTGACGGCCGGTCGTCGCTCCTAGGTCGGAATTGGGCGCATAAAAATCGTGGATTGAAAGACTGGTTCTCGGTGATAAACTTGGCGAAGTATTCCCTTTAACACGCTTCTCCTTTCTGCTGCCAGCACGCAGCCATAGATATGAAATTTTATTCCGCTCCCATACTTTGAAATACGCAATCTCTAACGCCTTCACGCTCTCATGTCCTCGCCGGGTAGAACTGCTCTATTCTGTTGCAGTGTATCGAAATAATTACTTATTCTCTAAACTCCAAAGAAAAACATAGTTTGACCGTTTACAGCATTCGAGTAAGATGATGATATGGTGGTGAGACAGGTTATTTCTGAACATTGTTTTGGTTCTTTCTAATTTAATCGAATCATTTAATTTATACCTCTTCGTGAACTGTTCCGCATTCGTGGTCAAGTCAAATTTCATAAATTTGCTCAACGTGTCAGTTAATACCGGCACGAAATTGAGTAAAAAAAACAACTAAAAGCAGCGAAAACGGGAAAATAATTACCCAAAATGCCGCGCAGTTGAGCCTCTAATTTTTTAGAGCAAATCTGAGTTGTAAGACCGAATTTTAGCCAGCGAAAAAGCTTATAATCCAACCTCCTAGTCAAAGTGCCTGTGAGGATAAGAGCCTGACTCTCAGTGTTGCAGATAAAGCGTGGGTTCGAGCGCCAGTCAAATTAGAGACACTGTCCGGAGGCAATTTTAACTTGGAAATTCTGTTTCGGTTATTATGAGCAACTAACGTTATACATACTTAAAGTATAAATAGGCAAACGTCATCCTGCATTTCAGCATCATGTCTTACGAATATTTACCATATTTCCAATAGGTCGATTCTTAGGGAATCTCACGCGTAAGATAAAAAGGAGAACCAACCTAAAAATATACTTTTTTATTTACCTCTTTTTTATGGCAAACGTTTCGGAATGTTATAATTCCATCTTCAGTGCTGAAAAACAAACAAAAAGGTCAAAAAGGTCAAAAAACTTATATTACAAAAAGTTCATAAAAGTTCAAAAATAAGCAAACATACATTTATAAAACCTAAATCCTACAGATCATTCAACTACAGTAGAAACGATGATTCTCATTGGCTCATTCGCCCACCCTTTTACCAGATATTTACAAAATTAAGATATTTCTTATAACATCTGCTTTCGTCTGAAATACTAGGAATAACGAGGCAAAGATCGACAACACATTTACCAACGCTGAGAGTGACCACTCGTTTGAAATCCAAGCTAGGCAGATGCATGAAATCTTTCTTACCCACAAATTCTTACTAATTTTTCTCGGCAATTACGAAATTGAAAACGTGTCATATTTGTGAACATGTACAATTGTATCATTATAAAAACATGGACGCTAAGTAACCTGATATATTCATTATCAAATATTGAAAGACAATATAAATATTGATGGAATAAGAAAAATTTGAATCAGATAATAAATAAGAAATTAACATGGAATAAAATGCATTGGAAAACGCATATCATGTTTACCTAAAGCTTTGTTTTGAGTGGTTGTCCGTCTCCATTGCCATCGCTGACCACCAACCACGGTAAAGGAAACAAGTTTGGGTCATTTCTATTGGAAAAAAATACACCTCCTCCTGTTCGGCTAGCCAATAGAAAGACTTTATTTCAAACAAACTTTATGACGTCACCAAAACGCCTTTTTGTTAGGTCAATAGTGGAGCCAGATTTGGGGGTAGCAGTGCTACCAGATGCAATTTGAGCGCTGTTATTGGTTCGTTGCCGTGACATCAGTAAAACCACACCGTCAAAAAAAAATGGTTTGAACCTACCTTGTTTCCTCTACCGTGCCACCAACGCTCGTGTTGCACCATCTAAGATTGGCATTTTCCTATCACGATTGTGCCGCACTGCACTACGCCCAGCGCTTTCTTGTTCGAGACTTGCGCTGCATCTCATGAGATGCAAATTTGTATCGCGAAAGTTTAGAGTAATTTCGCTTGGTCTAAAAATAACTTTCTAACAAAAAGTTGGAACTAGAAAGAGTAACTTGATATTCATGCATGTGAGAAAAAATTCTTACCCGACTTCTGCTAGTTCACCTAAAAAGATACCTCAGCAAAAATAGCTCGTGATTCCGTAGTTACCACTTTTAACCGGATTTATCTAATGACGTAATCAGATCAAGGAAATTTTAAATAAAAAAATTATTCTAAAGAACAGAGTTGTCCACGAACGTACGCACATCGACCGTCCAGTCAAAACTTTCAAGTCAAAGGTAACACTGCTGCTAATTATAATTAATGGACACCCTTTATTTTCTTTTTTTTTGGCCCTCATGAATAGCTCAAGTTATGTTCCCCTAACGTGATTCAACCTCCAACATTCACACATCCAACAAAACACAGGACCAACACAACATTCACACATCCAACAAAACACAAGACCAACACAACATCCACACATCCAACAAAACACAGGAGTGGCACAAAATTCACACATTCAACAAAACTTTGGAGCAACACAAGCACAGGCAGGCAGGGAGCTGCATCTTAAAGAGACGGGTTGGTTGTCGCTATCTGTCGTATATACGAAAAAACACGCCTTCATCTCTATCCTTGCCAGTACCTTGCACTACATGAGCTTTAACTTTCGCATGGCGACTTCATTGATTTCTTCCCAGAGTGAATATTACTGTTTAGGGGGCGAACATTATACATTCCAAAACGTATTCTTTACATTTTTGATCATCCTAAGACTCTTGAGCTTTTTTTTCCGCTTGCCAATGCCAAAATTCCAAGCAACTCATTTATTTCAAAAGCTTCGATGAACTCTTTGCATCACATAAGATAAGAATTCTCCACACTATCTTGCAGCACGAAGAAAATTTTTTGGCTGCTAAATCAACATTTCACTTGAAATAATTACTCCTGTTGAGGCATTTGCATCGATAACGCAATTTTATAGCATTTAATAGAGATATTTCACCTGAAGAACTATGCGATGTTGCCGGGAAATTCAGTGTAGGCTGTAGAGGAACTGTTAGTCTAAAACTATAAATTCACTGAAAAGATGTAATGAATGACAATGAGATGTTCCGAGACGAATTGTGCACATACCACATACCAAGAAACCATTTTTATATGCGGGTTGCTGGCATTACTTCGGTCCATGGAATATACCGACGTTGGCTCAAACGAAAACTTCCGCGGGCAAGTTTGAGATTGTAAGTGCGACTTGCGAATTCGCTATCGTGTGAATGCTGGCAGTGAGTGAGTCACAGCATTGAGCAAGAATAACTTGCTGCAAGTTCGGACCGCTGCTGTTGATGCAGTAAAGGCAGCCCCTCACAGCTAGCAATGAAGGCCGTTGTTCTGAGAGCGTTGATGGGAAGTAGAGAAAGTTAAAACTGTGCTGCTCGGGATAATTCGTTGAGAGATGCAGTTCATTGCGCCACTTTGATTTGTTAACTGAAACGATCACTCCGCGTTGAATCGTGAATATCTTTTAAGGTGCTTGCAAAACATATTTTCATTTCTTTTTCTCATGTTGCTTTGATAGGGTTGAACAGAAAAGTAATATTTCTAGGTTTAGCAACATGCAACCGTGGTGTACGAACAGTATTGCCTTAGACGCGATGTTACCACCAGCCTCAAGAATTTTCAAGCGCTACTCATCAATTTTCAAAAAAGTCAAATTCGAGTATGGCAATCTCAAAATTACTTTAAAAATACATTTCTTTCTAAGTCACAATACCTGATTTTGTAAAATTCACGGAAACAAGCTGCTTTACTCACGCTCCCGGCCTAAACTGTTTCTCCAGAAAAAATGCATTATTCTACAACAGTTTAGCGCAGTGGTTTTAAATGAAGAGAGAGCCAACCAGGAAAATCAATGGGGAATTTTGATAGCTTTGTTCAATGTTAGGTTAACAAATATTGCAAAATGTGAAGTTTATCATGAACGAGTTAAAGTCTTGGGGGAAGTAGTTCTTAACTGCTGACAGAGATAGCTAGAGAGGTGAGCCGAGGCAGGAATACAAGGTTCTGTACTGGCGTGTGACTGAATGATTCTGCCAGTATTATTCTACTGTAGTAGCAACAACAACAATAACCCTTAAACGTTAAACTATTTTTCGACAATAGCGTACACAGTGCATATGATACTCATGTTTAGCGTTTACGGGTTAATGGAATCCAAACATATTGTATACGAACAATCGGTCATAGCTTCACATTCATGAGTTATCAGAGTCACAAACAATATTTGCATGCAATGTGGTATTTTTACATATCGTTGAGGAAGGATTGGATTTTATTTTGTGCATTTTAAGCTCCTCGTCCTTTGCGCCGGTCTCTTATCACTACCAACACCGCCGTGTGCGTTGACGTGACAGAATATCAAGCTGCTCAGAGACACTCAATTCAGAGACCATGAACATTTATTAATATCACGATGAATTTCTAAAGTCGGTTGCAGAAAAAAAGGCCGTTAAGTACGAGTAAAGACTGTTAATTTTATTAAATTATCATTTGTGTTTATTAACTCAACTCATTATTGTGACCAAACAAAACTTTCTCTCACAGGTGTGCACTTATTGTCAGTCTTACTAGGTGAGCTTAAAACAAACAAGTGGATTTTCTCCAGCGGATAACGTGCCAGCAATGCAATACGACGCCTTAGACTGTACACTCGTTTTTTTGCGGGAATTTTTTTAATTTTAACTGAAAGCAAACTACGAGACTTGCCTGCATTTAACATATAACTGCAGTCTTCATCCCACTGTATTTTCAATTCACATGTGATGACTGATTCAAAATCCTCTGTCCAACGTCGCTGAATGCCTTATTACACAGATCGAAGCTTGAGAGGTTTAAATTATAGCCTGACGCGCAATAAACCATCCCATCAATAAAAGATTTGAATGGGATTGAGGATGACACATCCCCAATGGAGCGATCCTTCACCGACGAACATCCAGAGAGCGATGTGACGTTCGAGTGATCACGAGTGTTTATATTTCAAATGCACCAAGTGATCAACGACGAACAAAGCGACTAAAGCGTCTCTTAAACATTCGCGAAAAGCATAAACCTTGAAGTGCGTTTTGTATTTAACCAGCTCTCACCTAACAGCATTCATAAAGATCGATTGAACTAAAGGCAACAAGTATATGCTTACTATAAATGAAGTGACGTACTTAAATACAATGAATATCTGAAGGGCGAGCTTTTCAAATACATCGAGGCTCAAATTTTCACCTCGGGAGCAGCTGTCAAATTGTTAGGAGGCTACGGGTGGAAAGCTTGCACAAATATTTGTTGTTAATTTTACACTTAATAATGTCAGCGAAATAAGTTTGTTTAACATTTACTTTTATTTTGTATTTTATGCACGGTGTCCGATCTTGTGAATCTATATCTGACTCCCATTTAAGGTTTTGTCGATAAATCTGTGCAATTTCCCTTTCTATGCACAATCATGATAATACAAGGAAAATTAGCATGACAATTTGAAATTGCGACAGTTAATTTAGCAGACCAGGAAAACAAAACTTTGATTCGATATGACCAAATTCCATCAAAATGACGGCTTCTGCACGCTTTCGAAAGCTCGACATGGCGCAGATAACTTCTGCTGTTTCCGACTCGACGGCGATTTAGATATAGCCCTTTTAGACGCTGTTGCGGGGATTCGCACAAGCTTTGACCTCAATTTGCGACCAAAATTAGTAATCCAACGGGTACAGATCAGGGGAGTAAGAAGGCCAAAAGTCTTTCTCCCATTGTCGCATCCGGCCCTCTCGAGCAAGTGAACTCTTATGCTCGCTGTGTGGGCGGGAACCGAGCTTTGTTGGAACACAGGTTTCTTACACAAAGCTTTCGCTTTCATTTATGGAATGATTTTGGCTAACAATACGGTGCAATATGATTTGGCATTCACATTTTCGTTGTCGGCAAAGAAGTGGAGAAGACATCATCCTCACTCGAAGCCACACCACCCTGAGAGTCACGAAGCTAGCTTATTTCGTTGAGGTCATAGTGGGTTGAACGTCAGGTGCTCGAAGAGCCCAGCCAGTGATCGCTACCAGCTCTATCAGCTGTAAAAAAAAATTTGTCAGAAAAAAATTTGAAGGCCGATCCGTTCGCCTTCAACCTGTCCAAAACTATCTTGCACTTCTAAGCGAACTTGTTTAATCTGATTAACTAGGAGATGCCTCCTACTATGTGTTCAAGAAGTAAGTCCAAAATGTTTGATCTATCATGCAGTAACTTGTCGTGAGGCTGACGAGTCTTTTCTTAGCCAATGTCGATAATGACAAGGTGGGATTAACCTATTTTTTCTTGGCGTGTGGGTTGCCCTGCAATTTTGATCAGATTCATGAAAACGATTTAATACATAGTTAACTGTTTGTCCAGGGTACCGAAGAGATTTTGAAATATAGGTCTGGTTCGGTCCTTGCGACGAAGTTCTCAACACAAGTTTAAAATTAAATTCCAACTGCTCCTTAGCGTAAAGTCAATTTAATGAACTTTAATAATTATGGCAGGCTTCATAACGAAGTATAACTGATACACTTCAGTGAAGTCAGCTTTCATCAGAATTACCAAATTTTTAAAAATGTATGGATTTATCTGAAAGACCCTCTTTATCTTAGGAGTAAAAATAATGCTAATTTGCTAAGCTTTCTGCATGAGAGCCTTAAATGAATCTTTTTTACCCACCAAATGATAAGTTGATGCACCCTCACTCTCGGCCGACTAGTCTTTCAGTAGAACTCGGAAAAATGCATCTATGAGCAGCTATAAGTGAGGCTCGAACTACAAATTACCAAGCTGCGGGCTACCGTGGAGTAATAAACGTGAGAGTTCATTTAACACTGATTGTTTGTTTCAATCCACACGAATCTAAGGGCATAGTCAAGGTTTTTACCAATGGTAGTCAGAACCGTATTATTGGAAACGAACCCCTGATTGTCAATTATTGCATGTAATGCAAAGCGTCCGCATCGACAGCAAACCATCGATAGCTTGTTACCATTTTCCTTTTGATCGGATTTTGATTGACGAATTACTCAATGTCGGTGTAAAATTTCACACGTATATTTCATTAGGATTCTCGATGAACTGTTATGTAAACACAGATGGTGTTTATTTTCAGTCAAGGAACTGCTAGAAGGAACATCTAAAATGAGCCCATTTTTTCTTTGGTATTTCAAGAGAAAACGTAACTAAAAGCGTTGGAATCATCAGTTGAAAACTCATGAGTGGAGGAGTGATTTTTGACCCAAATATGATAGTCGCGTTCTTTGCCACCCTTATAGAGGAGCGTGAGTGCAAGAAAGTGAAGAATTCCTCGTACAACAAGTCAAAAATTGATAATATACGCACGCAATATCGGAAAAATCAAACACCTTACATATCGTATTACACCCAATTCGCCATTCTCTGTATAGCGTCAAATACCTTGTCAAATACCATGCTCATTTAACCGCCGCTTCAAAAAATAAAGAGCCAAAGCAAATGAGTCTAGACCAATGCTCCAGAAACTGCCTGAAACCAACTTTATCTTCCAGTTTACTGCTTAGTAAAAGTGCCTCGAAAATTGTGATTTATAATTCCTAAGCTAAAGTTAAGTACCTCTTAGCTGAACTATATTTTCTCGTGCTAATAAACATTGTTGTCATCAATTCATTTTTCGAATAGTTTAGTTTTTTTGGAAAAATGCTTGCTTCACTCAATGACGTGTCAACAATTCGTAAGACTTCTACCCACCTATGATATCATACCTTCATGTATAGTTATGCATACTAATGCTCACAAGGAGAGTGGTGTTGACATCTGTGAAACAAGTGTGGACAGAAAACAAGAATAAAAAAACGTGAACAAATACAAAACTGCAGTACTCGGAAATCATTTTGAAATGCAGAACACTTTCAAGGAATTGGCCTATTTCATCTAGGGTTGCAGTACTCTGTGATTTGATGACTGTCATATTATTGAACAAATGTGATTCGACCAGGAGAACACCCAGAGTTGAGACCGTTTGCACCCCACAGGCAGCGGCTGGGCGGCGTTGGTGCGCCTGGTAAATGCTTTATCGATAACCAGCCACAGATTTGCTGCCGTGTTGAGGGATTTTCTGCTCTTCCGACCAATGCCGGCGAGGCCAAGGCCTTTCCTTAGACTCCGGCTTTGATCAGATGAATTTGATCTCTAGCTGTGTTTATCTTAGATAACTCTAAGCGCTCACTAACATTTGTGGGTTTAACTTCTCGTGCCAGTAAACTTTGCGGTCATATTTCCATTAATCTTTGTCGCCTTAAACTTCTGATTCCACTTTTGAAATTTCATCTTTTAAATATTTATTCTCGTAATCATTATATCAAAATAATACTTTACCTTGAACAACATCCTTCTGTTACCGCACACTTTCACTTCTGTTTTTCTACGATATCCGAGTGTCAAGAACGAGGGGCGGCTGTAGCCTCTCGTTTACGATAGAGGGATTGAAACCTTGATTGTCGAAGATGAAACGGAAATTATAGAGAGGAAAATGCACAGGAAGAGAAATGACAGAATGGGTAGAAAAATAGAATAGCACGAATAGCACGGTGTGCGTTTACGTGCCTACCTCAGTAATTCAGATCAACACGGGAAACGGAAACAACCGGTATTACACTTCAAACCAATTTATTTAAATATGCTAATGAACACGGGGATGATCTTGACAAAACATAATTTTTAGAACGAGATAGCAACAAAAACGGGAAATACACTCTACTACAACGCCGATTGTGCACGTTTTTGATAGCGTCTATGTTTCACATTTGATTATGCCCAAAAGTAGAGTCTCGTAAAGTGATTTTTCTGTGGAACGTTTTGTTCACGGTGAAAGATACTGAAGATAATTTTTAAACTGGTTATTGGTTACAGTATTTTTTCCTCTATAACCGGAGTCAATGAGCATTTGAGCATCGTAAAGTCCATCTACTATCTCGACACTTGGCGTAAAGTGATTACTTGTTCGCAATAATGACCACTCTTGAAATGTTTTAGGTTACAATGGTTAAAAGAAAACTTCCGACTTGTTTGGTCACTCATTTACTTATACTGATTGTAACAACCCAAAGACTTGTGTCAAAATAAAAAGAAGAACCAACGTTACAGAGAACATTTATTATAGCAAACGTTTCGGAATAAAAGTTATTCTATCATCAGTTCTGGAAAAATAAAAAGTAATTTTCAGTCAGTTCAGTTCAGTAGTAATTTAAGTACTACTAGACTTGTGTCATTATGGATTATAATTTTGCGGGATCGTGAAGAGATTTTCTCGCAGAAGAGGTTGACAGACATTAAACTTCTTGTATTGCTTAGTTTTGTACCTCAAAGTCACAAAGTGTACTATAGTTTTATCGCAAAGTTTGTCTTTGCGACAAACTTCACTGCTCTGGATATTATGAGTTAGTTGTTCGACATAATACAAGTGCTTTAATGCCTGTCAACCTTCATCACAAAAAGATTCTCTTTCCAATCCTGCGAAAATACTCTACAATGAGAACGAATGATTACAAACAAATGCATTTTCATGTCTAAAACATTGCCACGATGTTCGTCAGCATCCTCACAGCGCGCTGTTGTCATGAGCGCGAGTCTCCTCTTGACAACACTGCCTCAATTTCAGGCACAATCCCCTGTTGTGATGCGAATCCATTCAAAGTCTTACAAGGAAATTGAGCCTCAAAACGTAAATTTGCGAGCTTTTCCAAATTTTCGTGAAACTAATACGAGAAATGCCGGGAGCGAAAAAAAAAGCTGAGAGCAGTTAGATATTTTTGTAGGTGCTTTCAGACTATTCTTCAAAAGGCTACCACTGACGCTGGACTGTAAACACGAAATTATGGAAAAGTCAAGCTGTTAAAAAATATTCGTTTGTGTGAAATTCGGTTCACTTACAAAAATATATTTGTTTCATATTTAGCTTGACATAGGCAGAAAAACGACCAGATTTTTTGAACTCGTAACCCCGAAACAAAATTTTATTCTTAAGATACGGTAAAGTTTGAATTCGTTACAATCTCATGCATGAAAGAAACAAAAATGCATCAAGCAAAGTAGCCGCTTTAAAATTCATGAAGAGTATTTACAGCTACTTGCTTCACTGAGATGCATGGATGCATTGTACAGTTTCAGGCAACGTGCAAATTAGCATGAGATGCTTACGCCTCTTTGAAATTCAGCCAGACTCTCTTAAACTAAAGCGTGGTATCATTATACATTCCATGTTATTTAGTTCTATTTAAATTTTGCTTCTACGCGTCGCCTAGATATACTTCCTCCTATTGTCGTTTTAGAGATAAGGTCAGAATGCAAATACATTTTGTAATCAGAGCTGATGGTCACATACAATAGCTCGACAATATCGAGTTGCTTAAGCAACTGTTATTCTTGACACGTTTTTGCGACACTTCTGATACTAAATAAATGATCTGCATGCTTATCTGTAGCTGTTTATAACCATTTTCATTATTTACGAACGAAATTGATAAGAATCGTAATAATAGACAGCCGTGCCAAAAGAAAGAAGTAGCACGATGTGTTTCCCATTTTCTAAAAATATTTTCTCTATTATTTTGAAATTTATTTTGGCAGAAATATGTACGTTAGCACTATATAAGAGTTCTTCAAGTGTCAACTGTGTCTTTTACAGCTAGGCAAATATCCTAGATTTTTTCAAACTTTAAGACATAGAAACCAGTTGCACCACATCAGCACTGAACAAACGACGTAATATCGGTTGGCTAAGAAAGAGGAAAATCTTGTCTTCATTTTTGGACAGTAACATTCATAAGCAATAGAACGAATCAGAGAATAATTGTACGTTGGAAACAAAATGTCGATTCCGGATCAGTCCCGAGCAAGTCTGGAACATCCTGTAATAAAAGAGACCAGCTTTTTTACTTCTCTTTGGGTGAAGAAAAACCCCATCGAGTTTATCGATACAACCGGTAACTACGTGGTTAGTGATAAAAATAATTAAATTATAAAAATAAATAATAACAAATAAATCCTTCAAGAATTGTGTGTCGAAGACGAAGAAATTAGATCAATGCAGTTGAAGATCTACTTAGCAATGTCCTCAAGTGTCATCTCCAAGTTATTCTAAAAGGTCTGTTTTTTGGCCCGGATACATCGTGAGGGGACTCTCAAGGAATGAAAGAGTATTATGTGATTTAATGAGTCAAGGTACAGTCTCTATCAGAGCTATAAGAGAATTAAAACAATGCGAGAAACTTATAACGCAATCGATCGATCTTGCATGGCGTTCACAGTGCAGATATCTGGACAATGTGTAATACTTTGATTTTTTTTAAGGCTCGCGGCACCCTCCAGTGCATCGAGCGCTCTCTTATTATTTGAAGGTTTCTGATAAATTTTTATATGATGCCACTCTATCCGGTCAAATCACAAAGAAATCATCATTTTTTTCCACGGTACGTGGTTATTAAAACATATTCAAAATGCATAACCTCCTCAATGTTGCGTTGGAATTGGTATTATTGATTGAAAAATGTTCATAAGGTCACATAAATTACGGTGTTTAGGTCATGGGAAACTTGGACTATGCTTTAATACATAATCAGACACAATAAAAAAACTTGAACAGTAATTCACCGATTCCACAACTGTTCTATCTAAAATGCTGTCTACTTTACATTCCCATGAATGTACATCTACTCTTGCGCTGTTTTATATCCTAGTCGTTTGGATATTTCCCAACAAAAATTTCATATCGAGCTGAAGCTTCCGTAAAAGAATTTGGAAGCAGCATGATCGTAAATGCAAAACAGAGTTCAATATCCATGGCCTGGACGACGCAGGAGACCGAGCGAGTGACACGTGGCGGTCCAGAAATGTCTTCTCTTCAGCACGTAAACGGCTGCGATTTTCTCGCCGGCTCTGTCCAAAATGCAAACGCGCAACGTTCTCCTGGAATAATGGCGTCATATTTGTGGCTGCGCAGAAAGTGTCGACCGTCCCTGGCCTACTTACGCTATTCATATCCCTCTCACTCGATTGTCATTGTTGCGGGTATAAATTCTTGTTCCACTACATTTTTTGGTAGAGACGTTTTCTTGTATATGTGTGTGAAAACGTTAAATTTATCATATGCCTTGGGAGGTGTTTTCAAAAAGGCAATTTTCGAACATTTTCGCTCTTCTGTCACTTTGTGTATTAGAATCATATTTGCTGAGCTCAGCTTTTAATTTTTCCTGCTGAATTTCGTCAGGGCATCTTTGAAAATGACACCTACTGCTTCGGAGAAGATAGAGCGCTATGCTGGAAGAATACATTGACAACAAAAGTGGTGTGCAGGCGTACGTTATTCGTTTTTGAACGTCCAGCAAAAGTAAGGCAGGCTCTTCTCACGTTAAGTCGCACTCCACCTAGTTAAAGTTATGGCAGCAGACACGTAAATGCGTTTCTGCTATTGATAAACAATTTGTTGGAGGCAAAGACGAAAAACGTCGACACTCATAATTCTCATTAACTCATTTTTGTTGAAAATTTATGAGTTAAGGCGCATCTTGATTCGACGAGGCGACTGTTCGTGTGATGATTTTCAGACCCTTGGCCGCAAGTAGATCCCTTCACAAAATAACAATTTTTCAGGTTACCACCAATTTAAGTAACATGCTTAGTTCACCTCCCATCAGATAACTCAAGCATGATTATATTGTGAATTTATGAATATCATTTATATCAATATAAAACTAGTGAATATCACTTCAGTTTCCACCCATTTACTATTTTGTTAATTTATATCAATTGTATGCTACAGACTAAATGCTGGAAGCTGTCGTCCAACATCTGCTAAAGGGCTAAAACTGACCTTTGCACTACTTAAAATTATAACGACCTTTCAGATATGAATCAGGATTACCCCGTTTGCGAATTAATTTCCCAGCAATGTACGCAATGCTCTAATGCAAGCTCACCAAGTTACCGAGTTTGATCGTGAAGCGAGCTTTCATTTCTGCAGATTCAACACAACAGTTGAGCGTTTGATCACTCGATCGTATCAGGACTCACGCTCATTTGGGGATGCTATTAGTTCCGGAATAGAATAATTTATTTGTAGTGAAACTATTACAAAAGCGTAGGGAAAAACCGCGATACTAGGGAAGAATTAGGATATTCTTCCGTCACACAAAGAGTGATAGGATGAGAGTAGTATCGTGGCGTCCGGAGGCGCGTGTTGGGGTAACCGAGGAGGGAACATGGAGAGCTTCTTAAACAGACTTTGTGGGCATTATTGAACTGTGAAAAATGAATGGTTTGAATTGAACTCTATTTAAGGGTATGCGACTCTAAGAGGTATGGGTAATAGATATGCTGATGTTCACGCGAAGGAATGTTGAGGGTTGCTCGAGAGTTAGTCAAAAGCACGTGAATTTTAAATTCGATCTTTCATGAAGGTTCTAGAAAAAGGGACTGGTTTGGTGCATAAAGTGGAGCTTAGCAACCAGTAGATTCTTTTTTTTAATTAAAGCCTGGAAAAGTCACGCTCTGCTGTTATACTAATCGTCTTGATGTAGAATCAAAACTTGACTAAACAGGAGGTACGTAATTAGTTTAAAATGCATTGAGCATTTTTCCTTTATTGAGGAATATTTACATATAAATATAAAATATAATAATAAATATAATAAGAATAAATATATATATATAATAATACATATAAAATACATATAAAATATTTACGCCTATGAAATATTGAGGAATGTTTTACGCATTCTTAGGTAGATGTGAATGGTTACACTGTATCCGACCAATGAAGATGGCGACGCCATCTTGAGTCATTTGAAACGGAAGGCCCTTAGTTCAAGCTCTTAGTTCAGTTTATGTTTCTTATTTTGATTTTTATTTATGTTGGAATGAGTCCTTCAATTTTAGTGTAATTTAATTTATTTTCTAAGACGCGAACAGGGATAAAAAGTAAATTTAAAATTGAATACCATCATAAAGTAGAATAAAATAGGCAATATCATTAAAAAAAAATTCCTCAGATGGGAGAACTATCAGAAGGTCCTGCAAAAAAAACGGGCGTACGAACGAAAGGATGTCGCCACTCGATGAATTTTCAATGAGGGCCATCGATCTCGGCAATCGTTTTTCCTATGTGGTTGATTGCGAGGACGAAGACTACGTGATTTAAGACATTGTGAGTCTGTCCTAGTCGAAGGCGGGGCGAGCTAGACGTGAACCTAGAAATGCGTGAAAGGGTGATATGTAGGGAAATTTAAGGCCTTATTTTCAAGACGAGTAAGAGTGGCATATCGAGCGTGCTGATCAATCAGTGGCAAGTTACTAAATGCGAGAAAGGGGTGTTGCTCTTGACGTTTACCAAGGAAAATACTGCCGTCAAATGCCCAATTACTTTAATCGGTAAAACGCAGCTTGAACACATTACAGACGGAAATTCTTCCCTTATGGAGTATAAATGGTGTTTAAATCATACAGTGGTAATCTAAAGGTTACAGTTCCAATATCGATATTCCATATTAGGTTGTGTTCATGTTTGTGTCGATAGATTGTCTCTGGGGTCTCGTATTAATTATTTGGTTGTGCTGTGTTGAGCGTTCGTTCACAACAATGTCATGTATCTAACTCACGTGTTCATTTGCAATAGAAGAATAGAATTTTTTAATTAGTCAAAATCCACATGTTGATCAAGCAAATGCAGTGTAGGAAGCTATCTCTATCTCTTAATTCTTTCTTCCTGTTCCAATCTAATCTTTCACCTCTTTCTCTTCTCCTATAGAGGGTTTAAATCCCCTCTTAGACACCTGACTCTCCTCGAAATCAGAAAGGAGGGGTGAGGCGCCGTGACACAATCAAGAACAATATGGTTACCAGAGATGTGAGGGATCACGTTGCGCCTCTCATGAACACTCACGATGCGCCCTCAAGCGGGATTTTCAAACAATTCTAGCCGTTGTAGCGGCACGGCTGACTGCCCATGTGTTTTTAAGTCATTTTGGCTACGTTCAATGCTGTACTAACTGTTAAAAATTCCCAAATTATCCTGGCAATAATCAGACTTGTGTATTTTCGCCAGAAAAAAACAGCACATAGTGTTGCTAAGTCAACTAAGAGGAACTTGAGGTGAACATGTACAGGTAAAGCGGCGTAAATTATTTGATGAAAACGTGCCCCTTGGTCTGTGTGCAGCCGTCTCGCCCGCCACCTCTGGCCGGTATGCCGACAATGAGTGGCGCCATTTAATTAACGGAGAGCAGCAAATGCCGTGTGCCCTCACAACACTGCTGGTAAACAAGCGTCCAGCGGCCCTGCAGGATCTCTGCTTTCATTGTCCCGCGAAGTGGGAATGCCACGATCGGTTCGCATACCTCGCCTCTCAGGTCGTGCGTTACACACGTGTTTTGTATTCGTTTTCCCATGAGGGTTGTCAAATATTCTCATCAAGAAAGCTATTTGGTAATTATTTTTTTTTTTTTTGTTCCGAACATCAGCTCTTATTATTTACTGATGTGGCATTCTTCTATAATATTAGCTCAGTAAATGAGAATTTGCTCGGATCAAGTTAATTTTCTAAGCCAACTTGAACGCCGTAAAAGAAATTTGAAGTCATAAGAGCGCCAGAACGAGACCGTTACGACGGCTTTACAACTACGGAGGCGTTGCTGATTGACCATTAGAGTTGCACGTGCTTGCTCTGCAGACACCTCAAAGAAATGCGTCTGGTGCAGCGAGTCAAGAACCTCGCAGCTGCCCAGCCAACGCCGAGTGTTCAGACGCAAGAGGCGAGGTGCGTCACGTCCACCACTATCGAGGAAATATGAATTTCTCGCACGCATCATGTGTGTCCCCGCCAAGTACTTAGACGCATGAGAAGAGGTGAGACACATCCAGATGAGAGTGCCAATATCAATATAAGTGTACATTTAAAGGGGCTCACTCGCGTCTTCATGGCTCATCCCAGTCAAAAATCGCAACAAGGGAAGTAAATTTTCTCTGAGCATTTGCAATAAGTTTCTTCCCGTAATGTAATTGGGAAGCTTGGTAATCTAAAACCGTCTAGAAAATAATACGCTCACAACTGTCCAATTGTTCCGCGAACCTATGACTAGAATCACGTTGAAGGAATACACAAAATACTTACATTACATACATAGTATGATATTGTTTTAAACCGTGTTTGACGATAAAAACAGTTTCATTTTGACTCAAAGTCTTCAATGATTTTCTTTGTATCAGCTACCATATCTGAAGAAATTGTAACTAAGCTAACGTTGGCTGGAAATCAACGGAAATGGAAATGAATGAATTAGAAATTTTCAAATAGAAATAAATTTAGAAAAAATAAGGCATCACCTTAGTCAATATGTGCTCCACATCCTAGATCTTCAGACATGCGTAAGATACCTCACCACCTGTACATCTTTATGAAAACATGATTCCTTTGTATTTCATATGAAGAAAGAATACCGGTCTTTATATTAATATATCTTAGATAAAAGAATACTAACCCTTTGTAAAACAGTTAAACATAACTACAAAAATAAACTCGTACGCTAAGAGTTTTTAACCTAAACGAAAATTCAAATTCTACTTACATATTACCTGTAAGTGTCAACTATGCCTATCATCCCGTAATCAACTCAGTCTCTCCACCTTCAGACACTTCAAATTCTTCTTTATAATCCTCAAACCAATTGACTTACATGATATATTCATACAGATACTGGTATTAATAGTAAGAAACCTAACATGAATGCCTAATTTTCTTCCAATTTCAAGTATAACGCTTCTCTGCATAGCGTTTCGAATATGACACATACCAAATTTCTTAAGGAAAATAATATATTTCATCTATTTTTGAGATGAAATCTTCACCGTGGCTCGAAAATTTTAGTCTTGAGAGTCCATTCCCATTCATGGAGAACGCCTGGCGTCTCAGCGCAACTTTCACGGAAGATCCTCGGATTCTAAAAAAGAGAATGACACCAAAGCCCCATGCAGGTTTTTTGAAGTTGCTATGAGTTGCATCACTCAAGCTTTAAATTTTAACTGGAATTGAACGATGCTCCTTGTCATTGAGAGTATGTTAGTGCTCATGCCGTCTTTAAAACCCATCTTTGTCAAAACTTAACTAATGAAATGGACTATGACAACAGGAACGAACTGAGATGTAGTTAGACTACTACCCTAGTTCCACACAGCCAAACACTTATCATTCAGACGTATTCTCCACAGGGTTTTCAAAAAATATGAAGCAGTGGCACTTAAAATCTGCAAAAATTCTTAAAACCTGCCCAAATTCAAAATCTACATACAAATTTGGTACTTTATATCAGCCTAAAATGCTTATCGATCTTATCGCTAATATTTAAGAATTGTCAACAGATTTGCTGCTCAAAATAAACAAAAGTCCTTCTGATAACAATCCCTATAATTTAAAAGTTGCTCAAAAATTTTACTCTCGGAATATACGTTCCTGTTCTGTAGCCTGCGTCAGTCATGCAGATAACCCATGACCATATGAGGAGAATTTGACCCATGTGTATTAATGTTCAGAGGATTTACACCGCAACTGGAGAAAAAAAACGAATTTCAACGGCTGAAACTCATTGCAAAGAGAGATAACTTAATGCGAGTGTGCATAATTTTTTCGATTCAATGACGAGAGACAAACAAAAATTTGTACATTCAATCGAACTGGGATCTGTCCACACGCTTGGCCCTCGTACAGCTCAGAAAAACTGTGCTGCAATCATGCCTATGGGAACACTGTGCACGTGACCTGTTAAGGGATATTTAAACAGATTCGTCAGTATAAATAAAAACGAACATGTTGTAGCAGAAATAAAAAAGTCGGCTAACAATTGAATCTTGCGATTAATATGCTAAGATCTGAATCATCAATAGGATGAAAGAACGAAGCAAGGATTAAACGCTGCATCAATAAACATGAATGCAAATGATGATAGCCAACATGAATGGGAGATCATCAAGCTTGGGACTTGCGCTAATTGAATTTTTGTTTCCTAATTTCCTTTAACACAAGTGATTCCATTTTCGGCAGAGGGATAGAATCCAGCACTTCTAGCACAATCAACATACTAGCAATAACAATCCATCGTTACTTAGAGAAATACTTGTACATGATGGCTACAGTTGAGACAAAACAAACTAATGTTTCTTTCTTACAAAACCTGACGTTTCACATACTACGTGTGAATAATTTACCGTAACGGTCATTTTAAAACCATGCTTTCAATTACTTCACACTTGATTTATCTTTTTAAACTAAATTTCAAAGACTTTTATTCTGAAGAATCGGAGAATTTGGCACAATCTCACTCAAAATGGAGCCGCTATTTTGGCCACCACACACACATGCAGCTGCATTTTTCGGTCGTCAAAAAGTGCGAAAATCAATAGAACATCCATCTCAATTGGGACTGTCAGGAGCAGAATATGGCGCCCGTAAAGCTCCACAGATGAGTCGAGCCGCTATCGTTTTTCGATATGAGCGGAGGAAATTAGATGCAGAGACCAGCAGCTGCTGTGCCGCCACCGCAGCGGTGTGACGGCGCTGCGCTGCGTCCCAACTCTCCGTTGTTGCAAAATTTTAAATAGGAATGGTGCCCAAATGTGCTTAACGAATGTGGGGCCCAAATGCCCTTAACGAATGGGGTGCCCAAATGCCCTTGACGAATGGGGTGCCCAAATGCCCTTGAATGTGGTGCCCATATGCACTTTACAAATGTGATGCTCAAATGCACTTAATAAATGTGATGCCCAAATACACATAACAAATGTTATGCCCAAATGCACTTAACGCTGATTTCTAACATTGGGCAAATGCGTTTACCTAATGTTCTTCTAATTCCTAGACAAGCTTGGACAATATTGGTTGCTTGAATGCTGTTTTATAATTTGCCTCCTTATTGTTCTCTAGCGCTCTGCTCCTCTCCATCATAGATGATCAACCTTAATTAAGTTGTCGAATGGTCTGCTACATTCCTGAATAGTTTGTCAATAAATGTCTCGCGAGAGTTTCTTCCCCTCACGTAAATGATAGGTCTGCGCCTACGAATGAAGATACACATTGCAACTAGATACTTATTAAAACGATCCATAGGAAGTTTCCAATGTCAACCTCATTCGTGCAGTCAAATCTTTTTCCTCAATACTCCATACTAATAAATACAACTCTGGAAACACAATCTTTCATGATTTAGTAACCCATATTTTCGTAGAAAATACAAAAAGATGAATTATTTTAGGCTTGGATTTGTGAATATAACTAACGATAATTTCGCTCACATTTTTCACCATTCTGTCTAAATGTGTGAAGGCACATTTTTCAAATAATTTCTGAACATGTGGTCTGGCTCAGAAGCACGACCATCAATCCTAACTCAGCGGGAATTCGTCTAGAATGGCATGTTTTTCAAGGGGCTATCTATTTTGTTCATCTTTGAATGATATTAGCGGCAAGCGAGCTAAGCTGGGAAGTTGCAAATGAGCCAAGTTTGGAGTACGCTCACTTAATCACGGCATCCCTGCGCCCACCCTGCAGTAATCAGTCATCCGAACACATTGGCTCTAATTTCATGCACGGCATGTCAAGTGTATGAAACAAACTCTAATAATTAACGTGCAGGCTATTCGAAGCTAATGAAAGGGAACGACGTTTGTCACTCATTTACTCGAGGCGTAATTTTCTAATCCAGAAAAAGCTGAAAACCGGAAAGAAAAACCATGTTTCGATAAATTAAGCTACATCTTTAAGAAGCTGACTCTTAATTTTGCTTTTACTTATGTATGACATGTATTTTCGTACTTGAGCACTTGTTTCGAATACGTGTCCAATCCTTTTTGCCATCATAAATACTATACGATTTTTTTTCTTTTATTCGGTGAGCATTTTAGTTTCAAGTTCCATAAGTTTCAGAGGGAGCACGAAACAATCATACTTAGAAAATGGTAAGAATTCTCACTACTATTGTTTATATTCTAATAGAATTCTAAAACATTTTTAAAAGTCTGAAAACTGAGAACTTTGTATTGTTTAAGAGCATAAATTTTGCAACTATCATGTCACTAAATTTGAGTTAGAGTTAAACATTAAGTCATAATGTACCTTGCATTGTTCAGTCCAGCGAGAAGATAACAAACGCAACTCAGGATGTCGCGATGATGTCTGACGAGCTGGCGAAGTCACGCATGAAGCTGATATAGACACAGGCTTTTCGATTAGCTCGGCTCTTTTAAGATACAGAATCCGCTATCTTTCTTTTGTTCTACAACGGCTTAGTTCGCCCTCATGTATGCTTGTTCTGAACTCAGGTTCCCCCCGTGTAAATGCTTAAATTGTAAAAGCGCTGATATAAATTGACATACTGTGAACATCAACTACGACTGGGATTCTACGACTGTGAAAGCAATGCATCGCTTATATTAATCTGTAAGAAACGATAATAATGCATTCAAATATTTAAATCAGCCAGGTCTTCAGCATTTGAAGAGAGAAAATGGTTCTCTCAAATTTTCAGCCGTGGTGAAAACAATTTACACATGAAATAATGGTAGCTAGGCAGGATCTTGCACTGTAATTTTCCCATCTCGAAGAGGACATTCGTCTCATTCCAAACAAGACGCTTTTGTATCGATGAAGATATCGCAAAAGAGTGGAGAAGTGAGAAGCTCTCCATGAAGATCGGCAGCCTCCAACATGCGACAACTTTAGATTACAGCTCGGCTCGAGGGCGCCTTAACACGACGCTTTTCAAAGTTCACCCTCGCTCTGAGCTTTGCTTCAAAGTACCGAACAAATCTGAATTATTGATGCAAAAAACGAGCTGAGATTAGGAGCGCTTGCTAAGGCAGCGTCGGCAGCAGCCGCACGTACGGGGTGGGAGGGATCTCTTCTATTGCTTACTGACCTCAGAAAAGCTCCAATTATCGTCCACCTCCTAAGGGCTTCAAAGCCACAGAATCAGGGATTGGTTTTCTGGTGGAATTCAGAAGGAAAAGGAAATTCCTTTATGTTCAATAAAGCCAAAATGGAGGCGCTGAAAATAAAGAAAGCTTCGAGAGATAGGGAAGCTTCAAAAAGCTTGATTTGAAGCAATGAGAGTTTATTCATGCGTTGAAGATAAATTTATTTATTTACTTATTGTTCGTTCTCTGGTGAATGCGTCCCCTACATGTGAATTCTCTTGAACAAACAGAGTTCATAAAACTCTGTACACATTGCACAATCGATGCACATGGCAATGAAGAGGTATAATAGCTCGTTTTCTAATTTTATTGCTCGGCAATTTTGAGAATTCCATGATTTTTCATTCGAGTTGTTAACCCCCTAAAATGCAGAAGAGAAACAAACTTCCGCTACGTGAACATTTGCACTCTCATTATATTATAATAAGAAAATATTACCCCGCAGTCCCTGTATTCTTGTTGCCGTGACGACACACTGCCCTTGTTCTTACATATATGTATATAAAAGAGAAGAGAAAGTAAGGATTAAGATTCCAAAAACGTTCACGATGAGTAAACGCAAACTACCACCTTGCTGTTGGCTAGTTTTAATAAAATTAATAGTTCTGTAAACTTGGGGGCTCATTGAATCCCACTTTGGGTCCCTTCATTTAACTTTGTTCTACAGCATTCAGAACCTCCTGTGTCGTCGCTCAGAAGGAGCCTTGTGCAATAGAAATGAATAAGTTTTTCATCCTTCTCGAAACAAGAATATACATCAACACGCTACCAAATGAGTCCGGCGGGAACCATGACATTCAGCTCAGAATACTGATGTCCAGATCTGCATGTCTTGGGCAGAAGAGGCTCGAAACTCCCAATGCTCGGCTTCTCTTGCAACGCGGAGGTTTGCGTAAAAAATTATTCCGCTTTGCCAGTTTTTATAAAGATGCATAAATGTGAATTTCATATCGCATATGAATTTTTCTTGAGCCGTGCAGTAGATTTGGAAAAATTCGTTTCGCTGCCTACATAAACAAAATCAAAATTAATGAATGTGAATGAAATCAAGCCTGGTGTGATGCAATTAAAATGATTAATATTCATTGGATACTGGTGGGACTCGTTAGAATTGTTCCAAAAGAGGTCACATGAAAAAGTTGATTTGCTACAGAAGAATAGTAAAATGTCACTGATTTAATTTTGATTGAAATACGATCAAAATATTTATCTCTATAGAAAACTTAATTTCAACTCAAAGAATCTGAACATGAACTTAATTCTCATTGCATTCCACGTACGAAAAGCATCATTTACTTTCGAAGAACAGGTCTAACTAATTTTACGGTTTTCGACTGAAGCCACAAAAGTTCTTCGCTTTGACTCTCTCTCTCTTGAACTCGCTCAACCAATGAACGCCGGGCAGAAACTTAGTTTCACTCCTAAAAGAATGAGTCGGCTAATTAATAGAACCAATAGACTTCAATTATCGAACGAGAATTTCTTACAGCTTGCATCATTTCCTCAATAAAGGGAATACACCTGAACGTTGGTAACGTTCCAGCGTCTTGCAGAAGTAGCCTTGGCTTCACATTGTATGTTATTTGTTTCTGAAACGAGTTTGGAAGAGCTAATTAATGCACAGCGAATGTACCATACTTCAACAGAGTGTGTACACACTTGGTACTAATGATGTGCCTCTGTAACACAGAGCAAGCGTCGTATAGACTGAGATGCAACATCTTGCTTAATACTGCCCTTGGTGTGTTTATTTATTTGTTTGGTGTACGCTTCTTCCGTCTCTCTGTCACGCTCTTAAGGATGCTTGATGACCGTACCTGTTGTACGAGTTTCACCAGCGCACGAGTACATGAATATTTTTATCACTAATACTATTAGGATGGATGTATTTGTTTGTCATCCACGTTTGAAAAATTTATTCAAGGAAAATATTGAATCCCGTCAATTTTGACGCGCCGTGTACACTAGTAGTAGTACTCGTATAAAGATGCATCATTGCACCGAAGAGCTATGCACCAAGGCACCGCATGGGAAGTCAGAGTAGATGCCTTATTGCATCTTCGTTTGCATCTTCTTCCGTTATGGAGCCATGATGCATCGCTTTGGAGGATGGCTCATCTCCTGTGTTTGATTAAGGATAAAATAGAAATTGGATAACTCTATTCTCAAAACCATTGACCGATGGTGCACCTGAACAACACCCTCTTGCACGCCCTCTTCTGCTGTGTGTAAGTCACAAACTAGCAAGTACAGGCTTACAAACTCATGTGAGTATGCATGGAATTCAAAACTACTGCCCCTGCTCACGTTCGAAAGGATAAAAATTCATTTCCAATTTGAAATGTGTCAGAGCATGTCATCATGGATAAGTTGATGAGATCCTCAAAGTTAAAACAAATATGGAGAACAACTTCAGCACTACAAAATACTATCTTAATTAAATGATACTAATTAACCGGTTCGTTTATTGATAATAATGCCTCTTTCCAACAAGCCATGAATATCGAGATCATCAGTTCAAGAAGCCAGGAAATAAAGCAAGAAACTATAAAAATCTTTTGACGCTCAGAGCTAATCGCGTTCGCGCCACCGCGCAATTTGCTAACACCGAGTGGCCGCCCTCATTAAGATTAGCGCGGCGCAGGCTCCACTTTAATCGGATGAAAATGAGCCGAAGATCATTCCTTTGAAACTACACACGTTCTTAATCCCCTCAAAACCTGAGCCCGTGCTGCAAGTAGCCATGATACCATCCCGCCCATAGCTGCGTTTCTGCCCCAGAATAGTTTGTTGTTCTTTAAATTTTATGCGATAGCGCTGTGGGCTTATGTTGCGATACGGAGAAAGGGGTGGGTTTTGGACCCCCTTCCCATACGCTGAGGGAATTCCAACCCCCGTACACATTTTATAATATTGTCCTTCATGCTTGCGTACACCTGCATACCAGACATGGAGAATAAAAGGATTGAAGATTTATATGAATTTATTTGGAAACACGTGGATTTGAATATGACACACATAGTATTTCAATGCAATGATTAAAGCTCAGGGAAATGTTATAGCAACATGCGCATGAATTTAACGACATGGCAATCCCACACGACACAATGAGGCAACCACACCTTGGCTGTCTAGGCCGATGACTGCCATAAATCGTGCTTTGCGCACGCTTCGTGGCGGCATGACTGGGCCAACATGAGCACAAGATGAACGCGTTAACATGAGCAACGTAATGAGCCACACAAAGAACGAGAAATCTACTCTCCTTGTTACTATGAACGCTAGCACAACAATTACAGGATTCCGGCAAAATAACTTTCCGCACTGTGCATAAAATCAGGAAACATAGTCGGTGAATGGGCTAGCATGAACACGAAACATTTGGAATAATGCAATCTAAAAATCAAAGAACTTTGCTTACCACAAGTTGTTCAAAATTTAAAAAACGCTTCGGGTCACGTACCCTCTAACTCTTGCTTTGTGACCGAAACACATCCTCCTTGCCAAGAGCACACCACCACAGTAGGAAACACAAATCCATATTTATACATTGCGCGCCGCTTTGAATGCCGCATTCCGTGAACTACTTTGCACTCTAATTTAACTGTGGATCACTCTTTCCAAACTTCTCAATAATACTCATTTAACTCTTCGGCGGTGATTTTCCGGCACCACCCTACATTTCTTTCCGTCACTTTTGAAGATTAACCGCCATCAGGCTCACTTGTCACGGCTGCTCCATCGTAGTCGTATACCGGCGCTCAAGATCTCAGATGCTCCGAGTACCAGGCGCTCGCCCGTGCAGGACTCGCGACTCGTGTTATCGTTGCAGACTCCGACGTTGTTGCGTATCAAGCGGAATTTGATGTCGGTGGTACTTCCGTGTCTCCTGATTACGTGCTCCATCGCAGTCGTAGACCGGCGCTTAAGATCTCAGATGCTCCGAGTACCAGGCGCTCGACCGTGCAGTACTCACGACTCGTGTTATCGTTGCAGACTCCGACGTTGTTGCGTATCAAGCGGAATTTGATGTCGGTGGTACTTCCGTGTCTCCTGATTACGTGCTCCATCGCAGTCGTAGACCGGCGCTTAAGATCTCAGATGCTCCGAGTACCAGGCGCTCGACCGTGCAGTACTCACGACTTGTGTTATCGTTGCAGACTCCGACGTTGTTTATTCATGACGATCACCGATGCGAGGCTGATTTATAGTTTCTTGTACTTTCAAATTGCAGTTTGGTAGAAGAAGGCCAGCCGGCGAGGCCGACCTGCGGTGTGGTCTACCCTCAGACGTCGTACGCAGTCTCTCACGTGCGTTCCCAAAATCCCTCCAGAGGCTTCATCTACCCTCCTTATATACGTTTCGCTTCCTTGTTTCGAGATCAGTCTCGAAGCTTCTATTCTACAGAGGCCGTATCTGCATCCTGATTGGCGGGATACTTGTTTGTTCTCACGTCTGGGTCTCCCATTGGTGTGTGCTCAGACACACCTTCTTGCGTCATAGCTTTGGCGAGCGGTGATTGGCTCCGGTTGTGCGGGCCTGTGTTCATACGTCACGTCCGCCTCCTTGCCCTGCAAAGCCTCGGCTTCGGTGCGCTTGTATCGTGCGTGTGTTCGTGTGTGCGTCGTTCTCTATGCCTGCGCTCGCCGCACTTGAGGCCGTGAAATATAACACACCTACCTCTACCCCAAACAATCGCCGCTTGTTTTTCCGACCGAACTGTGAAGAATTGTTCTTTCACACACGGGTAACTTTGGTTCACGTTCTCACGCTCGAGAATAACAGTGATAACGGTTTTTAGACATTTCCTAAAGTGAAGTATTTTCCAAAAATTGTACGAGCCCGTTTCCCAAAAAGATATTTTATGAGAATATTTCTTAAAATTTCCCAAAAATCTTAATAATTCCCAAAAATCTTAATAATTCCCAAAAATCTTTTATGAGAGTAGTATTTCGGGACACTTAAAATAAGAAGAAAAAATTAAAAGAACTAATAGTAAATAAAATTTGTCATGAAAACTTTACTATACACATTCAACGAAGGTGGCTACCGATGACGGAGAAACATGACTGCATATTGACTACAGGTCAGCTATGTTAGAACTTTCTGAACTACCATATGTGTAGAAAAATGCACTGGAAACTTCTTCTGAGCAAATTCATTTCGCAACTGTTCCCCTATTTGATTCATTTCGAGCAAAATAACTCATTGAATAAAATAAGTTTTAAAGATGATATATATTGACGCTCTTTGTAGAAGACAAATGATAGAAGCATGGAAAACTTTTCAGTTCTCGTCATCCGTGTAGACGTAAAGTGGTGTATACAAATATAAATAGCCATAAATAAATATGAATAGCTAAAGATAAATATAAATAATTTTAAATATTCTTAAAGTGGGTATGAATAAATAAACGAATATGCAGCATATAACAAGCAAATGTTTCTGATGAACAATTTTTGAGAAAAAATGCAGTACATATAAACCACATGAATCGATGTTTGTTTCAATGTTCAAACTTTTTTTTGAGAATGCTTATGTTTTGATCGATACTGTGAGGCTTAATGAATTAGTTAGGGCTTTTTTGTGCGAGGAAAACGGTTCATCGTACTATTTTAGTGCAAGCTAACGGTAAACACAGATACCAGTTAAACCAAAGCATAATAAAGAAATAATTATCTTACTGCCAACGCGAAATAAAGGTTAGTGGCACCAAATCATCGTTTGACAAGTTTTATTTCATTTAAGTTGGACGCCCAGAAGAAGAAACTTGGAGCAAAAACAAAAATGCTAACAAAAACGCTAACAAACAAGAATTACCTAGAAAGTTTGAATTTTAGACTCAGAACTTGCAGCAAGGGTGTGCTCTCATGTCTTATACACTTGTCTAGTTTTCAGATTATATAAATTCAGTAACCTTTATTTCAGAAATGATTTGAATCTGTAGTTACACCATACCAATTGGCGAATATCACACTGGTCTAAGATACTATACACAATTTCAAAAGCTTACCACTGAATATAAATTAAAAATAAAATAGGTAGTTCTCATAACTGAAAATTATTTCTTTCGTCTATATAATTTGAATTTTTCAGTGACTTGAGGACAGACTTTAAAACGTATATCATTTATATACTTATTCACCAGGTATACCAAATTCCCCATCCCTACAACATTCAAAATTTTAAAATCTTCGAAGATATTCACATTCTTTCGGGAGTTCTCAGAGCGACTGAAAATTCCTAAGCAATATACAGTAAAGCATCGTAACATTTTTGAGAAGGCGCAATATGTCGTGCAGTGTGTTGGAAGTTATTTATTAAAAAATATACAGAGATACTCTGATACATTCAAGAAGCGCGCAGTACGCAGAGCTCAGCTGGACGGTGGGCTGGGAGTGTTAGAAGGCTGAGTCTGGCCATCGCCCAAACGCACTTCTGCTATTGCACATCGTGCCGTCACTTTCAAAATGTAATTTCTACTCAGGAGTAGAAAACAACGCGGTCAAATTTTGATGGTTATCCCGAGGGTAAGTAACTATTCTTTTATTGCGAAGGTGAAACACATGCATTGTCCTGAGTGGGTTACGTTTGTGAAATCTTCAAGCATTGAGGAAACTTGTGGAACCATACAAAAGGACTGAGTAAAAATGTGGAACCAGACAATGAGTATAGAGGAGAAATGTGCTACCACACAATGAGTATTGAGGAAATATGTGGTACCATAAAACGAGTAATGAGGAGATATATGGTACCATAAAACGAGCATGGAGAAAAAATGTGGTAGTATACATACATTACAGAAGCAAAGTTTTCTGAGATCTTATGCCAAATGTGCTATGGAATATCACCGGTTTTTATTCCACTATTTGAATACGAAATACATACATATAGGAGCTAAATTTTAAAAAATATGCAAAACACAAAATGTGTCATTTTATAATAACTCTACACAAGCCTTGTAAAATTGTTGTAACATTGTACTGACAGCCAATTTTTCGAATGTATGAGAAATAATACAAAATGTGGAGGATGCATGAAAATATCATTCATCATCAGGTAACACATTTCTGAATAAACATTCAAGAAACTAAACAAATTTAAAATCCATTTTAAGTTTTTCCATTTACCAAAGATTTTACGCGATGTATTGTCTTCCAGTTTAGTTACACTACTTTTGAACTACCGTATTCTGATCGGAGGCCGTAAAGATCAGAAGCTGTCTTTATACAAACATAGCTTACATTTTCAGGCATAAAAAGTGACATTTCAGGGAGCCTCATTTGCACACGCAGGCAGTCACTAGCATATAAACTCAATGTACACTTGCGGGGCGAGCAGAAACACTGCAACTTTTAAGTTGAAGAGACTCATGCAATTTAGTGTGAGAGGTTATACAGAGTAGGGAAAACTATTGAGTTTTCAATTACACTATTATGGTTAAAAAATTGTTGTAATTGTTTTTAAGTACTCTGTAGTATCTCAATATAGGCCTTTCAGGCATGATGTCCTTATCACACTTGGTTTGGGATATCGCGGCACCGGCGGAAGCGTCTTAACCGCAAGACGGAGCCGACGGAAGCGCTTGTTGCGGATTACCCTATGTCTATATCGTACTTGGGTTCAAATGGGTCGGAAGCGCCCTGACCGCACACGCCGGAAACCGTGCCTTGGGAGCGCATCGCATTGGTATGCACCGGAAGAGCATTGTTTAAATTCCGAGCGCTATAGCTTATAAGCAGTGTCGGTGTTTGGATGATTCAGTACAAGAATAGGAACCTAGCTAAGAGTTTCCTTTTCATACTCCTGAAGTTAACGCTTCAGTTACGGTAGTTACTGCTACCGATACTGTAGTTTGCAGCTACAATTACTTATCCTCATATCGTGATGAAAAACCACGATATTACAAATGGCGACGACTCTTCGAATCTCCAAAGTAAATTTGAACGTTACAAGTGCTCCGAAATTAAGATGGCGCATTCAGCAGTTTGCTGTCCTCCATCGACGTTAAAGTGGAAACAGTGAGTAATATCTACAACGATTCAAGTACAGTGTGCAGACGTTCTTCAGAAGGCGGGAAACAATGATGGTAACAAAGCTAGTATTATAGTTGAAGCTTTGCCTGTAAACATCATTACTGATCTACAACGAAGAATTTAACCTACGTTACTCACTGATGCTACATATGAGGAACTTGAAGGAAAGTTAATACAACAATTTAAAATCAAGAAATCCACTGTTGGCGCATCTGTTACATTTCTAAACAGAGAGCAAAGTGTTAATGAATCCATACAAAATTATGCTAAAACGTTAAATGACTTAGCATCTTCGTGCAACTACGGAAATTGCGGTCGCGATCGTCTCTTGAGAGATGCTTGTGTGGCCGGTCTACATTCAGCGCAAATTCTCAGCGCGGTTCTACAGAAGTGTGACAGCAAGTCCTTCAAAATTAAAGCTTCGACGCTCCAGATATTATTCGTGAGGATTCATCTTCATCGTTTTTCACTACAGAAAAACTACAGCCGAATTACATATGTATTCGCTGCGGAACTAGGCAGAAGCACCTTACAAAGAATTGCTATGCCCTAAAATTAAATTAATAAAATGCAAAAAATGTGGAAAATAGGCCACATTTCTAAAGTTTGCAATTTACGACTGCAGCACGACCTCCTCCTGTTGAGCCTACACGAAGGGGACCTACACAAGAAGAATTTGACGCAGCTCGCACTTACATAGTGCAGCTGGAAAGGAGCGGTACTCAGTGCAACGTCAGAAGAGAAGATGTGTCAATGAAGAGTTCAAGTACGCCTCCACAGCGGAAGAACGAAGTTATTCTACAAAAGCCTAGGAACGATACTTGTGTCGGTAACTATGTTCATAATTTCTCTGATGTACAAACTAATTACGCGTCATTTCAGTCGCATTTTATTCCTCAAAATGTCACAAAACTTGCTCCCTCTGTTGCGCTAAACAATCGTAAATATGTTACTTCTAGAGATAGAGTTCATCCTAAACATTCTGTGTCCAGGTCTAAGCCTATGTATGTAACTCAATTTGATGTCGGTGATCATGTTCTTGCTCTGAATTTAAGAAGTGGTCCCAAGTGGCTGAAGGGAATTATTGTTAGTAAAGTAGCTGTTAATGTCTTTCATGTTCTAATATTAGCATTAAATGTAATCTTGAAGAGACATTCAAATCAGTTGTTGCACAGTAGTTTGGGATCTATCCGTAGTGGGGAAACAGAGACTCCTGCTTTGCAACCTGTTAGCAGTTCACCTGTACAAAATGAACCTCGTAAATCAAGTAGAATAACTAAACCTGTAATGCGAATAGGTTGCTGAGTCTTCCTTCCTTGTGTTAAATATTCATCTAAAGGGAGGGAAATTGTAGTATCTCAATATAGGCCTTTCAGGCATGATGTCCTTATCACACTTGGTTTGGGATATCGCGGCACCGGCGGAAGCGTCTTAACCGCAAGACGGAGCCGACGGAAGCGCTTGTTGCGGATTACCCTATGTCTATATCGTACTTGGGTTCAAATGGGTCGGAAGCGCCCTGACCGCACACGCCGGAAACCGTGCCTTGGGAGCGCATCGCATTGGTATGCACCGGAAGAGCATTGTTTAACTTCCGAGCGCTATAGCTTATAAGCAGTGTCGGTGTTTGGATGATTCAGTACAAGAATAGGAACCTAGCTAAGAGTTTCCTTTTCATACTCCTGAAGTTAACGCTTCAGTTACGGTAGTTACTGCTACCGATACTGTAGTTTGCAGCTACAATTACTTATCCTCATATCGTGATGAAAAACCACGATATCACATACTCACACTTAGCAACGTATTTTTTACTATCGAATAGTTAGAGTTGTTACTCCGCCGGTTCAAGATTAGCCTTCAAACGTGGCTATTGAATATTGACATATTTTTCAGACTAAGTACTTATTATATTAGAATAGAAAATTATGTCAGAATAAGTATCAAAGCTAACAACGGGAATAACATGAAGACAATAGGATTAATTAACATATGACTAACCGAATTCTATAGCAAAAAAGGTTAGTATGAGATTAGAGTATCATGCAGCTCCCCGAACCCGACGTGAGATCAACACACGTTATCGATTCAATAATTCTAACGACCAACAAAATTCTCAATTGAACAACCATTCGATTCCTCGCAGATAAATAAAAGTCTGTAGTCTATTGCAGCAGTGCCAGGCGCAGCAAAAAGTTACCCCTGCGTCGAACAAACAAACTGAGAATGCGAGGCACTCGATTACTCCCGCTCATAAAAATAATACAAGAGGGTTTCTTTAATCCTCTCTCTCGTAATAGATTGTTTATTCCTGACCAGACGAAGGCTTTGCTTGCGTCTCGTCCCACATGGGTAGAGATCTTAGACACCAGCTGTGGCGCTGGCTTTCTCCTCGAGAGACTAAAGGGATAATTTCATGCACGAGAGGAAAATATTACACATTGAATATAAATTCCGAAGAAATTGGAAGCGGCATCGAATACCAATGAATCGATAAACAGAAAAAATGTTTAAGGCAATTGATTTTCTTTCGCTCGACGTGACTCTGAGATGAACGTGAACATTACGATCATATTTTCATTAGCCTAAGAGAATAAGACAGGAGTTTCAAATAATTTCGAAAGAACAATATGAAGTAAAAGTTTTCTGGGCTAAAAATTTCGAATTATTATGCTCATTCACTTAAGACCAAATATCCTGAAAGTCAGTAAAAACAATTTTTTCAACTTAAGCCAATTTTTTCAACTTAAGCAGCGTTTTCAACTTTTTTCACTTAAGTGTTGATTAATTCATGAAAACCGGTCAACTTTACATGCATTTAGCAGCGCTAGTAATATTTTAAGGAAAACAGATATAACATTTCTCTGTAATCCCTCCACAGTGTCTTTTTATAACCTTTTTAAAAGAAAATTGCATACCGTGTACGGCAACCTCAAGCGAGTAACGAAACACCGTAGCGATGGCTCTTCCGTGCACTTCCTATTTGAATAACAATGACTGCAATCAATTTGGACATAGAGCTTCCTGATTGCGGAACTGGGACGCATTTTTTTCGCGCTCAGTCGTTGCAAGAATGAGTCTCTTGTTAGACGAAGGCTTCTTCCCAAAGGTGTGAAACGATGATAGTACTTTTCCCGAATGACCCTTTCTTCGAATATTGGCTTTCGATAACTTCACAAACAAGCGACTCAATTTTTGAGAATTTTGCCTATTCTAGGTTTCAGGCTGTAGGCCGACATCGTGCAAGGGCAGTTCGGCAACGATGATCGAGAATGAGTATGGCAAATAACTGAGAATTTATTCAAGCCCGAAACAATGGTCCAGGCTGCAGAATAATATCTGAGAGCAGCTTCACTGGATTTCGAAAATCACCGACGTATAGTTTCCGTTATTACTAGAACTTTTATTGACGAATACAGGTCTCAAAAACTTAAATCACTGTGAGGTGAATGATTTTTTTAGGAAAACTAAACAATGCTCGAATCATGCTCAACGAAAAGTATTTACTGAGCAGTTCGATTTGAAAACAATTGAAGCAAGTGTAAGGTAACTGTAAAAAAATTAATTCAAATTTAGTACGCGAATAAATGGGATATATCGGACACGTTCTTTCATGATTTTAACTGGTGTTTCTAAGTGAAGCTATTGCAGCTAATTCCAGGATCTGCATATTATTAATGCAAATTCCATTCTCTCTCGACGAACAGTTTTGTCTAGCGCAAACGACCTCAAGTTGTTTTTAACTATTTTCCGTTTATAGAGAGTTTTACTTCCTTTCAGTAATATGCAGATTATCTATAAAAAAGGTTGCTAATTAGATTAACATTATCAGTTTACAGCAGCAAAAAAGGAATATTTACTGCAGATACTTTTAGGGAGTATGCTGAGATTGACCCCATGCTTGAAAACTTCGAATTGAAATTATGCCTTCTTTCCCCCTCACATTTAAGATTGATTTGATGTTATTCCCGCGGTCAGTCATTTCCCTAGAAGCTTTCAATCATACGTTACTGCTCAAAAACTTTAATTCGACGATTGATTGCGTAGCGAAGGGAGTCTTTCTGAGAAAATAACGGGAAAACATATTTTCGCTCGCGCAACAAAATGCATGCTTGATCTTCTGGCAAGTGATGGTGAAATTAGTGACGTCAGAACAAAGAAGAAGTTGTAACGTTCAGTGTGTATTTTTAACCATGATTACTCACCAAAGTTGCTGCTGTGGTTGTGTCAGGGCAGCTGCAGTGGTAACCAGGGTGACTGCAGTGGTTGTGTCAGGGCAGCTGCAGTGGTAACCAGAGTTACTGCAGTGGTTGAGTCAAAACAACTGCAGTGGTAACCAGGGTGACTGCAGTGGTTGTGTCAGGGCAGCTGCAGTGGTAACCAGAGTTACTGCAGTGGTTGAGTCAATACAACTGCAGTGGTAACCAGAGTGACTGCAGTGGTTGTGTCAGGGCAGCTGCAGTGGTAACCAGAGTGACTGCAGTGGTTGAGTCAATACAACTGCAGTGGTAACCAGAGTGACTGCAGTGGTTGTGTCAGGGCAGCTGCAGTGGTAACCAGAGTGACTGCAGTGGTTGAGTCAATACAACTGCAGTGGTAACCAGGGTGACTGCAGTGGTTGTGTCAGGGCAGCTGCAGTGGTAACCAGAGTGACTGCAGTGGTTGAGTCAATACAACTGCAGTGGTAACCAGGGTGACTGCTGTGGTTGTGTCAGGGCAGCTGCAGTGGTAACCAGAGTTACTGCAGTGGTTGAGTCAATACAACTGCAGTGGTAACCAGAGTGACTGCAGTGGTTGTGTCAGGGCAGCTGCAGTGGTAACCAGAGTTACTGCAGTGGTTGAGTCAATACAACTGCAGTGGTAACCAGAGTGACTGCAGTGGTTGTGTCAGGGCAGCTGCAGTGGTAACCAGAGTGACTGCAGTGGTAACCAGAGTGACTGCAGTGGTTGAGTCAATACAACTACAGTGGTAACCAGAGTGACTGCAGTGGTTGAGTCAATACAACTGCAGTGGTAACCAGAGTGACTGCAGTGGTTGAGTCAATACAACTGCAGTAGTAACCAGAGTGACTGCTGTGGTTGAGTCAATACAACTGCAGTGGTAACCAGAGTGACTGCTGTGGTTGAGTCAATACAACTGCAGTGGTAACCAGAGTGACTGCTGTGGTTGAGTCAATACAACTGCAGTGGTAACCAGAGTGACTGCTGTGGTTGAGTCAATACAACTGCAGTGGTAACCAGAGTGACTGCTGTGGTTGAGTCAATACAACTGCAGTAGTAACCAGAGTGACTGCTGTGGTTGAGTCAATACAACTGCAGTGGTAACCAGAGTGACTGCTGTGGTTGAGTCAATACAACTGCAGTAGTAACCAGAGTGACTGCTGTGGTTGAGTCAATACAACTGCAGTGGTAACCAGAGTGACTGCAGTGGTTGAGTCAATACAACTGCAGTAGTAACCAGAGTGACTGCTGTGGTTGAGTCAATACAACTGCAGTGGTAACCAGAATGACTGCTGTGGTTGAGTCAATACAACTGCAGTGGTAACCAGAGTGACTGCTGTGGTTGAGTCAATACAACTGCAGTGGTAACCAGAGTGACTGCTGTGGTTGAGTCAATACAACTGCAGTGGTAACCAGAGTGACTGCTGTGGTTGAGTCAATACAACTGCAGTAGTAACCAGAGTGACTGCTGTGGTTGAGTCAATACAACTGCAGTGGTAACCAGAGTGACTGCTGTGGTTGAGTCAATACAACTGCAGTGGTAACCAGAGTGACTGCTGTGGTTGAGTCAATACAACTGCAGTGGTAACCAGAGTGACTGCAGTGGTTGAGTCAATACAACTGCAGTAGTAACCAGAGTGACTGCTGTGGTTGAGTCAATACAACTGCAGTGGTAACCAGAGTGACTGCTGTGGTTGAGTCAATACAACTGCAGTAGTAACCAGAGTGACTGCTGTGGTTGAGTCAATACAACTGCAGTGGTAACCAGAGTGACTGCTGTGGTTGAGTCAATACAACTGCAGTGGTAACCAGAGTGACTGCTGTGGTTGAGTCAATACAACTGCAGTGGTAACCAGAATGACTGCTGTGGTTGAGTCAATACAACTGCAGTAGTAACCAGAGTGACTGCTGTGGTTGAGTCAATACAACTGCAGTAGTAACCAGAGTGACTGCTGTGGTTGAGTCAATACAACTGCAGTGGTAACCAGAATGACTGCTGTGGTTGAGTCAATACAACTGCAGTGGTAACCAGAGTGACTGCAGTGGTTGAGTCAATACAACTGCAGTAGTAACCAGAGTGACTGCTGTGGTTGAGTCAATACAACTGCAGTGGTAACCAGAGTGACTGCTGTGGTTGAGTCAATACAACTGCAGTGGTAACCAGAGTGACTGCTGTGGTTGAGCCAATACAACTGCAGTGGTAACCAGAGTGACTGCTGTGGTTGAGTCAATACAACTGCAGTGGTAACCAGAGTGACTGCTGTGGTTGAGTCAATACAACTGCAGTGGTAACCAGAATGACTGCTGTGGTAGAATTTTCCCCCATAGAAATGACCCTACCTTGTTTCCTCTACCGTGGGGTATAGGCAGAATTTCAAAGTTCGATTGTACCCGCTGTCAGGTGTGCAGTAGTTTCACATCCCTTCAAACAGCAGTTGTTGGTATGTTGGTGTCTGTTCAGAGCACACGAATAAAGCGCTGTATGTTTTTCAGAGGCTTCACAGCACAAAATTATCCATCTCATAAAATGGAAATGGAGTGAAAAACACCCGGAGTAATTCAACACACAAATTAAATGGGGTGGTCGACAGAACGTCCAATTAATATACATGGAAATCTTGGCTGCCGCTTCCCCCCAGCAAGTCTGACCAAAGTTGCTTGGTCAGCGTTACTCTCGACATTGGGGTGATGAACGTTGCAGCTTTGCGTTAATTCTGAGGTAGTTCGAGTTTCTCCGTCGTTGAAAGACGAAATTTTTGACCCCGAAAGAGAACAAAACTGTCTATGTGTAACTTAAGATTAAGCGGAAAAGTTTCTATTGTTGAGATTTATATTAGAAGTCAACGAATTTTTTCGAATGAAAAAATGTCATTTTCTGTAATGTGGAAAAAATGCTCGGTTGCCTATAACTGAAATTTTATTTCCAGATGTAACCAAGCGTTTCACCATTTCTTCTAGATCAGGTTAGGTAAGGAATTACATAGTTTTTTATCACTCACGTTACGTTTCCTGTCATCGAAGTCCCTCTATCATGTGCCGGCACTCAGTATAAAGAAAAAGATGCTTACATAGATGATTGAAAGTGAAGAAACGCTCATTGTTGCGATCCTAGTCAGTACATGACGCAAAGTTAGTCTCAAAGTGAAGTGGCCAAGTTAAACATTGCTCTTCCACCGGTAAATCAGTCCCCCTGAAAATCCATAAATCAAAATACATCAACACCTAAAGTAATTCACTGAAAACGAAATAATTACAAACTTAATTTGTTGTCATGAACTATGGAACTAGCCGTTTGATAGAGGGAAAATTATTAAAAGAAATGAAAGATTCGCAGTGCTCTGTTACGACCTCCTATTCTCGTTCGTAAGTACGTATTATCGTTGGCCAATTTTCTGATGGCAACTCTTTGATCGTATTATTTATCGTCATTTTCCTCTTTACTTCAGGAATCTCAAGGTTGATGATCGAGACGGAAGGCCTCACTTATTTTATTTTATTAATAAAAGGGCTCGAGAATAACTGGTGACTTTTCCATGCCGTTAACTGTAATTAATCATAATGTCGAAGCAAGTTAAATAGGATATCATTAGGGTGAAGGATGAGACAGCTGCAACACAAATTCATATTGTAACGATGACGTCCTCAAACACGGTTATACAAAGGGGTGATTAATGAAGTACACGGCACATTAGAAATTCTAGATGATTACAATGCTATTAGATCTCGGCGAATGAATTAGCTCTTATCTATAAGACGATATAATTATGAGAATTCGCACGATGACGTTGAGAGTAAACCGGTGAAGCCGTTTACGCGAACAATAGACAAAACGCAGGTCATTGATACTTTGAGGAGTCTGATAAGGACATCTTAATTGAGGATGAGCCTCGGAGCTGAATCATGTTGAGGAGAACACATTGATAATTATGAGAAGCACATCTTAGGTGATGAAATCTCAGCACTGAATGATTTGAAGAGGAACAAAGATCGTCTAGAAGTTACATCGAATGGAATTAATCTACCCTACACATGTAGTTACGAGGAGCGTTCGACGAAATATAGATGAATACGAAGAGGAATATTATGGGAGTACTTAGCTGATGAAAATCCCGAGTGGCAGTGGGCAATTCAGTACAATCTTAAGTTGACACTTCCTCCGCTTCACCCGCAAGGGTGTAAGCGGAGGTACACACGTCTCGCCCATTTGACGGCCCAGGACCTAATGGGCCTTGGGCGCTCTGCTCAGAAGGAGGCTAGGCAACGCTGTCTCAAATGAGAACAGACGCGTTACGGATCTTGAAGCTTTATGTGAAAATATCTCAGAAAATAGCAAGCGTTGAGAGATGATTCAAATGGATTAAGCTTTATAATTAAATGGCAAGTAATTTATGTAGAATGAACAACATTTTAGGTCTCGCAGGAAGAAGTTTAAATACACAAGGAAATATGGAAGTGTCTTGAAATAATCTGGAGCACAGGCGTCGTCTGCGTGGCAGAGAGTCCGAAGTCCACTGGGGGGGGTTCGTAGAGGGTGTGTGAGGTTTGCTGGTCGTTTCAAATGATGCTCGGCGGTTAGTGAAGCTTTGTTCGAAGCGTAGGTTGAAGAGCTCAGAGATGCTGTGCTTTATTGTCGAGAGCATTTGTCCGATATCGGGTCTTTTAGAAGATGGTTGCTTGGCCAAAACAACCCTTTCTTAACGTTTATATGAACACGACGAAAGTCTGTCCCAGAAGAATCATGACAAAATCCTCGCCGACGTCATTTAAGTTGCGAGCTCCCGCTCGCTGTTATCCTTCCTCTTGATCTGTGCGCGTGCGACTACTGGTCAGAAGAAAAGTAGTTCCGAGAAGACAAATACGGAGCTGGACGGGAGTGGTTTGCATTCACTAGGAAGCGCTGGATCGAGACACCATAAGATGACACAATTGTAGTCGTCCTTTGGCAGGACATTCTCCTAACAATCGATGTCGGTGATCTCCCACGCCGTCATGACTGCCACATGCAGCAGTCGTGAAGTTGAAAAACTTCATGGAAAATCCTTTTTTTGCCCTACAGTCGCGTAGAGACCGAGGGTGCTCCTGTTCTTCATCTCTCTTGCAGAAAAAACTCCGAGTTAAAGAACTCCACGGGATCTAAGATAGAAGTGGACGTGTTCCTTTAATGGCTGGAACCGTCATCTTTTCTTCATCATAAATGATGATGTAAACGTTGCCGTATCATTGGTTGTCTCTCCATTAACGCAGCACATCGTCGCTCTGTTTTCTTCATCGTCGTATCCTCTGTCGTTGGTGCTCGCCGGGATTGCATCACGTCGTGCGCCAACCAGCTGAGCCTCGCGCGCAAAGTGTGTGTGTGGGTGTGTGAGCAGACGCAAGCGTGCTCGGTTACCTCGAGTTGTCATGGAGACTGGGCAAGCCTCTGAGTCACGCGTTGTCGTATGCGAGTGTTCCAGCCTAGACGCTCGCTGCCGCTGCTCCGCTGCTGCTGCCGCCGCTGTTGCTAGTCTGCGATGTAGTCCTGTGCGCTCACGCACGCAGACGTACGTACGCGCCGACGCCTCAGTGAGACGCTCGCTGCTGTCGCTGCCTCCGTGTGAATGTGGGATGCTCGCCGCCGCGGCCTCAGTGTGACGTGTGACGCTCGCTCAGCATAGGGAGAGGCTTTCTGCGCAGCGCGTTTCTTGTGGAGATTGTAGTCGCCTCCCGCGCCTCCAGCAGCAATTGACTGAAAGGTCCATGATGGTTATTTACTAGTTTTAGAGATCCAAATTTTTCACTCCTTCCTCCACAGGCGTTCTCGTCATGCATCCACACTCATCTCACTCCCTCGCAACTCCATGTTTACAGAAAAGGACATTCTTCTAACCTACATTTAATTTTATTCCGTTTTTATTCGATACTATGAAGCAATGATAATAATGATTCTCGGAAGGAGAGAATACAATGTTTCCTAATAACGCATTAAATTTGAATTTTTACTTAATGGACTGCACGCTATCCAAATTTGAATCGAATTCATTTACATATATAATTATCATTATATTCCTCGTTAGGAAATATCAATTTACTCGCACTGAGAGATCATTAACTAATTTACAATTCACGCGACATTTACTTTACAAAGAAAATAATCTAGACATGAAAGAATTATTTCAACATTTAATCGGTGGTCGTAATTTAAATTAGTAATTTGTCGATAATGAAATATAAGTAAGTAGGAATAACATAAATTTCACTACCACGCTATTTCGTAAAATACATTCAAACATCACACTAAAACATCCTAAACATCGAGCATCATACTTGACTTCAAATGCTGCCATGCCGTTACAACGTTTGAATAGAGTCAGTCAGCCGCGTTGGCATGTTGTTAGAGAGAGTGGGGCTGTGTGGCTTGGGCTTAGGAATGTCGGCGATATCGTAAACAAAGCGCAGGCGAGGCAGCTTCCACCACACATCTCAGCCAGACCACACCTCAGTTCTCACATCATCACAGCTCATAAGGCACGTTCACGCACAACAATCTTCTTAAATGGTTGATTCACACGATGGAATACAATATTGAAATTTAGAAATGGACACGAGAGCAAATTATCCGTAGAATATTTCTCCATCCGTAAATTTTATATGTAATATCAATTTTTGAGTGTACGTGATGCATGTAATATGGTTATTCCGTAGAAATCATTTTGATCGAATGGAAATTTTATCTCACGAGCCTCCGTTGATGTACGAGATTACGAAGAAGTCTTTAAATAAACACTTGAATTGAAAGTTTTAATAAAATTTTTATTGAACGTTTAGGAGATATTTTAACTAATTCCAATGATGTTGATTTTAGAAGTTTAGTTCTTGAATTTTTAAGATTCCAAATGAGAATTAGGATGACAAAGAATGTATGCTCCACGTAGGTCTCTGAACATGACTCCGGCTACCGCTGTCAAGTGTGTGGGACCGTGCGGCTTCCAACGCATTCCTTTGTCACAAGAAAATGGCGTCGAGAGCTTCACGGCGTATGAGTGAATTTCATGGCCTCCAACTCAAGTTAATAATTCTCACACAGAAGCTGTTCAATGATCAATCGAATGAGGCTGGACTTGATTTTAATTTATGAAATCATTGGCAAATAACCGCTTCATATATTGGTATTCAATATACGAATTATCAACATGAAATGACCTAACGAAAATAAGAAATTCAGAATAGGTTATCAATTGGGTTTAAATATGATTAGAAACGGTTAATCTGACGCATAATTATTGAGAGAAATTAATAAATCAAAGAGAAAGCATGGTTAGACATATGAACAATTTTATATTAAACAAAACATGATAAAATGAAATGTAAATAGGTTCACAATAGTAATAAATCAAAATAGAAAGCATGGTTAGACATATGAATAATTTTATAGTAAATGGACACAAATAAATGAAATGTAAAATGGGTTTACAATTGAAATGAAATGGCAAAATATTAGTAGAAAAGAAAAGAAAGAAAGAAAAAACTTTATTTCCAATAGAGATTGTACAATATTACAATCATTGGTTTTTAAATATCTTAAAATTAATACACTTAGATGATACACACACACGAGTATTGAAAAAACTCGTGTCACTAGTCGAAAAGATATGATTGAGGGCAATGTACTCCTAATCTTGCTTAATCTACATTTGACAATACATGTAATGATAATTATAAGAGATAACGCAAATTCATGGACGATGCATTTTCATTGTGGGGTGAAAACACTTTTGACAGTTTACATGTACATGACATAAAACTTCGCAATTATTGATGCCAGGAAATAATACGTGAATCGTTTGTTTCGGCAAATGTTCAAAAGTGTCATTTTAAGGAAGCATGAAAAAAATATATAAATACAAATCCATATACATATATATACGCACATATATATATATATATACTTACATACACACACACATACAGATATATATATATATATATATATATATATATATATATATATATATAGATATGTACTCATAAGCATGAGGACCAAGAAGATTATAAGTTTTGAATTTCTAATTCAACAATTTTAACATAACGGTCGTTAGTTAATAAGTATTTTATTCAAATATAAATGGATGATCGCACAACAAATGTATAAGTTGTACATGAATGCTTTACAATAATAAAGAGATGACGAGTTAGGTAATGTTACAAGTTGAGAGTGAACAGAAAAGGACCATTATCTCTAGTAAAATGCTAGTTGTCAGTCTAGTACACACATATGTGCACATATACATGTGAATATAAACACATATATGTACACATAAGCATGAGGACCAAGAAGATTATAAGTTTTGTATTTCTGATTCAACAATTTTAGCATACCGGTCATTAGTTAATAAGCATTTTATTTAAATATAATGGATGATCGCAGAACAAATGTATAGTTTGTACATGAATGCTTTACAATAATAAAGAGATGACGAGTTAGGTAATGTTACAAGTTGAGAGTGAACAGAAAATGACCATTATCTCTAGTAAAATGCTAGTTGTCAGTCTAGTACACACATATGTGCACACATACATGTGAATATATACACATATATGTACACATAAGCATGAGGACCAAGAAGATTATAAGTTTTGTATTTCTGATTCAACAATTTTATCATACCGGTCATTAGTTAATAAGCATTTTATTTAAATATAATGGATGATCGCAGAACAAATGTATAGTTTGTACATGAATGCTTTACAATAATAAAGAGATGACGAGTTAGGTAATGTTACAAGTTGAGAGTGCACAGAAAAAAGACCATTTTCTCTAGTAAAATGCTAGTTGTCAGTTTAGTACACACATATGTGCACGTATACATGTAGATATATATACATACGCATGCACAGACATACCCACGCACATACTTACACCAAACTCGTAAGCATACACAAATGCATTTCTATGCATCGAGGCAATACATACGCATTCTACAGAGTGTCATACGCATAGCGTGCATACGTACACATATATACAAGTAAGCATGTGCGCAAATATCAGCATAAACTAGCCATTATAAACCAGAATTCCAATCGAGGGGAACAGAAAAAATATCTTTTATTATAGCATGAATTTTATAAAATTTAGTACTAAAAATAGTGGCACAAGACAGTCTACTTAAGTCAGAAACATGAAATCGATTGTGGGACGTGGATAAGAAAGAAAACATTAATGTCCTATAAAGGTTTCATATTAGAAAACCAATCACATTATCTTTGAAATATGGCGCAAATTGTCGGCAATTCATGAACAAACATAGGTATCACATTATTATAAGCATATAACTATAAGCAGAATCAGCATATTACTGCAGTATAAATGGATGATCACACAACGAATTTATTTTTAATTTTTTTTACATGGATGCTTTACAATTTCAAATTAGAAAAAAAAACACATTATCTTTGTAATATGGTGCAGAATGTCTGCAATTGATAAACACACACACACATAGGTACCATGTTTGCAAATGACAACGTATAGGCGGTCAAATCATAATACCTACGCATACTTCCAAACTGTTGTGTGATGTCTTGAATTATAAAACAATGAGCGAGGGAGATTGTTCAGCAATGGAGATACCAGGCAAATGAGATTCGTCAGTACTCATTCAGTATGTTCTGTAACTAAAAATTATTATTGAGACACAAGATGACGAGTTATTTTGGCTTTAAATTCTCTAGGTCTTTGAGGGACTTTAATATTCAGGGGAAGTTTGTTCCACAGTAAGGCGCCTGATATGGACAGAGCCTTCTGCCCTAAGTGAGATGAACGATAGTTGACTAAGACATTATTGTTTCTGTTCGGTTTTTGATTGGTTACAGTGGGTGGATGGAAACGCACTATCTCAGCATTGCTCTGAGGAAGATATAACGAGGAGAATACGTATTGGGCCTTCTGCAAGAGGAGCCTTTCTTGGATAGGAATCCAGCCGAGTTTATTGAGGAGAGGGGTTACGTGATCACTTCTTTTGAAATTACCGTTGCATACCACCTTGGCTGCAAAATTCATGCATTTTTGTAAGTCCCTTTGAAGGTATTGAGGTAAGTCTCCCCATACTAGGCTGCAGTAGTCAATGCGCGATAACACAAGGGATTGAATAGCTAATAATCTGGATTTTTCGTCTAGCATACTTTTAATACGATGAAAAAACATTAAAGTTCCGTAGATTTTGTTGCAAGTAGTCTCAACGTGAGATTTGAAGGACATATTTCTATCGAACCAGATACCTAGATTTTTAACTTTTTCTGATGCATTAATTTTATCATTTCCAACTGCAAGAGTAAGATCTGAAGTTTTTTTAATTGCATCTTTGGATCCAAAAACAATGCATTGTGTTTTATTAGCATTTAATTTGAGACCATTTCGGTCGTACCATGATTTCAGGCTAGTCAGTAAAGTTTCGGCTTTAATTTGCGTCTGTGGTATTTCCGATACTGAACTTGTTATTGCAATTTGAACATCATCTGCATACATTGAGATCCGTGTGTTAGAAGGCATTGGAGGGAAATCATTAATGAAAATAGAAAAGAGTAGCGGACCAAGAATGGATCCTTGGGGAACACCAAAATTGTTTTGAATGAATGGGGACAATTTGTTTTCTATGCGGACTGCATGAGATCGATTTGACAAGTAACTTTCAAACCATTGCGTGTCTATTCCCAAGTTCAGTATTTTACGTAGAAGACTTTCATGTTCGACGCTATCGAACGCCTTAGAGAGATCAAGTAGCAGCAAGAGTGTTACATTCTTTTGATCGATGTCACTGTATATTTTTTCAGATATATTGAGCAGAGCGTCTTGGGTGCTAGTATTTCTTCTATAGGCATATTGATTTTGGTGGAGTAGATTTGACTCGTCCAGGTGAAATGACAGTTGATTTGTCACCACTTTCTCCAATATTTTGGACATGACAGGCAAAAGACTGATGGGCCTGTAGTTTGATGCTGTATTTAGGTCACCACTTTTGTGCAACGGTCTAATAATGGAGTGTTTCCATTGGTTTGGAAACGTGTTGGTTACTATTGATGTATTAATTATCAGACGAATCCATGGTGCTGTAACAGGGAAACTGTCTTTGATATCTTGAAGACTGATACCATCATGTCCAACTGCCTTTGTGTTTTTTAGTGAGTATAAGATGTTTCGTAACTCTGGTAAATCGACAGGGCGTGGTCTCCACTTGACATCAGTCCTCGAGGGTGCAGTGGGGCATGAATTTTCAATTGTCGTTTCATCTGGATTGGTACACACCTCACTGAAAACTTGAGCCCCTACTTTTGAAAAGAATGTGTTGAAATCCGTGGCTGTTGCCAAGGGATTTTCAAAATTACTTATGCGATCTAAATTTTTATATGGGGCTACCTCACTAATGATTTCCCAAGTTCGCTTCGGGTTATTTTTAGCCGTTATCAGTGCCTGGTGGAAGTGAGTTTGTTTCGCTTCAGTGATTTTCTTTCGAAGAATCTTTTCGTGTTCTTTATATCTCTTGTATAAGGTACTGTTTGATCTATTGTTTTTGTAATCTCGCAAGTTAGCTTTCTTTATTCTGCTCATCTCTTTAACTTCGTCAGTGATCCAAACAGTTCGTTTTGGCTTGGTTTTTTTGGTGACGTAAGGTGCACATTCGTCGAGAGCTGCTGTGAAGTTCTCGTTGAAAATTGACACTTGTATATCAACATCGTCAGATTGCATCATTTTCTGGAATTCGGTAGACCTATCGAGTAGTTTTTCTTGAAATAGTTCTGCTGAATAGTGCCTTTTCGAGCGATAGGTCATTAAGCGGTATTTTTGTCTTTCCTTCGCAATATTAATTTCACATTCTATAGAGTGGTGATCGGAAATAGAAGGTGATATTACTGTACTAAGTATTGCGGTGGGATTATTTGTGATTGCTAGATCGAGGAGAGTTGCAGAGATTTTAGTGATGCGAGTCGGTTCTTTGACCATTTGTGATAAGCTTAGTTTATACAATAGTTTGCTTAGCTGATTGTTTTTGTCCGTTAGGTCAACATTGAAATCTCCGAAAGCAAAGAATGATTTTTTTGCCTGAAGGATTTCTTTGAAGGTTTCCTCAATGAAATCTAGTGTTCGATTTAGGGGAGACGATGGGTGCCGGTAAAGGCTGCCAATGATTATTGATTTGTGTTTATTTATTTGCACTTCTAACCAAACCATTTCAATGCCTTCGCAAACTTTATTCACTAGTAGTGAAGATGTTGAGTACATTTCTTTCACAAAAATACAAGATCCACTACCTCGGCTGGTTTTAGCGCCATCGTAGCGGTACAACACGTAATCAGGAATGTTAAAAAATGAACTTTGGGTTCGTGAATCAAACCATGTTTCTGAGACACACAAAATGTCAATTTTTTCAGTGACCAACATTACTCTGATTTCATCCAATTTACCATTCAGGCTTCGAGCATTTACATGCTTGATTTTGATTTTACCTATATTAGCACTCTTTTTAAAGGTAGCGAGGTTACTATCTCGATGGGATCGTTCAGGGTATTTATCGATTTTGTCTAAGTTGCCCAGGGTGTTTGGCCCAGCATCTGCTATGTAAGAAAGTCTACTATTTGGCTGGGCAGCGGCACTTTGTCAAGATGAGGTAAACCCGGTCTGATTTTTGCCTTGTGTGACAAGAGCACTGTAGTGATCGTTTTTACGATGGAGCAGTAGTGGAGGGTTATTATTTGATAACTCTGAAATGGGAACGACTGATATTTTCAAAACACAATGATCTTTTTCATCCAGGACGAGAAGTTTTTGGCCTGTCACATTTGAAATGATTAGTGGTATAAGGTCTACAGCAGCTTGGTCAAAATGTTTTTCGTCAATGTAATTATCTATGAGGTTTTGCATGTCGCCACTGTTCTTGTCAAAAAACTTAGCATATGTGCTGTAGTTTGCTTTACTCTCTGTTTTGATTGCAGCCTTTAGGGAATTGTAATTCCATTTTGATGCTGGTTGTTTTGTAAGTAGATGAGCTACTGCGTGGAGGAGGCAGTGTCCATCGGCTTTGGTGGGAATCAGTTTTATGTTCCATGATCGTTTCAATTCATCCATTGTGGAATTCATGCGTTCATAAATGGGGCTGGAGACGTTTTTTTCGCACTTTTTTCATCATTAAGAGGTTCTGAGAGGTGCGGGGAATTTACGTTTTTCTGGCTCTGAATTCCTGTTCTGTGGTGATTTCTCGTATGGGGATTTGCAGAGAACTGAGAAATGCTCGTGTCAATTATATTTTTCTGGTGATGATTGTGCATACCGTTGGGTAGTGGATTTTCCATCGATTGTCGACTGCAATTTTGCAGCGATTTCTCTCTTCCTATTGATTTTACTGCTTCCGAGTATGTGATTGGATGTTGATTTATACTCGTGTCTGAGAGGGGCTTTTCATCCTCTTCATCAGCATTGGATAGCAATGAAAACCTATTTTTTGTAGGCACTCCGCAGTTGTTTGTGGCGGATGCAGGAGAGGGCTTGTTATATGAGGGCAAACATCGGGAGGAGAGGGGAGGAGAGGGTTTGTTATATGAAGGCAAACATCGGTTTATGCTGCTGGAGGTTTCACGTGGATAGGCGGTCAACTTAGAACAATCATTCAACTTATATTGCTTTTCTGAATAAGCATTAGAGTATTTAATTTCTTCATTCAGATTATGGGAGTTGCTGACACAGGAGATAAAATGTGAAGTTAGTCTCAAAGGTGATTTTAGAGCAATTTGTTGAAGAAAATGATGCGTGTCTTCTCGCGTAACGGGCCAAGTGCGGACATTGTTGTAAGCTTCATCAACAGGACCGGTTTTTACATTTGCTCGCAGCGGAACCAGTTTAAGACCAATTTTTCTGCACAGGCTCGATGCCATGTACAATTGCTGCCCACTGCAGCCACTCACCACATAAATACGAGAAAGAAGATTCTTTGTCATGATCAAATTTTTTAATTTCGTGAGATTTTGGGACGAGAGGCTCAAACCTTTGAAACTAATTATATAGTTCCTGAAAGGAGGTGCGCGTTCAATCTCATCATAGAGATCATTTAGACGTTCCGAAGTTATGGTCTGAATCCTGCCTGCACTATCAATGTCATCTCTGTTGATTTTTGTGAGGCTATTGTCTCCAACGAGAAAAGTGTCTAAAGGGGATTTCGCATAAGGATGGTTACTCGCAGCTACCACTGGCGTAAAATCATGAGCGCTGATACGATAATTTAAAGCAAAAAGCTGTTCTGTAATCACTTGAATATTTGATACAGTGGAAGAAATCGACGCTGGGCTTGGGGGACAATTTTGTCTCAAAGCTTTATTGAGAAATGCAGCTGTAAGAGACAGCGTGTTATTTATTTCGTGAATAGTTTGGGAACTGGTCATTTGGAGAGGATGTAAGTACCCATCAAAGGCGGTAACAGGTCTGGTTGTATTTTTCTCCACTGAAAATCTTACGTTATCCTCGCAGTTTACGCTCTGAGGTATTTTACTGCCAGTACTAGCTGCTTCGTATGCATTTTCAAACATAACTTCGCCACCTGAAAGGTCTACACACAATTTATCATTAAAATTATAATTAAAATTACCCCTTTTACTCTCTGACTGGTTGCACACATCCAAAATTTTATCGCGTTCTAACGATGACGTTGGTGTTTCCGTCGGCGGTGAACGATTTTGAGCTTTCTCAGTGACGCAGGGCAGGGGCGACGTCGCCATGACGCAATCGTTTCGGCGAGACGAAGGAGCTCGCAGTGCTGTGGCAGCTTCCGCCAGTGAGGACGTATCTTCTTCACTAAAGATTCTCGGCTTTGTGGACGATGAATCTTCTCGGACACAGTCCAAAGCGTGGGGTTGAGAGTCGAGTGCTGCTTGTACGGAATTTCTTGAACTCGCTTCGGGTGTGCCCGTAGCAGGTTTCAGAACTTGAGAAGATGAATTATTACTGGGAGCTGAATTATTACAAGCAGCGCCTGAGAGATTTTCGCCCGTGTCAGATGACTCTGATTTTGCAGTCATTAGTGATGCTTCAGGGGCTGAGAAACACTTGCTGATACCAGACTTCACGAACGTCCGAGAAGCATTTTTCGTTTTGAGTCTTTGAGGACCTTGAACAGATGGATTCACAGGGGCGGATTTATTAGGTCTGCCTTTCCGCTTTATTGCTGGTGCTTTACGCTTTTTACTGAGCTTTTCGTGCGAAGCTGTACTGGAGGATGTTTTTTCAGATGGGGCAACAGTCCGAGTAGTTGAACGAGTTCTATATTGATACATTGTGACGTTGATAGAGAGGAAGAAAAATTAAAATTTGTTCATTGGGTTAAAGTAGAAGACCTCGCCTTTTAAAGGTAGATAAAAAGAGACTGCCAGTAGGAAAGCAAGGGGGGGGGGCTTGGGGTGTAAGACAGAGGAGGACAGAGTGTGAGCAGGAGGAGGGGGCAGGATGCTTGCGGTCGGCAGAGCAGCGTTGCTTGCTGTCCTGCTTGGGGAAGAAAAGAGAACAGAAAAAAAAGAAGAAGAAAAGAAGAAAAAGAACTTCAACTCTTCCATCAGAAGATTGCTCTGGTGAACTTTTCGAGAAACGTCGGATTGTTCAAGTTTACTTCACATTGTGGAATTATGCTCTGTCTGTGAACACAGGCTTACTATGTTTAACATGGTAAATTTTTTCCGAAAGTTGCTGGATCAAGTTTATTTAATTTTTATATTTAAAATTTCCTTCAAAGAAGAAGAAGTTTTTTATCCTTCTCACATTTAACGTCAATAGTTAAACAAAATTGTCCATCAAAAGAACATGAGGTAAGCTAATTTTTTTTAATCAAAAATTGAATGAGTACATTAGAAATTTTCAACATTCATGCTCTATTGTAACAAAAATAGTTCACAAAAAATGGTCACCATTATTTTCCAAAGATGCGAGTTTGACAGAGCACACTTTCTATTTTGTTTCTGGAGATAACGGCACTTGTTCTTCCACGTTAAGAGTGGAGGTGTTTTGGAGGGATGGAGTGGAGATGGAGGGGGGATGGAGGGGGCAGGGGTAAGCTTGTTTGCGCTGCCCTCACCGGCACTGCGAGAGCAGCACTAAGTTTTCACATCTCGCCACTCTGATCTGCTTGTTAAAATGATCATAATTGAATCACCGAAACACAGAAAGTTCACTTTTACCATTTAGTTAGGTAGACGGCACATTCACGGACACACAGTTCTAATTTCGTACTTCGTGGAGTTTTTCTTCCCTCACATTCTGAAACAATTTAGCTCCGGTAACATGGAGCGTGCGTCCACGGTGACAGTTCGTTAACCACTCGTAAATAAATAAATAAATAAATAAAATAAATAAATAACCACTCGTTCGTTAACGTTCGTAAATAGGTAAATGGGCACAAAATTAGAAACAATTTAAACGTAAGCGGGATACAATGATATAGATACTAAACACTTTGATACAATTATTGAGTGTTATGAATAGTCATCGATTACTATTTGAATTTGCGTTTGGCCGATCAAATGAAATTTTTATGAAGTATTTGAGGCGGATTTAATTTAATTTTGGAATGGTTTTGTTATTTTTGGTAATTTTGGTAAATTTCGGCAATTTTGGTAGCGTGACAATTATTTCGAGCGGTCTCTCACGGAGATGAAGATCCTCCACCGCTTGTCACCATATGTTACGACCTCCTATTCTCGTTCGTAAGTACGTATTATCGTTGGCCAATTTTCTGATGGCAACTCTTTGATCGTATTATTTATCGTCATTTTCCTCTTTACTTCAGGAATCTCAAGGTTGATGATCGAGACGGAAGGCCTCACTTATTTTATTTTATTAATAAAAGGGCTCGAGAATAACTGGTGACTTTTCCATGCCGTTAACTGTAATTAATCATAATGTCGAAGCAAGTTAAATAGGATATCATTAGGGTGAAGGATGAGACAGCTGCAACACAAATTCATATTGTAACGATGACGTCCTCAAACACGGTTATACAAAGGGGTGATTAATGAAGTACACGGCACATTAGAAATTCTAGATGATTACAATGCTATTAGATCTCGGCGAATGAATTAGCTCTTATCTATAAGACGATATAATTATGAGAATTCGCACGATGACGTTGAGAGTAAACCGGTGAAGCCGTTTACGCGAACAATAGACAAAACGCAGGTCATTGATACTTTGAGGAGTCTGATAAGGACATCTTAATTGAGGATGAGCCTCGGAGCTGAATCATGTTGAGGAGAACACATTGATAATTATGAGAAGCACATCTTAGGTGATGAAATCTCAGCACTGAATGATTTGAAGAGGAACAAAGATCGTCTAGAAGTTACATCGAATGGAATTAATCTACCCTACACATGTAGTTACGAGGAGCGTTCGACGAAATATAGATGAATACGAAGAGGAATATTATGGGAGTACTTAGCTGATGAAAATCCCGAGTGGCAGTGGGCAATTCAGTACAATCTTAAGTTGACACTTCCTCCGCTTCACCCGCAAGGGTGTAAGCGGAGGTACACACGTCTCGCCTATTTGACGGCCCAGGACCTAATGGGCCTTGGGCGCTCTGCTCAGAAGGAGGCTAGGCAACGCTGTCTCAAATGAGAACAGACGCGTTACGGATCTTGAAGCTTTATGTGAAAATATCTCAGAAAATAGCAAGCGTTGAGAGATGATTCAAATGGATTAAGCTTTATAATTAAATGGCAAGTAATTTATGTAGAATGAACAACATTTTAGGTCTCGCAGGAAGAAGTTTAAATACACAAGGAAATATGGAAGTGTCTTGAAATAATCTGGAGCACAGGCGTCGTCTGCGTGGCAGAGAGTCCGAAGTCCACTGGGGGGGGTTCGTAGAGGGTGTGTGAGGTTTGCTGGTCGTTTCAAATGATGCTCGGCGGTTAGTGAAGCTTTGTTCGAAGCGTAGGTTGAAGAGCTCAGAGATGCTGTGCTTTATTGTCGAGAGCATTTGTCCGATATCGGGTCTTTTAGAAGATGGTTGCTTGGCCAAAACAACCCTTTCTTAACGTTTAAATGAACACGACGAAAGTCTGTCCCAGAAGAATCATGACACTCTCGCTTTAAATGTTTTACCACCGTGCAAAGGGACTGCCACGAGCAGCTACGACCGACATTATAAGCAGCTAGTGCACGTTTTCCAAATGGTCAATATTTCAAAACAGGCACACAAAATTCCCCACGAGTAATTAACTATATTTCTTATGCGAGAGTTGCAGGTCAAGCTATTGAATGCATATTCTATGACTATAAGTTGTTGGTTGAGCCCGGTTCGGGCACTGTCATTTTTTTACATAAATGACCTGATGTAGAATTACTTGAGGGAGGGAAAGGGATGAAACTTCATTTTTTTAAAGTTTGAAAAAGATTACATTCATAAACTGACAGAAAATCAAAATCCCTTAAATTATTGATTCGTATCCCATAGTGAGCGGACGTAAAAGAATTCGTTCATGAACCATGAGTTTTTTCGAAATAGCTAGTAAAAAGTTTCATGTTTGAGAACAGTCAGTCGGAAACAGAAAAGGAAATATCACCCTGTAAAAATTTAAGAACTAATTTGTAAAAGTAAAAACGTGAGGTCAAGTTCGGAATCTTGCGTCAGGGCTAGGGTTACAATTAGAACCAGAACCGAACTCTGAGCTGGAAAGTCATGAATGAGATCGATGTGTTCGCACTAAATGTTCTGCGGAAGTTTGTGAGAACGAAATGTACAGCGCGAATTTTACGTCTAACACTCGAACCCGAGTCCGTTATCGGTTTAATCTACAAGCGAGACCAGAAACCGAAAGACATCTCCTAAAACTGATGTTGTTCAAGCCGTGATCGGCCAGGTAGGAAGCGAGCCTCCTCATCTACGCCTCCTTGATGGAATGAAGTTCTCCAAGTCCCTTAAACTCGAAATCCAATTTGTGCCCAAAAGGTACGACCCAACTCCAGCGATGAGAGAAAACTTGGCTTGAATAGAATGGAGATCAAACGCGCAGAGTTGGTTTCGCATCTCCTTGAAATTAAATGAAAAAGCTGAAGCCGTCATCTGAAATCGTCCAACTCGCAATTACGTGATTACCATGAATGGGTTCGATATTTTTTAATCAGGTTAAGCACCCAAAATATGGCTTTCTGAATCATCGTATTCGAAAAGTAGCACAGGTTACAAAACTCCCATGTACATAATTTCCTGAGGAAAGATCCTGAGAAAGGATTTACCGTATATTCGACATTAATGCAATACTTCCTGCTTCACAAGAAGTTATCGAGCAGTTTCTGGTCGTTCCAAAAAGCGAAGGCTAAACGCAGAATGTTTGAATACGATTCGTGCAAAATAAAAACCGCGAACACAATTTTTGGTATGAAGAAAACCATGGACGTTGGGGCCCTAGAGTGAATTGCACTTGAACGAAATAGGAAGCCGAAAATTTTCATAGAAGGCTGACTAGTCAGCTAAGCCAAACAAGTTTATGTCTGTATTGTTGCTCTTAAATACTGTATATTTACAGACAGCCTCTTTGTTACAGTATCACTGATCTGTTTGATAAAGAATTCATGGAGAGCCCCAAATAATTTCCAAATCAACTCAAATTTACCCTAATCAGACCATTGCTCGAATTGGGTGACATCAAATTAGCGATCAATTAGTCTCTTAATTACGTGTCGTATCCAAAATATTAGAAAGAAGAATAACAAATCAGCTCTCGAATCCTAAAGATGAAGCTTACCTATATATTTTATCGAAATCAATATACTCAAAGGTGGAATGCCCGAAAATAAAATTCTTTACTTAACATAGCGGAAAAAACACCAAGCTATCAACCAAAAAAAATGCAACTCAGAACACAAAATGCTCTACTTAACATTGCAGAAAAACATCATGCTATCGACAAAAAATGTAGCTCAAAACACAAAATGCCAGAACACAGAATACTCTACTTAACATTGCGGAAAAAACACCATGCTGTCGATCAAAAAATGCAACTCTCACTGCTGTTTGACCTCTCCAAACGTTCGATAGCGTTGAGCCTCAGAGACCTTCACTAAAAATCTCGAAACCTGAAACAGACTAGCAGCGGCTTCAAAGCTGCTGTGGTGTTCTCCCCCAGGCTGCAACACGCTTCGGGCAGGCTTTGAGCTACCTTTTTCGTGATAGGATAGCCCGAAGCGAGTGCCTGAGGTACAACCGTATTCGGCAGGATATGGACAACACGGGGGTAACACGGTAATTATATTGGTGACTGTTAGGTACACGGAACACGGACCATTACACTGGGCCCTCGGTGACTACTATGAGCACTGTTCGTTACTCGTAAATTACGTAATGATTGGAACACAGCACTAATACGTGATGGTTGAAGTACAATACTATTCGAGAAGTACGTAATGATTGAAGCACAATCCTATGTGAGAATAGTGCAAATATGTGGTGATTGAAGTACAATCCTATTCGAGAATGACCTAACTTGAAACTTAATCCTATGCGAGAATAGCACAAATACGTGATGATTGAAGCACAATCCTATTCGGGAATGACGTAATGATTGAAACACAACCCTATGCGAGAATAGCACAAATACGTGATGATTGAAGCACAATCCTATTCGGGAATGACGTAATGATTGAAACACAATCCTATGCGAGAATATTACTAATACGTGATGATTGAAATACAATCCTATTCGAAAATGACATAAATTACGTAATGATTGAAACACGATCCTATGCGAGAATAGCACAAATACGTGATGATTGAAGCACAATCCTATTCGGGAATGACGTAATGAGTGAAACACAATCCTATGCGAGAATAGCACAAATACGTGATGATTGAAGCACACTCCTATTCGGAAATGACGTAATGATTGAAACACAATCCTATGCGAGAATAGTACTAATATGTGATGATTGAAATACAATCCTATTCGAAAATGACATAAATTACGCAATGATTGAAACACAATCCTATGCGAGAATAGCACTAATACGTGATGATTGAAATACAATACTATGCGAGAATTACGTAATGAATGAAACAAGCACCAATAGCGGGTAACGTCCGCGAGGACGCTACTTACGAACGCAGCGGCGAGACGTGATGATTGGTGCTACGTCGTGCGACTGTTACGAACAGGTCAGCTGGGGCTAGCGGGGCACCGAGACGAGGCTAGTCAGCAGGGTCGGGCCCAGCCGTCACGCGGTTCACCGCTGTAGCTGGTAAGTAGCTACGGCGAGGCTAGCCGGCCGGAGCGGGCGAGAGACGTCGTAGAGCGGCTTGGCCGACGACGCCGGCGCGGGGCGTTGCAACGTGACTTGTTTAAGGCTTTGAAACACCTTGAAGCGTCAAGACGCTACTAGGTTTTAAGACCGTGCAACACCTTGGGGCGTCGATAGGCAGGGCCGGTCTCCGGAGCTTGGTGCAGGTACGCGAGAGATAAAGTCGATCTCGGAAGCTAGATGCAGGAACAGAGGCTGGTGCTGGAGATGTGACTTGAACGAGGACGAGGGCTTGAGTGAGTGCGAGTCTTGTTGGGGTCGCCTTATGTAGGCCTCGAGTGCAAGCCTTGAGTCCGGGCGTGAGTCCTGATTGGTCGCGAGTTTGTGGGCCTGTGGTGCTGGAGGCAGGAAGCCGTTGTAGCTTACGGGCACCTTTTCTCATAGTCGCGAGGCGGCTTCTCTCAGGTCCCGTGTTTGGTTGACTAGGCGCTCCGGGTCCGGAGGTGCTCTGGAACGGATGCGGTTGTAGTCTGGAGGCAGCTTTTCTCAGGTCTTGTGGAGGTCCGCGGCTTGCCGCTGGGATCACCACACTGCCTACGAAACCGCTCCTAAGCAGCATGCTTAACCCGTTTACTCCTCGGAGGGCTATACGGTCCTATTTCATAGATTCATTTGTTGTATTACGAGTATATATCTTGTAGAATTTACTCCCGAATATACTATTTGAAGTTCAATACCGAGTGGCAGTACCTTTCTCATTCCGATACCGGGGACAACCTGATGCCAGTGCTGGTATAGTGACAGTGGTGATGATAACGATATGAGCATAAAGATGAAAACTAGACGAAAATCACTGTACGTATTGTCATTTTCGCCTAGCTTTTAATTTTAAGAATTAGACGCATTAATGCGGATGTAATTTTAGAGTATAAAGATATTGACGTTAAGGGTTTCACAACAAAACGTTGTTATTTATGATTGCAAAATTTCGTGAACTTTGTAGCGAAGGCGGTGTCGAAGCGCAAAGATATGCGATTACACAACCCCTCATATAAAGAAACAAAGCTTGACCCGCATTCTACAAAGATTTCTTTATCACAGAGCGCGATAAATGTTCTCCTCTTTCCATCTCTCTCAAAGCAATGCCCAAGCTGTAAAAAATTTTCCACCCAATATTCTGAACAGATAACTGGACCGGTGGAATGATAGCTTAGTTAACTCCGTTCATCTGACCTGGAACAAGTTCTCTCAGTTTCTGGGGCTCTGTTGTAGAACAAACTCCCCAGCGTGTAAAAAACTGTCAAACAACGCAAGAATTCAACGCCAACGTACCATGCCATCTCGCATATCTGTAATATTGAATTACAAACTGTCATACATCGTTGTTCTACATTGCACTTCAGTCATATTGAACGACTGCCCGTTAGCCTAAAAACTACTTACTATTACATATCTTTAGGTCAGTATTCTAATTATTTTGACGGTGAACGTCCTGCGTTTGAGTTAGTAAATAATCTAATCATGTAACGTTTCCTTTGTTATCATTTTCGAGACTGCATTCCTACGTCGTATTTGTAAACAAAGTTTGGATTTGCAAAGATTGGATGTTCAATTTATTATGTACAGTTTATCTTGAAACTACTCTTGTTTCAAAATTCATTGTAATGTTTCTCTGGGCTTCAATTCAAAATATTCATCAGCAGAATTTTTTGAAAATTACCTCCATACTAAAGACAAATACACATTAAAAATGAAGAACGCACTAACCAAATAAAACCACTAACGCTGTGCGGGAACAGTGCTATTTATAATGATTATAAAATGTCACACATTTGCTTAGTAGAACATTCAATTAAATTCAAGAAATCATTTTCTTTAGAGCTCATTTGCAATCCTTGAGAGTCTTTTTAATTTCAACTTTCGAAATTTAATTAAGCTACGCGTTGTTTGCCAGGTATTACAGTCCCATAAAATTACGGGGTCCAAAAACGAGACCTTACTTCTCCAAAGTTCGATGCTCAAGTATAAAATCACGTTGAGGCTCTCAGATCTCACCCTCGGGAAACGACAGAACTCAACTAAAAAACTCGAAGCCCTCTTATCCCTAAGAGGCATGACTGCGGCTGTTCTCAACATTCTCTCGTATTATGCTGCTACCGGAAGCTCTATACATTCCTAATTCTGCCATCATGATAGCTTGGCTATTTTACATCGCTCAAACTGACGAAAACTATGTCGGAGCTCTCGATGAGCGGAAATACTACTTATGTTTCTTTTATTTGGTAAGGAGCTGAAAATTTTTCTACCTTAGTTATTTATCATTATTTTTAACAGTCATAAAACTCTTCATTTTAAGTAAGAAATTATTCGTATCAGTCTTTAACTAACAGATCGATGCATACAACTCGAGGAGCATCGGCTGTACAGAAAAATAAATGACTGAATGTGCGCACTGAGAAGACTGAATGAAATACTGCATGGTGATTTATAACTCGAAATGGCCAAAGGTAAAAAGAATTTCAGTCATAGAAAGATCTGACAGCAAGCAAATTTGTCGGAATGAATTCTTGCACTTCTCTTGCTCCGCGGCCTGTAAACAACGTGTGCGCAGTCACCAGCACTTAATTAAATTCTGTCCCACTCAAACTTACGGAAAAAGTGTCACCACCACTCGACATTTCTCTTCATTCGAAAGCGAGTGAGGATTTGAAGAAAGGAGAAGTGGCACGAGAAGTTACTCGTATTTCTAGAAGTAGGTGAAAATTCGACTACATCATGGAGCCTAACAATTCTGGTAAGCATCAGGGGTAACGAAGTTCCAAGCAACAGAAGCCTTTTTGACTGAAGTATCTCTGAAACTCCAGTCAACTGAGCACACGGGAATTCAGAAAAAGGAAAGAAGCGCTCGCTTAAAACTTTATAAGCTCTGTGGGTTAGAAAGTCGAGAAATAAGGCAGGATTGTTTTCGCCGAGCGCTTTTGTTCCGATGAAGTCTCGGTGGACTCTAAACAACGGAGATGAACCTGCCGTGCTTCTCAAAAATTCTGCCCAAGGCATTAGGGCGCGTCTGTGGTTGCTTTTGTTTGCTGGCGAGCTCTGCACTGAGGTGAAGGTGCATCACCCAGTCCCTTTAATAACAGGCCTCGATGAGACCATGTAAAGACTAACCTTTTTGAAGCTACTTCTGCTTTGACAACAGCTTCTTTCATCAACTTATGCACCCTTTGTCAATTTAGAACTTGTTACAGTCTTTGACTTCGTGCAGCAAGTACCATCAGAGAACTCCGAATTCTATAATTATTGGGTACTGAAATAAGACTGTCTCGGGAATCCGTCAGAGGGAATGTTCAAATGACTGTTGCGTGCCGTAACACTATGTTAACTTCAAATTCACTCAATTTACTCCAAGCAGTGGGGAACTGCTGGCCATAATGAGATACAAAACTTGTAATTCACGCTCGAAAAGAATAATTAAAATGCAATCTATCACAAGCAAACAATTATCTATTACAAGCAAACTATTATAAAAATCCCACAGAAATTTACCTCGAAACCTTTGTGTTTCTCGAATCATATGAAGTTACAAGCGTGCTATTCTGGCTGCCATATTTCGAGGTTTCGGATTATATTCTTATCGGATGCGTCGATTTCAACAGTAGTTGGTTGCAGTTGTATTTTTTGCCCTATTATTTTGTCATTTTATCTACTTATCACTTGGTACTAAGATATTTAATGAATTAGATCCAGTCAAGTCAACTTTAAACGTATAATTCAAATTATTCTGCGAACTCTTCAGAGCCAAACATGCATCACAAATTTTAGTGCGTTACTTTCTACTTGAATGCTTTAAACGGATACTTTTTATTTAAATCTCTCTCATTTTCAACATCCTTTATGATCAAATGAAATGACTTTCGACTGCGGCATCTCTTTTTTTGTGCACATTTTTTATCTTTACGATTGCATCAATCGAATATTGACAAGCACCCTCTTTCAAAAGCTTCTTTTTCGAAGGCTTCAACCGCCCACGTTGCAACGCACCGGAGCGCACAGAAGCAAACACCTGCCTCAACTTCACCAAGGTCGCCAACCGTGATAGAATTATTGTAATCCAATAGATCTTAAAAATAATATCGCATTATTCAAAGGCTGCTATTGAAATCTCTGAGTTCAGACCACTGTTTCTAAAGTACCTTCTAAGCTCTTATGAAGTGAACGCATCTATCCAAAACCATTAGTAGGGAAGTAAATGTTTATATTAGTGTGGTAAAATGAACCATCATTTCTGTTTAGCTCATCAAGTAGCTTGCAGCGCTTTCGATATCTGCTAAAATAAAGTCAATCTTCGAGCTATACATCTAATGCGAACCTCAATCGTATGAATACACGTCTTAGATAGTTTTTAAACCAATACGATGCTCAATTCTAGCTATGGAAAACTAAAACTCATTTTCATCATCATAAGCAATGCTTCTAATATCTCTAGTTCTTTTAACTGATATCGAGACGTCACTCTAGTGACCCGAGATTTCGTGCCCTATGTCATTAATCAAAAGGATGAAATTCAGTTAACTTCACTCTAGCGTATATCATTGCAATCCAATAGATCTCAAAAATAATATCACATTATTTAAAGGCTTACTACCTAGGCTTCGGAAATCCTAAAAGACATTCAGTGATACTTTTTCTGTGAAACAAACGTATGAAAAAATTTGTATTCTTCAATAATTTCTCATAGGACAGAAAATATGAACGTCATCGAGCTTGTTTAAGCGCGACAAAAGCTAGAGCCATCGTATTAGGCGAATTAAACAATGACAATATTCTACTTCTGATACCAGCAGCGTTTGGCTTCTATTTTATTACCAGAGCTTGGGAGTAACTGAAAGTAAGTCTTCTTCAGTCCGTTTTCCCTTTCTTATTAATCCCATGAAACACGAGATCGTCAAAAATCGTCAGTTGTAACGAAAGTTTGGCAAAGTTCATCGAACAAACAAAATATCGCTTAAATACGACATTGTGACTTCGAAAACTGCCTTAGGTACGATTTTTCACTTCTAAACACAACACAGCTCCGTTTGATGACTGCAGTTTCCTCCTTTAATCGTAAAAACATAAAAAAATCTAATAGCCTAAAAGTGTATTTTAGAAATCTACGTGTTTTTAAACACCAAATATTTTTGGTTACTCGTACAAGTTATGAAAAATCCCAGATGCCAAATACGCGGAAAAACGAATACATAGCCTTTGGGTTCTATTTAAAACTGCCGCCATTTTCAGACCACTAGTATGACGTATTGCTATGCTGCCATGCCTAAGAGCGTTCATGGGGACACAGGAGACATTGCATGATTTAATGTAAATACATGTTGATGTAGTTTAGCTTAAGGACCAACACTAATAATACGAGAACATTATACCAAGATTTTAAGAGAGTTCAGAATCTACAGGCCGCTGTTGTTCAGCCTGCTGGCGATATGGTACCGACTACACAAACACGCTGGAACAATTTTAATGAGCAGTTTTGTTATGAAGGAAATTAATCCTATCGTGATTGGGGTTAACGATCTGTCTATAGACAATATGTAAAGTTACACTTTACGCTGCGTAACATATCAGGAACTATTTACTATCCCTATAGTAACTCTGGTTTTAGTATTATTATTTATATTCTGATGAAAGAACCTGTAAAATAAAGGTCGAGAAGTTATTCTGGAGGCCGCAGCTCCCATGCAAGATATTTAGGTGTTTCTGATCATTCATCGTTCCTGCCACGTATGAATAAATAATGAGATATGATTCTAATCTTCAATCATGTCTCCAAGCATATCTAGTAACTTAGCAAAACATGAGCTGAAGGTCACCACTATACTTCCGAACGAGGTTGTCTTTAACCTCAAAAAAAAGCTGTCTCAGATGAAACAAACTACTATTTTTTACCGGTTATTTGCATAGGTCCCGCAATAAAACTTCCTAAGTAAAACTCATTTCAAACTCCTCAACCAATCATCGAAATCGTTGGTGGTGCTATTTAAATTAAGGTCTGACCGTGAGCTGCAATTAAATTCAATCCGTCACCTTAACTCGTATATGTAAATCGAGTCCAATAAAAATGATAATCATTGCCAAACTGTGGAAACTTCCCCCAGCGGTGGTGTCTGGAATTAAGTGAGTTTTGCTCGTCCAAATGCCGCTTCCACAGGTAAGGAACTTCTGCTCCCTTCTCAAAGCAGTCAAAACTTTAGAACCGATCTAATTACTTTCAAAAATGTTTTCTAAGCCTGAGTTTAATTTAAAAGTTGCGACAGTCTTCAAAAAAAGTTAGGACTGTCAGTCAGCTCCGCCCCTCTAAAAAACAGGCATGGGGTCCCTCAGTGAGCCTTTTCTTGAAGTTGGAGCGATCGGTTTCCGATGAAGCTCCACTCGACCTGAGTAAAGTTCTTTACAGCGCAAATCGGAACGAGCTGTTGAGGAGCACTGCAGCTGAAGCACAGAATGAGCAGCCACAGAGCCGTAACCGCGATCGGAAGCCGAATTCTGTTGAAGGAGTACCTAGAAAAATCTTCCACAGGAGCTAATGATACCTCGCTCAAATCAAGAAAGAAATGTTCTTCGAAAAGGCGCATTTCGAAAATTTATTACTTAGAGGACGCACGCTATAACAACAACTCATCCCTGCCAACTAAGATTTTTGTAAAATTATCCCCTCTCAGTTGTCAAACACAAGTACTTCATTGGAATTTTTATTCATTAATACCGTCGGCATCTATGAACACGTGAAAAAACTGATCGGCAGCGTCAAAATGGTGTCTATGCTTACAGACACCGAAAAAGAGCGCATGGACCTCGTGAAAAAATCTTCACTCAATGCTCAGTGGTATATAAAAAAAATGACATCTTCTTACAGGAGAATGAAGAGCCATCACTAGAATGAAGCCTTTACCCTCACAGGCCATGACGAGCAGCTCCTAATCAGGAGATGAACGGTCGCCTAAGGAATGGTAGTTTGGTTTTCTGGAGGCTTGGCAAAGACCTCTGGAAGTATTGAACTCCAGAAAGGACTTCACAAGTTCAGGGGAATGCAGTCACTAACATCCGCTTAATTGCTTTCGCTCGAAAATCATTCTACGTTAGCACATAGTGACTGCTCCAGTATCAGGTTGTAAAGTGCGTTTATGTTCCGAGCAAACTAAGAATTCTGAATGGTACTCTTTCACATATTACTCATTTTCGAAATTCGCTGCTTCAAACTCATCAGAAAAATCCTCAAAATCCTCAAATTCTCATCAAAAAATCAACCGTAAATATCATTCCTGCTCTGCTTATGTGAAGCATTAATATATTTAAGTACATTATTGCATCAAGAAATACATTAAGTTCTTGAATTATAGGTATACAAAGAAAGGATTCAACTTAATTAGTGGCGCATGTATTAACAGAAGTTTCTCGATCAGAATAATCAACTGCAGACCGGCTGATAAACAACTACTTTTCCACATACATGAGTCATCATCAATGTATCCCCAACAACGATACTTCACGCACCGAGATACGAGCAATCTGTCTTAGTTTCATTAATATGCAAGCTCCTTTGAAAGTCACTTCATTAGTGAGAGATGCTGGAAATTGCAGCACAAATTAAGAAACTCATGCGGTCGGTGACGAAATTGAAGCATCCCTGGCGGTGACCGCGTCTCATTAGCGCCCGAGCCACGGCGCGGTTGAGGCACAGTGTTGTCTGCACAAAACCTGGCTTGCCCCCGCACAAATCTAATCACGCCAACACTTGAGCGCAAGAGGAATTGCTACTCTTGAGCTCAATAACGACGGTCAAGTAAACTTTCACGACACTAGCAAGAGTGTGAGGCTTTTTTCTCAGGGACTTTGTGCTTTCATCTCTTCGAACTGAACTTCAGTACCGGAACGCGTCAACTGCCGATCATTAGACAGCGAAAAGTGACTCACATAACTCAAGGGCATTAATTTTTCTCATTATTCAATTTATTTACGATAACATCAACCCGTGAAAAGCACTCAGACAATATGGTAATAGACAAGTTTCATTAATTATAGTTTTAGATAAATTCATTTTCTCAATAACTGTAGGTTATGTTGAGGTAAATTTGGTTCTAATTCTGCTAGAACATTGAATTTCAATTTTATTTATTTGAGCTATAACCCTGACTGCCTAAATGCTCTGAAAACAACGAAAGTGTGACTTTAATTAACTCAGTTCATCTTTAATTTATTTTTCTTGGTTATTTAAGGCCAAGCTCAGAAAAACATGGAGCCATGAAGTAATAGAATGACTCGTAGCATTGTTATGCTACAATAATGAAAGTCTCATAGACAGGATATTTTAATATGTCTAATAATATTTAATCTAATAACGCCTTGAAATTTTTTCCTCAAGTTAACCAAAAAGTAAAAAATTATTTTGAGGTTCGCTAACACTGCCTTGTTAACAAACTAAACTTACACCAAGTCTTTGTGGAAAAATACACATCTAAAGTGAGCAGGGATTATCTTTAGAGTAATGCTGTTGCGTTCGCATACAAGTGAAGATTCAAAATTTTCGGTCAAGCATTATGTTCGCTGACAGAGTTCTGAAGGTGGCAATGAACCGACCTTAAAAGTACAAAACAAAAAATTACGAAAAAATGTTTACAAGAACCAGCCACGAGAAGTGACATAATATCTTACGAATAGTTACTTCACCAGATCGTCGATGAATCTAATTAGAGTCGATGTCTGTTCGAAGAAAACCCTAAGTTATGTTATAAAATCTTCGTTATTGAACTCGCAACTTTATAAATCGAGCCATCATTCCATGCAAATTGCTACGTTTTATGTAAAAAATATTTCCTTTAAAATCGAAAAGACACCGATCATTCTGCATGTTATATTTTATTTGACGTGGGTTAAATTGCATCTCAAACATCATCTGCTACATCCCCGTAAAATTCACGTTTGCAGTCAGCTAAAAAGTAGCTTTTCATAAAATCCCAACAGCTTTACTGCCACGCATTTCTAGCCGACGTTGCTCTATGCAAAATATGTAACATATACGGAGAAAATGTTATGGCATCAGGGGCCAATTCAAATTTTAAGTTACCCTGTCATAAGTTGCGGCAAGAGCTCGCCCCGGGAGGCTCTCCGTCATTGCTTTGATTTATGAAGGGATTGTGCGGCCCAGGTCGCCGCCTCCTCTCCACACCGCCGCTCTGTGCAGGCCGGGCATCTAATGAGAGGCTCTCCCATCTTTCCTCATCAAGCTATGCGTGCGCCACGGTAGAGGAAACAAGGTAGGTTCAAACCAGTCTTTTTTTCGTTAACGGAGTATTTTTGCTGACGTCACGGCAACGAACCAATGGCAGCGCTCATGGTTGCATTTGGTAGCACTGCTACCCCTTATTTGGCTCCATTATTGGCCTAACGACATTACGTTTTGATGACGTCATAAAGTTTGTTTGAAATAAAGCCTTTCTATTGGCTAGCCGAACAAGAGGAGGTGTATTTTCTCTCATAGAAATGACCCTACCTTGTTTCCTCTACCGTGTCATGCGTCTAAAGGCCCCCCCCCCCCCCCCCCCCCCCACACACTACACGCGCCACGAGCCGAGCCGCGAGCAGGGCCTGAGGCTCGCGCGAGCCTGCTTGGCTCGGCTCGGGCTTACTGCCTCCCCACACATTACACGAGCCGAGCATTAGTTTGCAAGTGTATTTCTAGAGACAACATGGACTTCTCCGATTCCGATTCAGATGACCGATTAGAGATTGCAATTTGCTTTAGCGCTAAACAACCTCGAAAAAGGTCTAAATGGTGCAAGTCTTGGCTATTGAAGAGGGGAGAACTGTGTCATGGCCATTTAATTCAGGAATTGAGACTAGAGCCTCGAGACTACGCTAATTACTTGAGAATGGATGAATCAACGTACCTGGAATTGCTATCAATGATGACCCCATTTATAAAAAGGAAGAATTCATTGTTGAGAAACCAAAACCAAGACACCATATGCTCTGTTTTTTTATACTTTGTTTGAATAGTCTTGACTTTTCACTTTCCACAGACAAGGATAACTTCGATAAAGTCCAATAAATTCTAGAAGAAAAGCTTTCATATCCGTATTCACTTTTATTCAATATACTTTTATCACACTTGAAATTCTATAGTGCGGCGTACATCAAACACTTTCTGAAAAAGAAAAATTAGTTAACATTATGCACTAAGCTGACCCCAGGCTCGGCTCGTGCAAATTTACCACCACACACTACCCGAGTCGAGCCGCAAGCCAGGCCAAATATCTGGAAGTGACAGATCAGCACGAGCCGAGCCACGAGCCTGATTGCGCGGCTCGTGGCTCGGCTCGACATACACACACACTACACGAACTGGCTCGGGGCTCGGCTTGTTTTCTAAGGCTCGGCTCGTGGCGCGTGTAGTGTGTGGGGGCCTTAATAAGTCGCAAACGCCGCTCGTATTTGTGATACCAGTCTGCATAACGGCGAATTTTCAACCAACTGATTACTGGGAATTGCTTTTCGCGACATGACCATGGCATACTTAGTGAAAGTGTTGTTTAAAATTTGTATAACCCTCATTGTCTACGAACAAAAGACTTTGTTATTAGCTTTTCATAATACAAAAACTCTCTAAAGTTTTGATTGCAATTGAGTTTTTTGCTGAATCTTTTAGTATTCAATAAAATAACTTAAAACCAACAAAATAAAACGAGGTACTGGTTCATCATTGGTCCATTTAATCATACGCAGGTGTGCAGGTGCACTTGCCGTTGAATGTCTGCTAATGATTCGAACGATGCTGAACTCGATGCCTGGGCATCACTCACAGTTAACTTCAGAGTTAACTTCAGTGTACCAGAAATTAAGAAAAGAGTAAAGTTTCAAAAACTACACAGAAAATACAGCTGCTTTCTAAACATTTGAAAAATGTTCTTAGGTATGAATAATGCAATGAAGAAACGAAGCTGCATTGAATGAAAGATGTTACAAGAAAACCACTTCAATTTCACAATCGCAATTCCATTTAACGGAGCTCGGTTAGGATTATCAGTTACATTGTGTAGATCAATAAGCAAGGAATACTCGCTCGAATTTGATATTCTTTCCAAACAACACGCTCACCTTCTTATGAAGAATTAATTGGAATTTACCATGAAATCACTGATCAATGTCGTTTGAAGCCCAGACCGCAATTCATATTCTTGAAACCTTGGAGCATTTAGTAAGCCTCGCACTTTACTATTATAGAGCCCCTTCTTTTATGTACATTACAAAATCCACCCCCCTTTATTTGAAACAAGAAAGAAGGCGAAATGGTGAAATGAAAGAAAGGCCGGAAGAAACAAAAAATACAATCTTTCAAGAGTTGACAAGGCCGAGTGCACACAGCCCGTCAAAAATGTTTAATAATGTTCAACAAATCACATGACACACGTTCCTATTTCCTAAGAATTTACGTGATATTCCTTCCTACTCGAATGTGATAGATTAATACACTGGAAATTGTGGAGTTGATGAAGCTTTTGGCACAGATATGCTCATCACACACTGCAGGCTGGCTTCGGACAGACAGACAAACCGACACCGCTCTTATTATAGTACAGATTAATATATATATACATTATATATATATATAAGTTTACTTGAATGCATTAAAATTAGGCACTTCATCATCTCATACAAGAGTACAAGGCCTTTATAAAAAAGGCCAAAATTACGTCCCAGAATTTTCGTTATTGCGCTCACAAATTTACAAGTATTCGTTACTATCAAAGTACTCCTTGCATGTTGTTTGCTACGCGTAGTCCTCGTCGTTTCTTTCATCGCTCACATGTGCCGTGGAACAAGTTTTCAGTGGTGGCTCAAAGCTGTGTCGGCAATTTTTCAGGAATTTCCGCTACACTGTCGAGACGACATCCTTTCAAGGAAATTTTAAGTTTAGAAAACAGGAAAAGTCACCCGGCGCTAAATCTGGTGAGTAAGGGGATAGGGAAGGAAAGTAGTTCCGTTCTTGACAAAAAAAATATGGTTCGCAGACGAGTTAACACGGACGTCGCAATGGTATAAAATCCAGTCGTTATACTTCGTTGTACATTTGTGGTTCCTTCCGAAACACATCCCGTGTCTTTAAACTTGCGTAAATCTGCCTTTTAATTGCCAGACGTCATCTCATAAATTCACGATGGATGACCTGAAAATATCTTTCGTTTTAAACGTGAAACCATGACTGATAATTCACAGAGAAATTCCTGTAATTGTTGCATGGACTAATTTTTTTCAATACTGATCAGAGCGAGTAAGACGTGGCTAGAGGCATCTTGATGCAAAAGTTTGCTGCTTCTTAGAAAAATTCGATCAGCATAACAGTTTGACCGTAATTATAAACCTTAGGTCTTTTCTGAAAATGAAAAGCCTCTGTGACAAAGGAGCCATACGAAGCACCGTGATCGCAGGCTGGGAATCCCATCGCCTACCCATTGCTAATCAAAGCCTGTTCATAGACGCTTCTTTACAGCGGGCATTTTTCTTAGTAGTGACTGAGGCCGAAGAAAGAAACTCTAATCTCCGTTAAAACCAGCATCTACGTGAAAGAGAGTGCTTTGAATATGTGTAGCAGAGTGCAAGCTGCTGGTCAAGGTTGGATCGTTTGCTTCGCATTCAAGTGCGTGTATGAAATAAGGTCTTGCATACACGTTAATACGAAAGTAATGCCAAAAAAGCTTTCATATACAGGCCATCCATCTGGTGCTTCGAAAAAGGCTTTTGAACTCAAAAGTAATACATAAAAACACGTAGGACTTAGCTTACAAGTAGCAAACGGCTAGGGGTTATGAGGAGATTGTAGCATACATGCATTCAGCCGCTATCAGCAAGGAAATGCAAATTTTGTCGCTAAACTTTAAATGAAAGAAATTAATCATTTGGGATAGTTGAAGGTCAGATCGAGGAATGCGCTGTGCTTTGTTGCATTCAGCTCGTTTGAAGGAGATATGATGTATTAAAGCAGAGCTTAGCAGCCAGCCAGCGGGCTGCTGTGACGTGTTCCCTGCAGCTGATGTGTTCCTAGCAGTTGGTGTGTCCCTAGAAGCTGATGTGTTCCTAGGACCTGATGTGTTCCCAGCAGCTGGGTCGTGTTGCCTGCAGCTGATGTGTTCCTAGCAGTTGATGTGTTCCTAGGAGCTGATGTGTTCCCAGCAGCTTGTACGTGTTCCCTGCAGCTGATGTGTTCCTAGCAGTTGATGTGTTCCTAGGAGCTGATGTGTTCCCAGCAGCTGTGACGTGTTCCCTGCAGCTGATGGGTTCCTAGCAGTTGGTGTGTCCCTAGGTGATGTGTTCCCAGCAGCTGTAACGTCTCCCAGCAGCAGAAATGTCCCAGCCGCTGACGTGTGACATCGAAATACAATGGAAAATGAGGTACAAAAAAAGTATTTGGTGTATAAATGATTAACACAAAAACTATTTGGTACACAATAACCGAAATTAATTATTTTTTTTAAATGTCTTCTATGTGGCCTCCATTCCAACGCACACATTCATTAAGGCTGAAGTGGAAATTGTTCATGACATATGCGGCTCCTTGAAACGCAGGTGTATCAGTTGAATCCTCCCGGGAGCATTCCAGCCTTGAAACAGCGTAATCGAGATGAGATTGCTGCAATTCTACTGAACACGTTAAGAGATGTCATGAAAAATTTTCACGGCCGCCACCTAGATTACACTGTTTCAAAACAATAATTCATCCAGGTTATTGTGCACTTTGGTTGTTTATATTAAATCATTTATGTACCGTACACATTTTTATACCTTATTTCTGATTGTTTTAAGAACCTTACAAATTTTCCCTTCACTGACGCACCCTGTGCTTGGGCGTTTTTAAAAAGTTTGAAATATTTCCTATCGAAACTCGGTCGATGGGAAAATATTATTTCGTCCTTATCATGTAGTCAAGTATTACGCAGTCGTACTTCTCAGGTAGTAAAGTTCCCACTTGTAAGTTCATTGAAATGCATGGAAAGCTTATATAATATATAATATAATATAAGTTCAATGATCTAATTTCTTAGTCCTAACGAAACCGTGACGACATGGAACAACAAACAAAAATAATTTTACGTTTATTCAAAAACGTCGAAATTCATTTCCAAACAAAATAATTCCTTCATGCAGTATTGGAGCTGCGGAATAAGAAAACCCACATTAAATCATTATTGTATTAATTCATTAATACATTTATAAATAAATTAATATTTTAATAAATTCATTATTATATTTATAAATTCGTTAATACAATTATTAAGTCTTTTACACAATAATGTATTAATTCATCAGTGCATTAATAGGAAATATCCATAAATACAATAGCATGAACTAAAAGAATGAATGCTGATGAGAATCTGCACTTGCTTGCAGCTGGACAATGAAAGAACTCTTCTCCTTTTTCAAATAGAGAAAACTCCATACTTCAAATGTGTTTTTGTTTCGTGTTTTTATTATTTCATTAATTTTAAATACCTCCATCCAATGGTGAGGGAGCTCCGTTAATTGCTTCTGGAAAACAACGAAGTCTCGACGCCTTGTCTTCAATTGATGTTGATTTTCATGGGATAAAAATCGATAAATTTCAATCAGAATTCATTTTTTGTATATTATGGCAGGAGTGTTCCCATCAAAGTTTTACTTTCCGCAATAATGGTTCATCTCACCCTCAGCATGTGTCTCTGCGCGCTGCTTGCAGCTGCTGATGTTGTCTCGGCGCATCAATTCAGAGCATCCACCTGAACGTCATAATCAGCACGCCTTCCCCATCAATCCATCAATTAACTCATCGCATCATTATTCCAGTATACAACCCATTCCACCATCAACCCAGCTAGCACACCAACAACCCAGCACACCAACGACCCAGCACACCAGCAATCTAGCACACCAACCACCCAGCACACCAACAACCCATTCCACCATCAACCCAGCACACCAACCACCCAGCACACCTGCAACCCAGCACACCAACAACCAAGCACACCAACAACCACACACAACAACACAAGTCCCAGCACGCCAACAATCCAGCACGCCAACAATCCAGCACACCAACAATCCAGCACACCAACAATCCAGCACGCCAACAATCCAGCACACCAACAATCCAGCACACAAACAACCACACACAACAACACAAGTCCCAGCACCACACAGACATCGCTGCTCACGCTCCTGTCAAAGAAGCAACAAAGCGTCGTCGTGTGCCTCTGGTGCAGCCGTGACATATGCTCATGCCCGTCGCGAGTCTGGTCTAATTCAAATGCATCTTGTGCGTTTGTTAGAGCCACGACAGTAGTATATAGTTTGTTACCATTCATGTAGTTCAATTGGAATGCATCTTAAGTGTTTGTTAGAGTCGCATGCCCCTGCGGTATATAGTATGTTACCATGAGTGTAGTCCAATTGGAACGCATCTTGTGCGTTTGTTAGATTAGAGACACACTAGTGGTATATAGCATGTTTTCATACATTAATCAAATTTAAAAGCATCTTATGTGACTGTTAGGGTCACACCAGTACTCGATTTTATGTTCCCATGCATGCAACTAAATTGAAACGCATCTTTTACGTCACACCAGTCACACCAGTACTTGATTTTACGTGCCTGGAACTTGTCCGAATGTAAGTTTTCTTGGTACTCACAATAAGATGATAGGTGTGAGATGGTCTAAATATTTATGGCTCCGATTCACAAGGTACAGCTAATGTTCTTTTATTGTATTATCTCAATCCGATACCTACGAACACAGAAACATGTGGTCTTAAAAAACGTGTCTTCATAGATATCTTTCACTGAAATCGGTCTCAGGAAGATCATGGCTGCGAGAAAGAAAGCCATGCTTGTATTTTCCCAATTTTTATAGCGCTGGAACATACATAAAAAGAACGTCATTTCACGATGATATTTTTTCAAACTACTATGAAATTTTGTAATGGCGTTGAGCCCAAAAAGTTCGCTAATGTCAAAAAAGTAAGTACTAAGTCACTCAGGAGTTTCATTTTACAACATAGGTCATATGGACTACATTTAACAGTATGTTCGATAAACGATTTAATAGCAGACTGAAGATCGGCGATATTACCCATGGAAAATTACATGACTGTTTCCAATAATGTAATTTGCCATGGGTAATATCGCCGATCTTCTGTCTGCTATTGAATCGTTTATCGAATATACTGTTAAATATAGTCCATATGACCTATATTGTAAAATGATATATCTGATATCGAGTAAATTATCTCACTGATCAGTCTAATGCGAAACTAGGTTAAGTGATTTAGGTTAAACATTATTGTACACCTTAGAATTACGTTGATGCATGGTAGGATGCTCCAAAAGTCACTGAACTTATTCGGGCCCACAGGTAGCTATATTCAAATTTGACCATTGTACTAGACTTAATAAACATTCTATTTCAGTATCACCTGTGGTAAATAAAATGTTTAAATTGTTTAAAATTGTTTAAAACTCTCAGTTCTTATCATTTGTGCATCCCTGTCTCAAATAACAGCATTTTTTTCTAATTCCACGAGCTCTGTTACTCTAACTTTTTCGTTTTTCTTGTTATTTCTTTCTTTTACCTGTTCTTGCCTTGTCTCTTGTTCTCTAACGACCTCTTTACTTGCTCCTGCTGTTCTACTTTCTCGTTCCTTTATGTGCTTTTTCAGTCTTTGTCTATCTTTTCGTTAATTTCTATCCACTATATATTAAATAACGTCAGTCACAGTCGCTAAGTTTGAGCCACTCGAAAAATAAAGTCTACCTCGAAGGCCTTCTTTGTCCATGTTTCGCCACACTCATTTATTACCATTGTTAATCAGTCATTTCAAACCTAGAGTAAAGTGACGAAGAAATTTGATTTTTGTTTTTTCAGTATACTCTTGACCATTAAAAGAACTTTAGTCTACTTCTTGCGGTTTGTCAATGAATTTTTAACGATGAATAATTAGCATCTATTGAGTTGTAGTATATTTTATGCATCTATATACGATTTTTAAATTATTTTGAAAATGAGTGCGCACCCTTACACTTCTAGGAGCTATAGATAGCAGAAGCTGCATAAGTGAGCCATGCACAGTAGAGCTCGAGACAAGATGGTGAGAGGACGGAGGAACAATTAAATTTCTTCTCAAAATTGCATAACAGTTTTTAAGTCGTGAGGCAGGCAGAGCTTTACAATGATGGCAATATTGAAAATATCAGAAGACTGGAGGTTATTTCAAAGATGAGTTTGATGGCCGGGAGAACACGATGTCAAGCTCACGCATGCGAAATACGTTCGGCCATCTAGCTTTAATGGGCGACAAAGTACTCAAGCAGCGCAAAGTGAAAATAATACATGTTTTCAACAGTTTTGAGGATTTTAATTAGTCCATTACCAAACTTTTACTCCGCTAATTCCTTCATTAAACTCGTTGGCTGGCAATTAGTACCGTAACTTTGTCAGAGGCCGCCACTGAGTAACCTGTGGACTATACGGGGCACCGAGTAAGGGTGTTCATTTCTCGTAAAATATATCCTCTAACGTTCAGAGCAAATTGAAATATTTATATCTGTTTCGAAAATATCTATTCTGAAACTTGATATTTTTTAAATCATATTTACGGTGTTATTTATACGACTCACAATTTTTTTTCATCTTGTGCCCTTTAATTACAAACATGTAAAAACTCACCGATCAACCATAGATTACAATGTCTCCTTGATGATTGTTTTCCTCAATGAGAAAATCTAGTTTTTGTTTATTGAGTTACTAAACCACTGTTCATCGTTCAAAATAAATATCTCAGCAAAGATATCGTTGAAGTTAAATGTGTGAGTTATGGCAGTTCTCTCCGATCGACTATTGCTGTACGAAGATACTTGTAGCTGATATTGGCTCCAGAGTTGATATAGCTGTCCACTCAAAACCTGAGCTAGAAACTATGTCTCAAACCATTATAGCTGGACCTTAATAAACTTTGCTGTGTGTATTGCATTGATTATCGTCATCTCACTTGTTTGCAATGATATCTGCATTGATCGCAGCTATAAATAATTAGGCCCTGCATGAAAGCATGAGTGCCAAACCTACCTACCTGGTAGTAGTTGGAGATATGGGTATAGATTTGCTCTTTGAATATTAAAAGAGCATTTATTTATCTACTGAATTGTGAGTTAATGTCTTATGAATATAAGTTTATAAGAAATATCTATGAAATGGCTCTAACAACATTATCTGATTTGAACTTTTACCCTCAAAAGTTCAAGAAGAAAATCATCTACCATAAGTCGAAATATTTTTACCTAGCAAAAGTTATCTTCTGGTGGAAATTAGTGAAGTTCTTGAACTCGTCCCATGTTTCACAATATTTTTATTCATTATTTATTAAATTGCGTTTTTTTGTGCATACCCACAAAACCATTCGTTCTGGACACTCACTGGTCATATCAAGATGAAATAAAATATTGCACAACCAAAGTCTTTGCTGTCAGCTGAGAAGGAAAGCAATAGCTCAAGTCAGGGAAGTGATTAGAGAAGCAGTTTGCTTGAACGGCCCCTTCTGGTGGCTCGACATCTCACGTATTAGTTGCGGATGCATGGACGATGGATGTAATATTCTTATTGAGTTGACACATGGCATTAACAATATAGCTCTTGAAAATCTGCCGTACAAAAAGCCGTCCGCATCCCTTCATTCGTCGATCCGTAAAACTCTAAACATTTGATTAGTCCATAAATGAAATCATTTCTATCCGACTCTAAAATCCGTGATATGAGGTACGTTTGTTCTGTTCATTTAGCAATAAGGACATGGATGAATTTTATTTCAAACTTACTAAAACCAATCATTTCTGATTGCAAGTGTACGTTAATTCTATACTCGTGTAATAACAGACGGAATGTGACTTAGGAAGAAATTCTTTCTAAGGCACACAAAATATATTCATTTAATATACATTTTTCTAGGATCAGCTCGATATCTTAAAAGCAAACATCATTCTCCATTCTCATATGATAAAATATCATTAAAAATGTCATTTTTCATTCTCATATCATTATATATGATTCAGAGATAATATTAATAAAATCAGATAATATCATTAAAATAGAACATCATTTTCCATTCTCATACGTTATTCAACTGCTCGATGAGCCGAGTGTACATACATGATACGTGCTGAAGATGAAATACAGCGTCTTACATACTTTAAAATATATTTGATCTTGGATGCCCGGGCAGTCAAATAACTTTTGCAGGCCTTGTTCGGGGTTTATGTTCGTTTAGCAGAGCTTACGATATGTTTCGTATGAGGAATGCAAACCTTCAGACGGAATAATTGATAGAGATGAAATAAGGAATTACTCAGAAAGAAGGTATAGGACGCAGCAATAGGAGAAAATTAGGCTTTGACTGGCTTGGGAAAAACATCGACAGTCATTGGATAATGTATAATTGCCATTTTAAGCAAAAAACTCTGAGAATATAGTATATAATGCAAGGTAAGAATTGGCATAGTGATAACAGTGAAATCGAAGCAAATGCAACAATTAAATGAAACAAAATGCGCAAAACATTATCGTACCGCTTATGAATTTGATCTCACGCCTACAAAACCAAATCAATGAATTACTATAATTAAATGTCATCGTTAAGCACACAGTGTAATAACAATGCACGAAAATCAAATTCCGAGCACAGATAACTTATAATTTGCATTAATTTTGTATCTATTCAACTCGTTATAAAATCACTTGACTCACAAACTATCTAATCACGGCGCAGTGACGTGATTCAATCCCACTATCTTTGGCAAAATCACAGGGCGCTCAATTTCATGAAACATCCCAAGCGCAACGCATGTGCTCGCCGTGGCTCAGTGGTTAAGGGATCGGCCTTGTACGTTGGAGACGAGGGTTCGTTTCCCGGCGCTGGCGCGGCGATTTTCCCCGTTGGGTATAATGGAAAGCTCAAGCACAATACCCCACTCAACCCAGGTGTCGGAAATGGGTACCGGCTTTACGGGGGAACCGTCATCGTGTCCTATTTATAGGGTTAGTTATAAGGCATTTGAAAAACCAATGCTCAAGATTATATGTATCAGGCTTGATTGGAAATAAAGCATCCCAAAGATGCCAATGTTTGTTTGTTTGTTTGTTTGTTTGTTTGTTTGAAACATCACGCATGAAAGCCCAGCGCATGAAACATCAAGCGTGATTTCGCTAGAGAAATCATTCTTTTTTCATTCTCAAATCCATTACAATGACAGTTGACGTTGATTGTTATGATTGCCGCACAGTACCCTTACTTCTGCGTGATGAGAGTAACTGTATACTGGATGTTGGCTCCTCAGGCCAACAGTCAGTGTCAGTGCTCTACTGTGTTAGGTTTGATGTTCCCTGCTCTGTGCAACGACCTGCTTTTGTCCTCATTGACTTCTTTTTATTTTTGTAAGCAAATGAGCTCAAGTCCCTATGCTCGGTCGATGTTTAGTCTCAAGCAGTAGTGCGAATGACGAATGGCTGCCACTTGCTTTGTGCCTACTAATTTCTCATACCAATCCCTGATATCTACTTGCACTACCTCTTCTGAGTATGATTCTCCAAATTGCTCTTTTGTATTTTGTGTATAATTGTACATTAGTTTAAAAATAGTAGGCCAAGGATAATTAATAATTTTAATCTTTCTGTTGTTATAGATCAGTGTAATGATTGCACTGTTTTATCGCTTGTGGAAAAATTGTTTGTATTGTATTGTGTCGGTACTCCTCGTCGATCAGCTGACTGAGAATTTTAGGCTAGCTTCCATTCCCACAAAAACACAGACAGCTTTCTTAAGTAACATGTAAATTTTACAAATGAGTAGCCCCATTGTTTGTGAGTCCTGCTTCGAGGTTTCTCATGTTATTGAGTGTTCTGCAATGCCGTAATTAATAACGAGAATAGAGAACTTTTAAAGAAATTCAATTTCTCATTCGTTATTCCAGATCCAACAAAATATAAAATTCATCCATCTGAAGCTTTGAGTTTGACTTACTCCGAACGTCAGCAAGGGACGAATATACATTTTTGGGCAGGGCTTATGACATCGGCTCGTACGAATTATACGAAGTAAATTCTTTTGGTTGTTAATGCAGTTTATTAAACTAACTTCTTCGCAAAGAAATGAGCCAAGGCGGGATGTCACGATGAAAGTGTTATATTATCTCTGGTTATCCCATTATCGAATGACCCATTTGCATGACCCATTAGCATGACATGATCGGTATGAAAATAGCTTTCACTCACCCTAAAGACTCTGGAAAATGCTACCTAACATTGGTTTTTCTGACTTATTTTTTTCCTTTACTTTTTTTAATGTAACATGACATGTCATTTAAATTCTATTAGGTTGGTGCAAAAGTAATGTCCGGTTTTTAGAACGGATATTTAACATTTGGTTTGTTCATTATTTACATTTTATTATAGGAGTAAAATATTCCTGTGACTAACCTAAACAATTTTCTTTCAGATTATCTCTGTTACGTTCATATTTTTAATAATGTTTAGCCTCCATTTTTGTCCTATCTAAAGATCTCATGAGAAATGTTGAATTGTACGAGTTTTATGGAGGTGGGAATACAAGTGCGGTAGAAAAATCTATTCAGAACACTTGTGCCCCTTTTCTCTCTGTGCGTATGCATAATTCTTGTTACAATTGTAGCTATGTATGTCAGAAGCTTAGTACTTTTCAATTTCGATCATTAAGAACACTACAGCACTAAATTAAAACATGATTAGCTTAAATTATTAAAAAATGATGCTTTCAAACAGAGGGAAAAAGTATAGCCGGGGGCATCCAGACAAAAATATTGGAAAGAAACATACCTAAGTAACTCACACTGTACACTGTTTAAGAAATTTTATTCAATGCATCCACTTTATGATCAAAACCACAGGTATTTATTTCTTCACAGACGATTTTTACTCATGCTACATCATTCAGCTGTAGCTAGGTGGAACAATGGCAGCTTAAAAGTTTTTTTCCATTTCCTATGAATGTTAAATGTTGTATATTTTGTTAAGTAAACTTTGAGAGAATAATATATCTTTATACTGGATGGAGTCACTTAGTTGATAGGAAAACTTTTTCATTATTTTTTCAAATGGTCGTGTTCATACTATAATATGCACTAATATATTTGATTAAACATCTATACGTCTTCAGTAAAATCGTTTCCTGTTCATGAATTATAATTCACATCAGAGATTCACGAATGACTCTCTTATATGAGAAGCACTTTATATTTGATATAAATTCAGTACTGGGTGTTCGAAGATCTTTAAATTTTAATATTTGAAGCTTTGGGGAACTCTATATTTATTTTGAGGCAATTGAGATGGCTTTTGAAGTACTTGATTTCCCTCTTTAATCTTCACTGGGAGAAAATTTAATCTCATTTTGATGAACATGAATTTCATTCAGAGGAAATATACCAGGAATGATGTCGGGTTGTTCAAATTTGGAAATTTAGCTAGTACCAATGAAAATACGAACAAATTCAGTTAGTAAAAAACTGCGTTGCGTCTTGTTCGACGCAAGTCGAACCGCAAGTCTTGTTCGACGAGAGTAAGTTGCTCGCAGCCCTCCATTGCATAAACAGGCTTAGATGGAGACTGCGCCGCCATTGCGCCGGCAGCGAACGCTCAAAGTTAAGTGATAAAAGGCAGGGGAATTGGCACCGCGATAAGGCTCCCTGCTCTCGCATGGACGTCAAGAATTTGATTGTCAGCTTTACTATTGGGATTCTTGCTGTGGCCCTTAATGTCCTAAACTGAGAGACTTTCATTTGTTACTAAAGACCAAATCCCTCTGTCAATTCTAATGAAGACTTCGAGCCGATATAGGGAAAATTACGCTTGAAAATATTCACTCTCTGGATTCGTGTTGGAAAACTTTCTTTCTTAATGGTTCTCGTTCCCTTCGTGTAACCGACTAAGAAAGCAAAAAACTCGCTTTCTCGCTGAATAAAACAAGAAAAGACGTTTAATTCTTGGCAAACTCGCTCCAGCGAAACTCCAGTTTCTGGTCTAATAATTGAACGACTTCCTTAGGAGTGTAACACCGTGAAGGTTGGGTCCAAATTTGCTTAAATGAAGCCTATCGCAGGGATAATTTAGAATATTTACGTGTTCTTAGCGTTACAACTGGCAGTGGAAGAGCTTTTATCGTTATGGCTACTACACGTGCACTTTCACGGCCAAAAGCCCTCACGCTTGAGCTTTTCTCAAATAAAATACGAACATTCAACACGAAAAAAATGTATTTTGACTCCAAATGCCGAATGCTCAAATTTTGACATGAAAAACGATCAAACTTGAAAATCTTGGTCAAAAAACATCACGTAACATAGGCAAGTTCAAAGAAAAATTTTCGTTGCCAGGTTCATCCCAAAAATCATACAAATTAATAGAAAATCCGGCTTTTGCACACCCAGTCATGTAGGTGCAAGCGCGGAGCGGCATTCGAGCGTGCCACGCATGCCATTGCCTCACAGCGCTGGCTTGTGTCCGAACTTTTGCGTGGTTCTGGCAACAAACTTTGTCGTTGCTGCATTTTTGGCCGTTTAAACATGATGCATCATTGCCAGTCTCGCAGCAAACTTTGCTACGCTTGTATTTTTAGCTGCTTTAAACCTGAAGCACCATTATAAAACTAAGGTAAGCTTCCCCACGCTTTTGGGCGTTAAGGAAGTTGAAAAATTTGCCTTAGCATTTACATGGTTTGGTACATTGAAGCATTTACATGGTACATTGAAGCATTTACATGGTTTGGAGATTATTCATTCCAGTCTGTTGCATTACCGAAATGTTCATCAAACTTTAAACTTACAGAGCCGTTGCGACTACTTGATAGTCTTCTCAAGATTGACCCACTTTAAAATAAATTTGTACCATGCAAATCAAAATTATGTCGTGTTTTTCTAAAATAATGAGGTTTAGATGTAAGCATGCTGAAGCCACCAGTCGATAAAATGTCTTCTAAAAAATGCACAGCTTTGCGTGAGGGGAGAGACTATGCTATTCAGTCTGTAATTATTATGTGTTAATTTTCGCTACAAATATTGATGTTGAGTGATGGGTTAGTCTTAAAAGTAGTAAATTTATTTGAAATTCCCTCTTTACTGAATAAAAACCGTATTTGATTTCTTTTTAGTACTTTTTAACACAGGAATTACATCGTTCATTCGTCCGGGGGACAGTATTCAGTTGTAACTGATAAAACAATCATTTTTATAAATTGATGCGCGCTTCAAGCGGGTGCTTCAAAATATAAGATGACACTATTAATAAACTACATGGTTTGACCTGTTACCAAGTGTTGTTACAGTACGTGCTAGTTTGTCACGAATGGAATTTTTTAATTCTCTTCTTACGAAAGAACTGTTGCCACTGAAGGTTTTTTTAGAATTTTAAACAGCGACGAATAAAACATCGCCAATCATTTTACGAAATATTTCAGCAAATTTGCGGTTTATTCACTTGCCGTTACTTCGATCTTTTTTAACTGTAACTGTATAAGCGCATCATCAATAAAGGGAAGTACAAATTTCGGGTCAGTTGTGCAGGTGTGGCTTTCATACGTACGTTAAATGCTAGTATCTTTCAACACAATAATTGATGTTGCCAAAATGAGCCACTAAAAATAAAGTAAATCAAAGCCATCAAGATTTTCAAGATTCAAACCATGCACGGCTTCTAAATATTCTCCTGTTTGGCGGTTCCATCCTGACATAAAAGTAGTACTTGCCATTTTTCTTACATAATTTTAGTTATGCTCGATAATGATAAGTGTGACTTTTTTTTCCCACAGGAGTTGCCAACGAAAAATTTACCTTGATATGTGTACTTCTGATGTAAAAATTTTAAATTATATTTGCTGCAAACTTTGCTGCTCCACGGCTAACTTATTTTCCGCGGCCATTTTCAATTTAAGTTCACTGACCCATTAAGAACCCTTTAGCATACATCAAAAACTCACATCGCCAATAATGTGAATTCGAACCTAAACTGTTACTCGCAGCCTCGGTCTCAACGAGGCAATGAAATGGGCAGACTTGAAATAACTGAGCAGCCGCTGCCGTAATGTTGTCCTGTATCACTCAAAGAATTGAGGAGCACGGCTAGGAGGTGGAGGATGGCTCTAGTAGCTGTCTCAGCTTGGAAAAAAATTTCAACCCTCAGCCCCCGAGTGTGACGAATTCGTCACACAAAAAAATACAAGTTTCTTTCGTACTAAATTACCTGCTGAGCTCCTAGCAAATGAGTGTGACGACTTAGGTGCATGTTATCTTCAAGCAGAGTTCATTTTTGAGCCTTGAGTAACTTGAGAGCTGCTGCATCTCTACATTTGGGAACGTAAGTTTCTCTGTTAAGTTGGTAATGTTAGGTAATACTTTTTCCTGAAAATCCTGAAGTTTGAGATCATTTTGAATGAATTTGAGCAGTGAACGCCTGCCAACCGTGCAGGGTTACCAGGGGAGTAGTGCTCCAATCCATTGGGAAACGCTAAAACCTGAAAATTTTAATGACGAAACAGCACGTAACGTAGTCTCGTCGACTCAAAGACACTCGTTTTTTGATTACTGCAACGACAGTCTAAGTTATTTGAAAATCCGTTCTCATGTTCATCACACAATTTCTCAAAATAATTGTTCAACTTCCATGCTTTGTATCATGCTTAATCTAATGCCTCATTTCAACTTTGAAATTAGCGTCGCATTCAGGAGAGTTTTGCCTGAGAAATTTGTTTGATAATCGGATACCGATGATGGAAATTTTCTCAAAAAAATTATCATTTAAAAATTATCAAAAAACTAACATTATAAGACGAAAAAATAAATTGTTACCCTAAAATTTCAAGGCCGAAACTTATATTAGTACTCAGATTTTGAGCAGAGACGTACAATTACACAAATGATGAGTGACAGAGACGTAAATTGATGCGCAAATGATCTGAGACATGAGCGTAAATTTCTTACTTTTGATCTGAGGCAAATGATCTGAAACATGAGCGTTTTGAAACTAGGACGTAACTAGTAATTTAAACATTTTTAGATAAGGACGATAATTGCTCGGTAAATAAAGTAAAACAGAGACAAGACTTGATTGAACCCGGGGCGCGCGTGGCAGCAAACCGAGTGCATTATGAGCTCTGTGAGTCAGACCTCAATTTCTTGGCTGTCTCGAACTGCGTCATTCGAGCCTCGTGAAACGATAGTAAGCTTTCAGCGATTTGAGGCCTTAATAGCAGCAGTGAAATGCAAACCTACGAACTGAATTCACTCTCATGCGATTCTAAAATTCAGATGAAAATTTCTCTTCTTGAAAAGATGAAAACTTCAGACGAAAACAAAGTTTAATTGTTTAAATTGTTTAAATTCTCGTGAGGAGGACGAGAGCCCCGCCAAAACGACGCTTCTAAGCCACTAAATAAAAAGCTTTCTCTCACCGGCGGCCAGTTCAGCTCAGCTGACATTCCTTTTCTAATTAGCAAGCCCCGTGTGTCTGACAACCCCCCAAGAACAAACGAGCAAGAATATCAGCGCAATTACCTCCACAAAAGCTCTAAATGAAGTGCAGGAACTGCACTTAATTCATCCGAAGGAACTTGCACTCACAAACACGACGGAACGCAGCAGCCTTGCTGAACAGTTTCCAAATTTCTACTCAAAACAAATGCCCAAGTGAACAAATGAACTCTTCACCCTCTTAGCTGTAAGTTACCCAACATCTCACCCAGCATGTCCCCCAGCATGTCACCCAGCATGTCCCCCAGCATGTCACCCAGCATGTCCCCCAGCATGTCACCCAGCATGCCACCCAGCATGTCACCCAGCATGTCCCCCAGCATGTCACCCAGCATGTCAGCATGTCCTCCAGCATGTCACCCAGCATGTCCCCCAGCATGTCCCCCAGCAATTCGTCTACAAAAATGAAATGTTGCAGTTCTAAATGAAATGAAGATTACAAAAATTTACTGGCAATCAAAAAACATTGCAGTGGTGTTTAAACAATCTGTACATTATGGAAAATACCTCCTCCTATTTGCTTGTTTTCCACAAATCTATTCTGGGGCATGTATTCCAGCATAACAATTCTTCAGAAAAAAATGAGCGAATCAACACAAATCTCTGCTGATACATGCGATTTAATAAAAATCTCTGTCGATACACGCTTTTTAATATAAATCTCTGCCGATACACGTGATTCAACACACATCTCCGCTACTATTAAAAATTTTAAAAAAACGCAAATCTCTGAATTCTTGTCCGTGCGTCCCAATCGAAATATTTTCTAATACACGAAAACCAGCCCAAATCTCCTCTAAACGCTGGACTCGACACAAATTTGCGTTGACACGTACCGCCACAAATCAGCAGAACACAAATCGCAGCCCTCGTCGCTCGCTGCACTGACGCACCGCAGCAGCCGCCATCCGTCACGGCCTGCTGTGGTTCATCGCTGTGCTCGTAATTTGCCTTAATTCCTAGAAATTAATTGTTATGCTGCTCTTTAACACTTTCATTGAGGTATGACCCACCGGTGGGTCGTGTGCAAGTTTTTCCAGCTGCAAAACGACCCACTGATGGGTCGTTTGAAGAAATTGTATCAATCTTTGTAAAGTTCAATATATGGAATTTATTTTTACCCAGTTGATGTTTGCTCTTTATAAATTTTTAACAACTTTTGACTTTAAATTTTTGTTGGATATTGAACTTTGGTTTAAACAATCACAGTCAATGTGTTACGTAATAAATATGCGTACTTACAAAGTAATTCCGCTTCGTGTCTCTGTAAACCGTCTACTCAAAAATAATTCATACAGCTATGAAAAAAAATTGGCACAAGAGCGATGAGTTAATTTTGGGCTATGAATTTTTCCAGTTTGAAGGCAGCTGTGCGAGGAAACTAGAGATATGTCCGCACTTTAACACAATGGCCTATATCATCGCGCAACTCGAGCTTTTGTACAAACTCAACATCTCGACTTGGAGTATTTTCATGTGAATAGTCACTTCACCACGCTCCCCAAACATTGAATTAACCTAAGTCCCAGCTTCCGACTGTAGCTTAATAGTTTGAAGGTTCGTTAGCTTTATCACTCTGGTTGATATCTCTTTAGCAAATTATTATTAAACTGCTCCTAACTTGTTAATGTTCTTGGTCTGTTGAAACAACAATACCATTAAGTTCCCAACACATTAGCGTATGTGGGATGCGCATTACGTTACGTTAGTGTTACGTTGAGTTGCGTGGTGACATGCGTTACTAACATTGCTGTTTATGCACTATTCTGCGAGTCGCATTTCTGCTGAAAGTCAAATCTAAAAATACGTTGCCGACCCTCACATGATATGGAGAAGAGTCCTCAGACTTCGCTCAGCTGCGTTGTCTGGCTGGTTGGAGAAACATAAAAGATGAAAGGAGAAGTCACGAAGGATGTAAATACCACACAGGACGGAGATACCAAGCAGGACGTACTGATAAATGTTAAGAAGAATGGAAATACCGCGCAGAATTGCGATGTCAAGAAGAATGGAAGTATCAAATTGGACAGAGGTGTCAGAAAGGATGATGATGTCAAAAAGGATGGAGATGACAAGAAGGACGGAGATGTCAAGCTGGACGCATACAAGCAAGACAGAAAATCTTGCATTAAAAGAGATGGCTTAGAGACATGGTTTAATTGGACTTACCCCAAGTAAAGATATCATTTCTTGAGGTACATCTATCATCACCGAAAATTTCAAGTCACTTCATGCAAACCTCTCCATGGGCTCACTGCAACGAAATTAGTACTCAATCTGTATTGTCGCTGCTGCTTCGGAAATGAGCTTATGATTTTGGAGCTTTCAAGTCCCGGAATCATGACCTGTGTTTTAGCATGAATCTAGCAATCAATAACCCAATATTGCGCAGCTGTTTTTTCTTCACCAGCGCGGCGACGGCACAGGTTAAATTTGAACTTTGAGTGGATCCCACTAATTCGTTTATGCAAATGGAGGCCCTCACTGCGAAAAAATTGTCGAGCATTTCATCGACTGCGTGCGGCCGAAGAATTGTCGAGGCCTGCTACCAAACTTTCTGCTATTCTGCGAGATATTTTTGAGCAGGTCAATAAAAGATTACCAGGCATATTAAATCAGGTTCTGTAAAGACTGGGGCACGTCGTTATTGTCCGCTATTGTTGCGTTAATCATCTTCCTTTTGGAGATTATTTTGCGAGTAAAAACGCCATTGTGAATGCCTCCATTATTTTCTTATAATAATCTTTCATAATCTTCTTATAATGGAGTGCTTCCATTATAAGATAATTTTTTAAAGCCTCCATATTGCATTCATTTTCATTTTAAGAAAAACTCCTTATTACTTGTAAATTAATACCAACTTTTTCAATATTAGGAAACATCACGTTTCCCTTCCAGCTGTGCTGGAGCATAACCAACCCTTTCAACTTAATCAAGTACCTTTATATAAATTCAAAAAAGAAAAGTTATAAATCGAAGCATTTGAGCCTTATCTAAAACCATGATTTCTTAAATTTCATGCCTGAATGCGAGGTTTCTAAATTTTCGGGGAAAATATTATCTTTGAAAGACTTTGGTTACTGTTAATTGTGTCTACAGTTCATGATTTCTTTTAGGGTTCGGTAGTTTATTGGTGGGAAAAATATCCAGCTAGTAAAAAATGTTCCAATAGCAAATAAGTAATTGACACTTCGACAGAAACTCAAAACGAATCTTTTAATCAGCAAAATAAAAGTTACTTCCGTTTCGAAGGTTGTTTGAGGTAATTCTATTATGAATCTCATATTTCAGCCTGTTTCTCTCAGCATCTCCAGCCTACTGTTGGGGTCATCTCAGTTACATGTAATTTTCTGTCCGTGATCTCAGCCAAGCAGGCAGCCTCCCCTCATTTTCTTGTGTCAACTCTCCGTGTTCTCAGCCAAGCGGGCAGCCTACCCTCATTTTATTGTGTCTACTCTCCGTGTTCTCAGTCAAGCAGATAGCCTCCCTCATATTATTGTGTCTACTCTCCGTGTTCTCAGTCAAGCAGATAGCCTCCCTCATATTATTGTGTCTACTCTCCGTATTCTCAGCCAAGCAGGCAGCCTACCCTCATTTTATTGTGTCTACTCTCCGTGTTCTCAGCCAAGCAGATAGCCTCCCTCATATTATTGTGTCTACTCTCCGTGTTCTCAGTCAAGCAGATAGCCTCCCTCATATTATTGTGTCTACTCTCCGTATTCTCAGCCAAGCGGGCAGCCTACCCTCATTTTATTGTGTCTACTCTCCGTGTTCTCAGCCAAGCAGATAGCCTCCCTCATATTATTGTGTCTACTCTCCGTGTTCTCAGTCAAGCAGATAGCCTCCCTCATATTATTGTGTCTACTCTCCGTATTCTCAGCCAAGCAGGCAGCCTACCCTCATTTTATTGTGTCTACTCTCCGTGTTCTCAGTCAAGCAGATAGCCTCCCTCATATTATTGTGTCTACTCTCCGTGTTCTCAGCCAAGCAGGCAGCCTACCCTCATTTTATTGTGTCTACTCTCCGTGTTCTCAGTCAAGCAGATAGCCTCCCTCATATTATTGTGTCTACTCTCCGTGTTCTCAGCCAAGCAGGCAGCCTCCCCTCATTTTCTTGTGTCTACTCTCCGTGTTCTCAGTCAAGCAGATAGCCTCCCTCATATTATTGTGTCTACTCTCCGTGTTCTCAGCCAAGCAGGCAGCCTACCCTCATTTTATTGTGTCTACTCTCCGTGTTCTCAGTCAAGCAGATAGCCTCCCTCATATTATTGTGTCTACTCTCCGTGTTCTCAGCTAAGCAGGCAGCCTCCCCTCATTTTATTGCATCTACTCACCGTGTTCTCAGCCAAGCAGGCCGATTTCCCCCACTCTCTTCATGCGCGCAAAAATCCGAGCCGTGATATTGTCACGCCGCCTGTAAAGCTGCCCGAGGTCAAAAGTCCTAATGAGGCAGCTGCCCTCCAGCCCACGCCCAACAGTTCGGGTTGACACCGTTCCAACACGACCAGTGGTGGCGGTCCTCCACAAGCCTTATGTTCTTTTTCGAATGGGGTAGATCGGAATTTATGGTTCTGTCACGTCTGAGAAGTTGCAGAGCAGCACAAAATCTACCCGGACGTTGAATTAGGGCCAGTTATGGTAGTGAAAGGATCACGAGAATGTGATAATTGTGATAATTCCTAAATATTGATAATTCCTAATAATTCCCTAATAAAAACTGAGTGATAATTCCTAATACCTCAATTTTTGTAAACTTCTTCCATAAAATGTAAATAGTGGATATCCACCCATCTTGAAAGTATCATTAGAAATTTATCTCATTTATTACAACACCTCTCTTATGGGTCATTGTGAATGAGTTACAATAAAACATAATGCATTTCTACGATGCTTTCACAGTATGTTCACAGCCAACCTCCGTGGAATATTTGACTGTGTTTGCAAAAATATTTTTATTCGTTTCACTCGTTTTCATATCAAATTAATTCGCACATACATTTATTGATAGAATTTAGGTTGTAGCAGAACAAATGACGATGCATGTTATGTGTAAGACACTTTGAATTTTTGACACGACAGCATGGTATAAGTACCATAAGTAATGACACGACAGCATGGTATAAGTACCATAAGTAATGACACGACAGCATGGTATAAGTACCATAAGTAATGACACGACATCATGGTATAAGTACCATAAGTAATGACACGACAGCATGGTATAAGTACCATAAGTAATGACACGACAGCAGGGTATAAGTACCATAAGTAATGACACGACAGCAAGGTATAAGTACCATAAGTAATGACACGACAGCATGGTATAAGTACCATAAGTAATGACACGACAGCATGGTATAAGTACCATAAGTAATGACACGACATCATGGTATAAGTACCATAAGTAATGACACGACATCATGGTATAAGTACCATAAGTAATGACACGACAGCATGGTATAAGTACCATAAGTAATGACACGACAGCATGGTATAAGTACCATAAGTAATGACACGACATCATGGTATAAGTACCATAAGTAATGACACGACAGCATGGTATAAGTACCATAAGTAATGACACGACATCATGGTATAAGTACCATAAGTAATGACACGACAGCATGGTATAAGTACCATAAGTAATGACACGACATCATGGTATAAGTACCATAAGTAATGACACGACAGCATGGTATAAGTACCATAAGTAATGACACGACATCATGGTTTAAGTACCATAAGTAATGACACGACAGCATAGTATAAGTACCATAGGTAATGACACGACATCATGGTATAAGTACCATAAGTAATGACACGACATCATGGTATAAGTACCATAAGTAATGACACGACAGCATAGTATAAGTACCATAGGTAATGACACGACATCATGGTATAAGTACCATAAGTAATGACACGACATCATGGTATAAGTACCATAAGTAATGACACGACAGCATAGTATAAGTACCATAGGTAATGACACGACATCATGGTATAAGTACCATAAGTAATGACACGACATCATGGTTTAAGTACCATAAGTAATGACACGACAGCATAGTATAAGTACCATAGGTAATGACACGACATCATGGTATAAGTACCATAAGTAATGACACGACATCATGGTATAAGTACCATAAGTAATGACACGACATCATGGTATAAGTACCATAAGTAATGACACGACAGCATAGTATAAGTACCATAGGTAATGACACGACATCATGGTATAAGTACCATAAGTAATGACACGACATCATGGTATAAGTACCATAAGTAATGACACGACAGCATAGTATAAGTACCATAAGTAATGACACGACATCATGGTATAAGTACCATAAGTAAGAAAAAGAAAGAAAACTAGTATGTTTCCAATATAGATGGTACAAAAGTACCGTCATTGGTTTTTAAAATCTCTTAAAATTGATACACTTAGATGATACACACACACGAGTATTGTAAAACTCGTGTCACTAGTCGAAAAGAAATGATTGAGGGCAATGTACTCCTAATCTTGCTTAATCTACATTTGATAATACATGTAATGATAATTATAAGAGACAACACAATTTCATGGACGATGCATTTTCATTGTGGGGTGAAAACACTTTTGACAGTTTACATGTACATGACATAAAACTTCGCAATTCTTGACACCAGGAAATACTACATGAATCGCTTGTTTCGGCCAATGTTCAAAAGTGTCATTTTAAGGAAGCATGAAAAAAATATATATATAAATATACATCCGTATATATATACATATATATATATATATATTCAAATAAATTTACAGGGAGTTCGTGGGATTCGAACTCGGGACTTATAGTTAACGCGCCAACACGCTATCGACTGCGCTATCAACCACCCTAAAAGGTGATCGAAGCACAACGAAAGCAATGAATGGCACAGTGAAAGCGGGCGCCCCGTCCCAGCTTATAATTAATTCCCTTATGTATCGAGACTTTGAACTCTCGATATATATATTCATACATGTATATACATGTACATATACACACACATATACATGTATACACGTACACATAAGCATGAGGACCAAGAAGATTATAAGTTTTGCATTTCTAATCCAACAATTTTAACATAGCGGTCATTAGTTAATAAGCATTTTGTTTAAACAAAAAGTGGATGATCGCACAACAAATGTATAGTTTTTACATGAATGCTTTACAATAATAAAGAGATGACGAGTTAGGTAATGTTACAAGTTGAGAGTGAACAGAAAAAAGACCATTATCTCTAGTAAAATGCTAGTTGTCAGTCTAGTACACACATGTGTGTACATATACACGCAAATATATACACATACACATCCACGCACATACTTACATCAAACTCGTAAGGATACACAAATGCATTTCTATGCATCGAGGCAATACATACGCATTCTATTTAGTGTCATACGCATAGCGTGCACACGTACACATATATACAAGTAAGCATGTGCGCGAATATCAGCGTAAACCAGTCAGTATAAACCAGAAATTCCAATCGAGGGAAACGAAGAAAATATTTTTATTATGGCATGAATTTTATAAAATTTCGTACTAAAAATAGTGGCACAAAACAATCTACCTAAGTCTGAAACAGGAATAAGTACCATAAGTAATGACACGACAGCATGGTATAAGTACCATAAGTAATGACACGACAGCACGGTATAAGTACCATAAGTAATGACACGACAGCAGGGTATAAGTACCATAAGTAATGACACGACAGCAGGGTATAAGTACCATAAGTAATGACACGACATCAGGGTATAAGTACCATAAGTAATGACACGACAGCATTGTATAAGTACCATAAGTAATGACACGACAGCATTGTATAAGTATCATAAGTAATGACACGACAGAAGGGTATAAGTACCATAAGTAATGACACGACAGCATAGTATAAGTACCACAAGTAATGACACGACAGCATAGTATAAGTACCATAAGTAATGACACGACAGCATAGTATAAGTACCATAAGTAATGACACGACAGCATTGTATAAGTACCATAAGTAATGACACGACAGCATGGTATAAGTACCATAAGTAATGACACGACAGCATAGTATAAGTACCATAAGTAATGACACGACAGCATAGTATAAGTACCATAAGTAATGACACGACAGAATTGTATAAGTACCATAAGTAATGACACGACAGCATTGTATAAGTACCATAAGTAATGACACGACAGCATGGTATAAGTACCATAAGTAATGACACGACAGCATGGTATAAGTACCATAAGTAATGACACGACAGCATGGTATAAGTACCATAAGTAATGACACGACAGCATTGTATAAGTACCATAAGTAATGACACGACAGCATGGTATAAGTACCATAAGTAATGACACGACAGCATGGTATAAGTACCATAAGTAATGACACGACAGCATAGTATAAGTACCATAAGTAATGACACGACAGCATGGTATAAGTACCATAAGTAATGACACGACAGCATTGTATAAGTACCATAAGTAATGACACGACAGCAAGGTATAAGTACCATAAGTAATGACACGACAGCATGGTATAAGTACCATAAGTCCTGCCATTATGCCAATGAGTCTTGACTCGAAAGCAAAAGTGCCACAAGCCTTGACATGGCAGAATAAGTGCCACAAGCCTTGACATGGCAGAATAAGTGCCACAAGCCTTGACATGGCAGAATAAGTGCCACAAGCCTTGACATGGCAGAATAAGTGCCACAAGCCTTGACATGGCAGAATAAGTGCCACAAGCCTTGACATGGCAGAATAAGTGCCACAAGCCTTGACATGGCAGAATAAGTGCCACAAGCCTTGACATGGCAGAATAAGTGCCACAAGCCTTGACATGGCAGAATAAGTGCCACAAGCCTTGACATGGCAGAATAAGTGCCACAAGCCTTGACATGGCAGAATAAGTACCACAAGTCTTGACATGGCGGCATAAGTGCCACAAGTCTTGACATGACATCAGCAGTACCATAAGTCTATGTATACACGCAGCTCAGGCTTCTAATGCCGTTAAATACAGCCTCGACCCGAGCTCTCGTCTCCTCAAAGGTGGAAAGAATTCACAGAACTCGAAGCCAAAATTTCATATTCATTGCGCTGACTGGCGCTTCTCGCTTCAGTAAATTCACGCTCGCATTTTTATGAGAAGTATAGAGCACATTTGTCCTGAAATATTTAAAATGTAGAGAACGAGTGTCTCAAGGAAGAGTGTAATGTTTGTAGTTTTGCCTGAACTTTCAATAGCAATCATGAGTATCAAATTTGTAGCGATTGGCAATTTCAATGCGATTGCTTATTTTAAAGAAACACGAAACAAAAAAAATATTAATTTTTGTTTGAGGAGCATTATGTACAAATAATTACTTTTTGTAATTTCATGCGGCACGTTAAAAGCGTTACCTTCTAAAGTTTACCTAATCTTTCACAAAAAAAAATACTCCAGCTCTCGAAACTGTGCAGATTTATATTTATTAGGTTCTATTTTTTACGCCAAATTCAATACGGGAGTTGGCAAAAGCAATCGTTGTGTTCCACTCATCAGTGTGTAGATGATGAAAGTTTGCATACACTTTGTTCTGCTACGCAATAGATGTTTCCAAAAAATCCTCTTCCATTATATTATTATTTATTTATTATTATCATTGTATATAAATCATATAAAAATATATTATAATATTTTTATAATATATTTATTATTATAATTATTTTATTTTAATTATTTATATTATCATATCACTTTTATAAAAGGAGCCCGTCCGCCCGTCCGTCCGTCTGTGTGTCACCATAGATCATATACTTATGTAAATGTTCGGTGGCGTCACACCCACCAGCCTGCAGTGTGAGATGAGCGTATCTGTGATACAAGCTTCATCAACTCCACAATTTTCGGAGCCTCAACCCAGCAGATTGGGAGTCGGAATGAATATCACGTGTATTGGTAGGCTAGATTAGATTAGGTTGTATAGAATATCAGCGGTTGAGACTTGGAAAAGTATTGGAAAGCCATAGAATAGCATGGGAAATCATGGGAAAGCCATGTTAAAGCTCAGTTGGTCCTATATTTAATCCGCTTTTTTTTTGACGGGCCGTCCGCACTCGTTTCAAATAAAAGGGGGTGGACTAGTATTTAATAACTCGTCCTAAAAACTCCACTCTATCATAAGTCGCGCATCACCTCTCGCTGCTTTCATGATTCAAGATATATTGATGTCGAAATAGATCTTTAAGAAGCTTTTCTATTTCTGTATGCTTTTCTTGCGCACTCATTAAAGATACACAATCGGCCAGGGACCTGAATATGAAGGTAATAGCCGCCCGTGTCCGGCCAACTGCTGGTGGAAATGCTCGTTAAGGCGAACCTACATAGACAGACTTGCACTTATCATAGAAAATGTTTCGATTGTAATGAACGATAATCAAAAACTCTGTGTTCTACGAGGAGTTACTTTCATGCCTAAACATGTATTTGTAGGTACGAAATTTAAAAAAACTCATGACAGTTTTCGAGTAATTAACGGAAAATTTTTAATTAATTTTAATTAATTCGTTTTTCAGCCGTTCGCAGCTCTGCACATGTGCGAGCGACCTTTACTGAAATTCAACCCATGGTCTTTTGTGAGATGTCACTGTTTCCCGTGCAACAACAGCGCGCCGTCTTTACGATTCAAAGTTAAATGAAATTTTGCTCAAATGAATCAGCGTTTAAACTGAAATTCAGCTTTGGGAGTGGCATTCTGGAAATTTCGAGCATCTTTTTAAAAGAAATCCTACTAGTGGAAAAAAATAATTTTTCTTTTCTTCGCAAACTCCATTTAAAATGCAGAAAACTTGTACGCGTCAATTTTTCGAGACAATTTGAGAAGAGCACATGGCCGTTAAAAATAATAAAAAAAAAGCTAGAGGGCAATCAAGAACACAGGAACCTGCTCCAATTAGGTCTGGCGTAGGCGCTCGAGTTCTCCTCTCCAACAAACTTTGTAACTTGGAGTGCTTTCAATAGCATCAGAGTGATTCATTTAAAGTTCCCGTGCTGCATGAATGATGCGAAGCCAACAGGGACGCTGGGCCTAGCAAGCAATCAGACAAGCGTCATGTTTGTACGGCGACAAACTTGTCAATCCTGCCTGCGTCAAAACGTGTCTTGGCCTGACACGTTGATGCCATGTTCCTATTTGCACGAGTCGTTTTAATTTTCTTCGACATTAAGCACCACTCGGTAAACAGACCGAGCTTATTTTTCCAACCGCTGTGGCGATTTCATCAGAATAGGAAACTTAGCTGGTGAAGGTAAACTTCTTTTATCTGAAGAATCGTAAAAGTCTGCCTCGCTTAAAAAAATCTATAGACGCCGCTTGACAAGGAAAACTGATTGTTTGAACTTGCAGCTCGTCATTTATGATAAAAAGTCATGCACCTACGCTGAAGCCCACGATTCGATGAAAATGCGTCAACTGCTGAACTAAAGTTGCCTCGACTGAACCGCAACTACAGCAATTTGCTTGCTCGATCTCGTCTGACAAAAGTTTGAATCCAACTCGGTTGCCTGTCAATGCAGCGTGCTCTGTCTCTGGAAAAAGTACAACACAACCGCACCACTGATAACCGCTAACTTTCCTCGCCCCTAAACTCCGCAATTTTCTCCCTGGTCTGGCGCTCACCGAACAATTTATTTTCAAATTGATCTACACCCAGCTGTGCGAGCGAAAAGTTTCTTCTTTCAGTAAATGAGGTTTTCTGATTTGCACATGAGACAAAGCAACGCGGACGTTGGGCGCATTTTATCAAGAGGTGATATTTTCAAAACAAATTTCACAAAAAGTTTCATAAGACTGATGAGAAGGAGAAGGAGGAGGGCTCTCTCTTTACATCGCTCACACCTAACACAGGAACTAAGTACCTCTATAGAACACCTGCGCCGCTTTTATTCACTCCACATCGTATTTCGTGGCAAAATATACGACTTTCTCGCTCTGTAAAGGGGCTATAACTCCTGCGCTCACTCTGCCGAGCTAACCGCTGCTACAAACACGTGTCGAGTGCGGCGCGCGCTGCTCCGTGGCTCGCTATTTTTTTTATTCTTTATATGTTTAATTTGCCTTTTATTCCAAGAACATTCGTAAAATCCTGCAAATGTCCTAAAGATTTTTTCGTAGCTTGTAAAAATGTTTTTTAGCGTCAGAGATGGAGCTCCTTGAATGCATGGCATGAATAGAGAGTAAAATTGTGCAAATGTCTTAAAGTATTTTTGCAACTGGTAAAAATGTGTTTTAGCGTTAGAGATGCAGCTCTTTGAATACATGCCATGAATAGGGAGAGTGAAACAAGCACATAAACATTTGAATTTGACCACCATGGCTGGAGGCGTGAGTATTTTTTCAAATGAACCGTCAAGGCTCTCCTGATGTAGTTTAAATTCAGGACTGCAACCTCACCATTTCATTTTATGACCTCAAAACGAACCTTCTCGTTAAATTAGCATAAAGCTTGCGTGCTTTTGAAGTGCCTCGCAGCTCATCTGGCATGCCGACTGCAAAGTGAATCTAATTCTTACCAAACTGCCCTTCATTTAAATAACCTCATTGCTGGGCAAAACACAGGGAGGTGATGGAGAGAATATCGAAATAGCTAGCACTCCATGCAAGAGATTCACAATTTGAATAAGTTAAATCCGGCACGTACTCGATTGAAAATTCCAGCAAAAATCTCGCGCCACGAGGCGTCTAAGGTCGCTGCTTCCACAACCAATATATTATTCAGTTGCTGTGTTATTTTAACATTGTTTTCGAATTATAGCTCGGTTATATTATGCGCATGGTATAATTTAATACATTTATGCAATTATATATTGTGTTAAGATTTTTTATTTTATATTGTTAGCAAGTTTTGATTCACAAAGAGAAACGTTTTGCTTGGATTGTTTCCTTTTGAACGCAGATATTTTTATGGCCTGCACCAAAGATGTGTTATAGTTGAAATCTTTTAGGAATTCGAGTTCATGCTGGACGCCTCCATGTGACGAATGTTTGATCAGTCAAGTAACTGTTTAAAAATTCCAAACGTATCAAAGAATTATTCCATTGATATACTGATACTGAAAGTGTCAATTCAAACGTATATTGACCTGAGTGAAAAGTATTTTTCACTGACACAACTCAAAAAAAGGATGAAATTTACCTAGTTCAGCAATATGGGCATGGTGCTAAGACCTGTCGATCCTTAAGAGGAGCATGCCCAAATTGTGCCGAGGACCAGCACGAACTGCCCTGTGATAAGCCCCCGAGATGTGCTAACTGCGATAAACCACACCTTGCTGGCTCCAAAGAATGTTTGTATTATTAAATTGAAGAAGAGGTGTTGGCCGCGCAAATATCACAGAGAATGAGTTACGGGGAAGCTAAGTGTGCTGTGAGTAACCGATACGTCAGATCAGAGACCTCTTATGCCACGGCAGTGCAGGCCCCTCCAAGGAGACCTAGCTTTGTTGTGCCAGTGCACCCGACAGTTACAGGAGCCTCCAGTGTTGCTGGTCGGGACCCCACCGCAGGTGCTGATGCCGCGCGTGTTGCACGCCGTACTCCCGCTGCTGGACCCCGACCTGCTGATAGACCTGAGCGAAGCGATCTTCCTGATGTGTCACGTGCTCAAGCGGACCTCCCAGTCCCTGTGTGTCAGAGTTCGGCAGTCTCCTCGAGATCGCGGGAACGCATACCGAGTGTGAGATCGCCACCCGTTGGTAGTGCCATGTCAAAGGTGGCTAGGACTGCGGAAACAGTAGCATCTGATAGTAAGAGGCGCCAAGCTGAGTCAGGAAAGCGTCATGGTGATATGCACGCGGAAGCCCAGGCGAATACCGGCTTGACCCATGGCCATGGTGAAGCATCGATAGAAGTGGCCCGTCCAATCGACAAGCGGCCTGCGACCGTCTACAGTGCGAACAAGTAGTCCGAGATGCCACCTCCCCAAGATGTAAGGACTATACACGAGAGCCGCAGAAGTGTGAGAAAGCCGGAACCCTCAGTGGCACAGCGTGTGCGTCCGTTGGACCGCGTAGGAAGAGTGCCAGAGGAAACTGCGCCTGACTTTACACGAGTGTGGGCTTTACCATCGAAGGTTACTCCAAAACCTCTCCCAACCGTGCCCTTGCACGCGTGGGGTGAGAGACCAGCACCAACCAAATCACCATCAAATCAAAGACCGCCTGATCCTAAAGAACAACCTCCAGAGAAGGGAACATGACACAAGGTGTTTTACAGTGGAATTGTAGAGGATACCGTAGGAATTACGGTGACCTCCTGACCATCATCCATCAACAACAACCACTGTGCATATGTCTCCAGGAGACCATGCTGGGAGACATAACTCCGACCCCACCAGCCAACTATAATATAGAAACTTTCTCTCCCGTACCAAATCCTGTCCCTGGATCTGGACTGGCTGTTCTTGTAAGGAAGGACTTGGGTTATTCCAAAGTGCCGATGAACACCCAGATCCAGGCAATGGCAATCCGTTTCTGGTTCAACAAGAAAATGACCACCATCTGTAACATGTACATCTCCCCAGCTGAACATTTCTCATTGCCAGATTTTGAGAATATCAGTACTCAATTGCCTGGTAGGCGATCAGTATGCGATCAGTATGCTTTTGTGGTAGGCGATTTCAACGCGAAGCACATGGCTTGGGGCAACGCGCAAAGCGACCAACGTGGTAGGCAAATAAACCACTTCATAACGAGAGCCAAGTTCTGCTTACTCAACACTGGGATCGCCGCTCGCTTTCACGTCCAAACAGGGACGACCTCCGCCATTGACCTTAGTTTCAGCACTCCAGACATGTTCCCCGACATTCTGTGGAGCGTGCTGGATGATACTCATGACAGTGACCACTTCCCCATTGTTATGGAAGTGAGGGAGTTTGCTCCAGTGCCAGTGGAACCTCTATACTGCATGAGGCGTGCCAACTGGGATACTTTTGAAGCCCTAACCCAGATGGAAGAAGTGGACGATCTGCTGGAGGTTGACGACATGATGGAGCGATTTACCGGTACCCTCAAGAATGCTGCTGGTGCTGCTATCCCGGGGACTCGCGGTGGTACACCAAAGTACCGTGTTCCTTGGTGGAACAATGACTGCGCTGTGGCAAACTTTGAAAGGCGGCAAGCCCTGAGACGCTTCAGGCGCACCGGCGAGCTGGGGGATATAATTGCCTACAAGCGAGCGAGAGCGAAGGCCCAATTTATCAAAGACGCTGCTAGGCGCAATTCGTGGCGCAAGTATGTTAGCAGCCTAAATACCGACACGCCTATGACGAAAATCTGGCAACGTGTGGGAAAGATGAAGGGAAAGTATAGTTGTGGCAGACCCTGTCTGGAACTAGACCGCGTACTCACGGCAGATCCACGGCGAGTGGCGACGGCGCTGGCTGATAGCTTCGTGCATAATAGCAGTGAAGCTCAATATCCACCTGCGTTCCGTGTGCACAAACGTCAAAGAGAGCAACATAAGCCAGACTTCGCTACAGAGGCAGTCTTCTCGTACAATGAGCCTTTCACCTTCCTTGAAATTTACCGCACCTTGAGAACTTGCAAAAATACTGCACCAGGCCCTGATGGGATCCATTATCAGATGCTGAAGAGGATGCATCCAACAGCCTTACGTCAGCTCCTTCATATTTTTGATAAGGTTTGGAGGACACATGTATTCCCAAAGGATTGGCGCACTGCAACAATCCTTGCCTTTGCCAAACCCCAAAAACCGGCCACCCGAGTAGACAGTTACCGACCGATCGCTTTAACGAGCTGTGTGTGCAAACTGCTAGAGAGAATCGTAAACATTCGACTTGTCCGATGGCTGGAAGCGGAAGAAATCCTGAATCCTGCCCAATTCGGCTTCAGACAGCTTCGAGGGACCACGGATGCTGTTGTGAGGCTACAGAGCCATCTAGTCCAGAATGTTGCGGCCCGTAAGCAGATCTTATGTGTCTTTTTTGACCTGCACAAAGCATATGATACCGTTCGGAGACATGGGATCCTAGAACGTGTTTATGGGTGTGGCCTTAGGGGCAATTTGGCCTTTTTTATCCAGCAATTCCTCCAGGAGAGAACTTTCCGTGTGAGGGTGGGAGCCACATTATCGCCTTGGCAAACCCAGCAGGAGGGACTACCCCAGGGTAGTGTGCTGAGCTGTACCCTCTTCTCTCTGGCCGTAAATGACATCACCTCCACACTGCCAGCCGATGTTTCGTCGTCATTGTATGTTGATGACTTCATGATCTACTCTTCATCAGCGTATTTGCCGGCACTGTCGCGCAGAGTGCAGTTGGCAAGCAACGGTGTGAATGACTGGGCAACGGAAAATGGCTTCGTATTCTCCACTGGGAAGACTGTAGCCCTGTACTTTCAGGGACGATGCCGACGGAACCCTCCACATATACTGCTCTGGGGAGTACCGATAAACTTTGCTCATAGTGCTAAATTATTGGGTATGACTATCGACGACAAACTATCGTGGAAACCCCACCTGGCCGAGCTGAAGTCAAACTGCAATAGGAGAATGAACCTGTTGAAATGTGTATCAGGCCTGGCGTGGGGAGCTGATCGTGTAACGTTGCTGCGCCTATACAGAACCCTGATCAGAAGTAAGCTGGACTATGGATATACTATATACCAGTATGCAAGGGAAACTTCTTTATCAACGCTAGACCCGGTGCACCACACGGCCATAAGACTTTGCACGGGCGCCTTTCGGACCTCCCCGTCGGTCAGTTTGTGTGTGGAGAGTGGAGAACCTCCCCTTTGGCTCCGCCGTGTGCAGCTGAGCCTACAATACTTGGCTCGTCTAGATCAGCTGCCCTTGTCTCCTACATGGAGAAGCGTGCACGCACCTTCCGGACGACATCTGCCTTTCCCGTATTGTCTGCCATCATCACTGAACTATCCTGCGCTGACGGCTGCCATGCAGCTGGGACCCATGAGAGTGCAACCTGTACTTTTTGACTGCTCTCCGACATGGCGCGCCCCGTGGAGAGTTTCTGCCCTGGATGTCGAATGCCTAAAAAGAAGTCGATGCCGGCTAACATCCTGAAGGGAATTTTCATGGAACACATACTGGAGAAACACGCAAACTCTGTGAAAATTTATATAGATGGCTCTAAGACAGGAGACGCTGTGGGATGTGCCGCTGTGTCCGGGGAAATAGTGAGGGCTAGGAGACTGATCCCAGAGACCTCGATTTTCTCAGCAGAGCTGTATGGTGTGATGGAAGCGCTACAGCTGATCGAGGAGCACGCATATCATTCTTTCACCGTCTTCGTAGACTCGAAAAGTGTAATATATGCTGCTCAGATGTACAACAGTACCCACCCCATTATTGCGGAGATCATCACAAAGCTGGCACGGCTTGTAAACGAACGAAGGAGTGTGGAGATATGCCGGGTACTCGCGCATGTAGGGATATCCGGCAATGAGAGAGCAGACCGGGAAGCTAAGCAAGCTGCTGGGTCAAGTGAGAGAACATTGAATCTGATGGTCCCTTCCCGTGATTATTATCCTCGCATCAAGGCGGCGGTGAGGGATTTGTGGCAGCAAAACTGGATAGACACAACAAACAATAAATTGAGAAACATTAAGCTCACTGTTCGGGAGTGGTCATCATCTAGCTGCCGTGCCCGTCGAACGGAGGTGATACTCTGCCGCCTTCGCATTGGCCATACTCGCATAACGCACGGCCACCATATGGAGCGACAGCCGCAGCCGCAATGCGAACGGTGCCATGTTCCCCTGACTGTCGTACATTTTCTTGCTGAATGCCCAGGATACTCTGCTGCTCGCAATGTGTGTTTCCCAAATCTTCGTGGCTGCGCGGAGGATGTGATGATTGGAATACTCAGGGAAAACGAACGCTCAGGCTTTAACGCAGCAGCGTTGCAGCTGTTCCTGGAGAAGTACAAGCTATATACTGGGATTTAACAGGAAGCCACGCAGTGGTGCACTGTGGCCATGCGCGACATCGTATTGGAAGATTGTAGATGAAGAAACTGCAATATGGGTGGGCGCACTACGTTGGTACCTTGGGGGGTTTCAGCGTGGGTAAGGCGTCCGGCCAAAAATGGGTGGGCAGCTGAAACCCCTACGGGGTTTGGCTGCCCAGTGTGTTCGAATGTACTATAGCATGTACACAATTTTTCAATGGGGAGACAATTGTAATCTTGTGTTGTAATTAAATCATGATCATATAATTTTTGATGTTCAAATAATGTTGAAGTCCACCCTACGAGGTAAATCGGAAAAGCTCAATATTGATTAAATTATGTGACCTTCGGTGCGATATAGTTTGAATAACTGAAGCGCTATCAAACCTGTGTTACTACTACTACAACCTAGTTTTGCTCCACCAGCCAACATTTAGTGAGACCGATTGAAAACATACTTATTAGTGAACATTAAATGATGATAATGCAAATGACTTCTGTAAATTTGAAATTTACGATGTGTAAAATGATTACGGAAGCACAAAAATAGCCTTCGCACATAAGAACATAACGCCAACATTGCATCACCCACGCTCAAACTTCCACTATTGTCTTCAAAGTACAACGTCACTCTCCATGCATGTGAATGTTCACCTTATCTTTTCGTGCACCGTCTTCTTAAACAATTTTTTCCGTCAGTTAATCAACGGATGAACTAATTTCAAGTAGTTTTTCGACAGGGGAAACGCGCTTCTGTCTTAAAATGACATTGAAAGAAACAATCTCTTACTGTTCATAGCGATCCATTGGAAGCGCATTCATTGCATCATTTAAAAGCAACAGCAAACCCTTTCTTTGTTGTCGAATTATCCGAAATTGTCGTTAACCATGAGGTAACCTACCAAATTGACGAATGTTGGCAGAAATTAGAGCCTCCCCCCGAAAGAGGTTAGACAAGTGAGACTGGAGCATTTCTCACCGCCCGCTACCTACCTCGTACACTCTCCGAGTGCCTCGATCAATCCCAAAAAGTCTTCTCGACTGATGGACGTGAAGGCCGCCAAGTTCTGGCCAGATCTGTCCGTCAATCAGGTCAAGAAGCAGGCTTCAAGTCTAATTAAAGAAGAGGGAGTAAACAATGCAGCAATTCCAACGCACGGTTCGCAGAGAAACTCTTCTAAACATTTTCTAGAATCGTTGATCCAAAGTGCATGGAATTTCAAAGAATTACGAATTGTTAAACGAGTTATTGGCTTCTTCATTCATGGACAACGTTATGGCTTGATATTGTTGGTTTATGTCTAAGATTTTGATGTCTGAAAATGCAAAAAATCCTAGCAAAATCTAACTCTACAAAACATCACTTGTGTTCTGAAATCTGATCTTACAACAGATAATTTTCAGCAGGACAAAGTGTCCTTTATTAGTCTCTGTTAATTAAAGTTTAAATTAAAGGAATAAGGTTCACGAATTCTTTAAGGAATTAAACATCATTTCCATCATTTGCAGGAATTAGAGAATTGGTATTCAAAGAATCAGAGACACCCGTGCTCCGCTCCACCAGATTGGACGCATAGAGAAATTACAAAGAAATCACTACCCACACCCCTGGGTGCCTGGCTTCCCACTTATGCTGCAGCGTGTACAATGTTGTATCTCTAATTTGCATTTATTTTTACCCACAATAATGAACGTCGAATTTTAAGAAAAAGCGACCGCTGTCAAAGTAAAAGTTTAAAGCACAAATTCGACTTTTCTGACGTCAATGCTAAGATCGAAGAACTTCAGTTCGGTCCAACTTTTTGTGATAGGACCGCAAGGCGCTTTGATGCAAACAGTCTGCGAGGATGATTGACCTTCAGCGATGCGTTTTATTGAAACCGGAGCTACAAAAACGTGAATTCTCCATCTTGTGCCTTTCATTAATGAAGACGAGAGGGGAAGTTGCTTTTGTTCGAGCAGAAATCGTAACTTAAGTCACGGGAGATTAAATTGCGAGCGATGCTAAATTTTGTACTTTAAAACCACATAAAATATGCCAAACGTTTCGCTTCACTTATTTGAAAATCTTACTCATGGAATCTTGAGAGCACAACTTTTTGAAAAGGAGATAAAAACGCAATGTAAAAAGAATTAGAACAGCAGTAAAGATATTTTAAAACGTATTCATTTCCTTTGGCTTACGAGCCATCTCAAGAAGCTGCGTTGACCTTCAACGTATAATGTCATAGTTCAACTCCACAGCGTAACCATAGTTACTGACTCCACAGCATAACTATTGTTACTAACTACACAACATAACCATAATTAATCACTCCACATTATAACTATTGTTTCTAACTCCACTGTATAGCTATTGTTACTAACTACACAACATAACCATAATTAATCACTCCACATTATAACTATTGTTTCTAACTCCACTGTATAGCTATTGTTACTAAATACACAACATAACCATAGTTACTTACTCTACATTATAACTATTGTTTCTAACTCCACTGTATAGCTATTGTTACTAACTACACAACATAACCATAGTTACTTACTACACATTATAACTATTGTTTCTAACTCCACTGTTTAACTATTGTTACTAACTACACAACATAACCATAGTTACTTACTACACATTATAACTATTTTTTCTAACTCCACTGTATAACTATTGTTACTAGCTACACAACATAACCATAGTTACTCACTCCACAGCATAACTATTGTTACTATCTCCACAGCATAACTACTGTTTCTAACTACACAACATAACTATTGTTACTAACTCCACAGCATAACTTTTGTTACTAGCTACACAGCATAGCCATAGTTACTCATTCCACATTATAACTATTGTTACTATCTCCACAGCATAACTATTGTTACTAACTACACAACATAACCATAGTCATTCGCTATATAATATGACTACAGTCACTGATGCAGATTTTTTCGCTTTCATTTCACACTGCCTGTTACGAGAGTTTCTCATAAATCAATATTGCTGTATCGAAAGAAACTCTTATGAAATTTTCCCAATTTGGAAAAATAGAAAGAGAAAAGGCCGTATCTTAGTGCACCACGATTCAATACAAAAAAGGGTGGGGACACTCGAGTAACCTTTGGCAGTTCGTTTTCAACTTTGTTCTGCTTCAAAATTCGCTTAACGAATGCGAGCTTCACACTTTGAGTGCATCGTGACTACCGGTGGTCACTGAGGGGATTTTCATAATACTGCTGACCGACCAGCAGTCACAAACTCAATTTTCATAAATACCTAATGGGAAATTAATGAAGGAAAGTGCGATCTATTTAATGTTCGTTATTTTCATAACCAATGGAAGTCTTTCGTGACGTTTTATAATTATATCAATTAAATATCTGAAAACGAAACTGGAAATCATTAAGTTAAACTACGATAAAATTTAATTTTTTCATCAAAAGATATCAGTGTGATAAGTTGAATAATAATCCATAACTTGTGAGTAAAGTAATAGTAATTTTCCGTGAAAAAAAATCAGAACTGGCTTGAGTGTTCGAACGTGGGTCAAAATTTTCAAAGAACTACTTCATCGTAGCGGTACAGCCTGCACTATAAAATTTAAGCCAAGCTGACCATGTTCCATGAGCCCGTAACGTAGCTAAGTGGACTTCTAATTACCTACGTAGCCAGCTGCACCGTGCAATAAAACGTGAATTTTCGGAAAATCCGAGCCGTGCTGCCTCAGTTGAGCGGCGAATGACGGGCTGCGTGCGGCACGGCTCGCAACTATAGAGGAACACCGCTAAGTTGCAGCACGTTACACTCCTCAATTAATCCGATGGTTGGCCATTCGCCCCAAATGCTGCGTCCACAAGTACTATGGCGTGCAAATGTTGGCACAGTCTAGAAAATCCTCGTCAAACAAGAGCCATAGGAGAGATACACCATGTTTTAGAATCCTCATCACCCACTGTACGTAAATGAATCATTTATATGCTTTAGATTGTTTAACCTGTCCAAACCAGTCAAAGAATAATAAGAAATGAAAAATTCTTTACATCTCACATAAGCGTTATCACCGCTGGTGAGTCATCAAGCTTCCCGGAGTTTGAAGCTACTCACGAATAAGATATTACTGAAAAGGTTAACGTCGAACACATTCAAACGTAAGGATTATTTGCCTGCGCACTTGGATATTCAGTGCAATAGTTGAAGCAACTTCAGTCAGCGGCTGCGAGGAAAAAAAATAGTTCGTATTTTAATTATACCGAAATTATAATTTATGCAGCATTTCACTACCTCATGAAAAAATCAGAACATTTTAATAAGTAACCTTCGTATTCCTGTTTTCTTTAATTTGATTTGCTTCAAAATTTGACTGTGAAATATATATAATTTTTTGCAGAGCGCCGAAAAATTAGATTCTTGACTAAAATCATTTCCCTTCATTTTATCCTTTTTACATTTTTAGGAGTGCATTATCCCAATAAGTGTATCAGATTTCAATTATTTACCTGCATGAAAAAAATCACTGACACCAAATTTTCAAAAACACATTCACACACACTTCATAACTTAATATTTCCTCATTTCAAAAACTATACGCCATCTTCGTTATCACCAAATTTTTTCCTTTCATGGCTCCAGGCCCCACTATCCTCCTCATACCACGGAGGTATGGGAGAAATTTTGGCTCCCCCAGAAGAGAAGGAACGCTTCTGGCTACAACACAACGAGCGGTGGCGGGCTCCGCAGAAGAGGACGCTGAGAACGAGACGGTCGTTTCAAATCCAATTACAAGAGCGTGTCCGCTATAGGAGTCCAAACTCAACAAAAACAGCACTTGGGCTCGAAACATTCGTGAGGGAAACGCAGAATCTGACTTCTTGGAATGAATTTTAGAAAATCTAACCCCAAAAGGATCAGATGTAAGAAAAAAGAACCGAACGAAGAGTCGGATCAAACAGCCTTTTCAATGCGATTGTAAAAAACTTCTGTTGGCAAGAAATCAGTTAATACTTCACCAATTGAAGACTGACAAGTTCGTCGGCAATTATCTTTGAAGTATTTACGTTCATTTTAATTTGGGGAAATGGAAGGTAACTCTCTGCACATACTGCATAATGGCTGGAGGGTAACTCTCTGCACATACTGCATAATGGCTGGAGGGTAACTCTCTGCACATACTGCATAATGGCTGGAGGGTAACTCTCTGCATATACTGCATAATGGCTGGAGGGTAACTCTCTGCACATACTGCATAATGGCTGGAGGGTAACTCTCTGCATATACTGCATAATAGCTGGAGGGTAGCTCTCTGCACATACTCAATTGAGTCTCGCGTGATCACAGGGGCTGAAGCGTCGGGTTTATTCTTTCGAACAACTGCTGCACACAATAATAAGCATTGAGCGAGATAAACATTGAGCGGGATTATTTTATTTGTGCTATTTCCCTATTATCGCTTTAATTATATAAATAAAATCATGATTTCAATCATATTAGTTTTATTATGATCATTTTGTTAAAAAAAAACTTTCTCGGTCTACGATGATTAGGCGACCTTAAATAAACAAAAACATTGTAATTTTCATACCCACTCAAGGGAGAATATTAAAGGTCTCCCTAACTTCAAAATTCCTTTTCACCACAAACCCAGAATCTGGATGAGAGGACGGTCTTGAAATTTTCTGTACGTCGAGGCTTTATGGCAAAAAAAAGCTTGTTGAACTTACTCTCATGGCACAGTGATACCATATTCCATGTTCTCGACGTTGAAACGAACAAAACTCACAAACGAAAGCAATTAAGCTCTGAAGTCCATATCTTTTTGTCAGTTAATCAATTTTTTCGTTCGACTGTTTAGAGTAAAGCTCGGGAAAACGTCCTGCTAACAATGCTCTGCTCTCTACGAATGCTCTCGAGACTCTTTGCAAGCATAATGAAAACTACAATTGTTGGGCAGCTAAGCAGCATTAATACTGCGTACTAGAACTGAATGAAAAGCTAGTAGGTTCATTCCTAATTGTGAACAAATATTTTCTATAGCACGTGTTTCTTATATTCGAGAACAGCGTTTTTCATTTGACTAAATCTAACTGAAGAATAAAAGTAAAAATCTCTAGGCTAGAAACGATTAACTAAAGTTTAAGGCTTAAAAATTTTCAGAACTAGAAGAAGAAGAAAGTCTAGCTGCGATTGTATTGTTGTCGGAGAGCAGGCCTTTTCGTTGTCAGGTAAGGCCAAATTTTAAAATACAGAAACACGATCAGTACTGTACCGTTAATAATGCTGTATATTTTAATTCGGCGTGACTAGGACTTCCGAGGCATTGAGGGGACCAGACTACGCAGTATCTATCCTAGTAGAACGACGGGAATATCTCTGGTCGCTTTCGGTAAGCTTAATTTTAAATTTGTATTTTCACTTCCACCTAGTCAAACTTTTTCGCCTGAGCATGCATATTTTTCGCCGCCTTAACAATTTAATTAGTTGGGTGGCGAAAAACATGCATGCAGGCGGCGAAAAAGTTAGACTGGGCATGGTTGTGTTCAGTACATACTGAGTAGCTTGTATGTTCGAATAGGGCTAAACCAACTCGCTTGTTCAGCTTTTTGCCGCGTACATGTGCCAAATTCGTTCGTTTTATGATTAATTTCAAGAAGAAAAATATTTATGTGACCGAATCCAAGAAATACTCTATTCGCTTTTCCGATCGTTCTTTTCGTTACAGGATGAGAAATAGTTTCGTGTGCAGCAAGTACAGGTAAAATCCTGTATACTAAAATAAACTAAGAACATCTACCGACACCTGCGAGCCTAGCTTGTTCGAAGGCTTAAAACAATTGTGTGTTTTTTTGCATTTTATTTAGCGTAAACCAAAGTAGTGAAGAAACGCTTCTTCATCGTTATCCTTCAGTATACGTGAAATTCGTTAAAATATTTTAAAATCTATTTAACCGAACTCTATGCCTTAGAAATGACTCAAACATTGCGGTATGTATTGCTCAAATCGTGAATAAATTTGTTCTTCTATATTGTAATAAATTTTGTGCCTCTGTAATTCTACTTTGTAATGAATTTTGTGCTTTTGAACTTTTTTCGCTTGCCTGTACATACTTCTACTTCTACTTCACACATTGCTGGACTTCAGGAAGTCTACACGAGGTAGACGCGGTAGTGTTAACAATCATCAAAGCGAGGGAGGTAGAAAGACTCCCTCTAGCAGGCCACAAGAACCTCCGCCATGCAGCACCCGTGTACATAGATAAGCGTGTTTGCAAATGCCAGTCTGCAGTCACTGAAAAGCACAGTATACGGAAGATAGGTAGGGTCATTTCAAAGGGGTCAGCCACTTACATACTTTGAAATAGCCAGCCAATAGGAGACGTTTTAGCTCATGACGTATTGACGTATACAAATTGATAATTTCTATGAAGAAATTAAAAATCAATTCATTTTTACGGTTTTCGAAGTCGTATTTTCCTTTTAGTTATTTTTTTCCGTATAATTTCTTGGGATTACAGTGAGCTTAACTGTAATTTTCGGTGTAGTAGGTGGTAGGTTGCTTTTTATATATGTATTTTTCTTCTCATATATTCATTAAAAAAAGCAAAACCTCAAGACACATTACATTTTACCTAAAGCTCTGCGATCAGTTAATACTGAACCAAATTCCAAAAATAAACAAATTGATTGCGCTTGCTTAATGATTCATAAATCGCTCTATCATGGCCCCGAAGGGCATTCTGTGAACAGAAGAAATTAAAAGTATAAACAGATAAATGAAATAAAGCGCTCGTGCAAAAATTATCTCTATATTTGTATGCCGAATAAGCCATGCATTTCATTTTTGAGTGTAAGTTTGTTTACGCATTTCTAGATGCACGTTCTGTGTTGCGCGATGCTCTTTATAAATTACTTCGTGACTAACCTTTTCTCAATACTTGATTGTCATCTACGATGGAGTTTCAATCTGCTCCGGTATAGCGTTTTTTGTCTTTTTCTTACTTCGATAATTTCAATCATAACTTGGGAGTTTCGAAGAATTCTTTAGTAGTATTCGAATTATTTTCAAGTTGTTAGCCATCTCTTGAAATATAAAATATCCAAGAGATGACATTTTTCATTTCTCATTCAACTACCCCTTGACAGAGTTAGACTATTAGCACGCCACGTATGGTTTGTCTATTAGTACGCCTCGTATAGTTTGTCTATTAAATATGCCTCGTATGGTCTATCTATTTGTACACTTCTGATAGTTTGTCTATTAGCACACCTCGTCTAGTTTATCTATTATTATGCCTCGTATGGCTTATCTATTTGTACACCTCGGATGGTTTGTCAATTAACTCCTCGTATGGAACTTTTTGTTTTAGGACGTCTTATATTAAGAAATTTTTAAAAGCCAATATGTTGGCATGTATCTCATGTGACAACTTAGAAAATAAACATTTTTTCTTCTTTCTTTTTCTATTGCCCACCCAACTTGCGATGTCTTCTTGTGGCGGGCTTTGAATATGAGTGTGCAAGCCTGCGTAATTATAACCAAGTCAATTTGGTAAACTGAGCTCAACCAACAAATTGATAATTATATCATCTCACTCACGATTTCTATATCGAACCAAACTTCATGACCATCTATCTACACACATCCAAAAAGAGAAAACTGACCAATAAGGTGCAAGATCCGCATCTTACATAATTGTCTATTAGCTCACTACGTTTCATAAACGACTAAAACACCTCACGCTTGATAACGCTGAGGTCACGGTAGCAGTGACGCCAAGCGTCTCTTCAGCGGCTGCTTGTGAGCACAAGGGGGCTTTTGTCATCACGCTCATGTGATTTACCAGTCCATTTACACGAGAAGGATCTAGCCATTTCTGGCCTTCCGGAGCTCGGGCTCGGGAGGTTCACGCGTGGGTGCCCACATCGGCGCACGGCATCGGGAGGCGCCCATTATCTGCCGTAATTGAGGGTACAAAAGACGACCTGGTGCCCTCACCTCCAAAATAGAGACTTGACGCTATTGCGTTCTTCATTTTAAGCGCGTGAATGGCGGGAGTCATGAGAACGTTTTCTGTTTTATGTTAAATATATTTGTATGGCATATTTTTAATGTATTACAGTGCTATTTATGTTAAATAGAATTGTAATATATGACAAGTATATGTGTGCAGATTTGAAAGCATTGGAGAGTTTTCACGGTGTCATTCCTTTGTACCGCGATAGTGATGTCGTCTTATTACGTTCATGGTGGAAAGCATGAGAAGGGGATGAGTTATGAGAACATTCTTTGTTTCAGGTTTAATAGAATTCCAATTTACAACAAGTGCACAAGTGCGTGTATGAATGCAAACATGTAAGGATATTTTTCGTGATGTTATCCATGTGCTGTCGCGCGCATCCTGTTCGAAGTACTGGACTATATTCTCGTTTATTGAAAAGAAATTTAGTTATTTTGCTAGGGTGCGCCATTATTACTAAACTAGGCTGTTTTCGTCGACAATTGTTATCAAATCATACCTGCAAGAATTTCAGCGAGTTAAAGGGCTGATTGCACGCACTACAACGCACTGCAATGGAAACTAAATTATCAGCTTATATGAAACTAAATGCCTTCTGCAGTCAACTTGACACAAAAACATGATTTCTGATGCTCGTAAATGGCAGCAACCTACCGATGGAAAAGGCTTTGAAACCACATTTTGAAACCGGATGCAGAAATGTTCAAAACAAGATGGTTTGGAGCTAAATATCTTTAGCTAACACTGACGCCACGAAGGTCAATACAATAGTCAGATCTCATACCGAAAGTTGACCAAATGTTGCCAACATTGTAGAAAACTTAATGACAGTTTCGTCTTCATGACACTGGATGATCTCGTTTTGGTTCTCGTTTTTCGTTAATTGATATTTGTTAAATCAACAAGCTGGTACACTCCAGATTAGTACCAATACTAGAAACAGAAAGATAAGTTGCACTAAAACACTCTCACATAAACCTAATTTAACTAAATTAGATTCCTTAACCATAAAATAAAACCTAAATTAACTTGTCGGAGTGTACATTGAAATTTGAAACACAGGGCGGCCACTCACCAGCATCTTCAAGAAAATGCAGGCCAATGAGTCTTGATAATTTGAAACCACACTTTACTGTAACTTTAGCTGGGTTGATACAGCTCCTTACTGTAACTTTAGCTGGGTTGATACAACTCCTTACTGTAACTTTAGCTGGGTTGATACAACTCCTTACTGTAACTTTAGCTGGGTTGATAAAACTCCTTACTGTAACTTTAGCTGGGTTGATGCAACTCCTTACTGTAACTTTAGCTGGGTTGATACAACTCCTTACTGTAACTTTAGCTGGATTGATGCAACTCCTTACTGTAACTTTAGCTGGGTTGATAAAACTCCTTACTGTAACTTTAGCTGGGTTGATGCAACTCCTTACTGTAACTTTAGCTGGGTTGATGCAACTCCTGACTGTAACTTTAGCTGGGTTGATGCAACTCCTCACTGTAACTTTAGCTGGGTTGATGCAACTCCTGACTGTAACTTTAGCTGGGTTGATGCAACTCCTGACTGTAACATTAGCTGGGTTGATGTAACTCCTGACTGTAACTTTAGCTGGGTTGATACAACTCCTTACTGTAACTTTAGCTGGGTTGATACAACTCCTTACTGTAACTTTAGCTGGGTTGATGCAACTCCTGACTGTAACTTTAGCTGGGTTGATGCAACTCCTGACTGTAACTTTAGCTGGGTTGATGCAACTCCTGACTGTAACTTTAGCTGGGTTGATGCAACTCCTGACTGTAACTTTAGCTGGGTTGATGCAACTCCTGACTGTAACTTTAGCTGGGTTGATGCAACTCCTGACTGTAACTTTAGCTGGGTTGATGCAACTCCTGACTGTAACTTTAGCTGGGTTGATGCAACTCCTGACTGTAACTTTAGCTGGGTTGATGCAACTCCTGACTGTAACTTTAGCTGGGTTGAAACAACTCCTGACTGTAACTTTAGCTGGGTTGAAACAACTCACTGTCACTTTTTTAGCTAGGTTGATATTATGATAACACTTTTTACTGTAACTTTAGCTGATATCATACCGCTCCTTACTGTAACTTTAGCTGGGTTGATGCAACTCCTGACTGTAACTTTAGCTGGGTTGAAACAACTCCTGACTGTAACTTTAGCTGGGTTGAAACAACTCACTGTCACTTTTTTAGCTAGGTTGATATTATGATAACACTTTTTACTGTAACTTTAGCTGATATCATACCGCTCCTTACTGTAACTTTAGCTGGGTTGATGCAACTCCTGACTGTAACTTTAGCTGGGTTGATGCAACTCCTGACTGTAACTTTAGCTGGGTTGATGCAACTCCTGACTGTAACTTTAGCTGGGTTGATGCAACTCCTGACTGTAACTTTAGCTGGGTTGATGCAACTCCTGACTGTAACTTTAGCTGGGTTGAAACAACTCACTGTCACTTTTTTAGCTAGGTTGATATTATGATAACACTTTTTACTGTAACTTTAGCTGATATCATACCGCTCCTTACTGTAACTTTAGCTGGGTTGAGTAGATGCTGGAAAATTTCTCTGGACTATTCAGATGCTCAGAATCTGCAATTTTGCTCATCGACTTCATCATTAAAGGTAAAATTGAGTTTCATCAATTATGATTTTATTCTATTTGAATTCATTTTTGCGAGTCACATATATGTACGAAAAATTTTTTCAGTTTTTGGCTCTGAGCTAGAGCTCTTTCGTAAACTATTTTTCTGAGGACGATGAATCAAATTTTTTGGAGAAACGTTCCAAGATGAGAATCAACATTCCTTAATAAAAGAAACTGAATTTTGGTATTATGTCCAACAGCTTTGTTCATCCACAGCTTTATTTTTCTGTTGTGGATCCGCTTTCTCTGAGTTTACAGACCATACATTTTGTACTGTTTTCTTCATGTCTTCTTCGATCACTGAAAAATGATCCTTCTATTTAATTGCGCAAAAATTTTCGCTCAGAACGAAAGTAAAATTATGATTTTTGCTCGCTTATCTTTTCTGTAGCCCTCAATTTCGGAGTATGCATTTGTTATTTTTGTGAGCGATGCGTTATAATTGTCCGTCGATTCCGTCCGTTGATTCAACACTTTTAGGAATATTCAAATTCATATATTTTTTTAAATATAATGAACTCTTATTACATCAAAAGTTTCTTGGTGTCTATTTTCGGAAAAGGATGAATTAAGTGTGGGACATCCTGTGCATGTGAAGGTCGAAGTAATGCGATCAATTCTCAAATTTCACTGATGACACTTGCTTTGAATGCACACGGCAATTTCAAATGAATAACAACACTTAGTTTTAAAGAGATGTGACACTATAGAAGAATGAAAATGACAATAAATTACAACGTAGAAGAATGAGTGTAGCCAATACCTTCTTTAGTTGTACACCAAGAGCGCAACAAAAACACGAACTCTGATGTTGCTTTTAAATGACAGCAACCTAGTAAGTAGTAGTAGTAGTAACATAGGTTTGCTAGCGCTTCAGTTATATAGACTATATCGCACCGAAGGTCACATAATTTAATCGGTGCAACCTAGTAATTAATGGAAGTGTTTCTGTGAGGTTACTAGGTTACTACTACCAGGAAGAGTGTACCAGTGAAATTAGCACGCCTCATTAAATTTTCAATTCAAATTCAAAGTCAATCTTAGTAAGCAGTTTTGAAAATAGCAAACATTAATTGGATCGTGCCTTCACTTAGCTTCCATTGAGTATTTATAAAAATTAAGTTGGTAGGACGGTCAGCAGCCTAATGAAAGACGGTCAGCAGCATTATGAAAATTCCCTTAGTGACTTTAGGACGGTCAGCAGCATTATGAAAATTATCTCAGCGACCACCTGTGGGTCCCCTCGCAGGTGTTAATGCGGCTTTGAACATCAGGGTTGAGGCTCCGTGGCCTACCAGCATGAGCGGCCTGGCTGCAACGGAAGAGTGCACAAGCAAGCATGACTTAACACGTTCACTGCGTTGAGTTAAGCTGAAGTTTAGGATTCAACTCAAATTTAAATTCAAAAGCTGTTAGCAATTTTATAAATACCAAGCATTAACTGGGTTTATTAAATACAATTAATTTTGAAACATTGTTAAAAAATTGCAAACAACCCATCGATGGGTCGTTTCGTAGCAGGAAGAACTCAAGCACGATCCATCGGTGGGTCGTATCGCAGTCAATATGTTAATTAGCTAATTTTGAGCCTAGCAGAATTAAAAAAATAGTTGAAGTATTAGTTTACTCAATTATCCATATTAGTTTCTGGTCCTGAGATTCACTATGCAAAGAATGAGTATCGAAGTATACGTATTTCGGATGACTATCATAAATATCCTAAACTAGCAATGAATAACTTTAAAGTCTCATAACCTGACTTTAATGCATAGGTCTATGAATAAATTACCTGTCTTCAATTTTCTGGCTCAGGCACGGTAAAAGCTTTCTGAATATATGAAAAAGTTCCCATCAAAAGCCATGTACAGTAGTTCTGAATTGCAATATTTATAGAAAAACATTCCCAGTTTTAGTCGTGTGAGGGCTTCAGAGACTCATCAGGCAAAGACAATTTCAGATCCAAAATTTGCATCTCTCGAAACTTCTTTACGAGTTTGCCTCGTCAGGCCTTAGGACAAAAGATCTGCCCTCAAAATCCGACGTATTCCTCTGGTTTGCCGTCGTAGAATCGTTGCACGAGGCAATTCTCCAACGGCAGAATTTTTTCAACTCACTTTTCGTAGGCTTTGCTCTGATTTTGATCACTGTGAGTTCTGCTAAAGTTTTCTTCCCAACTAGTAAAGCATTGCACAGATGCAATTTTTTCCCGGTCTTTGAAATGAGTTTCCGGCTCAGAACATTCTAAAAGTTTTCTCATAAACTGATAATAGATAACAAAATCCCAAAAGAACTTTTCTTCGTCTTGAACTAGCATTCTAAGACATGGATGGACTGTTCCTCATTCAAAACGGCTGCTTTAATCATAAGTCACGTCAGTTTCTTTCAAAAGAACTCACGCCACAATTCCCAGCATTCAAATTATTAATTCCTGTAACAGATTGCCAGTCATTTCTATTTAGTTTCTCTTTTAGCTTTCAATATCTCGAACAGTGCTCTTTATTTAAATAAAATAATCAGTTTATTGTTGAAATCTGTACTCTTATTAGCATAGACTAGCACCACTGATTTTTGAGTTTCTTTTAGTATCGTAAATGTTCGCAAGTTCTTCCATTAGAAGCATGAAAGAAGCAGAAATTTTGGTGCGGCGAATAAAAAGCTGGGCTCGTGCTAAACAGAAGACGCCTCTGAAATAGTTTTTTTCTCTTCAATGTTTAAAATCCTTAAAGCAGTAAAATAGAGAAATTGAATGTTCACCAATACTGGAGTTAGACAGTTGGAATGTTGGAACACAAACTCTAATGGGTGAGTGGCCTAAGAAAATATGTTGTGCGTGTCAAACGGATATCTCGTACAATTCCCGAGGCCTCTATAGTCTCTCCACACTGGGCAACTGCTGGAAAAATGCTCTCACATCCGGTTTGCACTGGTTTTGTTTGAGGTACAGAAAAACCAAAGTGCGACGCCATTTTTATCTAAAACCAAGAGAAATTTTTTGCTCATTCCCATAAAATTCAAAGCTACCGTTAATCCCAGGATATGACCACACTGTAAATTTAACTTTATTTGTTTCATTAGTGAAATTACCTTGCCATTTTCTGTTAGTTCCAGTAAATTTCAAATGAAATTTCACGTCCTTGTGCAAAATAAGTATTGTGTCCACTTGATGTGCCGGCACTAATGTCTCCTGGCTTACTGCTGTGAATGAAGAGAAATTGGTTGATCGCGAGCATCAACTGAAGGCTCATGTTGTAGTCAAGTGGGTCTTAAGATTAATTTTTTATCTTACTCGTAACAATGTCCACGTTTGTGATTTATAAATCCTTCAGATCTTTCAAAAGGTGAAAGAAAATCCTAACTCATATCATGAATTTGAAAGGAGCGCCCAAAGGAAAAATGGCTTCGGCCTCTAGACTCGTAGTGTTTTCCTAACTACTATTTTTCATTCCCCATCCATGAGGAAATTCATCTGTCGCAAAATGTTCTAGCAATTCTCCATCGGGCAGGGAGAATGATTTTTTATCGTACGAGGCAGAGCCGGGCAGCAGCTCCGCGACATCAGGCGGCAAAATCGAGTACGGTCAGTGAGGCACAGGTCAGCGTCATAAACTTGTTCTTTATTGATGTGAGGGGAAATCTATTCTACTGTTTCAATGCGTTTTCTATAACCAATACTAAACCTCTGCTCCCTTCTGAACATAGCTCCATAGAAGAAATGGAGACATAGTTTCCTTCATAATTTCGACGCGAAAATGACCCCAGCCGAAGGCCTGAGACTTAGGTCACATTAATGCAAAGACTTGGGCACGGAGCCATCCATCATGCTGAGGTGAGCTTATTGGAGACACGAGGGCTGGCCGGAACCTTTTTTGGACCAGGCGTGCCACCCAAGTGAGGAACATTCTCAGGACAAATACGTTAGAGTTTTGGGCTAAGCCTTCCGCTCTGGTTGGCAGAACTAGAAAGTGATACATTACGAACGAGTCTTGTAAAGTTGTCAAATGGCTTAGAACTTCATTTTTGCATGCTTTAAATTTTTTTAAATGTGGTAGAACAAAACCCTTCTATCTCAAACACCTGAATTGGGCTTCGTTTTCTGACATTTCTTCAATTCATTTCAGTAAAAGGTAACATTCATTATACCATTTTTAGTAATTTCATGAACTGACGTCTAATTTCGGCTACAGCTTGATGCGGTATTCCATCCAAGTAGCTAAATCCGCTCAGGTTTCCTTTGCGTGAAAGTAATCCCTGCTGTACTTTAAATCACGTACACATCGACGCTTCAATAACTGCAAAAGTCGTGCAAGCGTTCGATCTAAATTCTGAACTTCCTCTAAAGAAGTCATTTTGTCAAAGATTCATTTTGCACAGAAAATTTACAGGATTTTCGTATTAGTTATATGTAAGCTTTCTTCGCTCTTGATTTAATTTTAAGACTCAATTCAATTAATACTAAACTAAAAGTAGGACGTCAGCACTTTATATTAAATTTAGGTATAGATAATTTAGCAAATTCAATAATGCACCCATCGACTTCAAATTACTCTCAAGCTCATGAATGTTTTAATCTTTCGTTTGAGAGTAATTTGAAGTCGATAGGTGCATTATTTCGAAAGTTGCAAGTGGGTGAACTAATGTGTTGCATTTGTGACGAGGCTTGACTGGAAAAGATCCAAACTAGACATACTTCATAAGTCCTCGTCGAGGTACTCGCCAAAAAGTGTTGATTTAATCCCATTTCTACTTTTAAGCCCCTCGTGTCATTCGCTTTGAATCCATTATTTGCGTTCATTGTTGGCATGCTGGTTCCTAAAGGCGTGATGTTCTCTAATGGCTGCATAAACAATGGCTGCAGGCGTCGTGCGGTATTCAAAAAAGTTTTCATTCACTGTGTGCGTCTGTCCTGATGAAACTCAAGAACAAGGTTTGTATGCAGCTGTTTACTATCAGTATTTAAACTATGAACGTTAGAAGTACGAGCTAATTTTTCTCCTCAATAAGAATTATTAAACTTATCAGGAGGGTTCATAATGTATAATGAAAGAGGCGTCACTCACACTTTAAATTATTATAGCTGAACAAATATTTGACGACCTTGATGTGAAGTACATTCCAAATATTAGCGAATGGATTAACAGCCGCAAGATAATAGTCACCTTGAAAAATCTTGTACGTGCTTTTCAGATATTGATTGCATTGGAAAAAATAAGCATGTAATTTTTGGACTCCAAAATAATCGCACACCAGATATTGATCTCTTCACGTTTCCCAACGTGTTGGGCCATATGTGTACCAAAAGGTGAATTATTCATTCAAGTACCGGTATAAATGACCGATATTTCATGCTTTGTAAACTTAAAAAAAGTAACTGTTATCATACTTGGTGAAATGGTACCGTGAAATTGTATTTTTCTTATTTATTAATAAGGATGACAATGTATTCGAGCAGTGAATTCGATTTCTCAGTTCTGCTACTTACAACTTAAGCAAACTAACCGTCAACAACTGCTGAAACGCGGTGAACGTGCTAAGAAATCCTAGTCCAAAACTAGCTTACCTTAAAAACGAACCTACTATTATAGATCATGGCTACCGCTCGACTTAGTATATTTCAAATACTGCTCACCATAAAGTTAAGCAGACTCCATACATTGCGATCATCTTACAGTGAAGCAGGTTTTAAACATTGGATCATCACACATTACATCGATTCCATATGCTGGGATGATCATGCTGTCCACAGTCCATATGTACATTGGGGTCATAATACAGTAGCAGGTTTCAAACATTAGGATCTTCATACAGTAAAGCTGATGCCGTATATTGGGATAATCGTAAAGATAGTCAGGTTTCAGATATAAGATCACGAAACAGTCGAGCAGATTCCAAATAATTTCCACGGAAAAATGAAGCATGAAGACATAAAATTCCTCCATACCTCCATCGTTAAATTCCCTCAACTTGGGAACAAAGTTTATGATTTAAAAGACTTGAAAACAGCAGCGAACGAATAAAGCTTAACCTGACAATCGTTGTCTTCACTGAATGGAAGTTGTAAATGGAGCCGCCGCATCTCACCTAAAGTTAGAATATTTTTATTGTTCACCAGATCCAAGAGCCGAGATCGCCAAAAGAAAACATTAATTTCCAAAGAACATTTTTAACAGTGCTCGAGTTCATTATTTTTGTTCGCACGGAGTGTAAAGGCTGGCGTCATAAGGAAATAAAAATTCTACTGTATTTTTTAAATTCGAAGTAAGGCTTGAACGACACTTTTTCAAGCTATTTCCACTTCACTAACTTAACGCAGCATCTGCACGAAATTTCTCAAACAGACTGCAAAATATTGTTTAAACTTCTCCCCTGATTCAATTAATTAGTTTTTACTGCAGAATAAAAAATAAATAGAATTTTTTTACTTTTGATTCGTGAGCACTTGTCAATAAAAATAACTCAAAAAATTGTGAGGCTCAGTAAGATAGTATACGACTATAATTTAACCCGATTTTTAACCTTATTTTTTATTCACATATTCACTGTGATAAGATAGTTCGTTACGTTTCCTTAAGTTTTAGCATTTCATTATTCTGGATAAACTGATCACGCGCTGCTCTTCCCTCTCTACTTTAGGGGCACAACACACAAATTCTCCTGCACAGCCTTATAATGGCAAAAAATTTAAATAATTTTTAGTGAGGAACACAGCAATCTTTTCAGCTCTTGACGAGGTTCGTTAATAACGGAACGTGATGTTAATAACGAACATAAGAAACACTTCCAAAAACTGCCAAAGACGTCAAACTCACTGTGAATGGTACCGTAGGGGCTAGTTTTGTAGAATTTTTGTTCATCATTTCACAAATTAACATATTCTATCATTCATTTCTTAGATAACAAGGGCCTTCCCTAGAGGACGAGAGCCTTCCCTAGAGGACGGGAACCTTCCCTAAAGAACGAGGGTATTCCCTAGAGGACGAGGGACTTCCCTAGAGGACGAGGGACTTCTTTAGAGGACGAGGGTTTTCCCTGGAGGACGTGGGACTTCCCTAGAGGACGAGCGCCTTCTCTAGAGGACGAGGGACTTCCCTAGAGGACGAGGGCCTTCTCTAGAAGACGAGGGCCTTCCCAATAAAACGAGGGACTTCCCTAGAGGACGAGGGCCTTCTCTAGAAGACGAGGGCCTTCCCAAGAAAACGAGGGACTTCCCTAGAGGATGAGGGCCTTCCTTAGAGGACAAGGGACTTCCCTAGAGGACGAGAGACTTCCATAGAGGACGAGAGCCTTCCCTAGAGGACGAGGGACTTCTCTAAAGGACGAGGGCTGCCCTAGAGGACGAAGGTAACCTCTTTAAAAGAACGCTTTAGCACAAAAGAAATCTACCTTTACTCGCCCCGTGGCGTACTATTCATTAGGCCAGAGTTGTGTAGTGGGTATCGATGACCAATTGAGCGTAGAGAAGCTTTTGCTCGCAACAGCGGATATCGAACCAGCAAATGATAAATGAAACTCAGGCGACGTATGCACTCATTAAAATACTGAGACATTCTAGAACAGATGAAGATTTTCTTCTTGTGAGCAAACAATTTGAGTCACAAGGCTTGCTCTTAAAAATAACGCCAACTGGACAGTGGCAGAACGTCCTCCTATAGTGCTGGCATATCTATGTATACTATTGCTTCAAGTTTTCCAAAATAGTTTTAGTTTATTAAAAAAAATTTCTTATCATAGGGAAAAATATAACTCTAATATCACTGCCGATCCAAGTGATCTCCCAAAGTACCTGGAGGAAATATAAATCAAATAATAATTTTTTCATTTCAACTACAATTTATTCTCCTATGACGCTGATTGTACAAGAAATTTGTGAAATTAGTCCAATGGATTGAAATCGTTCGCAGCAAACGCTCACAGCAATCAATGTGAATGATTCTGTTCAAAGAGATGGAAAAAACGCAATAAATTCCAAATAAAGAGGAGGGAGAACGTCATCGACAGTTCTGATGTCCTCACTCAGCTAAAATTCTCAACGTTTTCATGGACTCGAAAACTGGGTAACGACATCATCTCACCATTGACGCTCAACAAAGAAAGATCAGCATCACTTGTTTTGAGACAGATTAAACCTGTGTCACTATAGCCATCTCATCGCTACAGAGCCAGATTTTCGAATAAGTTATACCTTCTCAGAAGCATTACTGGCACTGTGAGGTTTTCTTGGTCGGTTTAGCCACGCTTTGTTGCAAAATTGACGCTAGAGAATTTATGATACCCGCTGTTCCGCAACGACTACGTAAATTGTACGAAAATCCCGTCTTTGTACCTCTCTACGCTTGTACCACCCGCATTCAACATCCTCGCTGTCTACATGGAAACACTTCCTCTCTCGCCCCTCGGCAGCATGCATCCCTCACAGGAGCCTTTCCCTCGTTCCAGCAACGGGAGCAGCTTTGCTTGTACTCGTTACGGTCCTCAAGGGCACTTCCCTCGTACACGCTCCTGTTGTGTGCCCGACACAATTTCGTCTGTATAACGTGAGACAAAAGGCTTGTATTCCAAGGTCCCCAAGCGCTGCACATACAATCTTCTCAGGCTACAAATTGCAAGCAAACCCGAGCGTAATTCGTGCGCGCAGTTTCTCAGGAGCACGAAACGGAGGGTCTCACATGAATGGATTACTTCAACGCGAGTAAACATTCTGAAACCAAGGATTCTGTGAGTAATTTGTCAGATCATATTGAGCTCAGAAAAACAGCTGCTGCTGAAACCAATAAGTTTCCACAATAAATGCGCAACATTTAGCTAACTTCGCACTTGACCTACGTCAGTTAAGCGGGCAGAAATTTATGTTGCTCACCGAGTTTCCAGCAAGCAAAGCCTTGCAGTTGCGGAGGAGGAAAAGCGCCCCTAAACTGGGTGGAATAATGTTAGAATACGATGGAGATCGAGCTAGTCATCCAATTTTTTTGTGTAGTCCTTACGGTGAACAGCTTCTAAAAAATTTTTTTGAGCGTTAGTACATAGTCCGTGCTTCATTGTGAGAAGGGAATTTGCTCACCGTTCACACCATTGCTGAAAATAAACCGTTTAATTTGGGAACTCAGGATGTCGGTTAGATTATAGCTCAGTTGACGAAGGACTTTACGGAAAATAATAACTCCAATCAATATCTTTATGATATAATAGATATTCATTGAAGACCCCATACCAAATTTTTAAGATATTTATTTTTTCCCTGGAAATTAGAAAATTTGATGTATTCTGTTTCGGTTTCGATGCAGACAAATTTCTAAACTTCCCAAACCATCAACGAAATCTGCTTCAGCATGCCATGCTTCAAGCTCAGACTGTATATCTACGAGCGGCTGTGTACAGTAGTTATTTAGATTACTTTTTCTTGAATAATGTGGTGAGTGGACAGATTGTATCTGGTATTCATTCTGAGCTTCTATTCATTGCTTTAAGGAAAAAGAACGAATTTTTCAACGAGTACCGGAGAAATGTTAAAGTTCAACCTTTACAAATATTCGCTATAAAATGCCCTCTTAACCTTTATGATAAATTCGCTTCATTTTTTTCGTAAATAAAAAATATCAACTTGCCACCAATGAGTAAAAACATCTGTAATTTAATATAATCTCAGTGAACCTTCCTTGTTTTCTTTTGCCTATACAAGATCTTTTGTCGTGTCAAGTTCTCGCTTCTGATTTAGAGTTTTTCGCTAGCTTCAAATCTCCATTCACAAAAACTTCCCTCACTTCAAGAACGGGATTTTACTTTCCTCGATGAAATTTCTTCTTCTTAAGCCTGGTTCTGGAAGTTGGAATAAATACATCGTCGAGGAAAAGAAATAAATGAGCCTCTTTTACCAAGTTCGGTAGCGTATTGGCATCACTTCAGTCGTCGCGATGTTGCTTGGACGGATCAGGTGTCGAGTCAACTCCAAAAGTTAAGCTAGAAAATTGATATATTTGAGTTACTTAAGTTTCACAGCAATGTTATCTAAAGGAGAAGCGTAGTACTATGAGCTACCTTGAAGTTCTACCCATTATTTTATTCGAGATCCTTTTCGCCGTACTGTCACACTAGCCCCGAGAAGTTGGTTTCATTTGAGTGTTAAGAAGTCAGGAACACGCTTTGATGTTTTCTAATGGAAAAGTTACTCGGGAAGACATCAGAGAACTTTTTGATGACGTTTGAAACTGAGAAGATGTGGAAGCTAAGGAACACGGTACCGCAGCTGTATAAATGAGCAGTAACAAGCGATCATGAAACACACGGAATTTAAAAGTATGCCATAATAACAGAAAATGTGATACACCTCCCACAGGAACTGATGGTGCTAGAATTATCTAAGGATTCATAAACTACCGAGATGATCACTGCAGTTAGCTATGCATCGACCTCATCAAGTTGATGCTAACCCGAGTCCGGTGCTAACAAATCAATTGTGACTGCAACTTCCTAGTCAAAGAAGATAGAGAAAAGAATTAATGCTGACAAACGCTCTACAAGCAGGTAGTCATTTAGAATTGTACAAAATTAGCAATGATGCTTCAGTATGCTGGTCTCTCACAATTTATAAAAATTCCCTGTAGTTATGGAACGCACCTGCGTTCAGATGAGTTTCACAATAAAACCCAGCGCCTGCACATAGATTCTTTAAAAATGAACGGCTAGACACCCACCTGGATTTAGCCGCTTTTAGGAGTAAATGGAGAATATCGTGAATCTAAGAAATATTCAAGAACACTACACCAGTCGAGTGACGAAACATACATTCTTCAATACAGTCAGCAGCCTTTCACCGACAAACTAAAAGTCACCATCCTCGTAACCCTTGATTCAAGACCATTTAACAATTTGATGTTAATTTCGCTCGTTAATTTCTCCAACAGGCATCTTAATTTCGAAAATCTGTAAGCCTGTTGGAAAAGGTGCCGGTAATATTTATTCAACACCCCATTGAATTCCATGACTTGAAGCAGCTGCTGCCACTGAGCGTGAGTGGCAATGAGCCTGACCACTCGAGTGATGTTGTGAAGACAGCACCGGAAGCCATGGTATGCATCACAAGGAAGCATTTACGAGACTCCTGGAATATAATTAATATTAATGAAAACCTTCTCCTCCGTAGCACAGCTACCAGCGAGTTGGTGGTCGCAATGCACTCAGAATTTCGCGTATTTTCAGAGCAGGGGCATTGCCATGCGAAAACAAATCCGGCAGCAAGCGTAGGCCCCGCCAAATAAGCTGCAAAAAGCTCAGGAAGCGCACCACGAGGCAAATAGAGTGCGCGGAACTTCAACAATGTAGAGTCTAGTATTACTGCTCTCTGGAGTACACTACGTGCTACTGTTAATTTCCTGCCGACATTCCCTCTTAACGAACTCGAATATTTCGGTCGGATGTTACGAGGCAATTTGCCACTAAAAGGCAACAAATTCAAGAATATTTTAGAGCGCCCCTTACGCAACAAATGCCGCGAATATCGAACATTCTCTGGCTGCTGCCCCAGAGTGCCTTAACAAATGTACCTTGTAAAATTAATGCCAGCAATATGGCAGCGGGTATTTTTTCAGTGCTGTTGAGAGTTGGGTGCGGCTCGGCGGTGATATTGTGTGGTATTGTGTCACTGCAGCGTGATATTGTGTGGTATTGTGTCACTGCAGCGTGATATTGTGTGGTATTGTGTCGCTGCAGCGTGATATTGCGTCGCTGCAGCGTGATATTGTGTGGTATTGTGTCGCTGCAGCGTGATATTGTGTGGTATTGTGTCGCTGCAGCGTGATATTGTGTGATATTGTGTCGCTCTAGCGTGATATTGTGTGGTATTGTGTCGCTGCAGCATGATATTGTGTGGTATTGTGTCGCTGTAGCGTGATATTGTGTGATATTGTGTCGCTGTAGCGTGATATTGTGAGGCATTGTGTCGCTGCAGCGTGATATTGTGTGGTATTGTGTCGCTGCAACGTGATATTGTGAGGTATTGTGTCGCTGCAGCGTGATATTGTGTGGTGTTGTGTCGCTGCAACGTGATATTGTGAGGTATTGTGTCGCTGCAGCGTGATATTGTGTGGTATTGTGTCGCTGCAGCGTGATATTGTGTGGTGTTGTGTCGCTGCAGCGTGATATTGTGTGGTGTTGTGTCGCTGCAGCGTGATATTGTGAGGTATTGTGTCGCTGCAGCGTGATATTGTGAGGTATTGTGTCGCTGCAGCGTGATATTGTGTGGTATTGTGTCGCTGCAGCGTGATATTGTGTGGTGTTGTGTCGCTGCAGCGTGATATTGTGTGGTATTGTGTCGCTGCAGCGTGATATTGTGTGGTGTTGTGTCGCTGCAGCGTGATATTGTGTGGTGTTGTGTCGCTGCAGCGTGATATTGTGAGGTATTGTGTCGCTGCAGCGTGATATTGTGTGGTGTTGTGTCGCTGCAGCGTGATATTGTGTGGTGTTGTGTCGCTGCAGCGTGATATTGTGTGGTATTGTGTCGCTGTAGCGTGATATTGTGTGGTATTGTGTCGCTGCAGCGTGATATTGTGTGGTGTTGTGTCGCTGTAGCGTGATATTGTGAGGTATTGTGTCGCTGTAGCGTGATATTGTGTGGTATTGTGTCGCTGTAGCGTGATATTGTGTGGTATTGTGTCGCTGCAGCGTGATATTGTGTGGTGTTGTGTCGCTGTAGCGTGATATTGTGAGGTATTGTGTCGCTGTAGCGTGATATTGTGTGGTATTGTGTCGCTGTAGCGTGATATTGTGTGGTATTGTGTCGCTGCAGCGTGATATTGTGTGGTGTTGTGTCGCTGTAGCGTGATATTGTGAGGTATTGTGTCGCTGTAGCGTGATATTGTGTGGTGTTGTGTCGCTGTAGCGTGATATTGTGTGGTATTGTGTCGCTGTAGCGTGATATTGTGAGGTATTGTGTCGCTGCAGCGTGATATTGTGAGGTATTGTGTCGCTGCAGCGTGATATTGTGTGGTGTTGTGTCGCTGCAGCGTGATATTGTGTGGTGTTGTGTCGCTGTAGCGTGATATTGTGAGGTATTGTGTCGCTGTAGCGTGATATTGTGTGGTATTGTGTCGCTGTAGCGTGATATTGTGTGGTATTGTGTCGCTGCAGCGTGATATTGTGTGGTGTTGTGTCGCTGTAGCGTGATATTGTGAGGTATTGTGTCGCTGTAGCGTGATATTGTGTGGTATTGTGTCGCTGCAGCGTGATATTGTGTGGTGTTGTGTCGCTGTAGCGTGATATTGTGTGGTGTTGTGTCGCTGTAGCGTGATATTGTGTGGTATTGTGTCGCTGTAGCGTGATATTGTGTGGTGTTGTGTCGCTGTAGCGTGATATTGTGTGGTATTGTGTCGCTGTAGCGTGATATTGTGAGGTATTGTGTCGCTGCAGCGTGATATTGTGAGGTATTGTGTCGCTGCAGCGTGATATTGTGTGGTGTTGTGTCGCTGCAGCGTGATATTGTGTGGTATTGTGTTGCTGTAGCGTGATATTGTGTGGTGTTGTGTCGCTGTAGCGTGATATTGTGTGGTATTGTGTCGCTGCAGCGTGATATTGTGTGGTTTTGTGTCGCTGTAGCGTGATATTGTGTGGTATTGTGTCGCTGCAGCGTGATATTGTGTGGTGTTGTGTCGCTGTAGCGTGATATTGTGTGGTATTGTGTCGCTGCAGCGTGATATTGTGTGGTGTTGTGTCGCTGTAGCGTGATATTGTGTGGTATTGTGTCGCTGCAGCGTGATATTGTGTGGTGTTGTGTCGCTGTAGCGTGATATTGTGTGGTGTTGTGTCGCTGTAGCGTGATATTGTGTGGTATTGTGTCGCTACAGCGTGATATTGTGTGGTATTGTGTCGCTGCAGCGTGATATTGTGTGGTGTTGTGGACCTGTGTGGGCTACATGAGTAAGTAAACCTGTGTGCGCGTACAAAATTGTCGGATGCAGTCTAAACGATGCATTCTTAAAGCATTTCACTTATTACTTGTTCATATGCGATTATAACCAAAAATCAAGATCAGTTAAATGCTCCGTACCTTCTATACTGAGGTCTTGAAAAACTGATAGTCAGAGATTTCCATATTGACCAGACGCTAGGGTATTTCAACTGTTCATATCATGCGTCAAAAGTTACACACAAATAATCTTTTCTAAGCTTGAGTAATAACATCCATTTATTCACATACCGGATCGCTGGAGTATATTTTCCAGCACGTCTCTGAGTCCTGAAGTCCTAAATTTAATGTTGTTTTGCTCACTCTGGCGATGTTTGCACACCGCACAGCTGAGAACATCCTTCTCATACTGGAGTTCTCACTACATTGGAGTTCTATTGGAGTCCACATAATGGAGTTCTCACTCACTCTGGCGATATCTGCACACCCCACAGCTGAGAACATCCTTCTCATATTGGAGTTCTCACTACATTGGAGTTCTATTGGAGTCCATATAATGGAGTTCTCACTCACTCTGGCGATATTTGCACACCGCACAGCTGAGAACATCCTTCTCATACTGGAGTTCTCACTACATTGGAGTTCTATTGGAGTCCACATAATGGAGTTCTCACTCACTCTGGCGATATCTGCACACCCCACAGCTGAGAACATCCTTCTGATATTGGAGTTCTCACTACATTGGAGTTCTATTGGAGTCCATATAATGGAGTTCTCACTCACTCTGGCGATATCTGCACACCACACAGCTGATAACATCCTTCTCATACTGGAGCTCTCACTCTAAGTAGAATTATAATGTTTTCAACTATGAAAATGAACTATTTTTCTCCTTTGCTTTTCTAAGGATAAAGGAGGTTTTAACAACCACAAAGGGAATGTAATTTTCGCGAATTTCTCTCAATCATTTGTTTCGACTATTGACCTGGGTATTACGATACCCATGTGTGTATATCAACTAAGGTCTTTGTGTTAAGGCATTTTAAAAACCAATGTTGGTTCTTGTATCATCTTTATCGTAAATGAACTGTTTTTCTTCTATTATTTTTTTAATGATAGTTATCTCTTGCGTCGAATTCACTGATGACCTTCAATTAGCGTTTTTATATTGTTACATTTATTTTTACACTAGTTTAACCCAGAACGAACCATTTTTATAGGAACTGGAAACACAGCACGACGGTTTTGATATAAGCCATCAACTTTTCATCTCACCATATTACGCACACCAGTATGGCGATACAAACTCCTGCTCTTATTCCTGACCTCATTTTAATTAAATTATTTGGCCGACTCTAACATTTTGAGAGAAACCGCATGCAAGCTATAACACGTTCAAAAGACCGTTATGAAGTCTCTAACCGCGTTTTATACTTCGCTGGTAAGAACAAAACCTCAATATTAGTTTTTATATTAAAATATAACTCCTGGACAATCTTACTCACTTCCACTCAGTCTGTAAGCTGTTCTGTAAATTCCAATGCATCCGATGTATCTGTTTCACCTCTATCGTGAACTGCAGTATCTGATGAGTCGTGGAACAGAAAGCACTGCTGCAGGTGAGCGAACCATCATAGTCACCAACGCCTTTTACCACTAGCACACCAGCCACCACCTCACACCTGCCACCAACACGCCTGCCACCTCAGACCTGTCACCTCACACCAATCACTACACACCTGCTCAACCACACCTGCCTCCAGCACACCTGCCACCAGAACGCCTGCTGCCAGCACACCTGCCACCAGCACGCCTGCTGCCAGCACACCTGCCACCAGCACGCCTGCTGCCAGCACACCTGCCACCAGAACGCCTGCTACCAACACGCCTGCCATGAGCACACCTGCCACCTCACACCCATCACCACACGCCTACTCCAATTACAACTGCCACTAGCATACTTGCCACCACCACACCTGCCACCAGTGAGAGTGCATGCTACGACAACACTCACACACACCTGCGATGGCCGTCGAAGATATCCAACTCACAAGTGCGTCACGCCGGCGCGGCCACGGTACTTCACGCGGCGGTTGCTGGAGGAAAAGATGTCCCCTCAGGGGGATACAACTATTGTATCTATGGGAATTAGCGCTCCCAGGGGAAAAATGTGAGGGCCCGAGCTGAGAGTTAGGTAGGCCTTCTTTTTTGTTGAAATAAAATGTTTTTTCTATGTTAAGGACCACCTTTTTTCGGTTCACTGCTGTCCTGTTCTTCATCACCTACTACTTTCCTCTTCCACTTTGATCTTGTTTCATGAACTTCTTTCTCATCTTACTGTTTCTATGCCTTTTCTGCATAGATTCCACGTTTCCTTAACTCCATACTAAATGGTGCCTTCTTCCTTCCTCTCTTTAGATCTCATTTGTTGAGGATAGGGAGGCTTAAACTAACTAATAAACCAATAATAAAAAAGAGGAAAAGATGTCCAAATGGCCCCTTGCTGGAGGAGGGCACAATTCACATCCTGCGTCCTTCTAGGGCTCAAAGTCACGAGATTCAATCTTCTAGAGGGTCGGGAAGACCATTTTCTCTTTCGTATCGCTTTAATACTAGCGAACAACTCACAAGTAAATCGGTATTATCACTTTCTGGGATTGAAATGAGTTCACGCAGGCATCACCCACTTGAGACAGTGAGATGGAGCGTGAAACAGTGCTTTCTTCGTAATAGTTTGCTCCCCTTGTTTTGGGTTTAGAGTAAAAATTGTTTTTTTTTTGCAAGTGATTCATGACGTATCGACTTTATTTCTTTCTCAATCTTTATATTATTGGCTAATGGGTTGTGCTCCTTTTTGTCGATTGTTATGATTGACTAATGGGTTGTGTTGGTTATTTGCGAATGCTGTAATTGGCTAATGGGTTGTGCTGCATTTTCGCAATTTTCATGATTAGCCAATGGGTTATGCTGCTTTTTTGCGATTCTTATGATTGGCTAATTGGTTGTGCTGCTTTTTTACGACGGTTTACCTGAAAATTTTTTTGATGTTTTGAGACTTTCGTTTCCTAAATTAGTTATTTACATTTACTACATCCTAATGGGTTATGCTGAGGCATAACCCATTGAAAAATATATGCATAAAAATATCTAGATAAATAACGCGTACATAAATTAACACAATAATGATAATTGTGAACATAACTAAATTTGGTATTTCATTGAACACATAACATTGCTCTCTTTATAACAGCATCAATTGTAGGAAGTTAGGGGTGTTGCGAAGATATTCCAATTTTTGCTAATATTTAAGGCACGGTGAATTTAATAACACCTTAATAACAATATGCCTGCCTTCACTGTCGTTTCTATTTCAGGTTGTACCCTATCACTTGTGAATTTCTAAGCGGAAAAAATTATTTCGTTCTTCATTCGTGAAAATTACGGTTTACGCAGCAAGAACCCGCTTAACTTTTGTAAGTTAAATCGCAAAGGGAATTCTCGCTTCGTGAAGTGGAAGCTTAGGATTGGCAGAGACTTTACGCAAACTTGGCAGCACATAAAGGAGACGGAACATGAATATGCAACCCTCGTAGGCCCCGTCGCGGCCTCTCGCAGCCACGTTTGCGGCCGTGGCTAATTTTTAGTGCCGCGGCTTGCATTCTTTTCTTCGTCCTGCCACTTTTGTTCTGCCCAGCCCGCACTCTCTGCTTGAAGCGGTGAGCACCATCCACAGCTGCTGCTGCACACAAACCGCTCATTACCGACTCCCACTTCACTCTCTGCTTTTCGCGCGAATCTCGATTTATCTCAATTCTTTCACAACTTCCATGAATCTGCTGCCACCAATGTAAAGTTTGCTTCCGATTTTTAGTTGTTTTCAACTTGAAATTTTCTTTTATCGAGTTATTTTTGCATCAGTTTTTAGTATCAGCAGCAAGTTTTCCGTTGCAAAAATAAACAAAGTAAAAAATTACGAGCTTAGTAATGAAGAAATCAGTGTACACAGGGAATAGCGCTATTAACTTCGTATTAAAAACAAAATCTTGCTCTGCTGACCTCCAAATTCATATTTTTGGCAACCAAAAGTTTGAAATATTCAGGTTGAAAAGTACTTTTATTTTTGATTGCGTTGTTTTGAAAAGAAATCCTTCAGCTTTCAACTGCGAGGATTTTGCCTGCTGAGTTTCAGTTGTAATCTAACCCCCTCATTAATGCTGACTGCTCTGCTGCCACGTGAAATGAGAGAGCGTGGATAAGAGTGAGCAGTTTTACTGCGCTGGCCAATTGCTGGCGTTGTCAGAGTGCGGAAAAGAATTCAAAAATTTCAAAAATAGTAAGGAGCGCAAAAACAAAATTTAAAGAGGACCAGACAATGTTCTGCCCTCATAATGCAAGAACTTGGAGCTGTTCGACATAAGAGGATAAATTGACTTGAATAATTTTTAAAAATGAGGCGTGACAAAGAAGTAATAGTTGTGGAAACTGGGGGTAATGCATGTGCTAGTACTGGTAGAGTTCAATGGATTATATTCAAGAATAGCTACATGTCTTTAATTTATTTCGCAAAATATAAAGCGTGAGAGAGGTAACTTATATCAAATTTAGTAATATACGAGACTGAATTATATGCAGTGATTTGATGTAATTTGAGAGACAGGACTTCGTTGGCAAAGCAATAAATGTGAACGTGAGATGCAAGACAGCTCGCGGGAGTGGAGAAAAAGAGGTGTATTCGACGAAGGATGTCGTGATGAGAAATGAACGGAAAGTTTGAGGAAATACAGCTAAAAAGCTAGAGATGACGAAACGTTGCGACAGAGGTTAATCAAAATACTGATTTTTAAATGGAGTAAGAATCGAGCGAGACTACATAAATACAGTTTGTCTGCATATAATTAAACTCTGTAAGCAAGAAACAATGATGATATGCATTTGATGTTCAAGAAGGCGTTAATTATGTTTCCATACGTAAGGCAAATGAACATTTTACGTCGCCAGCCGATTTTATCCATTCAATATTGCATATGACTCCACATTAAGACAAGAATATTAGTAGCTTTTCTTCACTCTCCGTGAGTTTTGCCCTAGTGAAACTGGGACTGGTTTTTAATTATGACGAGTGCTATGTCCGTCCCTTGTTTCTCGCCGAAGTGCAGCGCAACCATGCCACCGGATCCTCATCCAGCCATGCGTACAATTTTTTTAACTGTTTTTTCGATAAACAGATTTTTGGAGACACATTAAACCTTAACATTATAAAGTTATTTTTGTAACGAAACTTGAAGTCCAGCTCGCATATTATTCGTAGGAAAATTCCAGGATTTTTTGTGATCAGTGGCTACTCACAGGCGACTTCATGTAATTATCTGATTTCATTTTATCTGTATGCATTACCTGTCTATTAGATATAGTAGCATTGTCATTTATCAGTAATATTCCTCTTTTCCAAGCCCGTATGCAGTGTGTCCCCAGGTCGTCTTTAAGTAATGAACGTTATTTTCAATCATGGGAACCGGGTTATGTGCACTGATTGCATCAGTTCTGCCCAAAGCGTTAAAGCATCACCGACGTCTGGAAGCATCGAGCTCGATGACGACTGCTGCGGTCCCTTTACTTGCTGCTGCTGCTGTGAAATTGGGCGAACGTTAAAAAATAAATATAACTTTGGGTTTTCCTAAAGTGAAAAGTGTGCAAACGCTCTCGAATGTTTTTTTAAGCGCCACAGTTAAATGGCTCAATGTCTACCCAATTTCTCTGGTGTTCTCTCACTTGTAAAAGTTCGGTCAACAGCAATTTTAGTGAGTTATGTTAAAAACTTGAAAATGTTTCGCACAAATAAATGTCTGAAAACAAAAACCTATTTTTAAATAAGGCATACATTAATGAAGAAACTAAAATGTTCTTCAACATCAAGATAAATATAGTTTTTTACAGACAAGATTGACCTGACTCTAAACAAAAAAATACAACCCTATCGTATAACAATTATCAATTAGCGTAAAATTATTATTTGGATCCGTACTCGTAGCAACAAATCCGTGTCTGTCACTTATAGAAGTAAATCAAAATTTTCAGTTACCTATACCATGCTGCAAAATTATTCATTCATTTCGCAGGCTCTTGATTTGATGCGCAGCATTTTTAGTAACCATGTCTCAGAAGCAACACAAATCATCACCAGCTTTCCGTAAATTACAGAAACGTCACGCTCTCACTCACCAACTACACCCCTAACTTTTTGGAGCCCAAACCTTCTGCAAATAACAGCAGAAATCGCGCCTTCCCTGACCAACTCCACCCCCCTCACTTCATGGAGCTCAGGGCTCAGATTATAGCCTCTTTCGTGAGCCTGACTGCGAGAAACAACATGTGCGGGAAACGTGGTGGCATGAAGCCGCAGATTTTTTTACACGCCCACCGAGCCCTGCGGCGCGTGTAACTTTGAAATTAAGTGGCGCTTACTAACTGGAGAATTATGTTGCGTTTAAATTCTTTGTCGTATTGTGGAGCTAGAATACTTTCCAAAAAGTTATGTTTAAGTCGCCAAACGGCTGTAGATAGGCTGCTGGTGTTCAACTGCGCGTGATATGATGTAGTGCTCGATTAAATGGTTCTGCTTATCACCCAAACATTAAATAACATTAATACGTTAATTGAAAACAGTTGAGATTACTTTCTCACCAAAATTTTTGTCCCGCATTTCTAAAAAACTAGCAGAAAACGGTTGCCTAGATGCTCTATTTTGGGAAACTCTGGTTGCCTCTTCTAGGACAAAACTCTGCTTGCCTAGCACACCGAAGGGACAATTACATTTGTTCTAATTTCAAATACAAGCCAAAGCTCACAGCTCGAATGACACAAAACAGGGAGCAAGCTGGAAACAGGTTTATGCGCGGGCGGGGTGAGTGAAGCATGCAGTGCAATGAAGTATAAGCGCAGTCTTGCATTATGCATAAAAAAGATCGAAAAAATTGCAGCACGAAAATCCGGCCGACATTTATTAAAAAAGTGGAGGTTAAATAATAATGAAACGCAACTGAGCAATTTTACGGCAGGTAAAAATGTTTAGAAAAATCCTCCGCGAAATGAAACTTCAAGGAGCTAACTTTCAAAAATCTCAATTCCGTCTAGAAAGAGATAATTCTTATTAGCTGGAAAGCTCAGCTCAAGATAAGTCCTCGGAATAGACATGTTAAATTAGTCCTAATTATGAAGAAGGTAGCGTGTCTTGCTGAAATTTAGTCCCCAGAATATACATATTAAATTAGTCCTAATCATGAAGAAGGAAGTGTGTCTTGCTGAAATTAAGTCCTTGGAACAGACATGTTAAATTAATCCTAATTATGTGTCTCACTGAAATTTGGAGCAAATAAGCGGCAAAACACCGTCGTGCCAGTCTCCGATCTCGTAGGGTTGGCCTTATCAAGTGCAGTCCAAGTCCTGACCTGAGAGCCCAGCATGCAAACAACAATGGCTCTCAGCCCCCTGCTCAGGCCGTGTGCTCCGGCCAATTTACAGTGCAGCCTTTGAACTTGTCTGCATCGACCTAACGCTAGGCAGTCGAGCGCAACTGAGCTCTACTTTTATTCCAGTGCAGATTAACTTGATCACTTCAAACTGCTTCAAACGCGAGATTTAAATGAACACCCAACGGGGAGGATCATTTTTGTTAGCGATAAACGCTTCAAAACTATTTTTACACTTAATATCTGAAAAATAATCGTAACTCTTCGTTATTTGAATATTTTTTCAGTGATCGTTTAAAACTTTAAATATCATGACTGCTATAACTTTTAAAAAGACTTCCTCGCTGAATACAACCACCCTTGAAACTAAATATTCATTGAGTCATTTGCCTCTGTTTCTACTTCTTGCACAGCATTCATTTGATTTTTTAAAGCATTTGATAAATTCCCGCGGCGTGATGATAGAGACGAAAATTCATGAACTACAGCTAAAAATTGAGTATATCTAATTTCATTTAAAGAAAAGACGTATTCAAAGAAACGATGACGCACATTAATTAGTCAGCGCCATCGACGCTAGCAGAAATGATGGCATAAATGGTGAATAAGGTGCAGCATAAGATGGCACCCAAGAAGAATTTCTAGAAACTTCATTATTCCGATTAAAACAAAGAACCAACGTACTGTATCTAAAACGACCATGAAAAAAAACAAACGACCGGGGTAAAAAATGATGCTCAACGCTGTGGAATAGGAATTCGGGTGTTTAGAATATTAAGAATTAATTGCTCACCAAGAATTCAACACATATGAAACATTTTTTGAATGAATCAACGACAAACAAAAACACATAAAAGCCTCAAAAAGAGCTTAGAGTTTCACCGGTGAGTCCCACTCGAGGTGAGAAGCTAGTCACCCACTCCAATGCCTCCTATACCTCTAGGTCTGCGCCATGGCAGGGACGTCGCGTTAGTGATCAGAATATGGTGGCAGCTTTGAATAGGATCCAAAGGTGGTAAATATGCTTCAAAAGATAATTTCTATCAATACTTCGATCGAGCTAACTTAGCTTCGCCCCTTCAATTGATCAGAAATTGTGGACTACTATGTAGTGTGACGTCACGATTCCTATGAGACATAGGGAGCATTGCTCCCACTCGCCACGAATCCAGCGACCTCATACAACGCGCTGACGGAGTCAGGCAGGTTAAAGAGAGCTGTTCTAGACAAATGCACAGGATTTTACCGTCTTAAGAGTAGTACTGGTTTCACCATTGATGGTGGTTAAGTTGGTGCTAAGTATCCAAGACTTGATTTGTACGTTTTCATGAAAGGGTGACTCTTGACAGCCTTAATTATGTGAATAAAGTAAAGTCCATCTGTTGTCCTACGTATAAACACTATGATGTATCCTGGTTATTTATTGTTTTAATTTTCAGTTTTTCATATCTTATTTATTTGTGTACTGATTTGCTTATGTAGTTATACATGTTATGATACCTTACCTAACGATAGCTTTGATGTGTTTATTTATATATTTGATCGGTATCCGCTTTTTCTGTCTCTCTGTCACGCTCGTAAGGATGTTTAGTGACCGTATCTGGAATATGAATTTCACAGGTGCACAAGTACAAGAATATTTTTATCGCGAGCATTATTAGGATGGATATATTTGATTGTCATCCATATCTGAAAAATTTCCTCGATGAAAACGTTGAATTCCGTCATTTTTGACAGGAAGTGTACACTAGTACTATACATAAACGTCGTCTCGTGTCTGTTTTAAAATTGATTAAAATATTCATGTTTGCCACTGAACTAGCACAGGTCCGTAGCACAAACAAAAGGTCCGACTGCGCTTCTCCGATGACATATGTAACTGACTAGACTAGTGACTAGAGCTAATCTAGCCGAAAGCTTGGGTCAAAAAAATTAAATTTGTCTTTGCTTATCCCAAAATTTTGAAAAAAAAAAATATGGAAACTTCACTACCAAGACGTCCTTTATTTTAACAATTGAGACATATGTAACTGTAACGCCGGTTTGTTTCCATTGTACGGATGCAGAAAACGAATTTCGAATGAATCTGAATATTAGAATTTAATACGAATTAGAAAATGATAGGAACAACGCAACCAAAAAGTAATGCTATTTTTATAAAAAATAACTCATGACATAATTTACGCGCTCTGCCGAGCAATAGTTTCAAAACAATTCACTTGTTCTATGAAATGCAAAATTTCGTACATGCACCTGAATAACTAACGCGGGACGTAAAATTTTCAACACGGTTGCTTTAATGTGAGGTCTGCCCCCTCAGGGAATGTTAATGTTGCTACCATTTTTGACCGTACTAATATACAAATTTCTTAATGATATTTAAACAATATGTGAAGAAAACACACCATTAGAAGTTAAGAAATTATTCATGGAGGAAAAAATTTGTTTACGGAAAGATAACGTAAGGGAAGCTTCCAAACAGCTGAACCGTTCGTAAACTATGCAGGAAGAGCTACCTAATAATGCACGCACTGATCGAGAATTTTGTGAACTAGGTTTGTTAATTAAATAGTAATTACTACCAGATGAAGATAGCAGTTCCAAGCCTAGATTTCCATCAAGCAAACATAGCAAGAAAATCTTTCAGTAGGAAGGAGTACCCATCCATGAATCTAATTATAGTCAGTACTGAGATTTTTAAGAAGTGAATATACGGATAAAAAATAGCTTAATGTTAGTCCAATTTTTCTCGGTGCTAGATAGAGAGACGCCGGCACTGACTACGCTGTTTGTAACCAAAGACACTAATATCAATTTTTTTGGATTTGAGATAAAGAGCGCTAGCGCAAACTTCACGGAGAACGAAGGATATGACTTGGTAAACATCGCTCCATCGAGATGCTCTTGCTACCGCAGGCGGCATGAATGTTGCATGAGAAGCCTCGCTGATGTTGCTAAGTGGCATCGCGCTGGGCTTTTATGATTCCCAGCGAGACGAGGTTCGTCGCGCAACTGCTCTGCTGCTTGGGCTTCATGGAGCTCAGACTCGGGAGTTATCATGTGCAGATGCATGAAAATGCATGGTAATACTCGCCAGAAATGGCAGCAAGCAAGTCGTAGCGAATGCTCGAGTGGAGAAAGGAGCTTTTGTTAATGCAAAAAATTTACTGACCTCATGAAAAAGCAGTTGAAGTGGGAAAAATTTGCTCAGTCAATTAGGCGTAAGGAAAATTATGAAGGTTTGTAAGGTTGGCTTGTAATTCAAAAGAAGCGAACGGGGTATACAAATACGCATCCAACATAACGCAACTTGGAGAAGGTGATTTTGCGCGAAAACGTCTTCAGTTCTCAAGTAAAAAAATATTCATACAGATCAAAGGTTTTTAACTTATCAAAAAGTGCTTCAGAAAGTTGATCAAATTTGATTTATGCTTTGAAACCAACATTAATCAAATGCAGAATTTTTGATCGAATACCTGCCTCATAAAATACACAATATTGAGCGATAATGTGTCTTTCGTCTTTCTCATTCCTCGTTATTCTAGAACATTGTGTTTATCAGTCGCTTTGCTTTCACTTTTCCGTATGAAGTTAATCCTAAACAACCTTTTTCGTTGAACAACTTTTTTAGTGCACCACCTTTACTCCCTATTTCGCTGAGACAATTTTTTCCTCGATTTGTTTTTAACAAGTTAAGTAAATAATTTTCAGTTACGTAAAAAATCATTTTGGATTATATTTCTACCACAGTGTTGTGTAAAATTTTCCTCCGTTGGGAATCGTGCATGATAATTTTCGTTTTCAACATTCTCACTTTTAGTTGGAAGAGAAAAGATCTCCCAGAGTAAATGAATGCAGAACAACTCAAACAATTCTGTATTGATTCTTGAGTCTATTCAATTTTTGACGCAAAACTCAAAACAACAACTTAAGCAGCGGCGAACTCCGTTTCCCCGGTCGCGTCTTTTCCGGTGAAATGGCGCTTTTTGGTGTTGGTTGAAAATGATGCTCTGACCGTCGTGACTACTTCTTGGAATGTCTCTGTGATGTAATTATTTCGCTTCCCGGGACTGCTTCGTTAGGAGTAAAGGAATCAAGAAGGCTGAACTTACCTCGGAGAGCTGCTTTAACTCACATGTATTGGGAGCAATTTCAACACAATTGAATTTATCTCCCTTCACTTGCATTATTACTCACTAGTTGCTTTCTCCTTCTAACGACTGGAATTTTTTTATCAATGACTTATATGTTTCTCATGTTATTCTTCATGATGGTGCGTGAGAATAACAACAACTTGAGTTACATTAAGTGAACAAAATTGAAAAGCTGTGTGCAATATCCTGTGGAAAATTTCCAAAGGCCCAGCCTAACTTAGTCAGTAGCAGAGTTAACAAAATTTAGGTAGTCTTATTTCCTAAGTAACTTTTAGAAAGCAGGCAGTGTAAACTGATGTCCTTACGAATGCTTTGATCCCACTAAGAGTCTCTTTCAACACTCGAGGATCCATGAGAGCTTCCGTCACTTCAAGCCTTGAACGATACTAAAAAATCTGTTGAAATACCAGCCCTTACAAACCCCCTTTGGAAAATTTTCTATGTTCCAAATGGAAAAAATTGTTTTTGTTTACGCTGTTCTTTTCAAAGTGAACCTCAAAGTCTGTTATGTATTATTGTTGGTTCACGGCTTGTTAATTATTAGACGTACAGTATTGTATTTTTAGCAAATTACTTTAACACGTGATGAAGCTAACGGCTGTATACGATTTTTACTAGTTTTTGCACTAAGTTTACGATATTTCATTATAACTTGAAACATCGGCTTATAATTCATTATTTTTAGAGAATTATTTCATCGTAACTATTGTTTACCCGCAATTATTGGTGCACAAATGAATCTGGTTCAATTCGGCTTTTGAGACAACACACTTTCTTTTAGATTTTGGTACGCTTAGAGCGCTGTAATTTCTGCTCCTCTAGCTATCGTCTGTCAGGAGTCGCAACTTCTAAAGCTCATATGTGAGCTAAACCATCTCACCAAACTAGCAAAAATGTAGTTGCTCTGAAAAAACAAGTCTTAGAACAATACGCAAATGACTAGCAAAGATCTGACCAGCTGTCGTCCGCGCTGAACTGCATGGGGAATAGCAAGGGCGTCGTATTTGAATTTACGCATATGAGTTTACCTTGAGGATCATCAGAGATCTGGCATAGAGTGTAAAAATGCTGCAAGCTTGAAGGCAATGGACGTTTTGAAATATGAAACGCTGATGAGAAAATACATAGTAACATGTTCAAGTGAAGGATTAGGGAATAAAGAGAACGATAAGTGCCATGCAAATTTATTGTGCTTTGTGAAAGAGAAAGTGAGAAAACGTTAAAATTTGGGACATTACTTTTCAACATTGGTGTAGTGTCGTTTTTGTGAAATAAAGTGTTCTCATTTTTTTATAATTTACTGAGGTGACAAACTATGAATTGTTCTGGGTAAAAAATTTTTATCAAAAATAGCTTGTAGTAGAATTCCATTTCCCCAATCGGATTTACTAAGAACGTTTGCACTGAACACACAACAGCAAAATAAGCTTATCATCAGTAAAAACATTCTTCATCATCACATAATTTGTACTTCACTGCGCATTCTGATACTGTGAAAGATGCAAGAAATTACTGCAGCCGTTTTTCAATGAAACATCTCCAAGGCTAAATTAACACCACTTTCTCAGCCTGCTCATTGAAATGCCCTCAACAGCGCACACATGGCCGACTCGCTGTGTTCGACATGGAGGCTCGTGAATTTAGCCAAAGGCGATCCCCAATAACTCCAGTCAGACTCGCAGTGTACTTGGAATAACTACAATTCGACTTGCAAAAACTTCAATTAGACTTGCAATAACTTCAATTCGACTTGTAATAACTTCAATTAGACTTGCAATAACTTCAATCAGACTTGCAATAACTTCAATTAGACTTGCAATAACTTCATAAGACTCGCAATAAATTCAATTAGACTTGCAATAACTTCAATTAGACTTGCAATAACTTCATAAGACTTGCAATAACGTCAATTAGACTCGCAAAAACTTCAATTAGACTCGCAATAACAGCAATTCAACTCACAATAACTTCAATTAGATTTGCAATAAATTCAATTAGACTTGCAATAACTTCAATTAGACTCGCAAAAATAACTTCATAAGTATCGCAATAACTTCAATTAGACTTGCAAAAACTTAAATTAGACTCGCAATAACGGCAATTCAACTCACAATAACTTCAATTAGACTTCCAATAACTACAATTAGACATGCAAAAATTTCAATTAGGCTCGCAATAACGGCAATTCAACTCACAATAACTTTAATTAGACTTACAATAACTTCAACCAGACTCGCAAAAATTTCAATTAGACTCCCAATAACTTCAATTAGACTCGCAGTGTACGACACGGAAGCTCGTGAATTTAGCCAGAGGCGATCCCTAATAACTCCAATAGGAGCATGTCCCTGACGCGCCAGGCCTGCTCTTCGAGTCACCGGAGCCTGTGGTAGAGCCAGCGCTGGAGCGGAGACAATTTTAAGTTCAAATTTAACGATTTTAAGTTAAATTATATTTAAATTACAATATATATTTTTAGGCTTGAAGTTATGAACATGCCTGTGTTCAAATATGTTGTAAAGTCTTAGTTATGAACATGCCTGGCATTGAAGTAGTAGACGAGCATGGAAGTAGCAGACGAGCATGGAAGTAGCAGACGAGCATGGAAGTAGCAGACGAGCATGGAAGTAGCAGACGAGCATGGAAGTAGCAGACGAGCATGGAAGTAGCAGACGAGCATGGAAGTAGCAGACGAGCATGGAAGTAGCCGACGAGCATAGAAGAGTAATAGAGTATTATAAGGCTGAAATTATAAAAAAAATATGAAGCACGGAAATATACCTGCAGTAGTGTTTGAAATTTAGTGTTAATGCACAGCAAGTAGTACAAAAGACTGCTGACCGTGTACTTGCTTTTGGTGTTGTATAAACCTCGTGATTTTATTTATCATGTGCGAATCTGGAAGAAATTTCTCTTTAGTACATTTTATCGGTTTATTGCATGCAAAGATGAAGAATAAATGCATTTAAATTTTTGCTTTTGTTTCTTGTATTCCTTAGAATTGAGTGAATTCCATATTGCATGAAAAGGAATTGCAAACAAAATACAAGGTGTCTTTTTTCGCTTCAGGACCCGATTAATCCATTGAAATAAAAAATTTAAAACCATTAGAGCAGGTCTGTCACTTCTGTTCGGAGCACCAAAGAACCTCACGACCAAAACAACTGACTGACTAGCACAATTGCAATGTTTATTTTCTATTATAAACTCAAGCAAGATAATATTTTTGTTCTCGGAGTTTAGTTTCAATAAGTTGTAAGATGTGTAGTAGAGTAATAGAACGTTTAATTGTAACCACTAGATAGCTGGAAAATAACCTCCAAAACGAATCAGTATATTTTTATTGTTTTTCAATTTCACAATAACAGCCTTCATTGTCGAACTCGACAGGAGCATGAATTTTTATTTATGTGAGAAAATAAAAGTTGACTCAGCAAAGATTTCAGGCAATTGAATTGAGAGAACTGTTTCCAAATTAACTTAAAAAGTTGGTTAATAATAATAATAATAATAATGATGATGATTGGAAAAGCTTAGGAAATTTGAATCTAAAGATGCTAACCCAGTCTAACGTTTTTGCCGGAGCATGCATGTTTTTCCCCGCCCAAGCGATTTAATTACTTGGGTGCGAAAAACATGCATGCAGGCGGCGAAAAAGATAGGCTGGGAAGCTGAGCTAAATAGCTGTCGTAGTTCACAACTCGTGTCTGTTTCCCTGCACAGACTTATGCTGGATTCATCATGGAACGTTCTGTTTTGTCTTATATAATCTCCGTCGTTTTTTGAGTAAATAACACCAGTTCATTAGGAACACTATCTGGATGTATGATTGGAAAAATTGTTGAAAGAATGATTAGGAATATGGTTAGATGTATTTTGGAATTATGTTTGAGAGCTTGGCTTATCTGGGAATCCTTAACCTACTGCCCATACAGTAAATTCTACCGGTGACTTAAATGCTGATTACGAAGCCGGGGTCGTGCTGCGAAAACATCGTGCGGAGCATTGACGTTGAACTTCAAATGGATCATAGCACCTCAAACATATTAGATAACGTTCAATGAGAAAGTGTCCAATGCAGTTCTCAACCATAATTCGTTAAATTTATTACATTTTCTATTTATTCACACAGGAATAATTTCCCAGGAACACGTTTAGAATAAATAATACTTGGTACGCTCAATGAATCAGAGCTGTTTTGATTTCTTGGTCGATCATCATGCGTGCAGCAACATCAACATCTGACTACGCTACCTTGCAGCCGGTTCATCATAGTTTCACATCTTCATCTGGAAGAAAATTAGAATACATGCCCGAACAAGTAAACACGAGTGGCACAGATTACAGAGAACTCGTTTTTTTCTCCGAGAGCTACAGCAGTACTGCGGACTGCGCCAAACAGCGCTAAGACTCTTTAATTGGGGAAAGATGTACCCTTATAAAGAGTGATGGCTTGAGCGCTTATTAATTCGGGCTATCCATCTTGTTGTTATAAATTTTACTGGACAAAATTCTGGCACACAAGTTTAGAAGTTTGGGCTAAATTTCCAAATCGTGAGCTGGAGGGACTATACTCAAGGTGATTTTCTTTCTTTGCGACCTATAAATATTTGCAAACAACAAAAAAATGTCATCGGAAGACAAACACGTTATGTAGTAAAAACTAAAGAAGCTTAGATTGAAATTATTTTTGAGCCCGCGGATATTGACGCTGTTGTGATGTTGTGATTGGCTCTTTTTTCTTAGAGGTAAATGAAAAACTTGAATGAAAAACAGTTTCGGACAGATGGGGGGCTTAAAGATGGATGGGGGGCTTCTGACATAATAGACTTTGTTGATTAATGATGATATTAATATCACACCACTATGTTTCATATAATTTTTGAGCCACGAATTTCAAAGTTAACAGCTCAAAGTCTTATTCTTTTTTGAAATAAGATGAAACACCTCACAGCTAATTTGTTTTTTTATATATTTTCAATGCTTTTACATTTCCTCTGCCCTACTGTTATTTGAAACAGTGGCTTTGACATGAAACCTCTGTATGACGTCCAAACATGATCTGGTGTGGAAGAATTACTGCGCGTTAAAAAGTTGTACTTCGTTTATTTGTAAAGCACTCGAAAAAACTTCGAACATCGCACTTTCGAAGTTCCTTTCTCGTCCTCTATAGCCGTGGGCGACAAACTTAGCTTAAGGAAAAGACCAGCCACAGCTACGCTTGGTCTAACTCTGAGGCTAACCGCACTCTCTGCGTTTTTTATTCAGATGGTGATAAAATACGAGCCTTGAACGAAAAACTCGCGTGCAAAAAAAATGAACGATAAATTTGATAGGTTGATGTCTGTATTTATTTTTACTAGTCCACTCCCCTTTATTTGAAATAAGAAAGAAGGCGAAATGAAAGAAAGCCCGTAAGAAATAAAAAAATTAATTGCTCGAGAGTTGATGAGACCGAGCTGGTATCACTGATACGCTCGCTCATCACACACTTTCGGCTGGCTTCGGACAGACAGACAGACGAACGCGGCTCTTATTATAGTATAGATTTCAGCGATATTCCCTTGCGTTGACCAGCTGAGGGTTAAATTCCAGACTCGTGACACTGTGGACATTCTGCTGAAACAAATGTTCCAATTCGCTGCTTAAAATGTGAGCTTTATAAAACCACCGAAATGTAAAGTTTTACTAAGCTTTCAGAACACTAAAGATGGAATCAAGTGAAGGCTAAACTGTTTGTTCTTTGCACATGATTATTAGTGACAATGATGATCATTTTTATCTTATCTTCAATCTTACATTTACTAAAATTTAAGATATACCAAGTTAAGCAACTATAGATGTTCTTGCCCTCGCTACACATCCAAAAGACAGCGAAAAAATATTGTGAAAAACACTCGAAATATTAAATAAAATAGTCCACCCCACAGTATTTGAAATGAGAATGAAGGTGAATTGAGAAAAAAGCCGTAAAAAATATAAAAAATCAATCTCTCGAGAGTTGCTGAGGCCGCGTGAACACGGCCCGTCAAAATATATAGGGCTGGAGCTTGTATCACAGATACGCTCATCACACACTTTCGGCTGGCTTCGGACAGACAGACAGACGGACAGACGCGGCTCTTATTATAGTATAGATTGTGCCTTTTACGGCCGTCCATTCTCCCCCGGATGAAAGATGTGAATTTTTCAATTATTTAAACAGAGACGAAGAACAAAAATACTCCAAGTTGTCTCAATCTGCCTAGCAGGTGCTTTCGTGCAGCACCAGTGCAAATGTGATAACTTGCATTACATTACAGGACAAAATATTCTCAACTATTTTTGCAATGAAGCTAATATGTTTGACAACTAATGAACTTTTTTTGCTCGGAACCACAATATCTGGTTACAGCTGAAAATAACACCGAATGAATAAATGTGGGCAAGTGTACGAGTGTGTCCCATTTGCAACTGCTCAGGCGGATCTTTGTAATATAGTTGAGCTGAGCATGACCATCAGCTTCTCCGGGATACTTCCTCCGAATAGCAACAGCTGCCGTTGTGAATGCAACGCGCGCGCTGTTGGCAACTTCTCTGCTTTGAGTGTCTGTATTCTGGAAGGATGAGTTTTTACACGTTTTATGAAAACGCATCGAGAATTCATTTTATTTTGGAGATCAAAAGTGAGCTATGAGTAAAATCGGAATGAGAAACAAGTTTCTACATTTTGTTTGATTTGTCTGCGTCACAACACATAGGAAGCGAGGTTCGCTATATAACCCGAGTATAGCCGAATATTGCACAAGGTACATCTTACATCATTATTTATCAAACAGCCATTGTCTCACAGCTGAAAGTAGATTGGCATTAAAACAGGCTAAATAACTAAAATAATGCCAAGTCCCCGGGTGATCTCATTTTTTTTTGTCACTATTCGTACACTTCTATGACATCGACCCTGTATAATTATTTTCTTCATTTTTCAGTTGAGTTTAACAATAAGATGGAAGGTAAGGCTGGCTAGAAGACATGCTCAATCTAATTAATTAATTAGCTGCTCTCAAGCAATCAAAAGCGTTCACCATTGTTTAATGAATTAATGTCGCATCCGTGTTTAAATAGTAACTTAAATATTTGTAGCTAATTCCATAGACTTTTTACTTTCGATCATAGCTCAAACCTTTTGGAACAAATCAAATTATCCACCCCGTGGTTTTTGTTAACTTCATCAACTTTTTATTAACTTTATCAACTCTGCAATGCCAATAATATTATCTGTTGTGTGTTAGGTATGAACTGAAGCAATTTTTACACAGCAATGAGCATATTTCGAGAATTAAAGATGGCATCGTGAAACGACGAACGTTAGCTTGCTTCGTTGAAAAATTTGCTAGATCTGCGTGAAAATTTAAATCATAAAGACATAAAAAGTCCTACATAGTGATATTTTACGTCTCATATTTGAACAATTGAGAGAGAAATTAATATATATAATTTTTGATTAAACTCCTGACTCAATCAAAGCATTTTTTTTCAAATGCAAAGCACAACCACTCTTTCACTTGAATATCTGTAACGAGAATCAATTACAAAGACGACATTTTTCAAATCCCTTCCTTTAATTTCTGCAATATGAGACGGAGGACGTTAGGCGCAGTTAACTTCTGTACAGAAATTGTGTTGCCTCGCTCGTTCCAGCGTTGTTCCCGAGACAGATACAGGTCGCTTTAACTAAATTATGCGTTTTGGGGTTTTGAATGATTCCTGTTTAATTTCAAATCTTTTAAAATTAATCAATGATATCGAGGTACCATTAGTTATTTACTGTCCTCTGGCAATGGCTACATTTGCCAATAAATTTTCTTAACTTTAGACTTTTTAAAATAGACAAATCAATCATTCTTCCTTCTCAAAGGACACTTTTCAATTAATATCCTCAGGTTAATCTCCGTCATACACAAACAATAACCGGCTAAAAATCCGAATGCTTACCAGTAGTAGTCGGGACATGCTCTATGTCCTAATATTCACACTATGTTTCTCATTTCTGAACGAATTCGTACCGTTTCTCTGATAAACCATATTAGGAGATTCATGCTTTAAGCTCTGCATTGCAAAATTAAGTTTATTTCTTCTTACGTCTTAAATATCATAAAATAAAACAAATTCATCATTCATACATCACTTGAATCGCACGTGGCTGCTTCTGGCAGAAATAATTCTAAAACCACACGTCAGAATAATTGCACAACACGTGCAGCATCTGCCGCATTTTTTATTGAATATTTGAAAGCACACTAACCTAAAGGGCTTTTTAAATGTTATATACTACATTCTTTACAGGAAAATCAGCGCAATAACTTCACTAATGTTTTGAAGCCTTCACTTCACGCCTAAAAGGTCACGAGTGACTGATTATAACAAACTAAAAGTAAATAAAGGCATGCGATAAATAGCAAGTGGGAGACAAGAGACGCTCTCACCTGGAGCTGGTATTGTGCAGGGCGCAGAAGTGTCGGTCGGACACAACGTATTGGGAGACTACGGCCGCTCCGTATCTTATATACGCCGAGCTCAGGGAGTCCAGGGGCGTAGGGTTCAGACGCAGGCGAGCTGACCTCACATTAATGGCAGGCAGAAGGCAAGGGCACGAGAACAAGGGAAGAAGGCATCATTACAGGAGCACCGTGGAGCATGAGCTCACCTCACAACACCAGCGCACACACTGGCCGTGCCAGTCCGGGCCCAGCATCCGCTTCATCTGGGCCACCTCATGACTGGAGATGGGCACGAGTTGACTTGCCCCAGCCGCGCCGCGAGACGTTGTTCCAAACGTCGCCTCAGTAGGGACAATGCGTCCTCACTCAGAAGCTCTCACCAGTTATGATTTATCTAAAATTATTCATCAACTTCTGAGGCAGTCGCTGTAAGCAGTTGATCTCTCGTTCAGCATAAATCTACCAGAAAATATGCAGGTCGCTGCGTGTGTCTTCAGTGAACGAATGCTCAAACTTTTGTTTAATAAGAGTCCATTTTGAGAGAAAAAGTTCACATGCATCTTAGGTATATATGTTCATCTAACTAACTAACAATATATGATTTTAATTGTTCTTCGTCAAGATTGTGTACACTGTCATTCAAATATTGTTATTTATCTAGCCAACTTATTTACTTTTGAGCATTGCTTTGCTGTTCATCCCCTATGTCAATTACTAAATAAACTTCAATTCCTTACTAATACGCCATATTATAAATATAAACTAAGATGACTACGTTTTAACGTGTTAAAATTGGCGCAGAATTCCACGACCCCTTTCAACAACTCAAAAATCAGGACTCTTAACTTTCTCAGACAAGGATATGCTCAGAGTCAACTCGAGATGCGTAATCTCCACTTACACGAGTTCAAATTTTGGAATCTGTGCCAGAACATAATGATATCTCTGGAGTGCAAACTCTGCAGGCAACGTACGCTTAATAGATTCCGTTATTCTCTCTGAAATTTGAATAGGAGTTGCAAGCGGAGGTAAGCAAAGGAGCTGAAGGTAAAGGTTCAGATCTACACGGATCAATTTCATCATTTAACCTCATCGTTCATCAATCTCATTTAGCTTTTCAAAACAACAATAATTTGTGACTATGTCAGCATCATTGACCCACGCCAAATCTTTATTTAAAAGCACAAACGAGCAGCATACGACCCCTTTTGAAAACATAATTCAACACAGGGTTTCAGTACCATTTAGCATCTCATTACAGCAACATTTGATGCCGTGCAACAGCAATATTTCTCACCTCGTGTCAGCACCATTAAGCTCATCACAACAGCGGTATGAAATAAATGAATGCCTCATTTCAGCAGCCTAATAGTGTCCAGTTGTTGCAGACAGTTGTCGTGTCATAACTTATAGACAGAACCATCTGTAGCTGCGACACAAAATTTCTCCTATATTCATATTTCTGTTACGAAATAAGAACTTTTACATGAATATTTGTTCAATAGCCATGATTTAAATCAACAATGCTCAATTTCTATATTAATATGAGTTTTAGCACTATGTTTATGACACTGTCACAACCTACATTTAAATAAGTGCGTCTTGGTGACGTTAGCTCCGGTTGTACATTTTGTAGCCGAAGTTTGCCTCTGCTTCGGCTTAATCCGTTATGCACTCCTAAACCACGGCGTAGCCAGTGAAGGCTATCGCATTAGTGCTTATTTTTGTAAGTCTAACTGAACAAAGTAGTTCACTGGTGAAAACTATTACGGAAATATCAAATGCTCAACCTTTTGATAGAGCTATTCATTATTTCTGTATTGCAATTCATCGGGATTGATTTCAAATAAGTAAATATTTGCTGAGCCACTAAGATTTTGTGCTATACATGAAGCTAAAATATTTCTTTCAAAGAACCTTGCAATGAGCATCAAACTTACCAAAAAATAACTACCAATAGAGGAAACAGTTTTTCTACGACTATTAAAAGCAGGCAAAAATAACTCCTAAACACTGGCTCAAAGAATTAGACTCGATGCATTTCACATTCATTTTCATTCCATGCCATTAGCTGAACTTGCACTGGATTCCGTAAAGTTTTATTTAAGAGAAGAACGCCAGCACATTAATCTGCCATGTGGCGCCGCTTAGCTAGTCCGAGCTGCAGGTCGGATGGAAGCAGAGGGGGGTGCGCAGTGAAGTTATAGCTCTAACCGCAGCGAGCTCTCCATGAAAGCAGTGGTGAGTTGTGGCGATCGGATATCAACGTGTACATGGATGCAAGTGTGTGCTTATGGAACCTAGAACGTGGAACTGAACTGCAAAAAGCTTGGCGCAAAGAGATCAAAGCGTGAATTCTTGGCGAGGACACAAAACGTTAAGTATCGGTAAGACAGGTCATAAGGGAAACCACTTGACTCTATGAGCTTGCACTTTATTTTCCCCTTTGATTAAGAGTTGGGCAGCTGAAACTCGGACTAACAGCTGTGTTACTGTAAATTAAGACAAACACAGGGCACAAATGTAGGATCCAGTGCAAGACACGATTGCTTGGATCTAAGAATTCTACCACCAGCTCAGAAAATGTGAACTGAAACTTGCCCCATCTGCTGGACGACGATGACTTGGAACTCGTACCACATGCAGAACAACTGAGATCAGTGGCTTTTGCCACTCGTTTGACAGCTTGAATTGGAAGTTGACGCAATGTAGATCATAGCTAAGTAGAATACCGTGAATAATTTTTGATTGTGCCTGAAAGTTGAGCTCACTCTCAAAATCGTGTCTGGAAACAACAAAGTTAATCACAGGTCCATTCGAATCTAGGGAATTTACGCGAATGTTCAGGGCGAAAAAATTATAGGAAAAATATTCCGCCCAGGACTTACTAATGAAATTATTTTTAGCGATATCCGTACAAGATTGCTGTCAGAATTTATGTTAATTATTAAAGATCTACTATTTTTAGGCTATTAATGGATTATTTTCCTTAAATTTTCCCGCAAAGCTGCCTCGAGTTGGAATAAGAGAAAAACTCAAGATGATAGAGTTCAGGCTACGCTCTCCTATCTTTTCATAGGTTTTTTGAGTCTACTTTTTGATTGAACTAACTAATATGAATAAGAGGAAAACCCCCAACAGTAAGGAAGTGACGTATATTCAATTAAGTATAGTGTTTTGACACCTCATCATCATTCTCGTATCGCAGCCCCGACCTCATAAGGCTAAGCTACTCCAGTGCTCGGTTTAGCTGGTGTCCCTAATTGAGTTAAAATTAGGCGTACTCGTGCGGAATAAAAATGACGTCCTCTAAAATGACCGAAATATTTTCAATTTCCAACGGTATTCATTGTGACCCTACGCGAAACTGGCTAAATACGGTATGATTATACGTTAAGGTATGTTCACAATGGTCAAATAAAATATGAGAACACCGTACGATATGATCATACTGGTCAAATAAGTTATGGTTATGCGTCAAATCAAAACGAGTACTTATGCTACAAATCCTACGTTTTCAGTTTCCCAAGGTAGAATCGAAGTCAAAATAACTCGAGCTTATAGATAATTTTCAACAAGAAAAAGTAATAAAAAAATACATTGCTTCACGGAATTTTCTGAGACACGGTAACAAAAATTCAACAATCATTAATTCAAATTTATCAGCGAATGAAACGATATACTCAGCGGTACATTGCTTCTGTCTTCTGCTTTTGCAAACAGAATTTTCCGAAATATGAATAACGATCCTACGTTAGAAGTTAAATTGGAATCGTTTAACCGGGTAGTATACAAGAGCCGGGCCGCAAAGACCGTACTATGATCATTAATAACCGTAAAGGGAAGAACTATCATCGCTCTATAAAATCTTTCTGACATTCAGACCAGTTTGATTTGTAATAAAAATCGTCGGTGATTTTCATTCAAAAAACACAGAACAGTAAATTGTATGGAAATTGATGCTGCTTAAAATACTCATATATATATATATATATATCTTTTTTTGTTTGAACACTGAATTGCGGAACGCGGGGTTACCTATAGTAACTGTTTGATGTTGTGGTTCTGCGATGTTAGGTTTAGTTATATATATATATATATATAACTAAGTATATAACATTTAAAAAGCCCTTTAGGTTAGTGTGCTTTCAAATATTCAATAAAAAATGCGGCAGATGCTGCACGTGTTGTGCAATTATTCTGATGTGTGGTTTTAGAATTATTTCTGCCAGAAGCAGCCACGTGCGATTCAAGTGATGTATGAATGATGAATTTGTTTTATTATATATATATGTATATATATATATATATATATATATATATATATATATACATATATATAAATATATACATAGAACTTAACTTATAGTCAAATTTTTATATACTATCAAAAAATATATCTATATATATATTCACGTATGGATACATGTTTCTAATCCTTTTTTGCATAAAAACGAAAACTCACGACATATTAAATTTTATCTCTGAGGCCAGTCAAAACTAAACCACGTATCCATACACGTATCCATACACGTATAGAAATAAATATACACATTGCACTTGCTTAATGATTCAAAAATATATCTGTCCCTAACCCAGAGTATTTTAATTAATTATAAGTTATCAGCTATCTCTTGGGAAATAAAATATTCAAGAAATTATATTTTTGATTTTGCTAGCCCTTGGCAGCGTTAAGGGCCGTTTACACTAGGGGACATTTCGGCCGTGAGGCGCGACACGTGTACATGTAGCATACCGCTACATAAGCGTAAAAATTAGAAATTTGCCATTCGTACTAAAATAAATTAATTAGTAGCATTAAAAATCTTACTCTAATTTATTATTAATTATTTTCTACTTCTAATTCGTAATCATTGAAGTTTTTGTGTAAATGCATGAAATAATAAAAATAACACTTGACATTTTTCGAGAGAGAAGCCCTCTGGTGGCAACACTGCGCAGTTGCGCGTCTCTTCTTTCAAAAAGCCACTCTGCTTTGTGCTCTCCGTGGCACAGCGGTTAAGGGATCGGACTTGTATGCTGGGAGTCGCGGGTTCGTTCCCAGCGCTGGCGCGGAGATTTTCCCCGTTGGGTATAAGGGAAAGCTCAAGCACAATACCCCACTCAACCCAGGTGTCGGAAATGGGTACCGGCTTTACGGGGGAACCGTCATGGTGTCCTATATATAGGGTTAGTTATAAGACATTTGAAAAACCAATGCTGAGATCATATGTATCAGGCTTGATTGGAAATAAAGCATCCCAAAGATGCCGATGTTAACCTTTAAATCTTACTTTGGCGTCCTACTTTAGCGGTGCTACAGCAAATTCTCGTGAGTTTAAACGTGTTAGAAAATAATCGTGTTCTGTCTCCGTTCTCGTGAGTAATCAGTGTTAGAAAATAATCGTGTTCCTTCTTCGTGTTCAGGAGTATTAATAGTTGTCAGTGCAGTGTTATTTGGATACGTAGTTATGCGTAGGAATTGTGATGTAGCATGTTTTCATTCAGTGTTTTGTTTTTGTTTCTCAACGTGATTTAGCGTAAAATTCTGCGTCAGATGTGCATTGCATTTCCGTGTCATGATTTATTATCAAAGTCTAATCATGTTCGTTCCTTTTCTTTACGATAATAGTATATACCTGCAGTTTCATTCATGATTCGATACTCGGAACGAACGCGGCCGAACTTGCCGGCTTTCGTGTCGATAGCGTCTTTGTTTAATGGCGGAACACCACTCCGTCGTCTCTTGTCACTACTCTGTGACTATAAATACTATAGGCATGTGTTATAGTAGCATTTATTCTTTTTTACAAAACGACTTGCAGTAGTCATAAATTACGAAAAGTATTCATGTCTACGCTTGCTAAGTTTTGGAATTTCATTTCTTAATTCCAGACTCTTTGGAAACCTTTGGCGTAACCGCACTTATTTCAATATAAAACATTTCAATAAAATTTAATTTAACTCATCGCATTCTTGTGACAAACACCCACTACCATCTGCCTATCTTGAGCGTGTGCAAATTGCTGGCGGCTCTGGCTGAAGCCGACGCGTAACGCCGCCCGGCTAAATCGCCACACGGAACTTTCATGCTTTCGTTTTTCTTTCTTCGCGTATTCTCCGCCTGTGAAATCAACGCTTAGGTTTTTCCTTTTCCTTTTATCCTTGGGGATATATATATATTATTCCTTAATTCCTTTATTATTGCAAATGATCTACCAGGATTTTTTAGTAGGATTTATATCCATGAACTTTAGGATTTTTATGTTTTTTCTTACTGCTTTCAAAAGTGCAGTCACTTGATATTTTCACGATATTCCGTAGATCTCGTGTTTACTTGCCCGTAGTCTCCGTAGGGAATCACGATCTTTATTAACCGGAAGTTCTTAAACCTAATACTCAGATTTTTAAAGCCAGAGGCATTAGTGAACAGTTTTGACAGCTAAACAGCTTAAACAATTTATTTATTGTTAAAATCTGTCAACCAAAAATATGTCCTATCTCTTTTGAGTTTGCCAAAAGTGAGAATCCTAAGTAGCTTGTGTCAAACCTGTAGGAGTTTCTCGGATTTCTCCGTGTGGGAAGAGTTGTCATTATATGTTGGATTGTCAGTGGTGGAAATGTCTTGATGTCTCTCCTGGAACGTTTCATCCAGCTTTTGGACTCCTTGCAGGACCTCAACGTCATCACACACACCACTTACAACATTCTCCCTGGGCCGCTTCTGGGCCGCTTTCTGGGCTTTCTACTTGGATTTGGGATTTGGCTATGCTCTGGGGCCTTTAACCTGATATATTCTCTAATTACGGGCCTTAATTCTCAACTGCCTGAAAGTACGGGCACCATTGAAATAGCTTTGCATTCGCTGAATTCCTCGTGCCTGGATTTTAAACTCACCTGCTCCAAAATTAAGCATGCTTTGCCCACACAAATAGCTACGCACCGATTGTCGTGCTTGTTTAAAAATTGCCCACCGTGAATTGAATATTCTGAACTCGATACACTTGACAATCTCATCCCCCGGCCGGAGCGACGCCAGCGCTCACCGAAGCTCACCACCGGCACTCCGGACCTCACTGGGATTTCCGGTCAAGCTCAGCGAAGTCCTCCTGGTTCCTCTTCCAATAAACTCCACCTGAATTAAGCTGAGTCCAAATCCGTTTTTCATTATCCCTCTCATAATTTTCCCAGATCACTATCAAGAATAGTTCGAGTTTTTGGCCGTCAAGAAATAATATTTAAATTAGAGTTCAAACTACCCCAACGGTCATAAAAACCCGACACTGGTGCATCGGCCGGGAACCCTCAAAAATAAAAACTCAACTCGAAGTGTTTGAGAGATTGTGAGAGGATAATGTTGGCGTATCATTGTAGTGATAAATTTTCCCATGTCGTAGTAGTTTGAGAGATTCCTGTGGATTTTGACCGTGCCAATTGTTCTCTGAGCAGCTCTAACAAAAATTTTTTTTTCAGCGTATCCTGTCCTTTTTTCTTTTTGTTTCATGTGCCACAGTAGGTAGGAAAAATATTTTTTTTTCTATTTCCGTGCTTACGTGCATTCTGACTACCGTAAAATTCGCGTTTCCATTCTCTATTTTCCCTCCGTTTTCTTCAACGTTATTGATTGATTGAGTAGGTAGAAAAATAATTTTTCTCACCTGCTTTATTTTTGTGCCTACGCAAATTGCCGCATACCGCAAAAATTTTTTTTCGTTTCCAATTTCATATTTCCTTCCTTCTGTTTCAACTTAACCTGAGTGTTTGAGTAGGTAAAGAATTAACGCAAACCCTTGCCACTTAATCCCAAGTCTTAGGCACTGATATCATTAATTGTGCATTCCCAAAAGTGATCGCTAGCATGACTGAATCAGATAATGAAGATCGAGCCGCCTCAAAACCCATTAGGCTCCCGCCCTTTATTCCGGAGGACGCTCACACCTGGTTTCAACAGTGCGAAGCCGTGTTTAGATATCATAAAATAATAAATGAAATAGACAAATTCTACGCGCTTGTTTCCGCCGCGCCCACAAAACTATTGAATGACTCTAACGAAATCTTAGAAAACCCTCCACCTCTCAATCCTTACGGAATCTTGAAAGGCAGAATTTTGGCAAGGCTTCAGATGTCCGATGCGGACAAATTCCGAAGTCTTGTAGACGCCTCAGCAATTCCATCTGTCTCTGTCTCTTTCTCTCCAACTTCGCTAGTGAAAGGACTGCGGAAACTCGCTACGGGTGTTGCCGTAGCTGAGGGATTTCTGAAGGAAGTTTTCATGACTAAGCTTCCTCCGAACGTTCGTCCGTTTCTATCGCTAGCAGGGCCCGAGCAAACGTTAGAAAAATTAGCGGAAGCCGCAGAGACGGTGATCCGAAATATCAATTTGCCACGAGAACCACAAGTTGCTTCCTTGAATGTAGGAGCTACAAATTTTAGCCCGCCAAATACGGCGCAAAACCAATCCTCCGCCACCATAGATAAGATGCAGCAGGACATCGCTGAAATAAAGCAAGCTCTCCAAAATTTTCAAATAGGTCAAAGTGTGGCTCACATTCAGCAAGGCCCAGGGAGATTCCAAAGCCACCAAAATGCCTACGACTATCCCTATGACTATCACTCAAACTATCCTTCTCCTCCTCCTCAACGCTTTGATAGAGGTAGATCTTATGATAGGTCAAATCAAGACCGCCGTTTCAGGTCGCGCTCTCGTGATGCTAGTAGCAATTTATGCTGGTACCACATGAAATTTGGTGACCAAGCTCGCAAATGCGCCTCTAGATACTGTCCTCGTTATACCGAAATGACTTCGGGAAACGCCAACAGCGACGCATAGTAGCGAGTACTGCGTTGCCTCATTCCCAGACTACTCGCCTCTTGACCATCCACGATCCCGTCACCAAGTATCGATTTTTAATAGACACTGGCTCCAGTGTGTCAATTATCCCAGCCACGGCAAAAGACAAAAACAACCCATTGTTGGCGACATTACGCGCCGCAAATGGCACGCCAATAGCGTGTTACGGTGAAAGAATTTTAGAGTGCGGTCTGGGATTGAGGCGATCTTTCCTCTTCACCTTCTTAATCGCGGAAGTCCAAGAGCCTATCATTGGCGCGGATTTCTTAGAGAAGTATGGGATTATTGTAGATATTAAGAACCGTAGAATTAGGGACGAGGAGACACAGATCTCAACTCCCGCTTGTAGCATAACTAGAGCTAATGTCTTGCATTCCTTCTCGATTGCTTTCAAGGAGGAGTGCATGTTTGAACAAGAACTTAAAAATTTCCCAGCATTAACAAACCCTAACTTAGCTTCTAATAACATGCAAACATGCACAAAGCACTTCATAGAGACGCAAGGTCCGCCAGTTTTCTCCCGTGCTAGGCGACTGCCGCCTGATCGATTGGCGTTAGCTAAGAAAGAATTTGCGCGCCTGCTCGAAAGTGGCATCATTCGCACTTCCAAAAGCCCTTGGGCTAGCCCTCTTTTGCTAGTACCCAAGGCTAACGGTGAATTCAGACCGTGCGGGGACTTCCGCAGGTTGAACGCCGTTACTTTACCTGATCGATACCCTATTCCCTACCTTCATGATTTCAGTGCAAATTTAGAGGGAGCACAAATTTTCTCTAAGATAGACCTGCAGTCTGCCTTCCATCAAATTCCCTTGGATGAGTCTGCGATTCCTAAGACCGCGGTAATCACTCCGTTTGGTCTCTTTGAATTCCTAAAAATGCCTTACGGCTTGAGGAACGCTCCTCAGACGTTCCAAAGGCATATGGCTGAAATTTTCTCTGATCTCACTTTCGCTTATGTCTATTTAGACGACATCCTAGTGGCATCCACAACCCCGGAGTTGCACAAAGACCATCTTAGGGTCGTTTTTCAAAGATTGTCCGACAATGGACTCCTCGTAAATCCTGCAAAATGTGAGCTGGGAAAGCCATCACTGATTTACTTAGGTCATGAAATCTCTAGCCTAGGTCTAAAACCTTTGCCTTCCAAAGTAGAAGTGATCAAAAACTTTCCTCTTCCACAGACCCAGAAGGAACTAAGAAGGTTCCTAGGTTCTGTTAACTTCTACCATCGTTTCATACGCAACTGTGCTCAAACTTTAGCGCCCTTGTCTGACCTCCTCGAACCGAAACGAAAAGGCAAATCTATTGAGGTAAAATGGACGGAAGAAGCGCGCAAAGCTTTTGATACAATCAAACACAAGTTAGCTTCCGCGACTGAACTATCCTACCCTATTGCTAACGCTGATTTCAGCCTAGTTGTGGACGCATCCAGTACCGCCGTAGGTGCTGTGTTGCAACAACAAGTAGGTACTAATATCTCTCCTCTTGCTTTCTTTTCCAAAAAGCTGTCGCCCACCGAGCGTGGTTATAGCGCGTTCGGTAGGGAACTTCTTGCTATCTACCTATCTGTGAGACACTTTCGCTATGCTCTAGAGGCGAGGGAGTTTGTGATCTACACAGATCACAAACCTTTGACCTCAGCGATCAAAATGCCTTCTGAAAGACATTCCCCTAGGGAAGCTCGACACTTGTCGTTTATAAGTCAGTTTACCACTGACATCCGTTACATTAAGGGACTAGACAATACCGTTGCCGATTGTCTCTCCCGAATTAATTCTGTCCAAACCAGTGGTGAAATCACTTTCGGCAATATTTGTAATGCTCAGAAGGAGGATCCTGAACTTCAGGACCTTCTCAAACCTTCTAACACTTCCCCTCCAAAACTAACCTTGGTTGACGGCGTGTACCGTGATGCCGAGCGACCTTCTCGTTTGTATCTTCCTGCGACGCTCCGCAGAGTTGCTGTCCTCCACTACCATTCCCTCTCTCATCCAGGTATTAACCATACAGTGCGTTTGATTTCTGGTCGTTTCGTCTGGCCAGCGATGCGTAAGGAGGTCAAGCAAATTGTGCAAAATTGCCATGCGTGTCAGAGTAGTAAGGTGGTGAAACATAATCGTGCAGCACTGCAGAGTTGTGCATTCACAGGTCACAAGTTCGACTCGGTCCACCTAGATTTGGTGGGTCCTTTGCCTTTATCGCGCGGTTATTCTTATTTGTTGACCATCATCGATAGGTTCACGCGTTGGGTTGAGGCTGTCCCTCTCCCTGATACCCAAACTGAGACTGTAGCGCGCGCTTTCTTTTCAAACTGGATCTCTAGATTTGGGGTTCCCTTAAGTGTCACACATGACCGGGGATCACAATTCACCTCCAAATTCTGGAGTGAGCTTAGCACCGCTTTAGGGTGTGCAAATACATCAACTACAGCGTATCATCCGCAGTCAAATGGACTTATTGAGAGAGTCCACAGAGACCTCAAGGCTGCATTGCGCTGCCTTAATTCCAGTCACGATTGGACTGATAGACTTCCAGTAGTACTACTTAGCATCCGAAATTTACACAGACAGGATCAGCAATGCACAGCGGCTGAAATGTTGTACGGGAAAACGCTTCGTCTCCCCGGCGACATTGTTGACCCAAAACCTTTGCCTGAATTTTCATCCGTTGACCGTTCCGCTTATGTAACCTGTCTCAAAGATTGCATGCGTAAGATCAAGTATGTGGCTCCACGAATGCCTCAGACTCAGGACAGACTGGATTCAGCCCTGCAAGACTGCACACATGTGTATGTCCGCAATGATGCTATAAAACCTACACTCACGCGCCCTAATGATGGCCCATTCAAAGTACTTAAACGCAAGCAAAAATACTTCATCCTCGAAAGATTCGGCTCACACGACCCTGTGAGCATTGATCGATTAAAAGTCGCATACACTTCTGATCATAGTGTAACTCATAACTCATCCTCCTCTCCGCAGATTTCTCCTTCCACTGAGACTCGATCATATCTACCATCTCAGCTTCCTCAGTTGGCTGCCTTGTTGCCTAGTCAACTTGAGTGTAACCCTTTCTACGTGTCTGTACATTCAAACCCTATCCCTAAGCCTATCGTAGACTCTAATTCTAGCCCTCTTACTGACACAGCTGTGCGGCCGCCTCCTACATAAATAGAGTCGGTGAGAGATATCGTCGTTCATTGTCGGCCAGCTGTCGTGGTGATCACATTAGACAGAGCCATCACTGGCCAGTAGCAGATGCGTTACCATCGCAGAGCACTCGTATAAGATCATAGATGCGTTGTAGAAGACTTGTACCAGCAACTATCGTCCGACCTCACTGTTTCTTGTCAACCATCAAACCTGTATCTACTCTGAAGTACCAATAAATTATAAACCACGTTGCGGCTCGTCACTCTCGAACCCCATTCGCGTTTGTTTGCGGCCTGTTAGAGAAAAGGGCCGGAACATTTTGGTGACCCATGTATGGGGATACCACATCAAGAAGCCACATTAAAGATTGCCACATTGCTCCATTGAAGAAGAAGACATCAAGAATTGATCTTCAGTTCTGCTGATCCGTGATTTTAAGTGAAGTGTGAAGAGTGTCAGCCTGTGGAGTAACGTCGCACAGTCATCACATTACTTCAGAGCATCGAGAAAAAGAAGAAAGACGTCAGCGCAGTTCTTTCAAGAAACACTTCGAGAAAGAAAGGAGAGAAAAATAATCGAAAATTTACACGCTACGCACGCAGTCTTCACCAGTCTACCAGTCTACCAGTCTACTCATCGCTACTCAAAGAAGAAGAAGTGAGGGTCCACATCTACGGTCTACCATCTACCCATCGTCATCTGCAACGAGGAGATCGACGAGAGCTACACATCGCCAAATTATTAAGTTAAGTGTACGCCGATAATGTTTGCTTGCAAATTAAATAAGCATGAGCTCCTCAAATTAATGATCAGTATAAAATTAATGAGTAAGCAGCAAGCAGCAAGCAGTAAGTAGTAAGTAGTAAGCAGTAGCACTAGGCAGCAAGCAGTAGGCATTGCAGCACGCTGTTCCCTGGGAGTGCGGAGGCAAGTTGATTCCCGGAAGGAGCGCAGAGCGAGCGGTGTAGGCAGGCATTGCGAAAGCGCAGTGAGCAAGATTCCCTGTAGTGAGAGAGCGAGCGTCTTCGCGGAAACGCTGTGCGGAGAGGTGGTCAATTGTTCTCCATAACAATTAAAGGAAGTTGTTGCTATTGTTCAAGAGCCATTGTGCTCTGGCATATAAGAGTGGGCTGAGCAGCCTGCCGCTGAGAGTGACGGTCACGCAATAGTCAGTGACGGTAGCCGAATAACAGTAACAGTCAAACATCTCGACTAGGTCTTTTGTGATGCTGTTATAGCCTGTTTTAAGTCCACTAAAATTGTGAGTATCATTTTATTGTGTGTATACTATTTTCTTTAAATGTGTGTAGAATATTATCAATTGCATGTAGAAAATTTACTGTGTGGAAAACAAATTTTTCTTAAAAGGTAATCGAAGGTCTAAGAATATTGTGATTATTTATGTCGGATAGTGATTCTGACGAATACGAGTACATAAGAACTTTCCCGTGTGTGACTAGATTTGGTAGGATATCCGTACCCATTTTTCAAGCGAAGTTGAATTCCGTACCAGTCACGATGACGACCACTACCCCTGTCACCCCTGTAACTAGTACAGTGACTACCACAGTTGTCCCCGTAACTAGCTCAGTTACCAGTGTAACGACTTCTGTTGTCGGTCCGATACCTAGTGTAGTAATTGCCGGACAGGATCTTCCCCAATACCGTGGTAGAAGGCGTCGTTTCGACCCTGACTTCATAGAAAACAAATCACTCGAAACGCATATAAAAAATGTGAGAGCATACTTCAACATGCTTTCCGACAACTCAGAGGAAGCTAAACTAAATCTATTGTTGCGAACCGCAGACAAGCGGGTCGGCGACTTCAATGCTGTAGTTGCCTCCATAATCAGTGAGGGATACGAACTGAGCTTTGAAGAAGTAGTGCACCTGTTAGAAAATATATACGTCGCGAAAGGCGAGAGATCTCTGCACGCAGTTGCGTGTGATCTGAATAATGTACGCCTAAAACGTAACGATGCCTTAGCGAGTCAATTTGTAGAAATATTAGCTAAAATCCGTAAGCTAACGCACAGAATCATGACCAGCCCTGAGTGTTCGAACAGAGCCCACCCGTATGTAGTAAACTGTCCCGATCCTGTTGCCCTCGATAAGTATGTCGAGAGTACTTTAATTGTTGCGTTAGCTATGGCCATCATTAATCCTCTAGTGACGGAAGATTTCTCAAAAAGACTATTCAATAAACCATTCAAATCGTCGGAAGAGCTCCTTCAGAGAATCGTAGCTGTAATTAGGAATTTTCCCGAAGACAAACAAATCTTAGCGAATCGATCTGAGAGGTCTGTGGAAACCTATTGTGCAGAGGATGATGACATTTCACCCGAATCAAATTTTGATGCAGCCTATGATGAGGCCGAAGTGCACCATACCATGACAAGAGGCAGATTTCAAAGTAGAAGTAGGACGCGTAGATCCTACTGGAGACCCAATTTCCCAAGACCAACTTACCGTGCTAGACCTCATGTAAAATCTTTTGTTGATCGTGAATTAGGAACTCTAGAAGTTCAGGCATTGGAAACAGCCACCGAAGCTAGGCGTTGCTCGTATTGCAACAGAAGTGCGTGCGTGTGCCAACGACAAGGTGCGTCGGTAGAGAAACCGACTGATTGGTACAAACCAAGTTTAGGGCATACGGCCACCGAGCAGTCGCGGAGTAGCGGGGCTTGTTTCCGTTGTAATAAGTTAGGACACTACGCAAGAGATTGTCGGTTTGGAAGAGAGTATTTCAACAGACCAGGAAGGCCTGATCGTGTCCGTGCGCGAGGACAGTATAAAACTCGAGTACCAGAAAAAAGCCAGGTAGAAACTTACCAAACCAACAGTAGCGATAATTTTTTAACGTAAGCAGTGGCGAGAATTTCATTGCCGATAGAGGTAACGTCGATGATAAAACGGAAACTAAAATAACTATAACTAATTGTGACTCTACGACAGTGATGCCCGATGAACCCGAGGAGAATGCTGGCGTTGAAGGTTCCCTCGTTAAAAATGTTGAGAGAGTTGACCCAATGATCAAATGTAAAAATCGATATGAATTGCTGGGAGAAGTAGATTTAAGCGATGACTCAAAAGCTCATAGCACTGATAGTGTTGAAAGCCACATTACGGCGAACGTTTGTAAATACGAAGAAGATGAAGAGGTAGAAATAACAGGCCAGAATGAATTATTTGTAATACGAAAAAGTCAAAAACCAATGATTGTACTGAGAAAAGAGGCAGACCTGTGGAATGCATTGATTGATTCAGGATCAGAGAAGTGCCTAATAAGCTACCACAGAATTAATGAAATAAGTAATGAAGTGAAGCCAAGTTCTCTGACCATAAAAGGCGTTAATGCTAAAAGTAATGTCGAAGGAGAGGTAGAGCTTGTCCTAAAGTTAAAAAACGGAGTAAGTTTAAAGACAAATGCTCTAATAATTAAGGATGGCATTTACAATTATGACGTCATTATTGGACGTGACTTATTAGACAAGAATGCCGTTGTAGACTTAAAACAAAGATGTTTAATAATAAAAGACGAGAAAATTCCATTTGCAGAGGTAAAAAGACGAAAAAAGAGAAAGACAGAATGTCTGAAGTATTTAATAGAGAATAATGAGTGTCTGATGGCAGACACGATTACGTCCAGAGCTAAGAAAAAAGTCCTAAATAAGCTAAGAGAGAAGAGAACGTGCATTGCTGAAGAAGCAAGTGAGGAAGTAAAAAGGGATGGTAAGAGAGAAAACCAGCCTGTTCGAGGCGTAGTTGCAGTTACCAGTTCCCACAAGCCGTTAAGAGTTCATACTCGACACGTAGAAATCGCTCCCAATGTAATTTTGAAACATGTTGGACATGTTGGAAAATGTAGAAATGGCGAATATATAATAAAGAAAGCAACTTTAAAAGAAGGCGTTTGTGTCGCCGAAGCAATTGTGAGAATTAACAATAGGAGAAAGATTCCGTTGTTATTAATTAATAGCTCCGACAGAGCGATTGTCTTACCGGAGAACGCAATTATAAGTACTTTAGAAAAAGTAGAAAGGGATCAAGTTGAGTCCGAAGTTCACTTGTCAGATATACAAGGAGAACTAAAAAGGGGAATGAGTACCTTTGTGCAGGCAGCTGGTGTTGTTCAGAACAGTCATTTAGATGTCGATAATAAAGACACTAATAGTCAATCTGTCGGGATCACAAGAGTTGTCGACAAAGAGTACGTTTCTGATTCCAAAGAAATAGCCCGTGGTCGGCGGAATTTAAATAATGATGATATCAAGTGTAACGATGATGAAATGAAGCCTAAATTGTTGAGTCTATTAAACGAATTCAGAGATGTTATCACTATAGACAATGAATCGATCTCTGCTGCTGCGATTAAACCATACAAAATACGTTTGAAACCTAACGTGGATGTTGTAAATGTCCCTCCCTATCGTATTGCCCACCGTTACATGGAAGATTTGAAGGTCGTTAACGAAAAAATGTTAGACGATGGAATCATAAGACCATCGATTTCAGCTTATAATTCACCTATCATTGTAGTACATAAGAAAGATGGAACTATACGTCCGGTAGTAGATTTTCGCAAGGTAAATGAGGTAATTCATGAAGAATCCTTCCCACTTCCTCGTGTAGATGAGCTTCTCTATAGTTTAAATGGTCAAAAGTATTTCTCGAAACTAGATCTTAGGTCAGGATATCATAATATTACACTGACCGATGAGAGTAAAGAAATAACCGCATTTACAGTTGGTAATCGGAAGTTCGAATTTAATAGATTACCTTTCGGTTTAAAAACTTCACCTGCATATTTCCAGTCTGTAATGACGCAAACGTTATCTCCTGTTCTAGGAAAACTATCTTTCGTCTTTATGGACGACGTGCTAATATTTTCTAAAGAAAAAATTCAGCATCTTGCCGATATAAAAGTTGTACTCGAACTATTAAGGAACGCTAGATTGTCAATCAAGAATGAAAAATGTACTTTCTTCGAGAAAGAAATTGAATATTTAGGACATTCCATTAGTGGAATGGGAACTCGAAGCACTGGTACTGACAAAGTAAAGAATTTAGAAATTCCTAAAAACACAAAACAACTACAATCATTTCTAGGACTAGTAAATTTCTTTCGTAGATACATAAAAAATTTTGCGAGTATCGCAAGCCCGCTCTATAACCTGCTAAGGAAAAATGTTGAATTCAATTGGTCAAAGGACTGTCAGAATGCTTTTGAAAAATTAAAGGATGAACTATGTAACAACACAACCTTGAGTCACCCAAACTTCGATCAAAAATTTCATCTATTTTGTGATGCATCAAATGTTGGCATAGGAGCTGTTTTACTCCAGTCATCTACTGATAAAGTTCGAAACATGAGACCGGTCGCATTTTTTTCTAAAACATTGAATTCCACCCAACGACGGTACTCAACTACGAAAAAGGAAATGTACGCTATAGTTGAAGCGTTAAAACATTTTAAATATCTTGTCTTAGGATATGATCTGGTCATATATACCGATCACAAGCCATTAGTCCCTTTATTTTCAAAGAAATTACCTGAGGATAACACGCTCGCTAGATGGAGTATTTATGTGCAAGCCTTTGATGCCAAATTAAAGAAATTAAAGTATTTTTCTGGCAAAGCGAATAGTGCCGCCGATGCGTTAAGTAGATTAAATCATGATCAAAATCCTTTAACCGAAAAAGAACTGTCAGCATGTTCTGATTTAACCCCAGAGGTAGAGATTTTTCCCGTTGTAACAAGGTTGCAAGCCGCTGCTGCGAGTAACAAATGTAACAAGCCTGTGACTGAGGGAGAGTTCGAGGAAACAATCCCAGGAAATGATGACGGAAGAAACAACAACAGTACTGCCGAGAGCCCCAGACGTGAACCCAGTGACTTTAATAGCAGACAGACAACGAGCTTATGCAGACTGGATAGAGTTAATACGACTACAGACCAATCAAGTACTAATGACAACTGGTCATTAGACGAATTTAAACGTGAACAAGATCAAGATCCATTTTGTTCTGAAATCAAGAATGCCCTAGAGAATGCAACTAAAGTTTCTAATACCGACATAAATGAATTTCTGATTATAAATGAGATTTTGTATAAAAGACGAAGAATTGACAACAGACCCAGTACTATTCTGACTAGTGTAGTGCCGTATACTTTGCTGCACCAGACAATTCTTTTCATCCATAATTTATCCCACACTGATTTAAATCATACCTTGTTTAAGTTTAAATTAAAATATTTTCATCCGTACGAAAGGACAGTTACACGCAAAATTGTTGAATCATGTGACATCTGTAAAATTCTAAAATCACGCATATCGACGCCGATTAAAATTCTAAATGCTCCAATTGGAACGCGATGTTTTCAAACTGTCAGCATGGACTTTTACGGTCCACTGCCAATGACGGACAATGGTAACAAGTATATTCTTGTTATCATTGACCTTTTTTCCAGGTTTGTCAAATTATATCCAACTAGTGACCGATGTACAGAGACTGTCACAGATTGTCTATGGAATTTTTGCTGTTTGTTCGGTACCCCAGACGTGTTGTTGTCCGACAACGCGCTAGAATTTAAGGCATCTAACGTAAAAAATTTCACAAAAGGACTTTCTATTTTAAAAAAGGAAGTTCTGGCTTACTCACCTTTTTCTAACGGTATCGTCGAACGATGTAATGGTAAAATTCGACACCTGCTCAAGCTATATCTAAATTTTCTTACTCATAATGAGTGGGATAGCTTGCTGGATATTGTAGAAAATTCGATTAATAATAGTTATAACGAAACCTTAGGAGATACACCTGCATACACGGTTTTCGGTAGAGATACATGTGTTTATATCAGTTCTACTAATTTAGAAGAATTAAATGTTGCTACTTCATATGAAGATGTTCAAAATCAAAAATTTACAGAGTCATCTATTGTAGTGAACAATATTCGAAATGCAATCATTAACGCCACAATTGAAAGAACTGCCTACAGAAATCTGAAACGTCGCGATAAAAATTTAAAAGTGATGGACCGTGTACTAGTAAAAAATCACGCCAAAAAACATAAATTACAGCTGAATTTTTTGGGTCCTGCTATCATTGAACGGCTAGGTAAAAATTATGCAGATATTAGGATTGGTAACAAGATTATCCGATCGAATTTAAACCATGTATTGCCTTTAGATAGGATAAAAAGGTAAAAGTGTCAACCTAGTTTGTAGCTGTTCATTCCTATTATTCTGAAAACGCCATTCCATATATGTATTTCAATGGTATTTAGTTTGTAAGTTCGTTCTATGCGTTTTATGAGTTCTTAGCTTGTAAGTGCGTTCTTGAGTTCTTAAGACTTTATGTGTGTCTTGCTCTAGGAAATATTTCTGTTGCGCAAACACCTTCAGCCGAGATGATGAGCTGAGGATGTTTTCATGTTATCGTTGAGGATGTTGTCATGTTATCGTTGCGACATCAGAGTGTGCTCATCAGGTCGTGAGCTAGAATTGATAAACTGAGTTGGAGATGTCACCACAAGAGTGCGTATGCGCAACTGCGAGAATTCCCTCGCCTCTGTCGCAGACTGTTTGGCAACAATGCCAGAGACTGTGGTCGGAATGAGTATGTTGTAATACGAATGAAGCGTGCCGCAGTATGAAATCTTAGTATGAAATGTAAATTGTTTATTTTAAACTTGGGGCCATGCTAATGTCATGTGTCGTTTCTTTTTCAGATTCCTGGAGCGACTCCTGAACAACTCCGGAACACTTTTACACATTCCAATTTACAACATACGCATTCACTGCTTAATCTGTATTGATGTGTACCGGGCCTACCAACCAAATCTGGCAGCCACAGGAATCGACTATCGTTTTAAAATTTAGGGTACCTAAAGAATTGTTACAGGAGGCCTATTGCAAATTAAACATATTCCTGAACCTTGATTCCCCTTTACGTACACGTGTTTTAGTATATGAGGCCGGAAATGATATAGAACTAGTAATTCAAATAAGAATCGCTGCATTTCCAGCAACCATCCAGTGATCAAATAAATCTGTAATTACTAAAAACGATATTCACTATTAATCAATACTAACTACTTACGTAATTTCAAGCGGCACCATTTTAATTCCCGCTCTGTTAGTATCACTTTGGCCTGTTAAGATGGGCAATAAAGTGTCGAATATTAATGTCGATGCCATATTAACGGCGATAAAGGCCAATAATGGCCAAATCTCGGATGAACTTATCCGACATACTGAGGAAACGAGAGTTGATCTCATTCCTGACCAGTTAAGCGACATAATGTTGCTTTTGTACACAGTAATTACAATCATCCTTGCGGTGATGATTATTTACATAAAACGGGATTTACACAAGGTAATTAGCCGAATTAGTGGAGAGGACGTCGCCTTGCGTCGAACCGCTTTAAAGGAAATCTGTAACGGTCCTAGGCAGATTCCTTCAGTCTCACCTCAAGTTAGCGTGTAACTTTACAATTCTAGGCTCACACGTTTTGTATTGAATACCATAGATCTAAATATCATGTTCTGATATTCCAATCTCCCGAGGAGTAAGAAACCCCCATGTCTTAGATTATCTCTATTTTATATGTTGTATTTTAAAAAATTCTATTATATACGGTTCTGTTTTCGCTGTCAATATTATAACCTTTTTGTCGTTTTACTTGCCCCATAGAATTGTTTTGTTCACCAGTAGTTCGCGAAGGACGAGAGCTTTTTGAAAATTCGAAGAACCATTTTAATTAAAATGATTGAAAAGCAGAAAGGCAGAATAACTACTTATATTCTCATCATGTAACGATCACTTGCGAATTTAATTGTAATAATGCATTATCGGAGAGATTTGTCATATTCAAAGCATTTTTCAGCAGCGTGCCACGAGATAGTTAAATTCTGGTATTGAAATCCGTAGATTTTTCTCTATTATTCTATTATTATTACGTTAATTTGAATCGTAGGATTTGAATCGATTTGAACTTACCATTTGTAGTATTGTATTGTTTGCGTATTAAAACTTATATTCTATAACTTGAGTTGATTTATTCAGTACGCGTTTTGATGTTCGATTTTGATATTCTGATATGTTAATTGTGCGATGTATCTTTTGTATCCGAAATATTTGAAGTATCCACGAATTCTATTACGAATAACGGACATTCTAAAAGCAGTTGATAAATTTAAGTTGATAAACTTAATGATGAATGAACAACTTGTTTGAGCTAAATGCATAGAGTGATTATTTGGCTGTTTATAGATAATAAATCTGGTATTGAAGTGACGCTAATATATAATATAGACACTAAAAATTGTTTAACACGATGTAGGATTACCGTTGAAATTTGTTTATGATGACAGCAACGGCCATACCTGTCTACCTCTGTTCATAATTCGGAAGCTTATACGTTCTGATTCTGAATTTTGTTATAAGACGGATTGTAAGATTACTCGATAGTCACAGGAAAATCAAAGTAAATTAAATACCGATTTAAAAATTTTTATTGTAATAAAGAATTTTTAAAAATTGTGGGGGGAGCATATGTGCGGCCGCCTCCTACATAAATAGAGTCGGTGAGAGATATCGTCGTTCATTGTCGGCCAGCTGTCGTGGTGATCACATTAGACAGAGCCATCACTGGCCAGTAGCAGATGCGTTACCATCGCAGAGCACTCGTATAAGATCATAGATGCGTTGTAGAAGACTTGTACCAGCAACTATCGTCCGACCTCACTGTTTCTTGTCAACCATCAAACCTGTATCTACTCTGAAGTACCAATAAATTATAAACCACGTTGCGGCTCGTCACTCTCGAACCCCATTCGCGTTTGTTTGCGGCCTGTTAGAGAAAAGGGCCGGAACACAGCGACAAGTCTGGGGAGACCAGACGAGCCCGCTGCAGTAACTCCTGTTCCTAGGACTCTTGCCGATCTAAACTTGCAGACCCGTTTGGTGAAACTTCCCCGCTCAGTATCATTTGCCAATTGCCGAACTCGGCAGGGTCGTGTAGTTCGCCCTCCTTCCCGCTACAGATGATTGCAGCGGGTGGACCTTTCGGTCTGCGCCTTGGGGGGTAATGTAGCATACCGCTACATAAGCGTAAAAATTAGAAATTTGCCATTCGTACTAAAATAAATTAATTAGTAGCATTAAAAATCTTACTCTAATTTATTATTAATTATTTTCTACTTCTAATTCGTAATCATTGAAGTTTTTGTGTAAATGCATGAAATAATAAAAATAACACTTGACATTTTTCGAGAGAGAAGCCCTCTGGTGGCAACACTGCGCAGTTGCGCGTCTCTTCTTTCAAAAAACCACTCTTACTTTGGCGTCCTACTTTAGCGGTGCTACAGCAAATTCTCGTGAGTTTAAACGTGTTAGAAAATAATCGTGTTCTGTCTCCGATCTCGTGAGTAATCAGTGTTAGAAAATAATCGTGTTCCTTCTTCGTGTTCAGGAGTATTAATAGTTGTCAGTGCAGTGTTATTTGGATACGTAGTTATGCGTAGGAATTGTGATGTAGCATGTTTTCATTCAGTGTTTTGTTTTTGTTTCTCAACGTGATTTAGCGTAAAATTCTGCGTCAGATGTGCATTGCATTTCCGTGTCATGATTTATTATCAAAGTCTAATCATGTTCGTTCCTTTTCTTTACGATAATAGTATATACCTGCAGTTTCATTCATGATTCGATACTCGGAACGAACGCGGCCGAACTTGCCGGCTTTCGTGTCGATAGCGTCTTTGTTTAATGGCGGAACACCACTCCGTCGTCTCTTGTCACTACTCTGTGACTATAAATACTATAGGCATGTGTTATAGTAGCATTTATTCTTTTTTACAAAACGACTTGCAGTAGTCATAAATTACGAAAAGTATTCATGTCTACGCTTGCTAAGTTTTGGAATTTCATTTCTTAATTCCAGACTCTTTGGAAACCTTTGGCGTAACCGCACTTATTTCAATATAAAACATTTCAATAAAATTTAATTTAACTCATCGCATTCTTGTGACAAACACCCACTACCATCTGCCTATCTTGAGCGTGTGCAAATTGCTGGCGGCTCTGGCTGAAGCCGACGCGTAACGCCGCCCGGCTAAATCGCCACACGGAACTTTCATGCTTTCGTTTTTCTTTCTTCGCGTATTCTCCGCCTGTGAAATCAACGCTTAGGTTTTTCCTTTTCCTTTTATCCTTGGGGATATATATATATTATTCCTTAATTCCTTTATTATTGCAAATGATCTACCAGGATTTTTTAGTAGGATTTATATCCATGAACTTTAGGATTTTTATGTTTTTTCTTACTGCTTTCAAAAGTGCAGTCACTTGATATTTTCACGATATTCCGTAGATCTCGTGTTTACTTGCCCGTAGTCTCCGTAGGGAATCACGATCTTTATTAACCGGAAGTTCTTAAACCTAATACTCAGATTTTTAAAGCCAGAGGCATTAGTGAACAGTTTTGACAGCTAAACAGCTTAAACAATTTATTTATTGTTAAAATCTGTCAACCAAAAATCTGTCCTATCTCTTTTGAGTTTGCCAAAAGTGAGAATCCTAAGTAGCTGGTGTCAAACCTGTAGGAGTTTCTCGGATTTCTCCGTGTGGGAAGAGTTGTCATTATATGTTGGATTGTCAGAGGTGGAACGTCTCTCCTGGAACGTTTCATCCAGCTTTTGGACTCCTTGCAGGACCTCAACGTCATCACACACACCACTTACAACATTCTCCCTGGGCCGCTTCTGGGCCGCTTTCTGGGCTTTCTACTTGGATTTGGGATTTGGCTATGCTCTGGGGCCTTTAACCTGATATATTCTCTAATTACGGGCCTTAATTCTCAACTGCCTGAAAGTACGGGCACCATTGAAATAGCTTTGCATTCGCTGAATTCCTCGTGCCTGGATTTTAAACTCACCTGCTCCAAAATTAAGCATGCTTTGCCCACACAAATAGCTACGCACCGATTGTCGTGCTTGTTTAAAAATTGCCCACCGTGAATTGAATATTCTGAACTCGATACACTTGACAATCTCATCCCCCGGCCGGAGCGACGCCAGCGCTCACCGAAGCTCACCACCGGCACTCCGGACCTCACTGGGATTTCCGGTCAAGCTCAGCGAAGTCCTCCTGGTTCCTCTTCCAATAAACTCCACCTGAATTAAGCTGAGTCCAAATCCGTTTTTCATTATCCCTCTCATAATTTTCCCAGATCACTATCAAGAATAGTTCGAGTTTTTGGCCGTCAAGAAATAATATTTAAATTAGAGTTCAAACTACCCCAACGGTCATAAAAACCCGACATACACGAGGCTCACCACTGAGTCTCATATTTGTGTGTGTTTATAAGAAGTTCCCTATTCGCCACGGTAGTTACGAGGCTCTTGAGTGTCGCACAATACGAATTGGATCAGAGCGAATAGGGAACTTTGAAAAACACGCAAAATATGAACCTCAGTGATGAGCCTCGAATACACGTGTCGCGCCTCACGGCCGAAATGTCCCCTAGTGTAAACGGCCCTAAATCTATTTGCACGCAACGTATGGTATACCTATTAGTACGCCTCATATAGTTTATCTATTTGTACACCTCGGATAGTTTGTCTATTAGCACACCTCGTATGGTTTGTTTATCAGTACACCTCGTATAATTTGTCTATTAGACTCCTTCTATGGTTTGTCTATTAGTAGACCACGTACAGTTTGTCTATTGGTACTCCTCGTGTGGTACGTTTACGTAAGGACGCCTTATATTAAGAAATGTTTAAAAGCTAGCAATCCACCGAAATATGCTGGAATGTATCTCATGATTGAACTTAATTGCAAATAAACGTTTTTCTTTCTTTCTTTTTTTGTTTGAACACTGAATTGCGGAACGCGGGGTTACCTATAGTAACTGTTTGATGTTGTGGTTCTGCGATGTTAGGTTTAGTTTGGATATACAGAGATTCGTGGATGTTGATTGGTGTAAGCTGCTCGTGGTTCTTGCACTTCGTTGAGTTGGAACTTCAACTTGGAAGTTTCCGTTGTTCGATCGATAAGTGACGTCAGCTGTTAGACTTCAGACCTGTAGGGTACGATGTACCGGGAATTAAAGTGAAGTTGCTGAAAAACTGGTATAGTTTGTATATTCACGTGAGTACAGTGTGTGACTTTGTATGGAGTGCTCGTGAGAGTAGTTTTTTTTTGTTGCGTGAGAGTTGAGACTGAGCATTAGACTTTGGTGTGGTGACTTGCAATTTTTGACTGAGGTGTTTTGACTGGTAAGCTTTCTTTGCATATAAAGAGTATAGTGTGTGACATTGTAGAGAGTGACTGTGAGAGTAGTAGGAAACGTTTTTGTTTCTTTTGGTTTGATAACTTGATTTTCAGTAGATTTGGTGAGTGAAGACTTCTTCTGCCTGTGAAATTTGTACTGAGAGAGAAGTCTGTGTTTGAGGATGGCAAGAAATAGGACTGGTCGTAGGAAGGGAGGTGCAAGTGGAATGGATGAGGAGATTGAGTGCATGACTTGTAAAGAGTGGATAGATATGGATGCATGCAAAGGTTTGAGAGAAATGAGTCGGAGAAAGTTGAGTGATCTTGTGTTTACGTGCTGGAAATGTTTGAATGATGAGAGTAAGAAGTTGAAAGAGGAGGTTGAGAGATTGACAATTTTGATGGTTGCTTTAGAGGCTGACTTGAAGGATGAAAGGAAGCTGAACGAAGGAAAGAATGAGAATGGTGCAAATGCAGTGAATGAAGAGGTAAATGGTGGTGCAAGGAGTGCAAATGAAGTGGATGATAATGCAAATGATGGTGCAAGGAGTGTGAATGAAGCAAATGATGGTGCAAATGTGACAGATGAGAGTAGAAGGATGAATGAGCATGATGAAAACGGTAAAAATGGAAAGAGAGTGAATGAGCCACCTGTTGTGGTGCCACATGAGGTGCAGGAGCCTGTAGTGGAAGCGAATGAAAGGAAGATGAATGGAAAGAATGATCTGAGTGAAAGAAGTGAGCAAAAGAGTAGCATGAAAGGGAGAGTAAGACCTATGATTAGAATATGTGGAGATAGCATGGTGAAGAATGTTGATAGGTTCGTATGTATGAGTGACAGTAGTGGATGTATGAGCATGAGAGGGAAAGGAGTGGAGGAGATTTGTAGGCATGCTGAGAGAGTGATAGATGGAATGGATGAAGGAATGGTTGTACTGCAAGGAGGTGGCAATGGGTTGCTTGAATGTGGGAGAGAACGTACGGTGAATGCAATTATGAAAGTTGTTGATAGGGCGCGGAAGAAGAATGTTAGAGTGGCGGTGACTAGCCTCCTAAGAAGGCCTGCGTGTGATGAGGAATATGAAAGGGTGCGAAAGGAGGTGAATAGAGAGTTGCATGAAAGGATTATGAGTATGAGAGCTGAGAGTGTGAGAAAGCGTGAGCTGGGTTCCAGCTTCCTTGACATGGATAGCGTGATCCAGGATGGGTGTTTTCTTGGAGATGGAGTCCATCTTACAAAAGAAGGTGAGATGAAACTCTCCAAGAGATATATCCGGTGGATCAGGGCTACTCATGTCATAATGGAAGCTGGAACTGGATGAATGAAAATCCGTCAGAGCAAAAGTGAGGAACGTCTGGAATTGTCCAATTGTGTTGTAAGGTTTGGAAGTATAAATGTGCGTGGATGGAATGCAGGAAAGTTAGATGACCTCGTAGTAGAATTTGAGAATGGAAAATTGGATTGTGTTGGTGTAGTAGAGACCCAAATGCGTGATAGAGTCAGTTTAACATGTAAGGAGAATAAGTATCATATGATAGGAAAAGGGCGTGTAAATTGGCAAAAAAGAGGTGGTGGAGTTGGTTTGATTGTAAAGAATGCTCTAAATTGGAAATTAGAGGAACTTCCTGTTGGAAATGAACCTGAAAGTGAAGATTTGTTAGCAATTAAGTGTGAAAGAATGCATGCCAGAGAATGTATTGTTGTGATTGTATGTTATATGACAACTGATGGGATTTTAGCTCATGAAGAGAATGTAAAAAAGTATGAAATATTAACAAGGATTGTACGAAAACACTGCAGGTGCCCTCTGATTGTGATGGGTGACATGAATGGCCATGTTGGTATACTTGGTGAGCCGGTGAATGCAAATGGACAAAAATTGATAGATTTTTGTGATGAGAATGAACTTGAAAACCTGAATGTAACAATAGGAAATGGCTTGCATACATGGCAAAGCAGGGAATGGAAAACTGCAATTGACTATATGATTGTGAATAGTAGAGCAAGAGAGTGTGTCAATGAAATGTTTGTAGATGAAGATGATTTTGATATTGATAGTGACCATAAAATGCTTGTGCTTGAATATAACTGGGGTAGAAAGGAGTCAATGCAAAAGGTCAGTAGTGTGAAAGAAAGTTGGCAGATAAAAAAGGCAAACTGGGAAGAATTTAAGAATGAATTGAGTAGGTATAACTGGAACAGGTGTGGAAATGTAAATGACCTAAATGGTGAGATTGCAAGAACCTTGTATGATGTGGCAGAGCAAAAGATTGGTAGAATAAAATGTAGGAAAGGGACAGGGAATGCCAGGTGGTTTACAAGTGAGATAAAGGAAGAACGAATGAGAAGAAAGACTTTAAATAAGAAACAACGCAGTATGAGGAAAATGTATGAAAGAAACAGAATTACTGAGGATGAATGGCAGAGTGCATGGAATGAGTACAAGGACCAGCAGAAGAAAGTAAGGAGAATGATTAATGAGGCTAGAGTTAAAGAGGAGAGACACCAAGTTGAAAATCTAAGAAAGAAAGGTCCGGATGGAATAAAAGATTGGTATAAGTTTATACAAGGTAATGATAGAAGTAGTGAAGTTCAAGTTGATGAATTAGTAGTTAATGGTTGCAGTGTGCAAGATAGGATGCAACTGGTGAAAGCAGTTGAAGAATACTGGGAGGACATTGGTGGAATGAATGAGCAGGTTACAGATAATGCACCCATAAATTTTCTGATTGATGAACGTGAACTGCAAATGGAAGACGAAATCACTTGTGAAGAGATTGTAAGTTTTTTGAAGAAAGTGAAAAATGGAAAGGCATGTGGCCCTGATAAGATCCCATATGAGTTCTATAAATTTGGAAGAGAGAGTGTGGTCAGTATGTTGAAATGTTTATTTGATGAGATATGGAACAGTGAAAGAGTACCGGATGACTGGAACAAGTGTAATGTAGTTCTGTTGCATAAGGGTGGACATAAGAGTATGAAAGAACTTAAAAATTACAGACCAATTGCACTGGGTGACACTGTATGTAAGATATTTTGTGGTATTTTGAATGAGAGAATGAAAAATTTAGTTGAGAAATTAGGAGTCCTAGGTGAAGAACAGAATGGTTTTAGGCAGGATAGACGTGGGGAAGATAATCTGTTTGTAGTGAGTGAAATAATTGAGCGAATGAGGAAGGATGATAAGAAGGTGTATTTAGCATTCCTGGATATTGAAAAAGCGTATGACAGAGTGGATCGGGTTAGGCTCTTTGAAGTTCTGAGAAAAGTTGGTGTTGCGATACAGAGAAGGGGTGGGTTTAGGACCCCCTTTCCATACGCTGAGGGAATTCCAACCCCCGTACACATGTTATAGTATTATCCTTTATGCTTGCGTACACCTGTATACCAGACATGGAGAATAAAAGAATTTGAAAGATTAAGACACATTTATTTTTGAGATGAACACGTGGATAAACACACAAGGCATGGGAACGAAATGATTTGAAATGGCACAGCGGCGTCAATGAAAAATACGTAAGTTTCTACCGCCACAATATTTAAACACGACATCATACAAATGTACTGCTTACCGAGTCTTCAAGTTACAAATACTCCCTCGTTGACAACGATTCACGCATCCGCAGTAACACAAATCATAATATTTGCGAGCGTAACACATCACGATTTAACCTGGAAATGTGACACGGTGTCGAATCATACAACGGGAAGTCGATCCTCGACTAAATAGACACAATAAATCGGTTGCCTACAAAATTGGATGATTCTTCACGATACTTTGGAAAGCACTTATCTGTGTGCTGCTCTACATCTGAAATTGAACTTCAATCACCACCTGAAAGAGCTTTTACAACCATAAAACACTCGCACTTTTGATAATAAATGATTCACTGATGGGTATCCACTGCCGATACTATTGCTCACTGCTGATGTTCCGCGTCGTTCACAGCCGATGTTATTGCTCACTGCTGATGTTCAGCGTCGTAGCTTTAGGGTTGCCGCAGGTGTAGGCTTATGTCTTGCCCGCGCTGCAGCGATGCCTCTGCCGCTCCCTCATCGTGCCGCCGGCATTCCAACTCGAGTTCACAGCCGCCGTGGTGCCTGGAGTGTCTTAATTAAGAGTTTCAATGGCAAGCCACTTCACTGTAGATTTGCGCGTTGCTTTACGCATTGTGGGTGGACGAACTTAACTGTTTGCCATTTGCAATGTTGACGACTGCCGCTGAAGTTGACTGTGAGTTCGACCCCGATGCACAGATGTTGAATGCTCTTGGTTGAATCTCCGACGCGTTTATTCATGACGATCACCGATGCGAGGCTGGTTTACTTCGATTAGGCTTCCTTTGTAAGACGATGCTTCAATGACTTCCGACGTCCAACGTTATTTTATGTGCCTCGAATTATTAACTTTCAAGTTGCAATTGGGTATAAGGCCAGCCGACGAGGCTGGCCTATTGTGTAGAACACCCTCAGACGTCTTGCGCAGTCTCTCACGTGTGTTCAAAAATTCCTCCTCCTGCTTCCTTCTACGGGCCTTATATGTGTTTCGCTTCCCTCTTTCTCGATCGTTCTCAACGCTTCTATTCTACAGAGGCAGCATCTGCAACCTCATTGGCGGAATTCTTGCTTATTCTGACGTCTGGGACTCTCATTGGTGTGTTCTCAGACACACCTTCTTGCGTCATTCCTTTGGCAAGCGGTGATTGGCTCCGGTTGTGCGGGCCTGTGTTCAGACGTCCCGTCCGCCTCCTTGCCCTGCAAAACCTCGGCTTGTATCGTGCGTGTGTTCGTGTGTGCGTCGTTCTCTATGCCTGCGCTCGCCGCACTTGAGGCCGCGACATCTGACACGCCTACATCTACCCCAAACAATCGCCGCTTGTTTTTCCGACCGAACAGTGACGAATTGTCCTTACACACACGGATAAACTTTGGTCGACATTCTCACGCTCGAGAATAACAGTGATAACGGTTTTTTAGACATTTCCTAAGGCGAAGTATTTTTGCAAAAAAAATAAAAATATGAATTTACGAGACATGTTTCCCAAAATCTTGTGAGGGTAGTATTTCTGGACAATACCCTCATCGCCCCAGAAAAATTTGGGCCAACTTGCAAAGTTGGTTCAAATTTTCACCCGTTAATTTTAATTATGACCGTGACATATCCCTTACGTTTAAAAATTAGAAAATGTTCATCCCCTTCTTTCAATTCCTTCGCTTTCCCCGACATCAGAATGTCCTTACGTATCACCTCATGATTTACCTTCTTGCAACACGCCTATGTTGACGCTTTTATAACAAAAATTCATTAATGCCTGACACACACTAAATAATTGAAACGCATCTCTTACACACATTATTGTAGTACGCAAATAGCAAAGAACACAGTAAAGATACCGCACATATCCGACAACTTGCACGCATCAAATAAAACACACACGACATATTATTCTCGAATTGCCCTCGGCAAATTCATCAACATAGATAAACATATAAATTAGAGATCGGAAAAATCGGCGAATTTGTTACAAGTAGAGACATCCTTTCAGCTTTCTCGGTTGCAATCCACCTAAAAACACAATCTCAAGAATGGAGGTGATTTTCCAACCTCAAGTTTTCTTCCTCATAATTATTATTTCATCCTGTGGTTCAAAAGTAGACGTTTTTCTTTTTTACAACAAAAGCTTGCTGTTGCTCCTCCTATTCACGTGGCTACAGCTTGTTGTTGTTGTTCCTGTGACTGGCTGCTCCTCTTCGGCTTGCCACTGATCCTGGGGAGGGGCCCCCTGCTGAGAATCGAGGTATTCTGAAGCTTTTCCATTAAAAAATTCATCCTTGGCGTCACGTGAACTCGTGGAAATTCCGTAGATTCTCGTTGCGTCAAATCGCGGACAAATCCTGTAGATTACGGCGTCAATACGCGTTGGACTCCCACGTCGGAGCTCATAAGCTCTTTCATTGTAAACAAAAAAAAACACATTTACTTACGAAGACCTTCAGGTTTTTGTTCTCAGTCAGCTTGTCGACTAGCATGACGTAAACACCCGAGGTTCGCGTTAAATGGTTAATGATCTCCTTCCGAAAATACGCGTTTGATTGTCTAACATCGTTACTTGGTAATCGAGAGACAGCGCATTACATGGTCGATCAACGTAAGAATTATTCCTCGGTTTCCTTCAAATCTGCCTTGAGGGAGGCGGATGTGAGCTACGCGAAGAATTCCTACATACATACATAAAATAGTTAATCCGGCATCCTCAACCAACTCTAGACAAAGCCGAAATTCGTTCGACGGTGTTACTAATCAGTTGATTCACCTAAATATTTCGAAGAAAATAATACATCTCATTCCAGTAACTTACGACCAGCCCCATTTTTCAATCGTAGGCGTCGATTACCTTGGCACAAGACTATATGAACATTCTTACACATGATGTACGAACTCGCAGGAGATTTACCTTGTCGGCCGAAATCCTGAATACGCACCAATAAAAAAAAAACATATACATTGGGTATTGGCAAGGCGTCTAACTTTACGTTATACTCTGCCGCGAAGGCTTTTCTAACGATCAGACATTATGCCAACACCGACACACAAGAGAAAATTACACATGAATTGGGTACTATCAGGTCATCGGACTTTACGTTATACTCGGCCGCGAAGGCTTTTCTAGCGATCCGACATTCTAACAACACCGACATACAAAGAAATGCAGAAATAAAATATCCGATTCTCAGCCCCAGATTCAGAGCAGCACATTTAAATGATTCCACGTTGCTCGACGACATCGTTCGTACATACAATTTGTATATATTCTTTCTGTTTCAAAGTTTCACTAACGTCGTCAAACAACGCATTAAGGGAATTACCACCCTAATGATTATCATACCCACAGAACAATGAACAAAAATGAAGTTAATGACGTATACCAATGATGTTTGAGAATGACCAGTGTCAGCGTCAACAACATTATGGGGAAAGAGTGATCAAGAAATTCCCACACAACGGCGCTCACACCTTCACCAGTTTGACTCAAATAACTCGTCATTTTTGATACGACACATTTATAAATCAATGTTACAGATCATACTCTCTCAGACGTTCCCTACTTTCATATCCTACATTCCAACCTCACGTAATACCACACCTAACTTCACGCACAAGAGAATTTTATAGCCTTGGCTCAGAACGGCCATAAATTACATAGCTTCGCTGCACCGCAGACTGTCACGCTGATTCTTATTGTTAAGATAAATTCCATGTATTCACTGCAATGCTTTCCATTTCAATTCTCACGCTGTATTAAATCCATCTAACAGAAAATAAAGTCTCCATATGGAATATTGTACATTTCCGACAATGTGAAACGCTCATATTTCCGTGAAGCTAACTCGTTAACTTTGCCTAAGCAAGAACACACTCTCAGTGTCACACAATAATTCAGTTTGAATTACCGACGAGAATGGACAGCATCATTTAAGAGTTTATAAAAATATTAAATGCATTACGCTTGCAACTTCAAACACGAAATTTATATATCGAGTATTGTAGCTGACTTCATGAAATTCTCACTTTGATACAGCAAAAATCCTCCTTGATACAGCAAATCTCCTCTTTAATTTTCATTAACTCCTTAGGAACAAACTCCAATTGGGTGGTATATTCCAGTGTTAACAAAATTATTAAAAGTTTCAATTCATCATGGTGAGCATCAACTTGAAAGTTCCTATTCTGGGCAATCAACGATTTAAACAAAAATGCGAGCTCAAAATTCAATACGCGCTCAAACTGATAGAGAAAAATTATTTTATCGGCGACATTTAACCGTTTAGACTACAAAAAAAAATTGCATTTAATCCACGTGTTCCCTTAAAATCTACAGACACTTAATATAATAAAATTCCTTCCCACCTGAAGGCAGCTAGGATTGAATAATCTTAAATGACCACGCTCTACCGTCGAATTCACATCAAAAGGAAATTTTTAAACATCATGAATTTATAAAAGTCAAGGTAGCAAAATTTTTATGCTCAGTGAATTTGATATAAAGGTATAGATTGACTCATGTCAGTGTCGAAATGGATTGTATACTTGGCACATGGGAAAATTTACCCAAAATATTTAATGATTTTAGTGTCTTATTATTGAAGCAATTACTCAAATTCTCACTCTGATGTACTGGAGCTTATCTCAATGATCTTGTGAATAGAAAAAGGAGGATGAATTTACTTTACTTAACACACGAGCAGAGGCGTCATTTATTTCTAAATGCCTAAAATTAGACCACGAACTGAATGTGCAGCATCGTTGAAAATCATCACTTACTTTAAAACACTACATTTAATTTTTATTCTAAGCACCGCCACTTAATTCATTCCACAGGTTGCAACAAGAATTTACCACCCCTTTGATAGCAAGGAAATTGATTCTCAAAATTCCCATCACTGCTTCTCAGCAGATGTCAATTTAAATAATTGAAGCACTCAAATATCAACGAATGAAAATATGAATTATGTTGCTAAAGCTGATTGGAGAAGCTTGACACACACGAGGCCAAAAATTCTGCAAATTATTTTGAGCAAGTTATCATAAAAAAAATTCCAACTAGATTAATTACTAAATGTCTCAAAGCCCAGAAAATGTAAACTTGTTTCAAAGATTCACTTGAGATAAGGCGGCGTTTGCTGAAGTTAATGCGTCATTTTCCACAGCCAATGCTTCACACCTAAACCCAGTTAAACCTAATAATTGTACAGATCATAGAAAAATTCAACCAAAAATTCAGCACTCAAGAAAAATTTTATCGGACACATTGTCAAGAAACTAGCGTGACTAAATTGTGCTGGCTCTCGGATGCACCAAAAATAAAGTGTTCCAAGAAGACACCGCTATAAATTGACCTTTGATGCAATATTCACTCAGATGACGTTACTTGAATCAACTTAGCGGCACAAAAAAATGAGCAAAGATTCCAGAAGGTATAAATTTCTCGTAGCATTTCGAAAACTTAATGGCCATGGATTACACACAGTCAAGTACACTTCAAATTAGGCGTTCAGGAAATGGTTAGACTGCAGCTCCCAGAATCTCAAATTTTAGTACTCCGTCCTCCAACAGCGCGATCGGCGGTAGGCATCGGTATACAGCACGCCCGGTGCAGGCGACGGCACCGCTCTACGTTAGAATTTTTACTCCAAAAATTGGAATGTCCACGAAATGACACAGGGTGTTTGTACTTGCAGAAAATTCTGCTTAATTATCGAGCGACTGTTTGACTGAATTAAAAGAAACAGAAATTTTTGGACAACTGAAAATTAATTCCTTTAAATTTCCAAGCTGACATACAGACAGTACGCTTGCATAGGACAATTAATATATATTTCTCCTGTTGCGATACAGAGAAGGGGTGGGTTTAGGACCCCCTTTCCATACGCTGAGGGAATTCCAACCCCCGTACACATGTTATAGTATTATCCTTTATGCTTGCGTACACCTGTATACCAGACATGGAGAATAAAAGAATTTGAAAGATTAAGACACATTTATTTTTGAGATGAACACGTGGATAAACACACAAGGCATGGGAACGAAATGATTTGAAATGGCACAGCGGCGTCAATGAAAAATACGTAAGTTTCTACCGCCACAATATTTAAACACGACATCATACAAATGTACTGCTTACCGAGTCTTCAAGTTACAAATACTCCCTCGTTGACAACGATTCACGCATCCGCAGTAACACAAATCATAATATTTGCGAGCGTAACACATCACGATTTAACCTGGAAATGTGACACGGTGTCGAATCATACAACGGGAAGTCGATCCTCGACTAAATAGACACAATAAATCGGTTGCCTACAAAATTGGATGATTCTTCACGATACTTTGGAAAGCACTTATCTGTGTGCTGCTCTACATCTGAAATTGAACTTCAATCACCACCTGAAAGAGCTTTTACAACCATAAAACACTCGCACTTTTGATAATAAATGATTCACTGATGGGTATCCACTGCCGATACTATTGCTCACTGCTGATGTTCCGCGTCGTTCACAGCCGATGTTATTGCTCACTGCTGATGTTCAGCGTCGTAGCTTTAGGGTTGCCGCAGGTGTAGGCTTATGTCTTGCCCGCGCTGCAGCGATGCCTCTGCCGCTCCCTCATCGTGCCGCCGGCATTCCAACTCGAGTTCACAGCCGCCGTGGTGCCTGGAGTGTCTTAATTAAGAGTTTCAATGGCAAGCCACTTCACTGTAGATTTGCGCGTTGCTTTACGCATTGTGGGTGGACGAACTTAACTGTTTGCCATTTGCAATGTTGACGACTGCCGCTGAAGTTGACTGTGAGTTCGACCCCGATGCACAGATGTTGAATGCTCTTGGTTGAATCTCCGACGCGTTTATTCATGACGATCACCGATGCGAGGCTGGTTTACTTCGATTAGGCTTCCTTTGTAAGACGATGCTTCAATGACTTCCGACGTCCAACGTTATTTTATGTGCCTCGAATTATTAACTTTCAAGTTGCAATTGGGTATAAGGCCAGCCGACGAGGCTGGCCTATTGTGTAGAACACCCTCAGACGTCTTGCGCAGTCTCTCACGTGTGTTCAAAAATTCCTCCTCCTGCTTCCTTCTACGGGCCTTATATGTGTTTCGCTTCCCTCTTTCTCGATCGTTCTCAACGCTTCTATTCTACAGAGGCAGCATCTGCAACCTCATTGGCGGAATTCTTGCTTATTCTGACGTCTGGGACTCTCATTGGTGTGTTCTCAGACACACCTTCTTGCGTCATTCCTTTGGCAAGCGGTGATTGGCTCCGGTTGTGCGGGCCTGTGTTCAGACGTCCCGTCCGCCTCCTTGCCCTGCAAAACCTCGGCTTGTATCGTGCGTGTGTTCGTGTGTGCGTCGTTCTCTATGCCTGCGCTCGCCGCACTTGAGGCCGCGACATCTGACACGCCTACATCTACCCCAAACAATCGCCGCTTGTTTTTCCGACCGAACAGTGACGAATTGTCCTTACACACACGGATAAACTTTGGTCGACATTCTCACGCTCGAGAATAACAGTGATAACGGTTTTTTAGACATTTCCTAAGGCGAAGTATTTTTGCAAAAAAAATAAAAATATGAATTTACGAGACATGTTTCCCAAAATCTTGTGAGGGTAGTATTTCTGGACATTGGGTTTAGCAGAAAAATAGTAAAAATTGTACAAAGTCTGTATGAGAACACAAGCGCTATATACAGGTTAGGAAATTTGGAAACGGGGCAAGTGAGGAGTGTTAGAGGAGTGAGACAGGGCTGTACTCTGTCTCCCCTGTTGTTTGGATTGTACACAGAAGAATTAGCAGTTCGACTGAGAAGGAGTGGCTTAGGACTGAAAGTTGGTAATGAGAGACTGAGCTGTTTGTTGTATGCTGATGATGTGGTTGTGGTTAGTGGATGTGGACATGAACTGCAAAGGATGCTTGACATTGTGAACGGATATAGTACAGATTTCAAGATGAACTTCGGTGCCGACAAAAGCAAGGTTATGGTTATAAATAGTGATGAGACTGATAGAGACAGACTGTGGAATATTGGAGAAATCAGAATAGGTAGAACAAAAGAATACAAATATCTAGGTTGTATGATAAGTGAAGATGGATGCACTAGAACTAAGGGTGAGAAAGTGGCAAAAGCTATGCAGTGGAGTGGACGATTAAGTAGCGTGGCCAGATACAGAGCAAACAAGTATGAATGTGTGAGAGGAATGTGGAAGTATGTTGCTGTACCTAGTGTCATGTATGGTATGAGTGCTCTTGCCTGGAATGGAAGTGATCTTGAAAAGCTGGATGTAATACAAAATAAGGTAGGACGGTTAGCATTGGGTGCTCCAAAATGGACAGCTACAGAAGCCATTAGAGGTGACCTTGGGTGGAGCCTATTTTCAGAAAGAATGATGAAGGCGGTGCTGAATTATAAGGTGAGAATTGAAAGAATGCAGAATAGCAGATGGGTAAAGCGAATTTTTGAATGGAATCTGAGTGTAAGCTATTGGGAGAAAGTGTGTTGGGGGCATGCAAGGAAGCTTAGTATGCAAAAGATTATACATGTTAGAATTGGGAGACCTGTGGATGACTGGAGTTTAATAAATCCTGGAGGTGTAGGGCCTGAGTGGGACTGCAAGAGGTGGAAGAAAGAGATTGAGAGGAAAACAAAAGAGTATGGATTGAATAAGTGGAGGCTTAGCATGGTGCGGAAGCCTACACTTGACTGGTATATGAAAAAAGAAGCACCTAAGTTTGAGATGTTCTATGATGGTAGTTTTGGAAGTCAACTCCTGTTTGCTGTGAGATGTAAGTCATTGAGTGTGAACAGACGTACATGGAGGTGGAATGAGAATAATAACAGATTATGTCGGCAGTGTATTAGTGGAGTGGAGGAAACAATTGAGCATTTTGTGCTGGAATGTAGTAAGTATGAGCAAGAGAGAGAAAGTTTTATGAATGTGGTGCTTGAGCAGTATGGAGAGAATGAGTGGTATGCCAGATGTGCTGAAGATGATTGCGGTATGAGCTGTCTTGCTGGATTGGATCAGGAGTGCAATTTGAGTATCATTGAAGCTATGAAATTGTTTCTTGTGCGTGCCTGGAGTAAGAGACAGTGACTGGAATGAGCCAGTCAGGTAGAATGGTCAGTAATGACACAATATGCCTGGGGATGGTGTTTTGACGCACTGGCTATCCCAGGGACGCCATCCAATGGCAGCTTGTGACAAGGATTGGTAAATCCTGAGTATTTTAGTGGACAAGTCTGGTACCAGGCGCTGAACTCTTTGTGTGATAACTGTGGAGGGAATTGTAGGCCGTTACAAAGGCCCCGACGCTGTCGGCCCTCAATTTCAAGTTTCAAGTTCAAGCGGAGAGTCTTGGATCGTTGTAGAAGTCTGCTAGTGGTGAGTAATTGCTTACTTTTAGGGAATTCTACTTACCGAATCACAGTTAGTCTACTTTCTTTTATTTATTTTTATTTATTTTGTTTCTCCTCTTTCTGTCCTTAGTCATATCAGGAAATCATGCCAAAGCACAAACGGAAAAAGAAAGAAAGTGGGATTTCAAGCTCTTCTGAGACCGATTCAGAAGGGAGATCCTTTCCTTCCTCTAGCTTGCCTCAGCCTCCATCATTGCACCCAAAACCTGACTACCAGTACTGGAGTCATTTTAAGATATTTAAAAACCAATGATTGTAATATTGTACAATCTCTATTGGAAATAAACTGTTTTCTTTTTCTTTCTTTCTATCTAGTGGTGACATGATGGAGGATACTCAGTCTGCCTTGGCTAAACGGGGTGCCCAGACTCTTTCTCTGTCCCCAGTGCATTTCCAAGCTGCCTCAGGGTGTGACGTAATTGAGGAAAAAGAGCCTTCTTTTGAGGGATTCAACCATAGAAACAGGGGGGTAATCCTTAACAGTGAAGGAGAGACTGAGTTAGTTCCAGGACAAAACTCTATAGCTGTAGATGGCCCTCTGACTTCTGGCAGCTCAGAGGCTTATGGAGCTTCACACTCTGTTATCATAGTGGAACCTGTTCCAGATGAACGTCCAGTATCCAAATTCTTTGCGAGTGACATTGCTCTGGGAAAAGCTCTTTCTAACTCTCCTTTTGGCACTGCAGGTATTCAGAAAATAACAAAAAATATTGGACGAAAGCTGCTTGTTATTACGCTTATATCTAAACCCTTAATTGAGCAAACTACTTTGTTGAATGTTTCCAAAATTGGTTCTTGGAAGGTAAAATGTCAGCTTCCTGTCAACCAGACTACCAGTACTGGAGTCATTGGACCTTTTGGTGAGGATACCTCAGATGAAGAACTCACTGAGGCCTTGATTCAGGAGGGATATAAAATTCTTTCTGCCCAAAGAATTTTTAAGGGAAAAGAGAAAATCAAAACCTCAATGTTCAAGGTAATTTTTCAGCTTCCTCTCTTGCCTTCTTATGTGCGTGTTGGATACCAGCAGTACAGAGTAAATACCTTTGTTGGACAGCCTTGGCAGTGTTATAAATGCCAGAGATTTGGGCATAGTGCTGCTAACTGTAAAGGCACCCCTCGCTGCGTGGCCTGTAGTGGGCCACACACCGTAAAAGACTGCACTTCTCCAGGCTCTACTGTCTGCTGCAACTGTGGAGGCAATCACACTGCCAATTATGGAGGTTGTCCCAAAGTTAAGCAGGCAAAACTAGTGGAAAAAACTCGTCAGATAAATAAACTATCCTACAAAGAGGCTCTAATGCAAATCAAAAATTCAGTAAACCAACCTTCCAACTCGCATGTTCAGTCCGAGCCTCCTGACTTTCATTTGTCTGAGCCCTCTGCTCCCCATTCCCCTACCTTAACTCGAGCTACTTTTGTTAGTGAAAGAACTCACACACTGCCTAAGAAAACCATTGGTACACAAATGTCCCAGGTGGAAGCATTGCAGACTCTTCAAAATGTCTCTGTAGCCCAACTTGTAGAACTACTGACAAAACTTCTTTCCATATTTAATCAGTCTAATATAGATACTAACCTACTAGAGACTATAACCAAGCTTACTGAAGAGACATTTCAATTGAAACCATCATTGCACGCAAAGCTGCTCTCAGCTTCTCTTGCAACTAAAGATTTTTCTCTCTCTAAGAACTTGGCCCTCCATAATAATTCTGATTCCCAAGCTCTAGTTCAGCCAAGTGCCTCAGTAAGTGGGAAGCGATTGGCTCCTGCTCCTTCTGCCAGCGGTGAAAACCTGACAAAGAAGACTAGGGGAGCAAGTGAGGTGCAGCCCTCCCCCATCATTGGAGGTAAACCACTTCACTACAAAGGAAAGCAGCCTCAAAATACTGGTAAGAATAGTTCTAATATTAAATCACTAAATGCCTCTAGGAAATGAAATTACAATTCTCCAGTGGAACTGTAGAAGCCTCAGCAACAAGATCTCTCCTTTTAAAATTCATTTGTATACCACAAAGCCACATATTGTATGTTTAAATGAAACCTGGCTCTCTGAACAAAGTCAGTTTAGGTTTATTGGCTATTCAGCCATATACATGCACAGAGGAGCTGCACATGCTGGAGGAGGTATTGCCATATTAATAAGAAATGATGTCTCATATCTTGAACTAGCTCTACAGCCATTTCCCTTAGGCAAACTTGAAGTTCTAGGAATAAATGTAATTTTGAAGAATAATTCGCTTCTCTCCATTCTTAATGTATACAATCCCAATCAAGCAGTCTCATCTCAGGAGCTCACACATTTCTTTAATCAGCTTGAACCTACCCGATGTATTGTGGGAGATTTTAATGCTCACAGTCCCCTTTGGGAGCCAAATAAGACACCTAATCCCACTGGCAGGAACTTGTTGGATGTTTTGCTTCAAGATCCATCACTTACAGTACTTACACCTCCTGATCTCCCAACTTACTTTAATGTTTATCAAAATACCTTTTCAACTATAGACCTTTCACTAATATCTGCTACTTTGCAGCCTGTTGCTTCTGTACATACTGAGCAGGACATGGGCAGTGACCACTACCCTGTGGTTACCAGTATTGGAGTAGCTCCCACCTCTGCCAAGTGCAGGGCACGGCCAACATGGAGGTTCAGTACTGGGTCCTGGGACGTGTGGAGAAGGGATCTGCTTCATTCTGGAACAGCTGAGTCTCCTGACCTGGAAGTAAGTTACAACTGTTTTCAAAATCACATCAAATCTGCTAGTCAAAAAAATTTTCGGCTATCTAAAGAACACATTTCCCCTCGGTATGCCAAACCATGGTGGACAACCAAATGTGCTGATGCCTTGAATGCCCATAGACTAGCAAAAACAATTTTGATCTCTCAACCATCTCCAGCAAACTTAATTAATTATAAGCGTTGCCAAGCGATGTTAAAATACCAAGTTAAAGTAGCCAAGAAAGCTTCTTGGGAAAAATTTTGCAGCACAATAACTGCTGACACCCCTGTGGCAAAAGTTTGGAAGCATGTGAGTCGCCTGCAATCTCCCTATACCAGGAAAACCAGCCCATTTATTATTCATGATACTATAATTTCAGATTCAGCTTCAAAAGCTGATGCTCTAGCCTCTCACTATGAGGAAACTCTTAGCGCTCCTGCTCCTAACCCCTATCCTGCGTTCATTACTCTTCCACTTGCCCTCTCGCTGAGTACTGATGTGGCTTCATCAATTAACGAACCGTTTTCTGTGACCGAACTCACATCATGTATCAGTACTCTAAAGAATACCAGTGCTGGCCTTGATAATATCCATAATGCACACCTGTCACATCTTCCTGATAGCTATAAGTCTTGGCTTGTAGAGATTTTCAATCAAAGCTTACATTCAGGTACTATACCCGAATCCTGGAAGACGGCTCTCGTTATTCCTATACCAAAGCCGAATAAGTCTTTGACATCTATGAACTCCTTCCGTCCTATCTCCTTACTTTCCTGTGTTGGTAAATTGCTAGAATCCATGATAAACAGGCGCCTGACTTACGTACTTGAAAAGAGCAACACTTTCCAAAATGCCCAGGGTGGCTTTAGACGCCGTTTGTCAACTATTGATCAGGTTGCTCGGCTGGAAACAGCAGTGCGCCTGGCTTTGAAAACCAAGTCTATTGTTCTGGTAGCCTTCTGTGATCTAACAAGCGCTTTTGACACTGTATGGCACAATGGACTCCTGTATAAACTCAGCATGAGTGGTGTTGAGGGCAAGCTCCTGCGTTGGCTGCAGTCCTACCTTTCAGACAGATCTTTCAAAGTATTTTTTGAAGGAGAGTACTCCTCCCTAAGGAGAATAAGCTCTGGTGTTCCTCAAGGGGCTATTCTTTCTCCCCTTCTTTTTAATGTAATGTTAAGAGATATCCCTTTAGAAAGAGGAATACAATCAATTGAATATGCCGATGACATCTCCTTCTTTACCACTCACAGTGATATTAACATTGCTACTGCCAGACTCCAGGCCCAATTGAATTCCTTTTTTAAATGGACTAAACAGTGGGGCCTCACTTTAAATCTGCAAAAAACCAAATGTATGTGCTTCACTAATAAAAGAATCGTAACTCTTCCATTAAAGATCAGTGGCCAAGAACTGGAATATGTTAAACAGTTCCGATATCTTGGCGTAAACTTGGATGCCCCCCATCTTCGTTGGGGACCTCACATTGATAACTTACGAATTACTTGCTTGCCCATAATAAATCTCTTGCAGTCAATTTCTCACAGACATTGGGGTGCAGATAGAGAAATGCTGCTAATGCTGTACACGCTATTGATTCGCAGCAGGCTCGATTATGCTGCCCCTTTCTATGGAGTGGCAGCTCCCTCAAATCTTGAAAAACTTAACTTCATTCAAAATTCTAGCCTGCGAATAGCAACAGGCTGCCGGAAAACCACACCTATATCGTCTCTAGAGGTGGAAGCAAATGTACTACCACTTCAGCTCCATCGAGAACAAACTACCTGCGCATATTACAGTAGGATGATGCAACTGCCTATGAATGTCGGCATACACCAGAACATGCAGACCATCAATCTACCGACCAATCTTGCAACTTCGAATCTACACTCTTTTGCTACCTATGCCCAGTCAATCTTTGCAAGACTTCATCTCCCTATCCCTCGCCATGTTGCTTCCCCACTGGTTTCTCCACTCCCACCCTGGTACAATACTGACAACTGTATCCTCACTGAGTTCTCATCGACTCCTGTATCATCATTGTCTTCTGTGGCTGTCCGACAAATTTTCCAAGACCTTCAACATACGAAATTCTCCCAATTTGTACCCATATATACTGATGGCTCTCGTATAACAGAGCCAAATGTCTCGACGTCAGCGGCAGTTGTGATCCCATCCAAAAATGTATCCTTAAATTGGAAACTGAGACCACAAATCCAAGTCCTAGAAACAGAACTCTTTGCCATCAACGAGGCACTTGCATGGGTCCAGCATCACTTATTTGACCGTGAAAAGATAGTAATTTTTTCCGATTCTTTAAATTCATTGTATCTAATTAGAGACCGAAAACCTAACCATTACATTCGTCTGGTCTTTAGCATTCATGAAAAACTAACTTTGCTCTCCATTTCCCATGACATTAAATTTCAGTTCATCCCTGGCCATAAAGAAATAGCAGGTAACGAAGCGGCGGACCTCTCTGCTAAAGAAGCCCATTCGCTTCGATATCGCACCATCACCCCTCCATCGAAGGAGGAAACTGTAAGTCTCGTCCGTGAAGCCCTTCATAGGCACTGGAACCACTCCTGGCTGACTACAGTCAGGGCATCTGGAAAAGGTCGGTTTCTGACTCAAATTAAGGATAGTATTGAGAACTGGTCTTGGGCCTTGAATAAATCTCGCGCAGCTGAAGTTGCCTTGGCAAGGCTACGAGTGGGACATGCTGGTGTCAAATCCCACTTGGCCCGGTTCAACTTAGCAGATAGCCCCAATTGTGAATGTGGTGCTGTTGAGAGCATAGATCATTTCCTCTTGCATTGTCCTAATTATGCAGTTCACCGCAGCAACCTGAAGACCACCTTAATCTCTCTGAACGTCCCTATTTCTCTGAAAAATTTACTGGGGGGAGGCCCCTTCCCAAGTCCAGTGCAAGCCCAGATAATTAAAGCAGTCTCCAGATATTTGGTAGACTGTGGTAAAATCCATGCTCTATAGATCTAAACCATGATATGATCTAACCCTATGTAGAACAACCTAACAACTGTGGGCATGCTAACACCAGCGTTCACTATCATCTTATCCCTCCCGCACCATTAAGTGTGCTTCACTGAGGCACAGTGGTAATGTGCTGCGTACACATGAGTTCTGGGATCTTAATACTAATCATTGTACAAAGTATATTGCCACTTAACCCCTCATGACCTAAACTCACCTTTACTCCCTCAGAGAACCGCCCACAGGAGTTCTATATTGATAAACCCTATTAAGGGTATTTCACTTTATTCTGCTGACACTGGCAGCTGAAGCTCCAGGCTGTGCCGCCCAGGCTGGACCTTCCCGTAACTTGGGACACTCATGTGAGGCTAGTTGTAGGGCATGCTGTAGACATAAATATAACATGGGTCAATCAAAATAAATTTGTGCACTTGAATAGCCCTTCTGTAAAACGTATGAATTTTATGAGCGATATAAACTCTGAAATTACTGAAACATATGACTGCAAACCACATTCAAAGGACACTCCATTAAAGCATCCCTATTCTTTACTACAGACAGTGCCCAGAACAAGAAGAAAACCTCCCTTCTGACGTGGAGCTACATGGACCAGCCTTCGAAGCTCCAATAACCACCAAAAACAAGACAAGGTTTAGTTTGAACGCGGGGTTACCTATAGTAACTGTTTGATGTTGTGGTTCTGCGATGTTAGGTTTAGTTTGTTTGAAATTTTGAGAAAAGTTGGTTTTAGCAGAAAAATAGTGAACATTGTACAGAGTCTGTATGAGAACACAAGTGCTATCTACAGGTTAGGAAATTTGGAAACAGGGCAAGTGAGGAGTGTTAGAGGAGTGAGACAGGGCTGTACTCTGTCCCCCCTGTTGTTTGGATTGTACACAGAAGAATTAGCAGTTCGACTGAGAGGGAGTGGTTTAGGACTGAAAGTTGGTAATGAGAGACTGAACTGTTTGTTGTATGCTGATGATGTGGTTGTGGTTAGTGAATGTGGTCATGAACTACAAAGGATGCTTGACATTGTGAATGGATATAGTACAGATTTCAAGATGAACTTTGGTGCCGATAAAAGTAAGGTCATGGTTATAAATAGTGATGAGACTGATAGAGACAGACTATGAAATATCGGAGAAATCAGAATAGGTAGAACAAAAGAATACAAATATCTAGGTTGTATGATGAGTGAAGATGGATGTACTAGAACTAAAGGTGAGAAAGTGGCTAAAGCAATGCAGTGGAGTGGACGGTTAGGTAGTGTGGCCAGATACAGAGCAAACAAGTACGAATGTGTGAGAGGAATGTGGAAGTATGTTGCTGTACCTAGTGTCATGTATGGTATGAGTGCTCTTGCTTGGAATGGAAGTGATCTTGAAAAGCTGGATGTTATACAAAATAAGGTAGGACGTGTAGCATTGGGTGCTCCGAAATGGACAGCTATAGAAGCCATTAGAGGTGACCTAGGGTGGAGCCTATTTTCAGAAAGAATGATGAAAGCTGTGCTGAATCATAAGGTGAGAATTGAAAGAATGCAGAATAGCAGGTGGGTAAGGCGAATCTTTGAATGGAATCTGAGTGTAAGCTATTGGGAGAAAGTATGTTGGGGGCATGCAAGGAAACTCAGTATGCAAAAGATTATTCATGTTAGAATTGGGAGACCTGTGGATGACTGGAGTTTAATAAATGTAGGAGGTGTAGGGCCTGAGTGGGACTGCAAGAGGTGGAAGAAAGAGATTGAGAGACAAACAAAAGAGTATGGATTGAATAAGTGGAAGCTTAGCATGATGCGGAAGCCTACACTTAAATGGTATATGAAAAAGAAAGCACCTAAGTTTGAGCTGTTCTATGATGGTAGTTTTGGAAGTCAACTCTTGTTTGCTGTGAGATGTAAGTCATTGAGTGTGAACAGACGTACATGGAGATGGAATGAGAATAATAACAGATTATGTCAGCAGTGTAATAGTGGAGTAGAGGAAACAATTGAGCATTTTGTGCTGGAATGTAGTAAGTATGAGCAAGAGAGAGAGAGTTTTATGAATGTGGTGTCTGAGCAGTATGGAGAGAATGAGTGGAATGCCAGATGTGCTGAAGATGATTGCGGTATGAGCTGTCTTGCTGGATTGGATCAGGAGTGTAATGCGAGTATCACTGAGGCTATGAAAGTGTTTCTTGTGCGTGCCTGGAGTAAGAGACAGTGACTGGAATGAGCCAGTCTGGTAGAATGGGCTGTAATGACCCAATGTGCCGGGGGATGGTGTTTTGACACACTGGCTGTCCCGGTGATGCCTTCCAATGGAGGCTTGTGACAAGGATCGTAGATCCTGAGTAGTTTAGTGGACAAGTCTGGTACCAGGCGCTGAACTCTTTGTGTGAAAATTGTGGAGGGAATTGTAGGCCGTTACAAAGGCCCCGACACTGTCGGCCCTCAAGTTCAAGTTCAAGTTCAAGTTCAAGTTAGAAGCCCATTCTCGTTTGCTGTGAGGTGTAAGGTATTGGTTGCGTATGGGCGCACGTGGAGATGGAATGAGAATAATAATAGATTATGTCGGCAGTGCGATAGGGGAGTGCAGGAAAAAATTGAACACTTTGTGCGGAAATGTAGTCAGTATGAACAAGATAGGAAGATTTTTATGAATGTGGTGTTCGAGCAGTATGAAGAGAATGAGGGGGCCTCAGAGTGTCACACCAGATGTGTTGAAGATGATTGTGGTTTGAGCGGTCTTGCTGGTGTGGGTCAGGAGTGTAATTTAAGTATTATCAATGCTATGAAAAATTTTCTTGTACGTGCCTGGAGTAAGAGACAGTGACTGGAATGAGTTCTTCAAATAGAGTGGGTTGTAGACGTGTAGTGACCACCATGCCTGCAAGTGGTGTTTGCACATGTTAGTTATCCCAGTGATGCCGTCCAATGGTAGCTTGTAACAAGGATTGATGGATCCCGAGTAGTTTATTGAACAAGTCTGGTACTCAGGTGCTGAATTCTTGCATGAATGTTGTCAGTTTAAAGTATTGCAGAGGGACTTTCTAGGCAGTTACAAAAGCCCTGACACTGTTGGCTCTCATAGAATAAAAGTTGCTTTTTTTATATAATTACCATGATTCAAATGACTAAATTTTGAAAATCAATTAGTAAGTTTTCCTTAACGTTTACCCATCATTTGGAAAGTTATGCATGGATAGTTTAAATTGTATATGACAAATTGTGAAGAATTAGTAACTTCCACTCCAAATTTGGTCAATATGCAGTTTAACGGTTAAGCCTTTCACAGAAACTGAAAATTCTGTTCCAAAGAATTGCTAAAGTAGCACATTTAAAAACATTTTACAAGAATGACATTCTGCTCACTGATGCGGTAAATGTTGAGGAGTTGACCATAATTGATTTTCCACTTTTGGATAGTTGAATATTGCTAATGAGATTGAAATGAACAAGTTTTCTTTAATGCACTTTCTGCCTGAAATGAGTATTTTACAAGAAGTTATAGGAATGAATTACGGTAAATCTGAAGGAAATGACAGTTGTCGATTTTGTAAATTTCGATGCCTTATCATAGTTAATTAGATCAAAATAAACAAGTTTTCTTGTATGCACTTTTTGTCTCAAATGAGTATTTTATTAGTTATAGCGGTAAATGACTTACTGCAACTCCAGTCTTTGAAGCGGAAAGAAATTCGGTCAATATTGAATATAATGTTGTCAACGAATTTCATAATTTCGTAGGTATAGATGGGTAATATAGTCGATTATTAGACGTTTTACATGAATGACATTCTGCCCGGCGATGCGTTATTTTCGAATTATTCAACTTTGAAGCTGGCTTGTGCGTGCCATGGAAGCACGCGGGGCTAGCGTAATTAAATTAATAACGGAAGCTAACCCCCTATTACAAACGTAAAGAGGTTGGGTCGTGAGGGGTAGGCACAGTTCTTTTAGTGAAAATTATAAATAAAGGTTTTGAGTGACGTTTGTTTACATCGACGCCGAGGTGGCTGCAGCCATGGCGCCAACCGGCTGAACATGGCGGCAGCCATCTTTGAGTTGATGTAAACAAACGTCACTAGAAAGCTTTATTTATAATTTTCACTAAAAGAACTTTTGCTACCCCTCACGACCCAACCTCTTTACGTTTGTAATAGGGGTTAGCTTCCATTTTCATTGCTAAAACAATTACTGTTTTTGCATTAAAAGGGCCATTCAGGAGCGCCGTTCGTATAACTTCAAACTTGAATAACTCGAAAACTAAGCATTTCCGGGCATATTGTCATTTGTGAAAAACGTCTTAAAATCAACTAGGGTAATTCATCAAATATCGAACTGAACTGATTATCGAACAACTTTGAAAATATGCGCGTAATAAATTTAGTAAGCATCCAAACTTGCTCAGTGCCAGTGATCTTACATCTAAAACTAATATTTTAGTGATAAAAACTCATTTCTGTGAGCTGCAAACTGCTACCAGCGGTTGCGAACACATTTTCTGTACGACCCTTACAAATTGGTCGAATTTTTTCACTCGAAAAATCTTACGCACCTCGGGAAAATTGCGACGGTTTAATTGTTGTTGGGTCCCCGTCAACCTCCCGTCATAACTAGAGAGTAGTGTTGTCATATGATGTTCTGTTACTGTATTTTTTTCTTTTCCGCCAAAAACTTGATAATTATTCCATGTTCGACATTCAGTTCCTTTTTCATGTCAGTATTAAATACTGAACAAAGGTGTTCGAATCAAAATTCCTTAAAAATCATGAATTTATGCCTCGAACAAGGCTTTTCGATTCTTAATTCTTTTAAATAACTGAATCGCTCTATTGAACGCCTGTTTTATTTAATTAAAATATTGTATTAACGCTTGATAATAACATTGAATAGTTGAAGATGGGAATTCTGGTGAGGGGCTATCAATCAGCTGCTGGTGTTCCAAGGCCCTCAAGATCATCTATGATTCGTCTGGCTACATTTACTGGTGATCAATCCCTTGCCAAGAAAATTGATGCAAGCATCAATAATAATTCATTGACAAGTGCTTTACACTCTACTCCAAAAAAGGTCACACAGGTTGATGATCACAATGATGGTTCAACAAACACTGCAAATGAAACATCGACATCATATTCAAATTTTGATAACTCTCCATTCAAATGCATCTTGAAAATAAGTAATGAGACAGTTATTTCAAACAAACAAAACAAACATCGGCATCTTTGGGATGCTTTATTTCCAATCAAGCCTGATACAAATGATCTTAAGCATTGGTTTTTCAAATGTCTTATAACTAACACTATATATAGGACACCATGACGGTTCCCCCGTAAAACCGGTACCCACTTCCGACACCTGGGTCGAGTGGGGTATTGTGCTTGAGCTTTCCCTTATACCCAACGGGGAAAATCGCAGCGCCAGCGCCGGGATACGAACCCGCGACTCCATTATACAAGTCCGATCCCATAACCGCTGTGCCACCGCGAGCATTTCCAAGAAAATCCAGTGCACCAAAGAAAAAAAAGAATGAAAGAAAAACGTTTATTTTCCAAGTGGCCACATGAGATACATGTCAACATATTGGGTTTCAAAAAGTTTCTTAATATAGGACGTCCTAAAACAAAAGTTCCATACGAGGAGTACTAATTGACAAACCATCAGAGGTGTACAAATAGAAAAGCCAAATGAGGCATAATAATTGACAAACTATACGAGGTGTACTAATAGACAAACTATCAGAGGTGTACAAATAGATAGACCATACGAGGCATATTAATGGACAAAATATACGAGGCGTACTAATAGACAAACCATACGTGGCGTGCTAATAGTCTAACAAATGTTCCATACGAGGAGAACTAATTGACAAACCATCCTGTTCGAATCAAAATTCTTGTTCGATTCATGTTCGATATTGATGAAATTATGTTATTGAAGAATTCGATTTTTAAAACAATAAATAAATTCCAACAATCTACGTTGTCTTTAAAGCGACATCACAGAACAAGAAAGCAACTGTTCAAGAATAATCTTGAGGCCCGCAACAGTTATTCAGAGCAAAAGTTACCGATTTATGAAGGTTGTTTCTAGACACACGTGGTTTCTGTTCGATATTTGATGAATTACCCTATATTACCCATCTATACCTACGAAATTATGAAATTCGTTGACAACATTATATTCAATATTGACCAGAAATTCTTTGATCGAGTTGTATGGCAATACTGCAATGGCGTCTCGCTTCCAGCGCTCTGTCTTGAAAGACGAAACCAAACCTACCGCTATACCTCGTTAAATACTCATTTGACGAAAAAAGTGTATAGAATAAAAGTTGTTTATTTCGATGTTATTACCATGTTTCAAGCAACAAAAATTCAAAAATCGATGAGTAGCTGTTTATTCGAGCGCATTCGTCATCAATAACGAAACTAAACTTACCGCTATAAATCATAAAATGCTCATTTGAGACGAAAAAAGAATAGAAGAAAACTTGTTTATTTTGATTCCATTAATTAGGTTCAGGCACCAAAAAGTGGAAAATCGACAACTGTCATCTCCTTCAGATTTACCTGAATTACTTACCGCAACTGTAATGTTTCGAGCGAGAATTAATTAAGTATTAAAGATTGAAATTGCCTTTCGCAGCGATCGCTAACACCCTATTACAAACGTAAAGAGGTTGGGTTGTGAGGGTTAGAGTAATGTTCGAATGGCCGGTCGGTTTGAATCGTCGGTCATTCTTAGTTAATTTTTAATTTTGACAATTGGTAGCAATCCAAGAGCAAAGACTCGTAGCAGATTACACCACTACAGGCCTTGCGGGTTGAGTTTTTAGATAGCTACCGAGCGCAAAAATTTAAAATTAACTATGAATGACCAATGATTTGAATCAACGGGCCATTCAAACATTACCCTAGCCACAGTTCTTTTAGTGAAAAGTATAAATAAAGGTTTCTAGTGACGTTTGTTTACATCGACTCCAAGATGGCTGCCGCCATCTTCGGTACCGAGTGGCGCCATGACGGCAGCCGCCTTGGAGTCGATGTAACGGATGTCACTGGAAACGTTTATTTATAATTTTCACTAAAAGAACTGTGGCTACCCCTCACAACCCAACCTCTTTACGTTTGTAATAGGGTGTTTGCTTCCCTTATTCATTTTTCCCTGCCTATAACGCTGAAGTTCCGGTATCTCATTTACCGCCATAACTTTTAAAATACTCATTTCAGACGGAAAGTGCATTGAAGAAAACTTGTTTATTTCGATCTCCTTAACAATATTTAGCCATCCAAAAGTAGAAAATCAATTATGGACTCCTCAACATTTACCACTGATGCATTATGTTTTATTTATTCAAGTTTTGAATTTTTGTGTTCCATAGCTTTTGTGTTGCGCATTTGAGCTGTTAGAGTACGCTTGGGTTCTTTGTAATTTATTATTAGCCAACCATGCGGAGCCTGAACCCACTTCTAGGATCTTTTAGTTAATAACACAATAAAGGTTATTGCCCAAAAATAGTAGCGGTACTGGGGTAGTGAATACTGAAATTGATATCAGGGTGCTAAAGGTGCTAAAAAGTACTAAAACCAGCAAGGTGCTAAAAAATGTGCTAAAAAGTGATAAAATTGAAGGACAGGTGCTAAAAATTTATGAAAATGTTTAATTGCTTAGATTTTAATATGTATTATTAGTAAAAATGCAAGGGTTCGGATTGGTACCTGGCTATTTTTAATAGGGGAAGTTTCTGCATTCCCCCGTACCTGAGCAGTATTTTTATTAGTACAATTGCAGAGTTTATATTATTTCTTAATTTGTTAAGTTCTTGATTACAAATATCTAATTATTATAGTCATAAAAAGTCAACATCTTTCTTCAACTGGCTGGTAGGGGCTATTAAACATAAAATGTAATAACTACTATTATTTTATATTACTAAATTTGTTTATTTTTCAGATTACCTTTGTTGTTCAAAACTATCCTTAAATTCTTTTATAATAAAAATGGTATTGTTCTGAATATACATGTATTTTTGCTTCTGGAACCCCTCAGGGGGATACAACTATTGTATCTAAGGGAATTAGCGCTCCCAGGGGGAAAATATGAGGGCCCAAGCTGAGAATTTGGTAGGCCTTCTTTTTGTTGAAATAAAACGTTTTTTTGTTATGTTAAGGACCACTTTTTTTCGGTTCACTACTGTGCTGTTTTTCAGCACCTCTGACTTTCTTCTTCAACTTTTATCTGATTTCATGAACTTCTTTCACAACTTACTGTTTCTATGCCCCTTCTGCATAGATTCGTCATTCTCTTATCTCCATACTAAATGGTGCCTTCTTCCTTCCTTATGTGTAGAGAGTAAGTTAGTGATTGGGAATAGTTTGTTTCAGAAAAAAACGTATAAACAAGTATACATATATGAGGACGAATGGAGATGTGATAGAGGAGAGAGCATTGATGGATTATATTTTGGTTAGCAGGGGAGTGATGGGTCGTTTGTTCGATGTGGATGTGTTCCGTGGTGAGATGAATGGGATTTTGGATCATTGCTTGGTGGAAGGAAAATTGAGAGTAAGTGGAATGTGGGGAGGTGTAAAAAGGAGGAGTGGAAGGGAGGTGTCAAATGTAAGCAAGTTGCATGATTCTGAGTGTGAGCATATCAGGAGAAGATGAGAGTAGAGTATGGGAGGGTGAAGGAAGTGAGGTGGGTGGAGTGGAAGGGGAATGGAAGTTGTTTAAAGATGTGGTGGAGAAATGTGCTAGGGAAGTGTGTGGGGTAAAGAAAGTTGGAGGGGGGATTAGAAAGGGGAGTAGATGGTGGAACGGAGAAGTAGGAGCGGCTGTGAGAAGAAAGCGGGGCTCGTTCGAAAGGTGGTTGCAACGAGGCAACCAGCAAAATTTCGATGAGTATAAGGAGAGGAAGAAAGAGGTACAAAGAATGGTAAGGAGAGCAAAGAGGGCGGCGGATGAGGAATGGGGGAGGAAGTTGGGAGGTGATTTCATGGAGAGAAGGAAGGTTTTCTGGAAGGAAGTGAAGAGAATTAGGAAAGGTCAGGTGGAGAATGAGGCAAGAGTGAAGGATGCAAATGGTAGGCTGCTAGTGGAGAGTTGTGATGTGAGAAAGAGATGGGCGGAGTATTTTGAGGAACTGCTGAACGTGAGGGATGATAGGGTTGGAAGAGTAGCTGTTGGAAGCGATGTTAGAATGCCTGTGTTTGGTGAAGTGAATAGAAGTCGAATAAGAAGTGGAGAGGTGAAAGGTGTGTTGGATGAAATGAAAAATGGGAAAGCTCCAGGTATGGATGGCTGCACGGTTGAATGTCTAGAGAAAGGAGGAAATGTGGTTTTAGAATGGTTGGTACGTTTATTAAATGTATGTTTTGAGGCTAGTAAAGTGCCGGTTGATTGTAGTAGCGCGTGTGTAGTTCCGTTGTATAAGGGGAAAGGTGACAGGTATGAGTGCAGTAATTCTAGGGGTATAAGTCTACTGAGTGTTGTTGGGAAGCTGCATGGAAGAGTTTTAATTGGAAGAGTGAGAGTGTTGATGGATCGTGTGCTTGCTGGAGAACAGTGTGGTTTTAGGTGTGGTAGAGGTTGTGTGGATCAAATGTTTGCTGTGAGGCAGGTGAATGAAAATACTTATTAAAGGGAAAAGATGTATATTGGGCATTTATGGATCTAGAGAAGGCGTATGACAGAGTGGATCGTGAGGCGCTATGGGAAGTGGTAAGCTTGTATGGAGAGGGTGGGAGACTGTTGAATGCAATCAAGAGTTTCTACTTTGATAGCAGAGCATGTGTGAGAGTAGAGAATGAGGTGAGTGAATGGTTCCCAGTTGTCACAGGTGTGAGACAGGGATGTATGATGTCGCCGTGGTTTTTTAATTTGTTTATGGATGGTGTGGTGAGAGAAGTGAATGCCAGAGTGTTGGGAAAGGGTGCGCAGTTGGTGGGACAAAATGGTAGGTATTGGGAAGTGTGTCAGCTGTTGTTTGCAGATGATACAGCGCTTGTGGCTGATTCCGTGAAAAAACTGAGGAGACTGGTTGCAGAGTTTGGTAGAGTGTGCAAAAGGCAGAAATTGAGGGTAAATGTGAATAAAAGTAAAGTGATGAGATGTTCAAGAGGTGGAGTGTTTGGAACTTTGGATGTGAGGTTGAATGGTGAAGTTTTAGAGGAGTTAGAGCATTTTAGGTACATCGGGTCGGATGTGACTGTTAAGGATAGTATGGAAGTAGAAGTGAGGCATCGAGTGAGGGAAGGCTATAAGACATTGGGTGCAATGAGGAAAGTTTTTGAATGCAGGAGTTTGAGTATGAATGCTAAGAGGGGACTGTATGAAAGCTTGATTGTGCCAGTTTTGTTGTATGGAGTAGAGTCCTGGGGGTTGAGAGCAGCTGAGAGGAGGAAGTTGAATGTGTTTGAGATGAAGTGTTTGAGGAGCATGTAAAGAAGAGATAGGATCAGGAATGAGTTGGTTAGGGAGCAGACTGGTGTTATCAAAAAGTTGAGCAGGCGAGTGGATGAAAAAGTGCTTGGATGGTTTTGGCATGATGAAAGAATGAAAGTTGAGCGGCTGGTGAAAAAATACATATGTCGGAAGTGAGTGGTCTTCGAGCGCGAGGTAGACCACGGATGAGTTGGATGGATGGGGTGAAACGTGCTTTGTATGAGAAGGGTCTGACTGTGGACGTGGCGAGAGGGATGGCTGCGGACAGGAGTGAGTGGGGGCAGTGCATAAGAAGGTAATTTTGTTTTTGACGAGGTACTGGAAGTTGCCCGCGTGTGATGGGGTTGACATGTCCTGTGCGGGGGGAGGGGCTGCGCTCAATGAAGCGGTCGGGGTAAACCAGCTATGGCTGTCGGGCCTGACTGTGGAAGATGGTTGTGCTGGGCTGCTGCTGATCCTGGCAGTTCAGGTGTGGCCAGTGCTGCCTCTCTCGCCTCCTAGTGACTAAGTGTGGTGATTGTGGCCTGCTGTCGGCTACCCTCCCATAGGGAGGATAAGCCCGGTATATGTATTTGTATGTATGTATATATGGTTATCATTGGAGCTTATTGAAGGAAAAGGGCGCTAAAATTTCATCTTCAAATGTGTTAAAAGGTGCTAAAAAATGCTAAAATGGGGGATGGACATTTTAGTAGACACCTTGGATATGTAGTTGACAACTTGACATCAGTTTCAATATGGTGGCCACCGTAGAAAATTAGCAAATCTGTAGGAGTGAATACCCTAGATTTAAGTATTCACTATCCCAGTCTCGCTAACATATTTTTGGGTGATAACGTTCATTGTATTATTAACTAAAAGATCCTAGATGTAGGTTCAGGCTCCGCAGGGTTGGCTAATAATAAATTACAAAGTACCCAAGCGTACTCTAACAGCTCAAGCGCGCAAAGCAGCTGCTATGGAACATAAAAATTTCAAAGTTGAATAACTCAAAAATAACCCATCAGCAAGCAAAATGTCATTCATGTAAACCGTTTGTTCCTCCTTCAGCGATTGTTTGGAACGGAATTGTTAATTTCCATGATCACATCAAACTGCATATTAACCCAATAGTTTTAAGTAATAATTATACTGATAGATTTTTTGTGGAACTAAATTGTTTAATTTCACTATTTTTTTTGTCACAGGTGTCATAGTTTGAGTGCTGTTATTACTGCAGCTGTGCTCGTTATTTATGTGTTACATTTTACTAAATTTCTGTCAACATGCCTCGCACACTGCAAAATAAGCTATTGAATAAGAAATTAAAAAAAGTACAAGAACAGAAGAAGGAACTTATAATACATGATGGTAAGTTTACTCTGCAAGCAAACTATACTATATGTGTGTAATATATGTTGATAAATTTATTTAAAGTGAATAAATTGTCATGTATTCATTCAAGTTATTACCTTGTCAGCTTCAAAATGTCTTTAATAATAATAATTTTAGTATAACATTAAACTTCTTTTTTGTTTATATTATTTATAAACTTGACAAAATGAGGAATTATTTGTTAATATGCATGGTGATAATGAATAATCGCAGATATTGAATGAATTGGGCTACTGATATTTTTGTAATATACCGTAAGAATAGTTCTGCAATATTTTAATTTGAAAATTATACATGTCTGATCAAATTCAATGTAAGTCAGATACAATTTGCTTCTAAATTCATGTCATGGTCAATATGCAGTTTAGGGGATCCACCGAAACTGAAAATTTTATTACAAAGAATCACTAAAGAAACCCATTTTAAAACGTTTTACATGAATGACATTTTGCTCGTAAATGCATTATTTCCGAGTTATTGTACTTGATAAGTTATGGGAGCGTCACTCATGAAATGGCTTTTGCGCGCCAAAGGACAGGATGTTCCAACAACGCAGCGAGCGCACCTACCGGAATTTAATTAATAACGGAAGCTAACCCCCTATTTCAAACGTTAACATGTTGAGTCGTGAGGGGGAGCCATAATTCTTCTAGTAGAAATTATAAATAAAGGTTCTAACCCATCCATTAGGGTAACGTCTGCAGTAAATTAGTTACCGAAACTCAAGTCTTTGAAGCGGGAGCACCCGTATGGCAACACTGTCATGAAAGCTCACTTCCGGAGCCAGCGTACCGGGTGCCCGCCATTTTAACCTTTATTTATAATTTTCGCTAGAAGAACTGTGGCTCCCCCTCCCGACCCAACCTCTTTACGTTTGTAATAGGACGTTAGCTTCCATTATTAATTAAATTACACTTGGCGCGCGCGCTGCGTTGTTGGAACATCCTATTCTTTGGCGTACGAAAGCCAACTTCAAAGTTGAATAATTTGAAAATACCGCATTTGCAAGCAGAATGTCATTCATGTAAAACGTTTTAAAATGGGTTCCTTTAGTGATTCTATGGAATAAAATTTTCAATTTCGGTGGCTCCTTAACTGCATATCGACCCACGTCATTTGTTATTGAATGACTGAATGTTGAGTCCCCTTGGTGGTATACAACTAGTGTGTCCATAAGGATTTGTGCTCCTGGGGGAAGTATATGAGGTCTTGAGCTAAAGGTCAGATAGGCTTTCCTTTTGTTGAAATAGGTTGAAATAGAAGTTTTTTTTGTTTTGTTATGGAAGTCTTTTTTCAGAAAAAGTTTACTACTGTCTTATTTTTCAGCACCTACTATTTTTTGCTTCAACTTTTACCTTGTTTCATAAACTTCTTTCTCTACTTACTGTTTCTGTGCACCTTGTGCATTGATTTTGCTTTCTCTAAACTCCATACTAAATGGTACCTTCCTCTCCTAGGAATGCTTTTGTTGCAGTTAGGGAGACTTGAACTAATAACTAATCTAATCAACTGAACATTGAGTAGTGGTATTGTTTGTAAGAACTTCATTTTTTATTGTTGTTTGGATAAAATTATTGAGTATCCTCCATATGAGGGATGAAATTTAGGTTTGATCCAACAATAGGCTAGTCGGAGTTTAATTTATGCTAATGATAGTATCAGCTACTTATGCCTGGCAAACAGCATCTTGATCATGTTATTTTGGTGAGGAAACAGATACAGCAATTTACTCTTGCTATTATGGGTTGAGCTCTGTATTATATAGTACTGCTACAAACTTGTTGGTTTCTGCAAAAGACATCATTTATTATTTGTACTTATTGTTATAGCATTTTAAATTTAATTATTAATCTTTTAAATGAACCTAGGAATGTTATTTATGTTTATTCATTGAAAAGGGATTAATTTCTTACTCTGAAAATTGATTATAGAAAAATGGGATAATTGTATGTGATCTAATTCCTCTTAGTCAAACTTATTGCTATGGTGAGATCTTCTGACAAGTGGATCATGCCTGTAATGATGTTCAATGTTTAATTTTCATTTCTTATTGAATTGTGTCATACACTAAATTCCTTTTCAACTGATCAAGTCATCCTTATAGTGCTGGACCAATGTCTAGTTTAATTATTGTGTAAAAGTTTGTTTCATTGCTATTTGTTATCAGCCTGCTATACCAGTATTGGAAATTAAAGTAAGTTATTTACTACTTCATTTTTGCCAAACAATAGTTGTGTGTGTATGAAAAGTTATAGAACTAGTGCTAGTAGTGTCATTTTTTAACCACTACAACAAGACAACTATTCTGTTTGGTATGATGAATTATCTTATTTTTCAGGTCCTGCTCCGCTGCCTTCTTCATGCAATGGCACCACAGACAGGTCCTTCGCCAGTCTCGAGCACCGGCTCGCACCTCCTCTGTACCAGGCCATCCAGAAGATGGGCTTAACTAACCTCACAGAAATTCAGAGCCGTGTTTTTGATATCCTCCTTGATGGTTCACATACTCTCCCCTCTATCAAAGCCATTGCCAAGACGGGTTCAGGAAAAACTTTAGCTTATTTAATACCACTCGTACAGCTTCTGCAGGATCTTAAAGTCGATGCTTCCTCAGGTGAGCTCATTAATGGAATGAGAGACTTCTAAACAAATTCTCTGTTTTGTATTTTGTTGTATTTATGTGAGGAGATAAGGAGATTAGTGTTATGGAGGTAACTTCTTAGACTTGCTGTGAGGTAGTTTGTTGTGTTTTTGTCAGGTGATTGCTCATGTGGTTGTTTAACATATTTCCTGCAATGTATTAGACTAAAGTTCAATATTCGATTCAAATTTCAAGTCAATTGTAGTAAGCATTAACTAGATTGTGCCTTCTTTTAGCTATCATCAGGTATTTATGTAAATTGAGTTACTGCTTGCAGGATGGTCAGCAGCATTATGAAAATCCCCTTAGTGACCACCAGTGGGTCTCTTCATAGGAAACGTGTTAACATGGAAATTCATGTATCAGCTTGCTTCTTGTGTGTTCAATTTTGGTTCCTTTCAACATCTGTATTGGCTGCAAGTATCTCTTGCATAGCCTTGTTATTTTAAAAATTTGTGAAATTTTTGTTTATGTGAGTTTTATCACAATTTTCCTTTCACTGTATACTGCCTATTCATTTTAATGAAAAATATGTCATAACATAGTGGATATGTGGTATTGCAGTCATTCATTTAGCAATCTTCACTGGTTCTAAATTCAATTTCATAGAAAGTTTTTGTTTATTCTACATTTTTTGTACTTTTTCTTCTTGAGAATTAAAGTGTACTTCCTACATCCATGTTCAGGCAACTTTTCATACTTAGCAAATATTGTGACATCAGGAGGATGGATATTTCTGTGTTGTGTGACATTTTTTTTTTTTTTGACTACATCATCATCGGACATGTGTGACATTTTTTTTTTTGAGTACCACATCATCATCGGACATGTGACATTTTTTTTGAGTACATCATCATTAGACATGTGTGACATGAGCAGGCACAGTGGCCATTGTTGTGTGCCCCACGCGCGAGCTGGCAATGCAGACGTACGCTGTGCTCATAGACCTCATGCAGTTCTGCAAGCAGCGACCAGCCCTCGTCCGGGGTGGAGGTGTCAAGAAGGACGAGGCTAAGCTCTTATATTGGGGTAAGAGGTTGCAGGAAAGCATGATCAATGCATACTCAACAGCACTGTGGTGGTCATTTTTACCAGTGCTGCTATAATAGTACATTCTCTACTTTGTTATTTTTCTGCTATTTAAAACTACTTGAATGTAGCCAAGATAACTTACAGCTGTCACTATTGTGCATATGCATTTTTGCTTGTTTATAATTTTCAACACAAATCGGTTTGTTAGGCTCTGTAAAACTGGCGCGTGCGTGCTGATCATGCCGGCGATTGTAGTTTGTGCCGGCTCAACCTAATGTGGGCGGCGCGTAGTTCGCCACGGTCTCAGTTGGCTACGAGCGGTGTTCAGGTGAGCACAAGGAGGGCTACAGTGCAGTTAACAAATGGTAGCAGAGCGTAATGTCTACCGTTAGTAAATCATTCGGTAAATGTCCGCCAGTGTTTGAAGAAGAAAGTGATTATGATTCTTGGAAAAAAGACAATGAACTATGGAAAGTGTTCACGGATTTGCCAGCGAATAAGTGTGGCATCGCAGTTCATCTCTCTTTGACGGGAAGAGCACGTGCAGCGTCATCAGAACTTAGTGTCAGCGAATTGAAGAGTGATGACGGTCTGGACAAACTACTATTGAAGTTAGATAGAGTGTTTTTACAGGATCCCAATTGGAAAGTGTTCAATACGTACCTGGCGTTTGAAAATTACAGTCGCCCAGCGGAATGCTCTGTGGACGAATATTTGTCTGAGTTTGATAACCGCCATTACAAGTTGAAGGAGGTTGGTGTTAGTTTGCCAGATGCGGTAGTGGCCTGCAGACTCTTGAAAAGTTGTAATCTTTCAGACATTCATTTTCAACTGGCACTGTCAACTACAACGGAGATGACGTTTGAAAATATGCGCAAAACTTTGAAAAGATTGTTTACTGAGAACAGTAACTTGGTGATGAACAATTCTGACTTGGCGGTGAAAATTGAACCTGCAGACGCCATGTACGCGTATGGTGCATCTGGTAGGGGAAGATGGAGACGGGGAAACTTTAACAGCCGCCGAACCACCTTCAATGCTGGGAGCAAGGATTCACGTTTGAATCCAACTAATAGTGATGGATCAGTATCGATGTGCGCGGTGTGTGGATCTAAAATGCACTGGGCTAGAAAATGTCCACATGCTCATGAAAGACAGTCTAGTCTATTTGGAGAAACAACCTCCGAAGTTGAAGAAGAGGAGGAGGTGAACATCACATTACTCACTGGTGAAGTTCTTGATACAAAAATGGATTTACTTGTGGGCGAGGCTTTAGGTCACGTGCTACTAGATTCGGGATGTTCAAAAACTGTGTGTGGTGACCTCTGGCTGAAAGAGTTTTTATTAACCCTGAATGATGCAGAGAAGCAAAAAGTTTCGTTCCATCCCTCGAATGCAACATATAGGTTTGGGGATGGACAGAAAACGAAAGCACTAAAAAGTGTCGTGTTTCCGTGTGTTATGGCCGGAAATAACATCAACATTAGATCTGATGTGATAGACAGTAGCATACCGCTTCTACTCAGCCGTCCTTCTATGAAAAAGGCTGGAATGGTAATCAACCTGCCTGCCGATTCAGTGGAGGTCTTTGGTCGGAGAGTAAAACTCGCGACTACAACAATGGGTCACTACACTATCCCTATATATAGACAACTAACGACAACTTGAGTGGAACACGCTTTAGTGAACACTACTTCTAATGCTACACCGGATGAGGTTGCTCTGAAACTTCACCGGCAGTTTGCACATCCCACCTTTGAGAAATTACTTTCTCTGCTCAAGGAGGCGGGGCGCAACAACTCAGAACTGGAGGCAGCGATCAAGAGAGTTAGCGAGTCCTGTGATACGTGCCGACGCTACAAGAAACCAAACTGCCGCATTGTTGTTCACAAAGCATTGTTGTTGTGCAGGGTGTAGCATCATTGTAGGCACACCAGGACGCCTCGTGGACCACCTGAGCAACACAGAAGGCTTCGTCCGGTGGTGGCGTTACCGATGGCCAAATCATTTAATGATTTAGTTGCCATGGATCTCAAAGTGTGGTCTCATGGACAATATTTTTTGGTTTTGGTTGATCACGCCACTAGGTTTTGCAGCGCAGCTTACATGACGAATAAACAACCGCAAACAATTGTAAAATCCTTGTTTACTAGTTGGATTATGACGTTTGGTGCGCCCAAGCAGTTTCTGTCAGATAATGGCTGTGAATTTAACAACGGATTGGTACGATCCATGGGAGAGGGTTTTGGTATAAAAATTTTGTGCACTGCTGCTGAAAGACCTTGGAGCAACTCTATCTGTGAGAGGTTGAACAGTGTTCTTACAACCAGTATTAAAAAGATAGTAGAGGACTGCATGTGTGACCTTGATATTGCTTTGGATTGGGCTGTATCTGCTCGAAATGCACTGCAGAACTGCCATGGATTTTCTCCCAACCAACTCGTATTCGGACGGAACCCTGCGATTCCCACAATTTGTAGCAATTCGTTGCCTGCACTCGAAATGAAAACCTCATCACAAATGATTGCGGACAATCTTAATGCAATGCACAACGCAAGAGTCGAATTTGTGAAAAATGAATCCAGTGAACGAATAAGTCGGGCGATTTTGCGGCAAACTCGCAACTCTGATGTAAATGACCTCGTGAACGGTGACAGTGTATACTACAAACGGAAGGACGACGATCGATGGCGTGGACCTGGTGTGGTGATCGGTAAAGATGGGAAGCAAGTATTGGTGAAACACGGTGGAACTTATGTACGTGTGCACACATGTAGGTTGCAGCATGCTAATTCAAGTGATGACCTACATGGTAGTGATGCAGCATCAAGGAGCGACCGGCCGTCTGCAGCGGTAGTTTCACAGGAGGCTGCTGTTGTTGAGGACGATTCGGATGTGGAAACTTTGGAGTCGTCTGGTAATCAAGAGCCGCCTCCATCAGCACTTGCAGGACCGCCCAATGAGACACCCTTAATCACTCCTAGCAGGGTAAACCAGAATAATCCGAAGAGTGGGCAAAGGATTGAAGTTTATCCTAAAGATGGTGAGAAGTTCACAGCAACTGTACACAGCAGGGCTGGTAAAGCTGGTGGTTTATATGGTGCGTGTTACAATATTATTAGAAATAATGGCGAGATGGAATGGATTGATTTAGCCAGACAAACTGAAAAATGGAGACTGATTCCTGACGAAGAGCAGGTCCTTTTGTGCGACAGTGATGTGAAGGGAATGGAAGCAAAGATTGCAGAGATTGAAAATTGGAAACAAAATGACGTTTATGAAATAGTCGACGATATCGGCCAGAAAACAATGTCGGTTCGATGGGTAATCACTGAAAAGGTTAAAAATGGAGAAACCGTAGTTAAAGCTCGCCTTGTAGTTCGAGGCTTCGAGGAAGATATGCACGAGCAGCGAACAGACTCTCCTACCTGCGCAAAGGACTCCCTTCGACTCGCTATGACTGCGATAGCTGCCCATGGGTGGCAGTGTCAATCTATTGACATTAGAGCTGCTTATCTGCAAGGCAATGAAATCACTAGAGATGTCTTCATTAAACCACCCATAGAGTTCTACGATGGTTCATTGTGGAAGCTAAAGAAGACCGTCTATGGCCTCTGTGACGCCGCACGCGCTTGGTATTTCCGCGTCAGGGATTTCTTGTTGATGGGTATGGTTATCTGTTCTGTTGACCAGGCATTGTTCTATTTGCATGATGGAGGACGATTGGCTGGTGTCATTTGTGTCCATGTCGACGATTTTTTCTGGGCTGGTAGCGATTTGTTTCAAAGAACTGTTATTGCTCAACTGGAAAAAGAATTTTTGATTGGTTCCCATGCTGATGGAGCATTTAAATTTGTTGGTGTGAATGTTTCTGGGACTGGAGATTCAATCGAAGTAGACCAACTGAGCTATATTGACACATTAAAGGAAGTTAAAATAAAATCTTGTTACACGAGTCGTTCTGATCCGCTTGGTAAGTTGGATAAAGACGAATTCCGCGGTGTGGTTGGTCAATTGAATTGGGTAGCAACACAGACTCGCCCAGATATAGCGTTTGAAGTATGCCTACTCAGTTCAGTTTTGGACATTGCAACACTGGAAGATGCTTTGAGGGCCAATAAGGTCATTCGGTTGCTCAAGTTGCGGAAGGTGATAGTTAGGTTCCCAAGAGTTCGCAGTATTAGTGAATGTTCCATAGAATGCCACAGTGATGCCGCTTTTGGGAATCTGGTGGATGGAGGTTCGCAGGGAGGCTACATGATATTTGTCGTTGACGGTGATAACAGAAGGTCTCCTATTGCGTGGCAGTCGCGACGGATCAGGCGTGTGGTAAAGTCCACGCTCGCAGCAGAGACTCTGGCCCTACTGGATGCTGCGGAGGCGGGAGTTTATTATGCCAAACTCCTTTGTGAATGCATTAATGTTCCCTGTTCCGCTGTCCAGGTGAGGTGTTGTGTGGATAATCGGTCGCTTTTAGAATCCTTGCATTCTACAAAAACAGTTGCAGATAAGTGCTTGAGAATTAACTTGGCTGTTCTCAAGGATATGTTATCTCGTGGTGATGTAGCTGAGGTGTCGTGGGTTCGTACGAGTCGCATGTTGGCGAACTGCCTCACCAAGCGCGGTGCGTCTAGTGACGCACTTCTGGCTGCTGTCACCGGCAGTGCGGCGCACCCAGAATGATCCACAGATTCGTCCCCTTTTATGTAAATAGTCTTTTGTTTCTTGGTTTTGTGTTATAAATTGACGTTTCGGTTTGAAGTCTTTTTGTGGGGTTTGTTTTGTGTTCTCTTGTTTTGTAGATTAAGTTCCTTTTAAATATTTAGAGGGAGAATTGTTAGGCTGTGTAAAACTGGCGCGTGCGTGCTGATCATGCCGGCGATTGTAGTTTGTGCCGGTTCAACCTAATGTGGGCGGCGCGTAGTTCGCCACGGTCTCAGTTGGCTACGAGCGGTGTTCAGGTGAGCACAAGGAGGGCTACAGTGCAGTTAACAGGTTTACCAATATTAATGTTCAAGCATAATTCAAGGCTGAATTCCCTCAGGGGATACAATTATTGTATCTGAAGGAATAAGCCTTCCCATGGGGAATTTGGGAGGTCCCAAGCTAAAGGTTGTGTAGGCTTTCTTTTTATTGGGGTAGAATAGATATTTTGTTTGGTTACAGACAATTTTTTTTTTCAGTTCACTGCTGTGATGTTTTTCAGCCCCTACTATGGCCTTCATCGCCTTTTTCTTTCATAAACTTTTTTCTCAACTTAATGTTTTTATGCCCCTTTGTGTTTAGGTTCCTTTGTGCCCCTAACTCCCTTCTAAATGGTGCCTTCCTACTTTCTTTCTTTGGAACACCTCTTTTGCGGTTAGGGAGGCTTAATCAAATTTCCAATTTCATCTTCAAGGTTGAATTTTGATTGGTTGCCGGTATACCTCCATCTCAGGGGGGTGACAACTATTTTATCTATGGGAATCTGCTAATCCAGGTGAACGATAAGGTACCAAGCTGGAAGTTAAGTAAGCCTGATTTATGTTAAAATGAAATGAGTTCAATTTTGTTTTGGACAGTTTTTTATTCACTGCTGTTTTTTTTAACACATTACATTGTTCTTTGGCTTTTTATATTGTTTCACATATTTTTTACAATATTGCTCATTCTATGCGTGAGAGGTACACATTCTCCATTCTTTAATTCCGTGCTAAGTGGGGCCTCCATTCTTAATCTTTTGGAATTGCCCTTTGTTATGATTAGGAATGCTTACACCTACATTTTATCTGCCAATGCCCTTCTTATGCTACGAGGCGTGTCCGTAAAATAAGTTCCACGGGCTGCTGCCGCTGGTGCTAGGATCGTTTCTATGTGCGGCCAGGCAACAGAGGAAGGTTGTTTGGTTCCCCCACTCCAATCCCTTACCAAGCCAGCGTTGCTGCAACGTTTAGTCTTGGCTCAGCAGCCGTCGGCGATGGAGCTTCCTCTTGTGTGTCCCGCCAGCTGCGAGTTGCGGTCTGTTATTCGTTTCCTGGCCGCTAAGAAGAAATCGGCAAAGGAAATTCACAAAGAACTTTGTCAAGTGTATGGAAAAGAGTGTATGAGCTCTGGGATGGTGCTCAGGAAACGAATAACAGACCGCAGCTGGCGGGAGACACAAGAGGAAGCTCCATGCTGACGGCTGCTGAGCCAAGACTAAACGTCGCAGCGATGCGGGATTGGAGTGGGAGAACCAAACAACCTGCCTCAGTTGCCTAACCGCTCATAGAAACAATCCTAGCGCCAGCGGCAGCCCGTGGAACTTATTTTACGGACACGTCTCGTAATTAACCTTCCATGAAAATATGCATATTTCACAAAGCATTGTTGTTGTGCAGGGTGTAGCATCATTGTAGGCACACCAGGACGCCTCGTGGACCACCTGAGCAATACAGAAGGCTTCGTCTACAATGCCTTCTTGTCTCTGGTCATTGATGAGGCTGATAGGCTCTTCGAGATGGGATTTGAGAAGGAGATGCAGAAACTCCTCAAGAAACTAGAAAGTGAGTATTCTTTTCCGAAATTCAAGCCTTTGCCTATGGAATCAAAATGTATCTTAAAATTTAAAGTTATCTTCGAGATAGGATTTGAAAAGGTAATACAGGAACTAATCAAGAAATGAGAAAGTGAGCATTCATTTAAAAGTTTCAAGTCTTCACCTATGGAATCAAAATATAAGTCAAATTAATATCAGCATTCATTTAACGAAACTTAGCCATTTTCATCACGAATAGTGTTCTCTATGAGTGTGATAGGAGGATGCTAATCAATTCCTTGCATAGTTTGTTGTTTGATGCTCATATTTTTTATGCCTACGAATGTTAGTATCATTTAAATAGATTACAGATTCCATGAGTATGATGATGAAAGTGTGAGTAGAATACTTGTGATCCAATCTTCATTTTCAAGTTCGAGTTCATAACACTGACCTGAGTTTGGCAGATATGTCAGTCGCTGGCAAGTGGAGAGAAAACTACTTATGAGATCTGTGCGCTCAATTAGGTTCTCTTGAACGTATTCTTGTGTGCTAGTTGCATTGGTGCAGTACAAAGAATACTTTCTGCAATGTTTTCATTCAGCTTTGAAACATCTTAGCTTTCATGACCAGTGCACTGCACGCAACTATAAGTTGATAGGTATTTTTTACTGAGTAAAGTTAATGATGGTACAATCCTGGGGTGAATACTCTTTATTAAATCAAGTTTCCTGCGAGAAATGTACTATAATCTAGAGTGTGAAAGAGACAAGTGTCATGTGTGAGACGAGTTGACAGGCTTGTGTGAATCAGTAAAGCTGTGTGACCATGAAAAGCCTGCAGTGTAAACTGAAAACAAGACGACATGCTTCCTTATGCCTGCTTTGGAAATTAGAAGGAAATTTGACTGACACCACGGTAGAAGAAACAAGGTATGGCCAAACCAATCTTTTTCGTCGACCGTGTGGCAATGCTGATGTCATGACAACAAACCAATAGCAATAGCAGCACTCATATTGCATCGGGCAACACTTCTAGCACCACTATCGGCCTATCAGCATCTCCCAATGGTGACATCAAAATGTTTGTCTGAAATAATGTCATTCTATTGGCTAGTCGAACGAGAGGAGGTGTATTTTCCACCCATAGAAATGACCCTACCTTGTTTCCTCTACCATGACTGACACCACAAACTCATGCGCTTGTATCCACACCAGATGCAGGCGACGGCCACCAAACGTTGATGTTCAGCGCGACGGACGACGCCAAGGTGCAGGAGCTGGGCGCCCTCGCCTTCTACAGCAGCGACGACGCTGCACCTGTCCATGTTATTGACCTGCGACTCGCACAAGAGCAGGCCACTGTCGACCAGCTCCAGCAGAGTGAGTTATGTATTTTTATTAAACATTTTTTACTCTCTTCTTCTTCAGAATTAAGGTGTACTTCCTACAACCATTCGCAGCAGCTGCTAGAAGCTTTATCACTTCGTGGTGCTCATGAAATTATTATGGTGAAAGTGTGAAAAATGTTAAAGTATGTTGATATTCTATCTCGTTTGTTGAATTCTATTCTATTTTAATGATATGGAATAGTTAGAATACTGCTCATTCATACCGGTAAGAAAATGAGAAAATTTCCTAATGATTCACATTTGTCCTAACTCATAGTCAACGTGGTAAACCATCATTTTTGATGACCCGTTTAATCATCTCAGTCGGGTATCCTGTGTACCGTGTGAAGCATTGGTAATTGACCACCTTCATGCATGTCCTCAGGCTTGTCTATGTGTCCTTTTTCTTTTCGTATTTTCCTACACATCCTTTGTTTCGAGCGCAATTTGGCCACCACTCAGCAACCTGTTAATTCACAGGCTATACATTCTGCCCGACCGAGAAGAGATTCTTCCTGCTGTACTGCATGCTAGAGAACTTGCGCCAGAAGAAGGTGATGGTGTTCGTCAACTCCCGCCACAGCATTGCGCTTTATGAGACGCTGCTTAGTGCCCTGCACCTCCAGCTCCACGCCATCCATGTAAGAGCCCCCCTGGTGCACCTCTGCTCTTTCTTATGCTCGATTTCGATTCACTTAGCATTTTTTTAGCTTATTTCTATCATACCTCATGCGCACGTCAGTTATTCTGAGCAAGACTATGACAGTCCATACTAAAGTTATTTTTTTTTTACCAAAAGACAGTGTAATTTTTCGTGTTAAAGCTGCAATAATTTGTATGAATAATTCCCATTACAATAACGGGAGATGTCTTCTGATCACTTATCCCTATGTACTTGCGCACTGGTATAAAGAAATTGAATAGCGTATATGTGCTACTTACCTAATCTTGAGACGTTATTAAAGGGTGACAGACAGACGTGGTTCTTGTTATAGTATGGATATTTATCCATGCACCCACCTAGGAATACTATATTACAGATACTGATCCATGCACCTCTTGATCAGGTACCTATTATGGGCCTTCGTAGTATACCTAATTGAAGCAGCTAATTTGTCATTATCTCTATTAATCATATTTTAAGCGGTGCTGTACAAGTTTCCAAACCTGGTTTCATTTCTTGTGTTAAATTTGGACCTCTGGTTGTTGCCTCTTACATCTACATATACTAGCACATGAGCGCTAATCTTATTCCTGTGTTAGTGATACGGTGACTCAAAACTCTACCGCTTTGGCAAAAGAACCTCGGTAATGTAAGCTACTTGAAAACAAATGCTAGAACATTATTTTAATTGCATCATTATACATCTTGACAAGACACAGTGATGTTTTTTCCTCCAACAAGTGCCTTAGGTGTATAGTGTGGTTGCAGATGTAGTTCTTTTGAGCAAATTGTTTTCAAGAGGTAACCACATTACCACATAGATTCTCCAGCAAGAATTCCTCTTTGCTTCTAATAACTTCTCGGCTGCTCTGCGCTTATGCGTGTGAGACCTTTTACTACCTGATGACCTACTGTCTAACTGTGCGGTCATGTTGTCCTGTAGGGCCAGATGTCTCAAGAGGAACGCAACGTGATCTTCAACCGCTTCAACAGAGAGGGCAAAGGCGTCTTGATGTGCACTGACATCGCCTCACGAGGCTGGGATATCCCCGTCGTAGACGTCATCATTCAATACGACCCTCCTGATGACCCTAGGTTGGTTCTCTTGTTTTTAATGGGGCTTTTTCCTAGGGACCGTGCCACCTCAAGCATTATTTGTTGTTGTAGTCGCAGCTACCATACAGACCACCTGGTCTCAATCGCTCATTGCGCAATGAAATTCACAATGACATGTGAAATGCAAGAAGCAATTCCAATTCTCTTTTTGGCTTAGCTACCCTATAGTAATCTAAAGTTGAAGTTTAATTAGACACAACTTCTCCCTGCTCAACTGTGCTCATAGCTGAATTATTTCAAAACTGCATCTATACTAGCCCTGCAACGCAAATTTCGCATTGCGCAGCCTTTTAGATACTGATGTTTTCAATCATTACAGTATGATAAACATACTTTGGCGCTATCTTTCTGCCATGGAATGGGGCGTGGCTGGAAGTGCTGAAGCATCCCCACGATATCTGATGTTCCAACCCCAGTCAAGCTCTTGAGCTATTTTGGGGCAGTCAGTAAGCTTCTCATTACTGTGCCTGGTGGTTGTCGCACCTTGCTGACACGTGTTAACGCGCTCCACCATCCAGACTCTGTTATATATGTACAGTACAAAGTACGATGCCAGGCCACGATCGAGGTTTCTTCGAGCTTTGAAGGGCCAAGAAATACTGGCAACTCTTTTCAGATTCTAGTGCACACTCTTGTGCTCTTTTAGCCTTACTTCACACACTTGTGTGCATTTCAGGGTACCTAAAGCACACGGAAATTTTAGGTCAAGATGCAACTCCCATTGTAGTGCAAATTATTTACTTGAGTTTTTTACCCCACTTAATGTGGCCCATCAGCTTCCATATAACACATCTGTCAGTTTTACTATTCACTCACATGTCGTCATCGTTGAGTACGCTTTCATAATTATTGAATCATTCAAAGTATGCGTTTTACCATTACTCTCTATCTATAACACTACACTTTTCGAATATAATGGGAGTCGCTGTTATGATTTCTATCAAGTCAAGATTTTAGTGTACACATTCCACGCACAGCAGCCTTGAATCCCCCTTGGGAAGATACAACTTTCTGTCTATGGGAATTAATACTCCCAGGGGAGAAGTGTGCGGTCCTGAGAAGAGAGTTAGGTAGGTCTTTTCTCTGTTGAGCAATATATACATTTTGTAAAGGGATCATCTTTTTGCAGTTCACGGCTGTCCTGTTTTTCTGTTCTGCTGACTTCCTAATTCATCTCTTATCTTTGTTCAGAACTTTCCTTCTCAACTTACTGTTTCTATGGACTCAAAACATTGTGTGGGAAGACACCTTGTACACAGATTGTGCATCCTTCATCCTTCTTCTCTTTGGAGCACATTTGTTATGGTTTGGGAGGCTAAAACTTGCTTATCTAATCTATTGAACAGCAGTTCTAAACCTTGGGGTCTGATAAGTTTCTCACAATATTGAGAATGATTCGAGCGCAAAAACATATTTTATTTTTCTATGTTCACGTATCGAATTCGACCGTAACATTTTGACCAACCAGATCTGAAAACGTGCAGGACAAAATGAGGCGTACGTGTATCCTACAGGCCCCTTAGGGGGATACAACTATTGTATCTAAGGAAATAAGCATTCACAGGGGGAAAATGTGTGAGGGCCCGAGCTGAGAGTCAGGTAGGCCTTCTTTTTATTGGAATAAAATGTTTTCTGTTATGTTAAGGACCACCATTTTTCGGTTGACTGCTGTTTCGTTTTTCAGTACCTACTACATACTTTCTTCTTCAACTTTTATCTTATTTCATGAACTTTTTCTCAACTTACTGTTTCTATGCCCCTTCTGCATAAATTCCGTATTCCCTTATTTCCATACTAAATGGTGCCTTACTTTTTCCTCTTTAGGGAGGCCTAAACTAACGTATGATCTATAATCTGTATCCTATAGGGAGTACATCCACCGAGTGGGGCGTACGGCGAGAGGTGGACGAGAAGGCAAAGCCATCGTTTTGCTAAGGCCTGAGGAGTTCGAATTTGTGAACTTCATGCGAGCTCACCGCGTCCAGCTCACCAACATAGACGTCCAGTTCGATCTGCTCGAGGCCAATTTCTCCCAACAGGTGACTGCTCTGCTGACCTCCGTCCGGTTGGCTTATTTTTTGTTTCTGGTGATGTGGTCACCTTCTCGCTGTGGTCCGCTTTTTGTTATGCGCTATCGGATTGCAAGGCTGGATTGTCCTTCAACATTCACTTCTTCAAATAAGATTCTAGTGCTTCTCTCTTAGGGGAAAATGTGTTTTGTGCACTTCTGGAAAAAGCGTTAATCAAATGTATCTTAGCAAAATTTTTTTACAGTTTTCATATCAAAGTTCTGATTTTAAGTCACAGTTGCTCAAGCGGAAAAGAATGCCACATAGTTGAGTGACGCATTTTTTGTTAACTAGTTCTGTTTATTTCTTTTTGCGAAGTTCATCGGGCTTGGACCTTTGAACTTATGTGGGATAAGATGTTAAATAATTTCCCTTGTGTTTGAATGTAATCAGTCATTGTCGTCTATATCAGCCTTGTACTTTTGACATTACTAACACAGGTTAATTACTTTTTATCTGTCACTGAACACCAAGCAATATTGGCTTCCACTCAGTGTGCTGTATGAAAATACAAAACCATGAAATTAAAGTTCTTCCATTGTACAACTTGCTTATACCATGTGAACTCACAAACGAAATTGCATTAAAAAGCTATCCAAGCTTCGTTAAGTAGCGTCTCTGTTTGCCTCACCCGCAGTACGCCCAGATACAGGAGCTGGTTGACCACAACGGCCACGTGAAGTCCCTCGCGAAGACAGCCTTTACCACTTACGTGCGCTCCTACCTCTCGCACAGCCTCAAGTACATATACAACAAGAAGAATCTCGACCTCAAAAAGGTTGGTGCTGCTCTAGTTGCTTCTCGCAACTTAGCCAGTTGGATGAGCTTGAAACTATTGCCCTTTGCTATAACACCAGTTAATTCCGTCCAACTGACTTTTGTGGTGTTCTGTGCTGTTTGAACCCCTCAGGGGGATACAATTAATGTATCTATGGGAATTGGCGCTCCCAGGGGGATAATGTGTGGGCCCGAGCTAAAGGTTAGGTAGGCTTTCTTTTTGTTAAAATAGCATAAGTTTTTGTTTTGTTACGGACCTTCTTTTTTCGGTTCACTGCTGTCCTTTTTTCAGCACCTACTACTTTCTTCTTCAACTTTGACCTTGTTTCATGAACTTCTTTCTCATCTTACTGTTTGATGTTTTCTATGCCTTTTCTGCATAGATTCCACGTTCCCTTAACTCCATACTAAATGGTGCCTTCTTCCTTCCTCTCTTCGGATCTCATTTGTTGAGGATAGGGAGGCTTAAACTAACTAATAATCTAATCTGTGCTGTTTGAGTACGCCCGGTATTCAGCTGCCTTATTTTTTTTGTTTATAGGTAACTTTTTTTTACTTAGACTTGTGCTTTATTGTCTTCCTCAATAGCTTTTCTATGTCAATTCGTTTCTCTCTCGTGTACCTTTCCTACTGTTTTTAATAGTGTTCTTCATTTACAAATGACTTTTTGATAGCATTTATTCATTTGTTCCCAATATTTTTTGGTTCATGTAATACTTTGATAAAACACACTAAACTGGCTAATATTCAAAGCGTTGCAATGTAATGATCATACTGTACATTACTTTGCGAGTCATTAGTTTGTCTGTATACCTATGGAGACATTAACAGAGACCACTGATTTGTAGGTGGCAGAAAGCTTCTTGTTGCGCAAGCCAGTCTTCGAACATGCACACGAGGCTATGGAGCACAGCATCCCTGACAAGCGGAAGAAAAAGGTCTTCGGTAAGCAGGCATACAAGAAGCCTTATGATAAAAGATGACTGCAGTAAATGAGCATTTTTAACACATGGTTTCATTGTATGCGTCCCCTGCTCACAGCATTTACAGAGATTTTTATTCGCAGCTCTGCTACTTTTTAGTAGCAGCAGTAGCAGTTATACGCCAGGACCTATAACAGCCCGTGACTGTGTGCAATGCAAGCCTTACATTCACAGTACCTCATTTACATAATTCTTTTCCCGGCAAGAAAAAGGAGTATCTAAACCTTCAGGATCACTTGTTATGCCCACCATAAATTGATAGTTACTTGACGATAAAGGCAGCATCAAAGAGACCGTGGCATTCATCTACAGTTCAGAATTTAACGAATCTTTTTAAGCGCGTGTAATTTTCTGTTCCTGGCCAAAATCACGTTCTTAACTCGTTATTCCCCATTGGCTCTCTATACTTAGAAATGCTAAGAGCTAAATTTACTAAATTTGAATTGCAGCTTAAAGCAGCTGTAGCTCTTGTGCTGTCGTGGCAGTGGCGGTGGAGTTAATGCTTGAACTCGTACATGGTGCGTGCTCAGAAGCTACGTAAAAATGAAAACAGGACGAGAATTGGAATATCTGAATGCAAATCACGTGTTTGAATATGGATTCAGTAATGGCATCTTCACTATCTGCGCTGAGGGTTACGATAATTTGATTTACTTTTTCTTGATGAAATCATTATCATCGGTAGGTATTTTGAAACCATGTTGCATTAGTGCTAGTTGCCAGACTTCAATCAATGCGTTCAGTTACTGGACACGTAAGGTCAAATCTAATTGAGGCAGAACAAAGCCTGATGTTGTGTTCTTTCCTTCAATTTTCTTAATACATACACACGTACACATACCAGACTTCTCCCTATAGGAGGGTAGCCAACAGCAGGCCACAATCATCACTATTAGCAACTAAGAGGGGAGAGAGGCAGCACTGGCCGCACCATAACTGCCAGGATCAGCAGCAGCTCAGCACAACCATCTTCCACAGTCAGGCCCGACAGCCATAGCTGGTTTACCCCGACCGCTTCATTGAGTGCAGCCCCTCCCCCCGCACAGGATAGGTCAATCCCATCACACGCGGGCAGCCTTCCAGTACCGCGTCAAAAAAATACAATTAGCTTCTTTTTTGGGCAGAAAAATTGGCAGCAGGCCAATTTTCTAAATAAGCCGTGATAAGTTTTACCCTTAGTTAAGCTAGCCCCATCGTTTAATGCCATGTCTGATATCCCAGAAACCTTACAAGTTATTAGTTCTAAAGATGTAGACAACAAAACGAACGTGATCGAAGCGCAGTCCCTGCTATCTTAAACACTGAGGAGACGAATTCATTAGCATTTCAAATTCATTCCACGTTTTTATACAAGAATTTTTTCGATGCATAGGATTGAATTGATCTGACGGTAGAATCGAATCGGATTTATTACTCTTTTCAGTGTAGAAAATGTGAGTGCTGTTATTTTTCACACATTAGCTATCTTGCTTTAGATATTTTTAATCTCGTATTTCTGGAGTTGCGTGTTTTCTCTACAGAAAAAAATAAAAGTTCATTTCCAACAAAGTTCACACATAAAATGTGTCGCATTGATTTTTAGAATGCCCTCAAGAAGATCCATAGTTCATCGAGCTGGGTATTATAATAGCCATGTCAAAGGTTAATCTTTAGATTGAGAGAAAACATTTAAATGCATTTTCTTGGTCGAGTTATTCTGAATTTCAGAACGCTCATAAATACTGATGAAGTACGTCTTGGACGACAGTCTCCTCTCGCATCCACACATGAGCTTAAAGCTTGTGCGTTAGCTGTTGATACCATTGAAAGTAAAATGGGGAAAAAGAAATGCTTTCTTATCTGAAAATACAAGGTTCACATCTCCTATATTTCTCGCTCGTTCTTTGTGCACTCATATTAACAAGTACCTTACAAGGAGAACTTTCCTTAGCCCGGAACAATTTTTTTATTTTCTACTATAATTCTGCAACAAAACACTCCACAATCGAGAACAAGACAGGATTATCGAACAATACCAGACAAAAGAAATGGAACAGTGCAATCAGAATTAATTTCACGCTGTTTTTTGATTTGCAATCATGTTACATGTTAATTGTATGCCGTCAGGTGATACAAGCTGTCGACGTAAGCATATTTTTTCTTCGATTAAATGGGTATTTCGTTCGTAACTGTTAGGTCGTGACGTTGTCTTCGTGGCAAGGACGAGTTGGCATCACACCATATACTCGAAAAATCTAGGCTCGACCAGATAGGATTGGGCAACATGTCCACTAGACCACAAGATTTCTGGTAGCAATAGCTAACGGAGAAGATGTTGGAGAGGGAACTTGTCGACTCACATAGCTTGCTGTGTGCTCACCCACTCCTCCTCAGGTTTAGAAGCTGAAAACCATATCTTCAACCCAATTTTAATGAGGGAGAAACCAATAAAGATAGAGATGGTCGTTGACGCATTTTAGGAACGGAGATTGCTGGAACAAAAAAACTCAAAGATGATACAGTGTCTACAGCGTCCAAAATTGAGGAATTGATAGTTCAAGGAAAAGTTTCAGTGCGCCCTTCGTGTAAAATTCTACATCCAATTTTTGTCTGTGAGATATTGACGCTCTACTTTGATAACAAAAATGACAATAATAAAAATAATGATAATGAAAAAATTTACAAATTGATGTGACAAATTACTATCTGGCACATCAATTACTATACAATTACTATAATACTATTATACTATACTATATAATAATACTAATATACTATTACTATACTATAACCGCTGTGCTCGCGGTGACAGGTTAAGGGATCGAACTTGTATGTTGGAGTCGCGGGTTCGTATCCCGGCGCTGGTGCTGCGATTTTCCCCGTTGGGTATAAGGGAAAGCTCAAGCACAATACCCCACTCGACCCAGGTGTCGGAAATGGGTACCGGCTTTACGGGGGAACCGTCATGGTGTCCTATATAAAGTGTTAGTTATAAGACATTTGAAAACCCGGTAAATCTGAAGGAAATGTCAGTTATCGATTTTGTAAATTTCGATGCCTAAGCATAGTTAATTAGATCGAAATAAACAAGTTTTCTTCTATGCACTTTCCGTCTCAAATGATTATGTTATTAGTTATAGCGGTAAATGACTTACCGCAACTTCAGTGTTTGAAGCGGCAAGTAATTCAAGGAGCGCGTCGGACAGCGAAACTGCTATGAACTTCTCCCAAGTGGCGAAGTTGTTAAAAATGATTTGCCTTGGAAGCTTTAAAATAAGCTGTTAGAATGGTTTGATTCAAGATTGATTAAGGGGGCATAGGTTGGTGTTCTTTGACTAAGGCCACCAGTCGCCATCGCACGGCAACACTTACTAAACTAATGACTTCATCTGACTCCCTCAGAAGGAGGTGTGTGACGGTATTCGGGTAGCTCTACTGGCACCTAATTTTCAATTGCACGAATCACCTCTGCAGGACAATGAAAGGACTTTTACTCTCTCGCCTGATGTGAGTTTATTGGAGCAGTCTCTGAGAGTCGTGCTGCGGCCGCTGGGAGGTAGATTCGCTTCTTTTTGGAATAATATCCGGGTCCCGTCGGAAGGCGTACTCCAGCAGGTGCCGTGGCTCGAGGGAATCCGGGGTGGATCCCGGCGAGAGTGGATTTGTTAGTGTAATATTCCGCAGGTGCGGTAACAGTTGGTATTATGAGGGTATCTCGAAGGAGGCAGTAATATCTGCCAGTGCCTTGTGGCTTACTTGGTTGATTGATAGCCGTTTAGGCTGAATAAATTTTACGAACGTCTCAAGTGATTCTGAGAACGTTCCGAATGAACCTACTAGTACGTTTTCAAGTGGTTCTGAGAAACGTTACTATAGGGTTTTGTGGTGATGTTTGTGTTTCGGCTTCGCAGGTTCTTCTGTACGGGAAGAGAGCTTGGGTTACTTGTTCAAGCATGATAACACAAGGAGAGACAGTCGCTACGCAAGCCAGGCTGCGAGCTTTACTGCTGAATTTACAGGATTGCCTCAAATAGAGGATTATATGCGGGTGCCTCGGCCCAATTCTGGCGCCTGAACAAGGGCGAGGCAGTCGCAACAATAAGTACTCGTATGGACAATCATGAATCTCCCTACATGCCATTTCTCCAACAAACGAGTATTCTCCGGGTACTACTAACTGTGCCGCGTCTTGTCTTAAAATAGTCTCCGAAATGGAGTGCAACATTAGTTCACAAGATCAAGAGTATTATAAATAAAGGCTGTGGTCGCCGATTAATCTAGGGTGTAGTATGTAAAATATTGATCTAAAATTTGGTCGACTGGTTTTAGATCGGTCCTGGCTCGCTGGTAGACGGCTCCTAGTTTGAGTTTGGCAAAATACAGTATACAGTATCCAGTTTACTGTAGCTCCCATAGACGCTGCAGAATAAGCTCTGCTCCGGTCATCTGACCCAATTATCAGCAGATCATAACTACCGGCTACTGACTCTGTGTGTAGCGCTTCCCTGTCGCCGCAGGTTTTACGTGGTTCCGCCGTTGGACTAATTTGCTCCGAACCTAAAGTTTTGGGTTTGGATGCGTCTTCCCTGCAACGTTTTAAGGCGGACAGGCGACGGAAGGATGAGTGGCTAAGCTCACCGTTACCGCGCTGGTTCTTCGCTCCGCCTTCGCTCTTCTGGTTGTCTTGGGCTGGAGCTGGGAATCTCATGCATCGACGGACGTCAGGATGGTGCGATGCCGAAGCTGTGAGCCGTACACCAGCACGACTCCTGCAAGCTCGCCCTAACCATCTGTCGTCGGAGGACCTCCCAACTCCATGGACATTCGAGGTTCGTCACTCTTAGGCTGGGCGCATGTCTGCTAGTGAGTTGATATCCATGGAGCCTTTAGACCAGTCGACCCCTACTTTTTCCTGGCGAATAGACTAAATTTCTATTAACTTACTTATTATTACAGTTCGGGCTTTCGCCCTATTATTACAGTTCGGGCTTTCGCCCTATTATTACAGTTCGGGCTTTCGCCCTATTATTACAGTTCGGGCTTTCGCCCTATTATTACAGTTCGGGCTTTCGCCCTATTATTACAGTTCGGGCTTTCGCCCTATTATTACAGTACGGGCTTTCGCCCTATTATTACAGTACGGGCTTTCGCCCTATTATTACAGTACGGGCTTTCGCCCTATTATTAAAGTACGGGCTTTCGCCCTATTATTAAAGTACGGGCTTTCGCCCTATTATTACAGTACGGGCTTTCGCCCTATTATTACAGTACGGGCTTTCGCCCTATTATTACAGTACGGGCTTTCGCCCTATTATTACAGTACGGGCTTTCGCCCTATTATTACAGTACGGGCTTTCGCCCTATTATTACAGTTCGGGCTTTCGCCCTATTATTACAGTTCGGGCTTTCGCCCTATTATTACAGTACGGGCTTTCGCCCTATTATTACAGTACGGGCTTTCGCCCTATTATTACAGTACGGGCTTTCGCCCTATTATTACAGTACGGGCTTTCGCCCTATTATTACAGTACGGGCTTTCGCCCTATTATTACAGTACGGGCTTTCGCCCTATTATTACAGTACGGGCTTTCGCCCCATTATTACAGTACGGGCTTTCGCCCTATTATTACAGTACGGGCTTTCGCCCTATTATTACAGTACGGGCTTTCGCCCTATTATTACAGTACGGGCTTTCGCCCTATTATTACAGTACGGGCTTTCGCCCTATTATTACAGTACGGGCTTTCGCCCTATTATTACAGTACGGGCTTTCGCCCTATTATTACAGTACGGGCTTTCGCCCTATTATTACCGTTCGGGCTTTCGCCCTATTATTACCGTTCGGGCTTTCGCCCTATTATTACCGCTCGGGCTTTCGCCCTATTATTACCGCTCGGGCTTTCGCCCTATTATTACCGCTCGGGCTTTCGCCCTATTATTACCGCTCGGGCTTTCGCCCTATTATTACCGCTCGGGCTTTCGCCCTATTATTACCGCTCGGGCTTTCGCCCTATTATCACTGTTCGGGCTTTCGCCCTATTATCACTGTTCGGGCTTTCGCCCTATTATCACTGTTCGGGCTTTCGCCCTATTATTACTGTTCGGGCTTTCGCCCTATTATTACTGTTCGGGCTTTCGCCCTATTATTACTGTTCGGGCTTTCGCCCTATTATTACTGTTCGGGCTTTCGCCCTATTATTACTGTTCGGGCTTTCACCCTATTATTACTGTTCGGGCTTTCGCCCTATTATTACTGTTCGGGCTTTCGCCCTATTATTACTGTTCGGGCTTTCGCCCTATGACCAGGTTTCGTACCTATCAATATACTAAAGCTAACATATTCTTCACTTCGCCAGGTGACGTTAAACGGCAGTTGGTGGGAGAAGACTGCGCCGCTTTGGTCTTCTCCGCAATTCGTGGCTGCCTGGAGCATTTTCACCAACGTCAGCACCTAATCTCATTTCTGTCGAAAGAAGTGTAGTGCTGTTACCTAATTAATATTAAATGCTCTCGGCCGCTCGATTTTATATTCCCCCAATTGTTCATAGTTTTTCGTATGGTGGCCAGTATGGGGAGCGGCTACACTCTAATTATTTTTCAGCTTTCAGGACCTCTCGCTTGAGAGTTGGCGGGGCGATGCAGTTGCCGGTGTTGTGTTCTCAAAAAAATAAATAAATAAATAAAATAAACTTTTAACTTATAACTTTCTATTTCAAAATGACTGCAGAACTTTCGAGGACCCTGAAGAATCGAGGCTATGTTCGACAAAAGGGGTCCAAAATTTCTTCTAGAGTTTCCTCAGAGATTGATTCTCTGAGCCTAGAGCAGAGAAGGGTTCTTCTGGAGAGATCAAAAGCTCTCCAGCTTGAACTAAGGTCCCTAGATCAAAATGTAATGTCTCTTCTTATCCAGAATAATTCATCCGAAGAGGAAGTAAACAAAAATTTGGAAGAGGAAGAGCAGTACGAGGAATTGCTGGTCGGGGAAATTTTGAGGCTTCAAAACAGCTTGGAGCCGGTCGCGAGTCACACGGGGCCGACTTCTGGAACGGGCGGAGCTCAGCTACCCAGCTCCTCAGCAGCGACTCTCCCAAAGCTAAAGCTGCCCGAGGTACCGTTACCAGTGTATTCTGACCCTAAAACAGATGATCTCGAAAAGTTCTTTTATAACTTTGAATCTATACTAGATAAGCATTCATTATCTAGTTACGAAAAGTTTATCTACTTGGGTAGACAGCTTCGGGGTTCTCCCAAATTACTAATTGATTCGCTTGATGTCAAAGACCAGTCTTACGAGACGGCGAAGTCCTTACTACAGCAAGCATTTGCTTCTGTAGAAATTCAGAAACACGATGTATTAAAAATACTAGCTGGGCTTCATTTACCAGTAGGCGCCGATCCGTACCCCTTTGTTGGTGAAATGAGATCTACTCTGGCGTCATTTGACAACTTAAAAATAAATTCTGAAGATGTGCTTCAGTTTTTCATATGGAATGCCATGAATGCGCAACTTCAAACTCAACTGATCCAAATTACTAATCAAAATTTACCAGCTCTTGGTGAAATCACTAAGAATATCTTTGACGCGGTTAATAGGTTGCCGGCTGTTAAACCAAAGACATATTCCAAAGAAAGATTCATTTCCAAGGAAAAAGAGTATGGTCCCTCATACGGGAATAATAAGCTTGGCACCGCTGGCTTAGCGGTAAAAGTGCAAACTAAACCTTTGCCGCCCTGCTTTCTTTGTGAGAGTGAAAAGAGGGACGCCAATCATATTTTAAGAACCTGTCCTGTCTTTGACTCTCCAAAGAAAAAATTTAACAAAATTAAAAGCCTCAATGCCTGCACAAAGTGTTCTTTCCGAAATCATAAATCCGCAAAATGTAGGTTTAATTTCTCTTCGAAGTGCCGTCATTGTAATGGTGCCCATTTAACTTATTTATGCCTTCAATCTACAGGTAAAATTGCAAACAAATCCGATAACCAAACTTTATTAACGAATACCAGTGCTTCCTTAGTGCAGACAGTTTTCACCAACACGGTGGATGAAACGATAGTTTTGCCTACGTTCACATGTCCTCTTAACTCAACAGGTAACTTAAAGATCAGAGGTTTGAAAGACGGTGGGTGCCAGAGAAACTTTATTTCCAGTAAATTTGTAAAAAATCATAAATTAACTATCTTACAGGAGGATGTGCCTCTGATTATCCACGGCTTCAACGCAAGCAGAGAGTTGAAAACTTCAATTGCAGAGGTACCGTTGTCTATCAACAATAAAATCGTAAAATTAAAAGCCATCTGTGTTCCAGAAATAAATATAAAACTAAATGTACAAAACTTGCATAAAATTGCACAGACTTTCGTCGAAAAGGGCTATCATCTTGCCGATGAGCGCCTGATAGACTCAACGAAGTCTATAACTGAGTTGGAATTGGTTCTGGGGGCTGATGTTGATCCTTACTTGGATATAGCCTACCATAAGTTTGGACAGAATGAGTTTTCAACTTACATTGATACGTCCATGGGTGTAATGTTGTCCGGGGATGTAAATCGAATGCTCTTGAATGCCAGACACTTGCCTTTTGCCCAGAGTACCATTCAGCATGTAACTCGGGGTGCAGAGTCGTCGACGAGCTTTGTGGAACATGCCGCCGCGTTGGAACCAGTCACCGAAAACTCCTCCAACGTGACTACGTCCCTTCACTCTCATACCTCTGAAGTAAGTTCAGAAGTAGAGTCTCCTCTTCATACCTGTGATGCGGCAGATGGTAATGTTGATGCTGATACTTCAGCCTTTGGTCGTTATAACCATTCAGTTGTTGTTCAGGAGGAGAGGGGTGATCTGCTGGAGTCCGCTCTTGAAAGAGCATCAGAAGAAGTTTTGGAAAGGGTGTACTCTCGGGCTCTTGATCTGCATGATTCTGAAATGGAAGAGCACGAAAGTGAGACCAATTTGAAACTGATAGATTACGTGATTGAGAACTCGTCTAGAGATGACGAAGGCAGGCTAATAATGCCCCTTACCTGGAATAATAAAAATTCTCACAATTTATCCCAAAACTTTAACCTGTCTAAAATGATTTTGAATTCAAATCTGAAAAAGTTACAAAAATGCCCTACTAAACTTAAATTGTACGACGATGTTTTCAAGGAACAAGAACGGGCAGGGATAATCGAGAAAATTGATAATCTAAATTCCTTTCTGGAAGAGCATCCCGAGTGCAGTTTTTTGGCGCATATGGGGGTGTTTAAGATGAGCCGTGGAACTACTAAATGCCGAGTAGTCTATCTTTCCAACCTAAAGGAGGCTGGTGACGAGGCTACGGTTAGCCATAACCAAGCCATGTTACCAGGCCCGACTCTGAACCCTAAGCTGTCTGTAGCCATAATTTTGCTGCGATTCGATCAATATCTTCTTACCTTTGACCTAGAGAAGGCATTCTTAAACATAGCTCTAACGGAGGTTGATCAGAATAGGTTAATGTGCTTATGGTTCAATAACGTCAGTAAGGGAGACTTTTCTATTCGTGCATATCGAAACAAGAGGCTATCGTTTGGCCTCCGATGTAGTCCCTTTATCCTGATGATGGCCTTGTATCTGATCTGGGTTCGTGAAGAAAGTGACCCTGAGTTTTCAGAATTTAAACGTTCAGTGTATAATTTAATGTACATGGACAATGGGGCCTATTCATGTAATGACGATAGCTTTCTTGTTAAAGCTTATAGAAAGTTAAAAGAAATTTTCAGGAACTATGGGTTCCGATTGCAACAGCTCTGCTCAAATTCCGCAGAGTTCCAAAGTTACGCTGACTCAGAAGCTGCTACAAAAACAGCCGATGAAGTAAAATTGCTGGGCATGGTATGGAGTAGGAAGGAAGATTCAATCTCTCCTAGTTCAGTAAGCTTAAATTCTGCTTCAAATACCAAACGCTCTATCCTCTCGTCCTTAAATTCAATATACGATATCTTGGGAGTGTACTTACCTCTGTTAAACAGAGCCAAACTTTTCGTCCAAATGCTGCAGACCCAAACGTCTCTCGACTGGGATGATCCTGTCCCGTCAAATCTGCAAAGAGGATGGGTCAATATATGCAAGCAGTTCAACAGTCATGAAACTGTAAAATTACCAAGATGTGTAGGAAAGAGAAAGGACGAGTATGCTCTCGTAGCATTTACGGACGCCTCGAAGTCTGTGTACGGCACAGTAGTGTACATCCACAATTTAACTACTGCGTCCGAAAACTTCCTACTAGCTAAAAATAGAGTAGTAGGTAAAAGTTTGGCTTCAAAGACCATTCAAATGTTGGAAATGCAAGCCATTTGCATGGGTGTCGACACTTTGATTGACCTGGTACTCGAACTCACTGGAGTCTCAATGATGGAGCCAATAAAAATAACGAAGCTGCTACTTTTCACCGATAGCTTGGTTTATTTACAGTGGCTCAGTTCCTTTGCCTCAAAGTACGATAAAATTGAGAAGAAATCTGTCTTCATTCAAAACAGGCTTAGAGCTGTGGACGAGCGTTGCAGGAAGTTTCCGGTCAATTTCAGGCATACTGAAGGAAATAAAAACCCTGCTGACTATGTAACTAGGAAAGTTAGCCATAGACAACTGAAAGAGAGTAATTTTCACACTGGTACTGGCAAGCTAACCGAGTCGCCTGATGAGCTCGTGGTTACCATTCCTAGTCCTTCGTCTAAAAACGTAGACGCGGTACCCAGCGGCACTTCTACCTGTACTGCTGGTTGCGAGACTGTTCGCTGTGACGAACCTAATCCTGAACCCCTTGTACCGGTCAAGAAATTTTCTTCTTTCCGAAAGCTAACAGTGGTTGTAGCTTATGTTCTCTTCTTTGTATCTCTGTTGAAATGTTCCCTGAGCAAACAGTTGAAGAGTACGAAAGAAATCTCTTTAACCGTGTTAGATTTTTATCAAGATGCAATTAAAAATATAATCCTCACTGAACAAAGAAAATATTTCCCTGAAGTATTCTCCTTCCTGGAGCGGAGGGTTTCGGTGAATCCTCCCGCTCTGTTGACGAAGCTGAATCTCGTAAAAAATACTTCGGGATTGTTGGGTGTTAAAAGTAAGTTAAACGATAATTACGAGTTTCCTATCCTCTTGCCTAAAGAGAGTGGTTTGACGAAATTGATCATTATGGATGTTCACGCCCAGCTGTCTCACACAGGAATTTATTCCGTGATAAAAGAACTTCGACGAAAATATTGGATCCCTTGCGCGTTTTCAACCGTTCGAAGCGTCTTAAAAACTTGCTTTGCCTGCAAAAAAGTAAATAACAGAACTATAAAGCTCAATCAAAACAGCTATAGAGAGTTCAGAGTTGATCCGCCGAAGTCGGTGTTTTCTTCAATTTTCCTTGACTTAATAGGGCGAAAGCCCGAACTGTAATAATAGGGCGAAAGCCCGAACTGTAATAATAGGGCGAAAGCCCGAACTGTAATAATAGGGCGAAAGCTCGAACTGTAATAATAGGGCGAAAGCCCGAACTGTAATAATAGGGCGAAAGCCCGAACTGTAATAATAGGGCGAAAGCCCGAACTGTAATAATAGGGCGAAAGCCCGAACTGTAATAATAGGGCGAAAATTTTTTATAACGGCCCTATTATTACAGTACGGGCTTTCGCCCTATTATTACAGTACGGGCTTTCGCCCTATTATTACAGTACGGGCTTTCGCCCTATTATTACAGTACGGGCTTTCGCCCTATTATTACAGTTCGGGCTTTCGCCCTATTATTACAGTACGGGCTTTCGCCCTATTATTACAGTACGGGCTTTCGCCCTATTATTACAGTTCGGGCTTTCGCCCTATTATTACAGTACGGGCTTTCGCCCTATTATTACAGTACGGGCTTTCGCCCTATTATTACAGTACGGGCTTTCGCCCTATTATTACAGTACGGGCTTTCGCCCTATTATTACAGTACGGGCTTTCGCCCTATTATTACAGTACGGGCTTTCGCCCTATTATTACAGTACGGGCTTGGTTTCGCCCTATTATTACCTTGGACTATTAAGTTAGGTAACCAAACTCAAAAAGTTTGGGTGCTGATAATCGCCTGCCTCTGGAGTCGAGCGGTAAATCTAAAAATTTGTATGAAAGCCGATGTACCGGAATTCTTGCGAGCACTACAGCTCCATATATACGAGCATGGTATGTTCAAACGTTGTTTTTCCGATTTGGGTAGTCGGATCGTGGCCGGTACTAACATTGTAAAAACATTCTTAGATGATTTTGAAACCAAAAGATTTCTTAAGACCTACAATATACAATCGTTGGATTTCCAGACTTACCCTAAAGGTAACAGTGCTCTTGGCTCGTTAGTTGAAACTCTGGTTAAACAAGCTAAGAAAATGATATACCATAGCTTAAGACCTTCTGTACTGGACTTTTTTGAATTTCAGTTTGTTATAGCAAAAACGACTCACCTCATTAACAGGCGTCCCGTGGCCTTCTCGGAGACGTTGCGCGATTCTTCTCCGGACGCCCCATCTGCGATTACTCCGGAGATGCTTATCAGAGGAAGAGAATTAGCATCTCTCACAATTTGCCCTTTCTTTCAGATCGGGGAAGCTGATGACGAGCCGGACTTTGGCGCTCCGGTGTTCGTGAGGAGTGTTTACTCGAAGTTGAGGGGAGTTCTGAGGAGATTGACGGAATGGTACCACGATGAGTTTTTTGTTACATTAATAAAACAGGCAACTGATCGACCTGGTAGATACCAAAATGTCTTGCATCATCCTTTGCAGGTCGGCGACGTAGTTCTGTTGAAAGAACCGCACTTAAAGCAAACTTCTTATCCTCTAGGAATAGTCCGGTCGGTGCAGCAGAACTCAATGGGTGAGGTGACGGCTGCGAGAGTTTTCAAAGGCGGAACTCGCAAGGTGGTGTACAGGCACGTCTCATCTATTATCCCTTTGATTCCTTCGTCTCGAGGTACAAAATTACCGGAGGACGATGTGCGAGGCCAAGTTCCGGTTTCCGGTCAGGTTGAGGACGATGTAGTTGTAGATTCGAACTCCTCTTCGTTTACTGGCCGTGTCCCAAGAGCTGCTAGCCTTCGCTGCACGGAACGTTGGCAAAGTCTGATTGCAGACGGCCAAATTTAGGTTAAGGTTTAGGTTAAGCGTTTCGTTTGTCGACCGAGTTATTTGTGAGTAAACTTAAATTTAGACTTTAATCTCTCATCTAGATTTAAGTTCGTGCTTTTCAGTTTAGGAAAAGCAATTCTCACGTGTTAGGCGGTTCGTTTGACGTTGAATTATTGGTAGTTAACTTAAATTTAGACATCATTCTCAAATCTAGATTTAAGTTCTCTTGGTTTTCAGTTTAGGAAAACCAATTCTCGCGCCGGGAGTATGTAAAATATTGATCTAAAATTTGGTCGACTGGTTTTAGATCGGTCCTGGCTCGCTGGTAGACGGCTCCTAGTTTAAGTTTGGCAAAATACAGTATACAGTATCCAGTTTACTGTAGCTCCCATAGACGCTGCAGAATAAGCTCTGCTCCGGTCATCTGACCCAATTATCAGCAGATCATAACTACCGGCTACTGACTCTGTGTGTAGCGCTTCCCTGTCGCCGCAGGTTTTACGTGGTTCCGCCGTTGGACTAATTTGCTCCGAACCTAAAGTTTTGGGTTTGGATGCGTCTTCCCTGCAACGTTTTAAGGCGGACAGGCGACGGGAGGATGAGTGGCTAAGCTCACCGTTACCGCGCTGCTTCTTCGCTCCGCCTTCGCTCTTCTGGTTGTCTTGGGCTGGAGCTGGGAATCTCATGCATCGACGGACGTCAGGATGGTGCGATGCCGAAGCTGTGAGCCGTACACCAGCACGACTCCTGCAAGCTCGCCCTAACCATCTGTCGTCGGAAGAGCTCCCAACTCCATGGACATTCGAGGTTCGTCACTCTTAGGCTGGGCGCATGTCTGCTATTGAGTTGATATCCATGGAGCCTTTAGACCAGTCGACCCCTACTTTTTCCTGGCGAATAGACTAAATTTCTATTAACTTACTTATTATTACAGTTCGGGCTTTCGCCCTATTATTACAGTTCGGGCTTTCGCCCTATTATTACAGTTCGGGCTTTCGCCCTATTATTACAGTTCGGGCTTTCGCCCTATTATTACAGTTTGGGCTTTCGCCCTATTATTACAGCTCGGGCTTTCGCCCTATTATTACAGCTCGGGCTTTCGCCCTATTATTACAGCTCGGGCTTTCGCCCTATTATTACAGCTCGGGCTTTCGCCCTATTATTACAGCTCGGGCTTTCGCCCTATTATTACAGCTCGGGCTTTCGCCCTATTATTACAGTTCGGGCTTTCGCCCTATTATTACAGTTCGGGCTTTCGCCCTATTATTACAGTTCGGGCTTTCGCCTTATTATTACAGTTCGGGCTTTCGCCCTATTATTACAGTTCGGGCTTTCGCCCTATTATTACAGTTCGGGCTTTCGCCCTATTATTACAGTTCGGGCTTTCGCCCTATTATTACAGTTCGGGCTTTCGCCCTATTATTACAGCTCGGGCTTTCGCCCTATTATTACAGCTCGGGCTTTCGCCCTATTATTACAGCTCGGGCTTTCGCCCTATTATTACAGCTCGGGCTTTCGCCCTATTATTACAGCTCGGGCTTTCGCCCTATTATTACAGTTCGGGCTTTCGCCCTATTATTACAGTTCGGGCTTTCGCCCTATTATTACAGTTCGGGCTTTCGCCCTATTATTACAGTTCGGGCTTTCGCCCTATTATTACAGTTCGAGCTTTCGCCCTATTATTACAGTTCGGGCTTTCGCCCTATTATTACAGTTCGGGCTTTCGCCCTATTATTACAGTTCGGGCTTTCGCCCTATTATTACAGTTCGGGCTTTCGCCCTATTATTACAGTACGGGCTTTCGCCCTATTATTACAGCACGGGCTTTCGCCCTATTATTACAGTACGGGCTTTCGCCCTATTATTACAGTACGGGCTTTCGCCCTATTATTACAGTACGGGCTTTCGCCCTATTATTACAGTACGGGCTTTCGCCCTATTATTACAGTACGGGCTTTCGCCCTATTATTACAGTACGGGCTTTCGCCCTATTATTACAGTACGGGCTTTCGCCCTATTATTACAGTACGGGCTTTCGCCCTATTATTACAGTACGGGCTTTCGCCCTATTATTACAGTACGGGCTTTCGCCCTATTATTACAGTACGGGCTTTCGCCCTATTATTACAGTACGGGCTTTCGCCCTATTATTACAGTTCGGGCTTTCGCCCTATTATTACAGTACGGGCTTTCGCCCTATTATTACAGTACGGGCTTTCGCCCTATTATTACCGCTCGGGCTTTCGCCCTATTATTACCGCTCGGGCTTTCGCCCTATTATTACCGCTCGGGCTTTCGCCCTATTATTACCGCTCGGGCTTTCGCCCTATTATTACCGCTCGGGCTTTCGCCCTATTATTACCGCTCGGGCTTTCGCCCTATTATTACCGCTCGGGCTTTCGCCCTATTATTACCGCTCGGGCTTTCGCCCTATTATTACCGCTCGGGCTTTCGCCCTATTATTACCGCTCGGGCTTTCGCCCTATTATTACCGCTCGGGCTTTCGCCCTATTATTACCGCTCGGGCTTTCGCCCTATTATTACCGCTCGGGCTTTCGCCCTATTATTACCGCTCGGGCTTTCGCCCTATTATTACCGCTCGGGCTTTCGCCCTATTATTACCGCTCGGGCTTTCGCCCTATTATTACTGTTCGGGCTTTCGCCCTATTATTACTGTTCGGGCTTTCGCCCTATTATTACTGTTCGGGCTTTCGCCCTATTATTACGCTTCGGGCTTTCGCCCTATTATTACTGTTCGGGCTTTCGCCCTATTATTACTGTTCGGGCTTTCGCCCTATTATTACTGTTCGGGCTTTCGCCCTATTATTACTGTTCGGGCTTTCGCCCTATTATTACTGTTCGGGCTTTCGCCCTATTATTACTGTTCGGGCTTTCGCCCTATTATTACCTTTCGGGCTTTCGCCCTATGACCAGGTTTCGTACCTATCAATATACTAAAGCTAACATATTCTTCACTTCGCCAGGTGACGTTAAACGGCAGTTGGTGGGAGAAGACTGCGCCGCTTTGGTCTTCTCCGCAATTCGTGGCTGCCTGGAGCATTTTCACCAACGTCAGCACCTAATCTCATTTCTGTCGAAAGAAGTGTAGTGCTGTTACCTAATTAATATTAAATGCTCTCGGCCGCTCGATTTTATATTCCCCCAATTGTTCATAGTTTTTCGTATGTAGTGCCTATTTACAATGAGTACCTTAAGATCGGTATTGGACAATTAGAACGGTTCACACTAAGCAACAGCAAAGGGCTCGCTGTACTGATCATACTTGAGGCTAAAAGTTGTCAAAAGATCCATTAACTTAAGCTAGGAATCGTGCCAGGAAGGCATTTACAGCCTAATTACTACTATTATCTATTATTAAATGCGGAATCCCTAGTCTACCTGGCTTGAACGTGAAGGATGTCCTACGAGAGGAGAGAGGAAGGTACCATTTAGAAAAGAGTAGAGGGAACGCGGAATCTATGCACAAAGTGCACAGAATCGGTAGTTAAGAAGGAAGTTCAGAGCACAAGAAGGATTTGGAAAGCATTGATCATGAGGATGCATATCAGAATAGTATTAGGGCATCCTATGAGTTATAATGAACAACAACCACTGGAGGTAGCCGACATTGACATGAGGTAAAAGGAACAGGCAGCTACAATTGAAAGCAAACAATTGCCGGTTAAACTACATTTAACCCCAAATCAGATAATTGGATGATTTCTGGACTAAAAATTCCCAGGGGTTGGGAATTTAGAATATTCAGAGACTTCCCAGAGGTAAGCACAATCACCCTAATATAGCTGAATCAGGTAACGACTAATTATTAACATTAATATACACAAATTGACCTAACCAAAAATCAGTAGTAAGAGTTGTCACTTAAGTGATTATGATAGGAATTCTTGTTACCGTTACTACACATTGTTACACGCAATCAGACAGTGGGATAGTTCTGATCACGAAAGAATGATTATTTATGTGACTTGACTTGAAGTGAGTAACTACCGAAGATACAATCTCTATTGGTGTAAATAACCTATCATAGCTTCATTCCTCAAGATATGAATTTAAACATTGACTAAAAATTGCAAAGGAATTCCAAAATTACTCAAATCTGACTTAATTAAATACAAAAATTGAGAACAAAATCAATTAAAAACTGGAACACACAAAAGATGAGCAAAACACTAATGACACAATGGCAACAAATAGATTTTTCAAATTCAATTGATTGGAGGCTTGAACACACAAATAATTGAGCACTCAAAAATTGGCACAATGGCAACATAATAGATTATTAATATTCAATTGATTGGAATTGCTTCTTGGAAAAACTATGTTGCCATCAAAAATAAGGTATGCAGCAATAGCCTGTAGTGAATCTCTATCCCGCAACCCAGTCGAAATTTCGAAATTCTCAGAATGATCATCTAAAAATTCAGGAAAATAAATTCAACCATTAGCATAAAATCACATTACGAAATTCACTAATCTCTGTCCTCAATTTTATCAAAATATTGTAACGAAAAATTCAATCTCTAAGAATTCACATTTGCGTCTTAACGGAACCTCCCACGGACGCGCGACAGCAACATCGTATGCGATCTAGCGCCCATTGTCTCATATCATACAGAGCGTGCATATCTAGGTGTTTCTGGCTGGTGAGATTATAATACTGTGTTTTTGCGTGTGATAATCTACGGGTAACTATATATATACATATATGTCAATTGTCAACACTATTAATGTGTAAATAGTAAGCTGAATTGCCTCAACTTACCATTGTCTTAAATGTTAGGATTTCTTGCCCAGAACTGTGTTTCCCACAGGGTATTTTCCCCTCAATATGATGTTATTTTTATTCAAGCTAAATTTTCCCTTTTGTTTTTAAATAATTTCTATGCAACATTTCAATATGATGTTATTTTTATTCAAGCTAAATTTTCCCTTTTGTTTTTAAATAATTTCTATGCAACATTTCAATATGATGTTATTTTTATTCAAGCTAAATTTTCCCTTTTGTTTTTAAATAATTTCTATGCAACATTTCAATATGATGTTATTTTTATTCAAGCTAAAATTCTCCTTCTGTTTTAAAAGAATTTTTATTTCAACATCTCAATATGATGTTATTTTTATTCAAGCTAAAATTCTCCTTCTGTTTTAAAAGAATTTTTATTTCAACATCTCAATATGATGTTATTTTTATTCAAGCTAAAATTCCCCTTTTGTTTTTAAATAATTTTTATGCAACATTTCAATATGATGTTATTTTCATTCAAGCTAAAATTTTTCCCTTTTGATTTCAAAAGAATTTTTATTTCAACATCTCAATATGATGTTATTTTTGTTCAAGCTAAAATTCCCCTTTTGTTTGAAAATAATTTTTATTTCAACATTTCAATATGATGTTATTTTTATTCAGGCTAAAATTTCTCCTTTTTTAAAATAATTTTTATTTCAACATTTTAAACAATTTAAACAATTTTAAACAATTTATTTACCACAGGAGATACAGAGATAAAATGTTTCTTAAGTCCAGAACAATGGTCAAATTTGAGTATAGCTACCTGTGGGCCCGAATAAGTTCAGTGACTTCTAGGGCATCCTACCATCAAGGTTAGTCTTAGGAGTACAATAATGTTTAACCTAATTCACTTAAACTAGAGACGCATTAGACTGATAAATGAGATAAGTAACTCGAAATTAGATACTTCATTTCACAATATAGTTCATATGGACTAGATTTAACAGTATATTCGACAAACGATTCAAGAACAGACTGAATATCGGCGAAATTAATCAAGGCGAATTACATAATTAGGACCAGTTATGTAGGGGACAAGGTTTGACTCTGTGATCTTACACGACTAGTAATCTGATAGGAAGTGAGACTCAAGACTTTTTTTGAATACCTTATAAGAATTACTTTCACGGATCTCCGCAGGTATTGAGTTCCAAGTTTTAGTTCCAACGAAGAGGATACTGTGTTGTGACCGAGCCTTTGAGTAATAAGGAAGCATGAATTGACTTCTATTTCGGGTTAAATGGTCGTGATGACCAGTTTGCGTAGTTAATAGTTGTTTTAGGCTATTGTCGCCATCATTTGTTAATGTTTTGTAAATGAAATTGCAAATGGAGATTTTGTAGAGATCCGAGAGCTTAAGTATTCGTAAATTTTTGAATGAGTCATTTGTGTGAGCATTATATTCTAGATTCTTTATCGCTCTTATGGCTCTTTTTTGCAGGGTAAAAATTTTGTTGGTTTTATTTTTATCAGTTCCGTGCCATGCTTCTATTCCGTATTGCAAGTACGGTGAAATGAGCGTTCGGTAGAGCATTTGTAAGGCTGTTTCAGGCAGGAAATTCTTAACTTTATTTAGGATTCCGATAGATTTTGATAATTTAGAACTAATATGAGCGATGTGCTCTTTAAAGGTTAGATGTTTGTCTATTATGATGCCGAGGAATTTACTTGAGTTGGTTTCTTCGATTTCACCTTCGCCAATTTGAATGCGTGGGAGAGATATATTTTTCTTGTATGAGAATGTAATATATTTTGTTTTATCGATATTAAGGCTTATTTTATTAGCTTTAAGCCACAATGAAACCTTATGAAGTTCATTATTTATACGCCTCGCCATCCTAGCGGGATTTTGGTCTGGAAGGACCGCAGAAAGGGTACTGTCATCGGCAAAAAGTATGAATTTGAAGAATGATGTAGATTTAATGATATCACTGATAAAAATTAGAAATAGGAGAGGCCCAAGGACAGATCCTTGTGGAACCCCATGGCTAATTGTCTGTGGGTCTGATTTTGCGTCGTCAATGACAACGTATTGTTTCCGATTTGCTAAGTATGATCTAAACCAATCATGGGCAGCCCCTCGAATGCCATAACAATGTAGTTTCGAGAGTAATACGTTATGGTCCACACAATCGAATGCTTTTCGAAAGTCAAGAAATACGGAGAAAACAAGCTTTCCTTCATCTATATTAGAATAAAGGTATTGCAAATGATTTAATACAGCTTGTGTCGTAGATTTCTTAGAACGAAAACCGGATTGTTTGTCGTAGAGGAAAGATTTTTGTTCAAAATACGAATACACTTTTTTATACACAATTTTCTCGAATATTTTGCTAATAATTGGTAGTACAGAGATAGGTCTATAATTGTTAACGCAGTTTTTATCACCATTTTTAAAAATAGGGGTGACTCTCGCAATTTTGAAAGAGTTGGGGAAGATACCTTGAGAAAGGGATTGGTTGATAATATAAGATATGCACGGTGCTATTATATCAGCTATAGCCTTAAGAACTTTAGCCGAAAAATTTTTCAATCCACTTGATTTATTTTTCAAGTTGTTTATGCACGTAATTACATCGGAGGGATTAGTTGGCGTGAAAAAGAAAGAGTTAGGTTCACGGACATGGTCCATGTATTGCAAGTGGTCTCTGGGTTCACTGAAGACACTATCGGCTATATTTTTTCCTATGTTTACAAAAAAGTTGTTAAACACAGTTGCAATATCTTTTTTCTCGTAGTATTTTACATTTTCGTGAACGACGGACTCAATTGTTTTCGTAGTATTATTATTCGGTTTATAGCATGAATTAAGCAGGCGCCAAGTTTTTTTAATATCAGTTTTGTATTCAGTAAATTTGCGCGTGAAGTAGTCTCGTTTTGAGGTTCGTATTTGATTTGTCACATGATTCCTGAATCTGTTATAAGTTACTTTAGATATTCGCCCTTCGTATAGTAAGGCTAGGTACGCTTGACGTTTCTTTATATTGATCACGATATCTTCAGTAATCCAGGGCTTTTGTCTATTTTTCGGCGTAATTGTGCGGGTGATTATTGGACAGCACTGGTTATATGCGGTCGTTATAATTTCAGTTAAATTTAGTATTGCTTCATCAATGTTAATCGCATTATTGTCCCGTTCATAGACGTCTAATGATGGCATTAATTCTTCTAGAACAGTTCGCATTGTTCCCAAGTTGTATTCGTTTACACAACGAAATGAATAAGTATCAGCCTGTGGACTGGAGCAAGGATTATAGACATTTTTCTTGATGAGAAACACCGGGAAATGGTCAGATAAGTCAGAAATTATTATTCCGGTAAGAAAATCAGTCGGATCTAACATAAAAATATTATCGAGTAACGTAGCCGATTCTGAAGCAACACGTGTAGGTTTCGTGATGATTGGAAGGAAGGAGCTAGACTGAAAAACATTTATGAAGTTTGAGATTTGCTCACAGCTATCATATTGTAGAAGATCGTAGTTGAAATCCCCGCAGATTATTATGTCATTATATAGAGACTTGTTGAACTGAGATATAATGTTTTGAAGCTCGTTCAGGAAAGAGACGTTACAAGCTGTTGGGGGTCTATATACTGTCCCAAGCATAATCCGTTTACCATTTTTCGTTAGTTCTATAAATAAGGTCTCAATATGTTCACGATTCATAGTTGCACTTAAAATGACTTTCGAAGAAATATGTTTAGATATGTACGTACTGATGCCAGCACCACGTTTGTTAATACGGGGTGAATGATGGCTATAATAGTTTTGAATTTGAATCAGGTCTTTAGATGAGTCGTCTAGCCAACTTTCGGTGAAACTGAGAACATCAAAATTGCTGTTCAGCTCAGTGATAGTACAAGATATTTCATCTATTTTCGGATAAATGGATCTACAGTTCCCACATAATAGAGAAAAATCGTTACAGGTGTTCCTCATCGATTCATTGAATTTTTTAATATTTAGGTATTTACAGTTTCCAGTTTCATTTAGGTTTGGGTGCAGTCTATTCAAATGATTGAGATCTGGATCAATATTGTCGAATATGTCAACATGGTCAGTCATTAGCATTAAGAGACAGTAAGTAAAATGTAACGTAAAAATAAAAATGATAAAAACTACAGGATCAAGGTAAAAATAAGGACATTCCTACTTAGAATTAAACTAAAAAAAAGAGAAACTAAAAACACACAGATTATTAGTCTAAATTGTTTAAAATCTAGTATGATTTCATAAGGAGAGCGCAAATTCAGTCCATGAGCAGGAACATTAGGGATCATAAATGGCAAATAATGTAGTTACAAGGCTGTCGTACCAGTGGTTTCCGCATATAACACTTATAAGATGTAGCAAGGACGAAATGGATTTAAAAACGAAGTGACAGTGAAGTTATTTATGGAATTTAAAAAATCTTGACTATCTAAATTGTTTCCAGATTCATAAACACATACACGAGTTAAGTCTGAGCAGCAAGTTCGGTATGAGCATTCGATAAAAAAGGAGAAAGAAAGAAATTGAAAAACAATTTAGTAAGCAGCAAAACAAGGCTGTAAGGTCGACGTGGATGCCTTGAAGAGGTGAAGGTAATTCAATCAAAAATCAAGAAGAAAACATATGGACAGATATCAAAATAATATTAAACTCAATACGTCAGTCTAAAAAAATACTAATCACGAATAATTTCCTCTGAGGACTTGCCGACATGTTGCAGCAAGTACTTGTCTAGTTCTTCAGGTGTATTGATGGTTAGAGATCTCTGAGTTACTTGGCCGGGTATCTTTGGAGAGAAGACGTTGATATTGCCATCAAAACTTCTTGCGTGTCCTATTTGTTCCGGAAATTTTCGTTTGGCCAATCTCAGAGTGTACATTATACCTGCTCGCGAAGGTACTTTTCAAATATGATGTTATTTTTATTCAGGCTAAAATTTCTCCTTTTTTAAAATAATTTTTATGTCAACATTTCAATGTGATGTTATTTTTGTCAAGATTAGGATTTCCCCTTTTGTATCAAAAATGATTTATTATGCCAAAATTCAATATGGTGTTATTTTTGTGATCAAGTTAGGCTTGCATCAAATTATCATTTTATTCTGTAATGCTGTTTTTTTTAATCAAAGCAATCAAATTATCATTCTCATTCTTTACAGCTTATGGTGTCACAGCTGTATTTTCAATTAAGTAGGGTTTTGATATAATCACATGGTTGTAGTTTTTATGTACAGTCAACATTAAAAACCATTCTTAACCAATTTTATAGTCAATCTTTGTTGTGATGATAATCAGAACAAACCTTTGTAAATACCAAGCACATTTTACCGCTGATTTTCCTCATAGAATCAGTATTTATACATTAAATATTAGTGATGTTTTTTTTGGTTTAGTTAGATGGTAATTGTATAATTCTTAGTCATTGTACATTGATTATTTCAGTTAGGAAAAACTGGGAACATGTGTTTTCTAGTTCATTTGCATTTAGCAGATGCTGTAGATTTTTACCATTAGCTATTAATTAAGTGAGTCAGTATACTCAGTTCACTGCGTATGCCATCTTAGTTTCGCCAGGCAAAGTTTTGCCTGTGTGAATTACTAGTGTAGAATCTCAGCTTCATGCCGTTAGAAATATTAGAATTAATATCTGGCCCCGAGCAAATTGTCAGTGCTCCGAAGCTGATCCCCGCTTGCACTCCGGCGCCAGAGTGCTGGTGGGGGTCGTTTTTCGAAGAGACTCCTCGCTTTGAGGCGGCATGTTAATGCCAGATTGTTTGCAGCATAGCATGTGTTGATATGTGGTTGTCACCGCGTGCATTTTCACCCAGCGTCTCCTCCCCGTACAGGAAGCCACGAGACACTTTCACATTCCACTGCCAAGCCACCTACCTTGCCCGAACAAATCAAAAGGGTAAAATAACCCGGTAGCCAAACTCGGCAGATTACAAAAACTACCTCCTTCCTTGGTTTCTTTTTTTACTTTTTACCAAACAATCAATTACTGGACGGCAAGCGCAAGTACCACATTCCTCTTCCACCATCACTCTGAAGTGAGACCCTTTTGGTTACAGCTAACCCAACTGCTGCTTAACCTGTCAGTCTATATTCACCTAAAACTAGAGGAATAGCGCATTATCGTCCTCACCTATCAGTGACGCTATTTGCCGTCTCTCACCATTGGGTTACATTGCACACGACCTTTTCCACAAATACACTCACCACATCACCAACGCAGCTGTGGGCCTGTTGCAGTTCCTACTCAAGATCGGACCTCAACATCAGCCCATCCTGAAGAGACAATCTGCCAGCCACCCCAATAAAAAGGCCAGCTATAAATAAACATATCTACTTTCTTATCCTTCTGATGGTCTAGTTCCGAGGTGAAAATTATAGTGTTTTGATTTTGATTAAAGACGCCAGAAATAGTGCGTCCGAACCCCCTACACTTAACTTCTTTGGAGTCAGAGGCCGTAAAATCATTCAAGTAGCAGTTAAGTGTGCTTGAAAAGGCACTGGTGACCTCGCCACTATTAAAAGAACATCTTGGGAAATCGTTAAATGCCTCAATATTCAACCTTTAACCTTCAAAAATCTAGATAATCATAGAATTCAAACCGGTCTAACGTAAAACTTGAGTTAAGCCACTAAACTTGAAGTTTACACTGGTGACCCCAGAGTAGTTTAATCAGATATAAATACTCACCCGGACCACCATCGGAAGGATTAGGAGCGCATGTCTAGTGCTGTCAACTTCTGTGCATGGCTGACCTTGAAGGACTTAGTTTCTTTCCCTACTCTCAGTAGCTAAACAGAGTATTTCCTCTCCAAACTCTTCCCTAATAATAAGCTATTGCTACTGCAGCCTATTCTAACAAATTCTTCATGTTTATCCATTGCTACTGAAGCCACCTTTTACAAAACTCTTCATGCATTTCCATTGCTACTGAAGCTCCTTACTAATAATCTTCGCAATTTCCATTGCTACTGCAGCACCATTGCTACTGAAGCACAAAAGTAACATAAAAACTTATACGAAACAAAAAGCTATTGCAACGCGCGTTATCATTCATTCTTGGGGAACATTAGAAGCATTATGGCGCCAAACGATGGTAACGAGAGTAACGACAGTCAGACGGTGTCCGTAAAATTAACACCGTTCGCGATTCAAAGTCTGGACTCTTGGTTCTTCCAAACCGAAGAACACTTCGAAAGCCTATCCATCACGTGTGAAAAAATTAAATACTACTCCTTATTAAGGGCCCTGCCCACGACTTGCCTAGACGACCTCTCTGGGGTCTGTAACGCTAACTCAACCGAACCTTATTCCACCCTCAAAGATCATGTTTTAAAACGTTACAGCAAGGATAGAGCCCAAAGAATCCAGGCTTTGACGAGTAATCTCACCACCTACAATAGCCAAACACCTCTAGCGCTTCTTAAAGAGATGAGGAAATTGGCGAAGGGGGTGATGGATGACGATACCCTTAAGACATTGTACATCCAACGCTTGCCTTTACGCCTTCAACCATTCCTCCATACACAAGATTCCTCTGTGAACCTGGACGTTCTCGCAGAATTAGCCGAGAAAATTCTTGCCTGTGAAAACCAGACACCGAATGGCTCTGCCGCTACTCCAGTGGTCAATCAAACCAGCCCAAACGAAGTGGAAAGATTATTGCGCGAGTTAGTTCAGCGAGTTGGAGCACTAGAAGTTGCTACCCAGCAAGCCGAACACGAAGATAGAGTTCATGGGGTTGCACACCAAACTGCGGCGTATCAGCAAGCCGATAATTCCACACACACCGTTCCGTTTGCCAGGCACAAAAATGGGAATCGTTCATTTAAACATCAGGGGGCTGGTAGTTCAAATACCGTTCAGGGCTAGGGTTCACGAGACAATCTGGAGGAGGAATGGTGCTGGTATCACAGAAAGTACTTGCACAAGGCTCGGAAATGTGAGTCGCCGATGTGTCCGCTTTATGTACTACTTTACCCAAAAAACGGGAACAGCGCGGCGTAAATGCGAGTCGAACGCCAGCGCATACGAAAACAAACGCTACTCGCTGCTTATTCATAAGTGATCCGGCTACCGGTATTCGATTTCTGATCGATACCGGGAGTTCGGTAAGCCTAATCCCCGCAACTGACAAAGATAAAAATACCACGGGCATTCCAAACTTGCGTGCTGCTAATGGCACTCCTATACTCTGTTACGGCACGCGAACGCTGTCGTGTTCCCTAAATTTCAAACGTACCTTGAGCTTCGAATTCACAGTGGCTGATGTGGACACACCCATCATTGGTGCCGTTTTTCTTCAGAAGTTTGCATTGGTGGTGGATGTGAGAAATCGATGCCTTTATGATAGCGAAACCAGAGTGCAAAGACCCCTTAGTGCCGTCGATATGGTGAACGTTACGTCAAGCGTCTCCCCTAATCTAGAGAGTACATGCCCTTACCAACGGGTGTTGCTCGAATTCCCCTCACTCTTTCAACCTAATGTAATGTTGCAAAATAACACGCTGACGCAACACCACATTTCGACGAGCGGCCCTCCTGTTTACGTGAAAGTAAGACGTTTGCCCCATGATCGATTGCAGGAAGTAAAAGCCGAGTTTACAAAAATGGTCCAGGAAGGGACAGTTCGCATCTCGAAAAGTCCCTGGGCCAGTCCCTTGTTGATTGTTCCAAAAAGCAACGGCGAGTTGCGTATTTGCGGCGATTATCGCCAACTCAATTCCGTAACTGTACCCGACAGATTTCCCATCCCACACCTTCATGATTTTACTGCAAATCTGTCAGGGGCAAAAATCTTCTCTACAATAGACCTGAAGAGAGCTTTCCATCAGATTCCAATGGAGGAAAGCTCTATTCAGAAGACCGCAGTCTGTACGCCGTTTGGCTTGTACGAGTATCTTCGTATGCCGTATGGCTTGCGAAATGCTCCGCAAACCTTTCAGCGGCACATGACTGAAGTCCTTTCCGACCTCCCGTTTTTGTATTGTTACCTCGATGATGTGCTTGTGGCTTCGGGGACGCCTGAGGAGCACGTGCATCATTTGAGAGAACTGTGCAAACGACTAGCGTCGCACGCTCTGCTGATCAATCCAGCGAAGTGTGTACTGGGAAAGAAGGAACTGACTTTTCTAGGTCACTACATCTCAGATAAAGGCATTAGGCCACTTCCCGACAAGGTAGAGGCTATCCGAAATTTCCCGAAACCCTCTACGCAGAGAGAGTTGCGCAGGTTCTTGGGATCGGTGAATTTTTACCACCGATTCCTAAGGAACTGTGCGGCGACTTTGGCACCACTCTCCTCACTCATTAGAGCGAAGAAACGAGGGAAGTCTGTACTGATCGAGTGGAACAGTGAGGCTGAGGAGGCATTCACAGCAATCAAAGGGGAGCTTGCGAATGCGACGGAGTTGGCTTACCCACACCCGAACGCAAAACTTAATCTCGTAGTAGATGCGTCAGACCTTGCTGTCGGCGCGGTACTACAGCAAACCGTGGACAACAACACGTCCCCTTTGGCGTTCTTTAGTCGGAAGCTCTCGCCCACCGAACAGCGTTATAGCACGTTCGGGAGAGAGCTCCTGGCGATATACCTCGCCATTAAACACTTCCGATATACCTTGGAAGCACGTCAGTTCACGGTATTCACCGACCATAAGCCTCTGATCAACGCAATAAGAATGCCTCCTGACCGTCACTCACCTCGAGAAAGTCGGCACCTGAGTTACATAGCACAGTTCACTAACGACCTCAGGCACATTAAGGGGGACGAGAACACGGTCGCCGACTGCTTATCGCGTGTGCACAACGTGGTAATAAACCCGTTGGCGCCCGAGTTCCGACCTTCTGTGCACATGATTTCGTTAGCTGATATCATCACTGAACAAAACAACGACTCGGAGATCCAATCTTTGATTGAGTCCCCTAGCTCGTCTCTAAAGCTGTCACTCAGAGAAGGCGTTTACTGTGACGCTGATCGGCCTAACCGATACTACTTGCCTTCAAAGTTGCGTTTGCCCGCCATTAAACACTATCATGCGCTATCTCATCCTGGGACAGAGAGAACTTTCCGCCTAATCGCAGATCGTTTTGTCTGGCCCGGGATGCGTAGGGCCATAAGAGAGTACGTTCGCAATTGCCTAGATTGCCAAGCTAGCAAAGTAACTCGACACAACAAAGCCGCAATTCAACCTTGTGTTTTCTCTGGCGGTAAATTTGACGCAGTCAATATAGATTTGGTAGGCCCGCTCCCAAACTCTCGCGGGTTCTCGTATTTACTCACTATGATCGACCGCTTCTCTAGGTGGGTCGAGGCTGTTCCAATTGCTAACATAACGGCAGAAACCGAAGCTCGAACCTTCGTAGAGACGTGGATCTCCCGTTTTGGGGTTCCTCTGAGCATCACCCATGATCGTGGGGCTCAGTTTACCTCCTCCTTGTGGTTAGAAATCTCCAAAATCCTAGGTAGTTCAAACATCACAACCACCTCTTTTCACCCCCAATCAAATGGACTCATCGAGAGAGTCCACCGAGACCTAAAAGCGGCACTTCGCTGTTTAAGATGCCACGACGATTGGGCGGACCGATTGCCTGTCGTATTACTTACCCTACGTAACCTGTTCCGTCGGGACCAAAAGTGCACGTCCTCCGAATTGCTGTACGGGAAGTCCTTAAGATTGCCCGGAGATGTTATTGATCCCGGGTACAAAATTGACGACTCCTTCAGTAGAATCACTGATTACGCGGCACGTCTCAAACGCGCCATGCGCGAATTGGTTTACCAACTGCCTCGCCTGCCTTGACCATCCGAAAGCCTTGATCCATTGTTGAACACGTGCACACATGTTTACGTTCGGGTGGACGGTGTGAAAAACCCCTTACGACGTCCCTATGATGGCCCCTACAGGGTCCTAAAGAGGACGCCGAAATATTTCCTAATCGAAAGGGGTACAAAGAGCGACAGTGTTAGCATAGATAGACTTAAGGCAGCATATGTGTCCTTCCCTGATGATCGTTCTACCAACACTCATGAACCGCAACCCAGGTTGCAAATTACCCCCAGGTCAACACCTGTCGAGGCCACCGGGTTGCACCTTTCTGTCTTGGCTAGGAACCTTCCTCCCACTATGGAGTGTAACGAGTTCGTCGTTCCCTTGAAGACCGTTCTAAGAACGTCGTCGGAACCTCGTAATTCGGGTGCCTCCAATTCGGCTGATGTTTCTGTTGCTGTTGTTCCTCATCACGAAAAAACCTCAGAGACCCGTTCGTTGTCCCAGTTGGGAATCCGAACGTCAACTTTCACAGCTCCACAGCCTAATCCTTCTATTGCCCCCGAGCGCGTTAGCAGTTTTGGCAGACCTAGTCGTCCGCCAGCTCGTTACGCGCAGACTTAGGGTGGTGACTTCTGTTCTGTCAAAAATTTTTTTTATTCTATTCTCTCCTGTCAAACCTTCTGTTAGGATTTTCCTTTTATGATCTTTTCGGGCATTTACAGGTAACAGCTTCACTGTTACCAGACCTTTCGGTCCACATGCGTTGGGGGGTAGCTGTAGTGAATCTCTATCCCGCAACCCAGTCGAAATTTCGAAATTATCAGAATGATCATCTAAAAATTCAGGAAAATAAATTCAACCATTAGCATAAAATCACATTACGAAATTCACTAATCTCTGTCCTCAATTTTATCAAAATATTGTAACGAAAAAATTCAATCTCTAAGAATTCACATTTGCGTCTTAACGGAACCTCCCACGGACGCGCGACAGCAACATCGTATGCGATCTAGCGCCCATTGTCTCATATCATACAGAGCGTGCATATCTAGGTGTTTCTGGCTGGTGAGATTATAATACTGTGTTTTTGCGTGTGATAATCTACGGGTAACTATATATATACATATATGTCAATTGTCAACACTATTAATGTGTAAATAGTAAGCTGAATTGCCTCAACTTACCATTGTCTTAAATGTTAGGATTTCTTGCCCAGAACTGTGTTTCCCACAGGGTATTTTCCCCTCAATATGATGTTATTTTTATTCAAGCTAAATTTTCCCTTTTGTTTTTAAATAATTTCTATGCAACATTTCAATATGATGTTATTTTTATTCAAGCTAAATTTTCCCTTTTGTTTTTAAATAATTTCTATGCAACATTTCAATATGATGTTATTTTTATTCAAGCTAAATTTTCCCTTTTGTTTTTAAATAATTTCTATGCAACATTTCAATATGATGTTATTTTTATTCAGGCTAAAATTTCTCCTTTTTTAAAATAATTTTTATGTCAACATTTCAATGTGATGTTATTTTTGTCAAGATTAGGATTTCCCCTTTTGTATCAAAAATGATTTATTATGCCAAAATTCAATATGGTGTTATATTTGTGATCAAGTTAGGCTTGCATCAAATTATCATTTTATTCTGTAATGCTGTTTTTTTTAATCAAAGCAATCAAATTATCATTCTCATTCTTTACAGCTTATGGTGTCACAGCTGTATTTTCAATTAAGTAGGGTTTTGATATAATCACATGGTTGTAGTTTTTATGTACAGTCAACATTAAAAACCATTCTTAACCAATTTTATAGTCAATCTTTGTTGTGATGATAATCAGAACAAACCTTTGTAAATACCAAGCACATTTTACCGCTGATTTTCCTCATAGAATCAGTATTTATACATTAAATATTAGTGATGTTTTTTTGGTTTAGTTAGATGGTAATTGTATAATTCTTAGTCATTGTACATTGATTATTTCAGTTAGGAAAAACTGGGAACGTGTGTTTTCTAGTTCATTTGCATTTAGCAGATGCTGTAGATTTTTACCATTAGCTATTAATTAAGTGAGTCAGTATACTCAGTTCACTGCGTATGCCATCTTAGTTTCGCCAGGCAAAGTTTTGCCTGTGTGAATTACTAGTGTAGAATCTTAGCTTCATGCCGCTAGAAATATTAGAATTAATATCTGGCCCCGAGCAAATTGTCAGTGCTCCGAAGCTGATCCCCGCTTGCACTCCGGCGCCAGAGTGCTGGTGGGGGTCGTTTTTCGAAGAGACTCCTCGCTTTGAGGCGGCATGTTAATGCCAGATTGTTTGCAGCATAGCATGTGTTGATATGTGGTTGTCACCGTGTGCATTTTCACCCAGCGTCTCCTCCCCGTACAGGAAGCCACGAGACACTTTCACATTCCACTGCCAAGCCACCTACCTTGCCCGAACAAATCAAAAGGGTAAAATAACCCGGTAGCCAAACTCGGCAGATTACAAAAACTACCTCCTTCCTTGGTTTCTTTTTTTACTTTTTACCAAACAATCAATTACTGGACGGCAAGCGCAAGTACCACATTCCTCTTCCACCATCATTCTGAAGTGAGACCCTTTTGGTTACAGCTAACCCAACTGCTGCTTAACCTGTCAGTCTATATTCACCTAAAACTAGAGGAATAGCGCATTATCGTCCTCACTTATCAGTGACGCTATTTGCCGTCTCTCACCATTGGGTTACATTGCACACGACCTTTTCCACAAATACACTCACCACATCACCAACGCAGCTGTGGGCTTGTAGCATACCGCTACATAAGCGTAAAAATTAGAAATTTGCCATTCTCACTGAAATAAATTAATCATTAGCATTAAAAATCTTACTATAATTTATTATTAATTATTTTCTACTTCTAACTCGTAATCATTGAAGTTTGTGTGTAAATACATGAGAGACCAAATAATCAATCGACATTTCGAGCCTTTAAGCACCCTGATTTGGAAACATTCAAGCGCGTCGCTTGAACTGCTCACTCTTTCTTGTGGCGTGCTAGCGTGCGAACATCACCTTGTAAGTGCGAGTGAAATTTAGGTTTAGAATAGAAAAAAAACGGGTAAAGTATATGTGCCTTGTGTTTTTCATATGTATTGTGTTTTACCCTAAAGATCTGCTCAGTGTCTTGAGTTGGGGGTAAAAATTAGTGTTAAGATTCTTAGACTAGCATGTGTTTTTTATAGAGTGAATATTGCGTGTCATTCCAAATTCACGTATTGAAAATTTCATACTATATATTCAGCTAACGTCATTGTTTCTTCCTCACGGCAAAACTTATATTGTGATTGCCAGTATCATATCGAGAATTACTCATAAACTGACTCGTGAACGCACGCGCCTAAATCGCCGGCGCTCTTTGTTTAGCGTGTCTTTGTGTTTCAAATGGCGGAGCAATTATACTGCCGTTTTCCGTCACTACTCCGTGACCATAATTGCACTATAAGCATGTGTATAATAGTATTTTCTTTTTTTTTACAAACTTACTTGCAGCAGTTTTTCTTAAATATGTTTCAACGCGAAATAATCATTAAAGATGTCTCTTAAATATCTCGTATGAGTAAATTACGAAGGTTATTCTTGTCGATGCTTGCTAAAGTTTGGGAGTTTCATTTTATTTCCATACTCCTTGAACCTTGTACGTAACCGCACTTATTCCAAAATAATCCTTTCCATAAAATTTAATTCAACGCTGCTCATTCTTGTGACTGAAACACTCTCTACCATCTGCCTTCATGAGTGTGCGAAAATTATGCTGGCGGCTCGGGCTAATGCCGACGTGTGGAGCCGCCGGTTAATCGCCGCACTGATTCATTATGTTTTTCGTTCTTTCGCGCATAATTTTCCTTCGGTGAAATCAAAACGTTTAGTGTTCTTGGTATCATTTGGGATATATATATTCCTTTTATTCCTTCATTATTGCAAACGATATTTATCAGTAAATTTTCAGTAGAAATTATAAATGAACTTTAGGAATTTCTTTTCTCTATATTCTTGTACCGTTATGGAGATTTTCTAGAGTACATAAAGAAGCTTAAATCTTCATGTTAAGCATTTCCTTAATTACTAAATTCTTAAATTTCATGCCTTGCATTTAAAGCAAGAGCATTTGTATCAGAATCTCTTAATTGATTTTTTCATATCCGTCCTTAAGTTAGCTGGTGTTGGATCTGTAGGACTTTCTCGGAGTGATCTACTTTATGGGAGTTTTATCATGTACTTTGGGATAACTTCAGTGTGAAATTTCCTTGATGTCTCCTTGGACTGCTCATCCAGCTTCTTGGACTCTTTGCAGGACCTCTACATCATCGCCATACACACAACACTCACAGTTTTTGAATCTCCCTGGGTTCCTGAGTGCCATGCTAAATGCTATTCTCACATAAGCTGTGACTTAACTTGCTCCTACCAATATGAGCTGTGACATAATATGCTAAATGCTAAGGACCTGGGCTTACTAGTATCCTAGTATGCTATGCTAATATGAGCAGTAACTTAACTTGCTCCTGCTACTGTGCTAATGTGCTAATGTGCCGACTTGCTTCTGCTCACATGAGCCGGATTTAACTTGCTCACTCACACCTCACCTTATTTTGAGTCATTAGTTCTACCTGAGCTACGTCATTGACCCTCGCTCAATTATCTCAAATTGCCTAATTCAAGTTCCCAAATACAACTCACTCACCCTGCCTGCTCCATCGCGTGACGGCCTTCGCCAATGCCAGCCTGGCTCTCCGGCACGGATTGCCCACCTAGACAAGCTCTCCGAGATCAAGATCCAAGCCAGTTCTCCTTGGTTTTCCTTCAATAAACTACACGGCAGGAAAAAGCTGAGTTAACCAAAAATTTTCATTCATTATCCCTCTTATAGTCGCTCAAATTTACTTGTCGAGAGATGTTGTAGTCTTTGCCCGTCAATTCACCCCAGCGGACAATCAAAACTACACAGGCCTGTTGCAGTTCCTACTCAAGATCGGACCTCAACATCAGCCCATCCTGAAGAGACAATCTGCCAGCCACCCCAATAAAAAGGCCAGCTATAAATAAACATATCTACTTTCTTATCCTTCTGATGGTCTAGTTCCGAGGTGAAAATTATAGTGTTTTGATTTTGATTAAAGACGCCAGAAATAGTGCGTCCGAACCCCCTACACTTAACTTCTTTGGAGTCAGAGGCCGTAAAATCATTCAAGTAGCAGTTAAGTGTGCTTGAAAAGGCACTGGTGACCTCGCCACTATTAAAAAAACATCTTGGGAAATCGTTAAATGCCTCAATATTCAACCTTTAACCTTCAAAAATCTAGATAATCATAGAATTCAAACCGGTCTAACGTAAAACTTGAGTTAAGCCACTAAACTTGAAGTTTACAAGCCGGCACAGGGGAGGTGTGAGAGATCACACTTCTTGGCAAGAGCCCTACAACACATGTGACACGATTAGTCATTTGAGAAAACCTACTTAATAATACACATAACACATTATTTACATAATACATAAATTAAATAGTTACCCGTAGAACAGCAAAAGCACACACAATACTTTAATTCTCACCAGAGAAGAAAACCGAGATGTACACACTTTGAATGATTTGAAACGAGTGACGCTTGTGCGGGTTGAAATGTTGCCGACATGGCGACATGGGGGTTTCGTAACTACTCAAAAGTGATTTCTTAGGGATTGAATTTTTCAGTACACAATTTTAATAAAATTGAGGATAGAAGTTAATTAATTCCGTAATGCAATTCTATTCTAATGGTGGAATTTATTTCACTGAATTTTTTAATGATCATTTTCAGAATTTCCGAAACTTATACTGAGTTGCGTGCCGAAGGTTTGCTACACTGCAATGCGCACTCGCTTCCAGCGCGATCGTCATCAAAGACGAAACCAAACCTACCGCTATACCTCGTTAAATACTCATTTGACGAAAAAAGTGTATGAAAGAAAAGTAGTTTATTTCGATGTTATTACGATGATTCAAGCAACAAAAATTCGAAAATCGATGAGTAACTGTTTATTCGAGCGCATTCGTCATCATAGACGAAACTAAACTTACCACTATAAATCGTAAAATACTCATTTGAGACGGAAAGTACATAGAAGAAAACTTGTTTATTTTGGTTCAATTAATTAGGTTCAGGCACCAAAAAGTGGAAAATCGATAACTGACATATACTTCAGATTTACCGAAAAACCAATGCTTAAGATCATTTGTATCAGGCTTGATTGGAAATAAATGTAGCATACCGCTACATAAGTGTGACTGCCTCAACAATTTCTATCGACGAGGGGAAGGTTCAGAAAAGTCCACGGATGATGCAAAACTTGTCTTAAGCAGCCATTTATTTGTACATAAATTTTCCTGAAATAGAAAGGTCTAGTTAGCACAAAAGTAATACAAAAAATATACAGTTTTTAGAGATTGCATATCTAAAAGTGATTCAGAGGGCAAACCAGAAAATAAGGACGCAAAAATTGGGGCAGAACTGCATCACTGGCACAAGAAAATCTAACTCAGAGAACACGGGTAATACTTCAGCGGCTCATTCAACACTCAAATCATTGGCGAGACTTAGTACAATTTTCATACGAGCATCCCAATGGCACAATCAGATATAACCAGTCAACCTAATGAGGCCCTCATTAAATACTAAGGTCAGGCAGTAGGCTCTACACACTAATGTCCAACCAGGTAGGTGCTGAATTGAAGTTACACGGCTATTCCCATATAAAAATGCATGTCCAACCCGGTAGACGCTGAACTAAAGTTACACAGCTATTCCTACGTAAACAGTGCCTGACAACTTGAGTTGTTTCTGACTCACATGACTAGTCACAAAAGTCTATCAATCTATAGTACCACCTGGGCATAGTTAAAACACACCCATCTACAAAGGTGGTTAATAAGTGAACAAGGGGGCACACTTAGACACCTCTGAACAAGTAAATAGTTACCTAACAGGCATGAACACGTCATCAACCAGGCAATATAAATATCCGCAGCACAGTAAAAATCACACAAATAAAAATAGGCAAAAACCACCACACTCTACAGACTGGTAAAAATCACACAAATAAAAATAGGCAAAAACCACCACACTCTACAGACTGGTAAAATAGCAACTTGAGTGAGGAATTACACAATTCTAGAGTCCAAATACCAGAGTTTAAATCCACTAACATTAATCGTGAATGATAACAAGGATCTATATAATGCAATGTGCTTAGATCAAATCAACAACTGAGCACAATGAATCCAGCTGTGAATTCCAGAAAATAAATTAAGTAGCACTGACAAGCACAGAACAAATCAGGCTCAACAATATAATCAAAACATGGCTGAGTGTTTGCAAGAAAGTCTCACAACCCTGTCCAACACAGGGCAAACCACTAGACAATTTGAGCCAGGTACAAATAGGTAAACACAGCATTCCATTATATTGGCACCGCGACTGAAGAATCAGTATCTAGAATTGTAAAAGCACAAACAGAAAAACTGTGACAGCACACATTCTAACATCCCCTGAAATCTTTTAGCTTTTCTAGGACCTAAGAATTCACTGTCTAGTAGGAGACACAAAACAGACATCTATAGGGACCCAATGCACTTAATATTTAGCACTCTTTACTTACATTTCCTTCTCTGGAGTCTACACACTACTTCAACACAACTGGCGGCCTCTACTCAGCTCGCAGAGTTTAAATACCTAATGTACCGGAAGAGAGCGTTTCCGGAAAACGAGTGAACGTGCGGACTGGTTCCCTCGATATTCGAAGGCACAAATTTTCTACCGCTGTTTGAAAAATAGAAATTTCCTAAATTGCTGCGAAGGCAGCACACTCCTCTCTCTCAACAGTGCTAGGTAAGATTACTACAATATCTTTAATCGATCGCTCACAACTTTTGGTACCTCCGGAATTGTCCGTCCGCCGCAGCGTCGCCCCACGCACGCGTCCGTCCGATCCCGAGCGATGCACCGACTCTACCCGAGCCAGGGGCCACTGACATCTTGGAGACTGCGAGTCTCGTACCAGTACGATGTCCCCCTGGGACAAGGGACGCCTTGGTGTCGTCCATTTTCTGCGACGACTGATTTCTTGAAGGTAGAATTGTCTCCATAGTTGCCAGAATTGGTCCGCCAACAGCTGCACTCGCCGCCATCTTCGTGGACCATAAGCGAGGAGGTCGCGATCTGTGAACGAGTCTGACGACTGTGTGCGAGAGGGCGTCCCTCATGGTTAGCAAAGTGGAGGGACTGATAGGGAACACATCATTGGGGTCTTCGGAAGGGGCGTACAGGGGCGTAGAATTTACAATGGCCGCGGCTTCTATCAGGAGGGTGTGCATATCATCACGGTTGAGTGTCACCTTTCCTGACCTCCCCAAGGTCAGGTCGAGTACCTTTCTGATCGCTCCAATTTTTCTCTCCCACACACCTCCATGATGACTCGCTCCAGGGAGATTAAATTTCCACTCGCATCCCCTAGTCTCCATGTCCTTTGATACTTTGTTCAAATCGCAAGATTGAGACACCGCACCTGTAAAGTTGGTGCCTCGATCGCTTCTTATCAGCTGGGGGGTGCCTCGTACAGGGATGAATCTACGCAATGCGTTCATAAAGGAAGGAGTATCCATCCCACAGAGAGGTTCAACGTGAACTGCCCTGGACACAAGGCAGGTCACCAGTAGGCCATACATTTTCTTCGTGGCCTTTGTGATTCGGGTGCTCTGTCCGTCATGTACAGTGAACGGCCCGAAGACATCTAAGCCCACCCGGGTGAAAGGTGGGGTGGGGATGAGACGATCTTCCGGGAGGTCGGCCATCATCTGTTGCTCAAAGGGAGCTCTCAGCCTCCTACAAATCACACAGCTCCTCAGGAGTCGTTCTATTTGCTTTCTACCTTGCGGGATGAAGAAGCCCAGAGATCGCACCTTACCAAGGGTGAGGAGACGGCCCTGGTGAGCCACCAGCTGGTGTGCCCGTCTTATAATTATCTGAGTGAAGGGATGGTTCCTGGGTAGGATCAAAGGGTGTTTTTGATCCACTGGTAAGTCACTGTGCTTTAGGCGGCCTCCTACACGGATCAGACCCTCTTCATCCACAAAGGGGGCCAGTGGTGTCAGTTGATGTCCTTCCGGTAGCTGCATTGGACCTGGTTTCCCCGTCTTGGGTAGTATTTCGCTGTAAGATTCTTGTTGGACGGCCTTAACGAGGTACATTTCAGCTTCCTGGTCGTTCTGAAGTATACGTAGTGTCGGTTCCGAAGAAGTGTTGAGGTTAGATCTCGCTCGCATCAGCCACTTATGTGCCAGGTTGTGCACGGTGCGGGTAACCCCGAGAAGCCTGGTCCACCTACTCAGTCGGTCCATCACCGTACGAAATGGAGGTGGCGAACCGGTCAAGGTCGTGAAGGCTTTGGTCTCCGGCAACGATTCTGTTAGTTGCGCTTCCTCAAAAGGGGGCTGAGCGTCGACGACGCAATCTTCTAATATCCAGGCAGGGCCGGTGAACCAATGGCTGTGTACGAGCTGCTCTACATCCGTGGGACGAGTAGCCATGTCTGCGGGGTTCTCTTTCGTGTCTACGAAGTACCACTGAGTCGGAGAGCAATGCTTATTAATCAACTCTATTCTCCGGGTCACATATCTGGTGAAGCGTTTATCCTCATTTTTCAGGTATCCAAGAACAATTTGACTGTCCGTGTAGTATCTGACTTCTTGCACATTCACCTTGAGGTCGTTGAGGGTCTCTCTTGCTGCCAGTACTGCTTCGACTGCGGCGCACAGTTCCAACCGTGGTATGGTGGTAGCTGCCCTAGGTGCCACCCTCGAACTGGCGTTGATCAAGGTGGAATGTTTCTGCTCTCGGGTACTGGTCAGCCGCAAATAAATCGCATAGCCAATGGCCTCCTGAGAGGCGTCACAAAAAACGTGAAGCGAGTGCCGTGAAACCTCCCCAAAGTCGCGCGGCTTCACGCACCGACTGAGGCGTATTTCCTTTGATCTTCTCAGCCCGTCTTTCCACGATTCCCAATGCTCTTCCAGTTTCTTAGGTAGAGGTTCGTCCCACAGAGTGGAGCTTTGGTTAGTTTCGGCAGTGCTATCAGACAGCGCCTTTCTTTGTAGAAGTCTGCCACCCAAAATAAGAGGCGCAGCTAGTCCGAGGGGGTCAAAGAAGGAGTTCACAGTAGACAGCACACCCCTCCTAGTGAAGGGTCTGTCCGGGATATTGACCTTGAATATTAACAGATCTTCGGAGACGTTCCAATGGATCCCCAATGTTCGTTGGATAACGGATCCGTCCCAAGTGACAGTCTTTGGTGCGGCTAGTTCCTCGTCTGGCAGACCCACCGTTACCCGAGTGTCAGACGTGGCAACTTTGTGAATGTTCAACCCATACTCGTGCAACAGAGACCGCACCTCGCCAAGCAGCTCCCTGGCCTCGTCTGGGGAGTCCAAACTAGCAGACCCATCATCAACGTACGTCGCATGACGGAGAAAGTCAGTGGCCCGGCTCGGGCGTCCGGATGCATCGCCCAGGTCGGCGATATGGCGAAGGGCGAACGCAGCGACGGCCGGAGAGCTCCGCAACCCGAAGACATGGACCTTAGCTCTGTAGGGGACAATCTCGTTAGTAACCCGATTATCTTTGAACCAAAAGAAACGCAGATAGTCCCTGTCTCCAATCTTGACTCGAAAATTGTGGAACATATTTTTTATATCAATTGTAAAGGCTACCTAGTGGAGTCGGAATCTCTGCAATATTCCCCGAAGGCTGTTGTTCAAATCGGGGCCCGTCAACAACTCATCATTGAGGCAGTGTCCCTTGTGCTTTGCTGAACCATCGAACACCAACCTAACTTTCCCTTCTTGGGCTTGCCTTACCGGGAAGATAGGCAAGTACCATCCCACGCCTTTCTCAGGAAGTTCCCCTGCGACTACTTCCTCAACGTGATCATTGTCAATGTACGATTACATTTTCTCGAGACTTAGTGTAGCACTTGAGGGATCTCGACGCAGTTTTCCCAACGTCGTGTTCGTTCTTCCCAATACAGACACGTAATTATTACACAAATTTGGTGGATCTCTAGTAAAGGGTAAGGGCGCAACAATCCTATCGTCTTTCACTTCGATACCAGCTCTCAAAATACTTACAAATTTATTGTCTAACACACTCAGACCCTGGAGCTCGTCGTCGACTCGCTCCTCAAAGACGTCGAGCGTCTGCTTCCCAGGGTTGGGCCCACGTATCTTGATCGAGAAGTGATGATCCTCGTGGTTCACGAATGACGTCCGCAGGGCAGTGGTCTGCTGGGTTCTCGCTCCTCCGTTCAATGGTCCCAACAGTGCCCAGCCCAGGGCGGTCTTGCAGGCAAGAGGACCTCGTACTCCATAGTGTCTAGATGCCATGAGCGACGCGGCATTTCTTCCGATGAGTATCAGTGACCGAGCCAAAGGATCATGCTCATTGAAGTGCTTGACCAGGTGCGCAACGTGGCTGAGCTTCTTCACAACGTCGGGAGTGGCTACTTCGTCAGTCGTGTCCGGGATATATTCGTTGGTCCATGTAGTGGGTAGCTGATGCCATCGGTTCTCACCCACACCCCTTATCTTGAGCCCGGTGATGGCGTGTCCTTCCACCTCAGACGACAGACCACTCAGTGTTCTGAGGGCGTACTTCCAGGGAGTGGCCTTAAGATCGAGCTGTTCTATCAGAGAAGGGTCCGCAAAGCATCTTGAGCTTTGCTCGTCAATGATGGCGTAACAACGCACTTTTCTCTGGGTGGACGTCGAGGTGACATCTACTAACAGCGTCTTGGAAAATTCCCTGGACTCGAGACCGAGGCATCCCGTTCTGGTGCAGGTGGCGACCTCACCAGGGGTCACCGGTTTAGTGCTTGCCCGGTGCATGACCGTCAAGTGTGAGCCTTGACAGTGAGAACACTTCACTTGTTTGTCGCAGTTCCTGATGTAATGGGGACCAAGGCATCGGAAGCATACCTTCGCCTCGGTGATGAGCTTCTTCTTCTGGTCGATGGGTAGTCTTCCAAAGGACCGGCACTCCCAGGTTCCATGGGCGTCGACCTTGTGGAAAATACATTTGTTGATTCTATGGTCCGTTTCCGGAGGTTTTTTGTTGTGAGGTCCTTGCGCCTCATATCTTGACTCAGGTTTGTTGTAGGCCACCATGGACTGATCACCTTCACTAGACTCTTTCTTGGTATTCTGGTCAGCGCTTGTGTGCAGGACCCGAACGGGCTTGGGTCTTCCGCCTGACAGTGCTGGGTTGAAAAATGGATCCCTCATCGCTCTTTCTTCGTCTCTTAGGAACTGGTTGAAGAAGGAGAACGTTGGGCGCTGCCCATTCTTGGCTCGTAGGTCAGATGCTTTCCTATGCCATCTGCGTTGCAGATCTGGCGGGAGTTTGAGTGCCAAGAGCCTCATGCCTCTGGTAGTGCAAAACTCCTCCAGCTCGTCCGATCTTGCTGCGTTGGTAAGTGCGGTACTCGTAAAATCTAAGAAATCCTGGAGAGCGGTAAGATCCCCAGGAGGGATGTTTGGGAAGTTCCGAAGTTGGTCTGCCGTGTGTTCTGCTAGCAACCAGTCCGAACCATAACGCTCACGAAGGGTGTTCCATACCACCTGCAACACTGCCTCTGCATTGTTTCCGATGACTGACCTCATAGTTCTCTGAACGTACTCCTTGGGTTTACCCGCGGTATTGGCCGCCAAAACTTGTAGCTCTTCGATGGGGCCCAAAGCTAGCCCCTGCAGTCGATTCTTCAGATCAGATTCCCAGCAATGGTACAATCCGATGTCTCCTTTGAAGGGGTTGGCAGGGGTCTTCAACAGCTCGGCCCGGATAAGGTGAACAGAAGCTGCATCTAGAGTGCTTCCCTGCCTAGGAGCTCTCAGTCGATGGTTTGCCTCTACTCTAGGCTCTAGAATCGACCTGCGAGAGCTCACGGAAGCGTGTTCCATCAGCCCTGCCAGATCATCTAGGTTGCTTTCCTGCTCTTGATATTCTTCATCCTCTCCTTCTGAGATAGTAGAAACCTCAGAGGTTACCGACAGTGGTGTGGAAAAAGGTCCAACTTTTTCTCTTCTTACGGAGGTAAGTTTACTCATTCTCTCACTACGCAGAGAAGACAGGTCTTTGGGATCAAGGTTGGAAACCATGTCCCCTCCAAGCCTCTCCATCTGTTTGTTGAGCGTCGCGATGCGACCAAAGCAGTCTTCCAGCATCACACGTCTCTTCAAAAATTGCTCATGGTACCGCTGCTTATGTCCTGCTCGTTCCAAGGAACCTTCAAAGGCTCTGCTTGAAGTGATGAACTGATCGCGCTTGACCTTAAGTTCAGCTATGAAGGATAAGATGGCCGACGTCTCATCCTCTCCTGGACTCTCCCTGGACAGGGCTTCATAAAGATCGTCATAGGTCTTTACGGCTTCAACTTCAGCTATTTTAAGGGTTTTCTTTGAGCTTCTTTTGGCCAGTTGTGTTGAAGTAGTGTGTAGACTCCAGAGAAGGAAATGAAAATTTATTGTGACTGCCTCAACAATTTCTATCGACGAGGGGAAGGTTCAGAAAAGTCCACGGATGATGCAAAACTTGTCTTAAGCAGCCATTTATTTGTACATAAATTTTCCTGAAATAGAAAGGTCTAGTTAGCACAAAAGTAATACAAAAAATATACAGTTTTTAGAGATTGCATATCTAAAAGTGATTCAGAGGGCAAACCAGAAAATAAGGACGCAAAAATTGGGGCAGAACTGCATCACTGGCACAAGAAAATCTAACTCAGAGAACACGGGTAATACTTCAGCGGCTCATTCAACACTCAAATCATTGGCGAGACTTAGTACAATTTTCATACGAGCATCCCAATGGCACAATCAGATATAACCAGTCAACCTAATGAGGCCCTCATTAAATACTAAGGTCAGGCAGTAGGCTCTACACACTAATGTCCAACCAGGTAGGTGCTGAATTGAAGTTACACGGCTATTCCCATATAAAAATGCATGTCCAACCCGGTAGACGCTGAACTAAAGTTACACAGCTATTCCTACGTAAACAGTGCCTGACAACTTGAGTTGTTTCTGACTCACATGACTAGTCACAAAAGTCTATCAATCTATAGTACCACCTGGGCATAGTTAAAACACACCCATCTACAAAGGTGGTTAATAAGTGAACAAGGGGGCACACTTAGACACCTCTGAACAAGTAAATAGTTACCTAACAGGCATGAACACGTCATCAACCAGGCAATATAAATATCCGCAGCACAGTAAAAATCACACAAATAAAAATAGGCAAAAACCACCACACTCTACAGACTGGTAAAAATCACACAAATAAAAATAGGCAAAAACCACCACACTCTACAGACTGGTAAAATAGCAACTTGAGTGAGGAATTACACAATTCTAGAGTCCAAATACCAGAGTTTAAATCCACTAACATTAATCGTGAATGATAACAAGGATCTATATAATGCAATGTGCTTAGATCAAATCAACAACTGAGCACAATGAATCCAGCTGTGAATTCCAGAAAATAAATTAAGTAGCACTGACAAGCACAGAACCAATCAGGCTCAACAATATAATCAAAACATGACTGAGTGTTTGCAAGAAAGTCTCACAACCCTGTCCAACACAGGGCAAACCACTAGACAATTTGAGCCAGGTACAAATAGGTAAACACAGCATTCCATTATATTGGCACCGCGACTGAAGAATCAGTATCTAGAATTGTAAAAGCACAAACAGAAAAACTGTGACAGCACACATTCTAACATCCCCTGAAATCTTTTAGCTTTTCTAGGACCTAAGAATTCACTGTCTAGTAGGAGACACAAAACAGACATCTATAGGGACCCAATGCACTTAATATTTAGCACTCTTTACTTACATTTCCTTCTCTGGAGTCTACACACTACTTCAACACAACTGGCGGCCTCTACTCAGCTCGCAGAGTTTAAATACCTAATGTACCGGAAGAGAGCGTTTCCGGAAAACGAGTGAACGTGCGGACTGATTCCCTCGATATTCGAAGGCACAAATTTTCTACCGCTGTTTGAAAAATAGAAATTTCCTAAATTGCTGCGAAGGCAGCACAATAAGCGTAAAAATTAGAAATTTGCCATTCGTACTTAAATAAATTAATTAGTAGCATTAAAAATCCTACTCTAATTTATTATTAATTATTTTCTACTTCTAATTCGTAATCATTGAAGTTTTTGTGTAAATACATGAGACGATAAAATAACAATTTACATTTTTCGAGAGAGAAGCCCTCTGGTGGCAATACTGCGCAATGCGCGTCTCTGTTTCAAATAGAGCACTCTTACTTTGGCGGTTGACTAGCCCGCTCACAGCATTTTTCCCGTGAGTAATCAGTGTTAGAAAATAATCGTGTTCTTTCTTCGTTCTCGTGAGTAATCAGTGTTAGAAAATAATCGTGTTCTTTCTTCGTGTTCAGTGAGTATTAATAGTTGACAGGCAGTGTTATTTGGATACGTAGTTATGCCTAGGAATTGTGATGTAGCATGTTTTCATTCAGTGCTTTGTTTTGTTTTTTCTCAACGTGACTTAGCGTAAAAATATTGCGTCAGATGTGCATTGCATTTCCGTGTCATGATTTTATTATCAAAACATAATCATGTTTCGTTCCTTTCTTCACTACAATAGTAGATACCTGCAGTTTTCATTCATGATTCGATACTCGGAACGAACGCGGCGAAATTTGCCGGCGTTCGTTGTCGATAGCGTCTTTGTGTAATGGCGGAACCTCACACCGTCGTCTCTTGTCACTACTCTGTGACTATAAATACTATAGGCATGTGTTATAGTAGCATTTATTCTTTTTTTACAAACCGACTTGCAGTAGTTTAAATTACGAAAAGTATTCATGTCTATGCTTGCTAAGTTTTGGAATTTCATTTCTTAATTCCATACTCTTTGAAACCTTTACGTAACCGCACTTATTTCAATATAAAACATTTCAATAAAATTTAATTTAACTCATCGCATTCTTGTGACAAACACCCACTACCATCTGCCTATCTTGAGTGTGTGCAAATGGCCGGCGGTTTGGCTGAGGCGGACGCGTAAAGCCGCCCGGCTAAATCGCCACACGGAACTTTCATGCTTTCGTTTTTCTTTCTTCGCGTATTCTCCGCCTGTGAAATCAACGCTTAGGTTTCCTTTTTCCTTGTAGCATTGGGGATATATATTCTTCCTTAATTCCTTTATTATTGCAAATGATATCTACCAGGATTTTTTAGTAGGATTTATATCCATGAACTTTGGGATTTTATGTTTTTCTTACTGCTTTCAAAAGTGCAGTCACTTGATATTTTCACGATATTCCGTAGATCTCGTGTTTACTTGCCCGTAGTCTCTGTAAGGAGTCACGATCTTTATTACCGGAAGTTCTTAAACCTAATACTCAGATTTTTTAAAGCCAGAGGCATTAGTGAACAGTTTTGACAGCTAAACAGTTTAAACAATTTATTTATTGTTAAAACCTGTCAACCAAAAATCTGTCCTATCTCCTTGAGTTTGCCGAAAGTGAGAATCCTTAAAGTAGCTGGTGTCAAACCTGTGGGAGTTTCTCGGATTTCTCCGTGTGGGAAGAGTTGTCATTATATGTTGGATTGCCAGTGGTGGAATGTCTTGATGTCTCTCCTGGAACGTTTCATCCAGCGCCTCTGCCCTTACAGGACCTCAACGTCATCACACACACCATTTACAACATTCTCCCTGGGCCGCTTTTGGTTTTTCTACTTGGATAAAAATTTGGCTATGCTCTGGGCCTTTAGCCGGATATATATATTCTCTAATAACGGGCCTTAATTCTCAACTGCCTAAAAGTACGGGCATCCTTGGATTAGCTTTGCATTCGCTGAATTCCGCGTGCCTGGATCTTCAGTACTATTCAAACCAAGAGTCATCATCGCCATCAGGCTCGGCACCTTGATCAAACTCACCTGCTCCAAAATTAAGCATGCTTTGCCCACACAAATAGCTACGCACCGATTGTTGTGCTTGTTTAAAAATTGCCCACAGTAAATTGAATATTCTGAACTCGATACACTTAAAAATCTCATCCACCGGCCGGAGCGACGCCAGCGCTCACCGAAGCTCACCACCGGCACTCCGGACCTCACTGGGATTTCCAGTCAAGCTCATCGAAGTCCCCCTGGTTCCTCTTCAAATAAAAACCACCTGAAATAAGCTGAGTCCAAATCCGTTTTCATTATCCCTCTTGTAATTTCCCACAACACTATCGAGAGTTGTTCGAGTTTTTGGCCGTCAAGAACTAACATTTAAGTTCGAACTACCCCAACGGTCATAAATCCCGACACTGGTGCATTGGCCGGGAACTCGTAAAAATAAAAACTCAACTCGAAGTGTTTGAGAGATTGTGAGAGGATAATGTTGGCGTATCATTGTAGTGATAAATTTTCCCATGTCGTAGTGGTTTGAGAGATTCCTGTGGATTTTGACCGTGCTAATTGTTCACTGAGCAGCTCTAACAAAAATTTTTTTTCAGCGCTATCCTGTCCTTGTTTGTTTGTTTCATGTGCCACAGTAGGTAGGAAAAATATTTTTTTTCCTATTTCCGTGCTTACGTTCATTCTGACTACCGTAAAATTCGCGTTTCCATTCTCCATTTTCCCTCCGTTTTCTTCAACGTTATTGATTGATTGAGTAGGTAGAAAAATAATTTTTCTCACCTGCTTTATTTTTGTGCCTACGCAAATTGCCGCATACCGCAGAAATTTTTCTCGTTTCCAATTTCATATTTCCTTCCTTCTGTTTCAACTTAACCTGAATGATTGAGTAGCTAAAGAATTAACGCAAACCCTTGCCACTTAATCCCAAGTCTTAGGCACTGATATCATTAATTGTGCATCCCCAAAAGTGATCGCTAGCATGACTGAATCAGATAATGAAGATCGACCCCCTTCAAAACCCATTAGGCTCCCGCCCTTTATTCCGGAGGACGCTCACACCTGGTTTCAACAGTGTGAAGCCGTGTTTAGGTATCATAAAATAATAAATGACATAGACAAATTCTATGCTCTTGTTTCCGCCGCGCCCACAAAACTATTGAATGACTCAAACCAAATATTAGAAAACCCTCCCCCTCTCAATCCTTACGGAATCTTGAAAGGCAAAATTTTGGCAAAGCTTCAGATGTCCGATGCGGACAAATTCCGAAGTCTTGTAGACGCCTCAGCGATTCCATCTGTCTCTGTCTCTTTCTCTCCCACTTCGCTAGTGAAAGAACTGCGGAAACTCGCTACGGGTGTTGCCGTAGCTAAGGGATTTCTGAAGGAAGTTTTCATGACTAAGCTTCCTCCGAACGTGCGTCCATTTTTATCGCTAGCAGGCCCTGATCAAACGCTGGAAAAACTGGCGGAGTCCACTGGGGCGGTAATGAGAAATTTAAACGTGTCACAAGGACCGCAGGTTGCTTCCTTGAATGTAGCAGCTTCAACTTTTAGCCCGTCAAATACGGCGCAAAATCAATCCTCAGGCACAATAGATAAGATGCAGCAGGACATCGCTGAAATAAAGCAAGCTCTCCAAAATTTTCAAATAGGTCAGAGTGTGGCTCACATTCAGCAAGGCCCAGGGAGATTCCAAAGCCACCAAAATGCCTACGACTATCCCTATGACTATCACTCAAACTATCCTTCTCCTCCTCCTCAACGCTTTGATAGAGGTAGATCTTATGATAGGTCAAATCAAGACCGCCGCTTCAGGTCGCGCTCTCGTGATGCTAGTAGCAATTTATGCTGGTACCACATGAAATTTGGTGACCAAGCTCGCAAATGTGCCTCTAGATAGTAGATACTGTCCTCGTTATACCGAAATGACTTCGGGAAACGCCAACAGCGACGCATAGTAGCGAGTACTGCGTTGCCTCATTCCCAGACTACTCGCCTCTTGACCATTCTCGATCCCGTCACCAAGTATCGATTTTTAATAGACACTGGCTCCAGTGTGTCAATTATCCCAGCCACGGCAAAAGACAAAAACAACCCATTGTTGGCGACATTACGCGCCGCAAATGGCACGCCAATAGCTTGTTACGGTGAAAGAATTTTAGAGTGCGGTCTGGGATTGAGGAGAAAACTTACATTTACTTTCTTGGTAGCTGAAGTCCAAGAGCCCATAATAGGTGCTGATTTTCTAGCCAAGTTTGGCATAATTGTAGATATTAAGAACCGTAGAATTAGGGACGAGGAGACACAGATCTCAATTCCCGCTTGTAGCATAACTAGAGCAAATGTCTTGCATTCCTTCTCGATTGCTTTCAAGGAGGAGTGCATGTTTGAACAAGAACTTAAAAATTTCCCAGCATTAACAAACCCTAACTTAGCTTCTAATGACATGCAAACATGCACAAAGCACTTCATAGAGACGCAAGGTCCGCCAGTTTTCTCCCGTGCTAGGCGACTGCCGCCTGATCGATTGGCGTTAGCTAAGAAAGAATTTGCGCGCATGCTCGAAAATGGCATCATTCGCACTTCCAAAAGCCCTTGGGCTAGCCCCTCTTTTGCTAGTACCCAAGGCTAACGGTGAATTCAGACCGTGCGGGGATTTCCGCAGGTTGAATGCCGTTACTTTACCTGATCGATACCCTATTCCCTACCTTCATGATTTCAGTGTAAATTTAGAGGGAGCACAAATTTTCTCTAAGATAGACCTGCAGTCTGCTTTCCATCAAATTCCCTTGGATGAGTCTGCGATTCCTAAGACCGCGGTAATCACTCCGTTTGGTCTCTTTGAATTCCTAAAAATGCCTTACGGCTTGAGGAACGCTCCTCAGACGTTCCAAAGGCACATGGCTGAAATTTTCTCTGATCTCACTTTCGCCTATGTCTATCTAGACGACATCCTAGTGGCATCCACAACCCCGGAGTTGCACAAAGACCATCTTAGGGTCGTTTTTCAAAGATTGTCCGACAATGGACTCCTCGTAAATCCTGCAAAATGTGAGCTCGGAAAGCCATCACTGATTTACTTAGGTCATGAAATCTCTAGCCTAGGTCTAAAACCTTTGCCTTCCAAAGTAGAAGTGATCAAAAACTTTCCTCTTCCACAGACCCAGAAGGAACTCAGAAGGTTCCTAGGCTCTGTTAACTTCTAACATCGTTTCATACGCAACTGTGCTCAAACTTTAGCGCCCTTGTCTGACCTCCTCGAACCGAAACGAAAAGGCAAATCTATTGAGGTAAAATGGACAGAAGAAGCGCGCAAAGCTTTTGAGACAATCAAGCACAAGTTAGCTTCCGCGACTGAATTATCCTACCCTATTGCTAATGCTGATTTTAGTCTCGTTGTTGACGCATCCAGTACCGCCGTAGGTGCTGTGTTGCAACAACAAGTAGGTACTAATATCTCTCCTCTTGCTTTCTTTTCCAAAAAGCTGTCGCCCACTGAGCGTGGTTATAGCGCGTTCGGTAGGGAACTTCTTGCTATCTACTTGTCTGTGAGACACTTCCGCTATGCTCTAGAGGCGAGGGAGTTTGTGATCTACACAGATCACAAACCTCTGACCTCAGCGATCAAAATGCCTTCTGAAAGACATTCCCCTAGGGAAGCTCGACACTTGTCGTTTATAAGTCAGTTTACCACTGACATCCGTTTCATAAAAGGGTTGGACAATACTGTTGCTGATTGTCTTTCCAGAATCAACACCGTCCAAACCGGTGGTGAAATCACTTTTGGTAATATTTCCAAAACTCAAAAGGAGGATCCTGAACTTCAGGACCTTCTCAAACCTTCTAACACTTCCTCTCCGAAACTAACCTTGGTTGACGGCGTGTACCGTGATGCCGAGCGACTTTCTCGTTTGTATCTTCCTGCGACGCTCCGCAGAGTAGCTGTCCTCCACTACCATTCCCTCTCTCATCCAGGTATTAACCGTACAGTGCGTTTGATTTCTGATCGTTTCGTCTGGCCAGCGATGCGCAAGGAGGTCAAGCAAATTGTGCAAAATTGCCATGCGTGTCAGAGTAGTAAGGTGGTGAAACATAATCGTGCAGCGCTGCAGAGTTGTGCATTTACAGGTCACAAGTTCGACTCTGTACACCTAGATTTGGTGGGTCCTTTGCCTTTATCGTGCGGGCATTCTTATTTGTTGACCATCATAGATAGGTTCACGCGTTGGGTTGAGGCTGTCCCTCTTCCTGATACCCAAACTGAGACTGTAGCGCGCGCTTTCTTGTCAAACTGGATCTCTAGATTTGGGGTTCCCTTAAGTGTCACACATGACCGGGGATCACAATTCACCTCCAAATTCTAGAGTGAGCTTAGCACCGCTTTAGGGTGTGCAAATACATCAACTACAGCGTATCATCCGCAGTCAAATGGACTTATTGAGAGAGTCCACAGAGACCTCAAGGTTGCATTGCGCTGCCTTAATTGCAGTCACGATTGGACTGATAGACTTCCAGTAGTACTACTTAGCATCCGAAATTTACACAGACAGGATCAGCAATGCACAGCGGCTGAAATGTTGTACGGAAAAACGCTTCGTCTCCCCGGCGACATTGTTGACCCAAAACCTTTGCCTGAATTTTCATCCGCTGACCGTTCCGCTTATGTAACCTGTCTCAAAAATTGCATGCGTAAGATCAAGTATGTGGCTCCACGAATGCCTCAGACTCAGGACAAACTGGATTCTGCCCTGCAAGACTGCACACATGTGTATGTCCGCAATGATGCTATAAAACCTACACTCACGCGCCCTTATGATGGCCCATTCAAAGTACTTAAACGCAAGCAAAAATATTTCATCCTCGAAAGATTCGGTTCACACGACCCTGTGAGTATTGATCGATTAAAAGTCGCATACACTTCTGATCATAGTGTAACTTATAACTCATCATCCTCTCCGCAGATTTCCCTTCCCACTGAGACTCGATCAAATCTACCATCTCAGCGTCCTCAGTTGGCTGCCTTGTTGCCTAGTCAACTTGAGTGTAACCCTTTCTACATGTCTGTATATTCAAACCCTATCCCTAAGCCTATCGTAGACTCTAATTCTAGCCCTCTTACTGACACAGCGCCAAGTCTGGAGAGACCAGACGAGCCCGCTGCAGTAACTCCTGATCCTAGGACTCTTGCCGATCTAAACTTGCAGACCCGTTTGGTGAAACTTCCCCGCTCAGTATCATTTGCCAATTGCCGAACTCGGCAGGGTCGTGTAGTTCGCCCTCCTTCCCGCTACAGATGATTGCAGCGGGTGGACCTTTCGGTCTGCGCCTTGGGGGGTAATGTAGCATACCGCTACATAAGCGTAAAAATTAGAAATTTGCCATTCGTACTTAAATAAATTAATTAGTAGCATTAAAAATCCTACTCTAATTTATTATTAATTATTTTCTACTTCTAATTCGTAATCATTGAAGTTTTTGTGTAAATACATGAGACGATAAAATAACAATTTACATTTTTCGAGAGAGAAGCCCTCTGGTGGCAATACTGCGCAATGCGCGTCTCTGTTTCAAATAGAGCACTCTTACTTTGGCGGTTGACTAGCCCGCTCACAGCATTTTTCCCGTGAGTAATCAGTGTTAGAAAATAATCGTGTTCTTTCTTCGTTCTCGTGAGTAATCAGTGTTAGAAAATAATCGTGTTCTTTCTTCGTGTTCAGTGAGTATTAATAGTTGACAGGCAGTGTTATTTGGATACGTAGTTATGCGTAGGAATTGTGATGTAGCATGTTTTCATTCAGTGCTTTGTTTTGTTTTTTCTCAACGTGACTTAGCGTAAAAATATTGCGTCAGATGTGCATTGCATTTCCGTGTCATGATTTTATTATCAAAACATAATCATGTTTCGTTCCTTTCTTCACTACAATAGTAGATACCTGCAGTTTTCATTCATGATTCGATACTCGGAACGAACGCGGCGAAATTTGCCGGCGTTCGTTGTCGATAGCGTCTTTGTGTAATGGCGGAACCTCACACCGTCGTCTCTTGTCACTACTCTGTGACTATAAATACTATAGGCATGTGTTATAGTAGCATTTATTCTTTTTTTACAAACCGACTTGCAGTAGTTTAAATTACGAAAAGTATTCATTTCTATGCTTGCTAAGTTTTGGAATTTCATTTCTTAATTCCATACTCTTTGAAACCTTTACGTAACCGCACTTATTTCAATATAAAACATTTCAATAAAATTTAATTTAACTCATCGCATTCTTGTGACAAACACCCACTACCATCTGCCTATCTTGAGTGTGTGCGAATGGCCGGCGGTTTGGCTGAGGCGGACGCGTAAAGCCGCCCGGCTAAATCGCCACACGGAACTTTCATGCTTTCGTTTTTCTTTCTTCGCGTATTCTCCGCCTGTGAAATCAACGCTTAGGTTTCCTTTTTCCTTGTATCATTGGGGATATATATTATTCCTTAATTCCTTTATTATTGCAAATGATATCTACCAGGATTTTTTAGTAGGATTTATATCCATGAACTTTGGGATTTTATGTTTTTCTTACTGCTTTCAAAAGTGCAGTCACTTGATATTTTCACGATATTCCGTAGATCTCGTGTTTACTTGCCCGTAGTCTCTGTAAGGAATCACGATCTTTATTACCGGAAGTTCTTAAACCTAATACTCAGATTTTTTAAAGCCAGAGGCATTAGTGAACAGTTTTGACAGCTAAACAGTTTAAACAATTTATTTATTGTTAAAACCTGGCAACCAACAATCTGTCCTATCTCCTTGAGTTTGCCAAAAGTGAGAATCCTTAAAGTAGCTGGTGTCAAACCTGTGGGAGTTTCTCGGATTTCTCCGTGTGGGAAGAGTTGTCATTATATGTTGGATTGCCAGTGGTGGAATGTCTTGATGTCTCTCCTGGAACGTTTCATCCAGCGCCTCTGCCCTTACAGGACCTCAACGTCATCACACACACCATTTACAACATTCTCCCTGGGCCGCTTTTGGTTTTTCTACTTGGATAAAAATTTGGCTATGCTCTGGGCCTTTAGCCGGATATATATATTCTCTAATAACGGGCCTTAATTCTCAACTGCCTAAAAGTACGGGCATCCTTGGATTAGCTTTGCATTCGCTGAATTCCGCGTGCCTGGATCTTCAGTACTATTCAAACCAAGAGTCATCATCGCCATCAGGCTCGGCACCTTGATCAAACTCACCTGCTCCAAAATTAAGCATGCTTTGCCCACACAAATAGCTACGCACCGATTGTTGTGCTTGTTTAAAAATTGCCCACTGTAAATTGAATATTCTGAACTCGATACACTTAAAAATCTCATCCACCGGCCGGAGCGACGCCAGCGCTCACCGAAGCTCACCACCGGCACTCCGGACCTCACTGGGATTTCCAGTCAAGCTCATCGAAGTCCCCCTGGTTCCTCTTCAAATAAAAACCACCTGAAATAAGCTGAGTCCAAATCCGTTTTCATTATCCCTCTTGTAATTTCCCACAACACTATCGAGAGTTGTTCGAGTTTTTGGCCGTCAAGAACTAACATTTAAGTTCGAACTACCCCAACGGTCATAAATCCCGACATACAGCATCCCAAAGATGCCGATGTTTGTTGTTGTTGTATCTGATCAAAAAATAAGGCATTTAGAGCAAGAAGAAAGATAAGAAAAGTTTACTTTCAGTTAAGATGATAAACCAACCATCATTGGTTTTTAAAATGCCTTAACGTAAAGATCCTTAATTGACATACATACATGGGTATCGTAATACCCATGTCAATGGTCGAAACAAATGTTTGAGAGAAAGGCACGTGTGTATGTTCTCCTCGAATGCTTTAACAATTTGATAATGTTTTATAATGAAGGCATCTACGAATGCTTTATTTCCAATCAAGCCTGATACATATCACCTTGTACATTGGATTTTCAAATGCCTTATAACTAAAATATAATATTGTTAGGATAAAAACGGTTATGCATATGAAGAATTTCGTTCGTTAGCATTGGGAATACTTCATGTTTCCTGAGGAAAATTATGAAGCCTCCATACCGAGTCATTCATCGGTCGCCCAGCAGTTAGCAGTGTTTTCGTTAGAACCACGGTCTACCATGGTTAGAACACGTTTGTTCAAAGTTCTGTTGCAGAAGAGCGTACTTGCTCTCATGTCGATCTGTGAACTTATGTCACTTTAATTCTAGTTATGGAGACAATTGCGTTGTGTGAACTCTAATCCTTAATTTAATCTAGTGTAAAGATATTTAACTTATTTCTGACTGTGAAAGTTATTTAAATTCTAATCTAAGGTAAGTAAATATTTGTGAAAAGGTATATTAGGGCCTATATTTTTGTGAGCCATTTACAAATTCCCTTGCGAATGTGAAAATAATTTAATGTTCTGAATTCTGACTGATCTGCAATTTTCATTGCTCGTGTACATTATAAAGTCAAAATATGGCAAATATAATTTTAAAAATTATGTCTTGAGTTTATTTTTGATTTTTTGGTGTGGGGCGTGAAATTGTTTGAACACAGCTTCATGCTTCGATAATATGACTTAAATTCCTCATAGGGGTATGGTTTATTGGTTGAACATTTTTGCTTTAAGGATACCATCTCAGGCCCTTGCCAGATCCTGTCGATGTCATGGTCATTTTGCATGTTTTTGTTGTAGAAGGACCCTTAGGTGGTAGACTATTCGTTCCTAAAATTTTATGGCGCTACGACAATAATTCCCCCCCTCCCGGGGGGGGGTGAAGGGACCAAAATATTTCAATTTTCCCGATTTTGACCCCATATAAAAAGAGAACAAATGGGAAATGGAAAAAAGCCGAACGAGCGTTTGTTAGAAATGTTCCAAGGATTCTAAAACTGCATTTGTTTTTGTTCTAGCATCAAAACTGAAGGAGGAGTCCCATTTTGAAGTATCGATATCAATGAAAAGCACCCAAATTTTTTTAACTTTTTCATGATTTTGACCCCATATATAAAGAGAACAAATAGGAAATGGAAAAAAAGCCGAACGTGAGTGTGTTAGAAATGTTTCAGGGATTCTAAAACTGCATTTTTTTTTGTTCTAGCATCAAAACTGAAGGAGGAGTCCCATTTTGAAATATCAATATTAGTGAAATATCAATACCTAAAAACCAATATGTCAAATTTTTGCAAAATCTAAGGCCTGAATCAAAAAAATGAATAGAATCAATTGTGTTTCTTTTCAAAGGTTACATATCATAGTCAAATTTCATAAGAATCAGACTGAAAATAAAAAAAATCATTTTGTTGAAAAAAAATGATAATTTTTTATTTTTTTTTTTTTTTGAAATCACAATTCACACTTCGAATATTAAGTTATGTATGGAAATTATCAAAATAAAAATTAAAACTGCATTCAATTACATCAATTGTTCATTATATTACACTTCAACACAAAATTTTATTTTTTGCTTATACCCAACACTTTGAATTTTCAACATTCATCCTGGGACTAGTTCTCGAGTTTTGATGCTAGAACAAATCCAAAGACAGTTTTAGAATCCTTGAAGCATTTCTAACAAACGCTCGTTCGTTTTTTTTCAAATTCGAATTCTTTGAAAAAATATATAGCTCTAAACCCAAAAAATTGTTGCTGATTTTTGAAATTTTAAAAATTTTTGAAAAAATAGAAAAAATGTGAATTTGAAAAAAAACTGAACGAGCGTTTGTTTGAAATGTTCCAAGGGTTCTAAAACTGTCTTTGTTTTTGTTCTAGCATCAAAACTGAAGGAGGAGTCATAATCTGAAATTTCAATAAAAATATACCAAAAACACATTTTTCGTCAAAAAAAAAAAAAAGTAAGGCCTAAATCGAAAAAATGACAGGGGTAAAAAAGGTTTACTTTTACAAAATACATATACTGGCCAACTTTCAAACGAATCGGACGGAAAAAGTTGAAAGAGTGAGATGGTCTCCTTAAGGGGACGGTTCGGGGTTAAAAAAAAGTCTGTAAGTTCTCGGTGAATATTTCTGAGATATCTACCGTCGATGTAAATTGTTATTAATAACTTTGGACAATATTTATTTTATGTCAGGCAAGGAAATTAATAATTTGGGGGCAAATAATCAATAAAGGCACACATTTAATAACCTTTTACAAGAATGACATTCTGCTTGCTGATGCGTTATTTTTGAATAATTGTACTTTGAAGTTGGCGCCGGCGCGCGCGCGCGCCGGAGCCGTTATTTAGTTAATAAGGGTAGTTAACCCCCTATTACAAACGTAAAGAGGTTGGGTCGTGAGGGTTAGCCACAGTTCTTATAGCGAAAATTATAAATAAAGCTTCTAACCCACCCATTAGGGTGACGACCGCAATCTTGTTTACATCAAATCCAAGATGGCGGCGCCCATAATGGTCGTTTGCCTGACCATAAATTTTTTGGTTTGTGCGAATTTTTCGTAACCATACGTGAATAAGATTTTTTTTTAAAAAAACATGAAAAAACGTGTGTTGCGGAAAATCCTACTCCTACAATTTTCAACTCACAGAACTCAGAAAATATTCTCTAGATAGCAAATTGTCTTGTCTAGAGATCCGGTGCAAAAGTTTTTTGATTATTTGATTTTTTAAATTTTGAGAACTTTTTCCCAAAAAATGACCTCTTTTTCCACTTTTTTGAATAATTTGCTTCTAATTTTCTAGGTGAATCGAAATTTAAAAAAACTTTTGCACCGGATCTATTTTCCTTTTCAATCGCTATTGATTGGTAGGCTTGCCATCTCTGTACCTTCAAAACTGTGGGAGGAGTAGGTTTTCAAAAATCAAGAAGTTGAGTATTCAGAAAAGCCATTGGTAAATCTGAAGGAGATGACAGTTGTCGATTTTGTAAATTTCGATGCCATAGTATAGTTAATTAGATCGAAATAAACAAGTTTTCTTCTATGCACTTTTTATCTCAAATGAGTATTTTATTAGTTATAGCGGTAAATGACTTACCGCAACTCCAGTCTTTGAAGCGGAAAGAAATTCTTTGATCGAGTTGTATGGCAATACTGCAATGGCGTCGCGCTTCTAGCGCTCTGTCTTGAAAGACGAAACCAAACCTACCGCTATACCTCGTTAAATACTCATTTGACGAAAAAAGTGTATAGAATAAAAGTTGTTTATTTCGATGTTATTACCATGTTTCAAGCAACAAAAATTCGAAAATTGATGAGTAGCTGTTTATTCGAGCGCATTCGTCATCAATAACGAAACTAAACTTACCGCTATAAATCGTAAAATACTCATTTGAGACGAAAAAAGAATAGAAGAAAACTTGTTTATTTTGATTCAATTAATTAGGTTCAGGCACCAAAAAGTGGAAAATTGACAACTGTCATCTCCTTCAGATTTACCAAGCCATTTTTCCAAAAAAAAAATTTTTCGTTCTGTACTAATTTTTTAATTGAGTCTTATCAGTGATTCCGTACCTTCTTACGTACCTTCAAAACAGTGGGTAAGGATCTATATCAAAAGTCAATAAATATAAGTTTCAGAACAGGGTTAATTTTTAAAAATTTTTTTTTCTCAAAGCTGACTAAATTTTTTTTCAAAAACCTGTATTGCTTTGTAGCTCTTTTTAAGCCCTTTTGATTGATATAATTGCCATTCCTGTAGCTTCAAAACTCCGGGAGGCGTTTATGTTTACATAGCCAGCTAATTAGCTGATGACTCAGCAACCGGACTCAAAACAAACACTCAATTACACCATCATAATTTATCACTGAGTGATAGGATGTTTCGTTAGAGTACACAAGCATTTCAAGTTAGGCCATGAATGAACTCTCTTGCTATTCCAGTAGAGAAACACTCAATACTGGCTTGTAATGGGGGGGAAGAGGGAGGTCACCCATCCATTGGCGCACCCCAAGGTCACACTAGTGCGCGTCTTTTACCCCGTCCAGAAGACTAACCAATTGACGTACTTGAAAGCCAATTATATCGTTGGATGCGCAAGAAAAATCTCTATAAGAGGAGTTTATAAACTGAAAAATGACCATAATTTGAAAATAGACCCGAACCGTGCCCTTAATGATTCGGGCATTTTTGTTCTTCCTGTACCTATCAGTTAGTTTTATACAGTAGGCCTAGTAGGAATTTGTTCATTGAAAGTGTACAATATTGTAAAGTTTGTAGCCTAGTTAGAGTTAAATTTTTGAAAATGTCATGAGCCTCATTATGTAGGTAAGATATTAGGGTAAATATTGAGGACTTGACCATAATCGATTTTCCACTCTTTGATCAACAAAGATTGTTGATGAGACCAAAATAAACAAGTTTTCTTCAATGCACTTTCCGGCAGAAATAATTATTTTAAAAGTTATGGCATTAAATGAGTTACCGTAACTCCAGTGTTTGAGGCGGGGAAAAATATACCGCGCGGTCCGACGTGAAAGTAAACAGGCGTTCTCGCGCGCCAACCAAGCCGACGAAGAGCAAACCCCTTATTACAAACGTAAAGAGGTTGGGTCGTGAGGGGTAGCAACAGTTCTTTTAGTGAAAATTATAAAACTAAAAGAACTGTGGCTACCCCTCACGACCCAACCTCTTTACGTTTGTAATAGGGTGATGCACACTGGAGTTTCGGTAACTCATTTAACGCCATAACTTTTAAAATACTCATTTCCGCCGGAAAGTGCATTGAAGAAAACTTGTTTATTTTGGTCTCATCCACAATCTTTGTTGATCAAAAAGTGGAAAATCGATTATGGTCAAGTCCTCAACATTTACCGATATTAGAGGTAAGCTGATTAGTATTGCTAAAGCCATGAATGATGTAAATGAAAAATACTTGTGCTAGCTACTACTATAGTTGGTGCTCTAATGGTCATAAGTTTTGCATCACTCAATTTTGTGTGCAGTGCAGTAATATTCAGTAGAACACACTTAGTGCGGAATATTTTATATAGTCCTATGTTGTATTCTAATCAAGATTCTAAAAAGTGAGAAGACTTGAAGGTTTGCTAAGATCTGATGAATTTGTAAATTTTTTGGTCAATATTGAATTTAATGTTGTCAACGAATTTCATAATTTCGTAGGTATAGATAGGTAATAAAGTCAATTTTTTGACGTTTTACAAGAATGACAATGTGCCAGGAAATGCTTATTTTTGGAGATATTTAACTTTGAAGTTATAGGAACGTTGTTTATAAAATTGAACAAACGGAGAGGTAAATAAGCAGAAATCCGGTTCTGACGTAATGATAGGTAAGGTTAGGTGTGGTAAAGTTAATTTAGTTAAGTATCCTAACCTAAGTAAACCTAAAATATCTTAATTTAACTCAACCATACCGAGGCCGATAACTCCCGCCAAAAAACTTGGCGTGGTCCGCGTCCGCAAAACGCCGGAAGAGCCATATCGAAACTGCCGTTAATGCTATTCTTACTTGGCATTATTTATCCTACATCTCCTAAACTAAGCATTTCCAGGCACATTGTCATTCATGTAAAACGTCTTAAAATCAACTATATTACCTATCTATACCTACAAAATTATTAAATTTGTTGACAACATTAAATTCAATATTGACCAATTTTTTTCATGTTTTTCAAGAACTTACAAATTTTTGATCTAATGGATAAAAAATATATTTAATTTTATGCACCATATTGTGAGTAGCAAGCTTTTTAGATGTTATATTTATGAAGACCTTTCTGTGCATGACCAAAAAATTTGATATAAATTTGCTTGACAATTGACATGATACTTGAATTACAACATCCAAGCTAGACCCTATATCTCTATATTGGCTCTGTGCTGTTTTCAGCATTCATTTAGTAGATTCCACTAATCCTAAATGCTTAGCTGTCTCATTAGAATGTTTGTACCTACTTACAAGAAAATTCTGATGTTCATAAATGCTGTAGCATTTAGCCAAGGCTGGGGAGTCAAGACTCCAAACATTTGACTCCAATTCATTGATAGTATCTAGAGATGTGACTCAAAAAAAACAATGCCGTTTTTTTTTAAAAAACATGTTTTTTTACAAAAAAAAACCGTGGCCAAAAAAATGTGGATATTTTGGTTTTTTAAATATTTTGTCTGAAAATAACTCAGCAAGAAAAAGAACCACATAACATTATTTGTTTTCATGTCAAATTACAAATTAAAACAGCATACTTCTTAATTGATGGTTTTCTATGGTTTTATGAACTTTTTCATTTTCTGTGGTTTCATGCTTTGATATTTCATTTATTTTACAATACATGTGAATGACCTTAAACTCCCAAAATGGTGTGTGTGTTATGTGACTAAAAAACCATGCTGTTTTTTTTTTAAAAAAAAACATGTTATTTATACAAAAATTATGACTAAAATACATGGAAATTAATATATTTGCGCCTTTAAAAATCCAATGCTGTTTTTTTAAAACATTGTTTTTTAACAGAAAAATCTTGACTAAAAAAACATGGCTATTATATTTTATTGGACCAAAATAGTTTTTTTTATAAACATTTAAAAAAAATCATGACAAAAAAACACGAATGTAAATATCATGAAAGTTAGTTTTCTTTAATCGAATTGTCTTTAGAAACTTATAAACAAAGAATGCTGTTAATATTGAAATCATGTTTATTAGAACTGTACTAGGTCTTAGAATAAAATATCTACATAGAATCTATTCACTCCATAAAACCTTTCGGAGACCAGCTCCATCCTCAGTCATTCTGTAAAATTTGGTGAAATGGACAATGAATTTTCACTGTTCCTTTGAATAACATTTGACTGAATGACTTACTGAGGATGGAGCTAGTCTCCGAAAGGTTTTATAGAGTGAATAGATTCTTTGCGGATATTTTATTCTAAGACCTGGTACGGTTCTAATGGATATTAATATATCTTATGTGACCAAAAAATCCATGCTGTTTTTTGAATGTTTTTGTCACTAAAAAGTCATGACTAAAAAACATGGATATTAATATACTTTATTTTACCATAAACAACTATGCTATATTTTTTAAAATAAACATCTTTTTTACAGAAAAATCATGATTAAAAAATGTGGATATTAATATATTTTATGAGCCAAAAAAAACATGCTGGTTTTTTTTAAATCTTGTTTTCTTAACCAAAAAAAATCATGACTAAAAAACATGGATATTAATGTCTTTTGGTGAAAAAAACATGGTTTTTATAATGTCATGTTTTTTTTTGGTCAGATAAAATTTAATAACACTCATGTTTTTGGTAAAAAAAAAATTTTCAGAAAACATGGTTTTTTGGTCACATAAAATAAATTAATATCCATGTTTTTTTACAGATTAGATTAGTCATTAGTTTTAGCCTCCTTACCCATCAACAAATGCGATCCAAAGAGAGAAAGGAAGATTATGAAACAAGATTAAAGTTGAAGAAGACAGTAGTAGGTGCTGAAAAACAGGACAGCAGTGAACCGAAAAAAAGGTGGTCCTTAACATCACAAAAACATTTCATTTCAACAAAAAGAAGGCCTACCTAACTCTCAGCTTGGGCCCTTACATTGTCCCCCTGGGAGCGCTAGTTCCCATAGATACAATAATTGTATCCCCCTGAGGGTTTTTTTTTACACAGAATTCGTGACCAAAAAATGAATAATATTAACTTTTTAATAAAAAACATGTTTAAAAACACAAGGATTTTTCGGTAACATAAAATATGTGAATATCCATGATTTTAAGATACGATTTTTTATGAAAAATACATAAAATAAAACAGCATGGTTTTTGGTTGCATAAAATGTATTCATATCCAGGTTTTCTTATACATCATTGTTCATAAAAAACATATTTTTTAAAAAACAGCATGGGGTTTTTTAGGTCTCATAAATATATTCATGTTTTTTTAGTCATGATTTTTTAGTACAGAAACATTTTTTTGGTCTCAAATATATTATTCATGTTTTTTCAGTCATGATTTTTTAGTAAAAAACATGTTTTTTTTTAAAAAACTGCATGGGGCTTTTTAGGTCTCATAAAATATATTGTTTTTTAGTCATGATTCATTGTAAAAAAACAGCATGGTTATATTTGGTACCAGAGAATGTATTAATATTCATTTTTATTAGTCAGAATTTGGTCAATGTAAAGTTTAATGCAATCATGGAAATTAATAATTATATTCAAACAATCACCAAAGGAACCCATTTAAGAACGTTTTACAAGAACGAAATTCTGCTCGCTGATGCTTTATTTTCGAATCATTGAACTTTGAAGTTGGACTTCCCGAGCCAAAGGAAGCGAGCGTAATTTAATTAAAAACGGAAGCTAACCCCCTGTTACAAACGTAAAGAGGTTGGGTCGTGAGGGGGAGGCACAGTTCTTCTAGCGAAAATTATAAATAAAGCTTCTAACCCACCCATTAACGTGACGACCACAATCTTGTTTACATCGGCTCTAAGATGGCGACCACCATGGGCGCTGCCATCTTAGAGCCGATGTCAACAAGATTGCGGTCATCACCCAAATGGGTTGGTTAGAAGCTTTATTTATAATTTTCATTAAAAGAACTGTGCCTCTCCCTCCCGACCCAACCTCTTTACGTTTGTAATAGCTTCCGTTATTAATTAAATTCCGTTTCACGTGCTTGCTTCCTGTGGCGCAAAGGCCAACTTCAAAGTCCAATTATTCGAAAATAACGCATCAGCGAGCAGAATGTCATTCGTGTAAAACGTTCTTAAATGGGTTCCTCTAGTGATTCCTGGGATCGCTAATTATTATTTTCTGATTGCATTAAACTTCACATTGACCCAGAATTTTTTGTAAAAAAAAACACGTTTTTTAAAAAACAGCATATTTTTTTGGTCACCATAAATATATTAATATCTATGGTTTTTAGTCATTGTTTTGTAATGAAAACATGAAAAAGAAACCATACAGTAAAAGTGGTGGCAGATAACCCACAATTACCTAGAGTCTAAGAGGTACAGTAGGAGCCACAGAACTTATATTGATGGAGTCAAAATTCAGAGCTTATTATGGTAAATCTGAAGGATATGTCAGTTATCGATTTTCCACTTTTTGGGGCCTGAACCTAATTAATTGAATCAAAATAAACAAGTATTCTTCTAGGCACCTTCCGTCTCAAATGAGTATTTTACGATTTATAGCGATAAGTTTAGTTTCGTCTTTGATGACGAATGCGCTCGAATAAACAGCTACTCATCGATTTTCGAATTTTTGTTGCTTGAATCAGGGTAATAACATCAAAATAAACAACTTTTCTTCTATACACTTTTCTCGTCAAAAGAGTATTTAACGAGGTATAGCGGTAGGTTTGGTTTCGTCTTTGATGACGATCGCGCTGGAAGCGAGTGCACATTGCAGTGTTGCTGTCCGACGTGCTCCTTGAATCACTTGCCGCTTCAAACACAGGATTTGCGGTAAGTCATTTACCGCTATAACTAATAAAATACTCATTTGAGACGTAAAGTGCATAGAAGAAAACTTGTTTATTTCGGTCTAATTAACTATGCTTAGGTTAGGCATCAAAATTTACAAAATCGATAACTGACATATCCTTCAGATTTACCCTTATTATCTCTGCAAAGTCTGATTTTTTTGATCACATAAAAATAAAATCAGGCATAGTAGAGATAGTAAGCTCTGTATTTTGACTCCATCAATATAAGTTCTGTGGCTCCTGCTGTTCCTCTTAGACACCTCTAGGCAATTGTGGGTTATCTGCCACCACTTTTACTCTATGGTTTCTTTTTGATGTTTTTATAACAATGAAATGACTAAAAAACATGGATATTAATATATTTCAGGAGTCCAAAAAAAAAACCCAGACATATGCTCAACAAAATTTAGGTGTGCAAAAAAAAACCAAAAAAAAACACATAAAAACACGTTTTTTTGCAAAAAACCGCAATCAAATAAAACCGTTTTTTTTGCATCACTAATAGCATCTGGATATTTTCTTATCATATATCTATTTTATGTTACCTATCAAAGAAAATGGCATTTTATTATTTCAAGTGAATCTTCAGACTATTATTGAAATTACAAATTACTAATAACCTCGCAGTGGCCGAGTGTATAGAGCGCTTGCGTTCTATGCTTCATGTCCAGGTTCGATCCCTGTGAGCGGCAGTTGGCGTGAAAAACGCTGATGCGGCAAATCAGGGTCGTTGCCTGCAGTATGGTCACTGTCCTCAAGGAATGTTACATGAGCACTAAACGAGAGAAAAATGAGGCCTAAAGCTCGGGCGTGACTAGGGGCCTGGGGAACCCCTATCATGTACATTCCCTGTAAAGTATCATGTAAATGATGCTAGCCATCCTTTTTGTGAAAAGAGGAAAAGGCTTGGTATATACCATACAAATAACTTTGCAGCCAAGTGGTTAAGATTGAACTCTTCAAAAAAAAATCGGCAGTTCAAATCCTGTGACTGCACAGGGATTTCTCTCCTTTGGGAAAAGAGAGAACTCAATGGGTAAATTCCTTAAGGGCACGGTTTGGGTCCATTTCCATATTATGGTCAATTTTCGGTTTATAAACTCATCTTGTAGAGATTTTTCTTGCGCATCCAACAATATAATTGGCTTTCAAGTACGTCAATTGGTTAGTCTTCTGGACGGGTTAAAAGACGCTCACTAGTGTGACCTTGGGGTGCACCAATGGATGGGTGACCTCCCTCTTCCCCCCTAATTACGAGCCAGTTTTGAGTGTTTCTCTACGGGAATAGCATGAGAGTTCATTCATGGCCTTACTTGAAATGCTTTTGTACTCAAAAAAAAAACATTCTATTACTCAGTGATAAATTATGATGGTGTTATTGAGTGTTTGTTTTGAGTCCGGCTGCTGAGTCATCAGCTAATTTGCTGGCTATGTAAATATAAACGCCTCCCGGAGTTTTAAAGCTACAGGAATGGCAATTATATCAATCAAAAGGGCTTAAAATGAGCTACAAAGCAATACAGGAAATTGAAAAAAAAAATTAGCCAGCTTTGAAAAAAATTGTTAGATAAAAACCCTGTTCTGAAACTTGAATTTATTGACTTTTGATATGGATCTTTTCCCACTGTTTTGAAGGTACATAAGAAGGTACAGAATCACTGATAAGATTCAATTTAAAAATTAGTAAAGAACGAAAAAAAATTTTTTTGGGGGAAAATGGTTTTTCTGCACACTCACTTTTTGATTTTTGAAAACCTACTCCTCCCACAGTTTTGAAGGTACAGAGATGGCGAGCATACCAATCAATAGCGCTTAAAAGGGAAAATAGATCCGGTGCAAAAGTTTTTTCAATTTCAATTCACCTTAAAAATTAGAAGCAAATTATTCAAAAAAGGGGTAAAAAAGGTCATTTTTGGGGAAAAAAGTTCTCAAAACTCAAAAAAATCGAATAATCAAAAAACTTTTGTACCAGATCTCTGGACGAGACAATTTGCTATCTAGAAAATATTTTCTCAGTTCTCTGAGTTCAAAATTGTAGGAGGAGTAGGATTTTCTGCAACACATGCTTTTTCATGTTTTTTAAAAATAATCTTTTTCATGTATGGTTACAAAAAATATGCACAAATAAGAATAATATTCATAACAATTTACACCTACGGTAGATATCTCAGAAAAATCCACCGAGAACTTAGACTTTTTTTTACCCCGAACCGTCCCCTTTAACTTTAGGCTACAACTGTCTATTCAAATATTACAAACATGCTATGAATACCCAAAGGCTTATATCACTCTGGAAGTATTTTTTATTTATTTTTGAAAGAACTCATTGGTAAAGCGTTTGCTTTCCTTAACTTAATGTTTCTATGGGGAGGAATCTTGTGCAGGAGCACACCTTGGGAATTGATTGTGCGTTCCCCTAATGCCATCATAAGTGGTGCATTTTTTCTTATGGAACAGCTTTGTTGAGATTGAAGAAGCTTAAACAAACATTAAATAGGTCATCTAGGATAAGAAATGCTTGCTAGTATTATTAGTGAAAGGGTTAAAGGAACTATCTAACCTAATAATACCCGTTGTGTGTTTATTTATATATCTGTTTGGTGTCCGCTTCTTAAGAAACATAGGATGTCTGAGTTTGCAGTATCATGGATACCGAATTCCTCAGTGCATTGAAAGATAGCCTTACGTGCATTGATATGTTGAACATTTTATCAGAATAGATTCGGTTAGGACATGATAGGATAGGATAGCTATTTCTCTGTCATTTCTCTGTCATGCTCGTAAGGCCCCTCAGGGGGATACAACTATTGTATCTATGGGAATTGGCGCTCCCAGGGGAACTATGTGAGGGCCTGAGCTAAAGGTTAGGTAGGCTTCCTTTTTGTTGTAATAAAATAGGTTTTTGTTTTGTTACGGACCATCTTTTCTCGGTTCACTGCTGTCCTGTTTTTCAGCACCTACTACTTTCTTCTTCAACTTTTTTCTCGTTTCATGAACTTCTTTCCTAGCTTACAGTTTCTGTGCACCTTGTGCATAGATTTTGCGTTCCCTCAACTCCATACTAAATGGTGCCTTCCTCTTTCCTCTCTTGGAACATCTTTGTCGTGGTTAAGGGAGGCTAAAACTTTCTTATATAATAATAATAACATGCTCGTAAGGATAGTTATAATGACCGTGTCTGTGGTACGAGTTTCACCAGTGCAAGAGTACAATAATATTTTTTATCACGGGTACTGTTAGGATATATAGTTTTGTTCGTCATCCACGTCTGGAAAGTTTGTTCAAGAAAGGTATTGAATCCCTTCATTTTTGGTGGGCCGTGCACACTAGTCAGGGTAATAATGACTTAATTTAAAGTGGCAATTTCTTTACCGTGTTCCTGTAATTACGGTATTTTTATCTACACATTTTACCATTTATAATAGATAAATAAAATATGTTTGATTTATGTAACATCAGGTATGAAACATTAATTTGATTTTATCACCAATTAAGCACTTGGTAAGAGGAGGATGTAATAGCATCTCATATGTAATGCTGTTTTATTTTGAGTTGAAATTGCTTTTATTTTAATTAATGGGTGATTATTTAATTTTTTCAACAGGTGTATTATTGGAGTAGAGAAACATCAAAGGTTTCTCAACCTCTCACTGGTGAATTTTACTCACCTCCATTGTGCACTTGTTGACCGCACACTCACGCCAAATGGAGGGTCTGGACGAAACCCAGCATCTGGAGACGGAGCCTGGCCAGCATGATGCCTCTGATGCCTCTTCCAAAACAAAGTCTCAGAATTATATGGAGATGCTTGTTGTTTTGGAGAATTGTGCAAAAATTCTTGAAGAAGTATTACGGGAATTTCTTTCTGACCAAGAATTGGAAACGGTTCAGGACTGCCTTGATAATTCAAGTGGCAATGAAAATGAATTGGACAAACGTTTTAAAAACTATGACAAGTTCCACAAAGACCTGCGCAACGTTAATTTGCACAGACCTGGTATCACTGACCTTCTTATTTTTCATGATATTTTGAACATATTTTTCATTAAAGGTGGCCGTTCATTTGAATCACTATCAAAGTTGAAAAGTTTTCGCAACTCTTTGTCTCATCCTGATGGTGGTAAGGATGCTTTTCCACAGCCTGTGGAGTGTTTTGAGACCCTTTTAGGTTTCATTGAAGATATTGCCAACGAATATACAAATGTTTTCAACCCTCAATGCATAGAGCAATTAAGAAGTTCAGCTTTTGAATATTTTCGCCAATTAAGCCCATTTCATCAAGAACCCCCTGTAATGTCTGATGATTTGAAAAATGAAATTCAGTATTATGAGTCTTGTAATTTGTTGAATTGGGCTAAATCAGCACTTGAATTTAAGGCTAATGGCAAGAAACCAAACACTTCTGAATGCCTCCCAAACCTCTCAGTCACAGAATCCTGCTTGATCAAGGTGCTAGAGAACTTGAATGATGCAAAATGCTCTAAAGTTGTGTTTCTTGTTGGTGATTCTGGTACTGGCAAATCTCACCTTGCTCAAAGTGTTGCTCTCTCATGGTTATCTCAGTCAGATCAAAGGTTAAAAGAATTCAAATTAGTGCTTTTTGTGGAAGTCTGTGATGTAAAATCTACTGTCTATTGTTATCTGACAAAACGATACCCTAAAATCTTCAAGTATATGGAAAGACTGGATTCTTGTGACTCCAAAGAAGAGACTTTCTTGAAGTTCTGGCAGCAGTGGGGAGTTTTAGTCATTATTGATGGATTTTGCAGCAAGTTTCCCCATCATGGGAAGGTGCTTCAAGAAATAACAGAGCTTTTTCCAAGTGCAACCCTTATGGTTACTGCAAACGGCAAAGATATGACTACACTCACTAAATTAAGCCTCAGATCTCAAAGAGAAATTAAGACTGTCATCATTGACAGCTTGAACTATGATCAGGCTAATGACTTGGCTAGAGAAGTACTTTCTTTCTTACGCCCTAGGTGTGGGCAGACTTCTAACTTGTGTGATGAATTCACTCTACCAAACAGTAAACATCTCAGATGCCCTTTGGATATCATCTTGTTTTGCATTGTTCTCCATATTACTTCACAAAATAGTCAGCAGGAGCCATATACCTACACGCAGTCCAGCCTAGTTGCCCAGTTGTGTGATGTGTGTCTGCAAATCGCTCCAGCTGAGTATTTGAAATTCTCTGAAGCCATAGAAACAGCAGCTCTTCAGAACTTCTTTGAAATCAATTCTTCTTACTCGGATGTTGCGGAATTGGACACTGAAGAGTCCCTAGAATTTCATTACCCTGTCATCAAAATGCAAGAAGCAACTTCTCATGGAAAAACGAGTTATCGCTTCCCAAATAAATGTTTTCTGCAGCATTTTGCTGTTAAAGCTATTGCCAAATCTTACAAGGGCAAAGTTAAAGAACTTGAAAATAATAAAATGTTTTGCAACAGTCCTCGTTCTTTTTATCTCAGACTTGAATGCATGTTGCAACCTCTCATCAATTACTTTGCAAAACACAGAAACCTAACGTTAGAGATAGCAAAAATTCTAAATTCAGTTCGAAAATTTAATGAAGACGATATGTTGTTCTGGATGTCAATTATCCCTGAAGGTGGTCCTAAAATGCCTGTAGAACTTGGCACATATTTTGATGAGCATTTGCCTCGTGAATGCTGGGTCATAAATGAAAAGAATTATGAGGCATGCTTTGCCTGTTTCCAGTGCATGTCTACACCACCTCAAGATATAAAAATCGACCTTCTTCAATGTGAGGAAATAAATGCTCTTGAGTCTTTGTTGCTTCTTTTTGAAGAAGTATCTTGTAACTCTTTCAAAATCAACCCTGTTGATACTGTTCTTTTCTATCATTCCAAAGCAACTCCTCTGAGGCTAAGGCTTCCCTCATGGATTAAGCTGAAGAAATTTGAAGGTGCCATTTCAAAGGAGGATGTCTCAGCAGTACTTCAGTGTCCGGATCTAACCTCTGTATCATTCATGGAAATTTCTCAATTGGAAGTTTTAACAGCCCTCATTGGCTCAATCATGAATGCTTCTGAAGAATTGCAGGAGATCTCCTTGCAGCTGAATGCTAGCATTGCAAGTAGTTTCCAGTCAGAGAGGTCTTTGCCTGAAATTGAAACGTTAAACCTTCAAGTCCGACACATCTCTGATGAAAATTTTGGCTGTGTGATTCACATGTTGCAGAAATTGGTGCCTAGGTAAGTGTGCCTTCTGTTCTACTTTACCTGCCATCCGTAGGGCTCAGGTCGTTTTATTTTCATCGACTTGTCAATGTTCTCAGAAAGGTATATATGGTGTAGTGTAATGTAGTAAAGTATTGCTGTAGATATTTTTCAGTAAGACTTGTGTTGGGGGATAACTGTTGACCCGGTAAGGGCAAAAAAGGCAAAATATGACACTAGGAACAGAAGAGATCATAGGATTTAGCAAAAGAAATCTGAAACAAAAGAAACAAGTGGTAACGAATATGGTGGCAGGCACATGAACAATACAGGAACATATCAGGCCAATCCTCCACACTTGTACTTCATAAAAAATGCTGCGTGTTGCCATTACTACTACGTACATACACGTACTTCAATGTTTTCATTCATGCGTAGTTTGTTTCTGGATGTGTTTGTTAAAGTGACATTTGTAAATGATCTCTCAATTATTTTTTACTGAAAAGTGCCTTGGGTTTTGGGAAAATATACTTTTTTCTTAATGAGAATATTTTACACAAATTCATAAATTTGTTGAATTTTATCTGTTAATTCAAGTTCAAATTTACAATATTCATTCATGAACCAATGAACTTATGCAGTTCTTGAAAAGCTCGCATTGAAATGGCATTTTTACTTAGTAATATTTTCATGGGCATGATAAATATGTTCCGTTTCCATCAATTATATTCCCCCGTTTGTGTAAGATAACTCTAGCATATCTTGTGTTTCCAGGAACAATGCTGGGACAATCATAACGCTACGTTCAGAAGACCTGAACGCTACCCACTGCAGGAAGTTGATAGAAGACTTCTCCAAGCTGCAAAGAGGTTGCATCAGCGTGTATTCTGGAGTTGCCCTCACTCAGCAAGAGAAGGACCAGCTGAAGCTGCTGTGCCACCACGAGTGTGATGGCTTGTATCGGTGGCCGCATTTCCAACTTTGCTGGAATGATGAGCACTTGTAAAGCCTTGCATTCCCTTCTAGCTTTGCTCCCCTCAGGGGGATACAACTATTGTATCTATGGGAATTGGCGCTCCCAGGGGGACTATGTGAGGGCCTGAGCTAAAGGTTAGGTAGGCTTCCTTTTTGTTGTAATCAAATAGGTTTTTGTTTTGTTACGGACCATCTTTTTTCGGTTCACTGCTGTCCTGTTTTTCAGCACCTACTACTTTCTTCTTCAACTTTTTTCTTGTTTCATGAACTTCTTTCCTAGCTTACTGTTTCTGTGCACCTTGTGCATAGATTCCGCGTTCCCTCAACTCCATACTAAATGGTGCCTTCCTCTTTCCTCTCTTGGAACATCTTTGTCGTGGTTAAGGGAGGCTAAAACTTTCTTATATAATAATAATTCTAGCTTTGCTGGTATGATGAGCACTTGTAAAGCCTTGCATTCTTTTCCAACTTTCCTGGAATGATGAGCACTTGTAAAGCCTTGCATTCCTTTCCAACTTCCCTGGAATGATGAGCACTTGTAAAGCCTTGCATTCTGCTTAGTCTGTGTCTGTGAGCATTTGCCCGTCGAGCTCACCTTAAACTTCACACATTCGTGTCAAGAAGTATGTTTAAATTGGAGTAGCTGTGTGCTTTATAATTGACTTTTTGTGCTTGCTCACTAACGTCATGGTTGAAGCTTAGAAGAGTAATTTACTTTACTATTTCACTTGTATATATATTGAATGGTTTCAGCCAAGGAGGTTTAATGGAATGGAGGCGGCATCAGCGCTCTAAAGTGAAGCCAATTTTCGGTATCTGTAGGGTATACGGGCACCAGCGCTGCCACTGATGGGGGATTTCCCCTAGATCTGGGGGAAACGCTGGTAGTCTAGGGGAATGGGGGAAACTTTCGCAAAAACCATTAAATTTGGGGGAATTAGGCCAGGAATTATTTCCTATGCTGAAAATGTATCCCATGAATTATTTCGAATTACAAGTGGACGTACGCTCACTCGGATGAAAATATTATTGTGCAGAACAGGAAATACCCCATTTTAATGATGAATAAAAGGCGATATAACGAAGTTTGCACGAGGATCGAACTCGTTAGACTAGCAACGAGATTCACATCGGAACAATGAATAGTCTCATTCTCACAGCTCACAGAGCTAAGTCTCGAGAGTTCGCTATATAAAAGGAATAAAAAGGCAAACAGTGACCGTGACGGTTGCTAGCTTCCTTCCTCTGAGCGAATACTTTTTGATCAACATTCCCCTCATTAACTTAAATTATGTGGTAATTATTCTTATATATTAATTTGTGAATTCAGACATTTTTATCGTATTTTCTTCGGCAAAAGAGGCGGAAGCAGGAGTTCTTGTAGATTAAATACTTGTGTGGTTCAACATTAAGAGATGTTAAAAATATGTAGCACTCGTAGGTTTCAATCAGTAACTTTCAATATTAACATTTTATTTATCTGCCCTGTCATAACTAATATGCGTTACAGATGCTAACTCTGTTACATGCTCTTCAGCAATTAGTTCTTCAACTTTGAATATTAACTTAACGTTTTAACGAGCAAAACTTTACAAAGATGACAAATAGGTTCATTTTAGTGATTAATGCCATTGATATAAAGATTTCATTATTTTATAATTATTTCTTTGGCTTTAGAATGGTGATTATTTTTTCCAATGGCTTACCGTTCCGAATCATCTTCTACGAACCGAAAGTTCTGTACGCAGTCTTTTAGAAATGATTTGCTCGGTGCACCCGAATTTAAAACTCGCCTGAAATGAAATAGTAATATCAACTGTAGGTATTGTAAGTGCTGCAATATTTCTTGTAAAAATTAAAACCAAACTATGCTCAGTGCTACATAAGAGAAACATAAATGTTGCAAGTACCTGCGCTGATATCGTAGGAGAGCCGTCCAAGAAATCCAGTGGAATTACCATAAGTGAGCTTACTCTTGTGGAAAACTTTGACCAACGCGACCTTTCTTCAAGTGTGTATAATTTCTTACCTACGGGTAAAACAATTTACCGTTACAGCAAAATAGCTAACAAGCAGTCAATGAAAAGAACGAAATTACATTTGAATTAATATACATTAAGTAATGTCAGTTTCTATTTAATATTTACAATAATACGTTTTTTCCTCAATTTTGGGGGATTTTTGACGAAAATGGGGGAATTTCTACCGCAAATCTGGGGGAAAGAGAAAAACCTCAGTGGCAGCCCTGACGGGCACACACACGGAGATGGGGCTCAGTTCGCAAGTGGCACTCGATGTGGAAGGGTGCAGCTGCGTTCAAGGACTACTTTCCCCATATGCCGAACTCATGCATTATACACATGAGCAGTTAATTTCAATAAAGATTCAGACATAAGTTTTCACCTGTACGCACAGAAATTTCATGAATTGCAAACGGTGTTCAGTTCTTGATGTTGAAGGTGGTGCTACCCCTCCACTGCCACACCACCTCCACACTAGGACCAAATGCTGGGTGGGCGGGGCTTGAGACGGCAAAAGTGGCTTCACTCGCTTGACTGGCAAAAGATAGCGATGCCGTCTCCATTCTATTGAACCTCCTTGGTTTCAGCATATTGAGGCGATTTCATCTTATATTTGGCTGTTACGTAATCGTTAAGCTCATTCTCTTTGGTTTTTGGTGTGAAACACACCTCTTTTCTGCTTTTTTTTTACTTATTTTTCTTACTGCACACAATTACTGGTAGTTATTGGTAGTCCTTGTTGCACAAAACAATGTGGCCTGTCAAAGAGTAATCAAATTTGTCCCTCTACCCACATGTACGTAAACAGTTGCAATAGAGGATGGTTTTTTCACCACCAAGTTCTTGGACGTTTCATCACATATTTCTTTTAAACACCTAACAACTCACTCCTGGGCTCAATAGCTATTTCTCACCAATTGAACGTATTCTGATTCTGAACATCTGAGTTAGTGGAAAACTGGAGTCAATTGTCTTATTCCCAATAGTAAGAATATTGGGCAGTCACTGCAAAGCTCAAATGGTCGACCTATCAACATGACAGCCAAGCGTGCTAACTGCTAGACCAATAATGGCGCAGAGGTGAATTCATTTTATTTTAATTAAACGTATTTGCTCAATCATCAATTTGAGATAGAGAAATCCTTGTACTGGTACGTTTTCTATTGCAATTTAATGTTAGTTCCTAAGAATATGACGCAAAAAATTATACTAATAGCAGTTCGTTAGCTAAATTGTTTGGATATAAAAATTCAGCGTGGCCTCAGTTCTCTCTTATCTTAGTGGTGCACTGGATAATGGTGAGCGACAAATTTACATGATAAATTTTGGTTGTGATTTCATTCAACTAACATTTACGTTGGTCTGATGCGATTCAGTTGAGATTTAGAACCAGAATCAGGATGAAAATTTTTCTGTCAGTCACACTCGTTAAATTAAAATGCCATTTTTTGCGTCCAAGTTTCAAGTTGCTGCATCAATATAAGTGCAGTTGCCAAATTGTAGCCTTCTACTTCCTCTTTACATATTGTAATCAACTCGTGTGCGCCGTCTTATTGTATCTCTCCTTCAGTAAGATTTACGGATCAAAAGCCTAAGGTGCTGTACATACTCTTTGAATCTGATTTTTTGGAATTGTTATACGTTTTGTGGTGAATTTTTTGAGAAATTTCATTTTTCTTTTGTATAGTACACATTAATTATTCATGTTCCGTGATATTTAGCCCAAGTTAGGATTTGAAAAATTTTTCTGTGTTGAACTAGAATGTTATGTTTGCATTCCTTAGTTTATGGTTGTATATCTGTGCGCAGTCTTGAATCATGTTGAGCAGCAACCTATCAAAAAGTTGGTTATGGTAGTTAAAAAAAATACTTCTTACAAAAATTTCTTATTTATGAATTTAGCCTTGCGATGTATGTATTTTACTATTTTAATCAAGCTTTGAGGATAAAGATTATTAATGTGCGTAGTGTGTATTAAAGAATCGTTATTTATCTCGTTTTCCTTATTGCGTGGTGCATACACTCTTTACCTACTGTCATTCACTGGTATCGGTATCAGCCAAAAAATGTGTATCGGTATCGTCCATTAAAATGGTATCGGTACATGACTAATTATTTCCATCGTACTTTTATTACTACAGAGATAAATCTACCATGCACTGCTCCCCTGAGGCATTGAGATAACATTTTTTTCTTTTTTATTGTGCTACTTTTATTTGAATTGTTTTCGATTTTCTGGCTCTCTTATAATAGAGATATATCACTGAACGATTCTTGATGAAGAAGCGGACGACTTTCTATAGAATGCAATGTCTATACGAACCAAGGCCTATTCCCTCAACCAAGCCCCTCAGGGGGATACAACTATCGTATCTATGGGAATCGGCTCTCCCAGGGGGACTATGTGAGGGCCTGAGCTAAAGTTAGGTAGGCTTCCTCTTTGTTGTAATAAAATAGGTTTTAGTTTTGTTACGGACCATCTTTTTTCGGTTCACTGCTGTCCTGTTTTTCAGCACCTACTACTTTCTTCTTCAACTTTTTTCTTGTTTCATGAACTTCTTTCCTAGCTTACTGTTTCTGTGCACCTCGTGCATAGATTCCGCGTTCTCTCAACTCCATACTAAATGGTGCCTTCTTCTTTCCTCTCTTGGAACATCTTTGTCGTGGTTAAGGGAGGCTAAAACTTTCTTATATGATAATAATAATAATAATAATAATAATCCCTCAACCAAGGAGAGGTAGCCAACCAATGAGAACTTTCTTCTCCTCGCTCTCACTGCCGAAGAGATAATTTCGGACTCGAGAATCGTTCGAGCAGTAATTGGTATTTTACTTTAAGGCTCGATCGACCGTGAATGTGAGGATCTCCGAAACCCTAGCTCTGTTTGTTTTTGTCGTATTTTTATTTAATCTCCCTATAACTGCATTCTTTTAGTTGTTAGAATGAGTCAAGGAAATCAGTTGGCAGAGGCTTTTTACTTGCAGGACTTTAATACAGGAAACAGCCTGCTTATTATCTCCCACTGCAGAACTATGGCTGGAATCTCGACAATTTGAAGCAATCAATCAAGCCTGACACATATCGTCTTGTACATTGGTTTTTCAAATGCCTTATAAGTAACACCAGATAACAGTTACCTCCCAGTCAAGCCGGTATCCATTTCCGACACCTGGGTTAGAGTGAGGAATTGGGCTTGAGTTCTCCCTTTACCCAACGGGGTGTAATCCCTGCGCACCGCCGGGATTCGAACTGTCAACATCTCTGAAGGTCGCGTTCCCAGCCACCGTCACGCCACGGTGACCAAATGAACTCTGAGAGACCCGACCCATGCATAATCCTACTTAGCGAAACTGAGCCACGTTATTTGGTCTGGTATGTCCCCATAAATAGTTGAAAAGTTTTTAATATTTTATGTTAGAAACTTTATTTTACCGGCTGATACCGATAAATATATATCGTATTAGATATATATTTATGTATATCTAATTGGAGTAACTTTTCAGTCTATCTACTCCCATTCATTAGTTCCTACTTCCTTTCAAATGTTCTTTATGAGAAAGGAGCCATTAAAACAAACTAACATGCCCCTGTCGGGTTTTCTCGCCGTTGGGTGGTTGAATGTAAATATTAATTTGAACGGCCAAGAAAAACTCGATCAATTCTCGAAGCGTTCTGGGAAAATTATGAGAGGGATAATGAAAAACGGTTTTGGACTCAGCTCGTTTTGAGGTGGAGTTTATTGGAAGAGGAAACCAGGAAAACTGGCTTGGATCTTGATCTCGGAGAGCTTGTCTAGGCGGGCAATCCTTGCCGGAGGACCAGGCTGGCGTTGACGAAGGCCGGCACGCGATGGAGTAGGCAGGGTGAGTGAGTTGTATTTGGGAAGTTGAATTAGGCAATTTGAGATAATTGAGCGAGGGTCAGTGACGTAGTTCAGGTATAACCAATGACTCCGAAATAAGGTGGGGTGTGAGTGAGCAAGTTAAATCCGGCTCATGTGAGCAGAATCAAGTCGGCACATTAGCACATTAGCAGGAGCAGGTTAAGTTACTTGCTCATAGTAGTAGGGGCAAGTTTAGTCACAGCTTATGTGAGAATAGCAATTAGCATGGCACTCAGGAAACCCAGGGAGATTCAAAACTGTGAGTGTTGTGTGTATGGCGATGATGTAGAGGTCCTGCACAGGAGTCCAAGACGCTGGATGAAACGTTCCAGGAGAGACATCAAGACATTCCACCACTGACAATCCAATATATAATGACAACTCTTCCCACACGGAGAAATCCGAGAAACTCCTACAGGTTTGGCTCCAGCTGCTTTAGGATTCTCACTTTTGGCAAACTCAAAAAAGATAGGACAGATTTTTGGTTGACAGATTTAAACAACAAATAAATTGTTTAATCACTAATGCCTCTGGCTTTAAAAATCTGAGTATTAGGTTTAAGAATTTCCAAGAATAAAGATCGTGATTCCTTACAGAGACTACGGGCAAGTAAACACGAGATCTACGGAAAATGGTGAAAATATCAAGTGACTGCACTTTTGAAAGCAGTAAGAAAAATCATAAAAAATCCTAAAGTTCATGGATATAAATCCTACTAAAAAATCCTGGTAGATCATTTGCAATAATAAAGGAATTAAGGAATAATATATATATCCCCAATAAAAAAAAGGAAAAGGAAAAACCTAAACGTTGATTTCACCGGCAGAGGATACGCGAAGAGAGAAAAAACGAAAGTATGGAGGTTCCGTGTGGCGATTTAGCCGGGCAGCTTTACGCGTCGGCCTCAGCCGAAGCCGCCAGCAATTTGCACACACTCACGATAGGCAGATGGTAGTGGGTGTTTTTGTCACAAGAATGCGATGAGTTAAATTAAATTTCATTGGAATGTTTCTCTATTGAAATAAGGGCGTTTACGTAAAGGTTTCCAAAAAGAGTATGGAATTAAGAAATGAAATTCCAAAACTTAGCAAGCATAGACAGGAATACTTTTCGTAATTTAAACTACTACAAGTCGGTTTGTAAAAAAAAGAATAAATGCTACTATAACACATGCCTATGGTATTTATAATCACAGAGTAGTGACAAGAGACGACGGTGTGAGGTTCCGCCATTACACAAAGACGCTATCGACAACGAACGCCGGCAAATTTCGCCGCGTTCGTTCCGAGCAGAGATTATCGTAGATTAGTAGATTATCGTAAAGAAAAGGAACGAACATGATTATGCTTTGATAATAAATTCATGACACGGAAATGCAATGCACATCTGACGCAATATTTTACGCTAAGTCATGTTGAGAACAAAACAAACACTGAATGAGAAACATGCTACATCAATATTCCCACGCATAACTACGTATCTTAATAACACTGCACTGTCAACTATTAATATTCACTGAACACGAAGAAAGAACACGATTATTTTCTAACGCTGATTACTCACGAGAACGAAGGAAGAACACGATTATTTTCTAACACCTTTAAACTCACGAGAATTTGCTGTAACACCGCCAAAGTAGGACGCCAAAGTAAGAGTGGCTTTTTGAAATAAGAGACGCGCAACTGCGCAGTGTTGCCACCAGAGGGCTTCTCTCTCGAAAAATGTAAACTGTTATTTTATCGTCTCATGTATTTACACAAAAACTTCAATGATTACGAATTAGGAGTAGAAAATAATTAATAATAAATTAGAGTAAGATTTTTAATGCTACTCATTAATTTATTTTAGTACGAATGGCAAATTTCTAATTTTTACGCTTATGTAGCGGTATGCTACATTACCCCCCAAGGCGCAGACCGAAAGGTCCACCCGCTGCAATCATCTGTAGCGGGAAGGAGGGCGAACTACACGACCCTGCCGAGTTCGGCAATTGGCAAATGATACTGAGCGGGGAAGTTTCACCAAACAGGTCTGCAAGTTTAGATCGGCAAGAGTCCTAGGAACAGGAGTTACTGCAGCGGGCTCGTCTGGTCTCTCCAGACTTGTCGCTGTGTTAGTAAGAGGGCTAGGATTAGAGTCTACGATAGGCTTAGGGATAGGGTTTGAATGTACAGACACGTAGAAAGGGTTACACTCAAGTTGACTAGGCAACAAGGCAGCCAACTGAGGAAGCTGAGATGGTAGATATGATCGAGTCTCAGTGGAAGGAGAAATCTGCGGAGAGGAGGATGAGTTATGAGTTACACTATGATCAGAAGTGTATGCGACTTTTAATCGATCAATGCTCACAGGGTCGTGTGAACCGAGTCTTTCGAGGATGAAATATTTTTGCTTGCGTTTAAGTACTTTGAATGGGCCATCATAAGGGCGCGTGAGTGTAGGTTTTATAGCATCATTGCGGACATACACATGTGTGCAGTCTTGCAGGGCAGGATCCAGTCTGTCCTGAGTCAGAGGCATTCGTGGAGCCACATACTTGATCTTACGCATGCAATCTTTGAGGCAGGTTACATAAGCGGAACGGTCAGCGGATGAAAATTCAGGCAAAGGTTTTGGGTCAACAATGTCGCCGGGGAGACGAAGCGTTTTCCAGTACAACATTTCAGCCGCTGTGCATTGCTGATCCTGTCTGTGTAAATTTCGGATGCTAAGTAGTACTACTGGAAGTCTATCAGTCCAATCGTGACTGCAATTAAGGCAGCGCAAGGCAGCCTTGAGGTCTCTGTGGACTCTCTCAATAAGTCCATTTGACTGCGGATGATACGCTGTAGTTGATGTATTTGCACACCCTAATGCGGTGCTAAGCTCACTCCAGAATTTGGAGGTGAATTGTGATCCCCGGTCATGTGTGACACTTAAGGGAACCCCAAATCTAGAGATCCAAGTAGACAAGAAGGCGCGCGCTACAGTCTCAGTTTGAGTATCCGGAAGAGGGACAGCCTCAACCCAACGCGTGAACCTATCGATGATGGTCAACAAATAAGAATAACCGCGCGATAAAGGCAAAGGACCCACCAAATCTAGGTGTACAGAGTCAAACTTGTGACCTGTGAATGCACAACTCTGCAGTGCTGCACGATTATGTTTCACCACCTTACTACTCTGGCACGCATGGCAATTTTGCACAATTTGCTTGACCTCCTTACGCATCGCTGGCCAGACGAAACGATCAGAAATCAAACGCACTGTACGGTTAATACCTGGATGAGAGAAGGAATGGTAGTGGAGGACAGCTACTCTGCGGAGCGTCGCAGGAAGATACAAACGAGAAGGTCGCTCGGCATCACGGTACACGCTGTCAACCAAGGTTAGTTTTGGAGGGGAAGTGTTAGAAGGTTTGAGAAGGTCCTGAAGTTCAGGATCCTCCTTCTGAGCATTACAAATATTGCCGAAAGTGATTTCACCACTGGTTTGGACAGAATTAATTCGGGAGAGACAATCGGCAACGGTATTGTCTAGTCCCTTAATGTAACGGATGTCAGTGGTAAACTGACTTATAAACGACAAGTGTCGAGCTTCCCTAGGGGAATGTCTTTCAGAAGGCATTTTGATCGCTGAGGTCAAAGGTTTGTGATCTGTGTAGATCACAAACTCCCTCGCCTCTAGAGCATAGCGAAAGTGTCTCACAGATAGGTAGATAGCAAGAAGTTCCCTACCGAACGCGCTATAACCACGCTCGGTGGGCGACAGCTTTTTGGAAAAGAAAGCAAGAGGAGAGATATTAGTACCTACTGCTCTCCGTGGCACAGCGGTTAAGGGATCGGACTTGTATGCTGGAAGTCGCGGGTTCGTTCCCAGCGCTGGCGCGAAGATTTTCCCCGTTGGGTATAAGGGAAAGCTCAAGCACAATACCCCACTCAACCCAGGTGTCGGAAATGGGTACCGGCTTTACGGGGGAACCGTCATGGTGTCCTATATATAGGCTTAGTTATAAGACATTTGAAAAACCAATGCTAAGATCATATGTATCAGGCTTGATTGGAAATAAAGCATCCCAAAGATGCCGATGTTAACCTTTGATGTTAACCTAACCTACTTGTTGTTGCAACACAGCACCTACGGCGGTACTGGATGCGTCAACAACGAGGCTGAAATCAGCATTAGCAATAGGGTAGGATAGTTCAGTCGCGGAAGCTAACTTGTGTTTGATTGTATCAAAAGCTTTGCGCGCTTCTTCCGTCCATTTTACCTCAATAGATTTGCCTTTTCGTTTCGGTTCGAGGAGGTCAGACAAGGGCGCTAAAGTTTGAGCACAGTTGCGTATGAAACGATGGTAGAAGTTAACAGAACCTAGGAACCTTCTTAGTTCCTTCTGGGCCTGTGGAAGAGGAAAGTTTTTGATCACTTCTACTTTGGAAGGCAAAGGTTTTAGACCTAGGCTAGAGATTTCATGACCTAAGTAAATCAGTGATGGCTTTCCGAGCTCACATTTTGCAGGATTTACGAGGAGTCCATTGTCGGACAATCTTTGAAAAACGACCCTAAGATGGTCTTTGTGCAACTCCGGGGTTGTGGATGCCACTAGGATGTCGTCTAAATAGACATAAGCGAAAGTGAGATCAGAGAAAATTTCAGCCATGTGCCTTTGGAACGTCTGAGGAGCGTTCCTCAAGCCGTAAGGCATTTTTAGGAATTCAAAGAGACCAAACGGAGTGATTACCGCGGTCTTAGGAATCGCAGACTCATCCAAGGGAATTTGATGGAAGGCAGACTGCAGGTCTATCTTAGAGAAAATTTGTGCTCCCTCTAAATTTGCACTGAAATCATGAAGGTATGGAATAGGGTAGCGATCAAGTAAAGTAACGGCGTTCAACCTGCGGAAATCCCCGCACGGTCTGAATTCACCGTTAGCCTTGGGTACTAGCAACAGAGGGCTAGCCCAAGGGCTTTTGGAGGTGCGAATGATGCCACTTTCGAGCATCCTAGCGAATTCTTTCTTAGCTAACGCCAATCGATCAGGCGGCAGTCGCCTTGCACGGGAGTAAACTGGCGGTCCCGTCGTCTCTATGAAGTGCTTTGTGCATGTTTGCATGTTATTAGAAGCTAAGTTAGGGTTTGTTAATGCAGGGAAATTTTTAAGTTCCTGTTCAAACATGCACTCCTCCTTGAAAGCAATCGAGAAGGAATGCAAGACGTTAGCTCTAGTTATGCTACAAGCGGGAATTGAGATCTGTGTCTCCTCGTCCCTAATACACCGATTCTTAATATCTACAATTATGCCATACTTGGCTAGAAAGTCTGCACCTATTATGGGCTCTTGGACTTCAGCTACCAAGAAAGTGAATACAAATTTTCTCCTCAATCCCAGACCGCACTCTAAAATTCTCTCACCGTAACAAGGTATTGGCGTGCCGTTTGCGGCGCGTAATGTCGCCAACAATGGGTTGTTTTTGTCTTTCACCGTGGCTGGGATAATTGATACACTGGAGCCAGTGTCTATTAAAAATCGATACTTGGTGACGGGATCGTGAATGGTCAAGAGGCGAGTAGTCTGGGAATGAGGCAACGCAGTACTCGCTACTAAGCGTCGCTGTTGGCGTTTCCCGAAGTCATTTCGGTATAACGAGGACAGTATCTAGAGGCACATTTGCGAGCTTGGTCACCAAATTTCATGTGGTACCAGCATAAATTGCTACTAGCATCACGAGAGCGCGACCTGAAGCGGCGGTCTTGATTTGACCTATCATAAGATCTACCTCTATCAAAGCGTTGAGGAGGAGGAGAAGGATAGTTTGAGTGATAGTCATAGGGATAGTCGTAGGCATTTTGGTGGCTTTGGAATCTCCCTGGGCCTTGCTGAATGTGAGCCACACTTTGACCTATTTGAAAATTTTGGAGAGCTTGCTTTATTTCAGCGATGTCCTGCTGCAGCTTATCTATTGTGGCTGAGGATTGATTTTGCGCAGTATTTGACGGGCTAAAAGTTGTAGCTGCTACATTCAGGGAAGCAACTTGTGGTTCTCGTGGCAAATTAATATTTCGGATCACCGTCTCTGCGGCTTCCGCTAATTTTTCTAACGTTTGCTCGGGCCCTGCTAATGATAAAAATGGACGAACGTTCGGAGGGAGCTTAGTCATGAAAACTTCCTTCAGAAATCCCTCAGCTACGGCAACACCCGTAGCGAGTTTCCGCAGTTCTTTAACTAGCGAAGTGGGAGAAAAAGAAACAGAGACAGATGGAATTGCTGAGGCGTCTACAAGACTTCGGAATTTGTCCGCATCGGACATCTGAAGCCTTGCCAAAATTTTGCCTTTCAAGATTCCGTAAGGATTGAGATCTGGAGGGTTTTCTAAGATGTCGTTAGAGTTATTCAATAGTTTTGTGGGCGCGGCGCTCACAAGAGCATAGAATTTGTCTATCTCACTACTTATTTTATGATACCTAAATACTGCTTCACACTGTTGAAACCAGGTGTGAGCGTCCTCCGGAATAAAGGGCGGGAGCCTAATGGGATTTGTGGGGGCTCGATCTTCATTATCTGATTCAGTCATGCTAGCGATCACTTTTGGGGATGCACAATTAATGGTATCAGTGCCTAAGACTTGGGATTAAATGGCAAGGGTTTGCGTTAATTCTTTACCTACTCAATCATTCAAATTAAGTTGAAACAGAAGGAAGGAAATATGAAATTGGAAACGAGAAAAAAAATTCTGCGGTATGCGGCAATTTGCGTAGGCACAAAAATAAAGCAGGTGAGGAAAAATTATTCTTCTACCTACTCAATCAATCAATTACGTTTGAAGAAAACGGAGGGAAAGTGGAGAATGGGAACGCGAATTTTTACGGTAGTCAGAATGCACGTAAGCACGGAAATAGAAAAAAAATAATGTTTTTCCTACCTACTGAGGCACATAAACAAAAAGAAAAGAGGACAGGATACGCTGGAAAAAAAATTTGTTAGAGCTGCTCAGAGAACAATTAGCACGGTCAAAATCCACAGGAATCTCTCAAACTACTACGACATGGGAAAATTTATCACTACAATGATACGCCAACATTATCCTCTCACAATCTCTCAAACACTTCGAGTTGAGTTTTTATTTTTAAGGATTTCCCGGCCATCGCACCAGTGTCGGGTTTTCTCGCCGTTGGGTGGTTGAATGTAAATATTAATTTGAACGGCCAAGAAAAACTCGATCAATTCTCGAAGCGTTCTGGGAAAATTATGAGAGGGATAATGAAAAACGGTTTTGGACTCAGCTCGTTTTGAGGTGGAGTTTATTGGAAGAGGAAACCAGGAAAACTGGCTTGGATCTTGATCTCGGAGAGCTTGTCTAGGCGGGCAATCCTTGCCGGAGGACCAGGCTGGCGTTGACGAAGGCCGGCACGCGATGGAGTAGGCAGGGTGAGTGAGTTGTATTTGGGAAGTTGAATTAGGCAATTTGAGATAATTGAGCGAGGGTCAGTGACGTAGTTCAGGTATAACCAATGACTCCGAAATAAGGTGGGGTGTGAGTGAGCAAGTTAAATCCGGCTCATGTGAGCAGAATCAAGTCGGCACATTAGCACATTAGCACATTAGCAGGAGCAGGTTAAGTTACTTGCTCATAGTAGTAGGGGCAAGTTTAGTCACAGCTTATGTGAGAATAGCAATTAGCATGGCACTCAGGAAACCCAGGGAGATTCAAAACTGTGAGTGTTGTGTGTATGGCGATGATGTAGAGGTCCTGCACAGGAGTCCAAGACGCTGGATGAAACGTTCCAGGAGAGACATCAAGACATTCCACCACTGACAATCCAATATATAATGACAACTCTTCCCACACGGAGAAATCCGAGAAACTCCTACAGGTTTGGCTCCAGCTACTTTAGGATTCTCACTTTTGGCAAACTCAAAAGAGATAGGACAGATTTTTGGTTGACAGATTTAAACAACAAATAAATTGTTTAATCACTAATGCCTCTGGCTTTAAAAATCTGAGTATTAGGTTTAAGAATTTCCAAGAATAAAGATCGTGATTCCTTACAGAGACTACGGGCAAGTAAACACGAGATCTACGGAAAATGGTGAAAATATCAAGTGACTGCACTTTTGAAAGCAGTAAGAAAAATCATAAAAAATCCTAAAGTTCATGGATATAAATCCTACTAAAAAATCCTGGTAGATCATTTGCAATAATAAAGGAATTAAGGAATAATATATATATCCCCAATAAAAAAATAGGAAAAGGAAAAACCTAAACGTTGATTTCACCGGCAGAGGATACGCGAAGAGAGAAAAAACGAAAGTATGGAGGTTCCGTGTGGCGATTTAGCCGGGCAGCTTTACGCGTCGGCCTCAGCTGAAGCCGCCAGCAACTTGCACACACTCACGATAGGCAGATGGTAGTGGGTGTTTTTGTCACAAGAATGCGATGAGTTAAATTAAATTTCATTGGAATGTTTCTCTATTGAAATAAGGGCGTTTACGTAAAGGTTTCCAAAAAGAGTATGGAATTAAGAAATGAAATTCCAAAACTTAGCAAGCATAGACAGGAATACTTTTCGTAATTTAAACTACTACAAGTCGGTTTGTAAAAAAAAGAATAAATGCTACTATAACACATGCCTATGGTATTTATAATCATAGAGTAGTGACAAGAGACGACGGTGTGAGGTTCCGCCATTACACAAAGACGCTATCGACAACGAACGCCGGCAAATTTCGCCGCGTTCGTTCCGAGCAGAGATTATCGTAGATTAGTAGATTATCGTAAAGAAAAGGAACGAACATGATTATGCTTTGATAATAAATTCATGACACGGAAATGCAATGCACATCTGACGCAATATTTTACGCTAAGTCATGTTGAGAACAAAACAAACACTGAATGAGAAACATGCTACATCAATATTCCCACGCATAACTACGTATCTTAATAACACTGCACTGTCAACTATTAATATTCACTGAACACGAAGAAAGAACACGATTATTTTCTAACGCTGATTACTCACGAGAACGAAGGAAGAACACGATTATTTTCTAACACCTTTAAACTCACGAGAATTTGCTGTAACACCGCCAAAGTAGGACGCCAAAGTAAGAGTGGCTTTTTGAAATAAGAGACGCGCAACTGCGCAGTGTTGCCACCAGAGGGCTTCTCTCTCGAAAAATGTAAACTGTTATTTTATCGTCTCATGTATTTACACAAAAACTTCAATGATTACGAATTAGGAGTAGAAAATAATTAATAATAAATTAGAGTAAGATTTTTAATGCTACTCATTAATTTATTTTAGTACGAATGGCAAATTTCTAATTTTTACGCTTATGTAGCGGTATGCTACACCCCTATTCCACGGAAATAAGAAAAAGAAAGGAAAAACCGTTTATTTCCAACGATGTTGCCACATGAGATATATGCCAACATATTGGCTTTTAAAAATTTGTTAATATTAGACGTCTTAAGACAAACGTTCCATACGAAGAGTACTTATAGACAAATTATCCGAGATGTACAAATAGATAAACCATACGAGGCATACTAGTAGACAAACTTATAAACTTCTCCCTAATGGGGGACTACTGGATTTGAATTTTTGAAGGTTGAATATCAAGGAATTTATCAAGTACACAAGATGTTCATTTAATGGCGAGGTCACCAGTGCTCGGGGTAGAGCACACTTAATAGCTAAATGAATAAATGACGGCCACTGACTCATGACTCAGAAGGAGTTTGGGGTCTTCGGACGCAATTTTTCAAGCGTCAAATAATCCATGAAACAACCAAAAATTACCACAAGCCAACACCGGGGGAAAATGAGAGAATAGTTTAACTCGCCGGTATTGGGTTTATTGAGGAGAAGGTTGCACGCTGGGGTGCGAGACTTGACTCTTGTGGCGAGACTTCTTGTTGCGAGACTTCTTGTTGCGAGACTTCTTGGGGAGACTTCTTGTTGCGAGACTTCTTGGGGAGACTTCTTGTTGCGAGACTTCTTGGGGAGAGTCCGAGGAGGTTGGAGGACTCCAGACGATTCGTTCAGCTCAGGCTTGTGAAGCGCGTGCTGGAGTGTGAAGTCGAGGATGGTGTAGGTGTGGGAGGTTCCGACACCAAGTGAGTAGTGAGTTGAATGAAGAGTTTGGGAATAGTGACCGGTTGGGAAACTCGGTAATAATGGTGAGGACTCTCGACCCAATGGTCTCAACTGGAGATTTTAGCGGCTTAGCTGCAGGGATGCAGGCCTTTCCAGTATAGTGAAATTTGAATATGAGGAGAAACACTTGGAGGCGAGAACTTGGAGGAGAACTCGGAGGAGAACTCGGAGGAGGTAAGCTCCTTAAATTAAGAGGTTAGGGTTTGGTTTCATACGTGTTTGTGAGTGCTTGAATGTGTGGTCCCGTCGATCCTGTGAGGGAGCAGGGGACTTGAATTATTTTGAACACAAAATTTGAGTCTATTCATACACATGTGCAAGACTGCGCAACTGTAACATTCACAGGAGGAACAGTGGCAGGAGTCCGGTGCTAAAAGTCAGTCCGCAACTCTAGCGCCCGAGTCGCAGCCTGAATCATCTTAACACCAGAATCAGTGCTCCAGACCAACTGGTCACAAGCTCTATCCTGACATTACAAGCAGCAGCACAACTGAGTTTAAATGAACTACAGCCAAAAATAATAGCTAGAGCACTGAGGTAATTCTATAATTAATGTACTAAGATATAAGTATGAGAAAAGGTGAAGTCTCTATACTCTATTATTCCGATGAGCAAGAAAGAATGATTATTTAAGTGACTTGACTTGAGTGAGTGCCTACAGAAGATGCAATCTCTACTGGTTTAAATAACCTAATATAGCTTCATTTCTCAAGATATGAATTCAAAACATTGATTAAAAATTGCAGAGGAATTCCAAAATTATTTAAACCTGACTTAGTCAAGATACAAAAGTTGAGAACACAATTAATTGGAGCTGGAACATACAAAAGATGAGCAAACCAAAAATGATCTCTGTGGGCAGCAAGGTGTCTTAACACTATGCTCAGCACTAAAATAACTAAGGAGCAAATGCCAACATCGTCTAACACTGACAGCACAATACGGTATCATCGGAGGATAGTAAGCACGAAACAGTGACAAAGATGGGGCAGTGAGGTGGAGGCTGGTGACTAACTAACACTGGCACAGAGACAACATAGTGAATATTTCTACGACACAATAACGAGAGCTCCCTTACACGGAACAAGTTAAGACACACACAGGAAAGTTAAGACATAATACACACTTATCGTTACACTTGATACTTACAATTGCCCGCTCTGGGCCCAAGCGCTAGGGGGATCTATAAGAGAATGACCACTCGGCCTGTGACGCCGGCCTTATATGCGCTTTGAGCGGACGAGCGTTTCCGGAATTTTCCGGATGTGGATGAACTTGCGATATGGTTCTAGGTAAAAACGCCGCTCTTTCTTGTCTAAGTATTTCTTTGGTCAAATTTTAATAGATTTAAGGGTAATGTTGAATGAAAATAGTGATCTAAAATTTTAAGAATGATTACGTTAACTTTATTTAATTTTTAGAAGATGGTTTTAATAATTTATGAAATTTAGACTGAAGTACGGCTGAGGGCGATCACTACAAACTATACGAGGTTTACTAACACAAACTATTTGAGGTGTACAAATAGATAGACCATACGAGGTGTACTAATAGACAAACTATACAAGGCGTACTAATAGATAAACCATACGTGGCGTGCTAATAGTTTAACTCTGTCAAGGGATAGTTGCATAAAAAATGAAGAATATCATCTCTTGGATATTTTATATTCCAAGAGATGGCTGACAACTTATGAATAATTCAAATACTACTGAATAATTTTTCGGAACTCCTAAGTTATTAGTTCAATTGAAAAAAATGCTATACTGGAGCAGAGTGAAACACCATCGTAAATGACAATCAAGTATTGAGAAAAGGTTAGTCACAAAGTAATTTATAAAGAACATCGCGCAACCCAGCACCAAACTTACACGCAAAAATGAAACTCTTGGCTTGTTCAGCATACGGAAATAGAGATAATTTTTCCACGAGCATTTTATTTCATGTGTCTGTTTATATTTATATTACAGTTATTTTTTGAGTTATTAGATTTCCGATCAATGTTTTGATGAATTTTAGAAAAAAATGAATTTGAAGTTCAAAACTATATAACAGTAGTTAACAAAATTGGAAGCTTCAAAAGCTTCTATTCGCTATTACAAAATTTCAAAACCAGTTGTTAAGCAGAATATACTTGAACTTGAACTTGAACTTGAAATTGAGGGCCGACAGCGTCGGGGCCTTTGTAACGGCCTACAATTCCCTCCACAGTTATCACACAAAGAGTTCAGCGCCTGGTACCAGACTTGTCCACTAAACTACTCAGGATTTACCAATCCTTGTCACAAGCTGCCATTGGATGGCGTCACTGGGATAGCCAGTGCGTCAAAACACCATCCCCAGGCATTTTGGGTCATTACTGACCATTGCACCTGACTGGCTCATTCCAGTCACTGTCTCTTACTCCAGGCACGCACAAGAAACAATTTCATAGCTTCAATGATACTCAAATTGCACTCCTGATCCAATCCAGCAAGACAGCTCATACCGCAATCATCTTCAGCACATCTGGCATACCACTCATTCTCTCCATACTGCTCAAGCACCACATTCATAAAACTTTCTCTCTCTTGCTCATACTTACTACATTCCAGCACAAAATGCTCAATTGTTTCCTCCACTCCACTAATACACTGCCGACATAATCTGTTATTATTCTCATTCCACCTCCATGTACGTCTGTTCACACTCAATGACTTACATCTCACAGCAAACAGGAGTTGACTTCCAAAACTACCATCATAGAACATCTCAAACTTAGGTGCTTCTTTTTTCATATACCAGTCAAGTGTAGGCTTCCGCACCATGCTAAGCCTCCACTTATTCAATCCATACTCTTTTGTTTTCCTCTCAATCTCTTTCTTCCACCTCTTGCAGTCCCACTCAGGCCCTACACCTCCAGGATTTATTAAACTCCAGTCATCCACAGGTCTCCCAATTCTAACATGAATAATCTTTTGCATACTAAGCTTCCTTGCATGCCCCCAACACACTTTCTCCCAATAGCTTACACTCAGATTCCATTCAAAAATTCGCTTTACCCATCTGCTATTCTGCATTCTTTCAATTCTCACCTTATAATTCAGCACCGCCTTCATCATTCTTTCTGAAAATAGGCTCCACCCAAGGTCACCTCTAATGGCTTCTGTAGCTGTCCATTTCGGAGCACCCAATGCTAACCGTCCTACCTTATTTTGTATTACATCCAGCTTTTCAAGATCACTTCCATTCCAGGCAAGAGCACTCATACCATACATGACACTAGGTACAGCAACATACTTCCACATTCCTCTCACACATTCATACTTGTTTGCTCTGTATCTGGCCACGCTACTTAATCGTCCACTCCACTGCATAGCTTTTGCCACTTTCTCACCCTTAGTTCTAGTGCATCCATCTTCACTTATCATACAACCTAGATATTTGTATTCTTTTGTTCTACATATTCTGATTTCTCCAATATTCCACAGTCTGTCTCTATCAGTCTCATCACTATTTATAACCATAACCTTGCTTTTGTCGGCACCGAAGTTCATCTTGAAATCTGTACTATATCCGTTCACAATGTCAAGCATCCTTTGCAGTTCATGTCCACATCCACTAACCACAACCACATCATCAGCATACAACAAACAGCTCAGTCTCTCATTACCAACTTTCAGTCCTAAGCCACTCCTTCTCAGTCGAACTGCTAATTCTTCTGTGTACAATCCAAACAACAGGGGAGACAGAGTACAGCCCTGTCTCACTCCTCTAACACTCCTCACTTGCCCCGTTTCCAAATTTCCTAACCTGTATATAGCGCTTGTGTTCTCATACAGACTTTGTACAATTTTTACTATTTTTCTGCTAAACCCAACTTTTCTCAGAACTTCAAAGAGCCTAACCCGATCCACTCTGTCATACGCTTTTTCAATATCCAGGAATGCTAAATACACCTTCTTATCATCCTTCCTCATTCGCTCAATTATTTCACTCACTACAAACAGATTATCTTCCCCACGTCTATCCTGCCTAAAACCATTCTGTTCTTCACCTAGGACTCCTAATTTCTCAACTAAATTTTTCATTCTCTCATTCAAAATACCACAAAATATCTTACATACAGTGTCACCCAGTGCAATTGGTCTGTAATTTTTAAGTTCTTTCATACTCTTATGTCCACCCTTATGCAACAGAACTACATTACACTTGTTCCAGTCATCCGGTACTCTTTCACTCTTCCATATCTCATCAAATAAACATTTCAACATACTGACCACACTCTCTCCTCCAAATTTATAAAACTCATATGGGATCTTATCAGGGCCACATGCCTTTCCATTTTTCACTTTCTTCGAAAAACTTACAATCTCTTCACAAGTGATTTCGTCTTCCATTTGCAGTTCACGTTCATCAATCAGAAAATTTATGGGTGCATTATCTGTAACCTGCTCATTCATTCCACCAATGTCCTCCCAGTATTCTTCAACTGCTTTCACCAGTTGCATCCTATCTTGCACACTGCAACCATTAACTACTAATTCATCAACTTGAACTTCACTACTTCTATCATTACCTTGTATAAACTTATACCAATCTTTTATTCCATCCGGACCTTTCTTTCTTAGATTTTCAACTTGGTGTCTCTCCTCTTTAACTCTAGCCTCATTAATCATTCTCCTTACTTTCTTCTGTTGGTCCTTGTACTCATTCCATGCACTCTGCCATTCATCCTCAGTAATTCTGTTTCTTTCATACATTTTCCTCATACTGCGTTGTTTCTTATTTAAAGTCTTTCTTCTCATTCGTTCTTCCTTTATCTCACTTGTAAACCACCTGGCATTCCCTGTCCCTTTCCTACATTTTATTCTACCAATCTTTTGCTCTGCCACATCATACAAGGTTCTTGCAATCTCACCATTTAGGTCATTTACATTTCCACACCTGTTCCAGTTATACCTACTCAATTCATTCTTAAATTCTTCCCAGTTTGCCTTTTTTATCTGCCAACTTTCTTTCACACTACTGACCTTTTGCATTGACTCCTTTCTACCCCAGTTATATTCAAGCACAAGCATTTTATGGTCACTATCAATATCAAAATCATCTTCATCTACAAACATTTCATTGACACACTCTCTTGCTCTACTATTCACAATCATATAGTCAATTGCAGTTTTCCATTCCCTGCTTTGCCATGTATGCAAGCCATTTCCTATTGTTACATTCAGGTTTTCAAGTTCATTCTCATCACAAAAATCTATCAATTTTTGTCCATTTGCATTCACCGGCTCACCAAGTATACCAACATGGCCATTCATGTCACCCATCACAATCAGAGGGCACCTGCAGTGTTCTCGTACAATCCTTGTTAATATTTCATACTTTTTTACATTCTCTTCATGAGCTAAAATCCCATCAGTTGTCATATAACATACAATCACAACAATACATTCTCTGGCATGCATTCTTTCACACTTAATTGCTAACAAATCTTCACTTTCAGGTTCATTTCCAACAGGAAGTTCCTCTAATTTCCAATTTAGAGCATTCTTTACAATCAAACCAACTCCACCACCTCTTTTTTGCCAATTTACACGCCCTTTTCCTATCATATGATACTTATTCTCCTTACATGTTAAACTGACTCTATCACGCATTTGGGTCTCTACTACACCAACACAATCCAATTTTCCATTCTCAAATTCTACTACGAGGTCATCTAACTTTCCTGCATTCCATCCACGCACATTAATACTTCCAAACCTTACAACACAATTGGACAATTCCAGACGTTCCTCACTTTTGCTCTGACGGATTTTCATTCATCCCGTTCCAGCTTCCATTATGACATGAGTAGCCCTGATCCACCGGATATATCTCTTGGAGAGTTTCATCTCACCTTCTTTTGTAAGATGGACTCCATCTCCAAGAAAACACCCATCCTGGATCACGCTATCCATGTCAAGGAAGCTGGAACCCAGCTCACGCTTTCTCACACTCTCAGCTCTCATACTCATAATCCTTTCATGCAACTCTCTATTCACCTCCTTTCGCACCCTTTCATATTCCTCATCACACGCAGGCCTTCTTAGGAGGCTAGTCACCGCCACTCTAACATTCTTCTTCCGCGCCCTATCAACAACTTTCATAATTGCATTCACCGTACGTTCTCTCCCACATTCAAGCAACCCATTGCCACCTCCTTGCAGTACAACCATTCCTTCATCCATTCCATCTATCACTCTCTCAGCATGCCTACAAATCTCCTCCACTCCTTTCCCTCTCATGCTCATACATCCACTACTGTCACTCATACATACGAACCTATCAACATTCTTCACCATGCTATCTCCACATATTCTAATCATAGGTCTTACTCTCCCTTTCATGCTACTCTTTTGCTCACTTCTTTCACTCAGATCATTCTTTCCATTCATCTTCCTTTCATTCGCTTCCACTACAGGCTCCTGCACCTCATGTGGCACCACAACAGGTGGCTCATTCACTCTCTTTCCATTTTTACCTCTTTCATCATGCTCATTCATCCTTCTACTCTCATCTGTCACATTTGCACCATCATTTGCTTCATTCACACTCCTTGCACCATCATTTGCATTATCATCCACTTCATTTGCACTCCTTGCACCACCATTTACCTCTTCATTCACTGCATGTGCACCATTCTCATTCTTTCCTTCGTTCAGCTTCCTTTCATCCTTCAAGTCAGCCTCTAAAGCAACCATCAAAATTGTCAATCTCTCAACCTCCTCTTTCAACTTCTTACTCTCATCATTCAAACATTTCCAGCACGTAAACACAAGATCACTCAACTTTCTCCGACTCATTTCTCTCAAACCTTTGCATGCATCCATATCTATCCACTCTTTACAAGTCATGCACTCAATCTCCTCATCCATTCCACTTGCACCTCCCTTCCTACGACCAGTCCTATTTCTTGCCATCCTCAAACACAGACTTCTCTCTCAGTACAAATTTCACAGGCAGAAGAAGTCTTCACTCACCAAATCTACTGAAAATCAAGTTATCAAACCAAAAGAAACAAAAACGTTTCCTACTACTCTCACAGTCACTCTCTACAATGTCACACACTATACTCTTTATATGCAAAGAAAGCTTACCAGTCAAAACACCTCAGTCAAAAATTGCAAGTCACCACACCAAAGTCCAATGCTCAGTCTCAACTCTCACGCAACAAAAAAAAACTACTCTCACGAGCACTCCATACAAAGTCACACACTGTACTCACGTGAATATACAAACTATACCAGTTTTTCAGCAACTTCACTTTAATTCACCACAATTTTCGTCGGAGAATTAGACGCACGTGCACACCGTATCGTACCCGTCGGAGCCTCCGGGTTCAGAATTGTACCATGTATCCACGTTAAGTACATTTAGAATGCTAACGTCTACGCTACAAATAATCGATTGAAGTGGTGGTACGTTTGGCTATTTTTGTGGGAGATTACCCTTAAAAAGGAGTCGTAATGAGTGGTGCAAATAGCACACCTCTTGGAAAAGCGCATCCGAATATAGGTTCTTCGAAAAAAGCAGCATCAACTTCTGGTAGTTCCTTATTAAAACCCAGTTACATGTCCGGCAGTGGAGGGAGCAATGGCGCTGGTGTGATGTCTCCGCCCGCCATGCAAGCGTGTAGCATCGGCGCTGCAGCTGCGGCCGCTGCAAAGGCTGCTGCTGCATTAGCTGTTAATAAAAGGGAGCGAGAAACGTCTCCTTCACAACGGGAACGAGGTTAGTATTAATAATAATGGAAAATTGCTTTATGGGAAATCGTAGCGAATGGGATAATTTAAGAATTTGGTTCTGCAATTTTAAAGTTCCTAGCCTAACTAGGGTAATTCATCAAATATCGAACTGAACTGATTATCGAAAAACTTTGGAAATATGCGCGTAATAAATTTAGTAAGCATCCAAACTTGCTCAGTGCCAGTGATCTTACATCTAAAACTCCTATTTTAGTGATAAAAACTCATTTCTGTGAGCTGCAAACTGCTACCAGCTGTTGCGAACGCATTTTCTGTACGACCCTTACAAATTGGTCGAATTTTTTCACTCGAAAAATCTTACGCACCTCGGGAAAATTGCGACGGTTTAATTGTTGTTGGGTCACCGTCAACCTCCCGTCATAACTAGAGAGTAGTGTTGTCATATGATGTTCTGTTACTGTATTTTTTTCTTTTCTGCCAAAAACTTGATAATTATTCCATGTTCGACATTCAGTTCCTTTTTCATGTCAGTATTAAATACTGAACAAAGGTGTTCAAATCAAAATTCCTTAATAATCATGAATTTATGCCTCGAACAAAGCTTTTCGATTCTTAATTCTTTTAAATAACTGAATCGATCTATTGAACGCCTGTTTTATTTAATTAAAATATTGTATTAATGCTTGATAATAACATTGAATAGTTGAAGATGGGAATTCTGGTGAGGGGCTATCAATCATCTGCTGGTGTTCCAAAGCCCTCAAGATCATCAATGATTCGTCTGGCTACATTTACTGATGATCAATCCCTTGCCAAGAAAATTGATGCAAGCATCAATAATAATTCATTGACGAGTGCTTTACACTCTACTCCAAAAAAGGTCACACAGGTTGATGATCACAATGATGGTTCAACAAACACTGCAAATGAAACATCGACATCATATTCAAATTTTGATAACTCTCCATTCAAATGCATCTTGAAAATAAGTAATGAGACAGTTATTTCAAACAAACAAACAAAACAAACATCGGCATCTTTGGGATGCTTTATTTCCAATCAAGCCTGATACAAATGATCTTAAGCATTGGTTTTTCAAATGTCTTATAACTAACACTATATATAGGACACCATGACGGTTCCCCCGTAAAGCCGGTACCCATTTCCGACACCTGGGTCGAGTGGGGTATTGTGCTTGAGCTTTCCCTTATACCCAACGGGGAAAATCGCAGCGCCAGCGCCGGGATACGAACCCGCGACTCCAACATACAAGTCCGATCCCTTAACCGATGTGCCACCGCGAGCACTTCCAAGAAAATCCAGTGCACCAAAGAAAAAAAGAATGAAAGAAAAACGTTTATTTTTCAAGTGGCCACATGAGGCGTACAAATAGATAGACCATACGAGGCATATTAATGGACAAAATATACGAGGCGTGCTAATAGACAAACCATACGTGGCGTGCTAATAGTCTAACAAAAGTTCCATACGAAGAGAACTAATTGACAAACCATCCTGTTCGAATCAAAATTCTTGTTCGATTCCTGTTCGATATTGATGAAATTATGTTACTAAAGAATTCGATTTTTAGAACAATAAATACATTTCAATAATCTACGTTGTCTTTCAAGCGACATCACAGAACAAGAAAGCAACTGTTCAAGAATAACCTTGAGGCCCGCAAGAGTTATTCAGAGCAAAAGTTACCAATTTATGAAGGTTGTTTCTAGACACACGTGATTTCTGTTCGATATTTGATGAATTACCCTAGTACTTCACTTCTGTGATGATGCTTGAACTTGAAGTGTATTTTTTTTGGTAAATTTACACCTATATGTATTGAATTAGTTTGTAATAATTGCAAAATTGCAATAGTGATGAACAAATGAAATAGGGTAATGTTCGAATGGCCGTACGGTTCGAATCGTCGGTCATACTAAGTCAATTTTCAATTTTGACAATCGATAGCAATCCAAAAGCCACCCCGTAAGACGCGTAGCAGATTACACCACTACAGGCCTTGTGGGTTGAGTTTTTAGATAGCTACCGAGCGCAAAAATTTAAAATTAACTAAGAATGACCGACGATTCGAACCGTCCGACCTTTCGAACATTACCCTAATGCTTGAAAATTTTTTTGGGTAAATCTGAAAAATATGACAGTAATAGATTTCCCACTTGTCGGTGCCTAAACATAATTAATTAAAGCAAAAAGTCAATATTTACTCTAATGTTTGTCAACAATTTTTATAATTTTGTTGTAAAGAATCAATAAAGGAACACATTAACTAAAGAATGTTTTACAAGAATGACATTCTGCCCAGTGATGTGTTATTTTCGAATTATTCAATTTTGAAGCTGGCTTTTGCTCGCCATGGAAGCGTGCGCGGCTAGGGTAATTTAATTAAAAACGGAAGCTAACCCCCTATGTTACGAACTTCCTTTTTTCTTGTATTGCTGCTGGTACGTTACGATGCCTAGTTCTATTCGTTGCCACAACATCGTGATGGTTTAACGAAGTTTGATTGCTGCTAAGTCGTCGTAATATCATTCTCATATTTTCATCGCACCTCTTACACGTCATTGAGATAATATTCCTGCTTCAGTTTTCATCGCTGCGTCATATTATTTCCAAGGATGTGGGTTCTATTTCTGACGCCACAATGTCGTTACTGAGGATAGCTTGCAGTTTCTATAATCAAAGGTAAATGAGTAAGAAATATCCAATGAATTTAATATTAAATGTAAAAGGACATTAGGAGGTGAAGCCTTCATTACTTGAACATTAATACATTGATAATTACGATAAGCACATTTTATATGAGGTGAAGCCTCGACGCGGAATCATTTAGTTTGCGAAATACAGAACATTTAACTCATCAATAAACCTAACGCGATACATTTTTGGGTACAGAATCTAGACCTACCATGCGAAGTAAAGTGGCCTGAAGGTACGGTTTACAAAATACAGTAGGATACTTAGCTCAGTCATGGATGGCGCTTACGAGTCAATACACGACTCATTGAATAATCAAAGAGTAACCCTCACTGCCTGGCTAGCTTGCCAGAGCAGCAAGGTAGGAGAACACAAGCAGACACGACTGTTACTCTCGATCGCTGGCCAGCTAATGCCCGGGCCCTCGCCTTCCAAGCGCAGGAGCCTGAGACGCCATTCGCATTGAGAACAAACATGTTTTTATAGACAATGCTTTACATTAGTTATTTCAATCGGAAATGGCAAGTGTCGTCATATAATTAGAAGAGAATAGACTTACAATTGGATGACAGTTAATTTAGCCAGAGTAAATAAGATCCTAAGTCTCTAAGGAAGAAAAAGAATATACGTTAATCAACGGAAACATTTGGCAGCCCGGCAAGCTGTCGACGCCTTGTGACGTGTCACTCGTAGAGGGTGTGGTTGTGCGCCTTTCAAGCGATGAGGATGATGTTGTCGCTGTTGAATGCGACGGTTGGTGGAGCTGAAGGCGACAGTTGACGATGTCTAGGCGAAGATCTTAGAGACCAGAATATGCAGTCCTTATTGACGAAAAGATATTTTTATGGAAGTCAGTCTTTTCGAGGAAATCTCGGTCGCTAGCTAGGCAGACCTTTTCTTCTTAACGCTCATTCAAACACGGCGTAGAGTATAGTCACAGTAGAACCATAACACTATTACAAACGTAAACAGGTTGGGTTGTGAGGGGTAGCTACAGTTCTTTTATTGAAAATTATAAATAATGGTTTCTAGTGACGTTTTTGTTTACATCAACTCCAAGGTGGCTGCCGCCATCTTCAGTACCGGTTGGCGCCATGGCGGCAGCCACCTTGGATTTGATGTAAACAAACGTCACTAGAAACCTTTATTTGTAATTTTCACTAGAAGAACTGTGGCTACCCCTCACAACCCAACCTCTATAAGTTTGTAATAGGGGATTAGCCTCTGTTTCCATTGCAAAAACAATGATTGTTTTTTAACAAAAAAAACATTCAGGGGCGCCGTTCGTATAACTTCAAACTTGAATAACTCTAAAACTAAGCATTTCCGGGCATATTGTCATTCGTGTAAAACGTCTTAAAATTGACCATATTACCTATCTCTAGCTATGAAATTATGAAAATCGTTGACAACATTAAAGTAAATATTGACCCAAAAAAACAAGTTTTCTTCTATGCGCTTTCCGTCTGAAATGATTATATTACAAGTTATAGCGTTAGGTTTTATTTTGTCTTTGATGATGAATGCGCTTGGATAAACAGCTACCGGTACTCATAGATTTTGAAATTTTTGTTGCCTGAATCATGGTAATAACATCAAAATGAACAACTTTTCTTTTTTATACTTTTTTTGTCAAATAATTATTTAAGGTTTAGTTTCGTCTTTGATGACTTGCGTGTCAAAAACGAGGCTCTGCCATATCGCGCAATCGATAAATTTCTTTCCGTTTCAAACACTGGAGTTGCGGTAAGTCATTTACCGCCATAACTAATGAAATACTCATTTCAGACGGAAAGTGCATAGAAGAAATCTTGGGTCAATATTGAATATAATGTTGTCATCGAATTTCATAATTTCGTAGGTATAGATGGGTAATATAGTCGATTATAAGACGTTTTACAAGAATGACATTCTGCCCGGTGATGCGTTATTTTTGAATTATTCAACTTTGAAGCTGGCTTGTGCGCGCCATGGAAGCACACGGGGCTAGCGTAATTTAATTAATAACGGAAGCTAACCCCCTATTACAAACGTAAAGAGGTTGGGTCTTGAGGGGTAGGCACAGTTCTTTTAGTGAAAATTATAAATAAAGGTTTCGAGTGATGTTTGTTTACATCGACGCCAAGGTGACTTCCGCCATGGCGCCAACCGGCAGTAGATGGCGGCAGCCATCTTCGAGTCGATGTAAACGAACGTCACTAGAAAGCTTTATTTATAATTTTCACTAAAAGAACTGTTGCTACCCCTCACGACCCAACCTCTTTATGTTTGTAATAGGGGTTAGCTTCCATTTTCATTGCTAAAACAATGACTGTTTTTGCGTTAAAAGGGCCATTCAGGAGCGCTGTTCGTATAACTTCAAAATTAAAAAACTCGAAAACTAAGCATTTCCGGGCACATTGTCATTCGTGTAAAACGTCTTAAAATTGACTATATTACCCATCTATACCTACGAAATTATGAAATTCGTTGACAACATTAAATTCAATATTGACCAAAACTTGTTTAGTTTGATTAAATTAACTATGTTCAGGCGTTAAAATTTACAACATCGATTACTATCATATCATTTAGATTTAGCTTTTCTTCTATACACTTTTTTTGTCAAATGAATATTTTACGAGTTAGTTCAGTAGATTTAGTTTCGTCTTTGACGACGACAACATCGGAAGCAAGACTCCATTGCAGTGTTGCCATCGATGAATTACTTCCCTCTTCAAACATTTAAGTTGCGGTAACTAATTTACCGCTATAACTTGTAAAATACTTAAGACGGAAAGTGCATAAAAGAAAACTTGTTTATTTTGATCTAATTAACCCCTTTCCTGGCAGAAACATGTATACTCATTTTCACAAAATGTTCGTTTTTCAGTCGTCGAGTATACTCGTCTAAAACTTTACCCTAAAAAATCAACTACAAACGTATATACTCGTCGATTTTAAGCCTTTGTAAGCCATTCTACATGTGAAACAAGTATTCTCGTCAAATTGTACGCCTGGCACAGGCGATAGGGTAGAGCTGTGGAATTTCAAGGAGATTGTCACAAGACTTGCTCCGACAGCCATTGATGTTGGATGGGTGTTGTTTGCATCCACATTTCCATTCATTTTTTGTGTGCCATTTTCAAGTGTTACACCCCAAATGTCTAGTTCAATGGAAGATGGTGAAAATGAACCTTCCCTCAGAAGCTTGAATACTTCTGATAACTCTGCCAGTTCATCAGACAATGACTATTTCTTGACATCAGACGACTATTTGACTCGTTTTTGCCAACAAAGGTATTTTCAAAATAAAAAGTTAACCACAAAAATAGGAAGAAAAAAGAATTACAAACTGTTTTCATTACCAGCATCAAAGATACTACATAGAACCAAAATGAAAAAATTAGTCTGAAAAAGAAACGTTTTTAACAAAGAAATTGTTGGGGAAAGGGTTAACTATGTATAGGCACAGAAAATTTGAAAATAGATTACTAGCAAACGCTTTACATTTACCTGTTTTTTCTTCTTAAAAATTTTAAAGTAGACATTTGCTCAGTATTGCAGTGAGGTGTAGAGAGTTGTTAAATGTTAAAGAGAACTGACATATATTTTTCAATTTTTATTCTTGTATCATGGTAATTAGAATGAAATAAACAGCTTTTATTCCATACAATTTCCAGGGGAAATAAGTATTTAACAAGTTATAGCAGAGATGTAACAAAACTGAACTGATCTACCCTAATGTAACCCAAGGTAATCGAACATGGCGTATTGGTCATTCCATCAACTCCTTAAATGCTCATTTCCCCTGGAAAGTGCATAGAAAAATGTTGTTTATTTCAATCTAATTACTATGATGCAAACATCAAAAATTCTACAATTGATTTGTCAATTCTACTTAAATGCCAAAACAGACTTAGTAATAATTACATCTGCCCAGTGAAAGTGTGTTTTATATTGTTCCCATATGTGATTTTTTTAGTTTTGATTTTGTGTTGTTTCATTTCATGTGTCTTGTTATGGATTACTTCTCCTGGAAATCTTGATTTCTGTAATTATGGCAAGAATGGGAATAAGAATAGGAAATTATCCCTATTAATTTATTAAAAATATTTTGTCAACTTTTATAAACTTAGATCCCATAGAAACATTATGGCTAGTTTGTCGATTCATGCTAATATCTTCTAAATCTGAATTCTTTGTATAGATTTTTCTTGTATAACTCAGAATTTATTGTGAATATCAAAATAATCCTCCAACTTGTCATGCAGCTCATTTTTGCATATATCCAATGATACCACAATCATTGCTCTACAATAATAACTTTCAGAATGGAAGATTCTTAAAAAGTGAACCACTTTTCATCTCATTATCTGTGTAATTATATCAGAAGTGGGGAAAAGTATGGGAAACAACCCTTATATAATTCCAAAAATAGATATGTGTGCCAATTATCATAGATCTAGGCTCCATAGGAATAATGTTTTGGCTATTTTGTGAATTCACGCTCATTTCAGGGTAGACTAAAGCTCCTTTGACTGCAAAATCCTTTTTCCTTGGTTATTTAGTTGACTTTAGTAAACAATGAAGTCGATGATTTGTAAAATCAAATGCATATGATCCTTACCTTTTTTAAAGGTGTGGTCTAACAAATCCAGTGCAATGGCAGGTGCATCTTCTAAATTGTATCATTTTATCTACCTATTGATCAAGTTTTAGCTCTAAAAATAAATGCTAATTTTATTTTGTAGTAAATGTTTACTAATTTTCAAGTTTTTAGCAAAAGCTAAGAGCTGATAGAAAGGGTTTGAGTCAAATCATTTGGAATTTGTTCCTAATGAATAAAGCTAGATAAAATGGAATATTTTTATTGATTGTTTAATAAAATCTGTACCTTAGTTCCTAATGCATTTGTGATTAATTTATCTTCTTCATTGAGGAGAATTTGAAAAAAAATATTGGAAAATGTTTCCTGAAATTTTGTTGGTAATTTATTTACTAATTTAATTTTAACATTATTTGCTTGAATCCGTGTAAGCTTGGTCAGCTGTCACTATCTATTCACTGCTTTCAGTAATGATACAAGCCAAAATTCCTACCTTGCTTAAGAAGTAAGATGAGAGAAAATTCCCCCTCAGGGGGATACAACTATTGTATCCATGGGAATTAGCGCTCCCAGGGGAAAAATGTGAGGGTCTGAGCTGAGAGTTAGGTAGGCCTTCTTTTTGTTGAAATAAAATGTTTTTTGTTATGTTAAGGAAAACCTTTTTTTGGTTTACTACTGTCCTGTTTTTCAGCACCTCTGACTTTCTTCTTCAACTTTTATCTTATTTCATGAACTTCTTTCCCATCTTACTGTTTCTAAGCCCTTTCTGCATAGATTCCTCATTTTCTTATCTCCATACTAAATGGTGCCTTCCTCCTTCCTCTCTTTGATACGCTCTATTTTTGCAGCGGTTAGGGAGGCTTCAACTAACTCATAATATAATCTAATATGAGAGAAAATTCATCTTCACACTGTTGATAATTCAAGTTCTTCTCTAGCATACGAGAGATGAAGTTATTGTGTTTTTTGTTTTAATTATGTATGGTGATCTCACCCTCAGTATAGTTGATACAATCTGGTACAAATGTTCAGTTTACAAACAAGATTAGTTTCTTACCCCTCAGGGGGATACAATTATTGTGTCTGTGGGAATTTTGCACTCCCAGGGGGAAATGTGTGAGGGCCAGAGCTGAGGGTTAGTTAGGCCTTTATTTTGTTGAAATGAATTTTTTTAAGGACCTCTTTTTCTTGATTTACTGCTATCCTGTTTTTCAGCACCTACTACTTTCTTCAACTTTTATCTTGTTCCGTGAACTTCTACAACTTACGGCTTCTGTGCCCTTTCTGCATAGATTCCGCATTTTCTAATATCCATTCTAGATGGTGCCTTCCTCTTTTCAATGTTTTTTTTTCTAGTGGTTAGGGAAGCTTAAGCTAACTTATAATCTAATCTTAGTTTCTTAAGCAAGTAATTTGAAGGAATTGAGAGATTATCAAGATTGGATAAGTTTTACCTTTGATTGAAATGTGATCTATAAATAATTTAAAATGATAAACCTAGATGGATAAAACATTTGTCCAAAAGTGCATAGGCTATCTAGTTAACATCTAATGAATGAAATTGCTCTTCATATTTTGTATGTCATGTTTCAAATATTTCTGAAAAATTTCATGCTACTGCTACTTTGAGTCAAGTGGGTTGTTTCATTTCCAGGTGATGGTGGCTAAATTTGTTGGAGCTTCTTCTTTGAAAAATTAATGAATCACAACTACTGTGGAGGCATGTGTAAAAATACTACAGTTTTTCAAATTGAGAATTTTATTTCTGATTCAAATATTCAGTTTCATGTTAGTTAGTTCATGGTACATCATTTTTTGTATGATCCATAATACTGTATATGAGAGAATTTAACTTTTCCCAGTCCAAACCCAGTTTGACTGTGACTAAAGAGTTGATGTGTGTTGTATAAACATTCTTCTGAGCCTTTTTTTGATAAGTTATCATATAAAGAATTTAGTGCTACCAGTGGTTGATTTCTTCTGTTTTAAACTTTTATTGATTATGTGCAGAACGAAATGAACGGAAGCGCAAGCGCAAGTCCCGCTGGCAGGGTGATGAGAAAGAGAAGATCTTCATTCCAGGCATGCCTACAGTGCTGCCTAACAACCTCACCAAAGACCAGGAGGAGGCATATCTTTGTAAGTTTTGGCAGGTTAGGATCTATTGAACAAGTTTTGAAGTGGTGCACTTGTTTCATCACTTATTCTTTTAATGGTGTCTATTGTATTTTAAAAACTCAACAGCTACTAATGGCTTTTGTATTTAAAATTTTATTTAGTTTTATTCTGTAGCCACTTTTGACCTGATATCAGTTTTTGTTTTATTTAGAAGAGCATTCAGTTTCAATTAATATGTATTGTCTTGCTTGCTTAAGGATTTAATTTTGGTTATCAGGTGCTGCTTGTATTAACAGGTACAATCAAGTGTTTTTGTCTCCTCATATACTTTCTTACATCTTTGCTTCTGTAAGAACGTTAAGGAAAAAATTTCTATCATGTTATTACTCAAGCCTTGTGTAGAGTTGATCTTTCAGTTTACTTCTTTTTACTGGAGTACTTATCTACCATTTTATTATATATATTTAGCTGAGCCATTAATTTTGTTAAAATTAAGGTAAATTTTCCCTCAAAAACAGAAAGGAGTTCATGTTGATTGTTTTAATGATGTACCTAATAATTAATTACCTGCTTTATGAGAGCTTATGACTTCACTTTTTTTCAGATATTTTAGTAGTTGGGCAAATTTGATTCCTATATTGCAACGCTTACCAAGCATATGATCTTGTTTGTCAATGTATGAACCTCCTGCCACCTGAGCCTGATGTGTAGTAGTATTGCTATTATTTCTATTATTCTCTTGGTCTTTATTGATAAAAATCAACTAATTTACATTTCTGCTTCATCCTGCCAATGTCCTAATATTTCCTTGACTGTTAATAGGACCTTTATTAATGTCCGTCTTACAGGTATAATTGCATAGCTATAGAAGTCAGTTGAATAATGATCCTATTACCTTTACACAGATCCTCAGTGGTCATGGTATCTATAGTAATTTATGTGTTTAGGTATGCCTTAATATGTCCTTGTGCCATTAACTCTTGAAAAATTTTCTCCCATGTACAGTTAGGTGATTGATGTAAAATGTAAGTGTTGTTTAATTGTTCATTTCCAGGCATGCTATTGACATAATTTTGGGCTTTTTTGCCCGTCTTAACCCCGTTTATTACAGTGCAACTGCAGATTGAGGAGATAAGCAGGAGACTGCGCAGCAATGACCTCGGCATCCCTGCTAACCCTGATGAAAGGTTGGAGTATTGCAGTGGGACTGAGGGGCTCACAGCCCTGCGGGTTTGTTGGCTCATCACCTAGCGTCTGTATTGTGACCACACTTCTTTCCTGGCATGAGTGCATCACGCTCAGTGCTAGCCGTATTCCATTTCTCTAGGCTCTTCTTCTTATTTCATCGAGACATTTATTTGCATTCATCAAAATGCAATTGCTCACTTTTTTAGCTTCTTCTGTTCATTAGAGTTCTTTACTTCGTACAAAGTTTTATGTCTGTCCACTGAGGCAACAATGGGTTAGCTCTTCCATTTGTATTTTTTCTCGATAGGATTCTCCTTGCCTAATTTTCCCATAACTTGGTTGTTTTACTCTTTCCAGTTCATATCATTTGAACATTTCTTGCTTCATATTTGGGGTTTTTTATTTTCATGGCTAAACATGATAATGGGGGAAAACTTTTTTTGATGCAGTGTTTAGGGTAGGGTGAGTTTTCATAAAGAGGAATTAGCAGGCATACATGTCCTCTTGGTTAAATTTATTTGAGTTAGTGTTTTGAATATGCTGTAATCTCATTGATGACCGTTAAATACCAGTTCTCTCTTGAATATTTTTTCAAGGAATGTTTACTTACTGTGCAATTTTGTTCTAACTTCACCTGTAGATAAACTATAGATGGATGGATGATTGCTTCATCATTTATTTGGTGGAGTCTTTTTAAAATAAATAAATGAGTTATATAGAAATGGCTTATTCTCTCAAGGTTGTTGAATACAACCCTATGTAGTAAAAATACATGGTATGGAAGTGCTCAATAAAGATGCAAGTGTAGCGGAAACACTCGCCTGTCGTCCGAGATAATTGGATGAACAGCATCTGCAAGCTTTTATTGACATATACGAGCTTGCTTAGTCAGTACTTGATGATGAGGTATTTCTGTTAACTAAGTTGTGTAACTTCACTAGGGAAATAATGACTTGAGAGTCTACTACAGTCTGCATGCTAAACATTCAGGGGAGTATTTTGGTTGTGTTTTGTAAAGTTGTACTTTTGAGGCATCAATATAGCAACGTGAAGATGGTTGTCTCCAGAGCTAGCATTTGTGGATTACGAATTTGATAGTCTGAATATATCTCTTTGACATTGTTTTTCATCAATTGGTTTAACTCTACAGTGACCGTGCAACTAATGTGGCTGGGCAAAGTTTCTATGTGTTTTGAAGATGAATTATTTCACTTTGATCAGTCATTCAAAAATTGCTGTGCAACTAATCTGCAAGTGTACTCAACTGTGTATCAATTTTAAATGTTCTATGGATTACATTAATTTTGGAATAAGATTTTTTGTACAAATCTTTGTATCTAAAACAACTAAAAAATGTTTTTACGCAGCATAAAATTTCATTATTAGTAACGTATTTTCAGTTCAAAGGTTGTTGGCAGTAATTTTTTTCAATGAAGAAGACTTTTTGATGTAACAAAATTAATTTTGCAAATTCTCTGGCGAATTGAAATTTTCTCATCCCGGTTTTTATGTGAAAATGTTTGTGGCATTTATGATTCCATGAATTATTATTATTATGTACATCTCTTTAGTTTAGTAATTGTATTGTGATATATTTCGACAAGTTGACCTTTGCTCTTCATCTTATGTTAAATTAATCACCTAATCAACTTCTATCACAGTGTAGAATTTTCATTATCACAGTTCCATGGCATTTTATTCTTAATTCAAATTATTTATTCTTAACACCATTCTTCCATCAGTTATTAATATTACATGCAAAAATCCCAACACCAAATGCAAATTTTATCATTTGCTTTTAATGGAAATTTTTAGTTATGTTGAATTCTTCTCAATATTGATGAGCAGGCATTGATTTAATATTGTCAACTTTGTTAACTTGAGCTTTTTCCTTTACCTTTTTAAGCATTGATAGGTTATTAACATATTTTGTTGGCCATGGAATTGCAGACTATATTTTTCTAGCCCTTCATCTGGATGGGCCTGCTTGCTGCTTGCACAAAGATGAGTCACTTCTACTGATGTGCGTTTTGCGAGTGAAGTGGGCTAGGCGCGATTCCAATGTTGAAATTTTATTGCAATTTTTAGACGTGAGGATTTGAAATCGCCGCCAATTTAAGCTGTAAAAAAGTGAATGAAGGAAATATTTTCCTTTTCTTGAAATAGACTATAGAGCTGGTCTGTTTAATTGCTGCTACTGGCAAGGCTATTTCTCTTACCCCTGCGTTATGAGGCCTTTGTTTTATGCTCTAAAAAGTCTAACTCGTTGTGTTTTGCACATGGGTGGTCTCAAATGTTGCTTCTGCAAATCATGTAAATGTGCATACAAAGTGATACTAATGCTCAAGTACAATACAGGCTTATGCCACTTTTATTATTTGTTCCAGTGAGCCTAACCACGTCCCTAAGAACAATCCGTTTTCCAAAACAGATTACGGAGTAACTTTTATAACTCAGTGTGCATACTTTTAAGGATCAGTCCAAGAAGTGGTTCTGTGATAATTTGGGTGGCCAGGTTGGATTCAAGCTCGAGTATGTATTGTGAACCTCTTGATCTCTATTGCTATTCTGTTGCCTATATTGATCAATTTGAATCTGGTTTCTGTTGATGCATTTTTCAACTAGTGCTATGAAAATCAATCACAGGCTAATGCTACTGTGTATTGGTCTCCAAGTTTGAGAAGAAATCGGTTGTTTTTAAATTTTGGCTGAATTGCCGAGGTTTCAGTTCTTTTAGTGATGGGTTCATTTTGGTAGATTTAGTCTGTTTTCGTTTGTTCACTTGCCTTACACAATATATTGCACTTGCGCTACATACCTTTACTGTGCACTTCAGAGCGCAAGGTGAAAAAGCACTTGAATAATTGATAGGTGTATTTCCCCTCGGGGTGATAAAACTATTTTATTTATGGGAATTAGTACTTCTAGGGAAAACATAGGAGAGATCCCGAGCTGAAAGTAAGGTTGGTTTTCTTCTTGTTGAAATAAAATATTTTTCGCTGTGTTGAGGACCACCTTTTTTCCAGTTCTCTATTGTCCATTTATTCAGCTCATACTAATTTCTTCTTCAACTTCTATCTTGTTTAGCCTTCCTTCTTAATTTACTGCTTTCATGTGCAGAGATCTTGTATGGGATAACACCTTTTGCATAGGTTCTGCGTTCCCTTAACTCCATACAAAACGGCGCCTTTATCCTTCCTTTCTTTGAAACGTTTTTGTTGAGGTTAGGGAGGCTTAAACTAACTTATAATCTAATCTAATCTAATGGTGTATTTTATTGTACTTCAACCCTGCTTTGTGCAATCCTGCAGCCTAGCCTACGTAAATGCAAGAATCTACAGCCGTACAGCCAGTTCTTTTGCGCTCATTTGGTTGTGTAAAAGCAAGACTAGTGCCCAGTTTGAGCGACGCATTTTGACTGACTTTACAATAAATATATCTGCTATCTTTCAAGTCAACAAACACTGGGGAAATCATTTTAGATTTATGCATTGAGTTTCTCTGTAATAAATCTTTTATAAGCGTTGGCTGCGGTGCAGAATTTAGCATTTTTGTTGAGTCAAGTGTGCAATTTTTATTGAGAAATTGCGATGGACATTTTTCAGAATTTTGTAAAGATGAAGGAAATTATTACCTTCGTATTAGCATCAGGTGCTCTTTGAGTATTGGTATATGTTTTATTAATAATCACGTTGTATTAAATGTTTCATGGAATGTTTTCACGCACTAGAAATTTACTGAAAATTTGCTGTTTCTAGTTGTGTGTTGCGATAGAACGTTTTCGTTTGATAGAATAAATTATTGGGTAAATTTCAATGGAACAAATTATTTCCTAAGGTGAGGTGTAGATTTTTCTTCATATCAATTACCGCAATTTTACAAGTATTTCGTTTATGAATGACTTGTTTTGCTGTGTAATGAACAGCATAATAAAAATACAATTCAGAAGTAATGAAACGCAATGATTTCTTAACATAGGATTTGAAATAGCTCAAAAAACTAACTGAATTTGTGGAAGATGCAAATTTTAGAATCTACATTTATTGTGTTTGTACTAGAACGCAAATTTAATCTTGGTAATCTTTTTGTTGTGCGCTGTGAACAAGACTTAAATTCTTTCTTTCAAGCTAGAATAAAGAATAAGTCTAAATACTGTATACTGACCAAATGCTGGAAATCCTTGTGATAATTTAGTGTATGGAGCCTATAGATTAGTATCTATATTTTGTATTTCCATAAAAGTAGCAATATTTTGTCAGGTTACGTGCATCCATACCGCTATATCATGGAACAGAGTGTGCCATTTCTCAGCTGTTGTGACTCCTGGTGCTGCATCCTCAGTTGCAAGTCTTGTATATGCGTTTAGACTTCTTTTTTATTTCACGTGTTTAATGCTTTCATCAAGTTATGACCAAGCTATAATCTTAGCATTGATGTTCCACTGTTAACGACGTCTTTGTTTAGTTCCTACGTGAGAGTGGACTTAACTGTGAGGATAGTGCGATTAAACTTCGAGTTTAATGCTTCAAAGAAGGATGTAAAGATTTTACGCTAATGACTCGTATCAATTTAAGGGAGGATGTAACTGTTTGTGATACCATTTGGTGTTGTAAGCTTTGTTATTGATGAAAAAGTAATTCCTTCTCCGTTTTTGAGTTAACAAAACTTGTTTAACTTCCTCCATTCTCTTGGATCGGAATGATTATAATGCTAATTGTGTTCATTCTTATTGTTAGTACAATAGATCTGTATAGGGAACTTCTTCAAATAGTGATTCTCCTGTGTCTTGAAAACTTTGAAAAACTTTACTTCAGTGCGTGTGCTTAACAAGTTGTTTATTTTGACAGACTGTTCAAAAGTGTACCTCATGCCATCTAATCAAATTCTTACATTAATGTATGGTCAGAAGGTTAGCATCTAGTCACATTTACTACAAACATGAACATCATTTCAGCTTGTGTGGGAGCCAGAAATTTCTCCTCAGGTCTAACATAAACTCTTTTAATAACCATTTCAGCGCAAAGTCGTCGTTTAGAAGCTTATGGTCCGATTTCGAATGGCGGCTCATAATCTCAAAAATACAATTTGCAGGACTGCACACATGGGAGACATTCGTCCAAAAGCGTTCCTGGTGCTTAATCGTTTCTTAGGTCCTCGAGTTGCGCGGCTGTGTGGTTAACTGCCATGTTACTAACCAGCCTTGTTAATGATCAATTTCTTTGAACAACGACAGACCTTTCAGAAAAATGTTCAGCCATCTGCATGGACGTCTTTCACTTGTGTTGTTCAGTTTTGTGTTCTGCAGTCTTGAGAGTGACGTATTGGTCTTCTGATTCATTGATTTATGCTGGCTGGTTCTCGGTGCTTCATTATTGTAATAGGACCATCATTTGATGTTTTTTTATTTACACTTCTCGTATGTATGTATTAGTCCGCCATCAAATAGTTAGACAGAATGCCCTCCACTTGTTTTTTTCTTGTTTGGCAAAGCAGTTGCTAAGTATAATGGTGATCACCTGACACTGAAGCATCTACTGCAACTCTTCAGTGATTTATTGGAGTTGGAGTTCTGCATCGTCGTCACTCGTTTCAGCTGCAAGTTTTCATGTTGCTCGTCAGTATGAATATCACCTCACACGTCATATTTGCCGTTATATTTCCAGCAATTATTCAGAGTATGCAAGGTGATAGCTCATGATACTTTCATTAAAGAAATACTTTACAAGATTCGATGAGTTAACAGCATTCATAGTGTGTATTTATTAGTCTGGTCATTTTTGCTGCTCAATTAAAATTGAATTGTTACTATGACTACATGTAGTACTTGCGTCATACTTCGGGATGTTGAATACCTACTGCTTCTTCTTCTTTTTATTTGATAAAGTAGCTATTTGCCTGATTATGGGAAGGAAAAACAAGAGAGTGATAAGTTAAAATTTGTTTGCGAGTAAGTTAATTTGTGAGACAAGTTTCTCATGCTTTTCAGTTGACACCAGCTTAGCAGTATCTAGGATAAAAACCTCCATTTGGTCAGTTGTAATCTTTTGAAAGTTACTCATATGGTGCTTCAATACATGTCGTGTCGAGTCGAGTTGATTAGTTGTGAATTTAGTGAATTAATTCATTCCTCGTTGAATGAATTTGTACCTAAGCTCTACTTAACGTTTGCCTGTTTGCATTGGTGATGCGGTGGTCAGGATGCGAGTTGCTGCTTCACTGGAACCTCTCTTTTCCACACTTCTGGTTACTTCTTGCTGGTACCTGATGAGCTCAGTTGTATTAGCGCTCCCATGAGGAATTTGTGAGGTCCCAAGCTAAAGGTTGGGTGGGTCTTTGTTTTGTTGAAATAGAAATGGTTGTTTGTTTAGTGATGAACCATCTTTTTTGGTTCACTGCTGTTCGGTTTGCAGAGCCTGCCACTTCCTTCTTTAAATTTTATCCTGTTTCTTAGACTTCTTTCTCGACTTACTCTTTCTGTGCACCTTATGCATAGATTCCATGTTCCCTCAAGTCCATACTAAATGGTGCCTTCCTCCTTCCTCTCTTTAGAATGCCTTTGTTATGGTTAGGGGGCTTGAAACTCTCGTCTAATTTTTTGGAGTTAAAGTAAATTTTATGTAGAGTTGTCCGTATGAAATACTTCACCAGTTTAGGGAAGTCAAGTTTTATTTGTTAGCAAAGTTTTATTTAGAACGCAGTCTTAAAATAATATTACTCTCAGAGTAGAAGGCAATATATGGCTTCTCTCAATGAATGGTAGTTATTCTCAAAGGTTTGACCAGTCTTGTTGCAACTGGCTTTTTAGTAGAGATGCTGCGGAGGAGAATTTTGCAGCTGCAAATGTCTTTCCTTTGTTCTATCTTGAGCATTATTGATAGTTATAACTTAGTGTGGTGAAAATTGGTTTAAAAATTAAAACATTTTTGTATTCATAAATTAATGGTCATTCATGAAGCCAGGATGGTAAATGTTACAGAACGATCAGAAATTACCCACTACTAGATGATTTTTGGTGATATTACCTCAGCTATAGATATGTCTTGGGACTTCTTGCTTTCATACTAACTTTGCTTCTTGCAGTTAATTTACCCTGTTTGCTATCCCTTTATCTTTTCTTCCTCTCCTTTCCTAACTTGCGGTTTCTATGTGCAGGAATTCTTATGTGGAAAACACCTGGTGCATAGTTTCTTTGTTTTCTACAGTCCACGCGGGATGTTTCCTTCTCTTTGTTCTTTTGAGACGGAATTCGTTGTGGCTAGAAAGTCTCGGATTAACTAGGATAATTATGAGAATGATTCTCAGTAATAGATAATTATTTTGTACGATGATACTCGCGTCGGTTTTGTTATTATTCACTAAGATTCTATTCATAGTAATCTATGGAATCAAGTTATCTAAAAATGTTTAAGAAATACACCTAACCTGAGCCTCTGAGTGTTTCTCCAACAATGGATTTAATGACCGTAGCAATCAGATAAGTATTAGGGCTGGACTTTCTGTGTTTTAGAACGAAGGGCTTGTTGGTTGTCAGAACGACTGCCTCGGCTCAATTACTGCTGCAGTATAAATGAATGGAGGTTGTTTTTGCCTGGCAGGTCTCCGTCTCCTGAGCCCATCTACAACAACGAAGGGAAGCGCCTCAACACGCGCGAGTACCGCACGCGCAAGAGGCTCGAGGACGAGCGCCATGCTGCCATTACGCGCATGTATGAGATCAACACGGACTACAAGCCGCCCACGGACTACAAGTGAGCTACAGGCGCTGGGTTGCTGTGTATGAGTTATGCTGCAGCTCACTTGTTCACCTCGTTAGTCACTCGTCTCCAGCTACATTTGGGAATCTATGGAATGTGAACTATATGGTCCCTTCTCCTTTCTCTGTATGAACGCCATTGGAATAGAATCAGATCATTAAACTGATTACTAGCCGGTGCTTGTATTTTGTAATGTATTTCAACATCACCTTCACTGAGTGTTGTGAGCAGTCATTAATTTACAGTTGAGTGGGGGAAAGGTTTTACAACGATGCGATTGATTTCATGCTAATAGGTTAAAAATATGAGAATGGATGCCTTTGTTCGCCATGATCCTATTGTACTGATGATCCCTTCAGAGGGAGACAAGCAACAGGTACCAGCACAGGTGCTTGTCTTTGATAATAAGCACCTCTTATAAGGAAGATGCGAGGGCCCAAGCTCAAGGTTCGGTAGGCCTTTTATTTGTTGAAATAGAATGTTTTTTGTTTTGGACCACCTTTTTCCGGTTCTCAGCTGTTCTTTTTTCACTGCCTTTTACTTACTTCTTCAACTTTTATCCTTTTTAATAAGCTTACGAATCTTGCAGTTTCTATGCACAGGGTGTAGGGATACATCTTGTGCATAGATTCCCTACTTTCATAATTCCATACCGAATGATGTCTTCCTCCTTCCTCTTTCGGTATATTTCTGTTGTGGTTAGAGAAACTTAAACTAGCTAAAAATCTTGATCTGTATGTAATGATCACCCGTTTGAAATAAATGGTCACGACGAGAGGAGAAAAAATTTATCCCTGTACTGCAAACTACAAATGTTGGATTTGGATAAACTACACGTTCGATTTGATGACATGTTTTAGCATGCGTTGAAGAATATACATTTCCTCAGGTTAAATAGAATTCTTTGTCTCGTGGAACCATAACCTCAATGTATGTGTTTGCATGGTGCAACCACAGCTTAGAATTCCCCCTGTGTTTCTTGGCAAGTCTCTGCAGACTCGGCACAGTTCTTGCTGGAGTGAAGCGTATGCATTGTTTCCAAGCTCAATAAATTTCATGTCAGTGTTAAAGGCAAGCTGTGGCACTTCGTGTTTATCTGCATGTCCTTAGTTTTTTCCCCATCTCTTTTAATTTAATCATTTATGGCGCTTACACAGCTTCTCGAACAGACGAGAGTAAGTTGCTCGTTGAAAAGTGTACGTCTTCAGTGGGCACTGAACCCTGAGACTTCTGTGATAGTCTGTTCATTCTCCTATCGGTCTGCAAATTTTTCCTCTCAATGTTTTAAAAAATCTCAGATTTTTTCCTGAGTTTGCGAGCCATATTATACGATGTCATGAAACCAGGCCACTCAAATAATTTTTTTTTCATCAGGCCTCTCATAACTTTTTATTTTCATCAGGCCTCCCATTGTGAAGGTGTGTGATAAAGTCATGATTCCACAAGAAGAGCATCCTGACATCAACTTCGTGGGACTTTTGATTGGGCCGCGCGGGAACACGCTCAAGTCCATGGAGAAGGAGACCGGAGCCAAGATCATAATTCGAGGCAAAGGCAGTGTCAAGGAAGGAAAGGTGTGTGCTGCTGTATCTTGTTACTCGAATGTCTTTAATTTTCACAATTTCCGTTTGAATCTTGAGAAATAATCTGAGTGCTATTCAAGGCTACCATTGCTTCTTTTCAACTTATCATCATCATAAGTATTAAATTTTTATGTTTTATTTCAGGTTGGCCGAAAAGATGGTCCCATGCCAGGAGAAGATGAACCCTTGCATGCCTTCGTATCTGGTACCAACCTGGAGAGTGTTAACAAAGCTGTTGACAAGGTGAGGCTTGCAGGGCTGTTTTCTTCATTATTTGATTTTTATACAATAGACATACTCGAACGACTCCCAGTGAAGAGTATTGTATATATATAAAAGATGCCGTATACAGAAACTGGGTATGCTGTGTGATGAGGGTTGACACAGCCAGTCAATGTATGTCTTTTGGCTACTCTCATCCTTAATTTATCCATGAAAATTCTTTTTCAATGTGATTCGTTTGTTCAATAGCATCAACACTCGTATCTTGATTTTGTGCTCGCGAGTCCACTCGTCTCAAACTTCTAGTTAGCAGTGATGTAAATATTTAATGTTTGGGCGTTTTCGATATGTTTTTGGTTTGTGGGGTAATTTCTGCAACAATTAGCTCGAAGTAGTTACTTATTCTGACTGACGTAAATTTTAGGTGTTCCAATCAATATTCATCTAATTCATCAAAAATGTTCAAAGCGTATAACTTTGGGCATTACATGTTGCGCTAGAATACTTATTGACTCTCATTCCAATTGCACTGACCAAAAATTGTTGACGAAATACAGCATCTTGATGGTCTTGATTCCTACTCATGTTGATTCGTGGGAATGCTTAGCAATATATGTGCTCCTTTCTTCTATATTTCGCTTGTTAATGTTTACAACTATTGTATTCTTTATTTGATATATGAGCTGGTCTTTGAGCACGAATAACTATAATTTTTTATATCATTGCTTACCTTACCACCCAACTCATCTGTTAAGAGAACACTGTTTTTAAGAGCAGCTTGTTTAGAGAAGCAAGAATTTTAAGATTTTGAATTCAGCCTCTTATTGGTTTGGATTTAGCATTCTCGAATTCATGCTCATTTTAAAAAACAACAGCTCGTTTATAAAAGAACGGGGTTCTGTGAGGAAAATCGTTATTGGCTTATGAGATTTCTTCCTTATTTGATGTTGTTGCTCTTTCTTTATAAAGGTTATCATGTTTGATGATTGGAAATTGTACCCTAAACGCTCATTTTTGTATTCTAGATTTTTGATTAAAAAATGTTAGCTTGAATTGTGATTTATTTAGGTCAATTGGTTGTTCTTTTTTTATCTTGAGAGAAAAATTTCAAATATGTTGGCCCTCTTTCTATCTTGGTGCTAAGGTCTTTTGCCTCGTGGAAGTGATGCGTTGGTGTGAATAACTAATTAAACTGAGTTGAACTTATCATAATCTTGTTTGTTCCCATATAGATGCACCTTTTCGTAGTGACGCAGTGTGTTGAGAGTTTGTATTGCCTATAATGGTCATTTCTGGAGAATTACGCAAAAAATAGTCACATAAGTTGAAATTTAGAGGCATTGCTGAAATCTAAAATTGTTTCCAGATCAAGGAGATCATTCGTCAGGGTGTTGAAGTACCCGAGGGCCAGAACGATTTGCGTCGCATGCAGCTGCGAGAGCTGGCGTTGCTGAACGGCACTCTGCGCGAGATGGACGGCCCTCGTTGCAGCAACTGCGGTGCTAGCACCCACAAGAGCTGGCAGTGCCCAGAGAAGCCAAACATGACCCAGGGCGTCATCTGTTCTCTGTGCGGAGGTGCTGGCCACATTTCCAAGGATTGCCGGCAGCCTAAGCCTGGTGCCTCGGCTGGTTCTGCCATTCCTATGGGTAGCATGGGGGGCTCAGCTGTAGACCGGCAAAAAATCGATCAAGAATATATGAGTCTGATGGCTGAACTTGGTGAAGGACCACCACCTCCTTCCTCTGGGTCCAATACCCAGACGCCATCTACTCCCAACATCCGGCCGCTGTTTGACCGCCAGCAAGGTGGTCCACGTCCTCTCCTCAGTTTAGGACCGCCACCAATGTCCATGATGCCTCGGCCGAGCGGAAACAACAGTGGGCCTATGAATCCTTGGACCTCGCCTCCTGGTGGTAATCTGGGCTCTGGGCCTGGCCTCATTGGCAACTCTGCAGGGCCGCCCAATGTGCCTGTGCAGCGAAGTCTCTTAGGGACTTCACCCGGCTTTGGGGGATCCTCATCTTCTCAGGGGCCTCGACCTCTTTTGCCCCCAACAAGCAATAACAGCAACAACAACAGCTCATCTGCTCCGAACTTCACCCAGCCTCCGCCTGGCGTGCTTAGCAGTCACGGCGGGTCTGCTCCTCCGCCTTGGCAACAGCAGCAGCAACAAAACACGAACGCTCCTCCACCTTTGATGCCTCCGCCTCCACCACCCTCCACTTCTCAGTCCAGTCAGCAGCAGCAACAAGGCCCCCCTTCATGGATGAACCAGGCTCCTCCTGGCCCTCCTGGCGGAGGCAACAGCAACATGGGAGGTCCTCCAATGGGACCTCCTCACATGAACCCCTGGCAACAGCAGTCGCATCAAGGGGGCCCTCCTCCCCCACCTCCTGGCATGCAGCAGCACGGGCCCCCCGGCATGGGATGTCCTCCTCCTGGGCCTGTGCCTCCTCCAAGACCTGTTGGCCCGCCCCCAGGTTGGGGGTGGAATGGGCCTCAAGGCATGGGTCCTCCCCCACCAGGAATGAATGGCGGTCCTGGAGGCCAACAGCCGCGGGGCCCCAGCAATGTGGACTTGGGTGCTCTGCTGTCCGCTCCCCCGCCCCCGCCTCCCTCCTAAACTGCTCTGCTAGCCTCATGCTCAATGGACTACCTAGGCCTGGTCACTGCACCGCCAGTAGTGGAAACGTAGAAATTATGCTTACGCTCCTTTCCACAGCTCCTCTTTTTTGCCTTTCATTCTAGTTGCAGAGGAAGTCTGTTGCTGCAGTTATTTATATTTCTAGCGGCTATAGCGTTTCCCTGCATTTTCTTGTTTTTATGGACATTAATTATAGTTTAGGTGATATTCGTTATTTGTGCGTTTTTTTGGATAAAATTTGTAGTCTCTGGAGTGAAAATTTTTCCTCATTCGTGTAAATCTTCATTTTTACGTGGCTTTCTGTTGGTGCGTACAGGTATCTTTTTAGCTAGGGTTGCCCACTTTCATTGATTGAAACTAGTTCACTATTTCGAGTTAGGAACATCTTTTTGTTAGTAGATTTTAGTAGAAACCATCCTGAATGCTTCTGTGTTCATGTATTTACGTCATGTAAAAATGCTATAAAGTTCCATAATGAGATGGTGTATTCCTCTTTTTACTCAACTCCACCATCAGGTCAATATGGAAAATGAATGACGATTTCAAATAGAGAGCATCAATATGATTCTAAAGCAGAAAAAATCACAGGAAGGGGGTTTGTACAGTGAGGTAAAACATGCGAGCATTAGCTCGATTGCCAAGTGCTTGTAAGTACTAGTGCAAAATTTGTAGTATAATTTCCGAATAGAATATTTTATCGCAATCCCTGCGCACTTCATTGCTGCTTAGTATACCTCAAAATGCTGATGTAGCACAACTGTGGAGGTGAGTGGCTGGAACCACCGCATTGTTGTATTAGAGGTAGTTGAGAAACTAACTAGCACAGGTTAGGCTTGGACCTGAAGCGCTAGCAACCTTCTTGCAAACTACCACTTGCAACTAGTGAAGGGGTCCCACCTAACTACCTCGCCTCTCAATCGTTTTCCATCAGTTTTTTGAGTAGTGCGATAGGATATTCAACATGAGAATTATATTTACTAAATCTGCACTTGTCAGTCTTTCTCTACGCCTGCTATTCTGACCGAAACCTCGTAATATATCAAGCTTCCCTGACAATCATACAACTCTAACTCAGTTTCATTATTGAATCGCCTTCCAGGCGTCTATGGGGTTAAATCATTATATTAATTACGCTGATTGTATACTTGTCTAAATTTTGATGTTCTGGTAACTCACTGGAGTTTCAGTGTAAATTTTTCCATTCTTCAAACTAAGCATGCTACCTGCTCAAGGGTATAACTATTGTAGCTGTGGGTATTAGCGCTTCCAGATGGAAGATATGAAATCTCGATCTCAAGGTTTCTTATGGCTTTTGTTGAAATAGAATGAGTTCATTTTCTCATTGCTGACCAATTTTTTTCCGTTTGCGACTGTTACTTTTTCAGCAATAACTTTAAATTTTACATTGCTTTATAAACTTACTCACTTGCTTTTTTTATGTGATGGGGATATTGTGTGGGAACCCATTTGTCCCCACAGTTGTGGTTACGGAGGCTGCTTGAAATGACTTGACCTAATCGAAATGAAATTTGTGTGTCCCCTCAGGGAGATGCAACTATTGTGTCGGCAAGAATTGGCGCTCTTAGGGGGAAAATGTGAGGTTCCGTGTTAAGCGTTCGGTACACTTTCTGTTTTGTTGAAGTCTAAAAGTTTTTTTGTTTATACTATCTCTTTTTGATTCATTGCTAATGTGCTTTTCAGCACTTGACACTTTCTTCTTCAACTTTTGTCTTGTTTCATAAACGTCCTGAAAAACTTACCGTTTTTACACACAGGGGGTGTGTGGGAACGCACCTTGTGTATAGATTCCCCATTTTCTTAACTAAATACTAAATGGCGCCTTCCTCTTAAAAGCACCTTTGTTGTAGCTAGGAAGGCTTAATCTAATCTCTTTGTGCGCGCTATGAAGCACGATGAGCATTATGAAGAGTGGAATTTTGGATCAGCAGTCATTTTACTGTAACCTTGTTCTTCCATTTGACTGTAATTGAGGTGAAAAATTAGAAAAACTGAACAACCGATTTCTGAATTTCTTTCGTTACCTCATTGAATTTTCTAGTTTGCTTAATTCGTGAGAGCTATGACTTTCTGATAGAACTAGACATATTATTTATCCACCGCAAAATTAGTAACACTTGTTGAACTCGTCTGTTGTGGGTTTGAGTTCACTTTAACTTTCATTATTTACCCCTCTTCCTCGAGAGGGAGGTGGCGTACCGTATAACCGAGATGCTCACGTTTTTTCTTTGCCATGGCCCAGCCGTTCTAGCCGAAACTAAAATTTTGCATCATTGTTGGATACTCTGAGATACTTAGGAGTTTCAATACCACCTCTTAACTGAGCAAAAATGGAGTTTCAATGTTGAGTAAATAAACTTTAAAAGTACAATTTATTACAAAATAGTAAAACGGCTATTTCCTGAACTTATGTCGTTTTTCATACAAAATTCTAGCGTAAGTGTTAAAATAAGTTACAGATAATCATTTTCTGGAAGATTGTAGTAAACCAAATGGGAGTTTTCCTTACATAACACTGTTGGCACTTAATTTTGTAAAAATAGAATTCATTCTACCTATTCGGCCATAAATTTTTTTGCCCCACGCAATTTATTGTAAATGGGGGAGTTCTATAATCTGTCTTGTATTATCACAACCGTTCATGGAAGTATGAATTTGAATTCATTCAATTGGAAATGCGCTGAAGAGTGAGCTGTGTAATCTCAAACATTAAGTCTATACGCCGGCGCTAACAGCGCCGTGATGTGAGGCGCGTTCTTGCAGCCGCCACTTGCCATGCTTTCAATGCGTTACACGATGTTAACAGTTAACACAAAGTCTCTGAGTCGAATTATTTAGCTATGCTCAAGATTTCATTTTGAAGTTGGCAGGCCTCATTTCTTCGATTTTTTGTCAGATGCTTTGCTGTAGGAGAGAACTGTATGTATTGCCCAGTTTAACCTGATTTTTTTATACAATTGATAAAAATTTTCCTTTTTTTATTTCCAGCTGCTTGCGACGCAGGAAGTTCCTTGGCTTATTGATGAACTTTAATGTATTGTAACGTGTTGAATATTTTTATAAACAAGATGAGAATTTAACCTACCACTGTAGCGAAATACCGACTTCTACGTCAAAGAGAGTTAGCCATGCTTGAAATTTTTACAGCTTATGCCGAAGTAGGTTAATCACTGCCCGCAGTCGCTTGTGTGTGGGAGGAGACTCGAGAAGCTTTAGTATGGGGAATTGTGAGTTTCCGTTGAAGTTGAAACGTTCTGTCTTCCCTAAGTCTCACTGTGCTGAGCTTCGATGTTTAAATTTTGTGGCGTACACCTGGGCACGATACTTCTACATGAACTTCACTTGAATCGCGAAGCTTTGCAGAACGATAGCTATTTTCTGCGCGTCATGCATGTGCAGCAAATTTCAAATGCATAGCTTTTGTTTCGACATTTCCTTGTATTGAATAGGTATGAATTTTATCACTCTCTGCACTCGTTGTGGCCCCTCTCAGTGCAGGACTTCCTACTTCAGTTGATGCGAGTTGCATTTGATGTAAGACTTGAGGAAGGTTAAATTCCGTGTATGCTACCATCATGAGATAATATATTTTTCCTCAGAATACTGCATGCATCATTCTTTGAAGTGTTGAAGAGAAAAAGAATTAGTTCTTACTCTTCATAATCATGTGAATTGATATTGACAAATGGTCGCTTCTTATCTACTTCTTTGCTAAACGAGATGTGGCAGTGGGTGGAGAAAGGGTATACTCAGAATGCTCGTATGAAAATAGAAGCATGCTATGCTAAACGCTTGAATTGGTCGATTTAACGGCATAATTTCTTCGAAGTGTGTGTTCAGTTTACCTGACGATCTTACTTCAGATCGAAACTTTTCACTCCTCTATTTATGTACATGTGGAACAGATTGCAGCTAAGAAAAATGTCGATTTGCTTAGTGGTGGGTGTCCGTTTTTTGCTTAGCGGTGGGTCAGGTCAATTCGGTCAGTTTCGTCGTAGAGAATCTAACCCACTGCGTTGAAGTAGCCTCATCGCCTTAACACAGCGACTGCGATACGACCCACCGGTGGGTCGTTTGAAAAATTCTAACAACTTTTCTTAAATTAATAGTATTAATGGACCCAGTTAATGTTCGGTATTTATATATATGCAAATAACTTTTAACTTCAAATTTGAGTTGAAAATCGAACTTCGGTTTAACCCATCGTAGTCAACGTGTTAATATTGTGGCATAAATCATTTAAGGGGTTCGATCTTTGCTGCGAGTCAAGAGATTGCATTCGAGGATGTGAAGGGTTTCTGAGCTTTATTCTGAAGAATCTTAATTTTTTTTATTCTGTTATCGAATCTTAGCGCCATCAAGATTCCTTCTTGCTACAGTAACTAACAACAAAATCGACACAGCTGGTTACAAGACGTTGTCGTAGTTCAGTTTTGTACTTGTGTAGTCCTTCGCTTCTCCGTGGAAATGATCGTATTCCGTGCCACGAACATCTGCACGGGTGTCATCTATGTTTCTCTCCCGACATCCGCCTCCAATTTTTCCTCTGTGTCATGCCCTCGGCCACCGTACGCTTTTCAATGGATAGGTTAGTTACTGTTATTTGTACTGTGGAATGTAATTTCTCACTTGAGCTATTCGCTGCTAATTTGGTAACGCTAGTAGTTGGAATTTTGCGTCCGATTTGATTCCGAGTTTATGCTTTATTTGACTCCTAATTTCTTATGAAAGAGATTGCGTGTACCACCACGAAGCTCCTGCCCTTAATTTCTCTCTCTTCTTTTGGAGCTGATATGCGTCATCAATATCCGGCAGCATCTTGGTATTTATGTAAATATTTTATGAGTTCACCACTTCAAATTTAACTTTGACTTGTACAAAATTTTATTAATCTCTTAAAATGTAAACATATTCTACACGGTTAGTCCTATTTGAAGCTCCATTTTCATCAGGAGACCTTGTAATATAGTACAATTTAGTCGTAAGCAGTTCACTGGAAAGGCGTGATGCAAATTATCGTAGCTTGTTTATTGGTTGTGTTTTTATCCTCTCATTTGTGTAGACATATCGTTCTGCTGGGAGAACCGTATACTTGGAAAGTAGACTGTTAAGTTTACATGCATTCGTTGATTTCATATATGCTTGCCTAAAATAATTGCGAATCCAGATATGAATGACATTCGCCGTGATTCACTACGCTGAGGCTCAAGCAACCCATTTTCATTACCGTTTTTTTGTGTGTTATTCTAAATTTTTCATTAGTAAACTCTCTTAATATAGAGTTGAAATTCGAGTCTTGAATGTATCAGCACCCAAAATTGTATAATGCATTGCCGTAACGAAGTTCATTTTAGGATACAATTGCTTGTTCATTTTCAACTGAGAAATTTGAAATTTGTTTAGTGAGGGAGAACAGGCGTTCAACAAATTAAAAGCCTGGTTACTAAGTGGAAAATTGCAGATTTATGAACTGCAGAGCTATTTGATAAAACTCGCTTTGAGCTGAACTTTTCAACATTGGCTTTCCTGACTCATTGACTATTTAAACAGTTTTTATCGATCCTGCATTAACTCTCCGGAAATCAACCACTTGATTGGACACTGAACATTGAGATCTTCGGCGCGTTATAGTCTTTGCTACTGAAGCGCTAGAAACCTGGTTTTACTACTACTATTCGATAAAAATAAATCTACCAAGAACAATATACAATCAAAGTGATTAATGAAAATCGTGTCAATCGATAGATATAGGACGAGGTTAAATTCTTTACTGCTCCAGACTGAATTTGTCATCTGGATGCATTTTAACAAACATGTGGCAGGCTACGTGTGGCACTACACCAAATGCGCTGATTAAATGATCGTTGAGAGGAAGTGCTAAATGTTTGGAGAAACTTTGAAAATGTTGCAGAATGAAACTGTCGTAGAGTTTGTTAATTATATTTTTGATTACGAACGTAACAGAAAACCGTGACTAGAAAGGCAGATCGTACACAATGCTCTGCATTTACTCGCCGCAACGACACCACCGTGCTTGCGCTAGCCTGTAGAGAGCAGGCTCTAGCAATTACGACAGCTTTATTTGCACAAAACTTCCACGTAGATGAATACTTTAGATCTAAGACATGAAAACTTTAGCTATAATTCCCGAAATAACTAATAAAACATGAATCACAGTGTAATAATTTGAGACAATGATAAGACTCACTGAAAAAGTTTGGCACTTCAACTGGGCAGGCATTAATCTCAACACCTTAGGAATTACGAATAAGGCACGAAGGTGGTCTTGCTAATTAACTCGCACACATCACAGGCATAGGTTATTATAATGAAGTGTGGTAAATGCAACAACCCATAAAGCAGGTGAAACGCGTAATTTAGCCACAACCGCCACAACCTAATTACATAACTTGAACACAAACGAGTTATTAAATCACCTGAAAAAAAGAAGTTAGCTGCATCCACTACACGAAGATGTGTTTACACAAGATCCGCTGTCAGCAATTTCAAGTTCCCAACTTTCCTTGAAACACGAGCACAAAGAACGAATGCAAACTAAAATTCACTGGAAGACCCGATCAATGAAGCACATGCGTACATTATAACAAAGGAGAAGCAGTTTCGTCGCAATGAATCAATCACTTGTAACTTCATATTACCGGCAAAATGGTCGAGGAAGCTTGAATTCACCCACGAGAACATTTACCAAACGACTCTAACTTTAATCTGTTGGTATTGACTTCTGAATATCACACACAGACAAGATTAAATGTTTAAAATTATAGATCAGTGGTGAATAATTACTTTAGTTAGCATGGTGACAGCTAAATTATTTCGTTGACTACATCAGCTATCCGTCGTTACTTCGTAACTTACGCACATGAATTACACTTTAGTTCTAAACCGTAACTTATGCACGAGAAATTGAAATGCTGTTATGTATTAACTTGCACTAAAGTTCGTACAGATTGTAGGGAGTTATTTAATTGCACAAAAAAAAACTTGAACCACAATAAGAGCAACGTAAGCGATTTAGAAAACTTAAGATTGTAGAACTTTCACAAAAAAATTGTACGAAACAAAAATTGCTAAAACAAACTATCAACATTTCCAATTTTTACTCCAGGAGTTAAACTAAGAAAGCTTTCCAAAAGACTCATTACTGACGATATAACTAGCAACGGGCGGACAAAAGAATGAAAGATGGTATACACACGAGGAGCAAAGAAAGACAGTACTCTAAAAGTTGCTTTTAAAACGATATTTGAACACAGATTAACTAGACTGCCGTACATTCAGTTTAAATCTCAGAGTTAATATAGCCACACATTAAGTAGGTTAATAAACAAGCCTTTTCGCAGTAACTGGCACTAAGTAAAGTGTACGTCGGTGAAGTAGCCGAAAAAAGTATGGGATACCATAAGCTAACGCGTATATCGATGAACAGAATCGCATTCCCTACGTCGGCTGATTCTGATGCAGGACCAAGCAATGCCTCGAATATCACTTACCCCTACGATGACTATCTTGCACCCGCCTTATGTGTGGAGCGACAGCACAGACTTCTCATAAAATTAGATAAACAGAACGTGAGTGCAATCCCACCGGAGGTCGAGACACACAGCAACCTGAAGCAAAACTCGGGGAGTATTAAAATCAAAGGATTGAAATTTGACTTGATACCGACAGTTTCACTCGAGTGACCCAAACACAGTTGGGTAACATTAGATTGGAAGTTTGTTTAATTTCCCTTAACCAAAACATAAGTGTTCCCTAGATAGGAAGGAGGAAGACAACATTAGTATGGAATCAAAGAAGCAGGGAATATATGCACAAGATGTGTCCCAAATTCTGTTCATAGAACTAAAAAGATTGAAAGAACCAATAAAATCAGATAATGCCGAAGAAGAAAGCAGTAGGTGTTGAAAAAAGTATAGCAGTGAACCGAAAAACAGGTCCGTAACAAAAGTCATTCATTTTTAACAAAAGGAAAACCTACTTCAGCTTGGGACTAAGCAGCATTTATTCCAAGAGAGCGCTAATTACTTTAGATAAAACAGTTTTATCCCCTCAGAGGTGGCCCAAACACTGGAGTAATCAGAATTACCAACATAAAATTTTATAAGAAACTAGACAGAAAGCAAATGAGCAAAGTGCACGAATGATGCCCACATACAGTAAGTACAAGCTCTATGACCCATTAGCAAGGCTATTCTAAAGTAAAATTTTATAATTAGTATCCCAAACATTTTTTTTTAACAAAGAACACGGGGATTTATCATTTTCTTAAAGCTCGTGAATCGCACAATTGAGCAGCTTAATAGAATAAGGGCACACGAGATATTTATTAGTTAAAATACAAGCACTGTGCCACTCTGATAGTTTATTGTTAGTACTTCTTATCTATACACAACACCCTTATACTAGAATAGAAGAAGTTAACGAGAGAAAAAATATCCTAGGTAAAGGCGGCGCTTTGGCTCATACGTTATTTAACGCGAAATAGCTCTGAATACGAAACATACCAGAACTCCAAACCAAAACGATGATTAGTAAAATGAATAAAACGGTTAAAAGAAAATGCATTCTGTCTTCTCTGCGTTTAAAGAAAGGAACGATTTTTTGTAGTCCATTAGCAACTTTCAAGTTAAATATGACATCGTATTATTGAAAATTGTAGCAGTATTACAAGTGAGTACGTCTCAATCGGCGTAAGTATAAGCAAATTGTCTGAATCGGGAAAGAGAAGACATGGATGAATAATTACAGTAGATCAGATAAGAAGAATAAAAGGAAATACAAACATCGGAAAATTTTCAAACTAGTTGCACACCTCAGTAACTTTGGATAGAATAGATGGCCAAGAGGCAAATTTTTCAAGCAAATTTGAAGTCTAATTTGTAAGGAACCTTGGATCTCACAGGAACTCGATGTACTGTTTGATAGCCAACGATTTGTTGGGTTTCAAGGTAAAGAAAATCTAGAAAAGCGATACACACCAACTTCAATGGTTTACAACAAGCAAAGGTAATAGTTCAACTTTCTGTGTTGCGTCGTGAAATGCGGAAGAATGAAGTAGTTTTCAGAATTGAAAACATTTATGAGGGACCTGGTGATACACAGGCATGCCCAGGCAGCGAAATAGAAAGGGCCAAGATAAAATAATAACACTAATTCACACGTAAAGCTCACACTGGCTTACGCAGGTTATCTCCTCAGTCAAAACTGTGTCAACATGAGCAAAGAATGCATACAGCAATTGACACGAGACATCAGCTTGCCGTCACTTCCAAAGAGACGGCATCCCTCACTGCCGCGTAATAACACCCAAAATTCAACACCCATTTCATGTAAAATTAAACAACACCCAATACTAAACACTCACTTTCTTATTTCCACTAGCACGCAATCCATGACCGTGTTAAGCACAGCATCAGAGTTAACCTCTCTTGTTCAACACTCTCGCTTACCACAACTCAAGAGATCTTGAATCAATGAAACATTTTTCAACGACTGATCCTTCAATGTTCAACAAGTTTTTTCACTTCATATACACCCTCTATTTTTAAATTATTAGTATTATCAGTTAGTTAGTTTAAGCCTCCCTAGCCGCAACAAAGGCGATCCAAAGAGAAGAAGGAAGAAGACACCATTTAGTATGGAGTTAAGGGAAAGCGGGATCTATGCAGAAAGGGCATAGAAACAGTAAGATAAGAAAGAAGTTCATGAAACCCGATCAAACTTGAAGAGGAAAGTAGTAGGTGCTGAAAAAACAGGACAGCAGTGAACCGAAAAAAGGTTGTTCTTAACATAACGAAAGCATTTTATTTCAACAAAAAGAAGGCCTACCTAACTCTCAGCTCAGGCCCTCACATTGTCTCCCTGGGAGCGCTAATTCCCATAGATACAATATTTGTATCCCCCTGAGGGGCCTCTGTTTTTAAAACAATCTCAGCATTAACAAGTTTAAATATTATCCTCAAATTTGCATAGAGCAAATCATTTGTATCAGTTAATATCTAATGCCCACGCGTCTTCAGTTTCACTTGTCTTTAACAACAATGGTGTTGAAATATTTATGTGACAATATTTTTAAAAAGCCAGCTGGAAATTCCAACAGAAACGCATCAGAATATTCGAGCGAGTGCCATCAATATAATGTCCTAAGCGGTGCGCTGCATCAAATCCACAAATCAAGCTAATTGTTGGTAGTAAAATTTCAATGGATACTAGTAGCCTCTGTGAAGATGTGGAGACACCCTAGGATATCTGGTCCACCTTGGAAGATGTAACGTAGCTTTGCCACCAGCTCATCAGTGCTCATATGGAAGGTACAAAATCATGATAGAAAATTTTTTTACGGTAGATAATTGAGTACATTTATAATAAATATCGTGTAACAATTTTAATTCTTTAATTTTAAGCAACCTCTACTCTATAAGCCAAAATAAAAGATCACTGAATAAAACTACCCGAGACCCCCTGTATACATTTACACAGACAAAATACCCCACAAAAGCCAATAACATATTTTATAAAACCTATTTTATATAATCTTGTGGCTAATAGGCCCGGACAGTTAATCATGGTAATCTTTTCTCCTTTATCAATTAGGCAATGAAATAAGAACGTGTACGCATGAAAGCCATACTCTTCACGTAGAAAAATACATCAGGCAAACGAGAAAACTGACAAATTTCGAACTTTGAAAGTGATGCTCTTCTCTCATGGAATGGCTACTCTCTTGCTCGAAGCAAGAGTACAAAATAACCAATTTTCGACACTCGTTTCTATAGTATTGGACATGCGAAAAATTACTTTAATAGGGTTACAGTAAGGGTGCCTGCACACCAAAAGATTTGAGCCGAGAAAGCGAGCAAGCTTGAATCGATATACATGTATTCCTATGGGAGTTCCTACACCGCAAGCAAGCTAGCGAGCGAGTGAGAAAGATTGAAGATTGGCTGCAGCGAGAAAGCGTCTTGAAGATGGTTTCACGCTTGACAGCTGCAGTGGGAAGCGTCTGGCAGTGCGTTGTGAGATGTCGACGATGGAGGTGTGCTGCTCAATTCTTTCAGCATAGACTGAACTCCTAATATCCAAAGTTTATGCTGAGCTGTGCCTTTCGAACTCATAAAATCCAAAGCAAAGTGACAGATTACATTTGTCAAAGCCATGGGACGATGTAGAAATTAAACTCAACGTTACAAACACATGTTTTTAATGCTTGTTTTTGGTATAAACCTCTCTCCATGGCATTTAGGAGCAGACTAGCTGTCTTTTGGTGTGCTGTAGATCTCGCCAAACATCTTTCTCTCTCGCTTGCTTTGTCGCTTGCTGTCTTTTGGTGTGCAGCTACCCTAAGATTCAACAAAATTAAACTGATTGTAATGCCACAAAACCTGCGCTTGTGGATGACTTTATCACCTGAAATTTTGCATTGTGTAGCGATGCAACAGCGCATAAAAGAACTTTACGACGCTAGCCACAAAACAGCAGCAAGGCTTCACATGCCAACCAAACCTGGCAATTGAAGAGCTATTTGGTTTTAACACTTGCTTCTTAATTTATAATCCACATCAACTTCCACTTGTCTTTATGATAATAAAATTAGTTTATGATGCACTTGCGAGATAAATCAGTCACCTTGATGATAAATCACTAAGAACAAGAAAGAAAAAAAATATATATGTGCGAATTCCGCACTAAATCAAAACGCTGCACCTTATGCAACTGCCATTCATGATTTTTCCATAATGAACTTTTGAGGATTATAAATTGTAATGCAGCCAACTGAAGCAATAATGCAGCACAAACGGCTAAGGAACACGCTTTTCCCACGTAAAAATAATTAACAAGAGTACACCTAATTTAAAGAGATTCGGAAGAATAGAAGAAAACGGGAATTAGCCTCTTGAAGCAGAGTTTATTTTTCACCGGACGCCGGAGAAGAATAGCTTAAGACTAAAAAGTTTCACAACAGCAGCTGCAGGCATTTTACGAAGCACAGTACTTGAGTAAGTTCTCCACCCAAAAGCGAGGCGAGGGCGTGGTCACAGAGCCGTCTCTACAGCAGTTCGGCGACGCGCCTCAAGCAGAGCTGTCTTAGTGGCGGGAGGGGCAGGCTGTTGCTGCTGTGGTGACGCTTGCTTGGAAGAGCGCTGCTGAGCAGGCAGCGGCTGCCCGTCGTTGGTGAGGTTTCCAGGCTGCGTCTTGCTGCCCTCCGTCACCACCAGCGTTGAGGCCAGGTTGCTCGACAGAAGTTCCACCATCCTGCAACAATTGCGCCCATAATAAAATGTATGATTCCGTCAATTCAATGATTTACAATCAAAAACTAACAGATAAAAAATGATGCCTAACTGAGAGACAATTTAAACATAAATTCTTCCAATACGTGACCCATTTTCATTCAAGTGGATCTTTTCCCAATGAATAAGTATGGAGTCTAGGGACAAAAGCTATTGTCATGTGTGCAGACCGTGTCAAGTTTGACTTTCTGTAATCCTTCCTGGAGTCATAAAGCCTATACAAAGGTATCAGCTCGACACAAGTGTACTGTGTGAGAGGATACCATCATGACCAGGAGCTATAACCATGGCTTGCTTTGAAAAATTATAACGCACTTGAATCTCCAGCAATGAGCGTGTCTTTAATCAACTCAATTGACTAAGGTATCCATTATACGCAACCATTACCAAGCAGATGAAGGAAAGCCAGGCAAGCGTCACTCACTGGCATCGCAACGCCCGGTTTTCAGCGACGATGCTGTCCGTCTGCTCATTGCTCTGCTGCAGCAGCAGAGCGAGGTTGGTGAGGGGCTGCGGAGGAGCGGGAGCTCGGGGCAATTCCCCACTAGGAGATCCTCCCACCCCACCACGACTGTGAGACGCCTGAAATAGTAGTTATTCAGATTAGTTTAAACGAGAAATCCACATTTTTGAGAATTTACCTCGAATATGTAGTCATTTTTTTCAAAGACGTTTTCCATATCCACTGCTGACAATAAATCAAAGCTAGTATGTTTAAATTAAGGTTTCTGAAGGATTTTCCCCAAGATTCGGAGTGGCCGTAGCCACAAATTGTGGTTGTGAGTGTGTGGAGCGGTATCTCATAGTTTTTTAGCACCATTCTTTTTTGAGGGCAACGTTAATAGTCCAGAGTGAGTAAACAAGATACCCGCATCCATACTTAAAATCCTTAGGCTATACAAAAATTTTGAAATTTTTCTCCAAAATGGTGAGGCATTATAACACAACTACTAAAACCGGACAACTTCGCTTAATGAAAATTTGCAAGGACATTGGTTGGGATTAATAGCAGCAGATGACGTCCCCAAAAGCTCTTCTCATTTCATTCTTACAAACCTTCACCCACTGGAACACCTGAAAGAATTTGTCATCCACAGAAACCAGATTACATTGCCGGAATTAATGCACCATCACAATAACCACTCGGCATCACTTGAAGCATCCCACCGCAATGAATGCTCATTAAATGTAAGTCATCACAATAACCCCTACTAAACATGAACCCCTGTCACAAACACCACCACTGACCACAATAGCCATAATCTTCCAGATATCGTCCTGCCGGTGCTGCTGCAGGTTGCTGATTGTGTGGGCAGCCCTGGCGATGTCGGAGAGCAGCTCCTCGAGAGGCACGGACAGCGCTGACACCTCACTCAGGCAGCCCCACTGTTTTCTGACGGGGTGAGAAAGCATAGTCAAGCAGGCTTTGTGCAATTTGATATCTGATTATAAGTTGATTTCAGCCTCCCAAACCTCGAAGGTGTTTCAGTGAAAGGAAGGACGAAGGCACCATTTAGTATAGAGTTTGATGGACGCGGAATTTATGCATAAGATGTGTTCCCACATAAGTTCCCCTATGTATAGCAACAGTGTAAAAGGACGTCAAAACCTAGCTGCTGGAAATGAGGTTAGCTCATTAGGGAATTGACGCTCCCCCAGCTCCAAGTCAGTTCTGTGCAGCTTTCAATGCGTCACACTTGAGTTTTCCTTGGTGACTGCTGAATCGAGCAGCTTGTAGTAAATTATTTATTGAGTGCCCTCCATCACTTGTGCTCTGTGTTTTGCAGATTGAGCAGGCCATGTATTAAGCTCAGTGTATTGTAAAAGGTTAAATCGCGTCGGCGTTTTCATTTCATGGTGAGTGGATTGTGGAAAGGTGAAATTTTAAATGATATATGAAACTTAAGGGGTATATTGTAATAAAAATGGTTTTTAAACATGCCTGTTGTATACGTTCTGTTATGAGTTGTTCTAGCCAACTGTGGTCGATCTTTGAAGTATAAATTGTGGTATTGAGTGATTAGGTTATTATATCAAGGTTAATTGTTTTCAGAGAGCTCCGAGAGCTTGTACCCGTACCCTGGTTGTGTGGACTGTGGCTTGTTACTTACTATCCCTTATTTTAATCTATTTTGTTTTTAAAGCTCCTGTTATGATTTTGAAATAAAGTTTAATAAATAATTAACCTAGTAAAATCATTGGAGGCATGGGATGGCTATAAGGGGAGTTGGGAGGCCATCATTATTATCCATGAACTAAGTACCCTAGCGAACTTTCCCTCATAAAAAATATCCTAGTAGGTGACGTACCATTACAACAGTAAGTTGAGGAGGAAGGTTCTATCTTCCGAAATAAAAGTTGATGAAGAAAGTAAAAGAAAGTGCTGAAAAACAACAGTGAACCGAAAAAAATGCTTCATTAGACAAAAAACCTATTCTATGTCAACAGAAAGAAGTCCGACAATCTGATGTAACTCTCAGCTTTGGAACTCGTATTTTCACCCAGGGAAGGCTAATTCCCATAGATATTATAAAACAGTTGTATCTCCCATAGACGTTCAGAAAAAACCTTCCCATTACTTGAAGTAGAATAAAAAGCGCAGTCATTTCTGGTCAGCAGCACCAAGACGACGCTCATAACAAGGTTTAGCTCAGCTGGGTATTGGAACGTGGTTCAATAGTCCCATGGTCCGCAGTTCAGTTTCGGCGAGCGATGTTAAATCGAACTCAGGCTAAGTGAAAATTAAATTAATTATGGAAAGTCTCTTATTCTTTCTGCATACATAAAACGAAACTTAGGAGTTAAATAGACAAATAGAGGAGCTATACGTGATTCACTGTGCATGGTTAATTACAAAACTAAACAGTTGAAACAGAGAAACTCTCGACTTTTAACACAAATTCTTTTTCGAAGATTGAGCAATCACAGCAGAAAACAGCCCACGGGCTCTCAGAATAACAGAAAATGACAACAGAAAACAGCCAATTGGCCAATTCTCGGGTTGTCCCCAAGTCGGACATCGCTCACGTGCACGCACCAATGGAACACATTTCCAACTACCAATTTCCCTGCACAAGCAGCAGCACATTCATCTTAACAAAATATCTCTTAACATGGCCCATACGTAAAGTTTGGTCCTATGATTTGACTGTTTTCTTTGCATTATTAGAAATATTAGAGCCAAGTTTTCAATATCCAGTCTCCTACAACAGCACTCACTCTATGTGTGTGTACAGGTCCTGGTAGAGCCTGTCCCGCTTCCTGAGTGCCTGCAGCAGCAGCTTGCACATGGCAGTGCTGTCGTGGCTGCGAGAGCGCTCTTCCCGCGACCGGCGCCGCAGTGACACGTACAACTCTTCACAATTGCTCACTCTGCTCAAACGTAAGGTCGTCTTAACTCCTTAATATTTAAATAAAATAACTTAACCTAATAGATAACCTAAATATTTAATTTACTTCTGTAACTAAACATCATTTTTCTACAAATGAGTTTCCCTAGTTCTCGTCTTTCATGTATGCTTCATCACACTGTAATGTCATCAAGTCTTCGAAAGAGTTGCAGCTGCTCAAGAGACAGAGCAATAAATCAGAACTATAGATAAACTGAAAAAATTGCCATTTAAAAATAGAGGAACACAAAAAATATCAGAGAATCTCTCTCTCAAACAACTGAGGTCATTATCATTTTACAATTATGCTCCAACGCTGTTAGTTGTATCAAACTTGCTTTGCGAACTTTAGAAATAAAGATGCGTGAAACAGAACCCAACATAGACTCAAAAACTCCAAGTCGTTAAGAAATTTTATTGATCCGAAAACAAAAGCATGAAGTAGGTCAATGGAGCTATGAGTCAAGTCTTTATTAGGAAAAATAATAGAAAGTACTTGTGTCCACAATTGTATGGTAACAGTATGGTCACTTACATGAATCAAAAATTGAAAAAAGGTAAGGAAAATACACTGATGAAGCACGGTACAAAACAGTTGGTAAGAGCAGACACATTCAGCTGGCCTGTATCCGAAAGAAGAATTACACACTTAGTGCAGTGAGAGAAATGGCTAACATTACTGACATGGAGTCGAGTGTATCAGTGGGGGTTTTAGCAGAGGAAAAAGGCGAGCCGTGGAGTTCCATCACTTTTGTGTTGAGGGCAGTAAGCGAGGCATCCAGTTGCTGCGTCTTGTCTACGGCAGCGTGCACAGCAGACAACGTTGCTTCGCCCCCGCCTCGCCAGGCCCCGTAGGCCTTCTCGGATGCTGCAAATCAACGTACCACATAGCTTGTCTTTGCTTCCCAAGCAAACACAAGAATGCTATTTCTTCCCAAGCATCTTAAAACCATTTAATCATTATTTTTATTATTAAATTAATTATTTTAGGACTCTCTAGCAAACACCAAAGACAATCTCAAGATGCGAAACGAAGGGACGATTTAGTGAGGACTGTAGAAAGAGGGAAATCTATGCACAAGGTGTGCAACCTAATAGAGCCTCTCCCGAGAGCATCAGTCGGATTCAGTCCGCATAGGATAGACAAAGCAAACTAAGTTAAACATACGGCCTATGCCATGCCCTCTAAGGAGTCATAAAAATATACATTTAGTTATTTCTTTGAGCATACAAGAATACTGCCTGTATACTTCGAAAATAGTACTATGTGCATAAAAAAACCCATGCACTCAATAACAACAAATGGAGCAAATGGTAAAATATATTCAGCAAGTTATATCGAACGTAATTAGCAAATTAACCCTTTAACGTCCGAATTTTTGTACTCATATTACCGTTAACACAACCACCGTCACTAAACTGGCGCTGGCATCAGACAGTCACCGATATCAGGATGGGATAGGAACTGCCACTCGGCAGAGAACTTCAAAGAACACATTAGGGAACTAATTGAACTAGAAATACAATATATTGAGGGTATTTTTGAAAGAGGACACTGGTGTCCTCTGGGGCGTTAAAGGGTTAAGACCAAATTTGCGAGGGAAATGCATCACAGACTTTACACACAAGATTGAGATTTCAGAATATCTCTTCCTATAATTTGCCTTAAGCAGCCATTCAGCTAATACAATAGTTTTGAGCTAGCATTATTTATTTTTAAGCTCCCACTACCCCATAAAAACAAGAAAGAAAAAGATGTAATACGCGTTAAATACGACAGGGTCCGACAGTGAAGTGGCACCATAACTACGGCACGAAAACAAAAGGACAGTCAATGTCAGTCGGCACGCAAGCACTCACTGACGCGTGCGTGGGGTGCCTGGCTGGTATAGTGGTCGAGATCGGTGTTGAGGGCCTCCATAAAGAGGTGGTGGCGGGCCTGCAGCTTGGCGATGTCGTTGAGCACTCGCTGGCCGCACCTCGTCAGCTCAGAGTGGCGGGACAACAGGTGCAGCCTGGTCAACCATACCACAGTAAACCACATCTAACTACATGAATGAATAATGGCAACTACAGTCAACTACACACCATGCATTTGGAATTTAGGTAAAAAATTTAAATAAAGGCTTCAATCTTACATACTAATAGTCCTGATAAGAGCAGATTTAGGTTATAACTAAGCAACATCTCACACTGCCCGATCTAGAAATACACTTTGCTGACTGATATTCAGACACTAGACTACTCAAAACAGCCTCACTATCGGCAGTACTGAACATTCCCGTTTGACCTTACATACATTCTAACAAAAACTTCCACATCAAAGAATGTTAACAATGAAAGTACACGATCCTTACTACAGTAATACAGAACAGATAAACGGCTTACGTTTCTGCTAAAGCAGCCATCCCATCCTGAAACTTGTGCACAATTTTTTCCTATTCAATCCCCTATCAGCCCTTACCATAAGGAAAAACAAAACAAAACTTTTCTAGCCAAATCGTTTTTCTGTGAGGGAGGAACAAATGACGCATTTTATCATTACCTAACATCTAATTATGGCACTGTAACTTAATTATCACAGAGTTCATCTAACCTCAACAACACCCCAAGTAAAAAAACTGAATAATCTAAATTAAGCTGAACTACTTTCTCCTAAGCTAATCATCCTCGCGTAATGAATCATCTTCTCGAACAGAGCCCAGGTTCGGCAGCTCACAGATGGGATTAAATTAAATGGATTAGATAAGTTACTTTGTGGATTAGTTAGAGCCTCCCTAACAACAAAAAAGATGTTCCATAGAGTGAAAGGAGGAAGGCACAAATAAGTATGGAGTTCGTCGAAAAGGGAATTTGTGCACAAGGTGTGTTCCCATACAAGATCCCCTGCATATAAAAACAATAACTAACAAAATAAGGTTCTAGAACAAGGTATAAGTTCAAGAAGAAAGTAGTAAAAGGTGGTACAGTACAGCAGTGAACCGAATAAAGTTGGTCCGTAGTAAAACCAAAACGTATTCTATTTCAATAAATGAAAGCCTGCCTAACTTTCAGCTCGGAATCTTATATTTTCCCCCCAAGGAATACAAATTCCTACGGAAAAATATTAGTGTCTCGCAAAGGGGTGAGGGGAAAAGTGTAGTCATTTAAAACACACGCATGTTTTAATCGATAACACAAAAATAAACAGAAGCAGTAGTAGTAATAGAGAGCTTGCTAATGCTTTAGAGGGAGCGTCTATGTTGCACCACAGAATGACCAGAAAATATCAGAAGCCAAGAACTATTATGAACATTAACGGACAGAAAGATAACAAAATATCAGAAGCCAAGAACTGTTATGAACATTAATGAACAGGAAGACAGCAAAATTGGCCTGCTGTCTCTCGGGAAAATTATTACAGAGAAGGGGATCCCCAGTCCCCTCGCTCCGTCCACTATAGTCGCCTCTTACGACGATTGTGGCCTGCTTTCGGCTACCCTCCCACAGGGAGGATAAGCCCGGTATATGTAAGACAGCAAAATATCAGAAGCCAATAACTATTATGAACACGGACAGAAAGAGAGCAAAATATCAGAAGGTAAGAACTGTCATGAACATAAGCGTACATGGCGACTTTCTGAGCAGATATGAGGGCTGAGAGGAGCTTGTTCTCCCTGTGCAGGAAGTAGAGGGAGTGGCACCACATGCGCCGCTGCAGACCGTGCTCCACCAGCGCCCGTGGGGCCCTCAACATCTCCTCCACCAGCGGGGGGAAGTGTGGGGCCACGTGGGGCGTCAGCGCCCCGCTGCTGAACACGTACAAGAGCCAGTCTTCCTCCTCCTGGGGGCAGTGAGCGTGACATCATGCGTCATTATCATATTAGGCGTCATTAGATCAGCAAAACACACACTTCCATTTTCTGCTTCATTTTTACAAGCACAATTGCCAAATGCACGCAACTTTTGGCCAAGGGGCTTTGTGTAGGGAACTTTTTATCTGTTCACCAATTCGAAATAAATATCCATAAATAAAAAATTAGACATAAATCAGACGGTACTTAACCTACACTTTCACATAATTAATTTCATTACTGCCCAGAAAATAAACGAGCTCCCATACTATTATAACTCACGGCTCGTATTGAAGATTACATTGAAAGTAACACAGTTCTAACCTATATATTGGGCACAGTTGACACTCGAGCATGATTTTCAAAATAAAAAATTTAATTTTTCGTCTGAAAATGATGTCCAACAAATGAAGGGAATAGATGTTAGTAGTGCAGATTTCCAAGCATCTGAGAGATGACAATGTATGCGTCGATTTTAACCGCTCATGCACTTGCTCGTCAAATACTGCAAATATTTCTCCTCTAACATCCATGACATGGAAACTTAACAACAAAACCCATACACATTAGCAAATTCTCAAGTCTAGCAAACCACTTCTTTGGGTGGGAATGAGAAACGCAACAATTTTGGCCATAGAATGTGATCAATAGTTATGAAGAAAGTTCCGTTTTATCCTGAAAGATTCAAATTAGATGAATGGCTCACTTAATAACCAGAAGACAACAATGAAAAAATATTGAAAAGTTTACAGCTAATCTTGAACATAAGAAAGCCACATCCTAGCAGAAGAATAGCAAAAAAAAAGTACAATATCAAGCAAACGAAAAGGAGCGCCTTTCTCGAAAAGGAGCGCCTGGAAGAGCCAATACTGAAGGAGGTGCCCAGCACTGAGATGCAAAAAACAATAAAGAAAATATTGAGAAGTTTAAAGCTACGCTTGAACATAAGAAAACCTCATCTTAACAGAACTACAGTTAAAAAAGTTGCACAATATCTTGAGCAAACGAAAAGGAGCGTATGAAAGAGTATCAGAACTACAGGGAAAAAATTGTCAAGTATCTTGGGCAAACGAAAAGAAGCATATGAAGTAGCTGACACTAACAGGAGGCGCCCAGCACTGAGATGCAGGCTTGGAGACGTCAGGAGGGTGTCCTCTTGGCAACAGAAGGCGCTGCTCGTCTCGCATCACCCCGGCGTCTTGCTGCACCCACTCCTGCACCTCGCTCAGGCTGGTGCTGTTCGTGATCTCGTACTCCAGCAGCCGGCAACCAGACACCACCAGCACGCGGATTATCTGCGCGTGCAATTACAACTGACAATAATGTCAAATTTGAAAAAGTTCAAGGAAACATCTTCTAAAACATTCGATTTTGTACAGAAAAAAGCTGTTATTGCTAGGTGTCAGGTTAACTTTAATGTTATTTTTATTGGTTTAGTGTTATATGTTTCTTTAATATTGTGTTAGTGGAACAGCCCCGTCAAGCAAAAAAAAAAGAACTTATATCCATGTAGGAGCAACACTTTAATGAGTGGATTCTCCTGCTACTCACTTCTGTGTTCTGGAGTTCCTCTTTAGGAAAATATAACCTTGACTAAATTACGCCAAGTACCACATCCTGCGCTAGTAGTGTATTACTAATCCCGATGGAAGTAACAACTAATTAACACATTTTTAGATTGCTAGTATTTACCAATTTAGAAGCTGATAGTCAATTACACGTTAATGATATGGTACCTCATTTGATGTAATATTTATTACGTCTAATTTTCAATCCTCTCCGAAGACGACATTTTAAGATTGAATTATTACGCGCCTTCATTAGGGGCAATAAAATTTGATGCATGAAATGAGCAACCAAGCCTCACAATCCCAAATTACAAGTGTCGGGATGGTGACGCTTCAATCATTAGACTCAATAACAGCACTGAAAAAAAAGCAGAAAGATTACAACGGAAGTATAAATATCCCCCTTCAAGAAAACTTAAGAATCCAATTTTCCCTAAGGAAAATGTACCTAAAACACCCTCAGAACAGAAGTACAGGAATATCAACAAGCATAGTGCAGGTCTTTCTATATACTCACGATACACCTGTAAACTAGTAGACTCGAGGCCAAGAGTTATGAACTGAAACAACTGAAGCACGAACCCACAACTAGTATGACCTGAAACACCTATGATTATACAACTGAAGTAAAGCAAGTCATCACAAAGAACTCTGACTTTCTAGTAGCAAGTCATCCGCAGTTACTACGAACTGTAACAACTGAAGTGTAGCAAGTCATCACAAAGAACTCTGACCTTCTTACTGAGGAGTGCAGCCATCCTCGTGAAGGCGACGACCTGCTTCTTGTCGTCAGGCTTGGCTCCGTCCACCTGGCCGCGCTTGCTGGGCTCCCATTCCAGCATCAGCTGCAGCCACGCCTCCACCTCACGCCTGCACACGTCAAATTGCAGAATTTCTCAATGCATCCTACACCAAAAATATCTACTCAAAAATTACACGCGTTCCCATGCAGCATTTTGCATGCAAAGGTGCATGTAAACTGGCTAATTTTTTCAACTGGCCCATCATTGAGAGCTTCATTACTAATGTTTTACTCCCTATTGTATTAGCATGCTTTGTTCATGAGCTGGAAGCAGCGAAGAAAACAATGTGCACTGCTAGATAAGTTTTTAACTGCAACAAATGTTACCACTTTTTCAAGGACAGTTCTTATCATCATCAATTTCTTTAATTATCCAGGTATACTTCCCATAGTAATGCACACTTTTCCAATGAAAAAGACATCATTAATGACAGGGTTGCGGAGTCGGAGTCGGGAGTCGGAGTCGCCGGAGTCGGATGTTTTAGGGTGGAGTCGGAGTCGGAGTCGCTTCTCTGAAGTGTGGTGGAGTCGGAGTCGGAGTCGCTACTCTGAAGTGTGATGGAGTCGGAGTCGGAGTCGCTTTTCCGAATGTGGTGGAGTCGGAGTCGTTCATTCGGATGTGGAAGAGTCGTGGTTGGAGTCGCTATTTTTTGGTGTCTTCGATTCTAATTTTTGCTAAAAATTATTTATAAGTCTTTAAAACTAGAAGTAAACCAAAACAGAGTTAGAATGCTTTGCTGAAAAGTCTAAAAAATACGCAATGTTTTCGTCGATTGTTTTGTTCTAAGTTTGGAACAGCGTATTTATTCCTATCACCTAATACCGTCATGTTATCTAGTCATTGAGGGTTTGCACAGATATATATGAGAAACCTACGAGTGCGAAATATAATTTTTATACCCAGCATTAATGTATATTTTGTAGTTAAAAGCAGGAATTAGTAATTGAAAGCATCGCAAATTCATTCTGTATATTTCTGTTTTGCTCATTTTTCCTTCAATTATTACATAGGAACTGGAAAATAGTAGTAAATGTGTTGCAAGTTACTTGCAGAACATTTCAGCTGATGCAATACATTGTACTCACATAAAGAGTGGTAACTCTGTATACTCAAAATGATGCATTGATTGATAATGATCATAAACATTTCTATTCTTTTGGGTATGATTCATTGCCAATGAGTAGTCTTTGCCGAAACCTGAAGCTATGGTCTAGTGCACAAAGACTTCTAGTTTTCAAGTCATGTTATCAAAATTGATATGGCTTCCGTGTTTTTAAGTCAAGTTAACATGTATTAATAATAAAAATTTCTTCTCATTTCTCAAGTTATTCCTTGAATGTAATTTGGTTCTTTCAGAGTTATATTGTTTTTCACTATATCATCATCATGTTTAATTTTTATCTTCGTATCACTCCCCAGTTTCTAAGCTAGTATACGCTGAAATGCAGAATTTTATAATTATGTTGATACATTTTAAAAAACTGAAATAGTATTTGTTTTGTAGCATTATGTAATTAATTACTTCTTGTTAAGGAAGATTTGGAAATGTTGTAAGGTTATCTATATCGGCATTGAGACACTTAAAAAAATAAAAATACGATGTAAACGAGCTGCAATGAAAATAATTACACACACCAGCAAAAACTTCACTTACAGTCACACACACATTGTAACTGAAAACAATGCACTATCTCAGCTGCAATGGTTTTTGCATTTATGCGATAGTACAAATTCTCTTGCTGGAAACGTTTCAAATTGCTCCAAAAAACACGAAATGAGAAGAACCTGGGCGTTTATTAAAATAACAAAGTGTCCAATACAAAGTAAAAAGTTAGACGAAAATAAGAGATAGTATCATAATACAAGCAAAGAAGCTAGAAGTGACTTTTATTCGTAAAAAAAAACTTTCCGAAAACGTCAGGCCCCTGCAATGAAAGCAGAACAACTTTTGCTTATTATAGCCGAAATGTAACAGTGTTGAGCAATAATATGACACTTTTTCTGCATTGTTACCCTGCATAGTGTAGATACAAAGAAGAAAAGGCAGTGTGCAAATCTTACCTACCTTATCTACACGTATATCATAATTTTGGGGATTTGAAGCATAGTCATTGAATTAACTACTATAATTTCACTGAATTAGTGCATACTTAGCAATAAAAAACTGTTGATGCATATCTATGCTTCTCAGTGTAGACAATGCCTACATAACCTACTCAGAAAACACTTGTCAGTAATATACAGGGTGTTTCAGATTCAGAATAAGAGGCAAAAAATTGCACACCAAGTAGAAGATATCCAAATAAAACCTTTTTCTTCTATAAAACTTTCCGAAGAAAAAGACATTGAGATATTAGCAGTTTATTGTTTTAAAGGGTGAAATTTAATGAATAAACTACTCGCAATATTTATTTTGAATTTACGTTGATCGGGCGAAATGTGCTAGTTGCAAGACCTCCTAGATCTCCTGACATGACTCCACTCGATTTCAATTTTTGGGGACACGTGAAGAGCCTTGTTTATGCTACACCCATTGGGTCTGAGGAAGATCTTGTGGCCAGAATTGCAGTGGCTGCAGGTGAGATACCTTAATGTCAGACGTGTTTCCTAATCTTCGGCAGCCGTTAAGGCTAACATTCGAAAAGTGCATAGATGTAGGTGGAACACATTTTGAACAATTTTTGTAAAGTAAATTCAGAATCAATACCGCGAGTAATTGTGTCATTAAATTTAACCTTAAAAACAATAAACACCTAATGCCTCCCAACCCCGATTTTTCGGGTGAAAATTTCATAGGACAAAAAGTGTTTATTTGGCCATTTTCTACTTGATGTGCAATTTTGTACCTCGTTTTCTGAAACACTCAGTATACATAATTGTGTACACGACTCGTCAAATGACGGGATTCGATATTGTCTGTATAGAAATCTTCCAGATGTGGACCATAAAGAAATATTTTCATCCTAATAGCACCCGCGATTAAAATATTCTAATACTTGTGCACTGGTGAAACTCGCATCACAGATACAGTAGTTAAGTATCTCTAAGAGCGTGAAAGGGAGACAGATCAACCAACAAAGACGAACAGCCAATTTTGTTTGTTCAATGAAATTTCCTGTTGAATATTTTCCGTATTTCTGATGGCGGCTTTGTGGAAGAAAAAGTTTTCTTCAGTTGGCCTCTCTTAGTTCACAGACAAGAATTTGAAACTGATGAAATAAGATCTTTTTGTTCGTTGTTTTTTGTTTTGCAGCTGCATGTTTTTTTCCGTTTTTTGTGTTTAAATTTAACTTTCTATAAATAAGCATGTTTGCGCTTCTAGCAGACTGCATTAACCTTAAATCACTGTAATTAACATTACTCGAGACGCTTTGGCGTTCACTCATTAAATTATCTTTGAGCTTGCTCTGCTTGGGCAGCATGTCGTCCTTTTAATAGAAGTGGGTCTGGTACCTCTAACTTATTTCTATTGCGTAAAAAGCAGTCTCTTTCTGCGACTTGAACTCCTCGACCCGGCTTTTGCAGCCTCTTGAATAGGCACTTACTATTCAAAGTAATTAATTGTCAATTAATTTTTAACATCTTAGTGCTATATGTAATCTTACAATAAGATACGATATTCACCTAGTCGGCGACCGGACATCTTAATACTCTGTATCTCTCTACTCAGAACGCCTCTAAAATTTCCTACCGGAGTACCGTGCTGATGACCGGCCGCGTCCATTGGGTGTCTTCTATTTTTAGCGAGTATCGTTTTAAAAACTAACCTTACGTTAAAGAAGATTTCCGGTCTTCATTTTAGAGGAATTCAATAATAAAAATTTCACAGAGGACGCTCCTGTGCGTACTGTTGGAATCCTCAAGATCCGCCTAACTTGGGTACGGTTTCTCTTTTTGCGCATCTCGGGAAACGACTTGCTGTTGTTCCCTTGAAGTTCTTCTGTATTTGCAATAAATGTTCGACCAATTGCTCTTAAGTTTTAAATCCTAAAACTTCATTGTATTAACATAGGAGAGATTACGCTTACAAAATAGCTAAACCTATTTATTAATTTGTTCAAAGGAGACACTTGACCATTTATTGTATAAGAACAATCAATACTATACTGCGTGTCCCACAAAAATGTCCCGGACTTTTTAATTGATAATATCTCCGCTTAAATTAACATATTTTAATTGTCTTTTATTTACAATTTATTCAATTTTGTTTCCTTTTGAAATAATATAAGTTTTTGAAAATCAGTTGAATAAACTTCAAGATGATCGATTTACTGAAAGGGGTAGAAAAATTGTTCAAAGGGAAAGTTTTAAAAACAACACTGGTGTTCTTCTTCATTCTTCAATACCTACTGTTGAGAATAATTTCATAACGATGTATCGTACATACAACTAAGTATTTAAACCCTCTGAGAGGTTTCAAGTTTCATGTGTTCTCAATAATAGTGTTTCAAGGACTGATAGAAAACGGTGGAATAATGGGTAAAACTCTTCGTTCAATGGTGGCTAGAAGTAATACTTGCCTTGAGAGAAATGGAGGGTATGTCGTTAGATACTAAAATTACTTTATTCATTTAAAAGTTATATAAGGTAATGATTTGTTACTCCTTAAAATTTTTGTGTGTTCAGTTTTATGGAAACTACAAAATAAGGAAGAATATCAATATTGTTTTAAAAACTTTACATTTGAACAATTAATTTTTCTACTCCTTTCAGTAAATTGGACATTATAAAGTGGTTATTCAACCGATTTTCAATAACATAAATTATTCGAAAAGGAAACATAATTTACTACATTGTGAACGATGGCAATTCAAATATATTAATTTAAAGCTGAGATATAATTAATTAAAATTCGGGGACATTTTTACAGGACACCCGATATAATAAAAAAACAGGTGTCCGTCAATGATAAGTATATGCTCTCGTGCGTAATTTCCCCTATCTCATTACAATGGGAATCTGCTTGCTTGGACAGTATCATAAATACATACATACATACATACATATACCGGGCTTATCCTCCCTATGGGAGGGTAGCCGACAGCAGGCCACAATCCCCACACTCAGTCACTAGGAGGCGAGAGAGGCAGCACTGGCCGCACCTGAACTGCCAGGATCAGCAGCAGCCCAGCACAACCCCCTCCCACAGTCAGGCCCGACAGCCACAGCTGGTTCACCCCGACCGCTTCATTGAGTGCAGCCCCTCCCCCCGCACATGACAGGTCAACCCCATCACACGCGGGCAGCTTCCAGTAACGCGTCAAAAATAAAATTACCTCCTTATACACTGCCCCCACTCACTTCTGTCCGCAGCCATCCCTCTCGCCACGTCCACAGTCAGACCCCTCTCATACAAAGCACGTCTCACCCCATCCTTCCAACTCATCCGTGGTCTACCTCGCGCTCGAAGACCACTCACTTCCGACATATATATCTTTTTCACCAGCCGCTCAACATTCATTCCTTCAACATGCCCAAACCATCCAAGCACTCTTTCATCCACTCGCCTGCTCAACTTATTGATAACACCAGTCTGTCCCCTAACCAACTCATTCCTGATCCTATCTCTTCTAGTTACTCCATACATGCTCCTCAAACACTTCATCTCAAACACATCAAGCTTCCTCCTCTCAGCTGCTCTCAACCCCCAGGACTCTGCTCCATACAACAAAACTGACACAATCAAACTTTCATACAGTCCCCTCTTAACATTCATACTCAAACTCCTGCATTCAAAAACTTTCCTCATTGCACCCAATGTCTCACAACCTTCACTCACTCGATGCTTCACTTCTACTTCCATACTATCCTTAGCAGTCACATCCGATCCGAGGTACCTAAAATGCTCTACCTCCTCTAAAACTTCCCCATTCAACCTCACATCCAAAGTTCCAAACACTCCACCTCTTGAACATCTCATCACCTTACTTTTATTCACATTTACCCTCAATTTCCGCCTTTCGCACACTCTACCAAACTCTGTAACCAGTCTCCAAACTCAGTATCATAAATACCATCGAAATATGAAAAATCAGGCATCTGCTCACTTATGTTTATAAGTAAAAACCATTGCGTGAAAATCGAATCAACTGTCAAGAAAATGCGGCTCATCGCATTTAAATTTCAAAGGCATTTAAATGCTTGAAAGGTATGGCAAATTTTTTAAAAACCTCTTGCGAACAATAATTTAAATTACAATTCAGATAGGTATTATGTTATACAATTTTCTTGGTTGTTGTGTGCGTTTGTGACGTTTTAAAATATGCTTAATGACCGTATCTATGATACGAGTTTTACCAGTCACAAGTATGAGAATACTGTATTTTAATCGCGGGTACTATTACAATGGATATATTTGTTTGCCATTTTTATCTTGAGATTTTTTAAAACGATACCATTGGATCCCGTCATTTTTGACCAATCATGTACACTAGTATCTTGATTATTAACAATCTGTAGTCAATTTAAAAGTCGTTCGATAATAAAGAATATAATGAATATATGCACAGGTTTCAACCCTGCAACTGTTTACTACTAAGAATGACTGTCGTGTGTTTATTTATACGTTTTGTGTCACGCTGTTAAGAATAATTGATAGGAAAAAATTTGCACGGGCGGTCTTGGTTCCAGTTCACGGTCAATTAATACACTCATTTTCGTTGTGCAATAGCTCTATAATAAGTCACTTTCATCACAATTAGAGCGATCCATAGCCTTATATACTCAAGTTTGTATCGTGAATACCGAGTTCGGCGGGGTATTGCATATTACAATATGCTGTATTGTATATTACAATATACTGTATTGCAATGTACTGTATTGCATATTAAAATATACATACACAAGTTCGCAGTTGCTTTCAGTAATGCTGAATTTCTGTATCTTGGATACGACACGAACGGCTATAACTACTTCTCTTGCGGCTTAAAAATGCTGTGTTCTGAGTGTTTATTACTATTATAAGAAATTTAAGTTACCTTTGGAATAAGCTGAAAGCATGGAAACTCCACTCAAACGGAAATTTGTTGAAGAAAGGTATTGAATCTCGTCATTTTTGACGGTGTGTGTACACTAGTTAAGAAATAAAATATTCATCTTATAAATTATGAATAGGTGAAGTTGGAGCCACAAAATTGTGAATAGGCGGAGTCGGTGTTGGAGTCGCCAAATTCTGGAGAAATGGAGTCGGAGTCGCCAAATTCTGGAAAGGTGGAGTCGGAGTCGGAGTCGGAGTCGCCAAATTCTGAAAAGATGGAGTCGGAGTCGGAGTCGCCAAATTCTGAAAAGGTGGAGTCGGAGTCGGAGTCGGAGTCGCCAAATTCTGGAAAGGTGGAGTCGGAGTCGGAGTCGCAAATTTATTCCACCGACTCCGCAACCCTGATTAATGAGCATCAGACTAAATTTGCACGATTTCAGTGCATCAGGTTACCATACAGCTGAAAGAAACTAAAGGAAAAAAGAAGAACGTTGACATTTTAACGAACTGATTGAACTTTAAAACTTCTGCACACGGCTGAAAAGGCCTATTTCAATAACCATTCTACATTATTTAATTAGAAAGTTGCTTTGGCTTACAATTTCTTAGATGTCATTCATACAGATTAATTTACATATATCAAACCACTTTTATAATTCTGACAAGCGCATGCTTAAATCTTTAAACTGTTCATTTCCAAAACAAGAAGATAACTCGGTGAACATCGGTATATCATTCACAACACCCAAACATTCTCAGATGGGTCCAAACAAGAAATTTCGTCCGAGCCATGCAGCCTCACTTGAAAGGCTTGGAGATGTGGCACTCGTCAAACATGTGTTCCGAGAAGTGGACTTCGTTGTTACGTCCCTCGTACACGCAGATGTGTGAGGACTTCTTGCTGCGCACTCGCTTCATCCTGCACACACGTCAAAGTGAGGAAATTCAAATCTCTATAGTATTTAAGTGCTCTACATGCTTTACTGTTTTTTCATCAGTCTAAGAACCCGCTGTCGCTAGTTTGGAGACAACGTATCTAAAAAGTTGCGAGAAAAAATTCAAGGGTTGGATTAGAAGTTAGTTTAAACCTTCCAAACCAGTAACAAGTGTTCCTAAGAAAGAAATGAGGAAGGGACCATTTAATATGGAATTGAGGAAACGTGGTATCTATGCACAATGTGAATCCCTACAACCTGCACATAGAAACACCAAGATTACATTGAGTTCATGAAACATGATAAAAGTTGGAAAAGAAAGTAGCAGGAACTGGAAAAAGGACAGCAGGGTACAGAAAAAAGGTAATCTGTAAGAAAACGAAACACATTCCATTTTAACAAGAAGAAGACCTCACTAACCTTTAGCTCGAAACCTCACAGTTTCCCCCATGGAGCACAAATTCCTATACACACAATAGTTCCATACTCAAAGTGGTACAAAATTCGAGCAAAGGTAAGATTTTCGTAAGGTTTCTTTTGCGACATGTACACAAACTACAACACTAAATTTTAATTGATTGAATTCGTGATTGTGAACACCACATGCACACGTAACTGTGTTATTCAGTAACAAAACATTCAAAGGAAGAAAATCTCCTGAAAATTACCAAGAAGCTAGAAGATGAGAGGCTCGAAAAAATATTTGTAGCTCGAATATGATTAATAATTAAATAAGACTTAGTGATTTTTTCAGGACACCTAGAGTGTCACATCAAAAACTTAATACAGACATCAGCTTGAAAATTTAGTTTTAATTGCTTATTGCAAGCACTTCTTTTGAGAGATACTAAATTATTTCTTAATTTCGCCTATACACGTGTTTCACTAACATGAATAATTACAGGCAAGTGATTAAAAACTTATGGCTGCATTTAACAACAATAGAAATTTGCTGTGCATTAGCACAAAGACTTAGCAGCTTAGGCTTTTTCTGTCAACCATCCTGATGCTCTGTTTGCAACTTGTGAAAATACCTACAGTTTAAAAATTCTTGGAGGCACAGTAGCAGCATTGAATAATTCCTCAACAATTTTGAGTGAAGAATGTTCAATATTATCCAATGAGCATAACATCTATGAAGTGAAGCAGCACAGAATGACTCTCTCACACATGAGATACTATTTTGCCAGCGAGCTGCGTTGCTCATCAAGCCATAATCATGAAACTCAGATGGGCTAGATTTCCACTAAATGTTAGGGGAAACAAGTCTCATTTTCCTACAATGTCTCGCAGTCTCCCAGTACCAAAACTCACTTCGTAATGCCTACACGTTTATCAACATGAAAACTCCAACCATTGAAAGATATTGCACACTCAAATTTTAACGAAAAACTCACAACCTAGCTTCCTAAGCAGTGGTTGAGTGGTTACGTAAAACTCGCAACCTAAGAGAAGCAGATTTGTACACTAGAAGTACGATTGATTAGGCGTTAGTACTTGGCGAGACGAACTGACCACTCAACAGGAGACATGTTGGGCAGGAAGGGACGCAGGCCTGTGATGATCTCGTGCACCACCAGCCCCAGCGACCAGTAGTCCACCGTGCACGAGTACCTGCAGCACACCAACAGCTCTCATTACTCCACACGGAATGGCATTAACAACTGATTTTTTGAGACATTTCATGCAAAACGTATCGGCAAAAAAATTATTACTGAAAATTCATTATAATTAAAAACACCTGTCTGGTCAAGTACCTACTCTAATATGGCACAGAATCCAATAAAAGGATGAACGAGAGGTTTACGCATGCATCAAAATAATTTATACACAAACAAATTTTGACAGAACATGCTGCTGCTGTGAGTGCACATGTTGAGAGCTTAAAGAGCAGCAAATAAGCCAAACCTTAGTCAATGGACTCATTTTTTCCCGCAAAAAAATAAACTTACATATCTCATGAAAAAGGTAAGCTCAATCTTCATCTGGACACTCCAGTTTACCCGAGTGCTTATCAGGTGTTAGTTTAAAAATAGAATGAAGGTAAACTTCGAGCAAGTAATTCAGCACCCTAGACGTATGCCCCAAATTTGAATACACATTAGGAGGTTTAGGGAAATGAATGAATGAATGAATGAGAGCAGCGCGGCTCGCCACTGACCGCTTGCTGAGGAAGAGCTCAGGCGCCAGGTATTGCAGGGTACCCACAAACGAGGTGCATACGCTCGTGTACTCCAGCTCCTTAGCGTAGCCCAGATCTATTAGCTTGTACCTTGTCTGCAGCACAAACAACACAGCTGTATACACATCTTCTAAGCGTAGGTAAACGCATAACAGACAAATTAGTTTAGATTAGATTATTAGTTAGTTTAAGCCTCCCTATCCGCAACAAAGGCGATCCAAAGAGAGGAAAAAAGAAGGCACCATTAGTATGGAGTTAAGGGAACGTGGAATCTATGCAGAAAGGGCACAGAAACAGTAAGATGAGAAAGAAGTCCATGAAACAAGATTAAAGTTGAAGAAGAAAGTAGTAGGTGCTAAAAACAGGACAGCAGTGAACCGAAAAAAGATGGCCTTTACATAGTCCCCCTGGGAGCGCTAATTCCCATAGATGCAATAGTTGTATCCCTCTGAGGGGCATAACAGACAAAATCAGCTGAACGTTTGGGTAGAGGTGGCTTAGTTGGTGGTCTCACGGCCTAGTTAATGCACTAGAAAATAAAGTTTGAAAACTAGTGATAATAGTTGTATGTCAAGAAAAGTAGAGGCCTTAGAATAGTAGTAGTAGTAGTAGTAGTAGTAACATAGGTTTGCTAGTGCTTCAGTTATTTAAACTATATCGCACCAAAGGTCACATAATTTAATCGGTATCAGGCTTTTCCGATTTACCACGCAAGGTGAACATTTACATTATATGAACATCAAAAATTACAGGATCATGATTTAATTACAACTCAAGATTATAATTGTCTCCCCATTGAAATTTTGTACATACTACAATACATCCGAATCACTGGGCAGCCAAACCCCTTAAGGGGTTTCAGCTGCCCACCCATTTAGAAGCCCATTTTTTGGCCTTAGAATATTTGAAGTATCGCCTTACAGATACAACTACCTCTACACTCTTCCTAATTAATGAGCACATTTAAATAAAACACACCTTCTTTCCATTTTGAACTTTTAGTGCAAATACTGCAAATCGATGAAATAATACCTGCATTAAGTGCCTGCTTACCGATGATAGTGCATTCTTGTCCATATATCAGAACTCAAAAAGGCAGGTACCACTGATACTGAGCATGTTTTATTCATTCGTGAAACGCTACAGTTGCTTGTACAATAATAAAATTGTTACTAAAGCTATTGAGCGTCATGTCACATGAAGAGGGATCAACGAATCCAAGTCAGCATCATAGGGCATCTAATTTAGCTAGCGTAATGACGATTAGATTAAATGTTAGTTTAAGCCTCCCTAACCGCAACAAAGATGTTCCAAAGAGAGGAAGGATGAAGGCACCGTTTAGTATGGAGTTAGGGAACGCGGCATCTATGCACAAGGTGCATAGAAACTAGAAAGTTGATAAAAAGTTCACGAAACAAGATATAAGTTGAAGAAGAACGTAGTAGGTACTGAAAAACAGGACAGTAGTGAACAGAAAAAAGATTGTCCAAAACAAAACAAAAACATTTTATTTCAACATAAAGAAGGCCTACCTAACTCTCAGCTCGGGAGCTCACATTTTCCCCTGGGAGTGCTGATTCCCATAGATACAATAGTTGTATCTCCATGAGGGGAGCGTAGTGATGAAATGAACATAATGTCATAAGACGTAAATACTTTGCCCATACTATGTGAGATATACTTTCAATTAAAATTTTTGCCTAACTTTGGCTAGCTCTATTCACAGGGATTTAAATCTTTTACAAATAAATGTACAGCCAATACTTTACATCGTATTTGATAACAAATTTAGATAAGGATGGACAGCAAATGATGAGAAACAGCTCTGCAGCACAGAGGGAGAGCAGGGACGAGCTAAATTACCGAGACGAGTATTCGATTTTTTAACAAGTATCTCATTTGGGATGTCCCTACCGTCATCATGACCCTGCTCTTGAGACTAACGTTCTTGAAAAAATTCTATTGACGAATTTGCTGCCATAGGCGTTAGTAAGAAGGGCGTCTTTTGACTATAATTAAATAAGGTACGTGGCCATCTAATGACTACGTCGGACAATGAATTCAAAAATGACTTTGCAACAGCAGTTTGAAACAGAACCAGATTACAAATAATTGCTGTAAAGGAACACACGAGTGACAGGGCAAGAATGGCAAAAGGTCGCAGTCAAATCAGAAAAACACAACAACTACACCAGAAACACCAAAGTCTGTGTTCCAATGATACTACTGCATTACAGAGCAGTTGGTAGAACAAACTGAAGTTTGAGAACAGAACTAGGCACAGTAAATCTGGCCAACATTCGAACGGGTTATCAAATACATTTGCACAGGGCGTCAAAGCCGTGTATACTGAATGGATGCATGAATCACCACCAAACAACTATCAGTTCAAATTAATTTTTGATGCACAGATGCTTTAATTATTACAGATTGTCATACTCCACAGGTGCCTTGAAGCTACCCACGAATGATAATCCAATTTTCAACCCTCACTATTAAGTTAACAACGTTGGTCGCGCAAGGCCTAGAGTTAGTATAGTTAGGGTTCACTCACAACCTCATTGATTAATTAAAAATAAAGCCCCAAAGAATTCTTAGGGATTAGGAATTCACATCAGCAAAATATAAACTAAAGATACGATACATTCTACCACTCAATTTAAACATTTCATAGGCTTGAACAAATACCAAACATGATTGAAGGAGTGATAACAAAAAAGCAAAGAGAAAAGTGCCACCTGTCCATCAGTGTCCTGCATGACTATGTTCTCGGGCTTGAGGTCCCTGTGTATGATGCGTTGGGAGTGTAGGTAGGCCACCGCTTCCGTCAAGTCCTTGAGGCAACTACGCACTGTCACCTCCCGCAGGCCACAGCAGTTCTCGGGCCGGTTCAGCAACTGCAATGCACACAGTTTGTTTCCATGACAGGCTTCATCATTCAAACTGTTCATCAGACCAGCTTTAACACCAACTTATTATTTAACTTTCATTGGTAATGAAGAACGGCTGTTTTGTATATCAAGGCTCCACAATATGGCTCTTTAAAACAAATTATCCGCATTAGATATGACATAATTTCAAGTATTAAGTTACTCTTCATCCTTTCAGCATGTACCTGTATTTTATGAAGATCAAAGAAAAAACATGTTCAAAATTAGAATACTCTGTGATATTTTTTGAACTAAGGCATGCCAGTAGTGTAGGCTGAGGGTGTACTGTGCGCAAATGTGGAGGCGCAGCATGGCAGCGCTGTAACCCCACTCACCTTCCTGAGGTCACCACCACTGCAGTACTCCATGCACAGCATCGGCAGGTCTCCAGGCCCGCCCTCCAGTTCCCGCGGCACCTGCAACAGCAACAGCAAAGTCAGCATTTCAAGAGGGAAGGAAATTTGATCAGGCACAAACCACTGGGAACAGGGTTATCATAATATAGCAGGATTGTTGTAATGTCTAGATTTTTTTCTACATGCAAATATTCTAACATTTAGCTTTTTCATGATATAGCAGGGTTGTTGCAATGTCTAGTTTTTGTTGTGAGCAAGAATTCTAACATTTAGCTTATTTCAAAATTAAATTTGGTATAAAGACCAGTCAGCATCTGGTGATCTTACAGCATTGCCAGCTGCTGAGTGATACTCAAAGTTTTGCCCAGAAAAATAGCCATTCCAGCATCTCCAACAGAGGGTTACTCATTGCTCTAAGTAAAATCCAATGTTTAACTTGTAGTTCTGTATTGTTTATGGACACTTCCAATTTAATGGGAAGCTGGTTAACAATAAATTGACTGCCATAAAAAATAAGAGTAATTTCTTGGAATTTATTTGAATGAGCACTGGAAAATAATACTTGTGATAGAAATTGGTCCATGCAATTTTTATGCGGTACGAGGTGTAAGAAGTTTGACTGTGCTAAAGGTTGTTGTTGCAATTCACACTTCATTCAAACAAGAATAAAAATAATTCAAAAATTTATTTTGTAATACTCTAATTGAAACCATGATTACCCAGATTCAGATAACTAACCTTTTTTTCTCATAAAAGTGCTTGCAATGAAGCTATTTGGGTTAATGTATTCTTATAATAAATGGGATAAAATTATCTAGTTAACAATTTCGAAATAGTTGACAGTAAAAATTTCAACCATAACACAGACATAGCAAAGTTAGCTCAATTAAAAAGAGATTTTTGAGCACCATTAGCAGGGATAATGGTGGAAACAAAGAAGGAAGCTGTTATTAAAAAAATGTGCAGCACCAGTACACATTATACAGACAGAACATGGATGACACAGAACTCACAGGAAAACAGGAGACGACACAAGGATGATCCAGCCTGAGCATGATCTGCACCTCCTTCTGCCAGCGTTCCCTGTGCTCAGGGCTCAGCAGGGTCTCCGGGGATGCCGGGCTCCCAGTGTTGCCCCATCGGCATTTCTTCAAAGCTGCAAATACTTATATTTCACCTCAGGTAAAAAATGAAGTATGATCAATCTGGCTTACTTCCTAAACACATAAATATTTGGCTAATGTATTTTTTTTAAGAGTTACACAAATAAAATTTTGCTCAATGCATCACACAAGACTACAATGTTTTAATGAACTAGTGTTACTATTTTCCATTTTGATTCCCTAAAGCATCAGGATAGAATATTTACATATAATTTAACTGAGTAACAAAGACTAACCAGGACAATGGATTTCTCAACAAAGCATTGTCTTGAGAAAATGAAGAGTCATGAGATAAGCAATATAAGGAAAGAAGTTCAAGTAGGAATGTGAGGCATCAAAGTTGACCATCTTCCCAACATACAATAGTGAAATAAACATTGAGACCATCACTACTTAAATTCAAATGAAAACCATCACAAAAAAACTGCTATATCTGCTGTGAATTTCTCAATACATTTTTGATAAACATTGGGTCTCCTCAAGAAACAGCATGTTTTAACACTGCCCATCAATTTAATGGGACCACAATGACATTGAACTTAGACAAACTACATTTTTTCAGAAAACTAGAATCAAATAATGATGATTTAATAATTCTTATGTCATAACACGCTCAATTAACCCTTTAACGTCCGAATTTTTGTACTCATATTACCGTTAACACAACCACCGTCACTAAACTGGCGCTGGCATCAGGCAGTCACCGATATCAGGCTGGGATAGGAACTGCCACTCGGCAGAGAACTTCAAAGAATACATTAGGGAACTAATTGAACAAGAAATACAATATATTGTGGGTATTTTTGAAAGAGGACACTGGTGTCCTCTGGGGCGCTAAAGGGTTAAAGGATAAATTAGGAAAACAAATAGAACAGTAAACCATCATTTTTTATATAAGGGCTCTGAAAAGCACTGTTCTCATTTTATTAATCAAAATTTGGCTCTTATATGAAAGGCTTAAATATCAAGATTCTAGAGCTCACAAACAAAAACAATTTCCAAAATTTGTCACACTTGACAGGAATTGGATTCTACGCCACTTTTTCAATTAGCTTACGGTATTTTTAGCACTGATGAAAAAAAATAAATTCTTGCTCATAACTCCAAATTGAATGGTTATGAAGTTTTAATAGCATATTTGAAAAGGTACAATTGCAAATTTTTAAAGTTGAATAAAAGGTAGGCCTATTCAAAATTTTACTTTATACCAGCAGCAGCAGCAATGTTTAATAGCATTGTACAGCATCTTGCCACCGGATGGGCTAAAACATCACTTATATGCCTAAAGAATATGCATTATATAATAGAAGTACATGAGCACCTCAAGTTTAAAATTTCCATTTCACGCTCCCTTCAACCTTACCAGTTAGACTTAATATTCTCTAAACTTAATTCACCAAAACCTGCTAAATTTTTTTTAATTTTAATCATATAACAAATCTTCTATCAAATGATGCTCAACACTTATCATATACTTTTTCAAGATTTTGATTTGATAATTAAATATTTACTTGTAGGTTGTGTAAATGACAAATTTTAATGTATTATCTACACATAAATAGGGATTGCACATAATATTCAAGCAGGAATAATGGAAAACATGAAACTACTTAAATATGCCATGACACAATAAGAATTTTTAACTAGGCCTACATGTATGAGTTTACTAATTTTCCTGAACTGTACCTCTGTAATACCCACTAAAATTAAGTTATTTCAATAACAGATTGCTAATTCAATACACTATTTCAATTTTAGTCAATAATACTTTAAAGTAGAACCAGAATAAGATTTTATAAATAATTCTACACAGTAAGCTGGATAGTTTTTTAACTCACCAACTGTTTCTCCTGAAGTTTCATTTTTCCAAAGAGTGACAGTTCCAAAACCGCCAGTGCCCAAAACTTTTTCCTTTATCCAAGGCTTAAAGGCATCAGGGTCATATGAAGTGGCTTTAGAAGTGATGCTGCTTGTTCCATCTCCCTCACTGCTACCTCCCATTGCAGCAAGTATCAATGGAAACTTAGAAATAAGGCAAATGGTTATCATAACAAAGATAAAACAAATTTTTATGAATATTTATTTCTTTTTTAGATTTTAAGCACACATTTCCAATTTAAAGGCTAAATTCTCTGGTATATAAATATGTAATGCAGTATAAAAGGGATTAGGAGAACTAATCATTTTTATTCGTTTGAGCTAAGAAGCTCAAACAAATAAAAATGATACAAATCAAACCTTAGCATAAATGTCAATAGCAGCCAGCAACATCACCTAATAAAGTGACCAGACCAAATTAGTGTTTTATTGCTGCTCAAAAAAAAATTACTTTTTGATATCAATATTACCATATAATAATTCTGCTTGTTCCTTCCTTAGTTCATCCGTTATGGTTTCATTGCCTTCATTAATAAAAACTAAGACTATTGGGATATCTATGCTACAGCTTGATCATTAGTTGGAATTTTTTGGAGCAGGTTATGCTGGAATTTTTTGGAGTAGGTTATGTTGGAATTTTTTTCATGAGTCCTACTAGGATACATTAGCCTAGGTAATGATGTAATATATAGATTAAAGTAGAAAATGTAATGATAGTATAAGATAGATTAGGATATTAGAACATTAGGTTCAAATAGGTTAACATAAGGTTAGGTTTGGATAGCTTAGGTTTGGATAGCTTAGGTTTGGATAGGTTAGGTTTGGATAGGTTAGGTTTGGATAAGTTAGGTTTGGATAGGTTAGGTTTGGATAGGTTAGGTTTGGATAGGTTAGGTTTGGATAGGTTAGGTTTGGATAGGTTAGGTTTGGATAGGTTAGGTTTGGATAGGTTAGGTTTGGATAGGTTAGGTTTGGATAGCTTAGGTTTGGATAGCTTAGGTTTGGATAGGTTAGGTTTGGACGGATTAGGTTTGGATTGTTTAGGTTTTGATAGATTATGTTATGATAAGGTTTGTTGGGTTAGGATAGGTTTTGTAAGGTTAAGATAGGTTATTTTGAAATCATTTCCCAGGTAAATTGAGGTTTCCAATGATATTGACTGTGGAATTTTCATGTATTTTGCTAGTAAATAATAAAGTGACTACCCTCAAAAATTTATCAATTTCGGTCAATATTTATTTTAGGTGTGGCACGGAAATTAATAATATCGTTGCTCAGAATCACTGAAAGAGCACATTTAAAAACCTTTTACAAGAATGACATTCTGCTCGCTGATGCGTTATTTTTGAATAATTGTACTTTGAAGTTGGCGTCGGCGCCGTAATTTAGTTAATAAGGGTAGTTAACCCGCCTATTACACACGTAATGAGGTTGGGTTGTAAAGGTTAGCCACAGTTCTTCTAGTGAAAATTATAAATAAAGCTTCTAACCCACCCATTAGGGTGACGACCGGAATCTTGTTTATATCAGCTCAAAGATGGCGACCACCATGGGCGCCGCCATCTTGGACCCGATGTAAACAAGATTGCGGTCGTCACCCTAATGGGTGGGTTAGAAGCTTTATTTATAATTTTCACTAGAAGAACTGTGGCTAACCCTCACGACCCAACCTCTTTACGTTTGTAATAGGGGGTTAGCTTCCGTAATTAATTAAATTCTGCTTGGCGCGGTCGCTTTATCTGATGCGCGACGGCCAATTTCGAAGTTCAATAATTAAAAAAACGCATCAGCGAGCAGAATGTCATTCTCGTAAAAGGTTTTTAAATGTGCTCTTTCAGTGATTCTAAGCAACAAAATTATTAATTTCCGTGCCGCACCTAAAATAAATATTGACCTCAATTTCCTATGTTCAAAAAATTTGAATAATTTTCAAGTGATGAAATATGAATATATGATAAGTATATTCACTAATTTCATTAAAGTGTTGATTTGAAAATATTTTTGCATATCTAAAATTATAATTTAAAAATAAAAAGTCAATTTTCAAATATCATTTTAATTATTCAGATCAGCAGAAACAATAAAATGAAAATAAGAATAAGTTTCAATAAAATTAGAAATGAAAAATGATCTGAAGCTAAAGCAATAACTTTGATATGAATTGTAGGAAATCAAGTTTTAAATTAATTATACTTATATAAATACAGCAATCATATTTAAAAAAATATTATCCTGTGGTGACTAACAGTTATAAATCTCACAGCAATCAAAAACAATATTATTTCATGAACAAACAGGAGTAAAATTTAATTTCATTGATGCACCAATGTCAAAATTGGCAAAGAGATTAGGATGACCATACTATTACAGAACAGCTGTCTAGACATGTATCATACACTTACTACTATCAATATAACGGTCAATATTGAGTTTAATGTTGTCAACAAATTTCATAATTTCGTAGGTATAGATAGGTAATATAGTCAATTTTAAGACGTTTTACATGAATGACATTCTGCCCGGTGATGCGTTATTTTTGACTTATTCAACTTTGAAGCTGGCTTGTGCGCGTTATGGAAGCGCACACGGCTAGCGTATTTTAATTAATAACGGAAGCTAACATCCAATTACAAATGTAAAGAGGTTGGGTCGTGAGGGTTAGCCACAGTTCTTTTAGTGAAAATTATAAATAAAGGTTTCTAGTTAGTGACGTTTGCTTACAACAACTCCAAAATGGCTGCCGCCATGGCGGCAGCCATCTTCAAGTCGTTGTAAACAAACGTCACTAGAAACCTTTATTTATAATTTTCACTAAAAAAACTGTGGCTAACCCTCACAGCCCAACCTCTTTACGTTTGTAATAGGGGGTTAGCTTCCGTTTCTACTGCAAAAACAATGATTGCTTTTCCGTAAAAAAGGCCATTCAGGAGCGCCGTTCTTATAACTTCAAACTTGAATAACTCAAAAACTAAGCATTTCCGGGCACATTGTCATTTTTGTAAAACGTCTTAAAATTGACTATATTACCTATCTATACCTACGAAATTATGAAATTCGTTGACAACATTCAACTCAATATTGACCAATATAACTATCATATGTGGCCTGTGTAGTTTGCAATGCAAGTAGCACCCAGCTAGTAACCATCATTGAATACTTCCCGCTGTAATATCTGACCTTGTCTTGAAATAAGACAAAGGCACCTAGAGAGCTTTTAAGACTTTGCTGCAAAATAACTCCTGCTAAAAAATACATGAACAATGTTTTAGTTTTATATAAACTATGGAAATTCATTCTACATTTCTAAGATCCCCCAATTACAGGTCATTAAAATTTGATCAAGATTTGTTGGGATTTTTACTCTTTAACTTTATATCATGCACAGCATGCTCTGTAAAGAGCCTAATTGAGCTCTCAGACAAAAAAAATATTTGCCTCAGCCGCACAACCTTTCCTACCAATTGCCAAGCCGTTAATAACTAATACTTTGGCTTGAACTTGAAATTGAGGGCCGACAGCGTCGGGCCTTTGTAACGGCCTACAATTCCTTCCACAATTTTCACACAAAGAGTTCAGCGCCTGGTACCAGACTTGTTCACTAAACTACTCAGGATCTACCAATCCTTGTCACAAGCTGCCATTGGGTGGCATCTTCTTCTTCTTCTTCTTCGGGGGGATCCAGGAGGATCTTGAAAGTCGATGGATTTCTTCAGCAGAAATCCGTGCAACCTGACAGCTTGTAGGGGTACTCAAGGGCACAAGCAGCTCCAAACAGCAGAAAGAAGTCCGGTACACTTATAATGCTGAATCTCATGTGCACAAATTAGTTGAAGAGATCACAAAGTTTTCCATCTATTTGTCATAGTTATGAAACCAATCAAAGAATGGAGGATCCTTGAACAAACAGAAGATGGGTAATTACCACATCCAAGAACATTCTCAAGACTGAGTTCCAGATTGAGTCTAGAGAGACACATGGTAAGGTTCAATCTAGCCAGAGCATACCTTGGGCACACCAACAGGAAGTGCTCAATGGTTTCAGGAGTGGAGCACTCCTGACACAATGGCCTAGGGCACATATTAAACCTATTCAGGTGAGCAAAGACACCAACATGTCCAACACGGAATCGGCTAACAATACATTGACATTTCCTTGAGAGATTCACATCCAATCGAAACTGCGGTTTTCTGCTCAACTCAAAATAGAATCTCCCCTTCCCAGAGCCCTCCACCTGTCTCTGCCAGCACCCACCCCAATGGTCCATCATCCTCACCTTCAGCTGATTCACATTCTCCTCATAGCTGAGTTGAGTGAGAGCTGATTTTGAATTTCTATGGCCCAGTTTTTCACATTTATCAGCAATTTCATTGCCTGCTATTCCAATATGGGAAGGAATCCACTGAAGGTGGATGCTGGGTGAGGCTTCAAGCAAAATTCTCTGGATATTCCTACTAACAGTTTTATATGGTGGATTAACAAAATTAGAGCATTGGATGGCATCACTGGGATAGCCAGTGTGTCAAATGGCTTGAACTTGAACTTGAAATTGAGGGCCGACAGCGTCGGGGCCTTTGTAACGGCCTACAATTCCCTCCACAGTTATCACACAAAGAGTTCAGCGCCTGGTACCAGACTTGTCCACTAAACTACTCAGGATCTACCAATCCTTGTCACAAGCTGCCATTGGATGGCGTCACTGGGATAGCCAGTGTGTCAAAACACCATCCCCAGGCATATTGGGTCATTACTGACCATTCTACCTGACTGGCTCATTCCAGTCACTGTCTCTTACTCCAGGCATGCACAAGAAACATTTTCATAGATTCAATGATACTCAAATTACACTCCTGATCAGGGAAGAATTTCAGGGAACTTTTTTATGCCTGGACACAATGGCAAATTGGAACTTGATGTAGCAATCCAGTGAATTTCTGTGAACTATTTTGAAATATCTTATAATCAAAATTGACACCATAAATTGAAACAAATATAACCTAAAATTAGTTTATGAAAGGTTTTTATCATAAAAATAACTGTTATTATATACATTTTTCCTTTCACACGTGAAAGAATAAACGTAGACTGGATCGAGTGATAAGAGCGTCGGACACCTCCTCAGACCATGTTGCGTAATGAACTGATGAGCGAGACCGCATTGAAGAAAGAATGCGTTCCAAGGAAACGTCATTCATCGCATTAAAAGACATTTTTATACCATATATCTTGCATTAAATGGCCTTCAAGTTATTTCATTGGAAAAAGGAAACTTTCAGCGTTAGGAGAAGGTAAATTTTTTAGTCAGAAACCCCTTCAGAGTAATAGTTATTCATTATTGTTCTCTGTGAACGAGACGGGGAAGAATACCTTAATGCTATTCTTACGAGAATGATTCGCTATTCGGCCTTGTACGAGACACAAAATGAGCTCGTTCATGAGAAATAAATTTCCAAGAGTTCCATTTGCTCCGGAGAGCTGTTCCTTCCGCACCGCAGCTACCTAGCAGTTGTATGCATGGTAGAGTATACTTGCTGTTGAAAAATGATATGGTTATTCCGTTTTTCCTTTAGAGTGCGTATTTATTCACATATTATTTTGGTTTGTCTTAGAGTAAGTTGTGTGATGCTTTTTATATTTCTTTTATAATTAATCACGCAATGAAGTAAAAGAAAAACAATTTCTGCCAACCAATTTGGTGGCTTGAAATCAAATATTAAGCATTAGGGATAAAAAATGTAATGCGAGCAAAGCGTAACATTTGAAATGACAGTGGGTATCTTGAACGTATTTGGGAATAATTTTCTTTCGTTGTTCACGTTTGTGGATAAAATGCAATTAACATTTTTTAAGTATAAAGTACACAAAGAGAACATCTATGTAAATTAATAAAATCTATCTCACAGATAATTTCAACATTGATTAATGTGATTCATTGTAAATTTAGTAGTTATTTGATATCCGATAAAATTACTCTACCAAAGTTTTTACTGGATATTTCTCGATGAAGTTAGATGGCATAAGAAAGAAAGAAAACCCGTTCATTTCCAAAAATTGTGATACATGAGATGCCTTACAACATATTGGGCTTTAAAAATTTCCTAATATAAAACGTCCTCAATTGAAATCATAACAATTTCATATATAATAAAATTATGAATCACAATCATCGTAAAACAAAATATTTAACATGACACTCTGGTGTTCAGTAATGCCAGTTGATACATGTAAGTTACCATAACATATTTCAATTTTGAATGTTGTACAAAAATTTCCTACATTACAGTTTTTTGTTCTTGATCAATGCCAGAGGAGAAAACTTGTTTGAAAAAATACAATTAGTGACTCTAAACATGTTTTGCTATTTGTGGAGACATTGAGTGTTCCATTTACAATTGCAACCAGTGCTTTGATATTTAAGTGACCAACCCATCCGTAGTCATTGCGCTGACTCTAATTATTTATAAATCGTGTCAGTAAACTTTCGAGGGTTGAAAAGTGTGGGTGCGCTGAAGCGTTTCTACTCACTTTTATTCTGATTCGGTGAGTTTGCCAATTGTAGTTTTTTACCTCTTGTATTCGTAAGTAACCTATGTTTTAAGGAGATGTTCGGCAGAATGTGCAGCAGTTGTGTAACTAGTTTAAAGATTTGTAGTCTTTATATAAGTAAATACATATGCCGGTGTATTGCCTAACATTCTGAGGACCACAACATTATTATTTATTATTATTATTATTTTACCGGGTACTTACGCAATACAAATGAGGTTTTGCTTGCTAGTTATTTCAATTCCTGTGAAATATTTTAACAAGATTTGAATGAAATATTATCACGTAAAGGGCCTGTTAGAAAAACACGCAACTAACTCATTATTGTCAGTCGTAGTAGTTTGAGTTACATCGAAACAGCGCTTCATCGTAAGAACATGAATTTTAGAGATATCAAATTTTCCATGCTTTCTCTATAGTTTTATTTTGCTACGAGAAGATTAACTCTGTGCATAAGAGTTTGATTTTTAAAAATTTAATTTTTGACATCTGGTACTCAAGAAGCTCTTGTAAGTAACAGCTTATATGTCAATAACACAGTATCAATTTTTTGAAATAAATGCAAATATTTTCAAATTTTGTTGTGCTTCACACAACGATGAGAGAAAGCTGAGAACTTTTGAAGAAAGACAAAGTTGTACAGTGCACGAAGAGCCCGAGCAATCGAAGAGTTGAGATTCTATCATCATCAGTGCTTTGCAGGTCTCTTCGTTCTAAGACGTTTTTATTTTCCAGAACATTGTCGTGAAGCTCATAGAACTCAAATGAATGATATTGCTGGAGAAAGATTCAAAATTTTGAGTATTACGTAAATTAATTTTGAGACTATTTTAGGCAAGCACTATTATTTAACCGAGTGCACGGAGGTTAAAAACATTATTTAAAAAATATGTTTTCTACAGAGGTTTACAATATGGTATTACCAAACATCCCAATAACGAGAAAGAATATCAACAACATGGATGCAAAATAGCTATTTATTGTGTCCCCTCAGGGGGATACAACTATTGTATCTATGGGAATTAGCGCTCCCAGGGGAACCATGTGAGGGCCCGAGCTAAAAGTTAGGTAGGCTTCCTTTTTGTTGTAATAAAATAGGTTTTTGTTTTGTTACGGACCATCTTTTTTCGGTTCACTGCTGTCCTGTTTTTCAGCACCTACTACTTTCTTCTTCAACTTTTTTCTTGTTTCATGAACTTCTTTCCTAGCTTACTGTTTCTGTGCTCTTGTGCATAGATTCCGCGTTCCCTCAACTCCATACTAAATGGTGCCTTCCTCTTTCCTCTCTTGGAACATCTTTGTCGTGGTTAAGGGAGGCTAAAACTTTCTTAAATAATAATAATAATAATAATAGCTATTTATTGTTTCAGCAGCTAGCTTATGTAGTGAAATTATTTCACTGCGTGTTTTGTACATTGCGAGTAGTGCTGTATGGTACGTAGCGCTCCATACTGCGACCACCTGGCTTAAGCCATTCGGAAGCCAAAGTTAATGTTTGCATGGCTGTTGCGTTAGGACCTTCATGCAGTGCACTTGACTACGAGTAGGCTAAATTAAGCTTCTTGCCTGATGCTTATGTTAGTCTCTATCATGGTACCATGGTCTCTATACCGTGCTTGGGTAATCCTGCGCCCTCTTTCACCATTGTACTTTAGGTGTTTTTGCGGGGTGTTTAGTCGGCGGAAGAGCTACGATCTTGTGTAGAGACGGCTCTCGCAAGACACGTCCTGAGATTATACGTGTTATGTCTATTATACTTGCCATGTTTTAAATACATGGTTACTTGTCCATCACGCACCTTACCCTAGTGTCTGGGCCTAGCTAATTAGCCTGAATAGCTAACCCTTGCCTGGTTGGCATCCTGACAGAATGGCGTCCTAGTGGTGAGACAATTAGCAGGCTAGTTTCACTACACTTGTATTACTTCAAAACTCAACTGAATTCAATACTTGAAAACTTTCAGGAATTGCTAATCATTTACTTCTAGGTACCTGGTAGCCTTATAAATTATCCAATGATATTAAAATAACAACTATTGATATTTGAATAACTTCTAAGATTTTTAATGAAATGAACTATTCTTCATGAACAGATTTTGAAATTTTTCAAAACCAAATAGATATCTGGAAGACGTGAACTATTTTAACGTTTGATCAAAAATTTTTGGAACTTTTTTCTAATTTATGCCCTGCAATTCTGAAATTACACCCTGCTCCTGATCCAACCCAGCAAGACAGCTCATACCGCAATCATCTTCAGCACATCTGGCATACCACTCATTCTCTCCATACTGCTCAGGCACCACATTCATAAAACTCTCTCTCTCTTGCTCATACTTACTACATTCCAGCACAAAATGCTCAATTGTTTCCTCCACTCCACTAATACACTGCCGACATAATCTGTTATTATTCTCATTCCACCTCCATGTACGTCTGTTCACACTCAATGACTTACATCTCACAGCAAACAAGAGTTGACTTCCAAAACTACCATCATAGAACATCTAAAACTTAGTTGCTTTTTTTATCATATACCAGTCAAGTGTAGGCTTCCGCACCATGCCAAGCCTCCACTTATTCAATCCATACTCTTTTGTTTGCCTCTCAATCTCTTTCTTCCACCTCTTGCAGTCCCACTCAGGCCCTACACCTCCAGGATTTATCAAACTCCAGTCATCCACAGGTCTCCCAATTCTAACATGAATAATCTTTTGCATACTAAGCTTCCTTGCACGCCCCCAACACACTTTCTCCCAATAGCTTACACTCAGATTCCATTCAAAAATTCGCTTTACCCATCTGCTATTCTGCATTCTTTCAATTCTCACCTTATAATTCAGCACCGCTTTCATCATTCTTTCTGAAAATAGGCTCCACCCAAGGTCACCTTTAATGGCTTCTGTAGCTGTCCATTTTGGAGCACCCAATGCCAACCGTCCTACCTTATTTTGTATTACATCCAGCTTTTCAAGATCACTTCCATTCCAGGCAAGAGCACTCATACCATACATGACACTAGGTACAGCAACATACTTCCACATTCCTCTCACACATTCATACTTGTTTGCTCTGTATCTGGCCACGCTACTTAATCGTCCACTCCACTGCATAGCTTTTGCCACTTTCTCACCCTTAGCTCTAGTGCATCCATCTTCACTTATCATACAACCTAGATATTTGTATTCTTTTGTTCTACCTATTCTGATTTCTCCAATATTCCACAGTCTGTCTCTATCAGTCTCATCACTATTTATAACCATAACCTTGCTTTTGTCGGCACCGAAGTTCATCTTGAAATCTGTACTATATCCGTTCACAATGTCAAGCATCCTTTGCAGTTCATGTCCACATCCACTAACCACAACCACATCATCAGCATACAACAAACAGCTCAGTCTCTCATTACCAACTTTCAGTCCTAAGCCACTCCTTCTCAGTCGAACTGCCAATTCTTCTGTGTACAATCCAAACAACAGGGGAGACAGAGTACAGCCCTGTCTCACTCCTCTAACACTCCTCACTTGCCCCGTTTCCAAATTTCCTAACCTGTATATAGCGCTTGTGTTCTCATACAGACTTTGTACAATTTTTACTATTTTTCTATTTTTACTATTTTATTTTTTATTTAGGCTTGAACTTGAACTTGAACTTGAGGGCCGACAGTGTCGGGGCCTTTGTAACGGCCTACAATTCCCTCCACAATTTTCACACAAAGAGTTCAGCGCCTGGTACCAGACTTGTCCACTAAACTACTCAGGATCTACGATCCTTGTCACATGCCTCCATTGGAAGGCATCACCGGGACAGCCAGTGTGTCAAAACACCATCCCCCGGCACATTGGGTCATTACAGCCCATTCTACCAGACTGGCTCATTCCAGTCACTGTCTCTTACTCCAGGCACGCACAAGAAACACTTTCATAGCCTCAGTGATACTCGCATTACACTCCTGATCCAATCCAGCAAGACAGCTCATACCGCAATCATCTTCAGCACATCTGGCATTCCACTCATTCTCTCCATACTGCTCAGACACCACATTCATAAAACTCTCTCTCTCTTGCTCATACTTACTACATTCCAGCACAAAATGCTCAATTGTTTCCTCTACTCCACTACTACACTGCTGACATAATCTGTTATTATTCTCATTCCATCTCCATGTACGTCTGTTCACACTCAATGACTTACATCTCACAGCAAACAAGAGTTGACTTCCAAAACTACCATCATAGAACAGCTCAAACTTAGGTGCTTTCTTTTTCATATACCAGTTAAGTGTAGGCTTCCGCATCATGCTAAGCTTCCACTTATTCAATCCATACTCTTTTGTTTGTCTCTCAATCTCTTTCTTCCACCTCTTGCAGTCCCACTCAGGCCCTACACCTCCAACATTTATTAAACTCCAGTCATCCACAGGTTTCCCAATTCTAACATGAATAATCTTTTGCATACTGAGTTTCCTTGCATGCCCCCAACATACTATCTCCCAATAGCTTACACTCAGATTCCATTCAAAGATTCGCCTTACCCACCTGCTATTCTGCATTCTTTCAATTCTCACCTTATAATTCAGCACAGCTTTCATCATTCTTTCTGAAAATAGGCTCCACCCTAGGTCACCTCTAATGGCTTCTATAGCTGTCCATTTCGGAGCACCCAATGCTACACGTCCTACCTTATTTTGTATCACATCCAGCTTTTCAAGATCACTTCCATTCCAAGCAAGAGCACTCATACCATACATGACACTAGGTACAGCAACATACTTCCACATTCCTCTCACACATTCGTACTTGTTTGCTCTGTATCTGGCCACACTACCTAACCGTCCACTCCACTGCATTGCTTTTGCCACTTTCTCACCCTTAGTTCTAGTGCATCCATCTTCACTTATCATACAACCTAGATATTTGTATTCTTTTGTTCTACCTATTCTGATTTCTCCAATATTCCACGGTCTGTCTCTATCAGTCTCATCACTATTTATAACCATGACCTTACTTTTATCTGCACCAAAGTTCATCTTGAAATCTGTACTATATCCATTCACAATGTCAAGCATCCGTTGTAGTTCATGACCACATTCACTAACCACAACCACATCATCAGCATACAACAAACAGCTCAGTCTCTCATTACCAACTTTCAGTCCTAAACCACTCCCTCTCAGTCGAACTGCTAATTCTTCTGTGTACAATCCAAACAACAGGGGGGACAGAGTACAGCCCTGTCTCACTCCTCTAACACTCCTCACTTGCCCTGTTTCCAAATTTCCTAACCTGTAGATTGCACTTGTGTTCTCATACAGACTCTGTACAATGTTCACTATTTTTCTGCTAAAACCAACTTTTCTCAAAATTTCAAACAGCCTAACCCGATCCACTCTGTCATACGCCTTTTCAATATCCAGGAATGCTAAATATACCTTCTTGTTATCCTTCTTCATTCGCTCAATTATTTCACTCACTACAAACAGATTATCCTTCCCCCGTCTATCTTGCCTAAAACCATTCTGTTCTTCTCCCAGGACTCCTAATTCCTCAACTAAATTTTTCATTCTCTCATTCAAAATACCACAAAAGATCTTACATACGGTGTCACCCAGTGCAATTGGTCTGTAATTTTTAAGTTCTTTCATACTCTTATGTCCACCCTTATGCAACAGAACTACATTACACTTGTTCCAGTCATCCGGTACTCTTTCACTCTTCCATATCTCATCAAATAAACATTTCAACATACTGACTACACTCTCTCCTCCACATTTATAGAACTCATATGGTATCTTATCAGGGCCACATGCCTTTCCATTTTTCACTTTCTTCAAAAAACTTACAATCTCTTCACAAGTGATTTCGTCTTCCATTTGCAGTTCATGTTCATCTATCAGAAAATTTATTGGTTCATCATCTGTAACCTGCTCATTCATTCCACCAATGTCCTCCCAGTATTCTTCAACTGCTTTCACCATTTGCATCCTATCTTGCACACTGCAACCATTGACTACTAATTCATCAACTTGAACTTCACTACCTCTATCATTACCTTGTATAAACCTATACCAATCTTTTATTCCATCTGGACCTTTCTTTCTTAGATTTTCAACTTGGTGTCTCTCTTCTTTAACCCTAGCCTCATTGATCATTCTCTTTACTTTCTTCTGCTGGTCCTTGTACTCATTCCATACACTCTGCCATTCATCCTCAGTAATTCTGCGTCTTTCATACATTTTCCTCATACTGCGTTGTTTTTTATTTAAAGTCTTCCTTCTCGTTCGCTCTTCCTTTATCTCACTCGTAAACCACCTAGCATTCCCTGTACTTTTCCTGCATTTCATTCTACCGATCTTTTGCTCTGCCACATCATACAAGGCTCTTGCGATCTCCTTATTTAGGTCATTTACATTTCCACACCTGTTCCAGTTACATCTACTCAATTCATTTCTAAATTCTTCCCAGTTTGCCGCTTTAATACGCCAATTTTCTCTTACTCTGCTGGCCTTCTGCATCGGCTCCTTTCCACCCCAATTATATTCTAGTACAAGCATTTTATGGTCACTATCAATATCAAAATCATCTTCATCTACAAACATTTCTTTGACACACTCTCTTGCTCTACTATTCACTATCATATAGTCAATTGCAGTTTTACATTCCCTGCTTTGCCATGTATGCAAGCCATTTCCTATTGTTACATTTAGGCACTAAGCACAATGGCTCCAAGTAACTTGAAGTTGAACTTGAAATTGAGGGCCGACAGCGTCGGGGCCTTTGTAACGGCCTACAATTCCCTCCACAGTTATCACACAAAGAGTTCAGCGCCTGGTACCAGACTTGTCCACTAAACTACTCAGGATTTACCAATCCTTGTCACAAGCTGCCATTGGATGGCGTCACTGGGATAGCCAGTGCGTCAAAACACCATCCCCAGGCATATTGGGTCATTACTGACCATTCTACCTGACTGGCTCATTCCAGTCACTGTCTCTTACTCCAGGCACGCACAAGAAACAATTTCATAGCTTCAATGATACTCAAATTGCACTCCTGATCCAATCCAGCAAGACAGCTCATACCGCAATCATCTTCAGCACATCTGGCATACCACTCATTCTCTCCATACTGCTCATGCACCACATTCATAAAACTTTCTCTCTCTTGCTCATACTTACTACATTCCAGCACAAAATGCTCAATTGTTTCCTCCACTCCACTAATACACTGCTGACATAATCTGTTATTATTGTTCCGGCCCTTTTCTGTAAAAGGCCGCAAACAAACGCGGATGGGATTCGAGAGTGACGAAGCAGCAACGTGATTCTGGTTTATTGGTACTTCAGAGTAGATACAGGTTTGATGGTTGACAAGAAACAGTGAGATCGGACGATAGTTGCTGGTACAAATCTTCTACAATGCATCTGTGATCTTATACAAGTGCTCCGCGATGGTAACGCGTCTGCTACTGAACAGAGGTGTCTCTTTCTAATGTGATCTCCACGACAGCGCACCAACAATGAACGACGATATCTCTCGCCTACTCTATTTATATAGGCGGCGGGCGCACATATTATGCTCCCCCCACAATTTTAAAAATTCTTTATTACAATAAAAATTTTTAAATCGGTATTTAATCAACCTTGATTTTCCTGTGACTATCAAGTAATCTTACACTCCGTCTAATTAATTCGAACCGATCAGAACGTATAACAAAATTCAGAATCAGAACGTATAAGCTTCCAAATTATGAACAGAGGTAGACAGGTATGGCCTTTGCTGTCATCATAAACAAATTTCAACGGTAATCCTACATCTTGTTAACAATTTTTAGTGTCTATATTATATATTAGTGTCAATTCAATACCAGATTTATTATCTATAATCAGCCAAATAATCACTCTATGCATTTAGCTCAAACAATTTGTTCATTCATCATTAAGTTATTTATCAACTGCTTTTAGAATGTCCGTTATTCGTAATAGAATTCGTGGATACTTCAAATATTTCGGATACAAAGAATACATCGCACAATTTAACATATCAAAATATCAAAATCAAACATCAAAACGCGTACTGAATAAATCAACTGAAGTTATAGAATATAAATTTTAATACGCAAACAATACAATACTACAAATGGCAAGTTCAAACCGTCCTACGATTTAAATTAACTTATTTCAGTTCATGTAAATTAAATATAGAAAGTAAGTAGAATAATCAATAAGTAACTAATTCAATTTAATCGAATCAATCAACAAACGTGCAATTTGGTTTTAGTCGCAATCGAAATAATTAGCCTTCTTAATTCTAGCGAAACATGAACGAAGCATTTCTATAGGATAGAATACATAATCCGTGTATAGTAGAGATTTAATAGTTTTTAATTTAAAATAGTTTAATAATTTGATGGTAGAGAAAAATCTACGGATTTCAATACCAGAATTTAACTATCTCGTGTCATATTTTTCTCGAGGCACGCTGCTGAAAAATGCTTTGAATATGAAGACTCTCCGATAAATGTATTAATAAAATATTCGCAAGTGATCAATTAAAATGGTTCTTTGAATTATCAAAAAGTTCTCGCACTTCGCGAACTACTGATGGACAAAACATTTCCATGGGGCAAGTAAAACAACCAAAGAGTTATAATATCGACAGCAAAAACAGAATCCGTATATAATAGAACTTTTTTAAAATACAGCATATAAAATAGAGATAATCTAAGACATGGGGGTTCTTCCTCCGCGGGAGATTGGAATATCAGAACATGATATTTAGATCTATGGTATTCAAATACAAAATGTGGGAGCCTAGAATTGTAGCATTACACGCTAACTTGAGGTGGGACTGAAGGGATCTGCCTAGGACCGTTACAGATTTCTTTCAAAGCGGTTCGACGCAATGCGACGTCCTCACCACTAATGCGGCTAATGACCTTGTGTAGATCCCGTTTTATGTAGATAATCATCACCGCAAGGATGATTGTAATTACTGTGTACAGAAGCAACATTATGTCGCTTAACTGGTCAGGAATGAGATCAACTCTTGTTTCCTCAGTGTGTCGGATAAGTTCATCCGAGATTTGGCCATTATTTGCTTTTATAGCGGTTAGGATGGTATCGACATTGACATTCGACACTCTGTTGCCCATCTTAACAGGCAAAAGTGATACTAACAGAGCGGGAATTAAAATGGTGCCGCTTGAAATTACGTAAGTAGTTAGTATTGATTAATAGTGAATATTGTTTTAGCAATTACAGATTTATTTTATCACTGGATGGTTGCTGGAAATGCAGCGATTCTTATTCGAATTACTAGTTCGATAGCGTTTCCGGCTTCATATACTAAAACACGTGTACGTAAAGGGGAATCGAGGTTCAGGAATATGTTTAGTTTGCAATAGGCCTCCTGTAACAATTCTGTAGGTACCCTAAATTTGATAACTATCGTCGATTCCTGTGGTTGCCAGAGTTGGTTGGTAGCCCCGGTACACATCAATACAAATTAAGCAGTGAATGCGTATGTTTTAAGTTGGAATGTGTAAAAGTGTTCCGGAGTTGTTCAGGAATCGCTCCAGGAATCTGAAAAAGAAACGACACATGACATTAGCATGGCCCCAAGTTAAAATAAACAATTTACATTTCATACTAAGATTTCATACTGCGGCACGCTTCATTCGTATTACAACATACTCATTCCGACCACAGTCTCTGGCATTGTTGCCAAACAATCTGCGACAGAGGCGAGGGAATTCTCGCAGTTGCGCATGCGCACTCTTGTGGTGACATCTCCAACTCAGTTTATCAATTCTAGCTCACGACCTGATGAGCACACTCCGATGTCGCAACGATAACCTGACAACATCCTCAGCTCATCATCTCGGCTGAAGGTGTTTGCGCAACAGAAATATTTCCTAGAGCAAGACACACATAAAGTCTTAAGAACTCAAGAACGCACTTACAAGCTAAGAACTCATAGAACTCACTTACAGGCTAAGAACTCATAGAACGAACTTACAAGCTGAATACCATTGAAATACATATATGGAATGGCAATCTCGGAATAATTGAAAATGAACAGTTACAAACTAGGTTGACAATTTTACCTTTTTATCCTATCTAAAGGCAGTACATGGTTTAAATTCGAGCGGATAATCCTGTTACCAATCCTAATATCTGCATAATTTTTACCTAGCCGTTCAATGATAGCAGGACCCAAAAAATTCAGCTGTAATTTATGTTTTTTGGCGTGATTTTTTACTAGTACACGGTCCATCACTTTTAAATTTTTATCGCGACGTTTCATATTTCTATAGGCAGTTCTTTCAATTGTGGCGTTAATGATTGCATTTCGAATATTGTTCACTACAATAGATGACTCTTTAAATTTTTGTTTTTGAACATCTTCATATGAAGTCGCAACATTTAATTCTTCTAAATTAGTAGAACTGATATAAACACACGTATCTCTACCGAAAACAGTGTATGCGGGTGTATCTCCTAGAGTTTCGTTATAGCTATTATTAATCGAATTCTCTACAATATCCAGCAAGCTATCCCACTCATTATGAGTAAGAAAATTTAGATATAGCTTCAGCAGGTGTCGAATTTTACCATTACATCGCTCGACGATACCGTTAGAAAAAGGTGAATACGCCAGAACTTCCCTTTTTAAGATAGAAAGTCCTTTTGTGAAATTTTTTACATTAATTGATTTAAATTCTAGGGCATTGTCGGACAGTAGCACGTCCGGGGTACCGAACAAACAGCAAAAATTCCATAGGCAATCTGTGACAGTCTCTGTACATCGGTCACTAGTCGAATATAATTTGACAAACCTGGAAAAAAGGTCGATAATCACAAGAATAAATTTGTTACCATTATCCGTCATTGGTAATGGACCATAGAAATCCATGCTGACAGTTTGAAAACATCTCGTTCCAATTGGAGCATTTAGAATTTTAATCGGCGTCGATATTCGTGACTTTAAAATCTTACAGATGTCACATGATTCAACAATTTTGCGTGTAACTGTCCTTTCGTACGGATGAAAATATTTTAATTTAAACTTAAACAAGGTATGATTTAAATCAGTGTGGGATAAATTATGGATGAAAAGAATTGTCTGGTGCAGCAAGGTATATGGCACCACGCTAGTCAGAATGGTACTGGGTCTGTTGTCAATTCTTCGTCTTTTATACAAAATGTCATTCATAATCAGGAACTCATTTATGTCGGTATTAGAAACTTTAGTTGCATTCTCTAGGGCATTCTTGATTTCAGAACAAAATGGATCTTGATCTTGTTCACGTTTAAATTCATCCAGCGACCAGTTGTCATTAATACTTGAATGGTCTGTAGTCGTATTAACTCTGTCCAGTCTGCATAAGCTCGTTGTCTGTCTGCTATTAAAGTCACTGGGTTCACGTCTGGGGCTTTCAGCAGTACTGTTGTTGTTTCTTCCGTCATCACTTCCTGGGATTGTTTCCTCGAACTCTCTCTCAGTCACAGGCTTGTTACATTTGCTACTCGCAGCAGCGGCTTGCAGCCTTGTTACAACGGGAAAAGTCTCTACCTCTGGGGTTAAATCAGAACATGCTGACAGTTCTTTTTCGGTTAAAGGATTTTCGTCATGATTTAATCTACTTAATGCGTCAGCGGCACTATTCGCTTTACCAGAGAAATACTTTAATTTGGCATCAAAGGCTTGCACATAAATACTCCATCTAGCGAGCGTGTTATCTTCGGGCAATTTCTTTGAAAATAAAGGGACTAACGGCTTGTGATCGGTATATATGACCAGATCATATCCTAAGACAAGATATTTAAAATGTTTTAACGCTTCAACTATAGCGTACATTTCCTTTTTCGTAGTTGAGTATCGACGTTGAGTAGAATTCAACGTTTTAGAGAAAAATGCGACAGGTCTCATGTTTCGAACTTTATCAGTAGCTGACTGGAGTAAAACAGCTCCTATGCCAACATTCGATGCATCACAAAACAGATGAAATTTTTGATCGAAGTTTGGGTGACTCAAAGTGGTGTTTGAGCATAATTCATCCTTTAATTTTTCAAAAGCGCTTTGACAATCTTGTGTCCAATTGAAATCGATATTTTTCTTTAGAAGATTATAGAGCGGACTTGCAATACTGGCAAAATTTTTTATGTACCTACGAAAGAAATTTACTAGACCTAGGAAGGACTGTAATTGTTTAACATTTTTAGGAATCTCTAAGTTCTTTACTTTGTCAGTACCGGTGCTTCTTGTTCCCATTCCACTAATGGAATGTCCTAGATATTCAATTTCTTTCTCGTAAAAAGCACATTTTTCCGTCTTTATTGACAATCTAGCGTTTCTTAATAGTTCAAGTACAACTTTTATATCGGCAAGATGCTGTGCCTTTTCTTTCGAATATATTAGCACATCGTCCATAAAAACGAAAGATAGTTTTCCTAGAACAGGCGACAGCGTTTGCGTCATTACTGATTGGAAATACGCAGGTGAAGTTTTTAAACCGAAAGGTAATCTATTAAACTCAAACTTCTGACTACCAACTGTAAATGCGGTTATTTCTTTACTCTCATCGGTCAGTGTAATATTATGATATCCTGACCTAAGATCTAATTTCGAGAAATATTTTTGACCATTTAAACTGTAGAGAAGCTCATCTACGCGAGGCAGCGGGAAGGATTCTTCATGAATTACCTCATTTACTTTGCGAAAATCAACTACCGGACGTATAGTTCCATCTTTTTTATGAACTACAATTATTGGTGAATTGTAAGCTGAAATCGATGGTCTAATGATTCCATCGTCTAACATTTTTTCGTTAACGACTTTCAGGTCTTCCATGTAACGGTGGGCAATACGATAGGGAGGGACATTTACAACATCCACGTTAGGTTTCAAACGTATTTTGTATGGTTTTATCGCAGCAGCAGAGATCGATTCATTGTCTATAGTGATAACATCTCTGAATTCGTTTAACAGACTCAACAATTCAGGCTTCATTTCGTCATCATTACACTTGATATCATCAGTATTTAATTTCCGCCGACCACGGGCTATTTCTTTGGAATCAGAAACGTACTCTTTGTCAACAACTCCTGTGATCCCGACAGATTGACTATTAGTGTCCTTATTATCGACATCTAAATGACTGTCCTGAACAACACCAGCTGCCTGCACAAAGGTACTTAATCCCGTTTTTAATTCTCCTTGTACATCTGACAAGTAAACTTCGGACTCAACTTGATCTCTTTCCACTTTTTCTAGAGTACTTATAATTGCGTTCTCCGGTAAGACAATCGCTCTGTCGGAGCTATTAATTAATAACAATGGAATCTTTCTTCTATTGTTAACTCTCACAATTGCTTCGGCGACACAAACGCCTTCTTTTAAAGTTGCTTTCTTTATTATATATTCTCCATTTTTACACTTTCCAACATGTCCAACATGTTTCAAAATTACATTAGGAGCAATTTCTACGCGTCGAGTATGAACTCTTAACGGCTTGTGGGAACTGGTAACTGCAACTACGCCTCGAACAGGCTGGTTTTCTCTCTTACCATCCCTTTTTACTTCCTCACTTGCTTTCTCTGCAATGCACGTTCTCTTCTCTCTTAGCTTATTTAGGACTTTTTTCTTAGCTCTGGACGTAATCGTGTCTGCCATGAGACACTCAGTATTCTCTATTAAATACTTCAGACATTCTGTCTTTCTCTTTTTTCGTCTTGTTACCTCTGCAAAGGGAATTCTCTCTTCTTTGATGATTAAACATCTTTGTTTTAAGTCTACAACGGCATTCTTGTCTAATAAATCACGTCCAATAATGACGTCATAATTGTAAATACCATCTTTAATTATTAGAGCACTTGTCTTTAAACTTACACCGTTTTTTAACTTTAGGACAAGCTCTACCTCTCCTTCGACATTACTTTTAGCATTAACGCCTTTTATGGTCAGAGAACTTGGCTTCATGTCATTACTTATTTCATTAATTCTGTGGTAGCTTATTAGGCACTTTTCTGATCCTGAATCAATCAATGCATTCCACAGGTCTGCATCTTTTCTCAGTACAATCATTGGTTTATGAGTTTTTCTTATTACAAATAATTCATTCTGACCTGTAACTTCTACCTCTTCATCTTCTTCGTATTTACAAACGTTCGCCGTAATGTGGCTTTCAACACTATCAGTGCTATGAGCGTTTAAGCCGCTCAAGTCGCTCAGCTCCACCTCTCCCAGCAATTCATATCTATTTTTACATTTTATCATTGGGTCAACTCTCTCAACATTTTTAACGAGGGAACCTTCAACACCAGCATTCTCCTCGGGATTTTTAACGAGGGAATCTTCAACACCAGAATCCTCCTCGGGTTCACAGGGCATCACTGTCGTAGAGTCACACTTAGTTATAGTTATTTTAGTTTCCGTTTTATCATCGATGTCATTTCTATCAGAAATGAAATCGTCTCTGCTGTTTACTCTGCTAAAAAATCATTTCCACTGTTAGTTTGGTAAGTTTCTACCTGGCTTTTTTCTGGTACTCGAGTTTTATACTGTCCTCGCGCACGGACACGATCACGCCTACCTGGTCTGTTGAAATACTCTCGTCCGGACCGACAGTCTCTTGCGTAATGTCCTAATTTATTACAACGAAAACAAGCCCCGCTACTCCGCGACTGCTCGGCGGCCGTATGCCCTAAACTCGGTTTGTACCAATCAGTCGGTTTCTCTACCGACGCACCTTGTCGTTGGCACACGCACGCACTTCTGTTGCAATACGAGCAACGCCTAGCTTCGGCGGCTGTTTCCAATGCTTGAACTTCGAGAGTTCCTAATTCACGATCAACAAAAGATTTTACATGAGGTCTAGCACGGTAAGTTGGTCTTGGGAAATTGGGTCTCCAGTAGGGTCTACGCGTCCTACTTCTACTTTGAAATCTGCCTCTTGTCATGGTATGGTGCACTTCGGCCTCATCATAGGCTGCATCAAAATTTGATTCGGGTGAAATGTCATCATCCTCTGCACAATAGGTTTCCACAGACCTCTCAGATCGATTCGCTAAGATTTGTTTGTCTTCGGGAAAATTCCTAATTACAGCTACGATTCTCTGAAGGAGCTCTTCCGACGATTTGAATGGTTTATTGAATAGTCTTTTTGAGAAATCTTCCGTCACTAGAGGATTAATGATGGCCATAGCTAACGCAACAATTAAAGTACTCTCGACATACTTATCGAGGGCAACAGGATCGGGACAGTTTACTACATACGGGTGGGCTCTGTTCGAACACTCAGGGCTGGTCATGATTCTGTGGGTTAGCTTACGGATTTTGGATAATATTTCGACAAACTGACTCGCTAAAGCATCATTACGTTTTAGGCGTACATTATTTAGGTCACACGCAACTGCGTGCAGAGATCTCTCGCCTTTCGAGACGTAAATATTTTCTAACAGGTGCACTACTTCTTCAAAGCTCAGTTCGTATCCCTCACTGATTATGGAAGCTACAATGGCGTTGAAGTCGCCAACCCGCTTGTCTGCAGTTCGCAACAAAAGATTGAGTTTAGCTTCCTCTGAATTGTCGGGTAACATATTAAAATAAGCTCGCACATTCTTTATGTGTGTTTCTAGCGACTTATTTTCTATGAAGTCAGGGTCAAAACGACGCCTTCTACCACGGTATTGGGGAAGATCCTGTCCGGCAATTACTACACTGGGTATCGGACCGACAACAGAAGTCGTTACACTGGTAACTGAGCTAGTTACTGGGACAACTGTGGTAGTAACTGTACTGGTAACAGGGGTGACTGGGGCGGTGGTCGTCATCGTGTTAGGTATTTGTGGAATAGGTAATCTGATAACAGGGACTGACAACCTACCAAAGCTGGTCAAATACGGAACGGTTCTTATATACTCGTATTCTTCAGAATCACTATCCGACATAAATAATCACAATATTCTTAGACCTCCGATTACTTTCAAGAAAAAATTGTTTTCCACACAGTAAAATTTTCTACATGCAATTGATAAAATTCTACACACATTTAAAGAAAATAGTATACACACAATAAAATGATACTCACAATTTTAGTGGACTTAAAACAGGCTATAACAGCATCACAAAAGACTTAGTCCAGCTGCTTGACTGTTACTGTTATTCTGCTACCATTACTGACTATTGCGTGACCGTCACTCTCAGCGGCAGGCTGCTCAGCCCACTCTTATATGCTAGAGCACAATGGCCCTTGAACAATAGCAACAACTTCCTTTAATTGTTATGGAGAACAATGGACTACCTCTCCGCACAGCGTTTCCGCGAAGACGCTCGCTCTCTCACTACAGGGAATCTTGCTCACTGCGCTTTCGCAATGCCTGCCTACACCTCTCGCTCTGCGCTCCTTCCGGGAATCAACTTGCCTCCGCACTCCCAGGGAACAGCGTGCTGCAATGCCTACTGCTTGCTGCCTAGTGCTACTGCTTACTACTTACTACTTACTGCTTGCTGCTTACTCATTAATTTTATAATGATCATTAATTTGAGCTCATGCTTATTTAATTCGCAAGCAACATTATCGGCGTACACTTAACTTAATATTTTGGCGATGAGTAGATCCCGTAGCTCTTCTCGTTGCAGATGACGATGGGTAGATGCGTAGACCGTAGATGTGGACCCTCACTTCTTCTTCTTTGAGTAGCGATGAGTAGACTGGTAGACTGGTGAAAACTGCGTAGCGTGCAAATTTTCGATTATTTTCTCTCCTTTCTTTCTCGAAGTGTTTCTTGAAGAACTTCGATTTTCTGCGCTGACGTCTTTCTTCCTTTTCTCGATGCTCTGAAGTAATGTGATAACTGCGCGACGTTACTCCACTGGCTGACACTCTTCACACTTAAAAGCAGAACTGAAGATCAATTCTTGATGTCTTCTTCTTCAATGGGGCAATGTATCTTTAATGTGGCTTCTTGATGTGGTATCCCCATACATGGGTCACCAAAATGTTCCGGCCCTTTTCTGTAAAAGGCCGCAAACAAACGCGGATGGGATTCGAGAGTGACGAAGCAGCAACGTGATTCTGGTTTATTGGTACTTCAGAGTAGATACAGGTTTGATGGTTGACAAGAAACAGTGAGATCGGACGATAGTTGCTGGTACAAATCTTCTACAATGCATCTGTGATCTTATACAAGTGCTCCGCGATGGTAACGCGTCTGCTACTGAACAGAGGTGTCTCTTTCTAATGTGATCTCCACGACAGCGCACCAACAATGAACGACGATATCTCTCGCCTACTCTATTTATATAGGCGGCGGGCGCACATTATTCTCATTCCACCTCCATGTACGTCTGTTCACACTCAATGACTTACATCTCACAGCAAACAAGAGTTGACTTCCAAAACTACCATCATAGAACATCTCAAACTTGGGTGCTTCTTTTTTCATATACCAGTCAAGTGTAGGCTTCCGCACCATGCTAAGCCTCCACTTATTCAATCCATACTCTTTTGTTTTCCTCTCAATCTCTTTCTTCCACCTCTTGCAGTCCCACTCAGGCCCTACACCTCCAGGATTTATTAAACTCCAGTCATCCACAGGTCTCCCAATTCTAACATGAATAATCTTTTGCATACTAAGCTTCCTTGCATGCCCCCAACACACTTTCTCCCAATAGCTTACACTCAGATTCCATTCAAAAATTCGCTTTACCCATCTGCTATTCTGCATTCTTTCAATTCTCACCATATAATTCAGCACTGCCTTCATCATTCTTTCTGAAAATAGGCTCCACCCAAGGTCACCTCTAATGGCTTCTGTAGCTGTCCATTTTGGAGCACCCAATGCTAACCGTCCTACCTTATTTTGTATTACATCCAGCTTTTCAAGATCACTTCCATTCCAGGCAAGAGCACTCATACCATACATGACACTAGGTACAGCAACATACTTCTTCTTCTATTGGTGTTTATTGGAGCTTCGAAGAGGTCTCCATGCAGCTCCACAAACTGAGCGTTTGTTTCTCTCGTCAGAGCTGGGCCTGGATTCAACAGAATGGAAAAGAGTTTCAGCAAGATGCTTTTAGTAGTCATCCTTATTTACATATTGCATGTATACATATGTATTCAACTTATTTCATTTCTATTTCATCAATTCCTCTTATTTGTACTTTTACCATAATAGACATGCAGCACAGTACTTAAATTGTATGTTAGTAACTAAGGCATGCCCTAACTTGTGTCACACATGAGTATACCGGACTTATTTGAGGGTCCAGCCTGGGACGGTGCAGCCTGGAGCTTCTTAGTACCAATGTGGTAATTTAAACAAGAATTTACTCTACTGATTCTGATGAACTAAGGAGACTCCTGTGGACAGGACTCTGAAGGAGAGAGAAAAGGGAGTTAATTAATGGCTATAAGGGATGTAGATGGAGAGTGAAAATTCTCTTTACAGAATGCAGTGCTTTCAGTGCCCTAAACGTATACAGCCACTTTGCCTAACAAACAACACTGCGCAGAGGGCTTCCATCCTCCGTCTCCAAAAAGCCAGAAAAATTATTTGGAAACTTGAATATAACGTTAGTGCCCATGAGTGGTAGTCACATGTTAGTCTACTTTGTTAGAAATGCAAATAGTGGGAGGGCAGTAAAAGGTTATGCTAATGAGTTTAGAAGCAAGGAAAATTACAAATGTACATTTAAATAATTACATAGATAAGTTGACTAGTAAGTAGAGTAGATAAATAGAAGAAACTAGACAAAAAACTCGAGATTGTGAGCAAATTGATTGGGTTTTGGTCCTTAAAAGAACAATGCGTCTAGCAACAAGGGCAGTTTTGCAGATTTCAGATGGCATTCAAGTAATTGGAATCTTTCAGGAATTTGGCCACTGCGTCTATTATTTGTTCCTGTATTAGAGCCTGGAAAGGGCCTCCCCCAAGGATATTCTTCAGAGACAAGGGTACTCTTAAGGTAGTTAGTGTGTTAGACAGGTTAGTACGTTCCCCGGCCAGCAAGGGACATGTGAGCAAGAAATGTTCTATGGTCTCTACACTACCACATGGACACAAGGGACTGTCTACCATTCCAAACCTAGCTAAGTGAGCCTTAACACCCGCATGACCAAGACGAAGTCTAGCTATTGCTGTTTCTACAATGCGATCTTTGTGGTGTGCCCATGGCCACCATCCAACTGAATCCCTAATTTGAGCGAGGAAGAGGCCCCTCCCCGTAGCCCTCACATTGCCTCGCCACTTACTATCCCAGTATGCAAACAGGAGATCATGAATTAGGCTTACCGTTTCTTCCCTGGAGGCAGCAGTTATTGTACGGTACCGTAATGTGTGAGCTTCCTGGGCAGCTCGGTCAGCAGCCTCATTCCCTGCTAAGTTTTTATGTCCAGGCACAAACTGCATCTTTACGTCATGGGACCTGCTCAATGTAAGTTATTTTGAATTTTATACACGAGTGATAGATAGTTTTTAGGTTTCCTGTTCTTAATTAGGAATAACGATGCTTTTGAGTCCGTGATTATGGCCACTTTTTCCTGGTCAAGCAGGTTATTTTGCGCCCACATCAGAGACTCAAATATGGCATACAGTTCTGCCTCGATTACCTGGACTTCAGGGCGGAGTTTCCAATTTAGGAGAACCCCTCTGCTGGGGACTACCACTGCTGATGATGTAGACTCTGCTGGCTCAGTTATTCGTGATCCGTCAGTGTAGATGGGGGTGAATCCGAGAAGTTTTGTTTGCATTAAATCCTGGAAGAGTTGAATAGCAATGTTTGGGGTCATGCAAGAGACGGGGGTGGATGCAAACTCTGTGTATATATGCTCGTCTGTATTATACCAAGGGGGCAAGGGAGATATTAGTGGAGAGGTCAAAAGTTGGGGAGAGCCAAGGCTGAATTTGGAAAATATTAATCTGGTCATTGACGTGAATGAAGGCAGATTGCTGGAGGCTCTATGGGGTTCGGTAGTTTGATAGCGAGCCTTCAAAAGGTCATTTGTTACTGGACACAGTGGTAGCTGAATTAATCTACAATAGTATCTGCACATGACCAGTTCCCGGTGAATATCCAATGGAGGAACATGGGACTCCACCTGTAGCGAATTTATTGGGGTGGTCCTTCGGCATCCTGTTGCTATACGAAGACAGTTGTTTTGTAGTACTTCAAGTTTAGCTAAAACAGATGGGGCTGCAGTTGCATATATGGCAGCAGCATAATCTAGTCGACTTCGGACCAAAGTTTTATACAACTTAAGCAAGAGCTTGCGATCAGCTCCCCATTGTCTGTGAGAAATTGATTGCAGGAGGTTGATTACAGGAAGACACGTAATTCTGAGATGAGCAATTTGGGGTTCCCAGCGTAGTCGAGGGGCATCCAGCACAACACCAAGGTACCTGTAGTGAGAGACATATTCTAAAGGTTGTCCGTCTATGTTGATGGGGCGTGGGACTATCCGTCTGTTGGTGAAACACATTATTTTAGATTTCTGAAAGTTCAAGGTCAGGCCCCATTTTTTTGTCCACTTGTAGAAAGATGCAATTTGGGACTGAAGTCTTGTAGTGGCAATAGCTATGTCGGTGTCGCTTGTAAAAAAGCTGACATCATCAGCGTACTCAGTAGCCTGGACCCCTGCCTCTGAGGGGATATCACACATCATTACATTGAACAGTAAGGGTGACAGAATTGCACCTTGTGGAACGCCAGATTTTATATCTTTGGACCCTGAGAACTCTCCCTCGAAGAGAACCTGAAAATTTCTCCCAGCAAGATATTCTCTGAGCCATCTAAGCATAGTGCCTCGTATTCCGCACTGGCTCAACTTATACAACAAACCGGTGTGCCAGACAGTGTTGAAAGCACTGCTGAGATCACAAAACACTGCTAATAAAATTTTTCTGCGTTCTAGAGCAGCTCGAATTGCTGTCTCTAGTCGGGCAACCTGATCTATGGCAGACATCCGACTACGGAAACCACCCTGAGTGGGTCTCAAAGACTTGTTTTGTTCAAGGATGTAGTTGATGCGTTTATTGATCATGGATTCCATCAACTTGGCTGTGCATGATACCAGAGCAATGGGTCGGTAGGATGTTACACTGGTTGATGGTTTGCCAGGCTTCAGAATGGGTATTATCAGGCTAGATTTCCACTCCTTGGGGATTTCAGCTCTTTGCAGACTCTGGTTGAAGATTGACAGTAGCCAAAGTTTATGTTCTGTGGGGAGATTGGAGAGGTGTTTGTTGTGTATTTTGTCAAGACCAGGAGAGACAGGTTTGAGAGAACTTAGGCAATGATTTATTTCGTGGACTGAGAAAGGCTCATTGATTGGACTGGCGTTCTCTTCGCATAAGGCAAGGGCTAGAGGAAGGAGGATGTGCGTTGGGTAAGGCCGAGGGACTGAAGTTGCTAGAACCCTTTCATAGTGACATGCAAGTGCATTTGCCTTTGCGCTGGCTTCAGTGACCATGCCTCCAGGAAGAAAGAACGGAAAGGATTGTCTCTTAAAAGGATTTCTTAAGCTCTTTACCCGCTTCCAAAGTATATCAATGGGGGTTTCGGAGGTAATTGAGTCACAAAATTGTGTCCAAGAGTTTTGTTTAGCTCTTTTCACTTCCCACTTAACTTTTGCAACCGAGCGCTTGAAAGCTATTAGGTTTGTGGGAGTGGGTTGGGTAATTAGGAGTCTCTTTGCTGCTTTCTTGGCCTCGACCGCCTCCGCACATCTTGGTGTCCACCAAGGTTTGCTGAATTGAGGGCTGACAATTTCTTTTGTTTGTGGGAAAATTCTAGAACTAGCTTCAACTATACTTTTGGTGAATTTGCTGTTACTTGTTTGTACATTTGGTGAGTCCTCAATTCCTGTCTGTAGTAATAATGATTTGAATTCGGTCCAGGATCCCCTGTCGAACTGCCAGGATGGCCGCTTCTTGAATTGGACAGTAGATGGAGTGATGCCAATGCGTGTGGTTACAGGGTAGTGGTCGCTGCCCATGTCCTGTTCAGTGTTTAGATCAGCTATGGGCTGTAGGTTTGATGAGATTAAAGTTAGGTCAAGAGTAGAAAAGGAGTTAAGGTGCACATTATAGTATGTGGGCATTGAAGGTGGGGTAAGTAGGGCAAGAGAGGGATCATGAATTAAAGTGTGCTCTAGATTTCTGCCAGTTGTGTTGGGTATTTTATTTGTTTCCCACATTGGACTGTGAGCATTGAAATCTCCAACTATTAGTCGTGAGAATTCGAGCTGAGCAAGATAGTGCTGAAATTCAAAGGAGGTAATGGCATGATTGGCATTATAAATGTTGAGTATTGAGAGAGGAGTTTGTCTGTTTTTCAGGAAAATGTTTATTCCCATTACCTCTAATTTGCCTTGAGGGTAGGGATGAAGGTTAAGTCTGACATAGGGAGAATCACTTCTAATTAGGATAGCTAGGCCACCACCAGGCTGTGCTGCATTCCTGTGTTGATATATTGCTGTATAGTTAATAAAACTGGGAGTATATTGAGCATTTAGCCAGGTCTCTGTCAGACAAGCCACATTGGGCTTGTTTGCATACAAAAATACTTTGAAATTACTTAATTTATTTTTCAATGAATGGCAGTTCCACTGAACTACTTTTGTTTCCTCGGGAGGCATTTGGATTGAGGTGAAAAGGAGCTAGGCCCAGAATTCCTATTTTTTGGGATTGGTTTGTCTCTAGGTTGCTGAGGTTTTTCTGCTGTGCAGGGTAGAGACTGAGCATGAACTTTTGGATTCTTTTGCTTGTTTTGCAGTGAGTGACCTATCACTGGAGATGGTGTAGGAGCACCAGGAGCATCTTCATTCAGGACTGAGTTTGATCTCTTTGATGTTGTTTTATCAATGTGCTGGGTGTGTGTTCTGTTGAGACTAGAGTCTGAATCTTGCTGAGTTGGCTTGGTATAGTGACCTGCTAACTGGAAAGTTTCTTTTACAATTTTTGTAATGACTTCAGTTGGGTGGGAGTCATCAGGAGGAGATGTTGTGCAAAGAGGTAAAAATTTTGTCAAGAGTTCAATGAATTTCAGTATGGAGACATCTTTAAGGGTGATTGCTTGGTAGTTGTCACAGGTTTGGGTGCCAATTGAGCTTCTGCTAGTTGACTTGGCACTGTTTTGCTCTCCAGCTTCAGTTACAGGGGAAGGTATAGCAGGATTCTCAGCTGCTGCTCCGGTTTTTTCACCAGAAGGTGAACTTTTACTGTGCATCAGTTTGAGTGCTTCACTGTACGAAAGCTTGTTAGTTGCTCGCACCTCTTCAACTTTCTTTGCCTGTTTAACGACAGAACACCCACCGTAGCTGGCAGTATGGCTACCTCCACAATTGCAGCACTTGGGTGAGCCTTTAGAAGGACAGTCCTTTATGTTGTGGGGGCCGCTGCATGCCACACACCTAGGAGAGCTCCTACAATTGGCAGCACTGTGGCCAAATCTCTGGCACTTGAAGCATTGCCAGGGTCTCCCAACAAAGGTGTTCACTTTGAAACGTTGATAACCTAAGTACACGTAAGGTGGCAGGGAACATGTGTTGAAATGTACCTTGAACATGGAGGTTCTAGAATTTTCTTTGCCTTTGAGGATTCTCTCTGCAGAGGTAATTTCATAGCCTGCCGTGCAAAGAGCCTCAGTCAAATCTTCGTCAGTTGTATCCTCACCAAAAGGCCCTATCACTCTCACTGATCTGGTTTGGTTGAGAGGAAGTCTGCATTTTACCCCCCAAGTGTTTAACTCAGAGATTGCCAGAAGGGCTGGAAGGTCTTTGGCAGCATTCCTGCTCAGTGTTACTATTAATAAGTTTTTCTGGTAGTTTTTGGAGATTCTGCTAATGCCTGCTTTGCCTAGGGAGGAGTTTGCTAGAGCTTTACTTAGGGAAATGTCATTTGCAAAGAATTTAGCAACTGGACGATGGTCTGCTACTGGTTCAATAATAATAACAACAGGTGGCTGCTCCCCCTGGGTTTCAGGCTCTGGAGTCTCTGGATTGTAAAGTTGTCCAGGATTCCTAGGTTTTTGAGCTGAAGAAGTAGATGCTTCAGAGACTAGACAATGCATATCTTGGCTATCCTGCTGCGGCAAGCTCTGAAAGATTGGAGAGTTGGGGTTTAAGACGAGTTGGGAATTTTTCTGCATATTCAGCTCTGCATCACCTGAAATGAAGGAAGAGGGATTAGTTTGGTTTTCCTCCAGGGCCGAAAGAACCTCGCCTGGTAGCTGAAAATCTGAAGACGGGGGAGAAGGTACATTAGTTGGGAAAGAGGGCTGAGAAGGAGAGTCCCCCTCCGAATCTCCGTCAGAAGACCGAGAGGAGTCATTCTCCTTCCTCCTCTTCTTATGTCTTCCCATATCTTCCGGTCGAGTTCGTGCCAGAAATTTGGCTAACACACTCGAGAAAAAGAAACACAAAAATAGGTATAAGCTTGTCTAGTTGGTATTTCGCCAAATCGCAGTTACTCACGCCCCTATCAATCAAGACATTGTTTGCAACTCAGCAACTTGAACTTGAACTTGAAATTGAGGGCCGACAGCGTCGGGGCCTTTGTAACGGCCTACAATTCCCTCCACAGTTATCACACAAAGAGTTCAGCGCCTGGTACCAGACTTGTCCACTAAACTACTCAGGATCTACCAATCCTTGTCACAAGCTGCCATTGGATGGCGTTACTGGGATAGCCAGTGTGTCAAAACACCATCCCCAGGCATATTGGGTCATTACAGCCCATTCTACCAGACTGGCTCATTCCAGTCACTGTCTCTTACTCCAGGCACGCACAAGAAACACTTTCATAGCCTCAGTGATACTCGCATTACACTCCTGATCCAATCCAGCAAGACAGCTCATACCGCAATCATCTTCAGCACATCTGGCATTCCACTCATTCTCTCCATACTGCTCAGACACCACATTCATAAAACTCTCTCTCTCTCGCTCATACTTACTACATTCCAGCACAAAATGCTCAATTGTTTCCTCTACTCCACTATTACACTGCTGACATAATCTGTTATTATTCTCATTCCATCTCCATGTACGTCTGTTCACACTCAATGACTTACATCTGACAGCAAACAAGAGTTGACTTCCAAAACTACCATCATAGAACAGCTCAAACTTAGGTGCTTTCTTTTTCATATACCAGTTAAGTGTAGGCTTCCGCATCATGCTAAGCTTCCACTTATTCAATCCATACTCTTTTGTTTGTCTCTCAATCTCTTTCTTCCACCTCTTGCAGTCCCACTCAGGCCCTACACCTCCTACATTTATTAAACTCCAGTCATCCACAGGTCTCCCAATTCTAACATGAATAATCTTTTGCATACTGAGTTTCCTTGCATGCCCCCAACATACTTTCTCCCAATAGCTTACACTCAGATTCCATTCAAAGATTCGCCTTACCCACCTGCTATTCTGCATTCTTTCAATTCTCACCTTATAATTCAGCACAGCTTTCATCATTCTTTCTGAAAATAGGCTCCACCCTAGGTCACCTCTAATGGCCTCTATAGCTGTCCATTTCGGAGCACCCAATGCTACACGTCCTACCTTATTTTGTATCACATCCAGCTTTTCAAGATCACTTCCATTCCAAGCAAGAGCACTCATACCATACATGACACTAGGTACAGCAACATACTTCCACATTCCTCTCACACATTCGTACTTGTTTGCTCTGTATCTGGCCACACTACCTAACCGTCCACTCCACTGCATTGCTTTAGCCACTTTCTCACCTTTAGTTCTAGTACATCCATCTTCACTCATCATACAACCTAGATATTTGTATTCTTTTGTTCTACCTATTCTGATTTCTCCAATATTCCACAGTCTGTCTCTATCAGTCTCATCACTATTTATAACCATGACCTTACTTTTATCGGCACCAAAGTTCATCTTGAAATCTGTACTATATCCATTCACAATGTCAAGCATCCTTTGTAGTTCATGACCACATTCACTAACCACAACCACATCATCAGCATACAACAAACAGCTCAGTCTCTCATTACCAACTTTCAGTCCTAAACCACTCCCTCTCAGTCGAACTGCTAATTCTTCTGTGTACAATCCAAACAACAGGGGGGACAGAGTACAGCCCTGTCTCACTCCTCTAACACTCCTCACTTGCCCTGTTTCCAAATTTCCTAATCTGTAGATAGCACTTGTGTTCTCATACAGACTCTGTACAATGTTCACTATTTTTCTGCTAAAACCAACTTTTCTCAAAATTTCAAACAGCCTAACCCGATCCACTCTGTCATACGCCTTTTCAATATCCAGGAATGCTAAATATACCTTCTTGTTATCCTTCTTCATTCGCTCAATTATTTCACTCACTACAAACAGATTATCCTCCCCCCGTCTATCTTGCCTAAAACCATTCTGTTCTTCTCCCAGGACTCCTAATTCCTCAACTAAATTTTTCATTCTCTCATTCAAAATACCACAAAAGATCTTACATACGGTGTCACCCAGTGCAATTGGTCTGTAATTTTTAAGTTCTTTCATACTCTTATGTCCACCCTTATGCAACAGAACTACATTACACTTGTTCCAGTCATCCGGTACTCTTTCACTCTTCCATATCTCATCAAATAAACATTTCAACATACTGACTACACTCTCTCCTCCACATTTATAGAACTCATATGGTATCTTATCAGGGCCACATGCCTTTCCATTTTTCACTTTCTTCAAAAAACTTACAATCTCTTCACAAGTGATTTTGTCTTCCATTTGCAGTTCATGTTCATCTATCAGAAAATTTATTGGTTCATCATCTGTAACCTGCTCATTCATTCCACCAATGTCCTCCCAGTATTCTTCAACTGCTTTCACCATTTGCATCCTATCTTGCACACTGCAACCATTGACTACTAATTCATCAACTTGAACTTCACTACCTCTATCATTACCTTGTATAAACCTATACCAATCTTTTATTCCATCTGGACCTTTCTTTCTTAGATTTTCAACTTGGTGTCTCTCTTCTTTAACCCTAGCCTCATTGATCATTCTCTTTACTTTCTTCTGCTGGTCCTTGTACTCATTCCATACACTCTGCCATTCATCCTCAGTAATTCTGCGTCTTTCATACATTTTCCTCATACTGCGTTGTTTTTTATTTGAAGTCTTCCTTCTCGTTCGTTCTTCCTTTATCTCACTCGTAAACCACCTAGCATTCCCTGTACTTTTCTTGCATTTCATTCTACCGATCTTTTGCTCTGCCACATCATACAAGGTTCTTGCAATCTCCTTATTTAGGTCATTTACATTTCCACACCTGTTCCAGTTACATCTACTCAATTCATTTCTAAATTCTTCCCAGTTTGCCATTTTAATACGCCAATTTTCTCTTACTCTGCTGGCCTTCTGCATCGGCTCCTTTCCACCCCAATTATATTCTAGTACAAGCATTTTATGGTCACTATCAATATCAAAATCATCTTCATCTACAAACATTTCTTTGACACACTCTCTTGCTCTACTATTCACTATCATATAGTCAATTGCAGTTTTACATTCCCTGCTTTGCCATGTATGCAAGCCATTTCCTATTGTTACATTTAGGTTCTCAAGTTCATTCTCATCACAGAAATCAATCAATTTTTGTCCATTTGCATTCACAGGCTCACCAAGTATACCAACATGGCCATTCATATCACCCATCAAAATCAGAGGGCATCTGCAATGCTCTTGCACAATTCTTGTTAATATTTCATACTTTTTTACATTCTCTTGATGAGCTAAAATACCATCAGTTGTCATATAGCATACAACCACAATAACACATTCTCTGGCATGCATTCTTTCACACTTTATTACTAACATTTCTTCTTCTTCTTGGTCGGGGTGAGGCCTTGTTAAGGCCTCTTAAAGTCTCAGATCTTCACTGCTGGAAGACCGTTGGACCTGAGAACCTTTGGATGAAGCTAGTCCAATGGCGGTGACAGTCTTGCACAGTTGAGAATTGACACTGGCAGAGGGCAGCAGCAAGTTTCTGACATACACATACACATTTTGGTACATTGGAAGGAAAACATTTCAGATTCAATAGTGAAGATTCACAGACTTCATTGCTCATCAGAGTCTCATCTTTAGACAGAAGCTATACTTATAATGTTATCACATTGAATCTAGTCACTCAGATTAAATTGTTTTATAATATTCTATGTTCTATAGGGTTTGCACTCGACCAGTTGAACATAAAAAGCGTGCTAATGCGTACATGACTCTCCTTTCAATATAAACAGGATTTTCTCCACATCCCAAAACATTTCCTATGTCAAATGCAACATTCAGGCCATTACACAGGTCCTTAAACTTTTTACGAGGAACTATATATTTCTGGCACTCGAACAAGAAATGAAAGACTGACTCGGGGCAGTTGCAAGTTGTGCACAATGGGGTAGGACTCATCTTAAATCTATGCAGATGTGCCAGGACTCCAACGTGCCCCATTCTTAGTCGACTAACGACACATTCAAGCCGGCGAGAAGGGAGCATGAACCAAGGTCTGCTAATAGGTTTATTCAGCATATCTGACAAAAATTTCCCTTTGCCAGTTCTCTGCACATTAGACTTCCATTGAATTGTCCAGCATTCCAGAAATTTCCTCTTCAGAACAGATAGTGCCTCTTCATAATGGATGGAAGTCCAGACTGATTTTTCATTATTGTGGCCCATTTTTGCCGTTTGATCTGCGACCTCATTACCATGAATTCTACAATGTGCTGGGATCCACTGTAATCTGACCTGGCCTTGAAGGTCATTTATTAACTTTTGTATTTCATGGCAAAATTTCCTATAAGACGGCGTTAACACATTACTTATTATACTCAACGCTGAAAGAGAGTCACTTAAAATAACAGTTTTCCCCAACCATTGTCTATTCAGCCAAACATAATGCAAAGCTTGTAGTATAGCAAATAGCTCTGCTCCAACTACAGAGTGATTAGGATTCATTAGCCAAGCAGTTGCCTTGTTCTGAACAGGTAGGTACATAGCTGCTGCAACAGAACCAACTGTTTTGGACCCATCTGTATATATGACATTGAAATCAGGATATTTACAACCAAGAAAATCGGTAAACAGATCATTAACAGTTACAACAGAAGGGTACTTAAAACTAGGACAGCACAATGATATCAAATGAGATATGTCAACATTTGGACACACTAAAGGGATATATGGACTCCATGACAAATGCAAATGTTGGAGATTTAAGGCTCGCCATAGGTTTGAATATCTGTATGAATAAGTTTCAGATGGCCTGTTACTTGTGAGTGCCAAGGTTGAATTTAACTCTTTTGCATCTACAGGACCTCCAACAACACGCAAGCACCATTTCATATATAAGAACTGAAGATACAGCCTTAATGGCATCATAAATGCTTCCACCTCCATAGAACTGACAGGAGTTGTCCTGCGTGCTCCTAGCATATACCTCAAAGCCGCGTTTTGTATAACATTAAATGATTTCATATGAGACTCTGGAAATTCAGGAAACACCACATGGCCATATACTAACTTGCTACGAATAAATGACACATATAAATTTCGCAAAACTTTACGAGATGATCCCCAAGAAACACCTGCCAGAGCTTTCATAATTTGTACTCTACGCATACATTCTGCTTTAGTGTGCTTTATATGTGGTTGCAGTGTTAATTTGGGTGCATCAAAGATCACTCCTAATACTCTTTGTTGGTTAGTACTCTTCAGCTGGTGGTTTAGCAATTTTAGACTAACATGTGGTATAAGTCTCTTTGAAGTAAACACTTGGTATGAACATTTACAAGGGTTAATTGACAGTTTCCACTTTTGGAGCCACAAAGATAACACATTTAGATATTTTTGGAGTTTTCCCTGTACTTGAGCAAGTGATGATCCATAAGACAATAATGTTATATCATCTGCATATGAAATAACTCTCACTCCACTAGATTGGGGGATGTCACACAGCATCACGTTAAACAGGGTAGGGCTCAATACTGCTCCCTGCGGCAAGCCACACTCCAAACTTTTATCCGATGAATATTCATTGTTAACACGAACCCTCACGCTACGTCCTGTCAAATATGCCCTTAGCCATCTCACAGTGCGTACATCACATCCCAAATGTAACAATTTAAATAGCAATCCTGCATGCCAAACACAATCATAGGCACTTTCTATATCAAGATACACAGATACACAATACATCCTATTATATAGAGAATGAGATATAGATTGGTACATAAGAGCAAGAGCATCATTGGTTGATCTCCCCTTCCGAAATCCTGTTTGAAAACAGTTAAACACATGTCCGGACTCCAAGAAATGTTCCAGTCGGTTCTTGATGAGTCTTTCCATTAATTTACCAACACAGGGTAACAATGTGATTGGTCGGTAACCTTCAACAGTGGAATGATCCTTGTTTGGCTTCTTAATTGGGCAAATGATCCCAACTTTCCACTCATACGGGACAGATGCAGAGAAGAAACTTGTGTTGTACAGGTCAAGTAGCTCCTCCACATAATCTTCAGGGAGATGTTGCAAGAAGATATTTGGGATTTTATCATGTCCAGGACTGGTTTGCCTGAGGCTTCTAATTGCTTGAGCTATTTCTCCTTTTGTGAATGGTGAATTATATTTGGTTTCAATGATCTGTTCTGTCAACATACTGGAAACATTCTTCATTGTGAGTTGTGAGTTACTATCAGCTGTATCAATTTTATGTCTTGTAAAGTGCTCAAGCAGTTTTTCAGCCTTACTTGTAGCAGAATCGCTGATTTCTCCAACCGGTACTGAGGAGATTGTGCTATGACTTCCCTTCATAGAGCGGATGGTCTGCCACACTCTTCCAACTGGGGTGTTGGCGTCTAGAGAGTTGGTAAATTTTTGCCAACTTTCTACTTTCTTCTTCTTTATTACATTTTTTGCTATTGCTGTAGTACGACGATAGTTTATAAGATTTTCCAATGTTGGTGATTTTGCAAGGATATTTTGAGACTTTCGTCTCTTTGCTACTGCTTTTGAGCATTCGCCATCCCACCATGGAGTGCTCCTATGACACCTGATGGTGCCTGTGGTCTGCGGGATATGTTGACCTGATACAGCTAGTATTCTTGAGGCAAGTGAATCATACAATGATTCAGCAGAAGTAGGCTTGGTTCCATCATATTTAGATTTTTGTAGTGAGGTTTTCCACTCCAGCCAATTTGCTTCCTTGAGCTTCCAGCGCTGTTGACCTCTTACATTTGAACTTGAACTTGAACTTGAAATTGAGGGCCGACAGCGTCGGGGCCTTTGTAACGGCCTACAATTCCCTCCACAGTTATCACACAAAGAGTTCAGCGTCTGGTACCAGACTTGTCCACTAAACTACTCAGGATCTACCAATCCTTGTCACAAGCTGCCATTGGATGGCGTCACTGGGATAGCCAGTGTGTCAAAACACCATCCCCAGGCATATTGGGTCATTACAGCCCATTCTACCAGACTGGCTCATTCCAGTCACTTTCTCTTACTCCAGGCACGCACAAGAAACACTTTCATAGCCTCAGTGATACTCGCATTACACTCCTGATCCAATCCAGCAAGACTAACAGATTACTATTATTACTTGAACTTGAACTTGAACTTGAAATTGAGGGCCGACAGCGTCGGGGCCTTTGTAACGGCCTACAATTCCCTCCACAGTTATCACACAAAGAGTTCAGCGCCTGGTACCAGACTTGTCCACTAAACTACTCAGGATCTACCAATCCTTGTCACAAGCTGCCTTTGGATGGCGTCACTGGGATAGCCAGTGTGTCAAAACACCATCCCCAGGCACATTGGGTCATTACAGCCTATTCTACCTGACTGGCTCATTCCAGTCACTGTCTCTTACTCCAGGCACGCACAAGAAACAATTTCATAGCCTCAGTGATACTCGCATTACACTCCCGATCCAATCCAGCAAGACAGCTCATACCGCAATCATCTTCAGCACATCTGGCATTCCACTCATTCTCTCCATACTGCTCAGACACCACATTCATAAAACTCTCTCTCTCTTGCTCATACCTACTACATTCCAGCACAAAATGCTCAATTGTTTCCTCTACTCCACTATTACACTGCTGACATAATCTGTTATTATTCTCATTCCATCTCCAAGTACGTCTGTTCACACTTAATGACTTACACCTCACAGCAAACAAGAGTTGACTTCCAAAACTACCATCATAGAACAGCTCAAACTTAGGTGCTTTCTTTTTCATATACCAGTTAAGTGTAGGCTTCCGCATCATGCTAAGCTTCCACTTATTCAATCCATACTCTTTTGTTTGTCTCTCAATCTCTTTCTTCCACCTCTTGCAGTCCCACTCAGGCCCTACACCTCCTGCATTTATTAAACTCCAGTCATCCACAGGTCTCCCAATTCTAACATGAATAATCTTTTGCATACTGAGTTTCCTTGCATGCCCCCAACATACTTTCTCCCAATAGCTTACACTAAGATTCCATTCAAAGATTCGCCTTACCCACCTGCTATTCTGCATTCTTTCAATCCTCACCTTATAATTCAGCACAGCTTTCATCATTCTTTCTGAAAATAGGCTCCACCCTAGGTCACCTCTAATGGCCTCTATAGCTGTCCATTTCGGAGCACCCAATGCTACACGTCCTACCTTATTTTGTATCACATCCAGCTTTTCAAGATCACTTCCATTCCAAGCAAGAGCACTCATACCATACATGACACTAGGTACAGCAACATACTTCCACATTCCTCTCACACATTCGTACTTGTTTGCTCTGTATCTGGCCACACTACCTAACCGTCCACTCCACTGCATTGCTTTAGCCACTTTCTCACCTTTAGTTCTAGTACATCCATCTTCACTCATCATACAACCTAGATATTTGTATTCTTTTGTTCTACCTATTCTGATTTCTCCAATATTCCACAGTCTGTCTCTATCAGTCTCATCACTATTTATAACCATGACCTTACTTTTATCGGCACCAAAGTTCATCTTGAAATCTGTACTATATCCATTCACAATGTCAAGCATCCTTTGTAGTTCATGACCACATTCACTAACCACAACCACATCATCAGCATACAACAAACAGCTCAGTCTCTCATTACCAACTTTCAGTCCTAAACCACTCCCTCTCAGTCGAACTGCTAATTCTTCTGTGTACAATCCAAACAACAGGGGGGACAGAGTACAGCCCTGTCTCACTCCTCTAACACTCCTCACTTGCCCTGTTTCCAAATTTCCTAACCTGTAGATAGCACTTGTGTTCTCATACAGACTCTGTACAATGTTCACTATTTTTCTGCTAAAACCAACTTTTCTCAAAATTTCAAACAGCCTAACCCGATCCACTCTGTCATACGCCTTTTCAATATCCAGGAATGCTAAATATACCTTCTTGTTATCCTTCTTCATTCGCTCAATTATTTCACTCACTACAAACAGATTATCCTCCCCCCGTCTATCTTGCCTAAAACCATTCTGTTCTTCTCCCAGGACTCCTAATTCCTCAACTAAATTTTTCATTCTCTCATTCAAAATACCACAAAAGATCTTACATACGGTGTCACCCAGTGCAATTGGTCTGTAATTTTTAAGTTCTTTCATACTCTTATGTCCACCCTTATGCAACAGAACTACATTACACTTGTTCCAGTCATCAGGTACTCTTTCACTCTTCCATATCTCATCAAATAAACATTTCAACATACTGACTACACTCTCTCCTCCACATTTATAGAACTCATATGGTATCTTATCAGGACCACATGCCTTTCCATTTTTCACTTTCTTCAAAAAACTTACAATCTCTTCACAAGTGATTTCGTCTTCCATTTGCAGTTCATGTTCATCTATCAGAAAATTTATTGGTTCATCATCTGTAACCTGCTCATTCATTCCACCAATGTCCTCCCAGTATTCTTCAACTGCTTTCACCATTTGCATCCTATCTTGCACACTGCAACCATTGACTACTAATTCATCAACTTGAACTTCACTACCTCTATCATTACCTTGTATAAACCTATACCAATCTTTTATTCCATCTGGACCTTTCTTTCTTAGATTTTCAACTTGGTGTCTCTCTTCTTTAACCCTAGCCTCATTGATCATTCTCTTTACTTTCTTTTGCTGGTCCTTGTACTCATTCCATACACTCTGCCATTCATCCTCAGTAATTCTGCGTCTTTCATACATTTTCCTCATACTGCGTTGTTTTTTATTTAAAGTCTTCCTTCTCGTTCGTTCTTCCTTTATCTCACTCGTAAACCACCTAGCATTCCCTGTACTTTTCCTGCATTTCATTCTACCGATCTTTTGCTCTGCCACATCATACAAGGTTCTTGCAATCTCCTTATTTAGGTCATTTACATTTCCACACCTGTTCCAGTTACATCTACTCAATTCATTTCTAAATTCTTCCCAGTTTGCCATTTTAATACGCCAATTTTCTCTTACTCTGCTGGCCTTCTGCATCGGCTCCTTTCCACCCCAATTATATTCTAGTACAAGCATTTTATGGTCACTATCAATATCAAAATCATCTTCATCTACAAACATTTCTTTGACACACTCTCTTGCTCTACTATTCACTATCATATAGTCAATTGCAGTTTTACATTCCCTGCTTTGCCATGTATGCAAGCCATTTCCTATTGTTACATTTAGGTTCTCAAGTTCATTCTCATCACAGAAATCAATCAATTTTTGTCCATTTGCATTCACAGGCTCACCAAGTATACCAACATGGCCATTCATATCACCCATCAAAATCAGAGGGCATCTGCAATGCTCTTGCACAATTCTTGTTAATATTTCATACTTTTTTACATTCTCTTGATGAGCTAAAATACCATCAGTTGTCATATAGCATACAACCACAATAACACATTCTCTGGCATGCATTCTTTCACACTTTATTACTAACAGATCTTCACTCTCAGCTTCATTTCCAACAGGAATTTCTTCTAATTTCCAATTTAGAGCATTTTTTACAATGAGACCAACTCCACCACCTCTTTTTTGCCAACTTACACGCCCTTTTCCAATCATGTAGTACTTACTCTCCTTACATTTTAAACTGACTCTATCTCGCATTTGGGTCTCTACTACACCAACACAATCCAAATCTCCATTCTCAAATTCTGCTACAAGGTCATTTAACTTTCCTGCATTCCATCCACGCACATTTATACATCCAAACCTTACAACACTATTGGACAATTCACAACATTTTTCATTTTTGCTCTGACAGCTTTCCATTCATCCAGTTCCACCTTCCATTACAATATGAGTACACCCAATCCACTGGATGTATCTCCTGGAGAGTTTCATCTCACCTTCTTGAGTAAGGTGGACTCCATCTCCACGAAAACACCCACTCTGGATCAGGTTATCCATATCAAGGAAGCTGGAACCTATTTCACGCTTCCTCATACTCTCAGCTTTCATACTCATAATCCTTTTATGCACTTCCCTATTCACCTCTTTTCGCACCCTTTTATACTCCTCACCACATGCAGGCCTTCTCAGCAGACTGGTCACAGCCACTCTTACATTCTTCTTTCGCGCCCTTTCAACAACATTCATAATTGCATTCACAGTACGCTCTCTCCCACATTCAAGCAATCCATTGCCACCTCCTTGCAGTACAACCATCCCTTCATCCATTCCATCTATCACTTCCTCAGCATGCCTACAAATCTCATTCACTCCCTTTCCTCTCATGCTCGTACATCCACTACGGTCAGTCATACTCACAAACCTATCCACATTCTTCACCATGCTGTCACCACATATTCTAATCGTAGGTCTCACTCTCCCTTTCATACTACTCTTTCGTTCAACTCTTCCACTCACATCACTCTTTCCATCCATCTTCCTTTCATTCACTTCCACTACAGGCGCCTGCACCTCATGTGGCATATCAACAGGTTGCTCCTTCACTCTCTTCTCATTCGTACTTCTTTCATCATGCTCATTCATCCTTCTACTCTCATCTGGCACATTTGCACCACCATTCACTTCATTTATTGCATTCACACTCCTTGCACCATCATCCACTTCATTTGCACTCCTTGCACCATCATCCACTTCATTTGTACTCCTTGCACCACCACCATTTACCTCTTCATTCACTGCATTTGCACCATTCTCATTCTTTCCTTCATTCAACTTCCTTTCATCCTTCAAATCGGCCTCTAAAGCAACCATCAGAATTGTCAATCTCTCAACCTCCTCTTCCAACTTCTTTCTCTCGTCATTCAAACATTTCCAGCACGTAAACACAAGATCATTCAACTTCCTCCGACTCATCTCTCTCAAACCTTTGCATGCATCTATATCTACCCACTCTTTACAAGTCATGCACTCAATCTCCTCATCCATTCCACTTGCACCTCCCTTCCTACGACCAGTCCTATTTCTTGCCATCCTCAAACACAGACTTCTATCTCAGTACAAATTTCACAGGCAGAAGGAGTCTTCACTCACCAAATCTACTGAAAATCAAGTTATCAAAAAAAAGAAACAAAAACGTTTCCTACTACTCACAGTCACTCTCTACAATGTCAAACACTATACTCTTTATATGCAAAGAAAGCTTAACTACCAGTCAAAACACCTCAGTCAAAAATTGCAAGTCACCACACCAAAGTCCAATGCTCAGTCTCAGCTCTCACGCAACAAAAAAACTACTCTCACGAGCACTCCATACAAAGTCACACACTGTACTCACGTGAATATACAAACTATACCATTTTTTAGCAACTTCACTTTAATTCACCACAATATTCGTCGGAGGACCAGAAACACGTGCACACCGCTCGGAACGAAACTTGGACCACTACACTGGTACCCATGGAGCTAGGATATACTCCCTCCACGCTGGTACCAGACTTGTGGCTACTAACTAACACAGATTACTAACAGATCTTCACTTGAACTTGAACTTGAACTTGAAATTGAGGGCCGACAGCGTCGGGGCCTTTGTAACGGCCTACAATTCCCTCCACAGTTATCATACAAAGAGTTCAGCGCCTGGTACCAGACTTGTCCACTAAACTACTCAGGATTTACCAATCCTTGTCACAAGCTGCCATTGGATGGCGCCACTGGGATAGCCAGTGCGTCAAAACACCATCCCCAGGCATATTGGGTCATTACTGACCATTCTACCTGACTGGCTCATTCCAGTCACTGTCTCTTACTCCAGGCACGCACAAGAAACAATTTCATAGCTTCAATGATACTCAAATTGCACTCCTGATCCAATCCAGCAAGACAGCTCATACCGCAATCATCTTCAGCACATCTGGCATACCACTCATTCTCTCCATACTGCTCATGCACCACATTCATAAAACTTTCTCTCTCTTGCTCATACTTACTACATTCCAGCACAAAATGCTCAATTGTTTCCTCCACTCCACTAATACACTGCCGACATAATCTGTTATTATTCTCATTCCACCTCCATGTACGTCTGTTCACACTCAATGACTTACATCTCACAGCAAACAAGAGTTGACTTCCAAAACTACCATCATAGAACATCTCAAACTTGGGTGCTTCTTTTTTCATATACCAGTCAAGTGTAGGCTTCCGCACCATGCTAAGCCTCCACTTATTCAATCCATACTCTTTTGTTTTCCTCTCAATCTCTTTCTTCCACCTCTTGCAGTCCCACTCAGGCCCTACACCTCCAGGATTTATTAAACTCCAGTCATCCACAGGTCTCCCAATTCTAACATGAATAATCTTTTGCATACTAAGCTTCCTTGCATGCCCCCAACACACTTTCTCCCAATAGCTTACACTCAGATTCCATTCAAAAATTCGCTTTACCCATCTGCTATTCTGCATTCTTTCAATTCTCACCTTATAATTCAGCACTGCCTTCATCATTCTTTCCGAAAATAGGCTCCACCCAAGGTCACCTCTAATGGCTTCTGTAGCTGTCCATTTTGGAGCACCCAATGCTAACCGTCCTACCTTATTTTGTATTACATCCAGCTTTTCAAGATCACTTCCATTCCAGGCAAGAGCACTCATACCATACATGACACTAGGTACAGCAACATACTTCCACATTCCTCTCACACATTCATACTTGTTTGCTCTGTATCTGGCCACGCTACTTAATCGTCCACTCCACTGCATAGCTTTTGCCACTTTCTCACCCTTAGTTCTAGTGCATCCATCTTCACTTATCATACAACCTAGATATTTGTATTCTTTTGTTCTACCTATTCTGATTTCTCCAATATTCCACAGTCTGTCTCTATCAGTCTCATCACTATTTATAACCATAACCTTGCTTTTGTCGGCACCGAAGTTCATCTTGAAATCTGTACTATATCCGTTCACAATGTCAAGCATCCTTTGCAGTTCATGTCCACATCCACTAACCACAACCACATCATCAGCATACAACAAACAGCTCAGTCTCTCATTACCAACTTTCAGTCCTAAGCCACTCCTTCTCAGTCGAACTGCTAATTCTTCTGTGTACAATCCAAACAACAGGGGAGACAGAGTACAGCCCTGTCTCACTCCTCTAACACTCCTCACTTGCCCCGTTTCCAAATTTCCTAACCTGTATATAGCGCTTGTGTTCTCATACAGACTTTGTACAATTTTTACTATTTTCCTGCTAAACCCAACTTTTCTCAGAACTTCAAAGAGCCTAACCCGATCCACTCTGTCATACGCTTTTTCAATATCCAGGAATGCTAAATACACCTTCTTATCATCCTTCCTCATTCGCTCAATTATTTCACTCACTACAAACAGATTATCTTCCCCACGTCTATCCTGCCTAAAACCATTCTGTTCTTCACCTAGGACTCCTAATTCCTCAACTAAATTTTTCATTCTCTCATTCAAAATACCACAAAATATCTTACATACAGTGTCACCCAGTGCAATTGGTCTGTAATTTTTAAGTTCTTTCATACTCTTATGTCCACCCTTATGCAACAGAACTACATTACACTTGTTCCAGTCATCCGGTACTCTTTCACTCTTCCATATCTCATCAAATAAACATTTCAACATACTGACCACATTCTCTCCTCCAAATTTATAGAACTCATATGGGATCTTATCAGGGCCACATGCCTTTCCATTTTTCACTTTCTTCAAAAAACTTACAATCTCTTCACAAGTGATTTCGTCTTCCATTTGCAGTTCACGTTCATCAATCAGAAAATTTATGGGTGCATTATCTGTAACCTGCTCATTCATTCCACCAATGTCCTCCCAGTATTCTTCAACTGCTTTCACCAGTTGCATCCTATCTTGCACACTGCAACCATTAACTACTAATTCATCAACTTGAACTTCACTACTTCTATCATTACCTTGTATAAACTTATACCAATCTTTTATTCCATCCGGACCTTTCTTTCTTAGATTTTCAACTTGGTGTCTCTCCTCTTTAACTCTAGCCTCATTAATCATTCTCCTTACTTTCTTCTGCTGGTCCTTGTACTCATTCCATGCACTCTGCCATTCATCCTCAGTAATTCTGTTTCTTTCATACATTTTCCTCATACTGCGTTGTTTCTTATTTAAAGTCTTTCTTCTCATTCGTTCTTTCTTTATCTCACTTGTAAACCACCTGGCATTCCCTGTCCCTTTCTTACATTTTATTCTACCAATCTTTTGCTCTGCCACATCATACAAGGTTCTTGCAATCTCACCATTTAGGTCATTTACATTTCCACACCTGTTCCAGTTATACCTACTCAATTCATTCTTAAATTCTTCCCAGTTTGCCTTTTTTATCTGCCAACTTTCTTTCACACTACTGACCTTTTGCATTGAGTCCTTTCTACCCCAGTTATATTCAAGCACAAGCATTTTATGGTCACTATCAATATCAAAATCATCTTCATCTACAAACATTTCATTGACACACTCTCTTGCTCTACTATTCACAATCATATAGTCAATTGCAGTTTTCCATTCCCTGCTTTGCCATGTATGCAAGCCATTTCCTATTGTGACATTCAGGTTTTCAAGTTCATTCTCATCACAAAAATCTATCAATTTTTGTCCATTTGCATTCACTGGCTCACCAAGTATACCAACATGGCCATTCATGTCACCCATCACAATCAGAGGGCACCTACAGTGTTCTCGTACAATCCTTGTTAATATTTCATACTTTTTTACATTCTCTTCATGAGCTAAAATCCCATCAGTTGTCATATAACATATAATCACAACAATACATTCTCTGGCATGCATTCTTTCACACTTAATTGCTAACAGATCTTCACTTTCAGGTTCATTTCCAACAGGAAGTTCTTCTAATTTCCAATTTAGAGCATTCTTTACAATCAAACCAACTCCACCACCTCTTTTTTGCCAATTTACACGCCCTTTTCCTATCATATGATACTTATTCTCCTTACATGTTAAACTGACTCTATCACGCATTTGGGTCTCTACTACACCAACACAATCCAATTTTCCATTCTCAAATTCTACTACAAGGTCATCTAACTTTCCTGCATTCCATCCACGCACATTTATACTTCCAAACCTTACAACACAATTGGACAATTCCGGACGTTCCTCACTTTTGCTCTGACGGATTTTCATTCATCCAGTTCCAGCTTCCATTATGACATGAGTAGCCCTGATCCACCGGATATATTTCTTGGAGAGTTTCATCTCACCTTCTTTTGTAAGATGGACTCCATCTCCAAGAAAACACCCATCCTGGATCACGCTATCCATGTCAAGGAAGCTGGAACCCAGCTCACGCTTTCTCACACTCTCAGCTCTCATACTCATAATCCTTTCATGCAACTCTCTATTCACCTCTTTTCGCACCCTTTCATACTCCTCATCACACGCAGGCCTTCTTAGGAGGCTAGTCACCGCCACTCTAACATTCTTCTTCCGCGCCCTATCAACAACTTTCATAATTGCATTCACCGTACGTTCTCTCCCACATTCAAGCAACCCATTGCCACCTCCTTGCAGTACAACCATTCCTTCATCCATTCCATCTATCACTCTCTCAGCATGCCTACAAATCTCCTCCACTCCTTTCCCTCTCATGCTCATACATCCACTACTGTCACTCATACATACGAACCTATCAACATTCTTCACCATGCTATCTCCACATATTCTAATCATTGGTCTTACTCTCCCTTTCATGCTACTCTTTCGCTCACTTCTTTCACTCAGATCATTCTTCCCATTCATCTTCCTTTCATTCGCTTCCACTACAGGCTCCTGCACCTCATGTGGCACCACAACAGGTGGCTCATTCACTCTCTTTCCATTTTTACCTCTTTCATCATGCTCATTCATCCTTCTACTCTCATCTGTCACATTTGCACCATCATTTGCTTCATTCACACTCCTTGCACCATCATTTGCCTTATCATCCACTTCATTTGCACTCCTTGCACCACCATTTACCTCTTCATTCACTGCATTTGCACCATTCTCATTCTTTCCTTCGTTCAGCTTCCTTTCATCCTTCAAGTCAGCCTCTAAAGCAACCATCAAAATTGTCAATCTCTCAACCTCCTCTTTCAACTTCTTACTCTCATCATTCAAACATTTCCAGCACGTAAACACAAGATCACTCAACTTTCTCCGACTCATTTCTCTCAAACCTTTGCATGCATCTATATCTATCCACTCTTTACAAGTCATGCACTCAATCTCCTCATCCATTCCACTTGCACCTCCCTTCCTACGACCAGTCCTATTTCTTGCCATCCTCAAACACAGACTTCTCTCTCAGTACAAATTTCACAGGCAGAAGAAGGCACATTTCACAGGCACATACAAAGTACGTGCGTCAGCCAGGCTTGAACTTGAACTTGAACTTGAAATTGAGGGCCGACAGCGTCGGGGCCTTTGTAACGGCCTACAATTCCCTCCACAGTTATCATACAAAGAGTTCAGCGCCTGGTACCAGACTTGTCCACTAAACTACTCAGGATTTACCAATCCTTGTCACAAGCTGCCATTGGATGGCGCCACTGGGATAGCCAGTGCGTCAAAACACCATCCCCAGGCATATTGGGTCATTACTGACCATTCTACCTGACTGGCTCATTCCAGTCACTGTCTCTTACTCCAGGCACGCACAAGAAACAATTTCATAGCTTCAATGATACTCAAATTGCACTCCTGATCCAATCCAGCAAGACAGCTCATACCGCAATCATCTTCAGCACATCTGGCATACCACTCATTCTCTCCATACTGCTCATGCACCACATTCATAAAACTTTCTCTCTCTTGCTCATACTTACTACATTCCAGCACAAAATGCTCAATTGTTTCCTCCACTCCACTAATACACTGCCGACATAATCTGTTATTATTCTCATTCCACCTCCATGTACGTCTGTTCACACTCAATGACTTACATCTCACAGCAAACAAGAGTTGACTTCCAAAACTACCATCATAGAACATCTCAAACTTGGGTGCTTCTTTTTTCATATACCAGTCAAGTGTAGGCTTCCGCACCATGCTAAGCCTCCACTTATTCAATCCATACTCTTTTGTTTTCCTCTCAATCTCTTTCTTCCACCTCTTGCAGTCCCACTCAGGCCCTACACCTCCAGGATTTATTAAACTCCAGTCATCCACAGGTCTCCCAATTCTAACATGAATAATCTTTTGCATACTAAGCTTCCTTGCATGCCCCCAACACACTTTCTCCCAATAGCTTACACTCAGATTCCATTCAAAAATTCGCTTTACCCATCTGCTATTCTGCATTCTTTCAATTCTCACCTTATAATTCAGCACTGCCTTCATCATTCTTTCCGAAAATAGGCTCCACCCAAGGTCACCTCTAATGGCTTCTGTAGCTGTCCATTTTGGAGCACCCAATGCTAACCGTCCTACCTTATTTTGTATTACATCCAGCTTTTCAAGATCACTTCCATTCCAGGCAAGAGCACTCATACCATACATGACACTAGGTACAGCAACATACTTCCACATTCCTCTCACACATTCATACTTGTTTGCTCTGTATCTGGCCACGCTACTTAATCGTCCACTCCACTGCATAGCTTTTGCCACTTTCTCACCCTTAGTTCTAGTGCATCCATCTTCACTTATCATACAACCTAGATATTTGTATTCTTTTGTTCTACCTATTCTGATTTCTCCAATATTCCACAGTCTGTCTCTATCAGTCTCATCACTATTTATAACCATAACCTTGCTTTTGTCGGCACCGAAGTTCATCTTGAAATCTGTACTATATCCGTTCACAATGTCAAGCATCCTTTGCAGTTCATGTCCACATCCACTAACCACAACCACATCATCAGCATACAACAAACAGCTCAGTCTCTCATTACCAACTTTCAGTCCTAAGCCACTCCTTCTCAGTCGAACTGCTAATTCTTCTGTGTACAATCCAAACAACAGGGGAGACAGAGTACAGCCCTGTCTCACTCCTCTAACACTCCTCACTTGCCCCGTTTCCAAATTTCCTAACCTGTATATAGCGCTTGTGTTCTCATACAGACTTTGTACAATTTTTACTATTTTCCTGCTAAACCCAACTTTTCTCAGAACTTCAAAGAGCCTAACCCGATCCACTCTGTCATACGCTTTTTCAATATCCAGGAATGCTAAATACACCTTCTTATCATCCTTCCTCATTCGCTCAATTATTTCACTCACTACAAACAGATTATCTTCCCCACGTCTATCCTGCCTAAAACCATTCTGTTCTTCACCTAGGACTCCTAATTCCTCAACTAAATTTTTCATTCTCTCATTCAAAATACCACAAAATATCTTACATACAGTGTCACCCAGTGCAATTGGTCTGTAATTTTTAAGTTCTTTCATACTCTTATGTCCACCCTTATGCAACAGAACTACATTACACTTGTTCCAGTCATCCGGTACTCTTTCACTCTTCCATATCTCATCAAATAAACATTTCAACATACTGACCACATTCTCTCCTCCAAATTTATAGAACTCATATGGGATCTTATCAGGGCCACATGCCTTTCCATTTTTCACTTTCTTCAAAAAACTTACAATCTCTTCACAAGTGATTTCGTCTTCCATTTGCAGTTCACGTTCATCAATCAGAAAATTTATGGGTGCATTATCTGTAACCTGCTCATTCATTCCACCAATGTCCTCCCAGTATTCTTCAACTGCTTTCACCAGTTGCATCCTATCTTGCACACTGCAACCATTAACTACTAATTCATCAACTTGAACTTCACTACTTCTATCATTACCTTGTATAAACTTATACCAATCTTTTATTCCATCCGGACCTTTCTTTCTTAGATTTTCAACTTGGTGTCTCTCCTCTTTAACTCTAGCCTCATTAATCATTCTCCTTACTTTCTTCTGCTGGTCCTTGTACTCATTCCATGCACTCTGCCATTCATCCTCAGTAATTCTGTTTCTTTCATACATTTTCCTCATACTGCGTTGTTTCTTATTTAAAGTCTTTCTTCTCATTCGTTCTTTCTTTATCTCACTTGTAAACCACCTGGCATTCCCTGTCCCTTTCTTACATTTTATTCTACCAATCTTTTGCTCTGCCACATCATACAAGGTTCTTGCAATCTCACCATTTAGGTCATTTACATTTCCACACCTGTTCCAGTTATACCTACTCAATTCATTCTTAAATTCTTCCCAGTTTGCCTTTTTTATCTGCCAACTTTCTTTCACACTACTGACCTTTTGCATTGAGTCCTTTCTACCCCAGTTATATTCAAGCACAAGCATTTTATGGTCACTATCAATATCAAAATCATCTTCATCTACAAACATTTCATTGACACACTCTCTTGCTCTACTATTCACAATCATATAGTCAATTGCAGTTTTCCATTCCCTGCTTTGCCATGTATGCAAGCCATTTCCTATTGTGACATTCAGGTTTTCAAGTTCATTCTCATCACAAAAATCTATCAATTTTTGTCCATTTGCATTCACTGGCTCACCAAGTATACCAACATGGCCATTCATGTCACCCATCACAATCAGAGGGCACCTACAGTGTTCTCGTACAATCCTTGTTAATATTTCATACTTTTTTACATTCTCTTCATGAGCTAAAATCCCATCAGTTGTCATATAACATATAATCACAACAATACATTCTCTGGCATGCATTCTTTCACACTTAATTGCTAACAGATCTTCACTTTCAGGTTCATTTCCAACAGGAAGTTCTTCTAATTTCCAATTTAGAGCATTCTTTACAATCAAACCAACTCCACCACCTCTTTTTTGCCAATTTACACGCCCTTTTCCTATCATATGATACTTATTCTCCTTACATGTTAAACTGACTCTATCACGCATTTGGGTCTCTACTACACCAACACAATCCAATTTTCCATTCTCAAATTCTACTACAAGGTCATCTAACTTTCCTGCATTCCATCCACGCACATTTATACTTCCAAACCTTACAACACAATTGGACAATTCCGGACGTTCCTCACTTTTGCTCTGACGGATTTTCATTCATCCAGTTCCAGCTTCCATTATGACATGAGTAGCCCTGATCCACCGGATATATTTCTTGGAGAGTTTCATCTCACCTTCTTTTGTAAGATGGACTCCATCTCCAAGAAAACACCCATCCTGGATCACGCTATCCATGTCAAGGAAGCTGGAACCCAGCTCACGCTTTCTCACACTCTCAGCTCTCATACTCATAATCCTTTCATGCAACTCTCTATTCACCTCTTTTCGCACCCTTTCATACTCCTCATCACACGCAGGCCTTCTTAGGAGGCTAGTCACCGCCACTCTAACATTCTTCTTCCGCGCCCTATCAACAACTTTCATAATTGCATTCACCGTACGTTCTCTCCCACATTCAAGCAACCCATTGCCACCTCCTTGCAGTACAACCATTCCTTCATCCATTCCATCTATCACTCTCTCAGCATGCCTACAAATCTCCTCCACTCCTTTCCCTCTCATGCTCATACATCCACTACTGTCACTCATACATACGAACCTATCAACATTCTTCACCATGCTATCTCCACATATTCTAATCATTGGTCTTACTCTCCCTTTCATGCTACTCTTTCGCTCACTTCTTTCACTCAGATCATTCTTCCCATTCATCTTCCTTTCATTCGCTTCCACTACAGGCTCCTGCACCTCATGTGGCACCACAACAGGTGGCTCATTCACTCTCTTTCCATTTTTACCTCTTTCATCATGCTCATTCATCCTTCTACTCTCATCTGTCACATTTGCACCATCATTTGCTTCATTCACACTCCTTGCACCATCATTTGCCTTATCATCCACTTCATTTGCACTCCTTGCACCACCATTTACCTCTTCATTCACTGCATTTGCACCATTCTCATTCTTTCCTTCGTTCAGCTTCCTTTCATCCTTCAAGTCAGCCTCTAAAGCAACCATCAAAATTGTCAATCTCTCAACCTCCTCTTTCAACTTCTTACTCTCATCATTCAAACATTTCCAGCACGTAAACACAAGATCACTCAACTTTCTCCGACTCATTTCTCTCAAACCTTTGCATGCATCTATATCTATCCACTCTTTACAAGTCATGCACTCAATCTCCTCATCCATTCCACTTGCACCTCCCTTCCTACGACCAGTCCTATTTCTTGCCATCCTCAAACACAGACTTCTCTCTCAGTACAAATTTCACAGGCAGAAGAAGGCACATTTCACAGGCACATACAAAGTACGTGCGTCAGCCAGGCTTGAACTTGAACTTGAACTTGAAATTGAGGGCCGACAGCGTCGGGGCCTTTGTAACGGCCTACAATTCCCTCCACAGTTATCATACAAAGAGTTCAGCGCCTGGTACCAGACTTGTCCACTAAACTACTCAGGATTTACCAATCCTTGTCACAAGCTGCCATTGGATGGCGCCACTGGGATAGCCAGTGCGTCAAAACACCATCCCCAGGCATATTGGGTCATTACTGACCATTCTACCTGACTGGCTCATTCCAGTCACTGTCTCTTACTCCAGGCACGCACAAGAAACAATTTCATAGCTTCAATGATACTCAAATTGCACTCCTGATCCAATCCAGCAAGACAGCTCATACCGCAATCATCTTCAGCACATCTGGCATACCACTCATTCTCTCCATACTGCTCATGCACCACATTCATAAAACTTTCTCTCTCTTGCTCATACTTACTACATTCCAGCACAAAATGCTCAATTGTTTCCTCCACTCCACTAATACACTGCCGACATAATCTGTTATTATTCTCATTCCACCTCCATGTACGTCTGTTCACACTCAATGACTTACATCTCACAGCAAACAAGAGTTGACTTCCAAAACTACCATCATAGAACATCTCAAACTTGGGTGCTTCTTTTTTCATATACCAGTCAAGTGTAGGCTTCCGCACCATGCTAAGCCTCCACTTATTCAATCCATACTCTTTTGTTTTCCTCTCAATCTCTTTCTTCCACCTCTTGCAGTCCCACTCAGGCCCTACACCTCCAGGATTTATTAAACTCCAGTCATCCACAGGTCTCCCAATTCTAACATGAATAATCTTTTGCATACTAAGCTTCCTTGCATGCCCCCAACACACTTTCTCCCAATAGCTTACACTCAGATTCCATTCAAAAATTCGCTTTACCCATCTGCTATTCTGCATTCTTTCAATTCTCACCTTATAATTCAGCACTGCCTTCATCATTCTTTCCGAAAATAGGCTCCACCCAAGGTCACCTCTAATGGCTTCTGTAGCTGTCCATTTTGGAGCACCCAATGCTAACCGTCCTACCTTATTTTGTATTACATCCAGCTTTTCAAGATCACTTCCATTCCAGGCAAGAGCACTCATACCATACATGACACTAGGTACAGCAACATACTTCCACATTCCTCTCACACATTCATACTTGTTTGCTCTGTATCTGGCCACGCTACTTAATCGTCCACTCCACTGCATAGCTTTTGCCACTTTCTCACCCTTAGTTCTAGTGCATCCATCTTCACTTATCATACAACCTAGATATTTGTATTCTTTTGTTCTACCTATTCTGATTTCTCCAATATTCCACAGTCTGTCTCTATCAGTCTCATCACTATTTATAACCATAACCTTGCTTTTGTCGGCACCGAAGTTCATCTTGAAATCTGTACTATATCCGTTCACAATGTCAAGCATCCTTTGCAGTTCATGTCCACATCCACTAACCACAACCACATCATCAGCATACAACAAACAGCTCAGTCTCTCATTACCAACTTTCAGTCCTAAGCCACTCCTTCTCAGTCGAACTGCTAATTCTTCTGTGTACAATCCAAACAACAGGGGAGACAGAGTACAGCCCTGTCTCACTCCTCTAACACTCCTCACTTGCCCCGTTTCCAAATTTCCTAACCTGTATATAGCGCTTGTGTTCTCATACAGACTTTGTACAATTTTTACTATTTTCCTGCTAAACCCAACTTTTCTCAGAACTTCAAAGAGCCTAACCCGATCCACTCTGTCATACGCTTTTTCAATATCCAGGAATGCTAAATACACCTTCTTATCATCCTTCCTCATTCGCTCAATTATTTCACTCACTACAAACAGATTATCTTCCCCACGTCTATCCTGCCTAAAACCATTCTGTTCTTCACCTAGGACTCCTAATTCCTCAACTAAATTTTTCATTCTCTCATTCAAAATACCACAAAATATCTTACATACAGTGTCACCCAGTGCAATTGGTCTGTAATTTTTAAGTTCTTTCATACTCTTATGTCCACCCTTATGCAACAGAACTACATTACACTTGTTCCAGTCATCCGGTACTCTTTCACTCTTCCATATCTCATCAAATAAACATTTCAACATACTGACCACATTCTCTCCTCCAAATTTATAGAACTCATATGGGATCTTATCAGGGCCACATGCCTTTCCATTTTTCACTTTCTTCAAAAAACTTACAATCTCTTCACAAGTGATTTCGTCTTCCATTTGCAGTTCACGTTCATCAATCAGAAAATTTATGGGTGCATTATCTGTAACCTGCTCATTCATTCCACCAATGTCCTCCCAGTATTCTTCAACTGCTTTCACCAGTTGCATCCTATCTTGCACACTGCAACCATTAACTACTAATTCATCAACTTGAACTTCACTACTTCTATCATTACCTTGTATAAACTTATACCAATCTTTTATTCCATCCGGACCTTTCTTTCTTAGATTTTCAACTTGGTGTCTCTCCTCTTTAACTCTAGCCTCATTAATCATTCTCCTTACTTTCTTCTGCTGGTCCTTGTACTCATTCCATGCACTCTGCCATTCATCCTCAGTAATTCTGTTTCTTTCATACATTTTCCTCATACTGCGTTGTTTCTTATTTAAAGTCTTTCTTCTCATTCGTTCTTTCTTTATCTCACTTGTAAACCACCTGGCATTCCCTGTCCCTTTCTTACATTTTATTCTACCAATCTTTTGCTCTGCCACATCATACAAGGTTCTTGCAATCTCACCATTTAGGTCATTTACATTTCCACACCTGTTCCAGTTATACCTACTCAATTCATTCTTAAATTCTTCCCAGTTTGCCTTTTTTATCTGCCAACTTTCTTTCACACTACTGACCTTTTGCATTGAGTCCTTTCTACCCCAGTTATATTCAAGCACAAGCATTTTATGGTCACTATCAATATCAAAATCATCTTCATCTACAAACATTTCATTGACACACTCTCTTGCTCTACTATTCACAATCATATAGTCAATTGCAGTTTTCCATTCCCTGCTTTGCCATGTATGCAAGCCATTTCCTATTGTGACATTCAGGTTTTCAAGTTCATTCTCATCACAAAAATCTATCAATTTTTGTCCATTTGCATTCACTGGCTCACCAAGTATACCAACATGGCCATTCATGTCACCCATCACAATCAGAGGGCACCTACAGTGTTCTCGTACAATCCTTGTTAATATTTCATACTTTTTTACATTCTCTTCATGAGCTAAAATCCCATCAGTTGTCATATAACATATAATCACAACAATACATTCTCTGGCATGCATTCTTTCACACTTAATTGCTAACAGATCTTCACTTTCAGGTTCATTTCCAACAGGAAGTTCTTCTAATTTCCAATTTAGAGCATTCTTTACAATCAAACCAACTCCACCACCTCTTTTTTGCCAATTTACACGCCCTTTTCCTATCATATGATACTTATTCTCCTTACATGTTAAACTGACTCTATCACGCATTTGGGTCTCTACTACACCAACACAATCCAATTTTCCATTCTCAAATTCTACTACAAGGTCATCTAACTTTCCTGCATTCCATCCACGCACATTTATACTTCCAAACCTTACAACACAATTGGACAATTCCGGACGTTCCTCACTTTTGCTCTGACGGATTTTCATTCATCCAGTTCCAGCTTCCATTATGACATGAGTAGCCCTGATCCACCGGATATATTTCTTGGAGAGTTTCATCTCACCTTCTTTTGTAAGATGGACTCCATCTCCAAGAAAACACCCATCCTGGATCACGCTATCCATGTCAAGGAAGCTGGAACCCAGCTCACGCTTTCTCACACTCTCAGCTCTCATACTCATAATCCTTTCATGCAACTCTCTATTCACCTCCTTTCGCACCCTTTCATACTCCTCATCACACGCAGGCCTTCTTAGGAGGCTAGTCACCGCCACTCTAACATTCTTCTTCCGCGCCCTATCAACAACTTTCATAATTGCATTCACCGTACGTTCTCTCCCACATTCAAGCAACCCATTGCCACCTCCTTGCAGTACAACCATTCCTTCATCCATTCCATCTATCACTCTCTCAGCATGCCTACAAATCTCCTCCACTCCTTTCCCTCTCATGCTCATACATCCACTACTGTCACTCATACATACGAACCTATCAACATTCTTCACCATGCTATCTCCACATATTCTAATCATTGGTCTTACTCTCCCTTTCATGCTACTCTTTCGCTCACTTCTTTCACTCAGATCATTCTTCCCATTCATCTTCCTTTCATTCGCTTCCACTACAGGCTCCTGCACCTCATGTGGCACCACAACAGGTGGCTCATTCACTCTCTTTCCATTTTTACCTCTTTCATCATGCTCATTCATCCTTCTACTCTCATCTGTCACATTTGCACCATCATTTGCTTCATTCACACTCCTTGCACCATCATTTGCCTTATCATCCACTTCATTTGCACTCCTTGCACCACCATTTACCTCTTCATTCACTGCATTTGCACCATTCTCATTCTTTCCTTCGTTCAGCTTCCTTTCATCCTTCAAGTCAGCCTCTAAAGCAACCATCAAAATTGTCAATCTCTCAACCTCCTCTTTCAACTTCTTACTCTCATCATTCAAACATTTCCAGCACGTAAACACAAGATCATTCAACTTTCTCCGACTCATTTCTCTCAAACCTTTGCATGCATCTATATCTATCCACTCTTTACAAGTCATGCACTCAATCTCCTCATCCATTCCACTTGCACCTCCCTTCCTACGACCAGTCCTATTTCTTGCCATCCTCAAACACAGACTTCTCTCTCAGTACAAATTTCACAGGCAGAAGAAGTCTTCACTCACCAAATCTACTGAAAATCAAGTTATCAAACCAAAAGAAACAAAAACGTTTTCTACTACTCTCACAGTCACTCACTACAATGTCACACACAATACTCTTTATATGAAAAGAAAGCTTACCAGTCAAAACACCTCAGTCAAAAATTGCAAGTCACCACACCAAAGTCCAATGCTCAGTCTCAACTCTCACGCAACAAAAAAAACTACTCTCACGAGCACTCCATACAAAGTCACACACTGTACTCACGTGAATATACAAACTATACCAGTTTTTCAGCAACTTCACTTTAATTCACCACAATTTTCGTCGGAGAATTAGACGCACGTGCACACCGTATCGTACTCGTCTCCGTCGTCCAGGCGTTCCTCTAATTACACTTCCACTTCTAGGACTTCTCAAATGAAGAACATTCCTCATCCTTTGGTCCGGAATTAGCACAACGAAGCAATTATTAGCACAACGAAGCAAATCCATAATAGTTAGGGCTATTCGGTGGTTTAAACGTATACATTTATTTTCCTATAAAACTCAAATCTTCCATTCAACTCAGTTGAAAAATGATTGATGACTGTATATGCGATTTCAGCTACGCAATTTTAATGAATTTATATATAATATATCTGAAATAATAATGTACATAATGAATTGTATTGTGTACAATTTATTAGAGGTCATACGTGGAAAATATTAATTTTATTTATTAAACAGCTAAAAACTAATGAACATAAATACATTGAAGTTATAATAGAGGTTACAAAACAAAAACAAACAAACATCGGCATCTTTGGGATGCTTTATTTCCAATCAAGCCTGATACATATGATCTTAAGCATTGGTTTTTCAAATGTCTTATAACTAAACCTATATATAGGACACCATGACGGTTCCCCCGTAAAGCCGGTACCCATTTCCGACACCTGGGTTGAGTGGGATATTGCGCTTGAGATTTCCCTTATACCAAAAGGGGAAAATCTCCGCGCCAGCGCCGGGATACGAACCCTCGTCTCCAACATACAAGGCTGATCTTAACCACTGTGCCACGGAGAGCACTAAGATTTTATTTTAAGCGATTATTTCTCAACCGAATTTATTTCTTTTTCACGTATATGGCCATAATATAATTTTCAAATACCATGAAGAACAAATTGCTGAGTGTGCTGTATCTCCTTTGTGTTTGAAAATATTTGATTTCGACTTTTTCTGTTATTCCTGTCGGGATTTCTGACCGTTGGGGTGAAATGTTAGTTCTTGACGGCCAAAAAACTCGATCAATATCTCGATAGTGTTGTGGGAAATTACAAGAGGGATAATGAAAAACGGATTTGGACTCAGCTTATTTCAGGTGGTTTTTATTTGAAGTGGTTCCAGGAGGACTTCGATGAGCTTGACTGGAAATCCCCAGTGAGGTCCGGAGTGCCGGTGGTGCTTCGGTTAGCGCTGGCGTCGCTCCGGCCGGTGGATGAGATGTTTAAGTGTATGGAGTTCAGAATAATCAATTTACTGTGGGCAATTTTTGAACAAGCACTCAATCGGTGCGTAGCTAGGTGTGTGGGCAAAGCGTGCTTAATTTTGGAGCAGGTGAGTTTGATCAAGGTGCCGAGCCTGATGGCGATGATGACTCTGGGTTTGAATAGTACTTAAGATCCAGGCACGCGGAATTCAGCGAATGTAAAGCTAATTCAATGATGCCCGTATTTTTAGGCAGTTGAGAATTTAGGCCCGTAATTAGAGAATATACCAGGCTAAAGGCAATCCAAGTAGAAAAGAGCCCATAAGCGGCCCAGAAAGAAGGTTGTAAATGGTGTGTGTGTGATGACGTTGAGGTCCTGTAAAGGCAGGGGAGCTGGATGAAACGTTCCAGGAGAGACATCAAGACATTCCACCACTGGCAATCCAACATATAATGACAACTCTTCCCACACGGAGAACTCCGAGAAACTCCTACAGGTTTGACACCAGCTACTTTAAGGATCCCACTTTTGGCAAGCTCAAGGAGATAGGACAGATTTTGGTTGACAGATTTTTAACAATAAATAAATTGTTTAAATTGTTTAGCTGTCAGAACTGTTCATTAATGCCTCAGGCTCTAATATCTGAGTATTAGGTTTAAGAACTTCCGGTAATAAAGATCGTGATTCCTTACCGAGACTACATGCAAGTAAACACGAGATCTACGGAAAATCGTGAAAATATCAAGTGACTGCTACTTTTGCAAGAAGCTGCAGGACAGCAATATAGGAGGTTAAATTGGGGAAATTTTTTGGAGAAACACGTGATTTCATAAAAGGTTCATGAAACAGCGAAAAGACATAACACGGCTAAAAATTGCATAAGAAATGAAAATTAACGCTTGTTCGGGGCTCCAGAAAACATCCCTATACTGTACAAGCACTAACAGAGAAAAATCCTAAAGTTCATGGATATAAATCCTAATGAAAAATCCTGAAAGATATCATTTGCAATAATAAAGGAACTAGGGAATAATATATATCCCCAATGATAAAAGGAAAAACCTAAGCGTTGATTTCACAGACGGAAAATACGCGGAGAAAAAGAAAACGAAAGCATGAAAATTCCGTGCGGCGATTTAGCCGGGGGCTTTACACGTCGGCCTCAGCCAAAACCGCCAGCAATTTGCACACACTCAAGATAGGCAGGTGGTAGTGAGTGTTTGTCACAAGAATGCGATGAGTTAAATTAAATTTTATCGAAATGTTTTACATTGAAATAAGTGCGGTTACGTAAAGGTTTTAAAGAGTATGGAATTAAGAAATGAAATTCCAAAACTTAGCAAGCATAGACATGAATACTTTTCGTAATTTAAACTACTGCAAGTTGGTTTGTAAAAAAAGAATAAATGCTACTATAACACATGCCTATAGTATTTATAGTCACAGAGTAGTGACAAAAGACGACGGTGTGAGGTTCCGCCATTACACAAAAACGCTATCGACAACGAACGCCGGCAAATTTCGCCGCGTTCGTTCCGAGTATCGAATCATGAATGAAAACTGCAGGTATATACTATTGTAGTGAAGAAAGGAACGAAACATGATTATGTTTCGATAATAAAATCATGACACGGAAATGCAACGCACATCTGACGCAAAATTTTACGCTAAGTCATGTTGAGAAGAAAAACAAAACACTGAATGAAAACCTGCTACACCACAATTCCTACGCATAACTACGTATCTTAATACCAGCACTGTCACTATTTATACTCACTGAACACGACGAAAAGGAACACGATAATTTTCTAACACATTTAAACTCACGAGAATTTGCTGTAACACCGCTAAGTAGGACGCCAGAGTAAGAGTGGCTTTTTGAAAGAAGAGACGCGCAACTGCGCAGTGTTGCCACCAGAGGGCTCCTCTCTCGAAAAATGTCAAGTGTTATTTTATTATTTCATGCATTTACACAAAAACTTCAATGATTACGAATTAGAAATAGAAAATAATTAATAATAAATTAGAGTAAGATTTTTAATGCTACTAATTAATTTATTTGAGTGCGAATGGATATTTTATAATTCTTAAGCTTTGTAGCGATATGCTACATTACCCCCCAAGGCGCAGACCGAAAGGTCCACCCGCTGCAATCATCTGTAGCGGGAAGGAGGGCGAACTACACGACCCTGCCGAGTTCGGCAATTGGCAAATGTTACTGTGCGGGGAAGTTTCACCAAACGGGTCTGCAAGTTTAGATCGGCAAGAGTTCTAGGAATAGGAGTTACTGCAGCGGGCTCGTCTGGTCTCTCCAGACTTGTCGCTGTGTCAGTAAGAGGGCTAGAATTAGAGTCTACGATAGGCTTAGGGATAGGGTTTGAATGTACAGACACATAGAAAGGGTTACACTCAAGTTGACTAGGCAACAAGGCAGCCAACTGAGGAAGCTGAGATGGTAGATATGATCGAGTCTCAGTGGGAAAGGAAATCTGCGGAGAGGATGATGAGTTATAAGTTACACTATGATCGGAAGTGTACGCGACTTTTAATCGATCAATGCTCACAGGGTCGTGTGAACCGAATCTTTCGAGGATGAAATATTTTTGCTTGCGTTTAAGTACTTTGAATGGGCCATCATAAGGGCGCGTGAGTGTAGGTTTTATAGCATCGTTGCGGACATACACATGTGTGCAGTCTTGCAGGGCAGAATCCAGTTTGTCCTGAGTCTGAGGCATTCGTGGAGCCACATACTTGATCTGGCGCATGCAATCTTTTAGGCAGGTTACATAAGCGGAACGGTTAGCGGATGAAAATTCAGGCAAAGGTTTTGGGTCAACAATGTCGCCGGGGAGACGAAGCGTTTTCCCGTACAACATTTCAGCCGCTGTGCATTGCTGATCCTGTCTGTGTAAATTTCGGATGCTAAGTAGTACTACTGGAAGTCTGTCAGTCCAATCGTGACTGCAATTAAGGCAGCGCAATGCAACCTTGAGGTCTCTGTGGACTCTCTCAATAAGTCCATTTGACTGCGGATGATACGCTGTAGTGGATGAATTTGCACACCCTAAGGCGGTGCTAAGCTCACTCCAGAATTTGGAGGTGAATTGTGATCCCCGGTCATGTGTGACACTTAAGGGAACACCAAATCTAGAGATCCATTCTGATAAGAAAGCGCGCGCTACAGTCTCAGTTTGGGTATCAGGAAGAGGGACAGCCTCAACCCAACGCGTGAACCTATCTATGATGGTCAACAAATAAGAATGACCGCGCGACAAAGGCAAAGGACCCACCAAATCTAGGTGTACGGAGTCGAACTTGTGACCTGTGAATGCAACACTCTGCAGCGCTGCACGATTGTGTTTCACCACTTTACTACTCTGACACGCATGGCAATTTTGCACAATTTGCTTGACCTCCTTACGCATCGCTGGCCAGACCTAACGATCAGAAATCAAACGCAATGTACGGTTAATACCTGGATGAGATAGGGAGTGGTAGTGGAGGACAGCTACTCTGCGGAGCGTCGCAGGAAGATACAAACGAGAAAGTCGCTCGGCATCACGGTACACGCCGTCAACCAAGGTTAGTTTCGGAGAGGAAGTGTTAGAAGGTTTGAGAAGGTCCTGAAGTTCAGGATCCTCCTTCTGCGCGTTTGCAATGTTGCCGAAAGTGATTTCACCACCGGTTTGGACAGTGTTGATTCTCGATAAGCAGTCAGCGACAGTATTGTCGAGACCTTTGATGAAGCGGATGTCAGTGGTAAACTGACTTATAAACGACAAGTGTCGAGCTTTCCTTGGGGAATGTCTTTCAGAAGGCATTTTGATCGCTGAGGTCAGAGGTTTGTGATCTGTGTAGATCACAAACTCCCTCGCCTCTAGAGCATAGCGAAAGTGTCTCACAGACAAGTAGATAGCAAGAAGTTCCCTACCGAACGCGCTATAGGCACGCTCAGTGGGCGACAGCTTTTTGGAAAAGAAAGCCAGAGGAGAGATGTTAGTCCCTACTTGTTGTTGCAAAACAGCACCTACGGCGGTACTGGATGCGTCCACGACGAGACTAAAATCAGCATTAGCAATAGGGTAGGATAATTCAGTCGCGGAAGCTAACTTGTGCTTGATTGTCTCAAAAGCTTTGCGCGCTTCTTCTGTCCATTTTACCTCAATAGATTTGCCTTTACGTTTCGGTTCGAGGAGGTCAGACAAGGGCGCTAAAGTTTGAGCACAGTTGCGAATGAAACGATGGTAGAAGTTAACAGAACCTAGGAACCTTCTGAGTTCCTTCTGGGTCTGTGGAAGAGGAAAGTTTTTGATCACTTCTACTTTGGAAGGCAAAGGTTTTAGACCTAGGCTAGAGATTTCATGACCTAAGTAAATCAGTGATGACTTTCCGAGCTCACATTTTGCAGGATTTACAAGGAGTCCATTGTCGGACAGTCTTTGAAAAACGACCCTAAGATGGTCTTTGTGCAACTCCGGGGTTGTGGATGCCACTAGGATGTCGTCTAAATAGACATAGGCGAAAGTGAGATCAGAGAAAATTTCAGCCATGTGCCTTTGGAACGTTTGAGGAGCGTTCCTCAAGCCATATGGCATCTTGAGGAACTCAAAGAGACCAAACGGAGTGATTACCGCGGTCTTAGGAATCGCAGACTCCTCCAAGGGGATTTGATGGAAGGCAGACTGCAGGTCTATCTTAGAGAAAATTTGAGCTCCCTCTAAATTTGCACTGAAATCATGCAAGTAAGGGATAGGATAGCGATCAGGTAGAGTAACGGCATTCAACCTGCGGAAATCCCCGCACGGTCTGAATTCACCGTTAGCCTTGGGTACTAGCAAAAGAGGGCTAGCCCAAGGGCTTTTGGAGCTGCGGATAATGCCATTTTCGAGCATCCTAGCAAACTCTTTCTTGGCTAAAGCCAATCTATCAGGCGGTAATCGCCTTGCTCGGGAATAGACGGGCGGTCCCGTAGTTTCTATGAAGTGCTTTGTGCTGGTTTGCATTTTTGTAGAGACTAAGTTAGAATTTGTTAGTGCAGGGTAATCTGCGAGCACTTGCTCAAACATGCACTCTTGTTTGAAAGCGATTGAGAAGGAATGCAAGACATTAGTTCTAGTTATGCTACAAGCGGGAATTGAGATCTGTGTCTCCTCGTCCCTAATTCTCCTGTTCTTAATATCTACAATTATGCCAAACTTGGCTAGAAAATCAGCACCTATTATGGGCTCTTGTACCTCAGCTATCAAGAAGGTAAATGTAAATTTTCTCCTCAATCCCAGACCGCACTCTAAAATTCTTTCACCGTAACAAGGAATTGGCGTGCCGTTTGCGGCGCGTAATGTCGCCAACAATGGGTTGTTTTTGTCTTTTGCCGTGGCTGGGATAATTGACACGCTTGAGCCCGTGTCGATGAGAAATCGATACTTGGTGACGGGATCGAGAATAGTAAGGAGGCGAGTAGTCTGGGAATGGGGCAACGCAGTACTCGCTACTATGCGTCGCTGTTGGCGTTTCCCGAAGTCATTTCGGTATAACGAGGACAGTATCTAGAGGCACATTTGCGAGCTTGGTCACCAAATTTCATGTGGTACCAGCATAAATTGCTACCAGCATCACGAGAGCGCGACCTGAAGCGGCGGTCTTGATTTGACCTATCATAAGATCTACCTCTATCAAAGCGTTGAGGAGGAGGAGAAGGATAGTTTGAGTGATAGTCATAGGGATAGTCGTAGGCATTTTGGTGGCTTTGGAATCTCCCTGGGCCTTGCTGAATGTGAGCCACACTTTGACCTATTTGAAAATTTTGGAGAGCTTGCTTTATTTCAGCGATGTCCTGCTGCATCTTATCTATTGTGACTGATGATTGGTTTTGTGCCGCATTTGACGGGCTAAAATTTTGAGCGGCTACATTCAAGGAAGCAACTTGCGGTTCTCGTGACAAACTAATATTTCGGATTACCGTTTCTGCGGATTCCGCTAGTTTTTCTAGCGTTTGCTCGGGGCCTGCTAGCGATAGAAATGGACGCACGTTCGGAGGAAGCTTAGTCATGAAAACTTCCTTCAGAAATCCCTCAGCTACGGCAACACCCGTAGCGAGTTTTCGTAACTCTTTAACTAGCGAAGTGGGAGAGAAAGAACTAGAGACAGATGGAATTGCTGAGGCGTCTACAAGACTTCGGAATTTGTCCGCATCGGACATCTGAAGCCTTGCCAAGATTTTGCCTTTCAAGATTCCGTAAGGATTGAGAGGTGGAGGGTTTTCTAATATTTGGTTTGAGTCATTCAATAGTTTTGTGGGCGCGGCGCTCACAAGAGCATAGAATTTGTCTATCTCATTTATTATTTTATGATACCTAAACACGGCTTCACACTGTTAAAACCAGGTATGAGCGTCCTCCGGGATAAAGGGCGGGAGCCTAATGGGTTTTGTGGGGGCTCGATCTTCATTATCTGATTCAGTCATGCTAGCGATCACTTTTGGGATGCACAATTAATGATATCAGTGCCTAAGACTTGGAATTAAGTGGCAAGGGTTTGCGTTAATTCTTTACCTACTCGATCATTCAGGTTAAGTTGAAACAGAAGGAAGGAAATATGAAATTGGAAACGAAAAAAAAATTTTATGCGGTATGCGGCAATTTGCGTAGGCACAAGAATAAAGCAGGTGAGAAAAATTATTTTTCTACCTACTCAATCAATCAATAACGTTGAAGAAAACGGAGGAAAAATGGAGAAGGGAAACGCGAATTTTACGGTAGTCAGAATGCACGTAAGCACGGAAATAGGAAAAAAATATTTTCCCTACCTACTGAGGCACATGAAACAAACAAAGAAGGACAGGGTATTGCTGGAAAAAAAAAATTTTGTTAGAGCTGCTCAGAGAACAATTAGCACGGTCAAAATCCACAGGAATCTCTCAAACTACTACGACATGGGAAAATTTATCACTACAATGATACGCCAACATTATCCTCTCACAATCTCTCAAACACTTCGAGTTGAGTTTTTATTTTTAAGATTTCCCGGCCGATGCACCAGTGTCGGGATTTCTGACCGTTGGGGTGAAATGTTAGTTCTTGACGGCCAAAAAACTCGATCAATATCTCGATAGTGTTGTGGGAAATTACAAGAGGGATAATGAAAAACGGATTTGGACTCAGCTTATTTCAGGTGGTTTTTATTTGAAGTGGTTCCAGGAGGACTTCGATGAGCTTGACTGGAAATCCCCAGTGAGGTCCGGAGTGCCGGTGGTGCTTCGGTTAGCGCTGGCGTCGCTCCGGCCGGTGGATGAGATGTTTAAGTGTATGGAGTTCAGAATAATCAATTTACTGTGGGCAATTTTTGAACAAGCACTCAATCGGTGCGTAGCTAGGTGTGTGGGCAAAGCGTGCTTAATTTTGGAGCAGGTGAGTTTGATCAAGGTGCCGAGCCTGATGGCGATGATGACTCTGGGTTTGAATAGTACTTAAGATCCAGGCACGCGGAATTCAGCGAATGTAAAGCTAATTCAATGATGCCCGTACTTTTAGGCAGTTGAGAATTTAGGCCCGTAATTAGAGAATATACCAGGCTAAAGGCAATCCAAGTAGAAAAGAGCCCATAAGCGGCCCAGAAAGAAGGTTGTAAATGGTGTGTGTGTGATGACGTTGAGGTCCTGTAAAGGCAGGGGAGCTAGATGAAACGTTCCAGGAGAGACATCAAGACATTCCACCACTGGCAATCCAACATATAATGACAACTCTTCCCACACGGAGAACTCCGAGAAACTCCTACAGGTTTGACACCAGCTACTTTAAGGATCCCACTTTTGGCAAGCTCAAGGAGATAGGACAGATTTTGGTTGACAGATTTTTAACAATAAATAAATTGTTTAAATTGTTTAGCTGTCAGAACTGTTCATTAATGCCTCAGGCTCTAATATCTGAGTATTAGGTTTAAGAACTTCCGGTAATAAAGATCGTGATTCCTTACCGAGACTACATGCAAGTAAACACGAGATCTACGGAAAATCGTGACAATATCAAGTGACTGCTACTTTTGCAAGAAGCTGCAGGACAGCAATATAGGAGGTTAAATTGGGGAAATTTTTTGGAGAAACACGTGATTTCATAAAAGGTTCATGAAACAGCGAAAAGACATAACACGGCTAAAAATTGCATAAGAAATGAAAATTAACGCTTGTTCGGGGCTCCAGAAAACATCCCTATACTGTACAAGCACTAACAGAGAAAAATCCTAAAGTTCATGGATATAAATCCTAATGAAAAATCCTGAAAGATATCATTTGCAATAATAAAGGAACTAGGGAATAATATATATCCCCAATGATAAAAGGAAAAACCTAAGCGTTGATTTCACAGACGGAAAATACGCGGAGAAAAAGAAAACGAAAGCATGAAAATTCCGTGCGGCGATTTAGCCGGGGGCTTTACACGTCGGCCTCAGCCAAAACCGCCAGCAATTTGCACACACTCAAGATAGGCAGGTGGTAGTGAGTGTTTGTCACAAGAATGCGATGAGTTAAATTAAATTTTATCGAAATGTTTTACATTGAAATAAGTGCGGTTACGTAAAGGTTTTAAAGAGTATGGAATTAAGAAATGAAATTCCAAAACTTAGCAAGCATAGACATGAATACTTTTCGTAATTTAAACTACTGCAAGTTGGTTTGTAAAAAAAGAATAAATGCTACTATAACACATGCCTATAGTATTTATAGTCACAGAGTAGTGACAAAAGACGACGGTGTGAGGTTCCGCCATTACACAAAAACGCTATCGACAACGAACGCCGGCAAATTTCGCCGCGTTCGTTCCGAGTATCGAATCATGAATGAAAACTGCAGGTATATACTATTGTAGTGAAGAAAGGAACGAAACATGATTATGTTTCGATAATAAAATCATGACACGGAAATGCAACGCACATCTGACGCAAAATTTTACGCTAAGTCATGTTGAGAAGAAAAACAAAACACTGAATGAAAACCTGCTACACCACAATTCCTACGCATAACTACGTATCTTAATACCAGCACTGTCACTATTTATACTCACTGAACACGACGAAAAGGAACACGATAATTTTCTAACACATTTAAACTCACGAGAATTTGCTGTAACACCGCTAAGTAGGACGCCAGAGTAAGAGTGGCTTTTTGAAAGAAGAGACGCGCAACTGCGCAGTGTTGCCACCAGAGGGCTCCTCTCTCGAAAAATGTCAAGTGTTATTTTATTATTTCATGCATTTACACAAAAACTTCAATGATTACGAATTAGAAATAGAAAATAATTAATAATAAATTAGAGTAAGATTTTTAATGCTACTAATTAGTTTATTTGAGTGCGAATGGATATTTTATAATTCTTAAGCTTTGTAGCGATATGCTACATTCCTCAAGGCTACGTCTCGTAATTATGCCTCGAGATGTGTTGCTTCTTGACTATAACCTGATTTTTCTTAAAAAATTTCTGTGAAGAAATTAAAAACCAGTTCATTTTTATGTTTTTCGAAGTCTTCTTTTCCTTTTAGTCATTTTTTTGCGAAAAATTTCTAAGGATTACAGTGAGCTCAACTGTCATTTTCTGTGTAGTAGATGGTAGGTTGCTTTTATCTTTTATTTTATATATGTATTTTTTCTAATATTTCATTCTCAATAAGTATACATATTAATATGTGTGTGTACGTGTGTAGGTATATATATGTATCTACATATATAGATATACATGTTTCTATTTCATTTCTTTACGCAAAAACCATCCGGTTAATAAATTTTATTGCACTAGCGAAATGATTAAAAAATAGATCTATGTTAGGATTTGGCCGTGTGGTATAGCCAGTCCTAAACAACCTCGATAAGCATTTGTAATAGACCATGAGAAAGGATAATAAGCACTCAGGAACTCAGCTTTTCGTTGGTAGTTTTATTCTTGAGGAGAGCCGAAAAAGGATTGCCAAATCTTGCTCTTCTGAGGGACTCGGCTGACGATGGTTCGCAGTCCTGGCAGGCGGTAGGCTCCTGGAGAAATGCTGAAGTCGACCGCGTGTGTGTGTGTGTGGTTTAAAAATGATTCTAACCCAATTTTATAAAACTTGGAAACGACCCGAGGCGATTGTTAAGGGCAATTTAATTGAGTTGAGGCCAGGCAAGTATAGACTGGTAAGATGAGGCCAGCTAAGGTCGGGCCAGTTCAAGTAAAACCAGTTCGGTGGAAAACCAGTTAAGTGAAGACTAAATCCAACAAAGTCAATCCCACTAAGGCTCAGGGAGTGCTGGTGTGTTGGCGTTGGTGATGACGATGAGGTGAGAATTTGCTGTAACACCGCTAGAGTAAGACGCCAATATATGAGTGTGCGCTTTTGAAAAGGGACGCGCCTTGCGCAGTATTGCCACCAGAGGGCTCCTCTCTCGAAAAATATCGAGTGTTATTTTATTGTTTCATGCATTTACACAAAAACTTCAATGATTACGAATTAGAAGTAGAAAATAATTAATAATAAATTATAGTAAGATTTTTAATGCTAATAATTAATTTATTTAAGTGCGAATGGGAAAATTTAGAATTCTTAAGCTTTTGTAGCGATTGCTACATTACCCCCCAAGGCGCAGACCGAAAGGTCCACCCGCTGCAATCATTTGTAGCGGGAAGGAGGTCTAACTACGCGACCCTGCCGGGTTCGGCAGTTGGAAAATGTTACTGAGCGGGGAAGTTTCACCAAACGGGTCTGCAAATTTAGATCGGCAAGAGTTCTAGGAACACGAGTAACTGCAGCGGGCTCGTCTGGTCTATCCAGACTTGTCGCTGTTTCAGTAAGAGGGCTAGAATTAGAATCTACGATAGGCTTAGGGATAGGGTTTGAATGTACAGGCACATAGAAAGGATTACACTCAAGTTGACTAGGCAATAATGCAGCCAACTGAGGAAGCTGAGATGGTAGATATGATCGAGTCTCAGTGGAAGGGTAATTCTGGGGAGAGAATGATGGTTTAGCAGTTACACTATGATCGGAAGTGTAAGCGACTTTTAATCGATCAATGCTCACAGGGTCGTGTGAACCAGATCTTTCAAGGATGAAATATTTTGGCGTCCGTTTTAGTACCTTGAAAGGGCCATCATAAGGACGCGTGAGTGTAGGTTTGATGGCGTCGTTTCGGACGTACACATGTGTGCAGTCTTGCAAAGCAGGATCCAGTTTGTCCTTAGTCTGAGGCATCCGTGGAGCCACATACTTGATCTGTCGCATGCAATCTTTTAGACAGGTTACATATGCAGAACGGTCAACGGATGAAAATTCAGGCAAGGGTTTAGGGTCAACAATGTCGCCGGGGAGACGAAGTGTTTGCCCATAGAGCATTTCAGCTGCTGTGCATTGCTGATCTTGTCGGTACAGATTGCGGATGCTCAACAGTACCACTGGAAGTCTGTCAGTCCAATCGTGACTGCAATTAAGACAGCGAAGTGCAGCTTTGAGGTCTCTGTGGACTCTCTCAATAAGTCCATTCGACTGTGGATGATAAGCGGTAGTGCTGGTGTTAGAACAACCTAAAGCGGTGCTGAGCTCACTCCAAAATTTGGAGGTAAATTGTGATCCCCGATCATGCGTGACACTCAAGGGAACCCCAAATCTGGAGATCCAGTTGGACATGAAGGCGCGCGCTACAGTCTCAGTTTGGGTATCAGGAAGAGGGACAGCCTCAACCCAACGTGTGAACCTATCTATGATGGTCAACAAATAAGAATGACCACGCGATAAAGGCAAAGGACCCACCAAATCTAGGTGTACAGAGTCGAACTTGTGACCTGTGAATGCACAACTCTGCAGCGCTGCACGATTATGTTTCACCACTTTACTACTCTGACATGCATGGCAATTTTGCACAATTTGCTTGACCTCCTTACGCATCGCTGGCCAGACGTAACGATCAGAAATCAAACGCAATGTACGGTTAATACCAGGATGAGAGAGAGAATGATAGTGAAGGATAGCTACTCTGCGGAGAGTCGCGGGAAGATACAAACGAGAAAGTCGCTCAGCATCACGGTACACGCCGTCAACCAAGGTTAATTTCAGAGAGGAAGTGTTAGAAGGTTTGAGAAGGTCCTGAAGTTCAGGATCCTCCTTCTGAGTCTTGGAAATATTGCCGAAAGTGATTTCACCACTGGTTTGGACAGTGTTGATGCGGGATAGACAATCAGCGACAGTATTGTCCAACCCTTTTATGAAGCGGATGTCAGTGGTGAATTGGCTAATGAAGGAAAGAAGTCGAGCCTCTCTTGGGGAATGTCTTTCAGAAGGCATCTTAATCGCCGAGGTCAAAGGTTTGTGATCTGTGTAGATCACGAACTCCCTTGCCTCTAGAGCATAGCGAAAGTGTCTCACAGACAGATAGATAGCAAGAAGTTCCCTACCGAACGCGCTATAAGCACGCTCAGTGGGCGACAGCTTTTTGGAAAAGAAAGCAAGAGGAGAGATGTTAGTACCTACTTGTTGTTGCAAAACAGCACCTACAGCAGTACTGGAGGCGTCCACTACTAGACTAAAATCAGCATTAGCAATAGGGTAGGATAATTCAGTCGCGGTAGCTAACTTGTGCTTGATTTCCTCAAACGCTCCGCGTCCTACGTCTGTCCATTTTACCTCAATAGATTTACCTTTTCTTTTCGGTTCGAGCAAGTCTGACAAGGGGGCTAAAGTTTGAGCACAGTTGCGTATGAAGCGATGATAGAAGTTAACAGAACCTAGGAACCTTCTTAGTTCCTTCTGGGTCTGCGGAAGAGGAAAGTTTTTGATCACTTCTACTTTGGAAGGCAAAGGTTTTAGACCTAGGCTAGAGATTTCATGACCTAAGTAAATCAGTGATGGCTTTCCGAGCTCACATTTTGCAGGATTTACGAGGAGTCCATTGTCGGACAATCTTTGAAAAACGACCCTAAGATGGTCTTTGTGCAACTCCGGGGTTGTGGATGCCACTAGGATGTCAAGGAAGTTCAAGTTGATGAATTAGTAGTCAATGGTTGCAGTGTGCAAGATAGGATGCAAATGGTGAAAGCAGTTGAAGAATACTGGGAGGACATTGGTGGAATGAATGAGCAGGTTACAGATGATGAACCGATAAATTTTCTGATAGATGAACATGAACTGCAAATGGAAGACGAAATCACTTGTGAAGAGATTGTAAGTTTTTTGAAGAAAGTGAAGAATGGAAAGGCATGTGGCCCTGATAAGATACCATATGAGTTCTATAAATGTGGAGGAGAGAGTGTAGTCAGTATGTTGAAATGTTTATTTGATGAGATATGGAAGAGTGAAAGAGTACCGGATGACTGGAACAAGTGTAATGTAGTTCTGTTGTATAAGGGTGGACATAAGAGTATGAAAGAACTTAAAAATTACAGACCAATTGCACTGGGTGACACCGTATGTAAGATCTTTTGTGGTATTTTGAATGAGAGAATGAAAAACTTAGTTGAGGAATTAGGAGTCCTGGGAGAAGAACAGAATGGTTTTAGGCAAGATAGACGTGGGGAGGATAATCTGTTTGTAGTGAGTGAAATAATTGAGCGAATGAAGAAGGATAATAAGAAGGTATATTTAGCATTCCTGGATATTGAAAAGGCGTATGACAGAGTGGATCGGGTTAGGCTGTTTGAAATTTTGAGAAAAGTTGGTTTTAGCAGAAAAATAGTGAACATTGTACAGAGTCTGTATGAGAACACAAGTGCAATCTACAGGTTAGGAAATTTGGAAACAGGGCAAGTGAGGAGTGTTAGAGGAGTGAGACAGGGCTGTACTCTGTCCCGCCTGTTGTTTGGATTGTACACAGAAGAATTAGCAGTTCGACTGAGAGGGAGTGGTTTAGGACTGAAAGTTGGTAATGAGAGACTGAGCTGTTTGTTGTATGCTGATGATGTGGTTGTGGTTAGTGAATGTGGTCATGAACTACAAAGGATGCTTGACATTGTGAATGGATATAGTATAGATTTCAAGATGAACTTTGGTGCAGGTAAAAGTAAGGTCATGGTTATAAATAGTGATGAGACTGATAGAGACAGACCGTGGAATATTGGAGAAATCAGAATAGGTAGAACAAAAGAATACAAATATCTAGGTTGTATGATAAGTGAAGATGGATGTACTAGAACTAAAGGTGAGAAAGTGGCTAAAGCAATGCAGTGGAGTGGACGGTTAGGTAGTGTGGCCAGATACAGAGCAAACAAGTACGAATGTGTGAGAGGAATGTGGAAGTATGTTGCTGTACCTAGTGTCATGTATGGTATGAGTGCTCTTGCTTGGAATGGTAGTGATCTTGAAAAGCTGGATGTGATACAAAATAAGGTAGGACGTGTAGCATTGGGTGCTCCAAAATGGACAGCTATAGAAGCCATTAAAGGTGACCTAGGGTGGAGCCTATTTTCAGAAAGAATGATGAAAGCTGTGCTGAATTATAAGGTGAGAATTGAAAGAATGCAGAATAGCAGGTGGGTAAGGCGAATCTTTGAATGGAATCTGAGAGTAAGCTATTGGGAGAAAGTATGTTGGGGGCATGCAAGGAAACTCAGTATGCAAAAGATTATTCATGTTAGAATTGGGAGACCTGTGGATGACTGGAGTTTAATAAATGTTGGAGGTGTAGGGCCTGAGTGGGACTGCAAGAGGTGGAAGAAAGAGATTGAGAGACAAACAAAAGAGTATGGATTGAATAAGTGGAAGCTTAGCATGATGCGGAAGCCTACACTTAACTGGTATATGAAAAAGAAAGCACCTAAGTTTGAGCTGTTCTATGATGGTAGTTTTGGAAGTCAACTCTTGTTTGCTGTGAGATGTAAGTCATTGAGTGTGAACAGACGTACATGGAGATGGAATGAGAATAATAACAGATTATGTCAGCAGTGTAATGGTGGAGTAGAGGAAACAATTGAGCATTTTGTGCTGGAATGTAGTAAGTATGAGCAAGAGAGAGAGAGAGTTTAATGAATGTGGTGTCTGAGCAGTATGGAGAGAATGAATGGAATGCCAGATGTGCTGAAGATGATTGCGGTATGAGCTGTCTTGCTGGATTGGATCAGGAGTGTAATGCGAGTATCACTGAGGCTATGAAAGTGTTTCTTGTGCGTGCCTGGAGTAAGAGACAGTGACTGGAATGAGCCAGTCTGGCAGAATGGGCTGTAATGACCTAATGTGCCGGGGGATGGTGTTTTGACACACTGGTTGTCCCGGTGATGCCTTCCAATGGAGGCTTGTGACAAGGATCGTAGATCCTGAGTAGTTTAGTGGACAAGTCTGGTACCAGGCGCTGAACTCTGTGTGAAAATTGTGGAGGGAATTGTAGGCCGTTACAAAGGCCCCGACACTGTCGGCCCTCAAGTTCAAGTTTAAGTTCAAGTTCATGTCGTCTAAATAGACATAAGCGAAAGTGAGGTCAGAGAAAATTTCAGCCATGTGCCTTTGGAACGTCTGAGGAGCATTCCTCAAGCCGTATGGCATTTTTAGAAATTCAAAGAGACCGAACGGAGTGATTACCGCGGTCTTAGCGATAGCACTCTCATCAAGTGGAATTTGATGAAAGGCATGCTGGAGATCTATCTTTGAGAAAATTTGAGCTCCCTCTAAATTTGCACTGAAATCATGCAAGTAAGGAATAGGGTAGCGATCAGGTAGAGTAACGGCATTCAATCTGCGGAAATCCCCGCACGGTCTGAATTCACCGTTAGCCTTGGGTACTAGCAAAAGAGGGCTAGCCCAAGGACTTTTGGAGCTGCGGATAATGCCATTTTCGAGCATCCTAGCGAAATCTTTCTTGGCTAAAGCCAATCGATCAGGTGGTAGTCGCCTTGCTCGGGAATAGACGGGCGGACCAGTCGTCTCTATGAAGTGCTTTGTGCATGTCTGCATGTTCTTAGAAGCTAAGTTAGGGTTTGTTAATGCAGGAAAATTTTTAAGTACCTGCTCGAACATGCACTCCTCCTTGAAAGCTATGGAGAATGAATGCAAGACATTAGCTCTAGTTATGCTACAAGCGGGAATTGAGATCTGTGTCTCCTCGTCCCTAATTCTACGGTTTTTAACATCTACAAGTATGCCAAACTTCGCTAAGAAATCCGCGCCAATTATGGGCTCTTGGACTTCCGCGATCAAGAATGCGAAAAGAAAGTTTCGCCTCAATCCCAGACTGCACTCTAATACTCTTTCACCGTAACAAGGAATTGGCGTGCCGTTTGCGGCGCGTAGTGCCGCCAACAATGGGTTGTTTTTGTCTTTCACCGTGGCTGGGATAATTGACACACTGGAGCCAGTGTCTATTAAAAATCGGTATTTGGTGACGGGATCGAGAATCTGTAGTAAGCGAGTAGTCTGGGAATGAGGCAACGCAGTACTCGCTACTATGCGTCGCTGTTGGCGTTTCCCGAAGTCATTTCGGTATAACGAGGACAAAAGCGGGACCCGCACTTTCGTGCTTGGTCACCATACTTTGTGTGGTACCAGCATAAATTGCTACTAGCATCACGAAAGCGCGACCTGAAGCGGCGGTCTTGATTTGACCTATCATAAGATCTACCTCTATCAAAGCGTTGAGGAGGAGGAAAAGGATGATAGTTGGAGGGATAGTCATAGGGATAGTCGTAGGCATTTTGGTGGCTTTGGAATCTCCCTGGGCCTTGCTGAATGTGAGCCACACTCTGACCTAAATTGCAATTCTGTAAAGCTTGCTTTATCTCAGCGATGTCTTGCTGCATCTTATCTATTGTGGCTGAGGATTGATTCTGAGTATTTGCGGGGCTAAAGTTTGCAGCTGCTGCATTCAAGGAAGCAACTTGCGGTGCTTGTGACAAATTAATGTTGCGCATCACCGTCTCAGTGGACTCTGCAAGCTTCTCCAAAGATTGATCAGGGCCTGCTAGCGATAGAAATGGACGCACATTGTGAGGAAGCTTAGTCATGAAAACTTCCTTCAGAAATCCCTCAGCTACGGCAACACCCGTAGCGAGTTTGCGCAGCTCTTTAACCAACGAAGTGGGAGAGAAAGAGACAGAGACAGATGGAATTGCCGAGGCGTCTACAAGGCTTCTGAATTTGTCCGCATCGGACATCTGAAGCTTTGCTAGAATTTTGCCTTTCAAGATTCCGTAAGGATTTGCAGCTGGAGGGTTTTCTAGCAGGTTATTGGAGTCATTTAATAATTTCGTGGGGGCGGCGGAAACGAGGGCATAAAACTTGTCAGTTTCATCCCTTATTTTGTGATATCTAAACATGGCTTCAACCTGTTGGAACCAGGTGTGAGCATCCCCTGGAATGAAGGGGGGGAGCCTAAGGGGTTTTGTGGGGGGCTCGATCTTCATTATCTGATTCAGTCATGCTAGCAGCTTTCTTTCAATTTGCGTAATCAACGCCTATGACTTGGAATTAAAGGTGACAAGGGTTTGCGTTATTTCTTTACCTCACAATCATTCAAAATTAAGTTGAAACAGAAGGAAGGAAATATGAAATTGGAAACGAAAAAAATTTATGCGGTATGCGGCAATTTGCGTAGGCACAAAAACAGGTGAGAAAAATTATTTTTCTACCTACTCAAACGATCAATAACGTTGAAAAAAAAGAACGGGAAGAAAGAAAAATGAAACGAGAATTTTTTTACGGTAGTCAGAATATGCGTAAAGCACGAAAATAGGAGAAAAATATTTTTCCTACCTATTAAGGCACATGAAACAAAAGGACAGGATATCGCTGGAAAAAAATTTTTTGTTAGAGCTGCTCAGAGAACGATTAGCACAGTGACATCTATAGAAACTTCTCAAAGACTACGACATGGGAATTTTATCACTACAATGATATGCCAAAATTAACCTCTCTCACAATCTCCCAAACACTTATCGAGTTGAATAGTTTACAAGTTTTAAAGAAAGTTTTGGGGTTATTTTAACTGGGGTCACCAGTGTTAGGATTTGGCCGTGGGGTATAGCCAGTCCTAAACAACCTCGATAAGCATTTGTAATAGACCATGAGAAAGGATAATAAGCACTCAGGAACTCAGCTTTTCGTTGGTAGTTTTATTCTTGAGGAGAGCCGAAAAAGGATTGCCAAATCTTGCTCTTCTGAGGGACTCGGCTGACGATGGTTCGCAGTCCTGGCAGGCGGTAGGCTCCTGGAGAAATGCTGAAGTCGACCGCGTGTGTGTGTGTGGTTTAAAAATGATTCTAACCCAATTTTATAAAACTTGGAAACGACCCGAGGCGATTGTTAAGGGCAATTTAATTGAGTTGAGGCCAGGCAAGTATAGACTGGTAAGATGAGGCCAGCTAAGGTCGGGCCAGTTCAAGTAAAACCAGTTCGGTGAAAAACCAGTTAAGTGAAGACTAAATCCAACAAAGTCAATCCCACTAAGGCCCAGGGAGTGCTGGTGTGTTGGCGTTGGTGATGACGATGAGGTGAGAATTTGCTGTAACACCGCTAGAGTAAGACGCCAATATATGAGTGTGCGCTTTTGAAAAGGGACGCGCCTTGCGCAGTATTGCCACCAGAGGGCTCCTCTCTCGAAAAATGTCGAGTGTTATTTTATTGTTTCATGCATTTACACAAAAACTTCAATGATTACGAATTAGAAGTAGAAAATAATTAATAATAAATTATAGTAAGATTTTTAATGCTAATAATTAATTTATTTAGGTGCGAATGGGAAAATTTAGAATTCTTAAGCTTTTGTAGCGATTGCTACATCTATCACTTCCCCAGAGGGCATTTCTGTGAATCGGATTAATGTCAAATATAATTAATTAAATAAAGTGCAATTTGAGCATATGAATCGTAGTAAAATTATCTTTCTGTCCGTATGTTGTACAAGCTATGAATTTTGATATTGAGTATGTATTTGTTTACCCATTTCTACCAATATTTTGTAGATATTTGTCAATCATGAGTAGTAACCGGCTTACACTGTATCTCTATTTTATCCCATGTACCCATGTCCACATGATATTGTGGTGAATATCGAGAAGATATGAAATATGTTTTGGTGGTGATTGGGCTTTGTATATTTTTAGGGCATATTTTTCATTTCTCATTCAACTACCCTTGACAGAGAAAGACTATTGGCACGCCACGTATGGTTTGTCTATTAGTACGCCGCGTATATTTTGTCTATTAATCTGCCTCGTATGGCCTATCTATATGTACACCTCTGATAGCTTGTCTATTAGTACACCTCGTATAGTTTGCCTGTTATTATGCCTCGTATGGCTTATCTATTTGTACACCTTGGATGGTTTGTCAATTAGTACTCCTAGTATAAAACTTTTGTTAGACTACTGGCACACCACGAATGGTTTGTCTATTAGTACGCCTCGTATATTTTGTCAATTAATATGCCTCGTATGGTCTATCTACTTGTACACCTCTAATAGTTTGTCTATTAGTACACCTCGTATAGTTTGTCTATTATTATGCCTCATATGGCTTATCTACTTGTACACCTCGGATGGTTTGTCAATTAGTACTCCTCGTATGAAACATTTGTTTTAGGATGTCCTATATTAGGAAACTTTTAAAAGCCAATATGTTGGCATGTATCTCATGTGACAACTTGGAAATACACATTTTTTCTTTCTTTCTTTTCCTCGAGGGGAGGAAGGGGGAATGATGGTGCACCCACCTTCCATATCGGACCATGAAATTTCCAGATGCGTGGCACCAAAGAGAATTTTTTGAGCACTGATTTAAAATGAATTGGAAGTCTGTAACTGGAAAAGGTAAAAAAATATTAACCCAGATTTAGAAAATTTTTGGAGGTAACTTATGCGGTTCTTCATGAGTGCCGAAATAACATTTTGGTACGCTGACCGGCTCCTATCTGACTAAACAGCTCAATCTTAAGAATCTTACTCCATAAGCTTCGTTCCTGCTATATGTGAGATGAGATCATTTTTTTCAGTTTATTTTGCGTATTTTCATTGCCTGCCTCATAATTTTTTATACGGCTTTGTGTAGTATTTTCAATCATGTTGTAATCAACAGATTGTAGAACAGCTAAGCTCGTGCGGCAAGGTAGTTGGCACTGATTAGGCTAGGGCCTACCGAAATAGTCTCTACAGCCGCTTTAAAACTTCAGTTTTACCTCCTCAATATAAAATCAGTGATGCTGCTCTTTTTCGGAGCACTAATTTATTCCCAGAAGCTTCCCCAGGGAGTTCAATAGAAATGACAACACTGGCCGTCATCCCCTGGTCTGTACAACTGACGCTGGCTGAAGTTAGTCGCTCTTCTACCTCAACTTTTTATGGTCGCCTTACCTCGTCACTTCGCTATCCATCTTGAGTTCAGCACTGTGCCGTTTGGTGATTTATCTTTTGAGGTCTTGTTTTCTGTATTGATCGTAAATTTCTTATGTTCTACCGGATTCACCATCCATCTTGAGTTTAGCACTGTGCAGCTGCGATCTCACTCATAAGCTCATGTTCCTTGAATTTATTTTGGATTTCTGACTCGACTCTTCAGTATTCGCCATCTTCGTCGTACGCATCTCTGGTTCATCATTTATGGTCTCTGCATTTGGTAAGAGTTGCGATCAGAAGCATGTGAGCAATGCTGGGGACAGCGTGTGTGTGTATGTGTGGATCTATACTGTGCTCTAGTGTAGGGTTACCAGGTGTATTATTAAAGTCTCTTGAATTGGCTACTTTTGCAACTGCTATTGCTACTACTACTATTTCAGGTGAACACATAACACTGCTCGCCATAGCCATGTGGCTAGAGCTACCCAGGTGTCTGAAATGGGTACCGGTCTTGACCGGGGGAAAGCGTCATGGCGTCCTGGCGTTCGATATAAGGCATTTGAAAATCCAATGTACAGGGTGATATGTATCAGGCTTGATTGGAAATAAAGCATCCGTAGATGCCTTTATTATATACAATAACAAACATCAGCATCTAAGGATGCTTTATTTCCAATCAAGCCTAATACATATTATCTTGTATATTTGTTTTTCAAATGCCTTATAACTAATACTAGGACACCATGACGGTTTCCCCCGTAAAGCCGGTACTCATTTCTGACACCTGGGTTGAGTGGGGTATTGTGCGTGAGTTTTCCCTTATACTCAACGGGGAATCGCTGCAGCACCTGGGGACAGATACAACTAGGAGACTTTTCAGTACCGATTTGGCTAACTTCTCTACTGATTCTGCAACCGCTCGTGATTTTGTTGTCGAGTCACAACAAGCGTTCCAAGATACGAAATAGTGAATCACCGTTATGGGTAACGTCATAAACTTGTGACGTTCTCTGCGATTCAGTTGCTTTCTTTGTAGACCCTTCAAATAAATTAGAAGGAAAACTATTTGGAGGCCCAGTGCCTTCAGCTGAATTGTGGCATCGTGCCTTTAACGATTTTGGGATTTTGTGCCTGTACCTATTTGGAAATATTTGCGAAGAAAACTCGTTCAAAATATTTTCACTGATCTACTAGGGATATTTTGTTCTCTCCGAGCTCATTATTGGGCATACTAGTTGATATGTACGAATGATATGTCTCATCTATCAGTGATAGATGAGGGGGGCAGCCCAGCGACCGATGCAGCACGCTGCATGAGTGGTTTAACCTTACCACTGAACACGAGGCAGATCAGGAATTTCCTCACCATTATATCTTCGTTTTAATTTCTGCCGTAATTTCATAAAAAAGAAGTATAAAGTAAAAAGAAAGAGGTATGGATAAGACAGAAGAATAAAGAAAAACGAAAAGAAGTATAAAGAAGAAGAAAACAAGCAATTGGTATTGGAAAACTTCTTGACATGAAGGTCCTGTACGTAGGCAACAGCTTTGCCAATGATTCAGTAAATTATTGAGGGAGAAATCGTCTAAAACAAAATTTTACTCTAGGCTTGAAAAGATTTGAAAATACTAGTCACTAATGAAAGTTAGTTCAGTGGCAAATGAGTTCTTTCGAGGAGCATTGGCGTTTACTGCTATTTCGCTCTAAACATAAAATGATAACTTCAAGGTGTTTCATTCGTTCTAGAGCTACCGCGATTTTATTCGTCAAGGGTGCATCTGCTTGATGTAGGTATACATTCCGCGATGTTCATGCTTGTGTGATGTCTTGATACCTTCGATGCTCATGTTTGGATGATGATTTGATTAAGTCTCAGTGATCAGGCGTATAAACTGAGAGTGAGTTTGAAGAACGCTACGCTACAAGTTGAGACGTAGCATCTTTGATGTTCACGGCGTGTATGCTTGTGAAGTATCATTAACAATGGCAAAGAGACAACGTCACTATTGTAACTTGTATTTATTAGTAGAGAAATTCTTTATTCAGAATACAGGGATTTAAAGAAATCCAAGTCTACTCATCAAAATACAAAGTGAGTGTCGGTGCATAAAATAGAAGAATTATGTACATCAATGCTAATATCAGAAATAAATTGTGTGCAGTAATATTACGAAGTGGGAAAAGGCAAAAAACACGGGAATGTTATTACCGTAAAAATAATATAAGTAAACCGGAACTTGAGCGATGAAATTAACATGACTATTTCAAGTATGTACTCAGAAAATAAGAGAAAAATGACATTGCTATAATCGTGCACAATTTCCTTTTCACGAACCTGCGCCTATAGTAAAAATTGATGTCATATTCTGAGGGGAAGGCATTTTGAAATTTAATCAAACGGAAAGGTTCACTGCAGGCGTCTCTCCGGGCACCGCGTCTCGCTAAATCGTCTTTAGCGGCTGGTGTCCGTCGGATCGCCTCACGCTTGACGTTTAAATTACTTGTCCATTGGATTGTTTGATTTTCCAATGGATGCGCATTACTTTATTGTGCTGAAGTTTTTATCGTTCTCGGTTACTAAATCTGGTAGTGAAAGATGCTGCACTGTTAGCGCAGTGATGTAGGGGACGGAAATGGATGAAATTGCAAGAATATTCACAAAATTTCTGGCAAAAAGCACGGGGTCGCTTACAAACTTTGCCGGCAAGTTGAAAAGTTGAGTTTGACGAAGCAAACCAACTACAACAAGCCTCAGTTCATTCTGCAAATGTACACAAATTTACTGAGAAAATTAAAATTTCAATCATTCATTGAAAAAAAATCCAGGATCTTCATCATTGAATCTCACATTTTACAAGCAAGTATTTACATTTTTTAAGTCCGAAGCCCCTCTGGCAACCACTTGAATGTTTGACTTTATTTATTTAGAAAATTTGCAAATATCAAGCTTCACGCTAAATGCAACTCAAAAAAAGTATTCTTTTAGATGCCTCCATATCAATCCCACGGGATAGCATCTAATTACGCCTGATGTTATGCAACTGGAACTGGAACATTGTAGGTATATTTAGGCGACACTCTTAAGGCACTCGATCGGACTCCTGCGAAAGATTTATAATTATCAAGCGATTCTGTGTTAGTTTTCAACGGCACGCTAGACCCTTCCAGCCAGAGATGATCTTCATCCTTCTTGACCGTGACGGCACGCTTCAGTTCCACGGGTCGGCGGAATTTGTCACGCACCTCCGACACCTCTCCGAACTTCCCTTCAAACTTTATTCGACCACTTGGCCTTTTGGCAATGTTGCGTTTGAGTTCCAGCTTTCGGAACTTGTCACTCAACTCGGATATTTCATTAAAGTCTCCTTCAAGTTTCAGGACAGGTAGGTGCCGGAGAGCAATGTGTCGTCTAGCCTTGTGACCAGTGAAATGCTCTTTACTTTCTGTTAGGCGTTCGAATCGTCCTCTAGACTTCAGGTGGCTGCTATGACGCTTGGCTATGTTTCGTTTAACTCCACTAAATCGTTTGAACTTATCGTGGAGCTCTGAAGACTCACCGAAGACACCTTCTAGTTTCAATTCAGCGCTGTGCTTTTTCGCAATACTTCGTTTGGGTGCATGTGACCTGAATTTGTCTTTCAATTCAGATGACTCTGAAAAAGCACCTTCCATCCTAAGATGGGCATCGTGTTTCTTCGCGATGTTCCTATTTAGTTCATGAGCTTTATATTTATCATGATTTTCAGAGTCTTCTCTGAACTCTCCCTCAACTTTAATCTCATCTTTATGCTTCTCAGCAATGTTCCTTAGAGGTTGAAAATTTCGAAATTTATCGTGGAGTTCAGACACCTCTCCAAATTCTCCTTCAGTTTTCAACTGAGCTTCATGTCTACTGGCGACGTTTCTAGCGGCAGCATGCGGCAGAAAATTATCCTTGACTTCAGAGTTCTCACTGAATTCACCTTCCATGGTGAGATGAGAAGTGTGAGGTTTGGCGACGTTTCTGGTTAAGTGATAGGGCGGAAATTTGTCGTGCAGCTCTGAAACTTCTCCAAACTCCCCTTCCTGCCGCAAGGAAGCCTCCTGTCTTTTTGCTATGTTTCTCGAGAGAGAATGAGGTAAGAACTTTTCGTGTACTTCTGAAGTTTCTCCGAATTCTCCTTCCAATTTTATCTTTGCGCTATGTCGCTTAGCGATCTCCCTCTTGAGCTCATGTTCCTTGAATTTATCGCGGATTTCTGACGTTTCACTGAATTCACCGTCTACCTTGAGTTTAGCACTGTGTCGCTTGGCGATTTCTCTCTTGAGCTCATGTTCCATGAATTTATCGTGGATTTCTGATGTTTCGCCAAATTCACCATTTACCTTGAGATTAGCACTGTGTCGCTTGGCGATTTCCCTCTTGAGCTCATGTTCCTTGAATTTATCGTGGATTTCTGATGTTTCGCCAAATTCACCATCTACCTTGAGATTAGCACTGTGTCGCTTGGCGATTTCTCTTTTGAGGTCGTGTTTCCTGAATTGATCGTGAATTTCTGAAGTTTCGCCGAAATTTCCTTCTTGTTTTAGTTTGCCGCTGTGTCGCTTAGCAATATTTCGCTTTAGCTCATGTTCTTTGAATTTGTCGCGAATCTCTGAAATTTCTCCAAATTCTCCCTCAGGTTTCATCATAGCACTATGTCTCTTTGCTATGATTCGCGTCAATTCATGAGGCCTATAGTTGTCGCGGAGTTCTGAATTTCCATCAAATTTGCCATCGAGTTTCATTTCGGTATCACGTCGCTTTGCAATATCACGCTTGACCTCGTGAGACTTGAATTTTTCATGAAGTTCTGATGTTTCACCGAAGTCTCCTTGCAATTTCAATTCCGCACTGTGGCGTTTTGCAATGTTTCGTTTAACATCAAAAGCTTTGAAATTATCGTGTATCTCAGTAGTTTTTTGAAAATCGCCTTCCATTTTCATTTCAGAGTCGGGCTTCTTAGCAATATGTCTCTCCAATTCATGAGCTTTATAGTTTTCACGGATCTCTGAAATTGATTCAAAATCTCCCTCTAGCTTCATTTTTGTGCTGTGCCTCTTAGCAATAGCTCGCTTTGTCTCATGTGGTCGGTACTGGTCTTTCAGCTCAGAAACTTCTCCAAAATCTCCATCCATTTTCAGATGCGTGGGGTGACGACTGGCAATGAGTCTTTGCAATGGATAATGCTGAAATTGGTCTCGAACTTCAGAGACCTCCTTGAAGTCTCCTTCCACCCTTAAGGTAGCTTCGGGTCGTTTAGCGATATTTCTGCCAGATTCATGCACAGGAAATTTTTCCTTTAGTTCAGAAGTAGAATTAAAATTACCTTCGAGTTTCAGTTTCGTGGGCACTCGAGGAGCAATATTTCGCAACGGTGAATGCCTTGGGAATTTATCTCGAAGCTCTGATATTTCGCCAAATTTTCCTTCTGATTGTAGAGTTGCTGTCTGTCGAGGAGCGATGTTTCGTTTGATATCAAAAGGCTTGAAACTTTCCTGTAGTTCTGTTGTACCGCTTACGTCACCGTCTAGTTTAAGGGTAGCTTCATGTCGTGGAGCAATGTTTCTGAGCACCTCGTACTTTTGATAACTATCATTGAGTTCAGACTTGGCACTGAAATCTCCTTCCATTTTTAAAGTGCTGGAGTGCCGCTTAGCTATATGTCGCTCACTGGGGTAAGTTTTATAGTTCTCTTTGATTTCTGAAATGTCACTAAACTGACCTCCTAGAACTATGTGATCTGCACTCGGAGCTGCAATATCACGTTTTACTTCTTGCCCTCGGTATTGATAGTGCTGTTCAGTTTCGCCTCCGAAAGAACCTGTAGGCGCTAGTTCACCCTTGTGTGGGGGAGCTATGTTTCTTGTGGCCACGTGGGTACGTTCCTGATTGAGCGGCTTAGAATGTTCGTGAAAATTTCCCCTATGAAATTTTTCCTTACTGTCGGATATTTTGTTAGATTTTGGTCCAGAGGTTTGTTGCTCTGCAGAAGATTTATTAATTTCATTTGACGTTGGAGTTCTCGATGCAAACCGAAATAAACGAAAGCTGTCTCTAACTTCTGAGCGTCCTTCAAACTCTCCAAATGTTTGAAGGTTATCAGGAATCTTGTAACGAGATTGTCGCTTTTCGTGCATTAGTGATAGAAAATTGAAAGAAATGTAGCGAAAACGTCGCCTCTCTTAAATTACGTTGGAATAATCCTGCGAAGAACCCCTTTGTGAGGAGTAGGCCGGTAGTTGTTGCGGTACTCGTCCTGATCAGCCAACCGGATCCTTCCTGTACCTCCAAGGAAAGTGAGTCCAGGACCGAACGAGAATCTACGAGGACTGGAGGAATCTTGAATATTTTCTTGATTGTCTAAGTTTTCTTCTATTTCAGAATTTTCTAATTCATCGATTTCTTCTTCTCCCTCTTCGTCTGGAATAATGTCCTTTAATGGAAGCCCTTCCTCTACTTCTTGTGAGGTTGAAACTTTGTCGGCTCCAGTCGGTCTACCTTCCTCTGGAATCTGTTGCAATTGAATCAAATTTCCTTGGATTTGTCCAAAAGTCAGGATATTGTCCTTTCCTTTTTTTGGAAAAACACGAAGCCCTTGGACTGGAGTAAACTTTTGATTATACTCCGTGTGATCTTCAATATCGCCTTCAGAGCTCAAAGTTTTCTTGGAAATTATTTTCGCTGGCCTTTTCGGCAAACTCGTCTTATAATTTTGTCGGTATTCAGTTTCCTTAAGAACTTCCCCAGCGGTGAGGATTTGATCCTTGTGTATAATTTTCTGGACTCGAATGCCTTTGTCACCTCGATACGTGTTTTCGTATTCGGTGTCTTTTTCTACACCACCATCTCTGTTAGTCGACAAATTATCATTCGACTTCACTTTGTTTGGTCGAACTCCTTTTGCACCTTGATACCTTTGATCGTACTCAGTATCCTTTCTAAGTTCACCTTGGATTTTCAAGTTATCTTCAGTCTTTACTTTGTTTGGCCGAGCTCCTTTTGCACCTTGATACCTTTGATCGTATTCAGTATCTTTTTCAAGATCACCTAGGGTTTTCAAGTTGTCTTCGGTCGTAACTTTGTTCGGTCGAGATCCTTTTGCACCCTGATACCTTTGATCGTACTCAGTATCCTTTACGAGATCACCTTGGATTTTCAAATTATCTTCGGTCTTTACTTTGTTAGGTCGAGCTCCTTTTGCACCTTGATACCTTTGATCGTATTCAGTATCCTTTCCAAGATCACCTTGGATTTTTAAATTATCTTCGGTCTTTACTTTGTTTGGTCGAGCTCCCTTTGCACCTTGATACCTTTGATCGTATTCAGTATCTTTTTCCAGATCACCTTGGATTTTTAGGTTGTCTTCGGTCGTAACTTTGTTAGGTCGAGATCCTTTTGCACCTTGATACCTTTGATCGTATTCAGTATCCTTTTCAAGATCACCTTGGATTTTTAAGTTGTCCTCGGTCGTAACTTTGTTAGGTCGAGCTCCTTTTGCCCCTTGATATCTTTGATCGTATTCAGTATCCTTTCCGAAATCACCTTGGATTTTCAAGTTGTCTTCGGTCTTTACTTTGTTCGGTCGAGCTCCTTTTGCCCCTTGATACCTTTGATCATATTCAGTATCCTTTCCAAGATCACCTTGGATTTTCAAGTTGTCTTCGGTCTTTACTTTATTCGGTCGAGCTCCTTTTGCCCCTTGATACCTTTGATCATATTCAGTATCCTTTCCAAGATCACCTTGGATTTTCAAGTTGTCTTCGGTCTTCACTTTGTTCGGTCGAGACCCTTTTGCTCCTTGATACCTTTGATCATATTCAGTATCCTTTCCAAGATCACCTTGGATTTTCAAGTTGTCTTCGGTCTTTACTTTATTAGGTCGAGCTCCTTTTGCACCTTGATACCTTTGATCGTATTCAGTATCCTTTCCAAGATCACCTTGGATTTTCAAGTTGTCTTCGGTCTTTACTTTGTTAGGTCGAGCTCCTTTTGCTCCTTGATACCTTTGATCGTATTCAGTATCCTTTCCAAGATCACCTTGGATTTTCAAGTTGTCTTCGGTCTTTACTTTGTTAGGTCGAGCTCCTTTTGCTCCTTGATACCTTTGATCGTATTCAGTATCCTTTCCGAGATCACCTTGAATTTTCAAGTTGTCTTCTGTCTTAACTTTGTTCGGTCGAGCTCCTTTTGCTCCTTGATACCTTTGATCGTATTCAGTATCCTTTCCAAGATCACCTTGGATTTTCAAGTTGTCTTCTGTCTTAACTTTGTTCGGTCGAGTGCCTTTTGCACCTTGATACCTTTGATCGTATTCAGTATCCTTTCCAAGATCACCTTGGATTTTCAAGTTGTCTTCTGTCTTAACTTTGTTCGGTCGAGCTCCTTTTGCTCCTTGATACCTTTGATCGTATTCAGTATCCTTTCCAAGATCACCTTGGATTTTCAAGTTGTCTTCTGTCTTAACTTTGTTCGGTCGAGTGCCTTTTGCACCTTGATACCTTTGATCGTATTCAGTATCCTTTCCAAGATCACCTTGGATTTTCAAGTTGTCTTCTGTCTTTACCTTGTTCGGTCGAGCTCCTTTTGCACCTTGATACCTTTGATCGTATTCAGTATCCTTTCCGAGATCACCTTGGATTTTCAAGTTGTCTTCGGTCTTTACTTTGTTTGGTCGAGCTCCTTTTGCACCTTGATACCTCTGATCGTATTCAGTATCCTTTCCGAGATCACCATGAATTTTCAAGTTGTCTTCGGTCTTTACTTTGTTTGGTCGAGCTCCTTTTGCACCTTGATACCTTTGATCGTATTCAGTATCTTTTCCGAGATCACCTTGGATTTTCAAGTTATCTTCGGTTTTTACTTTGCTAGGTCGAGCTCCTTTTGCCCCTTGATACCTCTGATCGTACTCAGTATCCTTTCCGAGATCACCTTGGATTTTCAAATTGTCTTCAGTCTTTACTTTGTTAGGTCGAGCTCCTTTTGCACCTTGATACCTCTGATCGTATTCAGTATCCTTTCCGAGATCACCTTGGATTTTCAGGTTGTCTTCGGTTTTCACTTTGTTAGGCCGAGCTCCTTTTGCTCCTTGATACCTTTGATCGTATTCAGTATCCTTTCCGAGATCACCTTGGATTTTCAGGTTGTCTTCAGTCTTTACTTTGTTAGGTCGAGCTCCTTTAGCACCTTGATACCTTTGATCGTATTCAGTATCTTTTCCGAGATCACCTTGAATTTTCAAGTTGTCTTCGGTCTTTACTTTGTTAGGTCGAGCTCCTTTCGCACCTTGATACCTTTGATCGTATTCAGTATCCTTTCCGAGATCACCTTGGATTTTCAAGTTGTCTTCGGTCTTTACTTTGTTTGGTCGAGCTCCTTTTGCACCTTGATACCTCTGATCGTATTCAGTATCCTTTCCGAGATCACCTTGAATTTTCAAGTTGTCTTCGGTCTTTACTTTGTTTGGTCGAGCTCCTTTTGCACCTTGATACCTTTGATCGTATTCAGTATCCTTTCCAAGATCACCTTGGATTTTCAAGTTATCTTCTGTCTTCACTTTGTTCGGTCGAGCTCCTTTTGCACCTTGATACTTTTGATCGTATTCAGTATCTTTTCCGAGATCACCTTGGATTTTCAAGTTATCTTCGGTTTTTACTTTGCTAGGTCGAGCTCCTTTTGCACCTTGATACCTCTGATCGTACTCAGTATCCTTTCCGAGATCACCTTGGATTTTCAAATTGTCTTCAGTCTTTACTTTGTTAGGCCGAGCTCCTTTTGCTCCTTGATACCTTTGATCGTATTCAGTATCCTTTCCGAGATCACCTTGGATTTTCAGGTTGTCTTCGGTTTTCACTTTGTTTGGTCGGGATCCTTTTGCACCTTGATACCTTTGATCGTATTCAGTATCCTTTCCAAGATCACCTTGGATTTTCAAGTTATCTTCTGTCTTTACTTTGTTAGGTCGAGCTCCTTTTGCACCTTGATACCTTTGATCGTATTCAGTATCCTTTCCGAGATCGCCTTGGATTTTCAAGTTGTCTTCGGTCTTTACTTTGTTCGGTCGAGCTCCTTTTGCACCTTGATACTTCTGATCGTACTCAGTATCCTTTCCGAGATCACCTTGGATTTTCAAGTTGTCTTCGGTCTTTACTTTGTTAGGTCGAGCTCCTTTTGCACCTTGATACCTTTGATCGTATTCAGTATCCTTTCCGAGATCACCTTGGATTTTCAAGTTGTCTTCTGTCTTTACTTTGTTAGGTCGAGCTCCTTTCGCACCTTGATACCTTTGATCGTACTCAGTGTCTTTTCCGAGATCACCTTGGATTTTTAAGTTGTCTTCGGTCTTTACTTTGTTGGGTCGAGCTCCTTTCGCACCTTGATACCTTTGATCGTATTCAGTATCCTTTCCGAGATCACCTTGGATTTTCAAGTTGTCTTCTGTCTTTACTTTGTTAGGCCGAGCTCCTTTCGCACCTTGATACCTTTGATCGTACTCAGTGTCTTTTCCGAGATCACCTTGGATTTTTAAGTTGTCTTCGGTCTTTACTTTGTTGGGTCGAGCTCCTTTCGCACCTTGATACCTTTGATCGTATTCAGTATCCTTTCCGAGATCACCTTGGATTTTCAAGTTGTCTTCTGTCTTTACTTTGTTAGGCCGAGCTCCTTTCGCACCTTGATACCTTTGATCGTACTCAGTGTCTTTTCCGAGATCACCTTGGATTTTTAAGTTGTCTTCGGTCTTTACTTTGTTGGGTCGAGCTCCTTTCGCACCTTGATACCTTTGATCGTATTCAGTATCCTTTCCGAGATCACCTTGGATTTTCAAGTTGTCTTCGGCTTTTATTACGCTAGGTCGAGCTCGCGTCGGTTGGTATTGGTATTGCTGCCGAGTTTCGCTGTCATCATCCGCAACTCCTTGATGTTTGAGGCTTGTTCCTAACCGTTTTATCTGAGCACGTTCGCCTCTTTTTTTCTGATAGCTGGAGTGTGTTTCCGTTAATTGCCCAGAAACACCTGTGTGACGAAGGCTTGTTTTTGCTCTGATTGGTTGTTGCCGACCACCTGAGACTTCTTTGTAGACGGACTTTGTTTCACTTTCATTGAAAGGCAGCTGCTCGGTTGAGTAGATGTACGCCTCTTGATATCGTTGAGGGCGTTGTCCGGTGCGTTCGATGTACTGAGATTTCGTTTCTGTGTTGGCTTCCAGAGGGGGTTGTTCGGATTGGGATACAGTGAACTTCACTTTCTGAAATTGGAATCGTGTAAGTCAATGAGCATTTTACGAGAACATAATAGATAATTATTCTATGAGCATTGAACGATGAATGGGTTTTACTTTTTTCAATAATAAGGAATTTTTAAAATTAAATACTTAAGTTACTGAATGTAGTTCAAATTTTGGTTACAATGAAAGCTATTAATATATTTTACGCATTCCCAATCTAGTTACTAGTTTTTGACGTTCTTGGACGTGCATTGATTCAGGCTTTTCCTTTATTGGTTGAATTGAAGTTTCATTGAGGTATGCAATCGAATTCTATTGTTTTCATTCATAAAATAATAAAATGTTCGTACATTTGTAAAAAGTAAAACTAGGGTGATGCCATAGGTAAAATAGTAGTATTTTTACAAAAATAACAGTACTTCTATGCAGTGAAAATTTAAGATACAAAACATTTATCAACATTATTTAGATCTTTGTAAGACCAGTTCGCTTTACAAAGCTCGGCTGCAAAGAATCCTCTAACTTTTCTCAAAATGAACTAATTTGATGCACTTGGTTTTGATCATGAAAATCGCCGTGAGTAATTAGAAAGAGCATGCAATAAATCAATCATGAACTTCCATGAAAGGATTGTAGAACATGTGTGAGCCTAAGTTTATAGAAAACGTAGATGCATGGCAGTGTATTCGAGCTCTCAAACGTAATGAAAGTTACTAAAATATTATTGCTCATAAATTCAAAGAATTAGCAAACTGTTCGAGAGTCTACACTAAAGTAATTTGAATCCTTGAGTGCTATACTACTTGCCACCTCAAATAACCATTATTCCCTTCCTACCTACGTATGTTCAGCAGAAATAATACGCTTTCTCAAGACACAAATGCCGGTCGCCTCACCTGTGGCCGAGTCAGACCTTCGTAGGACGGGTAGGCTGCGTGGCTCTCACTGGCCTGAGGTGTTCGCACAGACTCGTCCACCACCAGATCTCCCTCTGACTTAGACCTCCTTAGAGGCTCTCTGAGCGCCTGAGGCGGAGTCGCGAACGCGCTGTGGGTCTCGCTCACTTGAGGGGTTCTCGCTGTGTCTTCCTCGACTACAAGATCCCCGTAGGATCGTGATCGTCTGATAGGCTCCCGCTGTTGTTTGGAAGGCGCTCCGTAAGCCTGGCGAGTCTCGCTGTCAAGGTTTAGAGTGTCCGCGTCTTCATCAACGACGATCTCGCCGCCTGAAATGCTTCGGTTACGGGTCCTTGTCCCCCGAGGAATTTTGTAGGCTGGGTAGTCGGTGTGGGTGGTCGAGCGCCCTACGGTGTCTTCGTCATTTTCAGGGCTGTAAAGAACAAGTTCCTTTCACTGATAAATAGAATATAATTAGACATGGTTTTGTTCACGGTATGAATAATTTTAAAAATACGTAGCAAGTAATTTGTTGAAATAAAAAATTCTTAAGGTTCCAGCAATAAAATTTGGATGAATAGCTTATAACCATATCTTCAGAGTACCTGTCACTATACAGACAACGTATCGCATCATTCAACCGAACCACTATTTTTGCTAATTACCAAATCACATAGGGGGCTATGCTTGTGGCAAGATTTCACAAGATCAGAATATTTTTTAGTAGAAGGTTCACGATTCAAGTTTCGATCGCGATTTGTTTCAATTTTCTAAAATATAGCGTTTATTGTCTGTCTCTGATGCGAGTAGATCACCAAGCGAGAATTTACTATTCACTTGGGGGTTGAATAAATAGGCATATCGTAAGTTCTCTTTCTTATCAGGTAAATCTCAGCTAGTGTGTTCAATAGCAACTCATTGAATAAAATCTTAATCAATTAACAAAATTAAGACATCCCCCAGTAAGCCATAAAATGTGACGTTTGAAGTGAGACATTTTTAAAAACTTTGAAATAGTTTACTTCAAATGGATGTATACTTTGTGCCGACTATGATAGGTGAATCGAAGGAAGCTTAATGCCGAAATGTTCAACCAAATAAGAATCGACAAAGTTTTTCAAGTGTGCTAAATCAGACTTTACATATTTAATTTCTACTGTGCCGACCTTGCAGCAAACTGTCCTCTTGAATGAGACGTGGTATACGTAAGGAGAATTAATTAGGAAATAGTTAGTTTGCATGAAAGTTTGTCAAATAAAGGTAAAATTAGCGAGTTTAGAAGCGATATTGCATGTTCAAAATACTTGTTCTTGTATTTGAAAGTTTGCTTGTATAACTTACACTATGCAAGTAATACATTGAACATACAGAATGTAGTGAGATAATATAAGCGTTTATCCCTAAGAGTGCTTGAACACAAAAGTTTTAGTGAGTATACAATTGGCATGTAACATCATAAAATTATAGAATGTTTATTATATGGTGGTTGGGTAGTATAAACGCCCAATTGGTAGTATAAACGCCCAATTGGTAGTATAAACGCCCAATTCATTGCTGGTAGTTCAGTGTAATAAATACGCGGGTACCACTACGGTCGAGACTTGAAGTTTCTGTTTTGCTTTCCCTAAATCCCACTCTAGTTTTGTATACTGATATTTCGCTTTAACATTGGGTAGGTACTTAGGACATTTATGATTTATTGTATCTGGGGGTGTGACGGCGTTTTATCCTGCCATTCTTGTTCAAAAATGGTATTCTTTTGGCTCGGAGAAGAATTACATTTCTGTCATTTCACTTCATAATGATGTCTAACCTATACAAATTTATATCAATGTTTAAAAAATTATGATATCGTTAAATTTATCAGGAACTACGGGAACAGTCTGAATATATCTTCTGTGCGGCGCTCAGGATAATGTGCGACGAATTGCAATGAGCAATTTAATTTGGCCCGTCAATATCTATCGTGAATTAGCTTATTAAAACACACACAGAAAACTATCGTTGAGATTTACAAACAAGTTTCTATTTTTACAAGTGTGCAGTTTGGATGCGTACCCTCAGACTTTACTCATAAAAGATTTGAGGAGACAGCAGAATTGTACAACAAAAGCAACAAATTATGGAAAAACATAATTTGGATCAAAACTCACGTGTCAAGAACAATTTCAGTACGAGGCTGGAGCCGGGTCGAGGCTATGACACCCTCGTAGGCAGGATACTGGTTTACCTTGGTGCCTACGAAGCGATCGTCTTCCTCGTCGTCGTCTTCTATGACGTACTCCCCTCTTTCCCTGGGCGACCGGTGGTAGATGGAGACATTCCTCAACTGATCGGTCGCGTTGCGATAACTTGTGTAGTCTAGCTCTACGTCCTCTTCTTCGTCGTTAGCGTATCCGTTGTCGCCGTACTCTCCTTCTGGATAGGGGTAATCACTGGGATAGCCATCTTGGTAGTCGCCATACTGATCATAGGCTGGATTGTCCTGGTAGTCGTAGGACGGATCACCTCCCTGATTGTAGTAGTCTTGTTGGTCCCCGTAGTAATCTGGCTGTTGGCCGTAGTAATCTTGTTGATTTGGATAGTCTGAGTAGCCACTCGGGTCGTACTGCAAACTTTGGGGTTGAGTGACTGAGTTTGGGTCGTAATAAGGAGAGTCTCCGTACGTGGGGTCCGCTCTGTAAGGAAAAACGAATTCAATATAACGCTGGCTGAAGTTTACACGAATGAATATTTCATAGCAACAGATGCTACGTGATGTGGAAAAATTGAGCGACGATGACATTTAAAAATTAGAGTTTTTAAAAGAGAAGGACCTCGTCTCTGCCGACTTCTTATCGTTGATAACTTTGTTTCATTTTGTACACCTCTGCATTGCATTTATTCTGCGACCTGAGTACCTTAAATATGTATATTGTAAACGTGGTTTCTTCATGTTTTTGGGAATTAATAATTAGGAGGAATTTTCTTTATTTTAAATAATTACTCTTGACCACTCGCATAAGAAGTAAGAAGTTTGGACAATTCTTCAATAATCTACGCCTCGGGTTTGCCGAAGGCTGCTAGCGTTTATGCTGAACTTAATTGCTCATATACCAAGCTCACAGAAACTGTTTATTTTTTATGTACAAAAATCAAATACACACACACACACAGACATTCTTCGTTCTATGTAGATGCGGACAGAGGCTCTACTTGCAGGAGAACGAGGCAATGCGAATAGTAGTAAAATAATAGCAGTTAATAAAAAGTAGCACTTGAATCCCTACAACGGCCCTAAAAAGGCAAGGTCCTGTACCCAAAGCATTTCAGGAGGCGAGACCATCTTTGATGAAAACACCGACGCCCTAAACATCGAGAGGATTACTCAAGACACCCAAGCTTATACCGGTCCTCCCAACCAGCTAATAATGGTAACTTTCGTCCCATTTACGCCGAAAACACAGCGGTCGTGAAGAAACAAAACTCCGTCCATCAGTAGATAAGATACGCAAGCATCTGGCAAAACGAAGGCTGCGATGGGGGTCAGGATGGTCGATGTGGCTTTCCTGGCTCTGTATCGCCTTGCCAGGCGCTCTCTGATCAATGGGCGTGTCAATAGACAAGAGTTTACCCTAGCGCACTGCGTCTGGGGCAGAGCAGGGCACGCTTGTTTGGGCACACGCCACCGCTCGCACCTCGCCGACTTGGTCGACGGATTGATGTCACCCTGTTCCTCAAATGGGTCTAGAATGCACTACAAATACTCAAATTTTTAACTATCCTATAAACAATTTTTTTCTGGGAGTTTTATTCCTGAAACGATATTTTCAGCTTTCTATTCTTGACCCATTCTACACTTCCTATCAGCGCGCACCAACGACGAGTGGGTTCCTGCTAACGAAAGAGCTATTCCTGATGAGAAAAGTTTTAAGAAAAAAGTGTTCCATGGATCTAAAAAAATATAGAAAAAGTTACAGTGTAACTCTGATCATCAGTTGAGTGGAAGCACCTTGTAATTCTGCAGATGTGTTGTATGTTCAAGTACGAGCTTGTCAGATGCAGGACCAACTAGTTCTTCAAATGAAATACAATTATATTGAATCAAGCATCAACGTCTCTGTTAATTTTTAAACATTTTTCAGTCTCCCGTAGCTTCATAAAGAATACGTGGTATAGGCTACAGTGATTATTTGATCCTATATTTACATTTTGAAACTGGAAGGACACTTATCACACCTTCATTTTTCACACTCTTGCCATCGCTAAAATTTCAGTATTATTTTTTATTTACCTCTCCAGAACCACAAATAGATCAAGAGACCTCATTTGCAGTAAAACTCCCTTGAATTATAATGAGTACATTTCCGTAGCATGGTAAGTTTAGCATGTTACCTTAATAAAGCAAAAATTCTCGCCGATATACTCCGATGAAAATAATCCGGCGAAAATAATTCCATAATATTGTGACTAAAGCAGTGGCTCAATAGACACTCAATTAACACGAGCTGTTTACCCCAGCGACTCAAATGGTTTGAGGACAAGAGGAAGATAAACTCAGCACTCTGACGTAATTACTGCGTGCTCGTTGCGCTTTATCGCAATGGTGGGGCAGGGGAATGTGCAAGCAGCAGCCGCACGCACTTCATCACGCCAAAGATCGAGGTGAACACACACATATGTGTTGGTGAGTGTGTGGCGCTCACATGAGAGGGCGGTGAGCAGCGCGTTATGTTTGTTGTTTTTGTATAATACAGAGGATAAATTCATAAATATTCATTTTTAGATTAAATGAGGCTTACTACTTGTAAACATGAATTTATTTAGAAACTATAGAAACTAGAAATGATGAATCCAATTTTTTATACGAATAGGCTTCAGACGTTACTCTTTATGTGAGCAGACGTTTTTGCGTTTGTGTTTGAATTCGATTACTAAAGGAGTGAGGTGACTTGTGAAACTGATCTATTGAGTTCAAAAGGAGGCAATGTCAGAATACAAAAACCTTGTACCTTAATACCAAATGATCTGTTACGTGAGCAAATTTTAAAAAGATTTCATTAGTTATTAAAAAATATATATACGTATCAATACGTACAGCTTTGATACTTGTTACGCTTTTTGGTTACCTGTATGTACACTAAAACTATTGTGGATGTTCAAAGTTGTGTTACCAAAATCCCTAGCAATTTTTCGGATTGATAAATACATGAAATAGTAATATATTCATCGAAGAAATGGTTTGGCACCGTAAAACAATTATGCGCCGATTCACTCTTGTATGCAACAGACATCAGGAGCACTACAAGCTTTTGCCTTGCTACGTTGTCGCAGATGAAGAACACTTCTTTACCGAATAGAAAAAAAATTAACGAACACACTTCCGAAATAGGTTCGCTGCAGGATATTACAGGTCATCAAAGTTTAACAAATTGTGCTAATAGAGCGACTTTTATCATATAATTCAAAGAACATATAGTTAATATAATTCCTAACTTAATCCAGGCACAAAGTTTTGAGCGTATATTGCGCATGATTATCGTGAAATATTTAAGACACTGTTTAATAAGTTTCAGTATAGTCTAACGTTTCCCTCCCATGTAATTTATTACAAATTAACTCATATAACAGACAGTTGGCTTTGCATCTCACGCGTCATCTGAGTGCATTTATTTTAACGCTTATACTTAAGCAAACACTATGTAGTTGGATTTTATTCTTTTGGTGTGCTTACAACTATCAGTTCACAGTGATAAAAAAAGTGACACACACTAACTGGATAATGGGCTACAAAAGTTCGAGTGGTAAAATCATTCTTTCGAGCTCATAAAAAATGTGCGCGAAATATTCAATGATGGTTTTAATCATTTATGTCAAGAATATCAATTGAGTTAGACGTCTGTCATTAGGTAAATACAGACATTAGAAAAAGAAATACCTATATCTATCGCAGTTGAACGTGCATGCAATCATAAAATTTAAATACCAGTTTAAGGTTTCACTTGAAATATTGATGTGAAGGGTTCTTCAATCCAGTAATTATCGTAAAACACGTTAACCATGTTAAAACGCACAAAGTATTCGTCAACGACTGTATTACGTTTCCCAATATTCGAATGTAAATATCATAAAGAGTTTAGTTGTAAACAGATAAGGGAAAAAAGTCATACTGAGCACTATATACATAATAACTTCCTAAAGGAAAAAAAATATTTCTGGGCTCTAATTACGCGTATCGATGCTCCATGTAATCCATTTGGGAGAATGTATTAGTATGGATTACATTAGGAGAATGGATTACATGGATTACATTATTATGAATTACATTGGGAGAATGCATAAGCCGTGTTTAAATAATGCACAGCGTCGTCGTGATACAACAGGAAGCGTAATTCTTCTGTCATCTCGGCTACGGGCTACGTTACGCGCCGCTTTTTCTGGTCCTAATCTTTATGAGCGAGCTTTTTTTAAGAGGATTTTGGCGGAGAAGCAGCACATAGTGTTGTTAAGTTGGCATAAGAACTTACGCTGCTTTTATATCGCTACGACGACGTGAATTATACGAAAATACCGCCCCTGTCGTGCGGCCCAAGAACTGATCGACAGAATGAGTTCAACACCATCAGCGCGACAATAAATATATGCCGCACTCACTAATGTAGACTATTTCTAACCTTTTATTGTTCCTTAACCAGTAAAATATTCGCGAAATTCGTTTGTTTTAAAGACGCTTCGCTCTCATTCAACGCAGTCAATGGTTAGCCGTGATAAAAAACAGTATTTTCTGTAATTTTCATGGATTTAAAGTGCAAAATGTTCTCGCAATCGTGCTAGCAAGAAATATTTTTGGCAATTACTTTTGATGTTACTTCGGCACGACATGAACACGTTCAGTGGCGTCGAACAAATTCGTTGAAATTTACATTCGTGATACATTTGATCCGTTTACATCGAGTACAAAGTGAACAATATCTTTTGAATATGGAACGCGTACTGCGAGACGCGATTGCGCAGCGACCGCCGTTACCTGCTGGTGCTGCCACACCACACTCCTCAGCTCAGAACGTCTGGCGGGAGACTGAAGAGACACCGTCGTAATCGAGCAGAAGTCTTGGCTGGTGAAATCTTTTGAATGGCATCGCAGCAGGAGGCTGCCGCCTTTTGCTGGGGTTTGGACGGGCACTGACATTTGTGTCAGTGCTACGACATTTGTGTTGAGTTATTGCTTCGACTGTTGCCCTTTAGATCATCGCTTGAGTGCGCTCTATTTTCTTATCCTGGCACAATGAATGCGGAAATTTATGAAATTTTAGGTGTATATCATGCTGAAAATGAATTCGCCTATTGAATACGTAACTTATTTTATTTTCTTTTAGGATTTCGGTTCGGAATTTTGAGGTAATGCTAAGTGCAGCTTCTGCAAGGTGATGGCAAAAAATTCATATTCCTTCTGTGTCAGGCAGCAGGGGTCAATAGAAGGAGGGCTAATTAAGAAATGTCAACGAAGGAAGTGCCCTCTTGTTAACCTTAAGAAGGAAATATCAAGCTGCTATCTCTCTTAGAGCTCCCAAAATGTCAATGCTGCAGGGAGAATGTTAGAGCCATGTACCATAATTTTGCTCAGCTATATTTTAACTAATGGCGTCTAAAGTCGAATACGTTGCTAAACCTTTCTCTCCCGAAATTTATTTTGTGCAATAAACCTACGGAGTTTGCTACGAACATTCAAGTATTGGATTCGTCTTGGCGTCATTGATCCACGGAATTAGCTCCTAATCTTTCACTATCTCATCACGATTAAAACATTCACGTACTGAAAATACATCGATATAAAAAACAATTAAGGTGCAATAAGAGTCGGTTTTTGCAAAATAAAATCGAGTGAAATTGAGGAAATCGTCAAATAAGAATAAAATATGAAAGATAACTAACATGAAAACTTGACGGTAAAATAGAAACTCATTCAAAGACGCTGTCAATAACAACAAGGGGAAAGTAAGTTTGCCAGAAGAACCCCTTAGAGTGCTAAATTACTTGTCAACATGACTAATGGTTTTATTTACTTGAGTGGAGGCCCCCAATTATTGAATTTCGGTAACTGTGGGGGAAACCCTTTTGTCCTATATTGATTTTTCAGATGCAAAGAAATATTTCACACTGGATTGAGCAAGTTGTCTCGAAAGTAATGTTCGATATGATACGTGAATCATTTATGGAAGTAGGTTATTCAATAACAGCATTATTGCCTGATAACGCTTAAGTCTCTTATTTGCTGATTAACATAGTCCCACAATTCGGCACCAAGTTGTGAAATGAAAGGGCTTAAACCAAGCATCTCGAAGCAAAAGATTATTCGAATCTCAAATCTTCGCAAGGATGTAGACTTGAATGGATAAATAAATACATACTCAGGAAGTGTATCTAAATTAATAAATAAATAAATACGCAACAGTATTTGTGCTCAGTAAAAATTTCTCCATTACCTCCCCGACAAATGATAAGTTGCTACTTTACAATTGGTACACACTGTTACAGTTATGCTAAATTTAATCTATTTTAACAAACTGTGGAAAGTGGGAATCATTTAATTCGGAAGTGATCCCGTGGTATGTCTACCGCAAGAATGGGACGCACTGAGTTTCATTCCTATTGCGGTGCGGGAACATCCAGGCGAGCATCGCTAGCAAGGAAAGTTCCAGTCGTGACTCAGTGACTACCTGCCGCAGCCCTCGCATGACCTCACAACACGCAAACTTGATCTGATTTTTTAAAGTTTCGTTTGATCACAATAGCGATGCTTACTTGAACCATATAGTCAAGTAATGGAAATAAAAGGATACCAGAGCTCAATCATTTAAAATTCATAAATTATCCCTGTTAGGACTCTTTAAGCTATGCAAATGCATGTTTCTTGTACAATCATTGTTTGCTTTGCGCATTAAATGTGCTCCACCGAGGTCAAAAATGACGACGCCGTTTTTCATGTTAAAGCCATGCATGAGATATTCGGAAAAATTCTTAAAACAAACTGTTTTAAAAGTTTTTTTTCTCGATTCAGCTATTCTAATGTTAAGATAACATCGGAGTAGATTTTAATTGATTTCAATAAATTTGTTTGCTTTGCGCATTAAATGTTGTCCACCGTGGTCAAAAATGACGACGCCGTTTTTCATGTCAAAACCATGCATGAGATATTCGGGAAAATTCTTAAAATGAACTGTTTTAAAGCGTTTTTTTCTTTTCTTGATTCAGCTATTCTAATGTTAAGATAACATCGGGGTGGATTTTAATTGATTTCAATAAATTGTAATCGAAAAAGCTGCAATTCGCTGTCGTTACGTATTCATGCACCCAGTGTACAAAATGTGAGTGAGAAAAAACACAAAGTAAACAAGCACGCAATCTAGCAAGCAAAAATTTATGTTCTATTATGTACGAGGATTTAGGGCAATCTGGACCTGAACTGAGACAAGAGGTGAGTAAATGAGACACAGTTACCATCATTGTCTTAGGACTGGGCTCGACATCCAATCTACAGATTGACCTTGCGCAAAAAGGAGAGCATACCAGAATAAAAGTCTCTAGCCCTACAAGTCTAATTAATTTTTCTGCAAAAAGTTATAATTTCAAAGCACTTTTAAGTGCCTTCCTTAGCTGTTTCATTCGCGAATCGAGAGCCTCGTCTTTCGAGGTTCTGCTTTAGCGATAAGAAGTCTGTAGCTTCAAAGCCGCAGCGAGTACTTTTGAATTAAGCCAATCGCCTTAAAATATCCATATTAATGGCCCGATATACGGATATACAAGTACGTCAGCCCTCCACCGTTTCAGGTTTATTATTTATTGAAAGTGGAGCGTCCTGAGGACTCAAACTCGGGCACCAGAAGAGGCGCTCCTAGCAATCAGGGCTTTAGAGGAAGGAAACGAAGCGATACAATGGAGCTGCTTCCTCAGGTGCGTGTGGTGGTCGATGAAGCTGCGATGTTGCAGGAAAAACCTTAAGAAATGCCGGGGAGCAGATTCTCAGAGCTTATTATTCACCTGGGATGCATTTCTAGGTATGTAAGTCAATTTTAGAGGCTTGGATTTCATTGCCTCACGGAAATCGTACCTAGTTGAAAAAATATACAAGCATTTATTACTACCCACATTTTAAAATATATACAAGCATTTTTTACTAATCGATAACGAAAGGATTCCCGTTTATGTGCACAGGTATATAAAATATGGAATAATTTTACTAATGCCTAACACGAAGTATTATGTGATGTAAAATGTAAATAAACACCGAGCTGCACCAGTCTCCTGATGGCATACAAGGCGTATGGGCCACACAGCACCTCAGAGCATCTCACTCCTCAGAACGTTAAAGCATTGAGGAATATTAGTACCATTAATGTTAGGTTTACAAACATTGAAATGGTAATTTGTAACTTCTAACATTAAAAATGAACGGTAAGAATTCAGTAGCAACCAACAGAAGTATAATCAGGCGAAGGTTTCTAGGGCTAAAGATTTTAGCTTGAGAAAGTCATTAATTTAACAAGATTTATGCTGATCAAACCATTGAACATCGCATAGTTTGTCCGATACAAAAACAGTTTCAGAAACTGAAAATTCGCTGAAAAATACCCTGATGGAATTTTTTAACTTTTTCAATCCAGTGTTTTCGTCAGCTCAATTTTGCACGCATATTTTTACATTGATTTTTCTTTAACTACACTTTACCTAAGACGTCCAGCTTGAGACAAAGTGAAAAAATAAACATGTAAGAAGAATTAGACTGGTAAACCATCTAATTTGAAAATTGATCACCTTCATAATCACTCATAATAAGTAATTTCAGTCCCTACGCAATCACTATTATTTATTTTAAAATTCAAGTTAACTGAACATAGAATCTCAAGCAACAAACTTTGCATGTGAGGAAATGAAGTAGCTTGCCTGTGTAGTCAATTACGGTACGACAACGACAGCAAGTCGCTCTGGGTGACATTCAAGTCTGCAGTTAGGAGGGACAAACAAAGGTGTTCACAATGACACTCCAGCTCTTTATAGCACTGGCCGTGACCTTTAAGGAGGCACTTCACTTCACCAGGGTTATGAGCTACGTAAACACCGTATATTTTATGGACAGCTGTTTTCCTAAGTCATAAGCCCTGAAGACTTCCAGGAATTAGCTTTAATTCCCAAAGAGCCAACGGTAAGACAGCGATTACTTATTATACTTGAGCTCCATAACTACGTATCTGCGCACGTACCGTTGGAGTCTTACCAGAGTGTCAAAAGAGTATCATGTTTGTGTGCCATACAATTAGCGCCGTGCCTATATGAATGTTTTACCTGATAAGGCTACAAATGAAATTTACTCGTTATAAATACTTTTCCGTATCATGCATACCTGCAGCAAAGAGACTGAACAGCTACACACGATATGAACGTATCATCGATTCAACAAATTGCAGGAGCAACAGCAGTTACTAGCGTCTTGTGGAAGTTTACGAGACTTCCTGAGCAGCAACTGGAGCTTGAGAAACAATGAAGATGTATTAAAGAAATTAAATTGAATGCACAAAATAAGGATGGGAACACGCATGACAAGAAGCACCTGGTACATACATATCATATACACAATGCACAAATGGCATGGGGCACTTATCAGATTTACGTTTGATAAGGAGCACAGACATCAGATTGACGTGTGATTAGGATGCGTGTTTAGATACACGTTTGTATAACAAATTTCATGTGTGAAAAGGAAGACACATCCGACGCACGTGGGACAATTACGTATGCCCATTCTTTAAAGGGTTAGAGACTTAAGTGCGCATGTAAAGAAAATTATGATAGCAGGAATATTTCAGTAAAATAGTATTTGAAAATCGATGCACTGATATTTCAAGAATGAATACAATTTTATTCGTGTATAACTGCCGCGTCTTATCTAGGAATTTTGGGTTAAATCATTTGTTTACAGAATGATGCTTCATACTCGATATGTAATTACTACCTTCGATTTGATAGATCGCCCAACAAGTTGTTTCGATGGTATCACAGGATTTTTTTTATCATTATAATGAATAATATGGACACTAAATTACACTAGAGGTGAAATATATTTCTAGCACGATATTAATCATTGGAATTTATAATCAAAAACATATCGTTTTCACGAAATACACATCCCACACGTTCCACTGCAGTGACTACGCACTACAATTTAAATGCGAGATACCTCGTGCTAATGTCACATCGAGACGCCATCCAGTGGCCTATTTAAGAGGTGCACGGAGAATTACAAATTACTCCTTACATCGACTCCTTTGCAGTCAGATCTCTTTCTCTGCTCCCTACCTCGCAGCTCAACTCAATAGTCTATTATACCACAGGCTTAGCAATGACAACCAACTTCAGCCCTCTCTCCTGACGATGCCAACAGATCGCCTTGCTTTTTCAACTCTCCACCTAGCCGGTGCCTACGATTCCCGCTAAGCACGAGGCTTCTGCGCTCAGTTCTCACTTCATCTAGAGTTCAGCCATCTCTAAGTCTCTTGATTAACCAGCTGTTTCTAAGTTCAGCATTACTGCAACTCGTCAAACGACCACTCACATTTCGCTAACATATTCCGAAGCCAAAGCACGTCTTTAAGATCTTGAATCGCCAACGAAGGTTGTGTAGTCACTTCACCGATTCTGTCGACGTTATGACAAGTCATCGATCGAGGTTTTCGCAATCGATCACTTCAAAGCACAACACTATTCTTCTGAACATCGGAAAATGAGCGAGACAGACGTGGCCTCCAACTTTTTCTTGACTCAGGAAACTCTGCGAAACAAAATCGCTGAGCTTGACTGTTGCACCATTTACTACTTTGAATCCTAATAAACCATTATACTGTATCACCCCTCCTTCTTAGCATTGTCTTGTCGGGTATCCATTGTCCAATCCAGCTTGATAATCTTTAATCACGATACCACTGCAGAATAGTTCAGAGTCAGAAGTAATTAATGCACGTGTATAGTACTGTATACTCGTATAACACTGACTATAGTATTAAGTTAATATGCATTAATATTACATGACAATAAAGCACGTCTGACCCAAGTATGACATGACAGACTATAGAACTGATATATTGTTACATACAAACAGAAGATATATGCGTCTCATATGCATAAATTGCATTTCTTTTCATGGTAATAAATGACTTCATTGAGTGTTGGCCGGCTCGTTCCTGTTCCAGTCAGTCTCAGCGGTAGCTGGGCACCTTCTACAATGCACACCTTCATCGATTGCTCTCGAGAGCGTCTGAGAGAGAGCTACATTTCCTTCTTTTTCTTTTTATGAACATCTCATAGGGGAGTTAAAATGCCATGATGTTAACATATTTTCAAATGCGTGTTCTGCATAAAAACAATTCCCTTCTAAACAAGCTTGAGCTGCAGAGAATAGTAGGATGGGGAAGAAAATGACATCAGTGTCTTACAGCCACAGCAGCAGATACTTTAGAGAGTGTTGACTTCTCAGGAAGCCAAATGTAAAATGGAATGACCAGAATCATACTCTTTTGTTCAGCATTCTCAAGGTGAGCCTGGTCAAGAACAATATTCAGATCTGAAATTTCTGCACGCGTGTGGACATCATTATTTCCCACTGACATCTTCTGGACGGCGCTCTTCCGCATGCTTTCATGCAGAGCTATTTAGCTTGCAAACGCAGCCGTGCTTGGAAAGGAGCTCGAGCGCAGGAACTAAGGAAGGAACTCTGTGGGTCTCGTGCAGACTTGCAGTGATAGATGGGCAGACGAGGCCCAGTACAATGACGAAGCTTCCTAGAAGTCTCGACCTAATAGACGGTCATGCCCGTGTCTCGTGAATAAATCAGACTTTAAAGAGCAGAAATATAGGCATGGATGCGTATGTCCTTACATGGGTAAGCAAGATCGAGTTACATAGCAGTTTACAATATTCAAACAATATAGATGATATGTTTTTTAGAATTTTTTAATAAAATTCCATATTTAAGACCATTAAAGCAACTCAAAAACTGGACAACAGTAAACAGTGGAGAAATAATATTTGTTTTCTCACGCCTGATGGAGCATACAACAGAGCAGACCTGCGTTGTATGCCTTCATATAATTGGTTCTATTAGTGTGAAACAATTGTTTTAGCTCGCACTTCCCCTCATCGTACAAACTCTTAACTAAAGAAAATTTGTATTACAAAAACAGGGATCAGAATCTACGAAATTAGATATTTAAAGTCTACGGAATTTCAACCGAACATTTAAGTAACAAACAAATCCTAGAGAATTCATTAAATCTGGTATCAGAACCCCACCAAATAGCCCATTCTTGGGCCATTTGTCTCCTCCCGTAAGACAGTAATCACACACAGGCACCAGAGTCAGTATATAAAAAAGACAGCGATTATTACATGCACAGGGGTCAGTTTTCATGCACCAGCACCAGTGCATTCATCTTAACCCAATTTTACAGTAACAAACTCGAACTAATAGCTGCTATTCACTAAAGATATCAGCACCAGTGGAGATTGAACTTAGCTTTAAATATTGATTGAAAAGTATTTGTCATCAAAATAAAAAACAATAATAATCATTGTTTGCAATTTAACATTTTGAAGAATATGACACCCCAGTTTGCCGGTGCGAGCATTTGTGCGGCCATAAGTCTGACACCAATGCTACGCTCGGTCACAAATTTATAACATATAGACTTATACGCAACGTTGTGATAGCGTAAGACTTGCTGAGGCATTTTAAGAATGACATAGAGTGTTTCTCAGTTATTTCTATACCAAGTCCTAAGCGCTATCTCAAAAAAATTGCAACTGTTTCAGTTACTTTTTCGTAATATTTTAGCAACAAACTATCTCCAATTCCATAAATTCTTTTTGTTCTTAAGTATTGCTGTTCAGAAGTCTAGCTGAATAAATCAGAAGTGAAAATTTTTTCTCAGACAACATGAGATTGGATACTGGAATGTTTTTTTTAGTTCAAGTAATGCAGATGGAAATTTGTAAAACGATACGCTGTTTGGTGTATGATCAATGTCATAATTTGGTGCAGGATACCCAGAGTTGCGCGAAGTTGTCGTTAGTTTAGGACACTTGCACTGAAGTTCATGAATGTTATCTGCTGATGTAATTTTGCAGTTAGTACAACATACACTGTGTATGAAATACAGCAATTTCTAAGCCACTGCGTTCTTTTAAATTGTTTGGTATGAACTGAATCCGTTCAACGATGATTGCTGCAATTATAATCGTTGGGCACCAGCTTGATGCCAGCACAGTACTGCCGAGTGACATTTCAGCCAAAATAATTGCATGTCTCCTGTGCAACTATGTTTTCAGGTGTTGTCATCTTACAGATCCAAATTCAGGCATATCTTTCTCACAAACATTACTTCGTCTGCAGCACCTAGTACCCATGTTCATATTGTGTTATTTTAGCGAACGCTTAAGGTCCTTTGTTATTTGCTAATTTTTGTAATTATCTAGCTACATCAAGGAATGATTCAACTTTTCAATTCACTAACTATTTCTTTCATTAATTGTGTGTAAACTTTAGTTAATTTCTCATCAAATTCTATTGCTTAACCTATAAGACGTGAAGTAGTTCATGTTTGACTCCACATTTTTGCTCATACATACATATGTTCACACGTTAGTTTATACCTGAATTCAGCCTTCTCTTTAATTCATTGGGTCTAGTCAAGGCCTAAGCGTTCGGCTGAACAGATCTCAGCCCGTCAGAGCTCAGTAGTCCTTCGCCCCACTCGCTGATGTGCGGGCTGCGGCCATATCGATAGAGGGCACCCCAGATCCGTGTCAATTCAGCCATAAAGGCTCACAGCCCCCGCTGACCATGTGTCAAAGAACAACTACAGCCTTCGCAGGTACCAGCCATCTGTTGCCCTGTGGGAGGTCCTGCCGCCCTGTCAGGTCGGCCTCATACACTCGCCTGAAATTATATGACAGAGTGAGGGATGTGAGCTTCACGTGGACAACTTCCTGCTCGGGATAATTCATAGGTTCAGAAGTGGCGATGTCTCTTTTAGTATGAATTCGCTCAATAGATCGTTAGATCGTTGTGACACACGGTGTTTTAATTCCTGTATAGTTAAGAAGTGCAGTGTACTATGCACTGACTGACATTCCTAATACTCTACAGCAAGCCTTTCAAATTGCAAAGAAACTCAATTTGTTTATAGAGTACTTTCATTTGTTAGACTCCCAGAAGGTCCACTAGACCTCAGAATTTAGTTTTTTACGCTTTGTTCTTTGTATTCATTTTTTTCTGATATATAGAGAACATTTTACTTCTCTTGTTTGTTTACACTTTCTGTTATACACGTCGATGCAGTGCTTTCATTTGACGATAGTTCCACCCTGAAAGAGCTGTTCATAGCGACACTGAAAGGCCTAGCCCTGGTGATTCACAAAGATATAAACTAAAGAATATTCTAAAAATATTACATGCACTGCTGAAACTCCGTTTTAGCATCATCGCTGGTAAAATCCTGTGGAGAATGATAACGTTACACTCAATTTGACCAAAATATACAGCATGTGTCTGTGTTTGTTTCATAAATCAGGGTAATTGAAACGTTTGCTTAAAAAACAATGGTGTTAAAACGTCTGTAGGTGCGAACTTCAACATCTCACTTGATGTGTTCACAGCATTTTTTAAATGCTCACAGAGATTACATGGTTCTTGACCAAATGCGACATTGATGTTTATAAATTATTTTTAAGCCTCTGCTGAGATCCAAGTTTACTTTGAGCTGTTTGAGCTGCACAGTCAGGGCCAAGGCCGAGCAAGATGATGCCATTTGGCAGGCCGTGTGTGTGTGTGATGCGCTCATATAAAAGAATTCTTTAGGCTTTCCTTATCTCAATAAAGACTCCTGGCTTTGAGCAACTGGGCGATGTCATGTCTGGGCGATGTCTGGGCAATAGTCACGGTAGGCTTACCAGTAACTGTTAGGTCATCTCAGCTATAGATAGGCCTTCAGGACTTCTATCTTTCGTGCCCACTTTTCTTCTTTCAGTTTTCGGGCCTTCTTCGCTACCTCTTCTTTGTATTTTCTCCCTCTTAATTCTTGATTGTTGTTTATATGCACAGAGTAACTTATGTAGAACATACTTTGTGAATAGATTGTACGTTTTCCTTTGTCCAAACTAAATTGGTTTCTTCTCTTTCCTATGTACAAGCGTTTGTTGAGTGGAGCCAATGTCTTGAACTAACTACTTTACCACTAATAATTTCTCCAGTTGATTCAATAGTTGTAGCAGTAGCTCATCAAATTATGCTTTTAGATATAAAAAGCAACAAAGTCTGTCAAATTTCTTACTTTCTACTCCTCCTTTACTGGAAAGTGCAGTTTTAATTCTGTATTGCGAGAGCACACTGCACGTTTTGAAAGGCTATTTTTAAATGGTTACGATTTATGAGGGATTGGCTCATAAAGTTTTAGTTCAAAAAAGGTTTAAACCTTAAAAACAAATGCAAAACAAACGATAAACGCATATTTTGACACACGCGCTTTTTGCTAATGTTTCCCAATTAACTTAGGGTAAAATATTTTCATTGTGACAAATTTTCAGTCATTGTTTTTCCTACTAGCAATGTTTAAATTTTAATACAGGTTAATTTTCCTAAATGTCATTAACTAACCTTAATAATGACACGGGAAAACTTTCTGAGTCACGAACTGTTGGAGAATAGCAATTTGTGCCTACATTGCTTAAGACACTGACTGCTTGTGCTCAGATCGCTAATTCAGCTAGTAGCTGCTTGTGCTCATACTGTGATATGTAAGGGGCATTAGGAATTAAATTGTGTTTTACAAGGGTTGTTTGTGCACAGATTACGTCAGCAGAGGCTCAGACTGGCCATTCAAAGAACCGGGAAGTGATCGGACCTCCATGATTACCGAGGTGCCATAACTCAGTGTCCTGGCACCGCCAATTAGCAATAATCTTTGCTCAGTGTTGTTTGTCCAGCCTCACAAAACCTTGATTGTCCTGCTGACACGTCGCCACGGTGCCCTACTGTCCTTCATGCATATGCGTCTGTCCACATTCCTGTCGAGGTTAATTATTATCGAAGTCCAGCTATTGGCATGAAGGCCACACCGTAGCCGCCAGCTATCAACCATCATCACTCCGGCAGCCTAACACGGTGAAAACGCAAGGGCGTATGGCTTCGACATGGTCATGTTCATTGACGTCGACCCAAAAGCACCAATCCAGGATGGCAAACTTTTAACATTGGGGGCAAAATGATTTCCGTACCAGGTAAACGATGCGGAGCTTTCCCTAGTTCTCTTGTAACGCGCAACGTTTGCAGCAGACTCCAAGGATTGGAAAACACACCATTAGAAATCTGAAAATGTTTAGTTGCTTTCGAATTAGCAAAACTAAGAGTTAGTGATTTTACGAATTCGCAGGTATTTGCAGCGGGTGTACAATTTTGCATTCGTAGTGAAATTTATCGATCTAATTTAGGAAAAATTTAGCGAAATTGAACTTGAGTCTCGTAGAACTCCAATTAGCTTAAACATAATGTGCGAAACTATTTCTAGCAAGCCGTAAAAATTATCGAAAGTGTATGTGTTCGAACTGAGAAATGAACTTCGTTCAACAAAGATTTCTCATGTACAAACTTCTGAAGAAACTTATTTTAGGGATTGCAGTGGACCATGACTGCGAAGCAGATGATCTATGATGTATTCCTAACTCGAGTATGGACAGGAGACCTCCAGCAAGCCATTCTGCTCAGCGGTCGTCCGTCTCACACAACTGCGCAACTTTGTGGACCTACATAACGATCGACTTTTCATGTCCTTCGCAAGAGATTGCATGAACGCAGCGGAGGAAAGTTTGGCTTTAGGATTGTAAGTTCATCTTGGAAGTTTTGAATTATTTCCACGAAGTCGTCCACGTGAGTGGTATAGACGTGGCTTGAATTTATTTTTGGTTTCAAATTGACTGCCTCCTTGATAAATGTATCATTTTTTTACAATACAGAAGTCAAGGAATTTATTGAGATAGAAGTAAAGGTATTTATAACTAAAGTAAAGTAAGTTTTTCGTTCAATTCAGTACTGTACGAGTATACGAGTGGAAATGTTCGTGTATATTTCATTAGTGTAGATTCTATACCTACATTTGCGGAACAAATAAAAACGACAAAAAGCTAGCGCGACGAAAATTGAATGCAAATTTCCAACTCTTTGAGGAAGCGACAGCGATCTCATCCGAAATACATATTTTCAGCATTACGTATCAGTGTACGATGAGCTACAGTTGTAAGACTTAGATATCAAAGCAGGTACTCATGACCCAAGCTTTTTACCTACCGTTCATTGAGTTTTATTTTATTTCTTCCTAAAAACTGGTAAACATGAGCTAATTTACTTTTTCGGTACATCATGTCACCGTATTGAGTTTCCCGTGATGAAATTTTGACTTTGTAACAGGCAAGCTGAATCAGGGCTTATCAGCGCTGCTTTTGATTAAACTCCCTTCACACGACCTTCCAGCGCGCGCAGCCCAGTGCTCCTGAGGGCGAGAGAGAGAGAGAGCTGTTGCAGCTCAAGCAGCGAGAACTTCAATGAAATATGGAGCAGAAACAGCAGCATTTGCTCCTCCATAGAGCTCTAGAGCCACCATTTAACTAATTCCGGCATTTAGGCGATAAGCCTTAATGATCACACGCAGACCTGCGCTCTGCAGTTAGCGAGTTACGTTTCAGAACCACAAAGAATTTCTTCATGTTAGTGAAGTTAGGCCCCCTTCTGGGACTAGAAAAAATTCGTAAGGCTTTTCATCTGGTGACCCTTAAGTCATCCTAAAATGATCTTAAATGATTTCCGTATAGTTTTAATCTAAATGTTTTTTAAAAACAGGTATTCAGAATCGAAAATTCTAAAAAAGAATTATTTGACTTGAAATATAATTTATTTACAGCTAACAGCTAAAAATTTGTTTGTATTGAGTATTAATTAACTGTGAAATTGAACTCAAATGTAAGTTGTTTGCGTATCTACACGAGAGATATACCCTTTGTATGTTGAAAATTAATTCAATTACGATAGAGTCGGATTCCATTATCAACGCTTCAGCTCGTTTGAAAGTTCCCAGAACTCTCACCTTGACGCTCAACAGTTAGTTAAGACTTGCTTATTAGCGGTATGGCGATAAGCAGAGCACCGAGTTACCGAGGGTAAATCGAGGACAACATCCTTGTTTAGATCAAAGGGTGCGTGTCAGCCACACGCACCTCAGCTGCTTCGTTGCCTCAATGCCAAGGTCGGTTGTGCACAGTTGAGGTGCTACACACAAGCACCACTGCGCGGTGCAACAGTGCGCAGTATCGTCAGCCTTGCGATCACTGCACAGCTGCCCTGCAGTTACTGCCAGCACGGTCGGGTGAGGGTGCGAGTTAAATGATGAATTTGCGGTCTGTTTTGCGCGGATAGAAACAGATTGGCAATAACCTACGTGAGGTCTATCAGGGGCAGTTATTATCTCTAATTTATTGGCATGTATAACAGCAAGGTCTGTTTCTAATAGCAGGGTTCAAAATTTCTATTTGCCACTCGGATTTTTTGTTCTATTTGTAAAACATGGAACAAATTTTCTTTGTTCGCTGTTTATGCGTCATTAGCTGAATCCATTGAAAGGTTATATTCGTTGTATATCCCATCATTTATGCACAGTGAAGAGCCCATACGAGGAACGTAAACTTTAAAATAAACTATACTATGAGAGCAGTAGCCTCCTGGCAATCTTTCTTCTCAACAATGGCTCTAAGCGACGACCCTGAGCTTGTTTGTAACATGACACAGCTGTGTCAGAGAGGTAGATGCCTAAAAATTTGGTTTATCATATTTGGTCCTTCCGACTAAGATGAGATTACAGGGATTTAGACTTCGTCAAGAAACTCTTTTATTATGGTATAAAAATCTGCATTAAATATATTGGTATTTGTATGAATATAAATTAGAAAACCATTTTCTGAAAGTTATGCATAAAATCAGTGGAAAGATATGTTAGCCGCTTTATTTAAAATAAATTGCTCCAACTTGAGGTGTACGGTACATATTCCTACATGCCAGCTTAGCTGATCGCTTCATGCTTGATTCGTTGTATAGCATTTTTTAAACAAAACTTGAACTTGTATGTAGGGTCCACTTCATGAATCATTTTACTCCGATGACATTGCTTAGTTTTAAGTAAATAATTCAAACTCTGGATTAACACGACTTCACATCCATACATAACTAGAGCATACTATGAGGAAGAGCTGAAGGGAGGAATAAAATGTAAGCATGTTCGGGCTCTCAACAACGCTAGGTTTGTGAAATTTATTCAAGCTACGAGCTATGAGAAATCCAAGCGACATTTAATCTCCAGACAATGCATGTTGATAGAGAACCAGCACACTATCGAAAGTGAAGTACAGAGTCTCCAGCTAATTCACCGTACTGCAGTCCCGGCACAGGTGAAGTCAGTTGAGGCGAAAGGAAGAAGCCCTCCAGCGAGGTCAGGCTGCGTTCATTGATTGAGTCCTGCAGCCAAGGAGTCCTGACGAATAGCCACGCTATCGATTGTGTTTAATGAAGTAACACACGCAGGATCATTGAGCTATCAGTTCTCGGAGCAACGAGCGTCATCCATCAGCGCAATGCTGCGATCGGACGCTGTCTGCACGGACGCAGTTGTGCGCTGTGCAGCGGAGCTCAGATGTTGCTCAGCAGCCCGAATGCATTCACGACGGCTGTTGAAACGATGGATAAAATATGCAGTAGGGCATGGGCGTTGATTGTTATTCAGAATAATTTATTGGATGTTGAATTCAAATATTGCTGGGTATGGGTGAGATGCGCGCTGAGACTCGGTTACGGATGCCATGTCCCACGACTGTTCTGTTTGGATAGTATTTCGTATTTAATTGATATTTAACGAACCGCCAGGCAGTGAAGCACGCGATCTTAGCAAAAATAATTGACGTGCGCTCAACAAATTTTACGTATGAAAATGCATAAGGACAGAGTAAGTTAGAACATGTAAATTAAACTCCTCTATCCAATTAATAGAGTTTTAGATAATAAATGTAATTATGCAAAACTTTTTACGAGAAGTGCGTCACATACATTAAGTTTTGAAATACAAAGCGTCTTGCAGAGTGTTTTTTCTTATCATTCTAAACATTAAAATTATACCTAGCGGAGCAAGATTTTTCGAAGATACACTGGAGCAGGTTATTCAGAAATGATAAAAATGAAAATAAGATTTTTTACTCTTGTGAAACGGACATGAAAAATTATAAGTTCAATCAATCACAAAAGTTTGCAGGAAGAACGGAACTTTCTGAACTAGAATTTTTCGTTTCGGTGAAGAATTTGCAGTGAAAATTAAATGTCAGACTTGAAAATCTTATCAATGAAGAAGATTTAATTAGTTCTAATTTTAATCCTGCATTAACTGTTTCTTCATAAGCTGCAACAACCAAAGATTCTCATTGATATTTTAGTGACAAGAGATGCGCAAATAAAAATCGATGTATCATCCTAGTTCTAAAACTAACACAGGAGAACGAGTTACAAAACTGATAAACAGAACATTCCTTTGAAACTTGTAGACTGCACTGAATGATGAAGTCTATGATGAAATCGAAATAATGAAAATGTTACTCGATGTGCACATTGCATATCACAGAAAAGTGAAATTTGCCTATCAGCAAAAGAGAATCTCACCAAACAATAATTATTCTAATTTCAAATTTAAGACTATGAAGCACATTACTGTCACAACCTTTTATTCACGGTCTAATTCACAAGCACTTCTTTTTGTTAGCGGTGTGAGACGCTCTGCCGCGTTGGTTTTGGAAAAAGGATGACACACCCATTTTTTCGTCGTGCAACTCAACATGAAGTAGCTTCAGAACTGCAACCAAGGTCAGATATTTATAGGACATTCGCAGTACGTACAATTCCTCCAAAAGCTGAACTAAGGCCTAATTCGGTGCTAATTTCAGCAGGAAAAATAGGGCAAATGAAGATGAATGTGACCAGGGCTTAACACACTGTTTAAATGAGAATGTGTGTGTTGAGTGATGCTGACAGCATACAAGTTAAATAGAACTGATGTGGTCGTCGTGAATTGTTTAATGGGGCGAATGCTTTTAGCAAATGAAATCGGTTGAAGGATTTTAAAAGAGATTCTCTCACAATGAGTTTAGTAATGAAAGGTGCTAGAATCATAGTCTAATGGAGTTAATATCTCATGAGCTACATCGCATTTTGCTTCACAAGATAATGCAAACGCCATATAGTCCAATCACGCTGCGATACGAGCAGTATAAAAAATAGGTAACATGAGTACAGAATAAAAACCGTAACGCTAATTGAAACATGGAATCAATTTACCCCATAGCCAACACTGGAGCCCAAAATGATGAACTGAATAAAACCACGTACATCAAACAAAACGTAAAAATAACTTGAAATATTACGAATATCGAAGTCCATGAGCCTTATTGTGTACAATGTAGAGCAAAACGTTTTGCTGCAGTGGTGGAATGTCTAGTGTTAGATTTTGGGGTCAGTTGCTGCGCTAACTCTTCCTCGAGGTGGTCCTTTCCAGCACACCTGCGCCCAGGCTTCTAGAGGGCTGATGTATTTTAATCCAATGCATCGGCTGATGTTAGCTAGAGCGTGATGCCTGCTGCAGTGTGATGCTTGCAGCGTGATGCCAGCTTCAGCGTGATGCCAGCAGCAGCGTGATGCCAGCTGCAGCGTGATGCCAGCTGCAGTACGTGTGATGCCAGCAGCAGCGTGATGCCAGCAGCAGCGTGATGCCAGCAACAGCGTGATGCCAGCAGCAGCGTGATACCAGCAGCAGCGTGATGCCAGCAGCAGCGTGATGCCAGCAGCAGCGTGATGCCAGCAGCAGCGTGATACCAGCAGCAGCGTGATACCAGCAGCAGCGTGATGCCAGCAGCAGCGTGATGCCAGCAGCAGCGTGATGCCAGCAGCAGCGTGATGCCAGCAGCAGCGTGATGCCTTCTGCAGCGTAATGCCAGCAGCAGCGTGATGCCGGCTGAAGCGTGATGCTAGCTGCAGCGTGATGCCGCCTGCAGCGTGATGCCAGCTGCAGCTTGATATCAAGGTCGGTTGTAATTTTATGCAGAAGCCCTAAATGATGTTGAAATCGCTGACCCTGAATCGTCATTCTGTATCCTATTCTTGCATGCTCAGGCTGTATCCATATTCTGTAACTTCACCCTGTAGCCAATTTACCTAAAGAGGAAGTTTGTCAAGAAGCCACAGAAGAAGACTAGAGTGGAATGCGCGATAAGACCGTATGGCAATGTTCTAAATAATCTGATAATTTAAAAAAGAGTTGATTTTTCTAATGATATAAGCAACTGCGAAAATTTTAATAAGAAGTCAAAATACTCCAGTATTTTCGTACATGTCGCTGACATAATTTTTTCTTGTATTATTGCTTGATGCTATATGAGATGTTAGGCTCTGTATTTTTCTACAGTGTAGCAATATCATTCCCAATTTTAATTTATTTGTTGCTGTAGCAAGCTACTGAACGTAAAAGGTGTGTTGTTTCAAGCACGATAAAAATGAGCTTAGAACATTTCTTGGTTCCATACAGTGTAATTTATGTTAAACTCCACGGACTTGCATAACCAGTTTTAACTATCGCAGATTTCAGGTAGTCATCTTCTCAGTCCATGACTAATGACCAACGGACACGACACTGACTGGCCGCTTAATGCAGACGACCTCTAGGAAAAAACGCTGTTTAGTCATCATTTTGACAGTGCAAGCACAGGACACACACGGAGGGCATCATCAGGAAACTCGGAAATAACAAATTTTTCTATTAATTACTTTCCTTACTTCAACATCCCAAAAATATAACCCTAGTGTACATATATATTATATACATGTATACAGTATAACATTTATTTAATACTGTTGGTATAAGCGTAGCGTGAAGACTTTAAGAAGCACAAAAATGATTTAATATTGAATAGAAAAAAACAACACTTAGAGCAGTTGACACTCGACTGGACGAGAGTGTGCCGAGCCGTAACTGCCTCAATACTTTGAGTCTTGACTGCAATGGCGTAGGTGATGGAGGTGCTGCCGACATCGTAATTGCACTTGTTCTTTCGCTTTTCACTGAATCCTCAGCTCTGAAATCCTCGACTATGTATTTCTCAGCTCTGTACTCATCAGTACTGAGTTCATCAGCACTGCACTCCTCAGCTTTGCGCTTCTCAGCACTGAGCTCCTCTGCATTTAACGCCCCAGCTGTACACTCCTCCGCACTGTAATCCTTGACACTGAATTCCCCAGCACTGCACTCCACAGCACTGAATTCCCCAGCACTGCACTCCTTAGCACTGAATTCCCCAGCACTGCACTCCTTAGCACTGAATTCCACAGCACTGTACTCCTCAACACTGAATGTCCCAGCACTGTACTCTTCAGCACTGAACTTTCCAGCTTTTTAATCATCAACCTTGTACTCCTCTGCTCTGAACTTCCCATCTTTTAGCGCACGTTTAGTTCGTGTTGAGGTGTTGCTTGATTGAGCGGAAGGTCGCTTTAATCAAGCACATAATTTGCTCATGTTCAATTTCCCCTCAACGGCAATCATGGAGATTCTCACTTGCGCTTGATCAATGGAGCCTTGCCCCTACAATTAACACTTGAAGACGTGCATGCGATACCGAGATCGCAGGAAGTACAAGTCCAGCTGCCGGCCTTGGGTGGCTGTCGTGCCCGATTGCACCGGGGCGACACGAACGCCAAGTGAGGCGATAAAGACACGCCGGGTGTGGCCTTCACGTATCAACGAGGGCCAAGTACCCTCAGCACCTCTCATTACCCACAGCTCGCACTAAAGTTTGCTCATTACCTCTCGCTTGGAGTTTGTTACTAGCGATGCTTTGTAGTGACCTTCTTGTAGCATCTTGAACTGCTGTTGTTTTCCTAGATTTCAGTGAAAATTGTCACAGATGTAGAGTTTGGACTTGGAAGGGACGACAGGTTGTTGGAAAGACCTTTCCGAAAATAGTCGCCTTGGGTACGTATTTATGAAAGGGACGCCATTCCACGCTTTTAACAGATGGGGATTGGAGGGAAAGAAAACGTAAAATTCGTTTTAATAAATATTTAGATTTCTGCCTCAATTATAACAGAAAATAATTTTTCACGTGGTTGTTACTACAGAATAAGATACTCAATAAAAATGAAGCTGAGGTCGGAGCGAAGTTCATAGCGTACGAGCCCCTTTACCATGAAACAACACAGTCTGAGAACTTGCATTCATTTTCAGCATTGCGCATGTATTTAGGGCAGAAAGAAATGCTGGAAAAATCACAAGCCAGCTTAAAAATAGTCGGGAGTTGAAGAGCGCTATTTAGGCAAATTATTAAGGAGTTATGGACTACAATAAACATAAAGCAATGAATGCGCACACAAGGTCAACCTTTGCCTCGAACTTATCGCATAATTGAAGGCCTGAGAGCGAGCTCACCCGACCTGCTGCGCAAACCGCGTCTTCAACACGGCGACTTTAACCTTATTTGAGGTGCGTAGCCTCGTGAGGGGCTCATGGTCGCACGAGAGGTTATGACCATATGAAAGGTTCACAGTTGAATTAGGGGTTCATGACTTCATGATGGTTTAATTCCTATATGAGAGGCTCATGATCATATGATGGTCTCATGTCTCCCTGCAGCTTGAGGCATTCTTTACCACATGCTTATTTCATGACCTTATGAGGGGGTCACGACCTCATGAAGAGTCTATGAACACATGAGGGGCCTATGATCACATGAAGGGCTCATGATCACACATGAACACATGAGGGGTCCATGATCCCACATCACCCCATGAAGGGCTCAAAAAGGTTCACGAGGTTTCACAAATACATGAGAGAGCCGAGGAGAGCTCGTTCTCTAACACAAAAGAAAAACATGCAAGCCCCGGTCACATGCGCATTTTTAATTGAGCAAGATAACGCGTACAAGGTTCGAGTACACGCGGTACACCAGGGGAATGCGCACGAGTATTATATGTTATTGTAATTAGCGCTTATTTTTATTCAAATATTATTCCACACATGTTAGACTTGAAAATGATGATAGAATTGAATCGTAGAAAATTTCGCACTGTAGACTTTACTTGAAGTACATCACTCATAAAGAGATCACTTTCAATATTCCTTATTTTCAGAGCCATGCTTACATTTACACTCACGACTGCACTCGTGAAGTTTCGTGAGCCTCTTCATGTTTACCGGGACGTGACCATAGTGATGTGGTGAGGCACGGTCTCTCCACTGCAGCCGCTGCACTAGCCACTTGAGTGTACGAAACTAAGCCCATTTATGCCTCATATGTTCCATATCCCCATCGATTTACGCATCAAAAATCGCGCTTCGTGTGAACACGCGGCTACTACACAAAAAGATTTCGCTCGCTTACCGAGGAATTTTTTTTGCAGGACTTAGCCTTTCTTCTCAATGTTGGTATCTTGAAGTCGCTTGGGTGACCAAGTCTTTGTAGTGTAAATGAATGCGCTAAGAAGCGCCTCCATTGCTGTGCTTGGAAAAATCCTGCACACTTAAACGCTGCCTGATGGCAAGCTTTGGTAATGGCAGAAAACTTCTAAAAAATTCTTAGCCCAAGAAAAACAGCATTAAATTTAAAGTTGAGGGCCTGAACTTGGTTTCAGATGAGATTCAGCTGTGTGTACGGTAGCTGAAATGAACGGCACAATTTCACTAAGAAATGCAAAAGTCGTCAATGCAAGACCTTTAGTTCATATCCAGCCTGATTATTAGATTTTTAACTAGCGCATACCAGTTAAACTCATGACTAAGAGACGTATCAAGTTACTGTGGATGCCAATTGCTACTCAACGAACTGTGGTGCAATTTATCCGTATATGCCTCCGGACAGAAACACCATAATGAACCTCGGCAACTCATGTACGGTTTACGAAAAAAATACCCATGGAACATAAATTTTTTGAAGAAAATTAATGAAAGTATCATAGAGGTTGATTTCCGTTGGACATGCAACCTTCCATCTCTTATATCTGAAGCTGCCAGACTAGCACAACGCAGTACGAGGGATTTACCCACCGAACGATTTACATAATTTGCATTTATTTATATGATTTGTATTATTTATATTTATACACCGTGTGCCACTACGGCCGCGATCGATTTTTTAGATTTTACCTCACTTCCTTCTATTAGACAACGTTGTATTAACGAGTCACGTGATCGAACTATCATTAATGAAAGTCAATTTCTGATTTCAAACTAGTTTCTCTACTGATTTTGGCTTGTGCTTTCGAGAATCATTGCTCTTTCAAAGATTAAGACTTATTGTTTCATGAAATGTTGAACTAAATATATCTTAATATTGTGGGCAATTGATTTCCTGTTGTTTTGCTTTAGAACATAGTTGCTCCAATTTTTTCGCATATTTTCAACTGATGTGACAAACTACTAGTTTTAACAATTCAAGTGAAAGTTTTTTCTTGAGAGAAGACATACTCGTATTTCGATTGCCATGAGTAAGAATAATACTTGATAATTTTAATAAAAATTCTAGACAGCAAATCAAGCAACACAGACCGCAAAGCTTCACCGTTCATGAGCAGTTCTGGTGAAGGATGTATTAGTAGGATTTTATCTCGACTTGGTTGCGCTGTGAACTGTTTTCTAATCCTAATTCATTTTACTTGAGCTTTCTCACCTATAGAAATGATTTGTTAAGCTTTTCATGATTGTCAGATACTCAGTGTTCAACTTTGTTTAAAAATTCTCTGTGAGTTTAAGATTTTAGCAAGAAAAAACAGTACGTTGTGCAATTAAGTTCTCGAAAGAACAGTCGCTGCTCGCTTTTCGCTACGACGCAAAAGTTGCCCCCTAAATATGTTATTAACTTGAAATTACCAGCCACTGTGAATCTGCTTCCGAACCCTTCCTATTTGATCGCGTGATGCTTTTGGTATGCTTAGAAAACTTCAGCGCAACATTTTGCGTCCATTACACAAGTATGATACTCTGCTTAAAGTTCTTATTCATGTCATATATACGCAGAATACTCACCCAAATGTTCGAAGACAGATATTTAGCTCCCAAACATTAGGTGGGTAATTTACAAGCATGTTTAGAAGCACAAATACATACAAGTTCATCCACATATATCAGCCAAAGCTTGAAGATGAAAATGAAAGGGGAGGGCTTGAAAATGAAATCCCCTTCCTTTCATCATCGACGTTAGCCGCTCATATGTCTAAAATTTTCGGTAAAAACATGGGATGCAGCTAGGTTTTGAAATACTGAGACTGCGTGACAGGCATATCGTGACTCATGAGACAGCGGCGCCCGCCATAATCCTGCGCTGTGGAGAAGCTGGCCACCAATTCTTGAGCTATAATGCCCTTGACCTGCAGCACGAGCTAGCGGCACGCACCTCAGTGCAGCTATCTGAGCAGCCTCCGTTGGCAGCGAAAGCTTCAATTATTATCGGAACAGACGTTGGTAACTGTGAAATTTCTTGGCGAAATATCTGCAAAGATGGTAAGATATTTGCAACTATAGGGATCAGCAGGATCTTTTGTTGAGTGCTGCAGCTGCTGTGATTGTTGAAACTTTAGGGATCAGCATGAGCTTTTGTTGAGTGCTGCAGCTGTTGTGATTGTTGTAACTATAGGGATCAGAATGATCTTTTGTTGAGTGCTGAAGCTGCTGTGATTGTTGAAACTTTAGGGATCAGCATGAGCTTTTATCGAGGGCTGCAGCTGTTGTGATTGTTGTAACTATAGGGATCAGAATGATCTTTTGTCGAGGGCTGCAGCTGTTGTGATTGTTGTAACTATAGGGATCAGAATGATCTTTTGTCGAGGGCTGCAGCTGTTGTGATTGTTGCAACTATAGGGATCAGAATGATCTTTTGTCGAGGGCTGCAGCTGTTGTGATTGTTGTAACTATAGGGATCAGAATGATCTTTTGTCGAGGGCTGCAGCTGTTGTGATTGTTGTAACTTTAGGGATCAGAATGATCTTTTGTCGAGGGCTGCAGCTGTTGTGATTGTTGTAACTATAGGGATCAGAATGATCTTTTGTTGAGTGCTGCAGCTGTTGTGATTGTTGTAACTATAGGGATCAGAATGATCTTTTGTCGAGGGCTGCAGCTGTTGTGATTGTTGTAACTTTAGGGATCAGAATGATCTTTTGTCGAGGGCTGCAGCTGTTGTGATTGTTGTAACTATAGGGATCAGAATGATCTTTTGTCGAGGGCTGCAGCTGTTGTGATTGTTGTAACTATAGGGATCAGAATGATCTTTTGTCGAAGGCTGCAGCTATTGTGATTGTTGTAACTTTAGGGATCAGAATGATCTTTTGTCGAGGGCTGCAGCTGTTGTGATTGTTGTAACTTTAGGGATCAGCATGAGCTTTTGTCGAGGGCTGCAGCTGTTGTGATTGTTGTAACTCTAGGGATCAGAATGATCTTTTGTTGAGTGCTGCAGCTGTTGTGATTGTTGTAACTTTAGGGATCAGAATGATCTTTTGTTGAGTGCTGCAGCTGTTGTGATTGTTGTAACTTTAGGGATCAGCATGAGCTTTTGTCGAGGGCTGCAGCTGTTGTGATTGTTGTAACTCTAGGGATCAGAATGATCTTTTGTTGAGTGCTGCAGCTGTTGTGATTGTTGTAACTATAGGAATCAGAATGATCATTTGTTGAGTGCTGCAGCTGTTGTGATTGTTGTAACTTTAGGGATCAGCATGAGCTTTTGTCGAGGGCTGCAGCTGTTGTGATTGTTGTAACTCTAGGGATCAGAATGATCTTTTGTTGAGTGCTGCAGCTGTTGTGATTGTTGTAACTTTAGGGATCAGCATGAGCTTTTGTCGAGGGCTTCAGCTGTTGTGATTGTTGTAACTATAGGGATCAGAATGATCTTTTGTTGAGTGCTGCAGCTGTTGTGATTGTTGTAACTTTAGGGATCAGCATGAGCTTTTGTCGAGGGCTGCAGCTGTTGTGATTGTTGTAACTATAGGGATCAGAATGATCTTTTGTTTAGTGCTGCAGTTGTTGTGATTGTTGTAACTTTAGGGATCAGCATGAGCTTTTGTCGAGGGCTGCAGCTGTTGTGATTGTTGTAACTATAGGGATCAGAATGATCTTTTGTTTAGTGCTGCAGCTGTTGTGATTGTTGTAACTTTAGGGATCAGCATGATCTTTTGTTGAGTGCTGCAGCTGTTGTTATTGTTGTAACTTTAGGGATCAGCATGATCTTTTGTTGAGAGCTGCAGCTGTTGTGATTATTGTAACTTTAGGGATCAGCATGATCTTTTGTTGAGAGCTGCAGCTGTTGTGATTGTTGTAACTATAGGGATCAGAATGATTTTTTTGTTGAGTGCTGCAGCTGCTGTGATTGTTGTAACTTTAGGGATCAGCATGATCTTTTGTTGAGGGCTGCAGCTGTTGTGATTGTTGTAACTATAGGGATCAGAATGATCTTTTGTTGAGTGCTGCAGCTGTTGTGATTGTTGTAACTTTAGGGATCAGCATGATCTTTTGTTGAGTGCTGCAGCTGTTGTGATTGTTGTAACTTTAGGGATCAGCATGATCTTTTGTTGAGTGCTGCAGCTGTTGTGATTGTTGTAACTTTAGGGATCAGCATGATATTTTGTTGAGTGCTGCAGCTGTTGTGATTGGTGTAAGACACACTAATGCTCAGGATTCAACCCCAGCAACATGCATCTCAGGACGTTCATTTCACAAGCGTGAATCTAGTGTTTGAACATACTTATAAAGTAAGAATGTCTGTAAATAAGCTTATAGTAATCATTTGAAATTGCGGTTGATATACGTTGAAATTATTAAGTTACGTTTAGACACACCACGTCAGACACCGCTCCATAATTGACAAATTGCCTGCATGCTCATGGCTGGCATAGTTCCATCCTGCCAGGTTTTTGTAGAAATGTTCCGATTGCAATACCTCTTACATGAAGGGTGATCAATTCATCAGTGAAAGTTGTCACAACTTATGACACACATCGAAAGCTAACGTAGCACAAAATCTTCTCTAACTGACTGCTTTGTAACCTTTTCACGAACAGGTCGTGACCATTTTGTGACTCTCTCAGATCGTCTCACTTACCCAATATATGACAAGCCTCGTACTCATTGTTTCTTGTCGCCTCTACACATCCCTCAAGGGACTGATCGACCTCAACTCTCAAGGTCTCTGTGTGTTCACGCACTCTCGTGAGTAAAATATCATATTGAGCAAATTTTAAAGCCCAGTGATGTTTCTCGGGATTTAATTCATCATTATTGAAAATTCCCCATCTAGCCCACCCGTTGCCGAATGTGAAGGTACGCGTCGCGTGATTGTTGGGTTGCGTCTATACAACAAAACTAGAAGGTTCGTTGAACAGCGACTTGGTGAACAATGCTCATTATTTTCTTTTGTAGATTCTGAACATTTCAGACAAGATGTTGCGGACCTTCAACACGCGAAGTTTCCTTTTTACAGTGCTCGTTTTTTCTGTAACCTCCATCTCTCTTCTCAGTTGTAACTTCACGATGTATGTTTTTGAGCCCCATATTGATATCAAAGAGCTCTTTAGCTCATGATGAGAGATAAATTAGTTTCGTCATATTGGGCTCCAGATGATACCTGGAGTTGAGTTTTATAACTGTTTTGACTTTTGTAGAGTTTAGCATGATCTTTTGTTCTTATGTAAAGTGGTGCAGCTGTTCATATTGCAGCAGAATTCATCATGATCTGCTGAGGAGAGCGACAGTAGTTATACTAATACCACGAAGCAATACATACTCCGAGAAAAATGCAACTTTACCACCATAGTAGCATCAAGAGCCCATCAAACAACCCATAAGCCAGCATGACACGTTAACCTTCGTCATCAGCTTAACTAGTCGTGCATGTGTTCCATCGTTACCGGCAACCCACATCACTCGCCACCTCCGAGATTAATCGCAGCTATGATAAACACACCTAGTGAACGCGACTAAAGAACTCGATGGCGAGTAATCTACAACATCAGCAACCACAACCAGCCCCCACCAGCACCATGAATGCACCAGCATATCGTGCCCCTGGGTAGCGTGACGCAACCTCTCTCGCTGATCTCCGCTCTTTATACCCCCCAGACCTCGGACCTCCTCTCGCCGATCAGTTAGTTCGTTGTCTCTTCTATTTTCTTTGGAGGCCTGGAGAAATTGATGCAAATCCCGGGAAGATGGATCCTTGCACCAAATCAAAGAAAATGAACACCAGAAGCAAAAGTAACACCTTTAACTAATACATCGGTGAAAATAGCTGTAGCAAAGGAATTGAAACGATCAAATGGTCTGACTCATTAAGCGCTGTGATGTACGAGTAAGTGTGACAGCGATTTTGAGTAGCGTGATAATAGTCTTGATCAGAAAATATTAATTACTGTACCGGATAATTTTCAAAAAAGGGGATAAAATTGTGGTTTTTGCGTTTACCACAGCAAACTGAACGCTTTCAAAAGTGGCGCATATGAAGGTCTCACAAGCGTCGAAGGTAAATTGGCATCGTGAAGTCCAGTACAAGTTCCAAATTTCATAACGTGAACCTCAGTTTTAGCAAAAGTAACACGAACTGACTCGTCAGATGCAGGTAGGCGAATCTTACGATTACGATTCGTTACCACTAGAGCGAGTCCTATGATACCCATAATACCCAACAGATTAATTGCAGCACTTCGTGGATGAACTAGTTTTTTTCAGTTGGAGACTGACTTTCTTTAATTTGACTGACTCTGAAGACTATGTCCTCCAAGCCTTTACTTTTTAACCTTTCAACCTTTTCCTTTCTATTTGTCACTAGTGTGAATAACTTTTTTCTTACTTAGGGCAAAGTAAGAGAACATCATTTCTGCTATAATGCTCTCGGTGGTTCCAACACAGACACTGATATTGAGATTTTAAGATATCGTTCCGTGTAATAAACTACGTATCCCTATAGAAATTGACTTACTATCATATGCTGTAACCTAGACATCCATCCATTAGTGAACAACAGCCTGTGTTTAAATATCATGGGCAAACTTTTGGGTCATGCCTTCAAATTTTTGGCCAGAAATAAACGTAAGCTTTATAGCTGTTGTTTACTGCGACAACCTTGCCAACGCCTCAGCATGTGGGGACGTGGTAGCCCCGTCGAGTCACACTTCATGCACCTGGTCCGATCCATTCAAGTTTAATCAGTATTCAATAAGGGCAATAATGGTAGGCTTACTTTCTAGGACACATTCAACCTGCCTTGATGAAGGCTTGCTTCCTTCCACTTACATCTGTGGCCGTTTAAGTAATATTGAAGATAAGTCACCTACGTGGCAACCGTTTTGCTACGCACTAGTTTGTCCAGTGTAATAATGTTCATCGAAATGAGCGTGTGCTCAAAATACTTTAAGATTCTTAAGAAAAAACCTCGCAGTTTTATATTAGTTGAATAATATGTTAAGTGCACAAATCTAATTTTGAGGCTTGAATTAAGTCACTTTTGCTCTGTGTTGTTGTTCAAGGTTCTCAAATTTTTTTCGTTTCCTCCTTGACCTGATCTGACTCAGTTTCTTTCAAACTCGAATACTTAGCGTAAACGAAGAGATAATTTATTTTTTTGTTTTTCCTAGTAAATAATGATAATGTTTGGTACCTGATTGTTCGTAGGTGTATCGGCCTAAATCTTCAAATCAAGTTAACCATGATTGTTAATAAGTATAAATATTTTTCCTTTACTTGTTTCTATTGCTTTACCATTCTACTAATGCATAAATATTCTCGATGAACTAATCACGAGATGAGCTTCATGATACCCAGAAACTCTCAAAATTTGTGTTGCTTACATATTTTACAGTTCCAAACTTCCACGCAAAATACAAGGAATCTACTATAACGCTTAACAACGTTCGAAAAATAATGATACGACGCAAGGCTTATTCAACTTTGAGCTTACAACATGTGGTATTGCATAACTCTATAAACCTCGCATTAACGATACCTCAAAATCTAGGAATACTGCCTGTCAATGTTGTGAGTCGCCAGCAACACGCGAACGAGCACTCAAGCGCAAAGGAGAGGCCATCGAACGCTTCATAAAGGTCGGTCCGGAGTGACGAGCTTTTTCTGTAGGCTTTTTCACGCTTTCACATTCACAGCGTTTTCATCAGTTGTACGCTTATGCTATGTGAACTTTTATAGATAAATGATAAATAGTGCATATATCGAAAAATCCTATAGCTGTATCAATAGACTGTATGGGGGTACATAGACACCCTTGAGCAAGATGAATTTTATTTACGTAAATAGTAACTGAAAACGAAATTTATCTAACCCGAAATTAGCTGAGAAATTAATTTATATTAAGTTACTGTTTGTGAAATTAGATTTTATAATACGAAATCAATGATGACGTGAAGAAAGTTCTTTTTTACTGTAGCATAAAATTAGTTTTATTGCATCTAAGACCTCCGTGAATTTTGATTCATGTTTAATTTTCAAAAGTCCAAACTATCAGGAATATGAACTACATAGTACATAGTATTACTTATAGTAATAAGTTTAAATATCGGAAACTAATCTGATTAACCATGTTAGAGATATGGTCTAGCAGATTCGACACTAGCTTCCTAGGTTTGATTATATCAAGTTACTATACTCAAATGTGTCCATTGTACTAGACTTAAAAAACAATTTACTGATGTACCATTTATGGTAAATAAATTGTTTAAAATGCTTACAATTACTCGAAGGTTCTCACCCAAGCGACTGGGGCTGGTTGATGACGACGTCAGCCGCCATTTCGGGTCAGCGGCGCACCCGACCTTGAGGACTGACTTGCACCAGAAATGATGAAAACACTTTCTCACGACAAACTATTATTTCTGAAAAAAAAATTTTACATGAAAAAACTTCCAAGAGTACTTTCACGTGTTATAATCATTTGATTCTCTGTTTTCTACCCGTATGAAATCAGAAAGTGTCAAAACTTCAGAACCCTGACCCCTTCTAAATTGGGAGTTAGGGTGATGGTTTTTTCGACGCTGAGAACAGTAACTTCATCAAAATCGGATAGGAGATGGAATTTAGCATTTCAGTTAAGTCCCCACATTTAAATTTTACATTTCTTCATTGTAATAACGCATGTACGTTTTTTCCTTCAGATGGCGTCTTGTAAGAGAGTTCTGCCAAAGTTTTGTTATATCTTATCACTAAATTATACTATTCTTTCGGGACCCGGCCTTTTTATGAAAAACCGCGATCTCGATAGGGTTTGATCCTTCAGAGTTAAAAAGTCTACGACGCGATCAGCCGCAGCTATACTTAGCTCCAGTGACTCCACCTTCTCAGTGAAGTCGACCATCAGTTTCCAAAGCGCTCTACATTATATAGTTATTCAAATCTTCAACCTAAGTATGTTTTGCGAACATTTTTGTTTATATATATCATAGAATAAACCTCATCGAAAAATCTCCGTTTCTCAAGTTGGATTACTTGTTATTTTAGGTACTATAAGAAAGTAACCCTATGCTGTGAAAAAGGGTATATTACCGGGTTATAATAGTACAACGTTCTAGGGTGAATAGAGTTGTTTCAGTATTGTAAAATATTATCCGTTTCTTGTGGCTTGAGTTTGATTCATCATGAAAGATAATGCAACTAAGGCTCATATGCTGCATAGCGGAAGTTATAGTGAGTTTTATGGTTCTATTATAGTTTTTATAGAGGAATTTTACCTAGATTAAAGTTTATTTTACTTGATATTTGAGTTATTGGCAGTGAAAATTATTTCCTTGTTTGCTCTTGAATAAGATGAATTTCATTTTCGTAAATCGGAACTGATAAAAAAATTATATTGCCCGAAATCAGCAGAGAAATTAATGTATATTACATTTCTGTTTAGAAAATTAGCTTTTATAACATGAAGTCAATGATGATCTGAAGCAAGTTCTTCTTGAAAATAACCGAAAATTCATTTTGCTTTATTGCACTTAAGACTTCGCGCATTTTGATTCATTCAAGTTCAATTTTCAAAAATCGAAAAAATAATAAAATCGTTGGTTTTATAAAATACCTACAGCACTGCCACGAACAAAACATCCAGCAGTTGCCTATGGAGTGTTCAAAACCATGAAGCATTAGTCACAGGTTATTAGCACGGGAGAAGGTGAGGTTCGTAATCAAAAGCATGTACGGTGGTGCAATTTCAATGCCTATTATGAGCCTAAGTTTTCACACACTACTTTAAAAATTAAAATTCAATCGTTTTCGTTTGTAACTCTCGGAACATAAGAACTATCTATGTCTGTGGAAGCTATTGATATGATACATGACAGAGAAACATTGTAACTGGTGTAAACAAATCAGCTCGCCATGAGGAAGCCTCACTTCTGTACCACGAAATGATCCCAACTGACCAGCAAGGTCGCACTCTACAGCGAAAAACGAGTTTCAATACCGTAGTCATTACTGATCGACCCAGTTCCCTCACGTCATCTGCATCACCATAGAGATGCCTCTCCGTCGCGTTGCCCTGCAGACGGCCCTCGCTGGCTCACAGTCTGTGCCAACCGCCGGAAGTCAACAAGGTCATTCACCATATTTCAAACATTACATCATTCAAGTGTTTCACTCAAAAAATAAGAGTTCTGTTTTGAAAGTAGATTTTAGGTTTAAGTTTTAGGGATGTATTTTATGAAAGAATTTTATACCAGCTTGTTTCGAAACAGAGTTGCAATCCAGTTGCTAAGTGATCTGACGTTGTTGACACTACATGTGTAAAGTTCACTGTGCTGTTCAGTTATAATTGGAAACATATGCTAACACGTTTGGAGTCAGTACTCCTCGATGATTGGAAGATACAAGTACACAAAACACAAGTAAAAAAGAGTGCGTTGTCACTACTCGTGTTGAAAGTATCAAATTTCTTCTAGGCGGATTAATACTAAATGAGAGCTTATGTGCAAAGCCTTGACACCATTGCTACTTACTATCATACTTATTTGGACTTCGTCATTACATTAATACGATTTTTTGCGTAAGATTATGATGTTTTATTCAAGATATTCAAGGTTAACACATGACGCTGAATATTCAAGAATATTATGCAAATAAGTTGAAAATCTGTAACTCGTTCCTCAACTCTGTTAATGTACACAGCACGCCGATAGCGTGCGTGCTCAATTTTCATGAGGGTTCGATATTGTGCAGGTGAGCAGAAATTTCACAAACACCAATGTCGTTCAGAGCGATCTTTCATCACCATTCTCAATTGGTTTAACCATTGAAATTCGTTTTGCCGCCCAACGAATTTTGCTCTCTATTGAAACATGCTTTACGCGAGGAAATTATCGTAGACTCTGATTTTTTGCCCCCAAAAAATTATGAAATAATCGTTCCGTGCAAAATGAGAACATCATTTATTACTTGGAGAATTTTCCAGCCAAAGGCATGAGTGCTTGAATTGCGCTGTTTTTCAGCACTCGTTCATAATATCGATGACTCGTGAATACCATCACATGTTTGTTATGATTTATCGCCAACGTTTTGTGAAGGACGTAAAATAAAGGCTATGTCAAATCCCACGAGATAACCACTCTCTTTTAAGAAGAATGGGGCTGGCCTGCACAACTGAAAGACAGATACCCATGAGTCTAACTTTCTCGATGGGGCATCTAGGATTTTAGCTACCCATTCATAGCCTCAGCACTGGGCGGCTAAACTCATCGATGCTCTGATCTCAAAGCTAGACTGGGTAAGTGTGTGCATGGTGACAACTGTGGAAGGAACTTCAGATTCCTACTGAGAACTTTAACGCCTTGAAATTTTCGTAATTTTCCTCGAATAATTCAAATACATTTATCAATTGAACTTGGCGATAGTAAAAAATTTGAAAAATAGCGGACAAATGGGGCCTGTGTGCATGTATGATACAGGGATAAGACAGTGGTCAGTTGAGTTAGTTGTTGAACAGCATAAGTATATATTTATGAATTTATTATTTCTCTACAAACATTCACCTCTAATTTTTCATACGTGTTCAAATTTACTGTACTGAAAGAGGATCTAGAGATGGGTGTTCTAACGTTCTATGGGAAAAAAAAGTTAACACAAATCGAATCCCTTGCTTTCGATGTCCAGAAGCGGTGACATGGACGCCCGGGTCGCGCCTGGGCCCAATTCACACCCGTGAGTGGAGTGGAACTTATTGTTTCAATTAATGACCTAAATTCTTTTCCCAGCGCGTCGAAACACAGAGTGTTTCGTCGAAACGTCACTGCAGGGTCTCAAGCCCTCGGCTTTTGGGAAAAAACAGATTGACACAATGATATATATATATATATATATATATATATATATATATATATATATATATATATATATATATATATATATATATATATATATATATATATATATATATATATATATATATATATATATATATATATATATATATATATAACATATCACTAAAATATTGTAATTGTAGCTGCCGTGATTTTATAATAAATCTTCTATTTGGGCTACTAATAGCAATGAAAAAAATAATAAATAATGTGTCAGTGTGTGTTTCTTTGTTATTAACCTTTGATTGAAAATCCAAGCGTCGAATAGAAACAAACCTTTAATCCGAAATAATTCATATTAGGGTAAATATTTATTTGCTTCCGTTATATTGGTAGAGCTAGACGTATTTTATGACTAATAATACTTACTTCGGTAGTAGTCACAAGTTAATAATACCCCCAGCCATTTTTAACAAACGGATGCTAGCTCCTGCCTGATAGGAACCGTGATCTAATATTGTGCTTCACAATAGCCCAACAAAAATCTTGAACTTCTTTATCCACCAACAACGTTCGCAATCAAATATGACTTCGTGTATACCTCAGTGGTGTATACACAAGTCGGTAATGATGATCATACTCCTGTCAATGAAAGAAATTTGAATAGAAAAAACTGTATGTGTTTCCAGAGATGATCTTGATTATAATCATAACGATGCAATAAAAAACACGTTTTCGACCCCGCGCGTAGGTTACTAAGTGACTCGAACCGTCGGGAATACCGTTTTCGACGTGTTGATACTCGACTGGCAGTTTGAGTGTAGAATGTCTTTGTTTTTGTAGAAATTTTGTCACAGTTATTCAACGAAAAATAAATTCTTGTACAAAAGACGTTAGAATTAACTGTGATCTTTTATCTAAGTTGATACAGATACATGTATAAACTCTAACTATACATAAAGCATGAGAGTTTGAAGGGAACATATTAATTGTCCGCTCTACTACTACAATAAAGTTTTAGAAACATTTTTCAACTTTTTGAACTTAGGAGAAGCAGTGAGTGAAATACATGTCCAATTAATAAAATAGTTTTCTACCTAACCTCTTCTACCAGTCATCTCTGTTTGCTGTGATCTACAGAAAAACTGCATGAATTTAGGTGAAAAAACTGCGAACAAACATCGGCATCTAAGGATGCTTTATTTCCAATCAAGCCTGATATACGAGTATATTACCTTGTGCATTGGTTTTCAAATGCCTTATAACTAACACCAGGACTCCATGACGGTTTTCCCGGTCAAGACTGGTACCCATTTCCACGGCACCTGGGTAGAGTGGGGTATTGTGCTTTGAGTTTTTCCCATATACTGAACGGAGAAAGTTGCCACACAGCGCCAGGATTCGAACCCTCGACGCCTTCACGGAAGGACGCGTATTTTAACCACTCGGCTACGTCGAGCACGCAAGAGCTGACTGGTATCGAACTACGGACTTTCTTGCCCAAAGTATGATGCTTAACTTACCATTTCATAGAAAATACAGCGAAAATTCAATTTACAACGCCTCAATTCAAAATTTGACGTTCCGATCCAATTATTTTATTATTTTTTTTGCACTCATTCCTATAGCAGCTCACGTTGAGACGCGACTCAGGTATAAGAAGCGGAATTTGGTGTTCCGACAATCTGGGAATGACTTGAATAATCCGCTTGAACGCAGGCTACGTATATCAGCTGTTTGCACTATGCAGAAGTCGCTAGACGTCGGTTATTCGAGTGAAAAAATAAAAATAGCTGTAAATATTCTTAAATTTGGGAAGAAACCATTAAAAAAAAATTTCACATGTCTATAATCTTGTGATTCAATTACAATCAATTACAGTTTAATGTGCAAAGAATAATGCATTTTCTGCAATCTGGGATTGACTTGTGGCGGAATGCTGGTGTTGCAGATAAAAATAGTCATTCGATTATGCTAGATCAAAGACACGCTTTGTATAATAGTACAGTTATCTTTTAAATTTTTTTGTAAGGTGAACGTCAGGAAATACCGTGAAAAATGCATTCTTGAGACACGTTTCAGCCCAATTTTTGTACGAGACTAGCTTAGGCTACCTAGTTTTTTCATTGACGTTTGATGACTTATTACGTTCTTTTCTTTTAGAAATCATTTGATTTCAGCTGAATTTTTAGGACTTGGTCTTTTAATGCTTTAGGAGCTAGTTTTGGCTTAAGTCTTGCTGAGCAGCTTTGGCGCTCAGCGAGAATGAAAATATCGATTGTAACTGGAATTTGATGCTGATTCCGAATATGCAATTTGTTTTGACCGCTCTAGATTTTTTATATTTTTTTTGGAAAGGCGGCTAGCAACAACTGAGGTGGTGCCCAAAGAATGCCATGTCCGTACAGGTTGGGTGGAACCCGGCCCTATCCGGTACTTAGGTCTTCAAGGCACGGTCTGACCATGTTGGGTCGAGAATGGCAGAGTTCGGATCATGAGGTGGTGCAGGCCAAAGTATGCCAAGTCCGACCAGGTTGGGTCGAGAATGACAGAGTTCGGATCATGAGGTGGTGCAAGCCAAAGTATGCCAAGTCCGACCAGGTTGGGTCGAGAATGGCAGAGTTCGGATCATGAGGTGGTGCAGGCAAAAAAAAAACATTAAAAATGTATAAAAATTTAAAATTAAAAAAATCACAAAAAATCGAGAACGGTCAAAACAAATTGCAGATTCGGAATCTGCATCAAATTCCAGTTATAATCGATATTTTCATTCATGTTCCCAGACTTGTTCCCTAGTTTTAATAGTTTTACAGATTTAAAACTACATTTTTGAACTAAAACTAATTGAGACTAAGGTTTTTGTGTGCTATGTATTGAGTCTGTTTTTTATAATCCTTCAACAATTATGGGTAAATCTGAAGGACATGACAGTTGTCGATTTTCCACTTTTTGGTGCCTGAACCTAATTAATTGAATCAAAATAAACAAGTTTTCTTCCATTCTTTTTTCGTCTCAAATAAGTATTTTACGATTTATAGTGGTAAGTTTAGTTTCCTCATTGATGATGAATGCGCTCGAATAAACAGCTACTCATCGATTTTCGAATTTTTGTTGCTTGAAACATGGTAATAACATCGAAATAAACAACTTTTATTCTATACGTAGTAGTAGTAACATAGGTTTGCTAGCGCTTCAGTTATTCAAACTATATCGCACCGGAGGTCACATAATTTAATTAGTATCAGACTTTCCGATTTACCACGTAAGATGAACATCAACATTATTTGAACATCAAAAATTATATGATCGTAATTATAGTTACAACTCAAGAGTATAATTGTCTCCCCATTGAAATCTTGTACATACAACAGTACATTCGAACACACTGGGCAGCCAAACCCCGTAGGGGGTTTCAGCTGCCCACCCATTATGGCCGGACGCCTTACCCACGCTGAAACCCCCCGAGGTACCAACGCAGCGCGCCCGGCCATATTGCAGTTTCTTCATCTACAATCTTCCAATACGATATCACGCTTGGTTACAGTGCATTACTGCGTGGCTTCATGTTAAATCTCAGAAAATAGCTTGCACCTCTCCAGGAACAGCTGCAACGCTGCTGCGTTAAAGCCTGAGCGCTCGTTTTCCCTGAGTATTCCAATCAACACATCCTCCGTGCAGCCACGAAGACTTGGGAAACACACATTGCGTATAGCAGAGTATCTTGGACATTCAACGAGAAAATGCACAACAGTCAGGGGAACACGGCACCGTTCGCATTGCGGCTGCGGCTGTCGCTCCATGAGGTGGCCGTGCGTTATGCGAGTATGGCCGATGCGGAGGCGGCAGAGTATCACCTCCATTCGACGAGCACGGCAGTTAGAAGATGACCACTCTCGGACAGTGGGCTTAATGTTTCTCAATTTATTGTCAGTTGTGGCCGTCCAGTTTCGCTGCCACAGATCCTTCACCGCCGCCTTGATGCGAGGATAAAAATCACGGGAAGGGACCATCAAATTTAGTGTTCTCTCACTTGACCCAGCAGCTTGCTTAGCTTCCCGGTCTGCTCTCTCATTGCCAGATATCCCCACATGCGCGGGCACCCAGCATATAACGACACTCTTCCGTTCATTTACGAACTGTGCCAGCTTTGTGACGATCTCCGCAATAATGGGGTGGGTACTGTTGTACATCTGAGCAGCATCTATTACGCTTTTCGAGTCAACGAAGATGGTGAAAGAATGACAATCGTGCTCCTCGATCAGCTGTAGCGCTTCCATCACACCATACAGCTCCGCTGAGAAAATTGAGGTCTCTGGGAGCAGTCTCCTAGCCCTCACTATTTCCCCGGACACAGCGGCACATCCCACAGCGTCTCCTGTCTTAGAGCCGTCTGTATAAATCTTCACAGAGTTTGCGTGTTTCTCCAGTATATGCTCCATGAAAATTCCCTTCAGGATGTTAGCCGGCATTGACTCCTTTTTCGGCACTCGACATCCAGGGCAGAAGCTCTCCACGGGGACACGCCATGTCGGAGAGCAGTCAAACAGCACAGGTAGCACTCTCATGGGTCCCAGCTGCATGGCGGCCGTCAGCGCAGGATAGTTCATTGATGATGGCAGACAATACGGGAAAGGCAGATGTCGTCCGGAAGGCGCGTGCACGCTTCTCCATGTAGGAGACAGGGGCAGCTGATCTAGACGAGCCAGGTACTGTAGGCTCAGCTGTACACGGCGGAGCCAAAGAGGAGGTTCTCCACTCTCCACACACAAACTGACTGACGGGGAGGTCCGAAAGGCGCCAGTGCAAAGCCTTATGGCCGTGTGGTGCACCGGATCAAGCACTGACAACGAAGTTTCCCTTGCATACTGGTATACAGTGCATCCATAATCCAGCTTACTTCTTATCAGGGTTCTGTATAGGCGCAGCAATGTTACACGGTCAGCTCCCCACGCCAGGCCTGATACACATTTCAACAGGTTCATTCTTCTGTTGCAATCAGACTTCAGCGCGGCCAGATGGGGTTTCCACGATAGCTTGTCATCAATAGTTAGGCCCAGAAATTTGGCACTATGAGCAAAGTTTATCGGTACTCCCCGGAGAAGTAACTGTGGAGGGTCCCGTCGGCAGCGTCCCTGAAAATGCAGGGCCACAGTCTTCCCAGTGGAGAATACGAAACCATTTTCAGTCGCCCAGTCATTCACACCGTTGATAGCCAACTGCACTCTGCGCGCCAGCGCAGGCAAATACGCTGATGAAGTGTAAATCATGAAGTCATCAACGTACAATGACGGCGAGACATCGGCTGGCAGTGTGGAGGTGATGTCATTGACGGCCAGAGAGAAGAGGGTGCAGCTCAGCACACTACCCTGGGGTAGGCCCTCCTGCTGGGTTTGCCAAGGCGACAATGTGGCTCCCACTTTTACACGAAAACTCCTCTCCTGGAGGAACCGCTGGACAAAGAAAGCCAAATTGCCCCGAAGGCCACATCCATAAACACGTTGGAGGAGCCCATGTCTCCAAACGGTATCATATGCTTTGTGCAGGTCGAAGAAGACACACAAGCTCTGCTTGCGGGCGGCAATATTCTGAACCAGATGACTCTGCAGTCTCACGACAGCATCCGTGGTCCCCGAACCGCATCCGTTATTCTATACACTTTTTTCGTCAAATAAGTATTTAACGAGGTATAGCGGTAGGTTTGGTTTCGTCTTTCAAGACAGAGCGCTGGAAGCGAGACGCCATTGCAGTATTGCCATACAACTCGATTAAAGAATTTCTTTCTGCTTCAAAGACTGGAGTTGCGGTGAGTCATTTACCGCTATAACTAATAAAATACTCACTTGAGACGAAAAGTGCATAGAAGAAAACTTGTTTATTTTGGTGTCATTAACCATGTTTAGGCAACAAAATTTACAAAATTGACAACTGTCAACTCCTTCAGATTTACCCAATTATGTTATAAAGAGATTACTAAATTACATTATTTTAATATGCATATTTTGCTGCAAAATATTGAGTATTCACAAAAGTTAAATTATGCCAGTAAATCAGTCACCTTATGGTCAATGATCATAAGATCCATTTAGTGTATTTAAGTATTGAATTATCAGTAAACATATATGATCTGCAAATTTGATTATCTGGTGGTCTTATTATGGCAGTCATTTTATGAATTAGCTGAAAGCAAAAAAATACCTCAATTTAGCCATTGTGAAGACATATTGACATCTTTGGCATGTCTCTGTTGCTACACAATATTACTCTGTATAAAGGAGGCAAGAAATTGATAATGAATATTAGATGCTAATCAATATGTGAAAAATCAGTTGAAGTTAATTCAATTATGTCTATATTTATCCAACTATGTCCATATTTATCCAATTATGTCCATATTTATCCAATTATGTCCATATTCATCTAATTATGTGTTTTTAATTACTAGTATGGGTTTTTAATGTCTAATCTACTCTTTCAGTTCTTAAATATAGCTAGCACAAAGCAATGGCTTCTAGTTCCAAGATAGATTACAAACTGCGCTGCACTCTGCGTGGCCACTCATCAGATGTGAGAGCTGTGGCTGCCACATCTAATTCTGGCATTCTCACTGCATCCAGAGACAAATCTGCTAGATTATGGCAACCAGATGGCATGTAAGATGAGTGCAAAAAGCTGCTAATACTGTAGTTATTTGTTATTCTCCTTATGTAAATGATATTTTACCACTTTATAGTGATTTATTCTCAATATATTAAAAATCTGTTTATAAGCAATATGCAATAATTAAATGCACTAGTTTTATCTTTTAGTGTTTTGAAGTTTGACTCCATTTTCAATTGAAGATTAACATGTTGGAAAAGCTTAATTTGGTTTGCTCAAGTATAATTAATGAACTTTCAATGTGTGATTGAATGCACTGTATTGTTCTCAACAAGTTTAAACTTATATGTTTCAGTGGCTTCTCAAGTGAGACTGAATACTCAGGACACAACGGCTATGTGACAAGTATTTGCTACCTGCCTCCTACTGAGCAGTGGCCTGATGGGCTCACATTCACGGGGTCCCGTGATAGCACCATCCTAGTCTACAGACCCTCCTGTGCTGTTGCGCTGCAGCAGCTCAAGGGACATACAGATACAAGTAAATAAAAAATATTTTTGATGTGGTTGACTGAATTACAATTTGTGCAAATTTTGGAGAATAAGTGCCTGGTGTTGAGTAGAAAAATAGTAACTTTGTTTGTCAGATTAAAGATATACTATCACTATTATGAAAAAGAGCCACGTCCGTCCGTCTGTGTGACCCCGTCTTGATTATGGTATCCAGAATACGCAATCAGCTTATTTTTACAAATGGAAATTTTTTATGGAGATATTAATATCTCCATATTCCCTCCATATTAATATATAATACATATATTATTTAAGCTTCATATTCTGTCTAAATTAGTGATTGTATTGGCGCATCATTAAGTTAGTTTAGTTTGGATATTAGTGTTATTTGAATACTGCTATTAATTTGTTGAATCATTACAGTTTCGTGCCTGATCAGCAGCGGTGAAGTGCTGGTTTCCGGGTCTTGGGACCACACGGCACGAGTGTGGAACATAGCCGCCGCTGATGCCTTCCCCTGTGTGGCAGAGCTGCGGGCCCACGCCGGGCCTTTGTGGGCTGTGGCCTTGTTGCCCAGTGGCCAGGGGCTGCTTACTGCGGCAGCTGATAAGCTCATCATTCTCTGGACGAATAATCAGGTTGGTTGCTGCTGTGAGAAAGAGAGTTAAGGCCTGTTAGTTCAATTTGTGACCATGTGTAAGACATCACCTCAATATTCTGGAAGAATAATCAGGTTTGTTTCTGTTATGAGACAGAGAGTTAAGGCCTGTTAGTTCAATTTGAGACCATCTGTAAGACATCACCTCAATATTCTGGAAGAATAATCAGGTTTGTTTCTGTTATGAGAAAGAGAGTTAAGGCCTGTTAGTTCAATTTGAGACCATGTGTAAGACATCACCTCAATATTCTGGAAGAATAATCAGGTTTGTTTCTGTTATGAGAAAGAAAGTTAAGGCCTGTTAGTTCAATTTGTGACCATGTGTAAGACATCACATCAATATTCTGGAAGAATAATCAGGTTTGTTTCTGTTATGAGAAAGAAAGTGAAGTTCTGTTTGTTCAATTTGAGACCATGTGTAAGACATCACCTCAATATTCTGGAAGAATAATCAGGTTTGTTTCTGTTATGAGAAAGAAAGCTAAGGCCTGTTAGTTCAATTTGTGACCATGTGTAAGACATCACATCAATATTCTGGAAGAATAAACAGGTTTGTTTCTGTTATGAGAAAGAGAGTTAAGGCCTGTTAGTTCAATTTGTGACCATGTGTAAGACATCACCTCAATATTCTGGAAGAATAATCAGGTTTGTTTCTGTTATGAGAAAGAGAGTTAAGGCCTGTTAGTTCAATTTGTGACCATGTGTAAGACATCACATCAATATTCTGGAAGAATAATCAGGTTTGTTTCTATTATGAGAAAGAGAGTGAAGTTCTGTTTGTTCAATTTGAGACAATGCGTAAGACAACACTTGAATACTCTGGAAGATCAACTAATTTGTAGCCTTATGTAATTGACACTAATTAGTTTTCCAATGCCAATCACAAATTTTAAACTTCTTTGAGTTGAATTATTTTAGCAGATGGATGAATAATACAGCTGGAAAAACAGTAATGATTTGAAGTACAAAATGTAGAAAATAAATTGCTACCTACTACCTTGTACAAATTTCAGGGCAAAAAGAGGGAATAAATTATATTCACTGTGAATAAGATTTGAAATACTGTTAGATGATTATAACCTTCCTAGTGCAGCCTTATCAATAAAACTACCGAGTTTCACAGCTCTCACAGGTGATAATACAGTTATTATAATTACATGTAATGATTATAATATTTGTATTACCAATCATATTATACATAAGTAATAGAATTATGATTTGAAACAGTGTGTTTGCTTAGAGCAGTTCACTGCCAACAGGTTATTCGGAAGTTCAAGGGACACAGTGACTGCGTGCGTGGGTTGGCAGTAGTGAGTCCCACCACCTTCCTCTCCTGCTCCAACGATGCCTCCATCAGGAAATGGTGCCTGGAGACCGGCCAGTGCCTCGATGTTTATTACAGCCACACCAACTTTGTGTACTCGTGAGTGTCAGGACTGTTTTGTGTCTCATGTGAGCAGATTAGCTCTTTGTGGCATCGTCCTTGGAATGTCTGTTTTGGAGAATGCAAAATGCTTCTACCTATGTTATACTGAAAAATTTTGTTCGTTGTAGGAGGTATCATGGAACTCGAAATGCTGTGTGTGTTCCCTGCAATGTTCTCTGAGACCTGCTGATCTTGTATCTCTTTTTTTTAAGTTAGATAGCGTCACTGTACTATGAGTTTCATTTTGATCCTGGAACTGTTTCTCATTACTTAACTTTGGTTTGACTGTTGTGTAGTGCAGACTAGTTTAGACTCTATACCTAAGGGTATCAACAGCCATAGCTCTCACAAATACCTGTGTTAGATTGCACCTGATCGTTCTTCAGTTCAGAAAGCCTCGTCACTCCTGTCCTGCTTGAAATAGCCAACATTTGGTACTACTTTAGTCGTCTCATTTCATTTTCTCTGACACTTAGATCCTGTATTATTATTATTATTGAAGCCGTGAAAGCCGTCGCACTGCTGTGCAAATTCTTCTCTAGGCTAGTAACAAACCTTCAATGCAATATAACTCTTGCAATGGTCCACATGCCAGGTAACGTGAAACATAGGTTGGAAGAATTTACTTCTTTGATCAAAGGCACATTCATGCCTCATTGACACTGTATCATGCATAATACAATTTTCTGAGACTAATGTTTGTCTGCCATAAGGTTTGGATAATTTTGGGGAAACATTCAAAATGAATAGCTCAGTGAAGGTTTAAACATCATAAGAGGGCGTTGTTGCATCAAAAGAGGACGTCTTCAGAATCAGCAGAAGATGTTATTGCAACACCATGATGTGTCCTTGCATTACCATGAGGTATCATTGCATCACTGTAAGGTGATATTGCACCAACATTAGGCCTCATTGCATCACCGTAAGGCGTCATTGCATCACCGTAAGGCGTCATTGCATCACCGTAAGGCGTCATTGCATCACCGTAAGGCGTCATTGCATCACCGTAAGGCGTCATTGCATCACCGTAAGGCGTCATTGCATCACCGTAAGGCGTCATTGCATCACCGTAAGGCGTCATTGCATCACCGTAAGGCGTCATTGCATAACCATAAGGTGACATTGCATCAACGTAAGGTTTTACTGCATCCACTTAAAGGGGAAAACACTGCTAGCCCCAAATCTGGCTCCTCTACTGGCCTAATGACGTGTCACAATGGTGACGTCATAAATTTTGTTTGAAATGAAGCTGCTCTATTGGCTAGCCAAACAAGAGGAGGTGTGTTTTTCCCCATGGTGTATTTTCCAATGAAGCTGATCTATTGGCAAGCCAAACAGGTGGAAGTGTATTTTTCACCACAGAAATGACTGTACCTTGTTTCCTGTACCGTGGCACAGGGTGAGCCTGCTGCATGACGAGTCAGGAGCGTACAGCGGCTTCGTGAGCGGGTCGGAGGACCGGACGGTGCGGGTGTGGGGGATGAAGGGCGAGTGCAGGCAGACTGTACACCTCCCGTGCCAGAGCGCCTGGAGTGTTGCTGGCCTCCCCAATGGCGATGTTGCGGTCGGGTGCAGGTATGTGGGGTGTTATTTCTTAAGATCGGTCGCGCCTTTTTAGTCTCTGGTGTTATTTCTTAGTCTCTGGTGAGCTTTCTTGGTGTCTGGTGTTGCTAGATTTATCATCTTCTTTCCAAAATTGTTGTCTTATTTTTGTGTAAAATCTATTCGTAAAACATACTAAACGTACAATAGTTTTTGCAGGATGCAGGGTTTTTTAAGAGCGAATTTTATTCGTGAATAAGATTTTAGCTTGAAAAGCACTGATGGGGCAATCCTAGTCTTTATCCAGGGGATTATTGCCTATCTTCCTCATTTACTTCATTAACGTCATTTCTTTGAGGTGTTTCTTCTAGCTTACAACTGCATTGCCTCTTGTGCCATGCCTTTGCTCCACAGAGTACATTATTGCTTGAGGAATGAGGCTGTATTTATGTCTGGCATCATTTGGGAGATCCATTTATGTGGGCCTAAGTCATGGCCAGATTTCAACGGTATGAGCAGGATTTCATATGAAGTAATCGATTAATATTAGTTACAGTCATTGATTTTGACATTGCTTGGGTGTTTGGTGGAGATTTATTGCCAAACAAGGTGTTGATACCAGTCATAGCCCAGGCACCAGACAAGTTTTTGAAACCAGTCATAGCCCAGGTACCAGACAAGGTGTTGATATCAGTCATAGCGCAGGTACCAGACATAACCTTAGCCCTAGTAACAGTGTTCACACAAGAGCAAGAGATCTGACCACCCCTAGTCAGCGCAGGAGCGTAGCTCCGTGAGAGCTTGACAGCTGACGAACGCGTGTGTGTGTGTGTGCAGTGACGGCACATGCCGCGTGCTGACAGCGGCACCGGAGCGGCTGGCGTCAGCTGAGGAGCAGCAAGCGTTTGCTGACGAGGTTGCAGCGACCGTGCGACCTGCCGCTGCTGAGCTCGGCGACATAGACAAGGACAAGCTGCCTGACAAGTGAGGCTTCGTGTGTCCTGGCATCTGCTGTGTTGTGGTGGGTCTTGTTGGGCATGTGTGTTGGGGGCCAGGATTTGTGGCCTGTAGTCTACGTGTAAAAATTGTGATCTTGTCGCCTATAGTCGACTCAATAAACTATGATCTTGGCGTCGACATTGTGATCCTGTCTTTAAATTCCTGTCAGAGGATACAGCTATTGTATCTGTGGGAATTAGCACTCCCATGGGAAAATGTGTGAGGGCCCGAGCTGAGAGTTAAGTAGGCCTTCTTTTTGTTGAAATTATCTTGTTTCATTAACTCCTTTCTCTCTGAAACGCTTTTTATTGCAGTTAGGAAGGCTTAAACTAATATATAATCTAATCTTGTCTTCAAAACTGTTAACTTGTTGTCAAAGATCCTGTCATTTAAACTTATAAATTGTTAATTTATCGCTGTGTTGATAACATGACTGATTACTCTCTTGTGACTTGAATAGTGTGTTACAAGATTTTTATTTTTTCTGTAAGTTTATCCTCAAAACTTTGTTCAAGCGTATTTTATTGCACCAAGTTCTTATATCATCGATTATATTTGTGATGTCAACAATAATTTGTAATTGTGATCTTAAATTACAATTGCTATCATAACTTGCAATAGCATCCATAACTTGCAATAGCACCCATAACTTGCAATATCACCCATAACTTGCAATAACACCCATAACTTGCAATAGCACCCATAACTTGCAATAGCGCCCATAACTTGCAATAGCACCCATAACTGGCAATAGCACCCATAAATTTCAATAGCGCCCATTACATGCAATAGCACCCATAACTTGCAATAGCATCCATAACTTGCAATAGCACCCATAACTTGCAATATCACCCATAACTTGCAATATCACCCATAACTTGCAATAACACCCATAACTTGCAATAGCACCCATACCTTGCAATAGCGCCCATAACTTGCAATAGCACCCATAACTGGCAATAGCACCCATAAATTTCAATAGCGCCCATAACATGCAATAGCACCCATAACTTGCAATAGCACCCATAACTTGCAATAGCACCCATAACTTGCAATAGCGCCCATAACTTGCAATAGCACCCATAACTGGCAATAGCACCCATAAATTTCAATAGCGCCCATAACATGCAATAGCACCCATAACTTGCAATAGCACCCATAACTTGCAATAGCACCCATAACTTGCAATAGCACCCATAACTTGCAATAGCGCCCATAACTTGCAATAGCACCCATAACTTGCAATAGCACCCATAACTTGCAATAGCACCCATAACTTGCAATAGCGCCCATAACTTGCAATGGCGCCCATAACTTGCAATGGCGCCCATAACTTGCAATGGCGCCCATAACTTGCAATAGCGCCCATAACTTGCAATAGCGCCCATAACTTGCAATAGCGCCCATAACTTGCAATAGCGCCCATAACTTGCAATAGCGCCCATAACTTGCAATAGCGCCCATAACTTGCAATAGCGCCCATAACTTGCAATAGCGCCCATAACTTGCAATAGCACCCATAACTTGCAATGGCACCCATAACTTGCAATAGCGCCCATAACTTGCAATGGCGCCCATAACTTGCAATGGCGCCCATAACTTGCAATAGCGCCCATAACTTGCAATGGCGCCCATAACTTGCAATGGCGCCCATAACTTGCAATGGCGCCCATAACTTGCAATGGCGCCCATAACTTGCAATGGCGCCCATAACTTGCAATAGCGCCCATAACTTGCAATGGCGCCCATAACTTGCAATAGCGCCCATAACTTGCAATAGCGCCCATAACTTGCAATAGCGCCCATAACTTGCAATAGCGCCCATAACTTGCAATAGCGCCCATAACTTGCAATAGTGCCCATAACTTGCAATAGCGCCCATAATTTGCAGCAGCGTTCTTAACTTGCAACAACTTCCACAATTAGACATCTATAACTTGCAAAAGCGTCCATAATTTGGCGTACACAACTTGCAACAGCGTCCATAACTGGTGACAGATGTGCCAACCAGGCAACTTGTAAGGCAATGCAGTGCATTGAAGTGCGCCGATACACCCGCAGGTCTGCGCTGCTGCGGCCTGGCCAGAAGGACGGCCACACGCTCATGGTGCGCGAGGACGGCAAGGTCATGTGCTACAGCTGGAGTGCCAGCAAGATGCTGTGGGAGCCGGTGGGAGAGGTGGTGGGGGGCACCGGTGGGTCATCTGCCTCCTCCGGCAAGGTGCTGCACCAGGGCAAGGAGTACGACTACGTCTTCAATGTGGAGCTCGATGAAGGTGAGTTGGTTTGTAGTTGGACGCTCACTGCAGCAGCGTAAGTTTATTAGACTCTATAAGGAAACCACGAGGTGAGGCAGTAATACGATATAACTTCATCTCATCATGAGCTTGTCAAGTTGAATGTTGTTCCCCTCAGGGGAATGAAACTATTGTATCGATGGAAATTAGCACTTCCAGAGGGAAAATGTGTGTTCACAAACTGAGAGTTGGGTGGGCCTTATTTTTGTTGAAAAAAATGTTTTGTTTCGTCAAGGACTATTTTTTTTGGTTCACTGCTGTCGTTGTTTTTAGAACCTACTTCTTTCTTTTCTAACTTTTATCTTACATATTTCCTAACTTTCCTTATTAACTTATTATTTCTAAGCGCACGAGATCCTGTGTGATTTCCTACGCACAAACCCTGTGCTTAGATTAGGTGTTCCCTCAACTCACTGCCTAATGGTGCCTTCATCCTTCCTCTTTTTAAACATCTTTGTTGGGGGTGAGGGGGGGGGGGGGGCTTAAACTATCTTATAATCAGTCAATTAATTGAATGTTGTAACTATAAAGTGGAACAGTTTTGAAGTAATCCAACCCAGGTAAGTCCACTGCAAAGATTAGCTTCTAGATTGATTGGGATTCTGCATTCAGTTGCCTGTCACGAAACCATGAGTGACTGTGGCATCACAATCTCTATATTGCCCTGTGAAGTTATTAATTTAGTCTTGCTCTACACTATTCTTTTACTCTCCTTTAAGGCCCTGGAGTCTAGTAGTTACTCTCCTCAGGGGGATTTAACTATTTGTTTTTTGAGTTAGCGCTCAAAGGAAGGAGATGCAAGGTCCCAAGCTGAAGGTTAGGTGGGCCTTTCTTCTTTTGTTGAAACAGAAAAGCTTTCATTTTATTTTATTGTGGATCATCTTTTTCTGGTCATTGCGTCCTTTTATACAGCACCTGTTGTTTTAGTCTTCAGCTTTTATGTTGTTACAGGATTCTCTCCTGACTGCAGTGTTGACGCAACCTCTCTTCAGTTCTGATGCTGCTTTTCGCATCTCCATTTCCTATTTTGTGCAGATGTGCGCCCATTTCTCATTTTTCTTTCTCCAATCTAATAGTATAACTCAATTTACATGCAAATTTTTCTTGTTACTGTTTTACTCCTTTTAATCTTACCTTATTATATTTGCTATGTTGATACCCTCTTACATTGATGACTGAAAAGCCCTGTACACCATCACGAGCACTTAGCATACCATAACCTCTTATCAAATGTGCATTGATGACTCAAAAGCGCTGTGACAATGGGCATAGCATGACCAGCACTAGGCACACCATGCCCTGCCTCACTGACCCTGTCGTCCCAGGAGGCTCGCTGAAGCTGCCCTACAACAACTCAGACGACCCGTACATGGTGGCCCAGAAGTTCATAGACGCGCACCAGTTGCCGCAGGACCACCTGGACCAGGTGGCTCAGTTCATCATCACGAACAGCAAGGCTGCTCCTGTTGCTGCCAGCGCCGAGTCTTTCGACCCCTTCACTGGAGGCAGCAGGTGAGGTGTTCTTCTCAAAAGCTCTTTTTCTGAAGCTTCTTGAAGTTGTTGAATCTTTTGCTTTGTGCAACCCGGGTAAATCAGGAACAAGGGAGTTATTTCAAACATTCGGCTTATTGAAAGGAAATTTTAACTCACAAGGAATGACAGTTGAAATGATTCTAATGAGGTAGAATCTTTGCAGTTCATCAAAACAGTCTTTTTTTTTAAAAAGTTCCAGAATTAATTTCGATCTCAGATAGTGCGAGCAGTGGAATATCGGTATTTGTGCAGTTATTTTTTCTTATATTAGCTTCATTTGACAATTGCAGGCAACATTTCTTACATTAAATTCATTTGACAATGGCAGTCAACACTTCTCACATTAAATTCATTTGAAAACTACAGGCAACACTTCTTACATTAAATTCATTTGAAAACTGCAGGCAACACTTCTTGCATTAAATTTATTTGGCAATGTGTTCAGATACGTGCCTGGGGGCGCGGGAACCAGCAACGGCACAGTCACTGGAGGTGATCCGTTCACTTCGAGCTCCTCGTACAGCAGCAACAGCGTGACCTCCCCCACACCATCCTCACATTACCCCCTCTCCAAGCCTCTGCTCTTTGAGGCCTGCAACGCTCAGGGCATCACTGCCAAGTTCAAAGAGAACAACCAGCTCGCTGATGAGAAGGTGCACTTTTCCTAGGTTTAGGATTTCTTCATTTGATATTTCTCCTCATTAGAAATCGCCTTTTGTTTACCCTTAGGGAATGGCACTTGAGGGTTGGTTAGATTCCTGTGATGCTCTGAGAAAAGTCTGCTTATGTTGCCTGTATTGGTAATTTTCAGCATATATCTTGATATTTTTAAAATATACCAAATATACTGGAAACCAATAACATAGCCGCGGAAAGAGTCACTTGTAGGTTTCCACTTACAGGTTGAGTAGGTCTTGCTTGCCCTTTTGCTCGAGTTTTCAAGGAAGGTGGTTGGCGTGTTATTTAAAAATAATCTCCCATTGAGCTCTATTTCTTTCATTACTCTTCCTTGAGCGTTCTATGCTAACGTTTCATGGAATACTTCCTGGTAGCTCTGTCTTTCCGAGTTAAATTTTATTATCTTAAGTGATGTGCCAATTTGGCATCACTCCATGATTCTTAACTCACTTTTTTGCGAGACGTGCAATCTTTAGCATATATGCAAAAACTGGATAAAATAGTTGAAAATTTTTCTACCGCAGGTTCGACTATCGACGAAAGAAGTGGAAGAATTACTTGACGGCGTGTTCAGTGCTAAGGCAGGGCTGACAGGCTCCCTGGCGCCGCTAGAGAAGGCCCTGCAGTGGAGCGCGGACAAGGTACGCGCCTTGGTCTTGATATGTTCTTGTGTTGGAGTGTGGAGGCCTAATTTTTGTTGTTGTGTAGCTAACCATATTGAGGTAATAATGAATGCAGTAGAAATATTGAATGTTGTGGTTAGGCGTGTTTTTACATATTATCTACGAAAGTCTCATTACGTTCCAAAAATTTCATTTCTGGCAATATGAAAAATAAATGTTGAAATAGAAGTATTTGAAGATCTGTGCTCGTGTCTGTGTGACATGTTCGCACTAATTGATTGCTCGTTCCTCACGTCAAACTGCCTTTCTAAGCACATTTGTGAAACATCGCAACTCTGTCTCAACTTAAATCAAACTTTGCTTTGTATTTTATGCCAGCACACAGCTGCTTCTGCCCTCAAGAAAAATAAGACTCAAGAAAGCGTTATTTTGTCTCCTTCCTCCCTTTGCGAACTAACTTCCCCGTCCTCAAAAGCATCCTCTCTTTCTTAGTTGACAATTTCCAGTACACTTCCCGTACAAAATGTATTTAAATATAAATTTCAACCTTCAATATCTTTGTATACATCACCTCTGAGAATTATATTACATTCTGTATTGACATATTTCTTTCTATGTGTCTTTAAAGGTGTGGCCTTCTTTAGACATTCTGCGTCTGAGTTTACGGAGCCAGGAAGTGCAAGATCGCTGGATTGCGGGACCCAAAGGATCCAGCATCATGGCTCTGCTCACAGCGCTGCTCAAGCCGCCCTCTCCTGCCAACACGCAGCTGCTCGCCCTCAGGTGCGTGCTGCAAATTGTTGTGCCAGTTCACGGTCATGAATAATTTTTGAATTTTAATATGGTTTTTACTCAGGTCTACGTCTGTTCTATGAGGTCTTGGTTCTTACAAGGTGGGAAAAGAATGTGTTTGGTGGTATATTTTTATTGAACTGTTAACTTTTAGAACGGTGTTCATTCAGTTTTATCAGTGTTTTTCTTGTGGACATAAGTTAGGCCCATATAAAATTTGGACTCTGATACCCGTCTCTTCTGTGCAAAAATTAATACTTACCTCATGTAAAGACCTGTTGTTGCGTATGCACAAGAGAGGTAAAAGCCTTTGTGAAATTGACACTTGAGTCATTGGTTACTTGTTTCGAAATCTTGAATTCAGGGTGCGTACAGGCATGGAGAAGCATGGAAAGTAGTTGAATTTCGAAAATAAAATTCAAGGCCTCGAAAGTAGTGGAATTTTAAAAATGGTCATTGAAAGTCATGAAATTTTAGGATTTTCGTGAAAAGAAAATTTTACTGTTGAAAATTTTCGTTCCGTTTGGTCCGCGTTGAGCGAGGCGTTGTCAGTAACCTTCGAGTGTTACTTGGGCTCTGATTGGTTGATACAGCTACGTCTTTAGTGTCCGCGATTTTGATTGGTTCTCAGGCGTCACGTGAAACCAAACGCGCTCAGTGTGACTGAAGACACGCGCTCGCTCGGACCATTGTTGACCTGTCGCCACTGTTGAACGTTTTCGAGCTGAGTTTTTATCATCGGTCTTGACCATCCCGTGTGTGTGTGTAACTAGAGTTACGGTGCCGAGACTGAGCTGAGGAGTTATCGTCATGCCAGGCAGTTGTTCTTTCAACAACTTGTGGTTGCGAGACAAAGACTTTCAACAATGGATAGCACCGCATCCCAAACTGAAAACAATGGCGGTTTGCACCGCGTGCGAGTCGGAGTTCGACATCGCCAACAATGGAATAGTCACCTTTGAAGTTCGGGTTGGCCCGAAACATGGGCTGGCTGGTGCCAAGTGTCTTTGTGGATCGCACAAAGAGAGAGAAGACCAAGTCCATGCTGAAAAACTGTCTGCAGCTGCTCAGCAATGCTAAGAGGCTACCACAGGGTGACATCGATGAGGTGATGAGCCAGTTTTCAGAGTTCTTTGATGAGGCACAGAGGAAGATCAGCACTTTCAACAGTTTTCAGCAAGACACTGATTGGCTAGATGTCTTCTGGAGCAGCCAGCTGGCCACATCCTCCCTCAAGAAACTGTGGCTGGTTGTGAAGATGCTACTGGTCCTGTCACATGGCCAGGCTTCAGTGGAAAGGGGCTTTTCTGTGAGCAAGCAGCTCATGGAAGTCAACATGGGTGAGAACACCATCGTGGCGCAGAGAGTGGTCATGGACCACATCAAACATGTAGTAGGTATCTCCAAGGTTGACATTTCCAAGAAACTCCTCTTTTCAGCTTCACAGGGCAGACAGCGCTATCAACACTACCTGGATCAAAAGAAGTAAGAGGCAGAGAAGCAGAAGAAGGGAGAGAAGAGGAAGAGAGAACTGGATGAAGTGGAGAACCTGAAGACAAAACGGAAGAGGATGGAGGAGAGTCTGCAAGCGCTGGTGGAGGATGATGACAGCTTTGCACGGAAGGCAGAGGACAAGAATGATTTGCGCCTACTGGCAAAGTCAAATGCATTGAGGAAATCAGCCAAAGACAAGCAAGAACAACTCAAGGGGCTGAATGCGGAAATTAATGACAAACTTAATGCACTGGCAAATGCATAGCAGATGCTATTGAACTGTCCAGCATGACTGTTTGGTGTTGTGATGATCATTTACACATTTATGAAAACAAGACCTGCAAGTAATGATGAATGTTCTGTGAAGTTTATGACTGAAATACATTTATTGTGCTGCAATTTAACTTTGTGTGACATTATTTTGGGCAGAGAGAGGTAGTGAAAATGTGATTTGGTTGGCATAAAAAGTCATGAAAAAGTAGTGGAATTTTGAACCTCAGAGCCTGTACGCACCCTGCTTGATATAAAACGATGATATGGCAAGTATTCTAATTGGGTTTTCAATTTAACATCACTCGTACTCATCTTTTTCCAGTCACGTTTGCTCTTCACTTCTATGTTTGAAGTCTTCTCAAAGTAGCAACTCAAATGAGACACATGAGGAGAGATACCATCATTTTTTCAAAAAATATTGTACGCTTTTCGCGAATACGATAGATTGTAAAGCGCTTGTAATTCGTGTATTTTTCATTGAAAAGTGTTTTAAAACGCGAAGGTGTGTGCGCTTTTCTTCCAAAAATTAAACCTAATATCCATTCTAAGAAAGCAAATCACACATCAGAGGGCTTTTTACACAAATAAATAAGCTCTCTCAAGATTTATTAATCAACTGAAAAAGCTTAATAAATTCAATTTGAAGCCAGGAGATATAACTCGATAGTTACCTAACTGCTGCAACTAAACAAAATTGAGTGAGTGCCATCAATGCTGAGCGAGTGTCGTGAGATGGCATAACTTGTGTCATTCGATGCTCAAATGTGTACAGAACGACTTCAAAACCGGTTTAGTTCCCCCTGTGATCATTCTACAGGGTTATGGGAGGGGGTTGAAAGAGGGCTGTATGGGCCTCCTGGGTGATGAAGGATTAACTTGGGAATAGGAAATTGCCTAGCTCAAAGACGTCTTTGATTTCATTCAGGTGTTATAGAACTGATTGGATGATAACTCCTGTACTTCAACTTTAGGTACTAGACTGGCTTTCTGGTCTTGAATAGAGCTGCTGCATTGTGTGGAACATGAAGTGAGTCGAAAAAGATCCTTCTTGAAGCACTCTTTCATGAATGGTCATGTCGGGTTTGTTTTGACAGAGGCTTTTGCTCACGGAGTTTTGGTGTGAAGCGGAATATTGTTCGTGAAATTCCTCTCATGGGGAATATTTTACCCCATCCTGAGCTATTATCTCATTGTTTAAATTGTATTAGAATTAGAACAGATATTTTTTTGCCTTCTTTCATATCAAATCAATGATATTTTTGGTAGAAGACAGCATGCCTATCTTAGATTATGAAAACTAGTGAGAAACAATATTGTGAGCTGGTTGATGAACTCACATGCGGAGTTCAGTCAGCAACAGCCTTCATAAGAGCTTGAGTTACGTATCAAAACTAGTGAGAACCAATACAAATTGTGAGCTTCAAAAGAGCTTGAGGTACGCTCGCGAGGCTGTGTAGCTGGAGCCGCCCGAGACTGACGGCTGGTGTGGCGCAGGTGCCTGGCCAACATGGCGGCGCACGAGGCCGGCAGCAGGCAGCTGGGGGTGGACGCTGACGAGACCGTGTCATCAGTCACGCAGCTCATGCCCTTCCCCAACAAGAACCTCGAGATCGCTGCCGCCACGCTGCTCCTTAATTTCGCTGTCATTCTCACCAGAAAAACCAACGGTAAGCTTCCAAATGCTTTTCTGTCTCTCTTCAAGCCTCTTGCGTGCGGAACGATTGTCAATTAATGTTTTATTTACCTCTTCTAACTCAGCACCTGCACCCGAATTGAAATTCGTGTTAGAATGGACGTTTGGGCAGTGTTATATTTTTACATGTAATATCTTGAATCAGACGGGTAATGAAATTACAAAATCTTCAGGTAATGACACTGTTACTTCTCGTGAGACTTTAGTTGAAACTTATTGTTTGACCCTATATTCTTCTGCTGAAAAAAACTATCATTCTTAAGCGTGATATTACTGTTGTATGTATGAGAATTAGTTAGCCCTTTGTTAAAGTAGTAAAAGTTTTTTGTTTTGTTACAGACTGTCGTTTTTTGGGGTATGTTCTTTTTCTCAACACCTATCACTTTCTTCTTCAATTTCATATTCCACAAACTTCTTCAATTTCAATCTCCCTGTTTCTAAGCGCAGAGAATCTGGAGTAGAAACACGCTTCCGCGGTCCCTTCCTCCTATCTCTCTTGGGAATTTATTTCATCTGGTTAGGAAGGCTGAAGCTAATGCACAATCAAATATGAAAGAATCTGAGTTTTCTATTACCTTGTATTTTTACGACTGCCGCCCGTGTTAATTCGCTGTAGTGAAGACCAAGAATTTAATACTATTTAGAAAGTGTCGAATGTTCTGAGATGCATTTTCTCTAGGAGTACTTACCTTCCGCTAAATACACTGACGGTATGGGACTTAGTGCGGTAATGTCAAACTTGCGCTACATTTGACTCTGCCTTGCTAAAACTGGATACATTCGTATAATGGAATAGGAATTGCGAGCATCAGAATTATAGAAGCTTTTTCTTATGAACAGAATATCGGCTACGTGGTAGATTTGAGAAAATGGTAGTGTATGCATACGACAGTGTTGTAAGAACTGAAGAATTGGCTTTCTGTTCGTTTTTTTATTCATCTGTTGTATTCTTTCTTGAGCAGCTATTCTGTTTCTAGTGAGGCAGGTAAATAATCTGTGTACCACTCATTGGCGTTCGTTTTTTATCGATGTAAAAGTTTGATTACTCTATCTTTTGTGTCATTGTTATTGGTGTTATTCATTGGTTTTGTGTTATTCACCCACATTGAGTTTCTAAATTCTAGTTTACCCCCAGTCATCAGGTTTACCAGAAACAAATATGTAACAGTGTGTTCATGTTCGCCGGACCTGTAACATATTCCAAAAGACAAATTCTAAAAAATTCATTGCGCTACCCCTTTTCACCCATTAAAATAGCGTGTAGTTTGGAAGACTTTTGTTCCGTAGAGCAGCATTGAATTTATAGCATCCTTTGTTCCCTGGAGCTGCGTTGATTTTATAGCATCCTTTGTTCCCTGTAGCTGCGTTGAATTTAGCTTAGTCCCTTAGTGGAGGTTGTGACAGTGCGTTATCTTGTGCAGACTTGTCGGAGCTGTGCCAGGTGCTGAGCGGGCTGTGTACGCTGCTGCTGACGTGCCAGGACGCAGAGGCCCAGTACCGCGCCCTGGTGGGCGTGGGCACCGTGCTGGGCAAGGGGAGCGCTGAGTGCGCACAGTTCGCCGTTTCCCTCGACCTCAGGCCCCTGCTAGACTCCCTCTCCACCTCCACCGCACCCAAAGTGAAGGAGTGCGCTGCGCACCTGGCCTCCGCCCTGCCCTCCTAGTGCTGTTGTGTCCACTGTAAACTCTTTTCTAGGAGCTCTTGTCTTTCTAGGAAGAATATTTGATTTGTATTTTGCACACGTCTGTTCCGTGAATAATTTTTACAACGTGCTCGTATTCTGAGCCTCGGCGTGTGATATTACAATGAACTGAAAACGGATCTTACGAATTGAGACTTACGATCGGAAAATATTCTTTTGTCTTTCTTTGCGCTTCATGGTCAAACAGGTGGTCACTCTATGCAAACGATATGGGTTAAATTTGCACTTTTTTTAAGTGTTATTACAAAATGGAGAAGTTTCTGTGTCCTCCAACTCTTTTCTGTTCATGTACAATGCGGTTTATTTTCTGCTATATTTTCTTGTTAAAAGTTAATTTCGTAGTGTTTGCATCATGATTTCATTTGTTACTGGAATAACTCGGTTTATGAGCATAGTTGCTAGTGTTACATCCTGCATACAAACACAATTCTTGCGTCCGTCTGCTGCGAGGGGTTTTATGTAAAGAATTTTCCATTATACAAGATGAGTAGCACTGGCGACATTACCCTCATAAGCAGGGCATACATATTTTCTGCTTCGTGCGTTTGACGCAGATCTTCGCTGATATCGAAAGAGACCGTACACTCTGCCTCCCTCATCAATTCGATCTCAAATGTTCAGAATGGCGTCGCATCACAGTGTAATAGATCGCGGAGAAGTCATTAGTAGCTTCACTGTAATGTTTTAAAGAACGTGGAACTGAGCATGGAACGAAAATACTGTGAATAAATTTATTTAGACCTGAAATTTTCTTAGACCCGGTTGGTTTTTATATTCTGTGCTGAATTGTAGCCTGCCATGCAGCGTAAAAGAAACAGTGCCATTTGCACGAAAAGTTAGGCAAATTAGTGGCACAAATTTATCGTCGGAGCATCGGTTGTTGCCTTTTCTCGCAGTGTTTCTCTTCTGAAATTATTGTGTTTGATTTTTCTGTCTTAGCTTATGCATTTTTGGAAATTGTCTTCAAATGCTTAAAGGATAAAATGATAAAAGTTCATTAAAAATGTATTGTGAATAAAATACAACTAAATATCTAGCTGAGAGTAAATATGAGTTGAACATAGTCTCGATTGAACGATTATATGGCTTGAAATGCTGTAAGAGTGGACAATCCTACTTGAAGTGCTCATACTATGCGCTACAACACGTGAAACAGTCCCATGGACAAGTTACTACTGTAATATCGAACTTGTTCACTTTGAGCTCCACATGCGTACTTCTGCGTTTTAAACATCAGTCACTTGTGTAGCGCAAACTTTACGTATGCGGATGTCTAGTGCACGTGCGAAATTAAACCTTCATGAGACTAAGTTAGTGACGAACACTAGTAATGTTTATCTTATACGCGTTGCCACCGTGACGGTGTCTTGCTATAAGTCAACCATAACGTCATTGAAACTTAGATACTTGCAGCGTTCAGTTTGGCGAAGCCACTTCATTTTCCATAGCTACAATTTCAGATGCAGAGGGGCTTCACACCCAGACGGGCTCGTTGCGCCACGGGTCCAGACTCATTCTAGGGATGAGGGTCTCGTCGCTGCACGACGCGCGGTTATTTCTGAAGAAAAAAAATTTACGTCTTACCACGTTGAGTGCGCTGAGTGTAACTGAAGTTCAATATTATACTCAAGTTTTAAGTCTAAAGTTGTAGGCAATTTATAAATACCAACCATTAACTGGGCCCATTAAATACCGTTAATTTTAAAAGATTGTTAACATTTTTCAAGTGACCCATCGATGGGTCGTTTCGCAGCAGGAAGAACTGAAGCACGACACACCGATGGGTGGTATCGCCAGCAACATGTTAAGTTTGTGACGTTGCTTTGACTTACTGTGACCTGGATTGAAATTCAACGGTCTCGTGACGCCTCATCAACACATTTTTTGGCACAACAACTTAATAATTTTCCAAGTTTCAATTACCTCGCATAATACAACTTCATCAAGATAGGTCCTCTTTGCTCTCCCACTTCTTTACAGAAAACATCGGGTTTTAAGTTAATTTTAGCCTCTCACCATAACAAAGGTGTTCCAAAGTGAGGAAGGGAAGAATGGAGGCATCATTGAGTATGGAGTTTTGGGAACGCGAAGTTTATGCACAAAGTGCGTTCTCACATAAGATTCTTCGCGCATACACAATAAAAATAAATATAAATATTATGAAACAGGGTGAAAGTTGAAGTAAGACAGACGTACTGAAAAACAGCACTGCAGTGAACTCGAGAAAGATGACCCTTAACGGAACAAAAAGAACATTGCCAGTAAAAAAAAGTCAACCTAACTTTCAGCTTGGGACCACACATTTTCCCCCTGGGAGTGTGGGAGTGCCAATTCTCATAAAAACACTAGTTGCGTCCCCTTGAGAGGTCGCTGCTTAACAACTAAACCCAGAGTAACGCGAAACACTTACGAGTCTTCGTTTGCTCTGTGAAGACGTTGACTTTATATACCATCCTGCGACTGCTCTACTACACTCAATTGGTGTCGTTTGCTAGGTTTGACCGATGAGTTGGTGTAGTTCCACCTTTACTGATGAGAATTATCTGCGTAAAACCTAATAATTCCTAAGCTCCCGAGTTACATTTCTCTATCCCCAAGATCACTGAATTCCTCAGACTTCTGTTGTTTTTAGGTGCACATCCTAGAGATTGGAATTTTCGGAAAACCGATTGAAAAATTGAAAATTCTGGCATTTCACGTCTAGCTGTTTAACCTTGCACCTCACTACTGACAGCTAAATAACTCCCATATGTTCCTTCAACTCACGGTAAGTTAGCCTGGACGAAAGCAAGAGGCTGGATGGATTGGATGTCGTCTGAGTTGTCGCAGATGATCCGTGCCAAGCTCGTTTTGCGGATCTGATCAAGTTGCGCTTCGGAGAAAGATGACGCGAGACCTCCGTTCTCGTAATAGAATCTGTCTCCCAACTGAGGAAATATGGAGGATAATATAATAAGCCAAAGTTATGACAGGCTCTAACTTCATTAGCTAACAAAGCTCGATAATATTTCAAACAAATCTGAAGAAAGGTATAGCGGACAGTTTTCCAATTCCAGAGGTTATTTTTGATTATTGAAATGTTATTTATTTTTTTAGAAATATTGTGCTGTACGAAAAAATCGTTTGCTAAGGTATTGAAATTGATTCGCAAAATAAACCCTGTAAACAATTTTACCAAAACATTGGAAGATCTTCAACTTACTTATGGAAGTTTAAATTGGAAAAGAGAGCATTAACCCGCGCACGGTCGCGCATCCCTCAGAAAAGTAGTCAATTTACCCGCGTTACTCTGCCGTTCCCTGTTCACTTACCGTAATAGGCAGAGATGTAAAAATATGAAGTAATGAGTAAAAAATGTTGCTTTACACTTTGATGTTGTCAGATTTTTGATAACTTGAACCGTTTCTTTGTAATATGTAGTCAAACTCCGTAGATTTTTGCACAACATTGCTTCAAAGAGATCAATGGCCATTTTTGTGTTTTGGGAACAATGTAATGTTTTTCACTGCTATTTTATGCAGAAAATCCTTCCAAACCTGCTGATGTTTTTATTTTTCCTCTACAACAATTAGAAAAAAAGTTATGACCATTTATGTCTACTAGGTGTTATCCATTCTTCGTTTTAGTTCCTACATAAATGCATGTTTGCATGTCTGGTTATATTACTGTAAGTATAGTGTTTCGAAACTTGTAATTTTCACACAATATGAATAAAATACTGCTCTACACGCTACTGACTTCAGATTTGTCTTATTTGCCATTTTTGCGAAATAAGGCGAAATAAGGCCCTGAGTAGTTTCGCTGGTAACTGAGGCTGCCACTGACTGTTCGCACGCACACCCTCTCACGGTCGCCTCATTTACCACACTGACTGTGCTTACCCTTCCCAACTTCCAAGTGGTTGGAGCTCTGCCTTAACCCCCACAATGTGGGGGTTTCTGGCTCCAGCTGTGTAGCACTCGCTGAGACGATCATTTTGGTGTATAACAACTTGGGGTTATGCCTTACGTCTGGCAACCAGTGAGCCTGGTAAATGAGGCGACCAGTTACAGTGCGCGGGTTAAAGTAATTTCTTTTTCACATGTTCGGATCGTAAGATAATTTTAAATTACTTATGAGACAATGGCACATGCTCTTAGTTGAAAAAAAACTAAATTCCACTGCCTGACAGCTATTTGATGCTGATCATCATTTTTAAAGCTAGTTGGAGGAAGTGCATTATCAAAATAATCTTTTCCGGAGCTCTAAAAGAAGAAAAACTATAGCCAAAGCTTCGTTTCAGAGATACTGGGCTTCAAGATATAACAGGAAGGGTTCACTATTCAAACGAGCTTATGGCACCAGAAACGAGTACATTTCTACAGCCTCACCCTGAGCCTGGCGAACTGGTCTCCCACAATGCAGAGGAAAGTATGGCCGAGGAGAGACCCAGCCTTCGGTTTTTCCAGCAGTCCTCCTATGAAAAGGTCTACGTCGTCCACATGTTCGTAGAGGGTGGACAGTCTCTCAGCATCCTGAAATGAGTTCTCAATAGAATGAGTAATTCTTTCGTAGAAATGTCCACTGGTGGGGAGATTTGTGGTACCTAGTTGTCGTTCGACGGCGCCCTATGCGATTCATTGCAGTAAGGGTGATTTTTACATAATGTTTTTGCTAGGGGAGTGATTTTTGATATCAATGGTCTTGCGCCTTGGCGAAATTCAATTCAAATGCGGAGGTGAAAATTAGTTACCATTTTTTGCCTCTTAACCAGCAAGGCTAAAATTATACGAAATGGTGAACTAACTGAATAATTTTTCTCAAAGAAAAGTGTACTCCAACTCTCACTTACCTTATGCAAGGCATTTTAGGCAAGTACATCAAGTTTCTATTTCATGAAACAATTATTTCTGATAAATTTGGCACTCATAAATTTAGCCACATTTTTAAACTTGAATTTATCAAACGAGTTTCGGTGATTAATGTAAATCATGATTCAGGAAATCAGGTTGCTCAAAAAAAGTATGTGAGATGTAGAATATTTCGTCTTTATTCCAAGAAATTAGTTGTCTAATTTTCAAACTCAAATGAAATTATTTTTTACATTACCCATAAAACATTCATCACCTAAAGTGTAATTAATACCAAAATGAATATGGCTAGTATATTTACAAAAAAGATTTCTTAATACCTCAGCAATGCTTATAACTTTTGAAAGTCAAACTAGAACAATAGTTAGCATATCCAGCCCTGTTAAGGGCCAACACCTCATGAAACATTCAGGAATACTTTGCAATTTAGAAGTATTGATCACCTTACCCCAAAATATCATTAATTTTAAAAGATTGTTAGAACTTTTTCAAACGACCCATCGATGGGTCGTATCGCAATCAAAGCGTTAACGTTCTCCAGAAGCGAGAGTACCTCGGGCGGCATAACGTCAGCGAAGTCCTGGAAGGAAGAGGCGGGAGGCAGGTGACAAATTTCTCTCCAGCGGTTGTAGGGAGGCAGGCCGTGGTCGCGCCCCCGCTGGATGTTCAGAGACACCAGGTCCATGCCGAAAGAGCCGTTCTGGGCGAATAGTCTATTCGTCACCTGTACCAACAGGTCATTGTCAGTTTTGGATATGAGATCCTTGTGAAGGTTCACTTTTTTAGGTTGGATAAGTTAGTTAAAATCTCCATCACCGCAACAAACGCGATTCAAAGTGATTAATGCACCATTTAGAATAGATTTAGGATACGCAGAACCTAAGCACAAGGTGTGTTCCTACACAAGACCCCTGCGCATAGAAACGGTAAGTTGAGAAGGAAGTTTCTAAATATAAAAGTTTAAGAAGAAGAAGTGGTAGGGGCTGATTTATAGGATTGCACTAAACCGAAAAAGAAGCCTAGCTCAACAAAAGCTCTGGGCAGCACATTTTCCTTCTGGAAGTGCTAATTCCCATAGATGCTATAGTTGTATCCCCTGAGAGGGCCAAAGTTCACATGAAAAAAGGCTTTCCGTGGCACAGCGGTTAAGGGACCGCTGTGCTCTCCGTGGCACAGCGGTTAAGGGATCGAACTTGTATGCTTGAAGTCGCGGGTTCGTTCCCAGCGCTGGCGCGGAGATTTTCCCCGTTGGGTATAAGGGAAAGCTCAAGCACAATACCCCACTCGACCCAGGTGTCGGAAATGGGTACCGGCTTTACGGGGGAACCGTCATGGTGTCCTATATATATAGGGTTAGTTATAAGACATTTGAAAAACCAATGCTAAGATCATATGTATCAGGCTTGATTGGAAATAAAGCATCCCAAAGATGCCGATGTTAACCTTTTTTTTAAACCTAACCTTTCGCTCTACCTGGATGAGCTTCGAGATCCAAGTTCTACGGGTTGTTGCAGGCTATATTTCAGCAGAGAGAGACTACAGTTTTAGTCACTCTTCTTATGATGACATCCCTACTCTGAGGTCGGTTCGGTATGTTGCTGATAGTTTTCCGCTTCATTAAAGTGTATTTCTAAGTTTATATCGCAGGTACGTGTACTGAATGATTCGATTAAACTAACGAAAACTTTATCGAAGAATGTAGACAAGTAAAGAGTGTGTATGTACCGACGAACAGAATGAAACTCAAGTAAACGACTAAATTCAGTGAAAGGCTTGCTGGCGCTAGACGACTGATGTGATCGTTCAATTTACAGCCAGGTGTTTTGAACATGACCCGGGTAAAGACACATTGATCGTTTGACATTGTGGAAAGCAGGGTTGCGGAGTCGGAGTCGGAGTCGGGAGTCGGAGTCGCCGGAGTCGGATGTTTTAGGGTGGAGTCAGAGTCGGAGTCGGAGTCGCTTCTCTGAAGTGTGGTGGAGTCGGAGTCGGAGTCGCTACTCTGAAGTGTGATGGAGTCGGAGTCGCTTTTCCGAATGTGCTGGAGTCGGAGTCGTTCATTCGGATGTGGTGGAGTCGTGGTTGGAGTCGCTATTTTTTGGTGTCTTCGATTCTAATTTTTGCTAAAAATTATTTATAATTCTTTAAAACTAAAAGTAAACCAAAACAGAATTAGAATGCTTTGCTGAAAAATCTAAAAAATACGCAATGTTTTTGTTGATTGTTTTGTTCTAAGTTTGAAACAGCGTATTTATTCCTATCACCTAATACCGTCATGTTATCTAGTCATTGAGGGTTTGCACAGATATATATGAGAAACTTACGAGTGCGAAATATAATTTTTGTACCCAGCATTAATGTATATTTTGTAGTTAAAAGCAGGAATTAGTAATTGAAAGCATCGCAAATTCATTCTGTATATTTCTGTTTTGTTCATTTTTCCTTCAATTAATACATAGGAACTGGAAAATAGTATTAAATGTGTTGCAAGTTACTTGTAGAACATTTCAGCTGATGCAATACATTGTACTCACATAAAGAGTGGTAACTCTGTATGCTCAAAATGATGCATTGATTGGTAATGATCATAAACATTTCTAGTCTTTAGGTTATGATTCATTGCCAATGAGTAGTCTTTGCCGAAACCTGAAGCTATGGTCTAGTGCACAAAGACTTCTAGTTTTGCTCGCGATAGCCGTGTGCTATAGGTTCCGCCGCCGTGCGGCCGGGACCCGGGTTCGAAACTCGGCGCTGGCAGTGGCGATTTTCTCTGTTGGGTATAGGAGAAAAATTCCAAGCACAATACCCCACTCTACCCAGGTGTCTGAAATGGGTACCGGTCTTGACCGGGGGAAAAGCGTCATGGCGTCCTGGCGTTAGTTATAAGGCATTTGAAAATCCAATGAACAAGGTGATATGTATCAGGCTTGATTGGAAATAAAGCATCCGTAGATGCCTTCATTACTTACTTTCAAGTCATGTTATCAAAATTGATTTGGATTCCGTGTTTTTAAGTCAAGTTAACATGTACTAATAATAAAAATTTCTGCTCATTTCTCAAGTTATTCCTTGAACGTAATTTGGTTCTTTCAGAGTTATATTGTATTTCACTATATCATCATCATGTTTAATTTTTATCTTCGTATCAATCCCCAGTTTCTAAGCAAGTATACGCTGAAATGGAGAATTTTATAATTATGTTGATATATTTTTAAAAACTGAAATAGCATTCGTTTGTAGCATTATATAATTAATTACTTCTTGTTAAGGAAGATTTGGAAATGTTGTAAGGTTATCTATATCGGCATTGAGACACTTGAAAAAAATTAAAATACGTTGTAAACGAGCTGCAATGAAAATAATTACACACACTAGCAAAAACTTCACTTATAGTCACGCACACATTGTAACTGAAAACAATGCACTATCTCAGCTGCAATGGTTTTTGCATTTATGCGATAGTACAAATTCTCTTGCTGGAAACGTTTCAAATTGCTCCAAAAAACACGAAATGAGAAGAACCTGGGCGTTTATTAAAATAACAAAGTGTCCAATACAAAGTAAAAAGTTAGACGAAAATAAGAGATAGTATCATATTACACGCAAAGAAGCTAGAAGTGACTTTTATTCGTAAAAAAAACGTTCCGAAAACGTCAGGACCCTGCGATGAAAGCAGAACAACTTTTGCTTATTATATATAGCCGAAATGTAACATAGAGTTGAGCAATAATATGACACCTTTTCTGCATTGTTACCCTGCATAGTGTAGGTACAGAGAAGAAAAGGCAGTGTCCAAATCTGGCCTCCCTTATCTACACATATATCATAATTTTGGGGATTTGAAGCACAGTCATTGAATTAACTATTATAATTTCACTGAATTAGTGCATACTTAGTAATAAAAAACTGTTGATACATATCTATGCTTCTCAGTGTAGACAATGCCTACATTACCTACTCAGAAAACACTTGTCAGTAATATACAGGGTGTTTCAGATTCAGAATAAGCGGCAAAAAATTGCACACCAACTAGAAGATATCCAAATAAAAACTTTTTCTTCTATAAAATTTTCCGAAGAAAGAGACATTGAGATATTTAGCAGTTTATTGTTTTAAAGGGTGAAATTTAATGAATAAACTACTCGCAATATTTATTTTGAATTTACGTTGATCGGGCGAAACGTGCTAGTTGCATGACCTCCTAGATCTCCTGACATGACTCCACTCGATTTCAATTTTTGGGGACACGTGAAGAGCCTTGTCTATGCTACACCCATTGAGTCTGAGGAAGATCTTGTGGCCAGAATTGCAGTGGCTGCAGGTGAGATACCTTAATGCCAGACGTGTTTCCTAATATTCGGCAGCCGTTAAGGCTAACATTCGAAAAGTGCATAGATGTAGGTGGAACACATTTTGAACAATTTTTGTAAAGCATATTCAGAATCAATATCGCGAGTAATTGTGCCATTAACTTTCAACCTTAAAAACAATAAACAGCTAATACCTCCCAACCCCGATTTTTTGGGGGAAAATTTCATAGGACAAAAAGTGTTTATTTGGCCATTTTCTACTTGGTGTGCAATTTTGTACCTCGTGTTCTGAAACACTAAGTATACATAATTGTGTACGCGACTCGACATAAATGACGGGATTCGATATTGTCTGTTTAGAAATCTTTCAGATGTGGACCATAAAGAAATATTTCCATCCTAATAGCACCCGTGATTAAAATATTCTAATACTTGTGCACTGGTGAAACTCGCATCACAGATACAGTAGTTGAGCATCTTTAAGAGCGTGAAAGGGAGACAGACCAACCAACAAAGACGGACAGCCAATTTGTTTGTTCAATGAAATTTCCTGTTGAATATTTTCCGTATTTCTGATGGCGGCTTTGTGGAAGAAAAAGTTTTCTTCAGTTGGGCTCTCTTAGTTCACAGACAAAAATTTGAAACTGATGAAATGAGATCTTTTTGTTCGTTGTTTTTTGTTTTGCAGCTGCATCTTTTCTTTTCGATTTTTGTGTTTAAATTTAACTTTCTATAATTAAGCATGTTTGCGCTTCCAGCAGACCTGCATTAACCTTAAATAGCTTTAATTAAAATTACTTGTCACGCTTTGGCGTTCACTCATTAAATTATCTTTGAGCTTGCTCTGCTTGGGTAGCATGTCGTCCTTTCAATAAAAGTGGGTCTGGTACCTCTAACTTATTTCTCTTGCGTAAAAATCAGTCTCTTTCTGCGACTTGAACTCCTCGACCCGGCTTTTGCAGCCTCTTGAATAGGCACTTTTTATTCAAGGTGATTTATTGTCAAATAATTGTTAAAATCTTAGTGCTATATGCAATCTTACAATAGGATACGATATTCACCTAGTCGGCGACCAGAAATCTTAAAACTATATATCTCTCTACTCAGAACGCCTCTAAAATTTCCTACCGGAGTACCGTGCTGATGACCGGCCGCGTCCATTGGGTGTCTTCTATTTTTAGCGAGTATCGTTTTAAAAACTAACCTTACGTTAAAGAAGATCTTCGGTCTCCATTTTAAAGGAATTTTATAGTAAAAATATTACAGAGGACGCTGCTGAGCGTACTGTTGGAATACTCAAGATCTGCCTAACTTGGATACGGTTTCTCTTTTTGCGCAGGAGAAAAGGGAAACGACTTGCTGTTGTTCCCTTGAAGTTCTTCTGTATTTGAAATAAATGTTCGAGCAGTTGCCCTTAAGTTTTAAATCCTAAAACTCCATTGTATTAACATAGGATAGATTACGCTCACGAAATAGCTAAACCTATTTATTAATTTGTTCAAAGGAGACACTTGACCATTTATTGTATAAGAACAATCAATACTATACTGCGTGTCCCACAAAAATGTCCTAGACTTTTTAATTGATAATATCTCCGCTTTAAATTAACATATTTTAATTGTCTTTTATTTACAATTTAGTCAATTTTGTTTCCTTTTGAAATAATTTAAGTTTTTGAAAATCAGTTGAATAAACTTTAAGATGATCGATTTACTGAAAGGGGTAGAAAAATTGTTCAAAGGGAAAGTTTTAAAAACAACACTGGTGTTCTTCTTCATTCCTCAATACCTACTGTTAAGAATAATTTCATAACGATGTATCGTACATACAACTAAGTATTTAAGCCCTCTGAGAGGTTTCAAGTTTCAAGTGTTCTCAATAATAGTGTTTCAAGGACTGATAAAAAACGGTGGAATAATGGGTGAAACTCTTCGTTCAATGGTGGCTATAAGTAATACTTGCCTTGAGAGAAATGGAGGGTATGTCGTTGGATACTAAAATTACTTTATTTAAACGTTATATAAGGTAATGATTTGTTACTCCTTAAAATTTTTGTGTGTTCAGTTTTATGGAAACTACAAAATTAGGAAGAATATCAATATTGTTTTAAAAACTTTTCCTCTGAACAATTAATTTTTCTACTCGTTTCAGTAAATTACACATTGTAAAGTGGTTATTCAACCGATTTTCAAAAACTTAAATTATTCGAAAAGGAAACAAAATTTACTACATTGTGAAAAAAGGCAATTAAAATATGTTAATTTAAAGCTGAGATATAATTAATTAAAAATCGGGGACATTTTTATAGGACACTCTGTATGATAAAAAGCCAGGTGTCCGTCAATGATAAGTATATGTTCTCGTGCGTAATTTCCCCTATCTCATTACAATGGGAATCTGTTTGCTTGGACAGTATCATAAATACCATCGAAATATGAAAAACCTGGCATCTGCTCACTTATGTTTATAAGTAAAAAACATTGCGTGAAAATCGAATCAACTGTCAAGAAAATGCGGCTCATCGCATTTAAATTTCAAAGGCATTTAAATGCTTAAAGGTATGGCAAATTTTTTAAAAACCTCTTTCGAAGAATAATTTAAATTACAATTCAGATAGGTATTATGTTATACAATTTGCTTGGTTGTTGTGTGCGTTTGTGACATTTTTAATGATGCTTAATGACCGTATCTGTGATACGAGTTTTACCAGTGCACAAGTACGAGAATAATGTATTTTAATCGCGGGTACTATTACAATGGATATATTTGTTTGCCATTTTTATCTTGAGATTTTTTTAAAACAATACCATTGAATCCCGTCATTTTTGACCAATCATGTACACTAGTATCTTGATTATTGACAATCTGTAGTCAATTTAAAAGTCGTTCGCTAATAAAGAATATAATGAACATATGCACAGGTTTCAACACCTGCAACCGTTTACTACTAAGAATGAGTGTCGTGTGTTTATTTATACGTTTTGTGTCACGCTGTTAAGAATAATTGATAGGGAAAAAATAGCACTGGCGGTCTTGGTTCCAGTTCACGGTCAATTAATACACTCATTTTCGTTGTGCAATAGCTCTATAATAAGTCACTTTCATCACAATTAGAGCGATCCAGAGCCTTATATACTCAAGTTTGTATCGTGAATACCGAGTTCGGCTGGGTATTGCATATTGAAATATGCTGTATTGTGTATTACAATATACTGTATTGCAATGTACTGTATTGCATATTATAATATACATACACAAGTTCGCAGTTGCTTTCAGTAATGCTGAATTTCTGTATCTTGGATACGACACGAATGGCTATAACTACTTCTCTTGCGGCTCAAAAATACTGTGTTCTGAGTGTTTATTACTCTTATAAGAAAATTAAGTTACCTTTGGAATAAGCTGAAAGCATGGAAACTCCACTCAAACGAAAATTTGTTGAAGAAAGGTATTGAATCTTGTCATTTTTGACGGTCCGTGTACACTAGTTAAGAAGTAAAATATTCATCTTATAAATTATGTGAATAGGTGAAGTTGGAGTCACAAAATTGTGAATAGGCGGAGTCGGTGTTGGAGTCGCTAAATTCTGGAGAAATGGAGTCGGAGTCGGAGTCGCCAAATTCTGAAAAGGTGGAGTCGGAGTCGGAGTCGCCAAATTCTGAAAAGGTGGAGTCGGAGTCGGAGTCGCCAAATTCTGAAAAGGTGGAGTCGGAGTCGGAGTCGCCAAATTCTGAAAAGGTGGAGTCAGAGTCGGAGTCGCCAAATTCTGAAAAGGTGGAGTCAGAGTCGGAGTCGCCAAATTCTGGAAAGGTGGAGTCGGAGTCGGAGTCGCAAATTTATTCCACCGACTCCGCAACCCTGGTGGAAAGTAGTACATAGTTTCTAAGTTCGCGTAAGAGTTAAGCTGACAGGTAAACATTTATCGTGGGCTAAATAGTGTAACTACAGTACAGAAGTGGCGGCCGTCAAATGCGATTATATAGTCGAGAATTTTACTCCAGAGCAGACGGTCAAATCATTGACTCATTTCAATGGGTGGATTACGAAGAACATGTTAGCTAATGATGTGTCTAGAGGTCATCTTAAACGCACGTGGATCAGCCTGAAGAAAACGGTAGATGAAAAATTTACTTAAAAAGAGCTGACAGAGCATCTGGGCAAGAGAGGTAATGTTGAAAGACTGTGTTAGGCCCCTCGACAGGAAGAAAAATCGTAAATATGAAGATGAGGCACTTACGGTGCGTTTGAAACAACAAAATGAAGCCAAACTCCGGCGTCAGAGACACAACCATCTACACTCGCCTCCTCACTGAAGATGTTGTCGAACTTCTGACTGGGCTGAATGGTGAGCCCTCTCAGCATGGAGTCCAGGTTGCCCTTCTCGTACAGGAAGAAGGGCGCGAACTGAGACGAGCTCAGTTTCATGTCGCGGTCGACGTTGCCGAACTTAGAGTACCCTCTGTATAAGATCAACCAAACCCCTACGTTAATTTTTATACTCTGAACTAAGATTTTTTTGTTATTTATGTTTCTCTCAGGAGAGACTGAATTTCTGGGCTCGTGTGTTTTGAAAAACTGAGACAACTATGTTTAAACTGAGTATAGTTGACGAGAAATAAACCTCGTTGAGGCCATCCATTTTATGTCTATATTCATTGCTAAGCTAGGATCAAATCTGAGCAGGGCACTGCAGTGTGGTGAATGGCGTATGATAATGGCGTGTTCGTCAAGCCTGCTAAAGTTACAAGCGTTTTTCTGAAGTCCACTTCACTGAAAAAGTTTTTGAGGCTTCGTGACCTCAGGAGACCTCGTGACTTTTCAATTGTTTGTTACTTGAAACAAATCTTTGATTTGATCACTGAGAAAAGCAGTCCGAGGTCTTACTATTGCCTAGGTAAGACCTACTCAATAAAAGTGTAGGGCTTAAAGACAAGAATAGCAATTTAATATGGTCTATGGTATAAATAGGGTTAGTGGTTAATGAGAACTTGAGGTTCGATTAGAATTAACCTTAAAAATTTAGAGAGAAGTAGCTGCTCTCCCCCCAAAAGCCGTGTTTTCCCATCCCCAAGCAGGTCACGCCAAGGTGTTTCTCAAATGTCCGTTCGGCTGGGCTCAACTCACTGCAGGTTACTGGTGACGAGGGTGTGGCCGTATCTGAAGGCTGCAGCTGCAAAGGCGTTGTTGATGGACGCGTCCACGTTCTCGTTGTAGGTGTTGGCCAGGCCGCTGGACATGGGCACCAGACCGAAGCTTACCATGAAATCCTTCCCTGTGGTAGAAATGCCTTTATTGATCGTTCCATTGTAGTAATCGACATGTGCCATATTTCTCAGCTCCTTAATCAAGAGGAAAGAAGTAAAGTGCGAATTCAGTTAGTACTAGGGTTTCCTCTTTAAATTATTCTGCCTGTTTTAGTTTTCCACGTTTACAAGAATAGCTGTACTGTATGTCAGAAATATCGAGATTCCAAGACTGAACTTGAATAGGGTTTCAAGGTGTCCAAGGTGTTGTTCTCACACCAGGTACAGCAATGGTTCAAACTTTGTTTGTTCACGTTTTGGACTAACCGAGTCCAACACTCGCTCAATTTGTATATTACTGAGCCGCTATAGACAGAGAGTGAGAAATGTTTAGGGCGTAGACAGGCCTGAAATGTAGATGTAATGTCCGAGCAACTCAATGAAGGGTGGGGGCAAGTCCCGCGGATGACTGCTGCCAAGTGGACGACTACGTGTAAAGATGCTACGAAACCACACTTGAAGTTATTTTAACAAAATATAGAAACTAAATATTGTTTCCGCATCCACTCCTTGGTTTTCAAGATTAAGCAGTGTTGTACGCTTTTGGGACAATTTAACCCGTGTTATTGGGCGGTGTTCTAAAAGTTGGCAAATAACAATATTTCACGCATATTTCATTATAATGATTGTTTCATGATCAGCTGATTAATTTTTTCTACTTCTACGTATAATATAAATTTAAAATACTTGAGAAAATTTGCATGTAAAAAGCCATCTGCCTTAGCAGAGCAAATTGAAATATTCATGCCTGCTAATATTGATAGAGAAGACTACACTTCAAAGTGACATGGCATGACAGATACTCCAGCAAGCCAGCGCTCACACCTCAACAGGAATGATACCCTGCACCTCACACCCACCGAGCACAATAGGCAGGTACTCGTTGTATGTGATGTGCTGCATCTGCGCGTTGACGATTCTCTTGCCCTCCTGGAACAGCACCTCGTCGCTCCAGCCCGGGTTGAGGCGGGCGAGCTCGGCTACAACTTTGTTGTGTTGGCGCATCCAAACCGTGTGCAGCACCACCAGGTCCGGCTGTTCGTTTACGCGCACGTCACCTGAGAGCAACGATTTAGTTATGCTCACTTCGGTACTGCGCGATGTGATGCAGGTTAGGACTCGGAGGAGTGTGGAAGAGACGTGATTACAAGTTTTTCTGTAATGAGATATAGGGAGGTAAAGAGCTGGAAGAGTATGGGGAACAATTACATTTTCTTCAGAACTAAGTTATGTTAGACAGGTTAGGCGCTTGAAAAGTATGGGAGAGATGTAGTGGCAAAAGTACCCGTTGAATCCAATCTTGATTTACGTGTTTTCACAGATGAAAATGTATCATCTATGTTCGTTCCTCGGTAACCTATAAATACGCATAATTTGAGGCATGAGTTCGACAGAGAAAAAATACAAAACGAATACTTAAATCGTTCAAATTGAGAAGATTGCATATTGGCAATATTTAGGCACAAGCAGAGGTGCCTAGTTACAAACTGAAGACGGAGGCAAATGACTGACCTGCCCTGAAGCAGAGGGGCCTAGTTGCATATGGGAGAAGCAGGCTGGTGACTGACCTGCCCTGAAGCAGAGGGGCCTGGTTGCGTATGGGCGATGGAGGCGTGTGACTGACCTGCCCTCAAGCAGAGGGGCCTGGTTGCGTATGGGAGATGGAGGCGTGTGACTGACCTGCCCTGAAGCAGAGGAACCTGGTTGCATATGGGAGAAGCAGGCGAGTGACTGACCTGCCCTGAAGCAGAGGGGCCGCGTAGCCCTGCACCCGAGCGCTCTCTGGTCCTCAGGCAGGAGCTCCCTCGAGTCTTGCTGGGTTACTCTCAGGCGGCCACCGCGTCCCTCTCGCAAGTTAGTCATCACTTCTTGACTTGAGCCGTACACGTTGCTGGTCATTCGTGATGAATATTATTTAATGGGTGTCGGCAAATCGAGGTCGTATTCGCATGTAAATAGTTATTGTCTCTTAAAAGCATGACAAATAGATCTCTGATTGCATCACAGCGATGAACATGTATTACTGGTAAAAAATTTCATTCTAATGACATTTAGCTTTTCCCTGTTTAAAATTGAAACAAGTTCCCGAGTCCTTTAGTCACACTAAACGCTACTGAAAGGTTCGTTTACGGCTCTCATATACCGGAATATTTTTGGACATATCAATTGTTCAGAATCATTAGAAGTAATGAAAATCTAAGTCGATGGAAATGCTCCACCGCTTCTAAAGCTCGGAGTGAGTAGAGCGACGTAGCTTGTACAGAGCCAGTTTTAAATTAATTTTCAGCATTGGATATAATTATTATATATTTTATGCTTAATCTGTGCAAAAAAACATCAGGCTGTGAAACCATCCTGGAATACAAAAAACTCATTCAATGAAACTAATATTTTTACGATGATGCACTGCGATGAATGAAATATTGAATCTACTAAGAAAGTGTAGGGAGCACGTATTGGAAATCACGGAGAACTTAGAGGCATCAATAGGTTTGAAGCAGCTGATTGAAATACACATGCATACATTCATTCATTCATTCATTGCTTCATACTTTTAAATTCCCTTCAACACAGACACAACTCATCTTATGCACGAACTACTCGATGCATCGCTTGCGATTCATGCCTATGCCCTGCTTAAGCAGACATGCTAAACCTAACAAGTCGGGCGTCCAGACCTTGAGTCGATGTAGGCGGTGATTTGGTTCATTTGCTCCCTCGGTCCGAAGTTGCACTCCTTCTTAATGGCTGGCATGGAGCGGGTGAACTCCATGCACTCCAGTCCGAAGTTGGAGTAAAACGGGTCGTCCTTTGGGATGCTGATGGGCATACACTCGGGGTGCAGCTCCTGAGGAGGTCGGTGGGCGCCTCTAGAGCAGCACACGATGTCTGCAAAACTGTCACCTGGCGGCACGTTAAGATCTTCCTCAATATTTCGAAAACGAAGTCAGACTTATATTTTTTCGTCATGCTGCACCGTAATGCAGTACAATACCTCAACAACCTCAACAAACATCGATAGCTACAGGATGGGCAGCCACTTCCTAATACCATTACTGACACACCAGGGATGACAGCCATTACTTCATACCATTACTGACACACCAGGAATGATGGCCATTACCTCATACCATTACCGACACACCAGGAATGATGGCCATTACCTCATACCATTACCGACACACCAGGAATGATGGCCATTACCTCATACCATTACCGACACACCAGGATTACGGCTGCCCCCTCATACCATTACCGACACTCCAGTGATGACGGCTGCCCCCTCTTACCATTACCGACACTCCAGTGATGACGGCTGCCCCCTCTTACCATTACCAACACACCAGGGATGACGGCTGCCACCTCATACCATTACCGACACACCAGGGATGACGGCTGCCACCTCATACCATTACCGACACACCAGGGATGACGGCTGCCACCTCATACCATTACCGATACACCAGGGATGACGGCTGCCACCTCATACCATTACCGACACACCAGGGATGACGGCTGCCACCTCATACCATTACCGACACACCAGGGATGATGATGGCCGTTACCTCATACCATTACCGACACACCAGGGATGATGATGGCCGTTACCTCATACCATTACCGACACACCAGGGATGACGGCTGCCACCTCATACCATTACCGACACACCAGGGATGACGGCTGCCACCTCATACCATTACCGACACTCCAGGGATGATGGCTGCCACCTCATACCATTACCGACACTCCAGGGATGACGGCTGCCACCTCATACCATTACCGACACACCAGGGATGATGGTGGCCGTTACCTCATACCATTACCGACACACCAGGGATGATGATGGCCGTTACCTCATACCATTACCGACACACCAGGGATGACGGCTGCCACCTCATACCATTACCGACACACCAGGGATGACGGCTGCCACCTCATACCATTACCGACACACCAGGGATGACGGCTGCCACCTCATACCATTACCGACACACCAGGGATGATGATGGCCGTTACCTCATACCATTACCGACACTCCAGGGATGACGGCTGCCACCTCATACCATTACCGACACTCCAGGGATGACGGCTGCCACCTCATACCATTACCGACACTCCAGGGATGACGGCTGCCACCTCATACCATTACCGACACTCCAGGGATGACGGCTGCCACCTCATACCATTACCGACACTCCAGGGATGACGGCTGCCACCTCATACCATTACCGACACACCAGGGATGATGATGGCCGTTACCTCATACCATTACCGACACACCAGGGATGACGGCTGCCACCTCATACCATTACCGACACACCAGGGATGACGGCTGCCACCTCATACCATTACCGACACTCCAGGGATGATGGCTGCCACCTCATACCATTACCGACACTCCAGGGATGACGGCTGCCACCTCATACCATTACCGACACACCAGGGATGATGATGGCCGTTACCTCATACCATTACCGACACACCAGGGATGATGATGGCCGTTACCTCATACCATTACCGACACACCAGGGATGACGGCTGCCACCTCATACCATTACCGACACACCAGGGATGACGGCTGCCACCTCATACCATTACCGACACACCAGGGATGATGATGGCCGTTACCTCATACCATTACCGACACTCCAGGGATGACGGCTGCCACCTCATACCATTACCGACACTCCAGGGATGACGGCTGCCACCTCATACCATTACCGACACTCCAGGGATGACGGCTGCCACCTCATACCATTACCGACACTCCAGGGATGACGGCTGCCACCTCATACCATTACCGACACTCCAGGGATGACGGCTGCCACCTCATACCATTACCGACACACCAGGGATGATGATGGCCGTTACCTCATACCATTACCGACACACCAGGGATGATGATGGCCGTTACCTCATACCATTACTGACACACCAGGGATGACGGCTGCCACCTCATACCATTACCGACACACCAGGGATGACGGCTGCCACCTCATACCATTACCGACACACCAGGGATGACGGCTGCCACCTCATACCATTACCGACACACCAGGGATGATGATGGCCGTTACCTCATACCATTACCGACACTCCAGTGATGACGGCTGCCCCCTCTTACCATTACCGATACACCAGGGATGACGGCTGCCACCTCATACCATTACCGACACACCAGGGATGACGGCTGCCACCTCATACCATTACCGACACTCCAGGGATGATGGCTATTACCTAATAACATTACTAGTGGCGATGAAGTAACGATTAATGTCTTGTAGCTGTCTTGTAGCTCCACTTGGTCACTAAAATTATCTTCATTGTTAAGTAATTCTTCAAAATTTTTATCTATGTTAAATTCAGCGTGCGTTTTAAGTTATCAGGAATAAACAGCGCAAAAAAATCTCGAGGGTAAATAGCGATAAAAATACTCTAGCAATCGCCGCTGTAAAAACTGACGTCTCCCAACCGAAACAATACCCGCTTTTTACAAAACACCGGAGAAATACTATAATGATGAAAAACATTGGACCAATCTCCATCGCTAACCTCCGCGGCACTTTACTATAAAGAGAGCGGATGCAAAATTAAGGGAACGCTCAATGCACGAGTGTTTGCTGGACTCGTCACCTTTGCTGATCGGTGTGTGGGTTATGTCGTGGTCCAAGAACTGCCCCCACTGCATGATGAGGAGCGTGAAATCTTTGTACACGTCGTCTCTCGTGACCAGCATGCGTTGGCTCAGCGCTCTCGGGGACGGCAGCTGGGATCCTGACTTGCTGATGCGAGGAGCATTCACTCCTGTAAACATCGTAATCTTAATGGAATTCCTGTGTGTCGACTGAGAAGTCTGATGATTCGGAGTGATGAAAAATTATAATCATGTTTGTTAATGTTTATTTTTCCATGCAGTCATCGGAGCTAAGGTGTATTCAATAGGTAAATAGAAATTATGTTTGTTTAATGATGAATTCTAGGGATTATCATAGCAAAAAACGTTTCCACTATGTGTTTGGGGTATAGAGCGATTTTCCGGGTAACACTCAACTGTAATCATAAGTACTAAAAATTTGCCATCTTTTTACTGAATAACTTTTTTTTTGTAATTCATTAGCTTCACTATACTGTAATTGCTTGTTAGATAACTATGACAAGAAAATGCAGAGGTAAGTAGTTCACTTTTAAGTGCAACCAGAACGATATCTTGATCAAAGCACTACAAACTTCAAGACAAGTAAAATCCTTCCTAAACGTTACAAGTCTAAAGCACCACCACACATCGTCAATCTAACAGCAGTGCAAAGCACCGCAAGAGCACCACCACACGCGTATGTCGCGTACGAATGCAGCACCCCAAGCGTACGAATGCAGCACCCGACGCGTACGAATGCAGCACCCGACGCGTACGAATGCAGCACCCGACGCGTACGAATGCAGCACCCGACGCGTACGAATGCAGGCACCCCACGCGTACGAATGCAGGCACCCCACGCGTACGAATGCAGGCACCACACGCGTTCGAATGCAGGCACCACACGCGTACGAATGCAGGCACCACACGCGTTCGAATGCAGGCACCACACGCGTACGAATGCAGGCACCACACGCGTACGAATGCAGGCATCACACGCGTACGAATGCTGCACCACACGCATACGAATGCAGCACCCCACGCGTACGAATGCAGCACCCCACGCGTACGAATGCAGCACCACACGCGTATGTCGCGTACGAATGCAGCACCACACGTGTATGTCGCGTACGAATGCAGCACCACACGTGTATGTCGCGTACGAATGCAGCGCCACAAGTGCGATGAGCTCACAAATGGCCGCACCATCGCTGTATTCCGGGAAGATGATGCGCTGGTACGCGGTGGCCGCCTGTCCCCACGCCTTGTTTCGCAGGTTGTTGCACGACCCGTCCGCCGTCCTGTACTTCGTCTCAGGACACACTGGGTCAGGCGGACAGGCGTTCGCGATGCTGGTGTCCTGCACGCTCAGCTTGCTCAGGCCAGACTCTGCTTCTTGCTTGCTGAACCCAAATCTGGCAAAAAAAATCATGAATTATCAAGACTTTCTAAAGGATTTTCGGGACGTTAGCTGAACGGCTATGACGTTGCCTTGAAACCTGCGCTTTTGTCTCTTACGTATCTTTTGTCTGATTTGTTAATCAATTATGGGTTTCCAGTGTACCTGGGTGTAATGATGTACCGATACCATTTTTTTGGCCGATACCGATACCCATTTCTTGGCCGATACCAATACCGATACTCCGATACTTGAAAATACCAATACTTTGACCGATACTACTACCGATACCGATACTTTCACAATCATCTAACCTAATAACATCCGTTGTATGTTTGTTTATGTATTTGTTCGGTGTTCGCTTCTTAAGAAACATAGGATGTCTGAGTTTGCGGTATCATGGATACCGAATTCATCAGTGTAACATTGAAAGATCGTCTGTACATGCATTGATATGTTTGAAATTTTATCAGGATAGGTTAGTAGTATTGGATAGGTTTTTGTGATCGCCGTAATTTGCGTATTTTTCCTAACCATGTCGCTTTTGTGCAGCTTTCAGGCCATATTGAATAATTAAAAGACATTAAATTAAACATAGTAATTTTGAGAACAGCTGTGCCCGAAGTAATCGTTTTTGAGTAATTGTGATTCGTCACCGGAGGGGAACTCCGAGTCAAGAGAGCTTTGTGTGTTCTTGTGCTTATGTGCTCGGCATAAACATTTTAAACCTACCCGACTTTCCGTTCCACGTATTGGCAACAGGGGACAACGCGTTAGTGGTGTAGGGCCTACAAGAACCGCAGTTGCTACCTTGTAATGACGATCGCTAGGCTTTCGCATCGTGAACGTGCTTTGCGGCGGTGCGAGTCACGACATAGAATTAGGATAGCATAGGTTAGATAATGTTGACGGAATTTTTCCATGGGTCCATCTAGCTTAAGGAGATCATCCCAGGCCTCTGCCAGGCGCCCCTGTCGGTCCGGGGGTCATTTCTCATGTTTTTGTTGGAAAAGGACCCTTAGTTGGTGGACTATTCGGTCCTAAAATTTTATGGCGCTACGGACAATAATTCCCCCCCCCCCCCCAGGGGGGTTGAGGGGACCAAAGTTTTTCATTTTCGACCAATTTTGACCCCATATAAAAAGAGAACAAATGAGAAATGGAAAAAAACCCTACTGAGTTTGTTAGAAATGTTCCAAGGTTTCTAAAACTGTCTTTGTTTTTGTTCTAGCAGCAAAACTGAAGGAGAAGATACGTCTCGAAATATCAATATCAGTGAAATATCAAAACGTAAAAACCAATTTGTAAAATTTTTACAAAAACTAAGGCCTAAATAAAAAAAACGAATAAAGTAAATTGTTTCTTTTCGAAAGTTACATATCATAGTCAAATTTCATAAGAATTAGACTGAAAAAAAATTCATTTTTATAAATAAAATAATTTTATTTTATTTTTATTTTTTCATTTTGGAACTCACAATTTACAGTGTGAATATGAAGTTATGTATGGAATTTATCGAAATAAAAATTAAAACTGCATTCAATTACATATATTGTTCATTATATAACACTTCACAAAAATTTTTGTTATGGCTAATACCCAAAAAAAAAACTTCAAAATTCAAAATGTATTTCCTCATTGAGTTTTGATGCTAGAACAAAACCAAAGACAGTTTTAGAATTCTTGAAACATTTCTAACAAACTCAGTAGGGCTTTTTTTGAAATTCGAATTTTTCGAAAAAATATATAGCTCTAAACCCAAAAAATTGTTGTTCAAGAGTTCAAAGTCAAGTCACCCCCCAGAAACAGTTACGAATCTGGTACGGAAAGCTACTGCTTCCACAAGGTTTTTCAAACAAATAAATGTACGAGGAGCTCACGAGATTAGAACTCAGGACTTAAATTCACCGCACCAGAACGCTATCGATCGCGCTACCGACCACCCAAAGGTGATCGACGCACAATGAAAGCAATCTTGGCACAGTGAAAGCAGGCACGCACTTGGCCCGACAGATATATTTTTTTCATTTTTACTTAAGTATCGAGAGTTCAAAGTCAAGTCACCCCCCAGAAACAGTTACGAATCTGGTACGGAAAGCTACTGCCAGCAATGACTATCTTTCCGCTACTATCTCTAGACACCTTTATTCAACTATCCCTTGACAGGGTTAATCTATTAACACGCCATGTACGGTTTGTCTATTATAGTACGCCTCGTATAGTTTGTCTATTAGTACGCCTTAATTTTGTTGTTCATTTCAGAAATTTCAAAAAATTTCAAAAAAATCGAAAAAATTTGAATTTGAAAAAAAACCCTACTGAGTTTGTTAGAAATGTTTCAAGGATTCTAAAACTGTCTTTGTTTTTATTCTAGCATCAAAACTCAATGAGGAGATAAATTTTGAAATATGCATAAAATATACCAAACAACTCATTTTTCGTCAAAAAAAAAAATTAGGCCTAAATCGAAAAAATGACAGGAGTAAAAAAGGTTTACTTTCACAAAAGACATATACTGGCCAATTTTCAAACGAATCGGACGAAAAAAGGTCTCAAACCCAAATGATCCCCTTAACGATGACTTTGTCCTTGGCATTTCCATGGGTCCTGCTGCTACCTAATAATACCCTTCCCCTTGGTTTATTTGTTTGGTGTCTGTTTCTTCCATTTCTCTGTCACTCACGCTCATAAGGATAGTTATAATGGCCGTATCTGTGATACGAGTTTCACCAGTGCGCAAGTACAAAAATATTTTTCATCTCGGGTTCTGTTAGGATGGATATACTGTATTTGTTTGTCAGCTACATCTTGAAAATTCGTTCATGAAAGGTATTGAATCCCATTTTTGGCGGGCCGTGCACACTTGTATTAAAATAAAACCATTATAACCCCTACATGAGAGTTATAATAAAATCATATGCTAATATATCTAATAATATCAAAATATTGACAATAAAGTTTCCGATTATGAAAAATAAAATGTTCTTGCTATGTTAACTATATTATTGAGAAAAATAACAAAATGAAATCCATTCAATAGATATGTGTTTCTAATCGTATTGCAACGTAATGTAGACTAGCTATAATAGCAACTGGCTCCAAAAGTGGACCAGAACAATAATGTCTCCGAAAAAGGATTGTCATCGGAAGCGTATCCTTGTACCGGAAAAAAGAAGCAACCTTAAAATTATACAATTCCGGTACAAGGATACGCTTTTGATGAAGAAGCGAGTCTTTCTGGTTTAATTTTTTTTGTTACAGTTGTACAGTTGTGTGCAGTGCACATCATCGTACGTCGGCATGACGGCACAAAATTTTTATATCAGAATGGCTGAACATCGGGGTTGAAGCTTCCGCACGGGGAACCAATTCGCAATATTCGTACGTAATCACGCAGTAAAATGTAACGTACCGATATCCTCTGTGGACTTCAAAATCTTAGATTCGGCTTCAAATACATGTAACCTCGGAATTTTAGAGTCGCTACATATTTTTAAACGAAAACTGGCCCTCAACAATTCTGACAGTTCCTACCCATTGCAAATTGTAAGTAAATCTTGTCGATTTTATTTTCTCTATGACATGTTTTGATTTTTTTTTCGTTTTCGTGATTACCTTTAATGACTGTATCCAACATTTTATTTTTTCTTTTATTGTAGTCATAATGAATTTTACTTTTACGAACTGATGATGGAGCTGGACTCCGAAACGTATTCCTGGTAAATATGATTAAGTTCCTTGGACTTTTCCTCGTTTTTAAATTCATCAAGTTGCGATTAAAGCAATCAACAGACCCGTTCAGATGTATTCAACTATAAGATTGTTCGTGAATTTTTCAAACATCTTAACATAGAAGAAAAATACAGGATTTGTTATGAACGGCGATATACTTGCTAAATTAAAATAAATTCTTAGCTTCGGAATATTTGACGATTTACTAGCTAAATTAAAATAGAATTTTCAGCTACTTCTATATTAAATTCACAAAAACTTTCAAATGCACCTTCAACTTTATTAAATTATTTTTTTTAGCCTGTCACATACTTTAAGACATGGACATCAGGTCAAACTATATAGGTTTTAGTTGTAAAAGTATAATAATTTTATGTCGCTATAGCAGGTTCCACTATTCATGCTACATAGCTTTCAGTTATGACCGTGACTCATCGGGAATTCATCAAAGTAGTGAATTCAGTTAGCGGGCCTGATTAAACGCTATAATTCAACAGTTAGCTAACTAATTCACTAGGTATGAATAGGTTATTTGATTACAAGTACGCACAGCCCGTCAAAAATGACGGGATTCACTATCTTTCGTGAACAAATTTTCCAAATGTGGTGCCCAACGAATGTATCCATCCTAACAGCAACCGTGATGAAAAATATTCTTGTACTTGCGCACCTGGTGAAACTCGTATCACAGATACGGTCACTATAACTCTCCTCATGAGCGTGACAAAGAAAATGGAAGAAGCGGACTGCAAATAAACCAAGGGTATTATTAGATAGTGGCAGGACCCGTGGAGATTCCATGGACAATGTCATCGTTATGCTAGGCGGACCCGAGGAAAAAATTCTGTCAGTATTACCTAACCTGTGCTAACCTAGCCTATCCTAATCTTAGCTAACCTATCCTAACAAAACCTATCCTAATAAAATGTCAAATATTTAAATGCATGAAAACGCCATCTTTTAATGTTACACTGAAGAATTCGGTATCCATGATACCGCAAACTCACACAACCTATGTTGAAGCGGACACCAAATAAATATATAAATAAACACACAACAGGTATTATTAGGTTACATACTTTTACTTTCATGATTTATGACCATTTTAATGATAAAATACGTATTATTGGAAAGTATCGGTAAAGTATCGGCCGGATTTTGCCGATACCGATACCACTAAAAATGGCCGATACTGCCGATACCGATACATCGGTACATCACTACATGGGTGATGGTACAGTTCACCACTGCCAGCAATGACTATCTTTCCGCTACTATCTCTAGACACCTTTATTCAACTATCCCTTGACAGGGTTAATCTATTAACACGCCATGTACGGTTTGTCTATTATAGTACGCCTCGTATAGTTTGTCTATTAGTACGCCTCGTATGGAACGTTTGTCTTAGGACGTCTTATAGTAAGAAATTTTTAAGAGCCAATATGTTGGCATGTATCTCATGTGGCAACGTTTTTGGAAATAAACTATTTTTCTTTTCTTTCTTCCCTTCGATACGACAACACTACGATTAGGTATACCTATATTCTCGTTGACCAAGTAAACATCGGGTCTCCTTGACTGTCAGGGATTCGACTGTCTCTCCTTGACTGTCAGGGACTTGACTATCTCTCCTTGACTGTCTCCAATTAAGTCTTCACTGTCAGGGAGTGAGTCAATGTCTGCCTAGTCAAAGAATAAGTCAATGTCTGCTTGGTCAAAGGGTGTCTCGATATTTATTCATTGACTGTGTAAATATCGAGACACCCTTTGACTAAGCAGACATTGACTCACTCCCTGACAGTGAAGACTTAATTCAGACCATATATACCCTCCATACAGACCAGGCAGGCTTTAACTCACTCTTTGACCAGGTTCAGGGTAGCCCCGAGGGTGAGCGTGGCTTTCTTAGCCTTGTCGACGACGTTCTCGTCGGTATCGAAGAGGCGGGCGTGGAGGAAGACCGGAGTGTCCTTCTCAGCAACGATGTTGTTGAAGACCTGGTACGCGTAATGGACATTTAGAAGTCGAGTAACTCTTAATAAAACCGAGTAGATATGTGCGTGATTGTGAAAAGCACATGCTTATAGTTTAACTATTTTATTTTTAAGAAGTACACTAAAATAAGACAGTGGCTTCAATAATTTCGCGTATCCAAATGATTTTTTTGCCCTCAAAATAACAAATTTCATATTTTGCTCAACAGTACCAACATGAAGAATGCTGTCACATTGAGATAATAAAAAAGAGTTAAACTCATCTATCGCGCTAGCAGTTTTTTTAGATTTCGTTTAGTAAAGTTTCTATTATCTTAAGCTCAAAACTGGCGGAAATAACACACACCGCTGTAAAAAATTAAATTATTTGTTTATTTTGTGATTTAAATATTTAACTTTCGATTCCAGATAATATGTATCAGTATATATTTTTGCCAATTATCTGAACTTCACAGATTAATAATTTTAGAACATTATTATTAATCAATTTTTTGAACTTTCTAAATGCTTGCATCACCTTACTCTACTTGTATAACACAGAATATGGCAGTTGTAGTTTGAAATGTAAATTTTTATGGGTGCAAAGGCCATTAGATAGTTAGCGTCTCCTTGAGAATCCATCTCAGGAATCCTTAATAAAAATAGGCCTTAAGCGTAACGACCTGAGACTTTATCACACACTATCCGCCTAATATTCTGCGAGCTTTCGACTTCATCCACGGGTACGATACAATGTGTGTCTAAACTATCAGTGTCATGTGCACGTTACTAATATACAGTATACTGTATATTAGTAACGTAACACAACTGCACTTCAAAACTACATGTACACAGTGCTAGAATACCAGCAGCAAACTATCCTGCAGCACCAATTGGACACAGTACTGCAATATCAGGTGTACACTACATTACTTAATGGATTTAGTACTGGAATACCGGGTGCCCTCTGTAGTACTGCAGCACTACCTGCTCATTACGCTCACCAACTCCTTCTCAAATTCGCTCCTCTGCTTGGCCTGGGCCTGCGACTGCTCCACCGCAAAGTTGATCTGACGCGGCTCCAGCCCTAGAGGCGCGCCCTGGGGAGGCGGGGGCTTGTCCACGATGCTGTTTGTGTCTGCAACACAGGCATGATGTGCTGTTATTGTGTTGTGTCGGCGATGTTGTTTGTGTCTACAACTCAGGTATGATGTTAGTGTGTCCACGATGCTGTTTGTATATGTAACACTGACATAATGTGCTGTTATTGTGTTGTATCCACGATGCTGTTTGTGTCTACAACACAGGCATGATGTCATTGTGTTGTGTCACGATGCTGTTTTCGTTTGCAATTCTTACTCGAGGTGTTATTACCGTGTGTTCCTGTAGTTTCCTAGTATTTGTCAATTATGATTCTGATAAATTTTTATGAAAGTTTTGCTATTAGAGGATTTCTCATGTACTGTAGAAAATACATGGGAGCAAAAGCGATACCCAAAGATGTTTGTATGACACATATGCAGAGGGATAAAAATACAGGAATACAGTGAAGCAGACATGCGAAGTACGATGTAATTAGTTACCACTTTTGGTAATTCTGAATTTATTTCACATCTTATTGTTCTTCGTTGCTTCCTTTCACACTCGTAGAGGCTATGCAATATTTTCTTGAGCAAAGCATAATGGTTTTCAATAACCTCGCATAAATATGGAAAAAACGTAGTGATTTGTTACGTTAAAGCAGAGAGCCACGATATGTAGTTCTCCAGCTTCCCCATTTAAGGACGGAGCTAAAGCTTCGACGAAGTGTTTGACATCTATTTAAATTTCTCTGAGACGAACAGAAACTTTGCATTTTTTCATGTGCTCCTGCACATCGCTGAAAAGAATCCTTACCAAACGTGATGATATGCTTAATTCATACGAGACAACAAAATATCCACATCACACCATTCGATCAAGCAAAATAATCTATCAGCATTTTCTCGCTTACCGAGAAAATAATATTCTCCACTTGCAACTGTATTTTGTTTTACAATAACAGTCTTTCTATGAAGCCTTTGGAGAGATGGAACGAAATGCATGATCATTCAATATGAGTATTTACCAATACCTCTTCTTACACTGTTTTCTCGGTTTTCTACATTACTAGATAGATTGCTTGCTCTGGTATACTCGTATGTACCGCACAGATGCGACATAGCAATGCAGGGCCCTTTCATGCTGAGTGTATCACTCCACCGTGAGTTTGGAAGAAACTCGGAGACGCTCGGGAGTTCCACTTACTTCGCGAAGATCACGTGATTCCACAAATGCGTCTAAGGACGATTTCCTTCTGAGCACATTCTTGTACGTTAACTACCGAAATATTACTACAATTACGAATACGAATTTCGAGCTAATCTAAAATAGTTTCACGCCACGATGAAGCCGTCATCAAAGATCAAATCGATCTCTATCGCTAAACAGAGAATAGGAAAGACGTAACAGAGACTTCATGTGTACGATTCTCACCCTTGGTGGGCTGGGCCACGGTGGGGCAGCAGACGCCCTGCTTCTCGGCGTCGATGGTGCATGGCGAGCGTGACAGCACGGCGATTTCTGCGAAGAAGGTGGCGCACTGCACCAGCAGGCAGCACAGGCCCGCCTCCCCTGCCGCGGTCGTGCAGCTCACCTGCGTGCCAGAGGCTAGCTTAGGATCAAGAACCAAGGCAAAAGGCTTCAGTTAGTATCAAGGGCTTAGGGAAAAGGCTTCAATTGGGATCAAGGGCAAAGGCAAAAAGATTAAGTTAGGATCAAGAACACAGGCAAAAAACTTAAGTTAGAATCAAGGCCAAAGGCAAAAAAGCCTAAGTTAGGATCAAGAGCCTAGGCAAGAGGCTTCAATTAGGATCAAGGGCCTAGGCAAGAGGCTTCAATTAGGATCAAGGGCCTAGGCAAGAGGCTTCAGTTAGGATCAAGGGCCTAGGCAAGGGGCTTTAGTTAGGATCAAGAGCCTAGGCAAGAGGCTTCAATTAGGATCAAGGGCCTAGGCAAGAGGCTTCAGTTAGGATCAAGGGCCTAGGCAAGGGGCTTCAGTTAGGATCAAGAGCCTAGGCAAGAGGCTTCAATTAGGATCAAGGGCCTTGGCAAGAGGCTTCAGTTAGGATCAAGGGCCTAGGCAAGGGGCTTTAGTTAGGATCAAGAGCCTAGGCAAGAGGCTTCAATTAGGATCAAGGGCCTAGGCAAGAGGCTTCAGTTAGGATCAAGGGCCTAGGCAATGGGCTTCAGTTAGGATCAAGAGCCTAGGCAAGAGGCTTCAATTAGGATCAAGGGCCTTGGCAAGAGGCTTCAGTTAGGATCAAGGGCCTAGGCAAGAGGTTCCATAAAAAACAAATAAAAATAATGCGGAGTCTGGTGGAGTCCGCCATTTCAGCACAATTTCGATGGACTTGAGTTCAGAAATTAGACATTTAATCATGCGATGTGAGTTACGAGTAGATTCTAATCAGTAGATTCACGAATTAGGAGGATGCATAGATAAATAATAGCACATGAACTGGCTGCAGTAGCAGAGCACAATTCGTGACTTTCGCAGGATTTTTAATCAAGCAAGTTTTGCTAGAATTTTGATATCGAAACGCAATAGCGTCGTCATTAGCCTAACTTCCAAACCAGCTTCACTATCGCACTTTTTTCTTTCCATCGTAATTATTCTAACTGCGTACTTCATTTTCAAGCGAGTTCGTTCTGTTTCGCACTGCCGATGCAGCAAAACGCGATTTATAGATTGCATCCTGACCCACTGAAAGGCGGTCGAGCCCCTCGCTCTGATGTCTCAATTAATTAATCGTTCTCCCGAATCCCAATGTTTTACTCAATACGCATATCTTGAAATGTTCTTTTGCCTTTCATAACCTGCGACAGAACACGAAATATTTTGTTAGGACAGCGTCTTCCCTTGCCCTCAGGACTACTTACCGAAGAACAATAAATGAATCTTCCCGTGTGACCAAACACTAACAGCCGAGGTACACTTTACGAGTTAACCATCTTACGGACCTTGGGGAGCACCTCCTCTCTGGGGAAGAACAGCTCAATGCCGCCTCGGTCCTGGGGTGGGGACTGGAACTGAGCCAGGCTGGGAACGTGGCCTCCCCCTGACACGTGCTGTGGCCCCACACGCGGGGCTTGACTCTCCGCACCAGTGTCTGAGAAAAGCAAGACACGAGTTCGGAACTGGACACAGATTTTGCCAAGGCCACGCACAATAGAGACGTGTGAATAAAATAAATATAAGCAGAGGTGAACATGAGCGACGTTATGAACAGCAAAAATTGCTTTAATAGTAATAGTAACGGCACGTTTTATAGACTTCATAGGTAGTACATTTTAACGATTGACAGTCTTCCAACAAAAAAAAAATGTTGAGTGAATTTCTTCGTAATTTATCACGTGATGAACTTCAACTGTTTTGGAAAGTTGAGAAATTAGAAAAGAAAATATGCGAGGTTCTAAAACGTTTTGTGGAAATACACAGAGCGACCGGCGCTTTGTAGAACTAACTTTAACATAAGGTTAGGACCGTTGAGATAAAAACTTTTTAATCAATACCGATACTGTCGAAAAAACTCATTTGAAGAGCTATATGGATCTAAAATTTAAAATTTGTAGGAGTAAAATTCGTACTGTGAGAGTGGCAGCGAAATGATATGTAAAAGTAAGGAAATCATTTACATTATGAACACAAATAGAACAGCTTTAATTACCTTGATGGCAAAAAATGACAGATTTCTAAATAGGTAAGGTAGTTACAAAAGACGTTCAATACGACACCAATCTGCAGTGATGCAGGCGTTCATCCGCTCATGCAACGATCGCCGAACTGATCGAAGACACCAAGAGTTTCACGAATCGATGCGAAAGTTTCAACAACTCTTCCGATGAAAATTTCTCAATGAATGTTTCGTGCATCAAACGCTTTAAATGTCCCCAGAGGTAGAAATCTACGGGCGTGTTATCAGGAGACCTCGGTAGCCATGTGAAAACTTTAGGTCCTTGTAACTCTTTAACTAAGCAGTTTCGACCACACGGTTATGGAATAAAAAGTGCTTATCTCAACAGTCCCACCAAACTAATACATATGAGAGTGTGTTCAACACAGTGCTAGTCACCCAGTACATTTATTCGATGGGAACAGCTTAGTTTTGTGCTGGGGATTTACAGACAGTATATTTTCCAACATTTTCGTTGTAAAACAAGTTAACTAAGTTCTGCACGGACATTACTAATTTGATTCGCAAATATGAGCTTCGAAAGTATAAAACGCGAAATCAGGGAGGAGATAAAAAGACCAAGATTATTTTAGCGTTATTTGGAATCGGGACTTACTCCGTTTATTTGTCCATTTACTTAAAATGGTAAAGCTTTCTATGTGCAGAGCCATGGCTTCTGATTTGCTAAGAGAAAATCCAGCTTCCCCGTCGAAAACAACCACTACCAAGTCAACTCAGGATCTGTCAGCGCAGAAGACAGTGCTTCACACAAACATCTTGACTTTTTTTTATTTCAGTCTACGAATACTTTGTCAATTGGTTGCAGAGTATTCGTTAAGAAAATATCGATTTAGAATAAAAAATTTGTAAATGAAAACTAGAAATATTTCACATCCCATCCTTTAAATACTATTTCCTAAAATTTCAATTGTGTAAAGCTGTCACTCACGCAGTTATGGGAATAAAAATATTGTGCGATCATGCAGAATGGTTGACCAAATAACACGAGAGTAGGGTTCGACCATTCGTGGTAGCTTTGGTGTCGATCATACCATGAGTGCAGGGTAATGGCGATTACACACATATGAACACGTTGATAAACAAGTTCGATATTCATCTCGAATTAAAAGTTAATTTTAGCGACCAATTTTGAAAATAACTAACATTAAATGAATGGTGCCTTCATTTACTTTTCAATAAATATTTATGAAAATTGAGACAGTGGCTGCAGGTAGGTCAGCAGCATGAAAATTCCCATAGAGGCATCCGATGGGTCCCCTCACAGACAACATGTTAAGATATGTTTCTGCATCAAAAGAATAAAACTTCACAAGCAAGAGAACTGAAAAGCTTATAAGTACGAAATGCACCTCTAATTTGAAAGACACTATCTCTCGTTTACAATTAAAAATGCTTCAAGTGGTATTTCTATCATCAATACTTCGGAAGACCTATTCCGATCATTCTATTGAGCGATGCCGATATATTGCAGCATTCAGTCGGCGAATCCATTTGGAGGCGGTTAAGCAATCAAGAAGTTGGCAGTCTAATTAGACCTTCGCCAGACAGTCGTGCAGCCAATAATACCGGACTCGTAGCACGCATACCTTGGCAGCGAAAAATACTCTTGTGGTAACTTCCAAAATAACCTGAGCAGCACCCCGCATGGACGGCGGTGATACGAATATTAAGGTTTTCTGACTCGCCTAACACGGATGACGCAGCTACCTGCGCAAATGTTTCCGAGTACTCTGAGAGAAAAATGACTGCTCCTCGATGTATATTTTTTATTAGGTCTGATGTGCTAAAAAGTGTGTTAAAAGAATACAACGCTTCGTTGCATGAGGACGAAAAAAGTTTGCATGCATGTGATCGTTTCCACGAAAACCCTTAGAAGAGAAACTCCGATAAACTGTCTAAGAGACAAATGAGGTGCCTGAGACGTATAATTTGAGTGTCAAGATAGGGTACAGTGAGCAACGAGGAGATGCAGCGGAGAACAGGCTTATTGAGCGAGCTGTCGGGTGAGGTAGAGAGTATAAAGCAAGAGGTTGGCATGGCTTTGTGCAGAAAATAAACGAGTCGGAGAGTAATGAAGCCGAAGCTGTGAGGAAAGTCTGCTAACTTTTAGCAAATATATAGTGAGAACAGAGCCAAGTAAAATAGATTTGGCCGTACAGATGGTAAAACCGTACACTGGATACAATAGGAGATGGAGGATAATTATTGATTTTATTTTTTCACGGAGCTTCGTTAAAGGCCCGATTTCGTGGCCCGCCTGCTCTAATTGATTAATTATGAATTAATTTTAGCCTCCCTTTACCACAAAAAAGATGTTCAAAGAGAGGAAGGATGAAAGCACCATTTAGTATGGAATTGAGGGAACGTGGAATTTGTGCACAAAGGGTGTTCCCGCAAAGGATCCCTTGCGCATATAAATAGTAAGATACAAAGGAAGGTTGTGAAACCAGATAAAAGTTGAAAAAGAAAGTCAAAAGTGCTGAAAACTAAGACCGCAGTAAACCGAAAAAAATGGTCCTTGACAAAACAAAAAAAATTATTTCAATATTTCAACAGAAAGAAGGCCTACCTAACTCTCAGCTCAGGACCCGCCTGCTCTCTTGAAAAGAGTGATAGTGAGACAAAACCTCTTGATATGACATGACAGCGGTTGGACATCATTAGAGGTGAGCAAAATTTCGAATCCAATGAGTAAGTAGCGATGCTTGACATATCAGACGGTTGTTTAGTGATAGGGTAAATCTTTTGCTTCACCTTGAGTTTTTTCTCGAGTATTGAGGTATTAGCGCCGAAAAACCGAGTTTCACATCAATTGAAAGTTTGCTTACACTTATCTGAACAGGCTATCATCACCTCACCCTTCAGTAGAGTGGCAGACCCGTCAGGGGGAGAAGCGGAAGGCGGCTTTGGGGCATCCTGGCCGGGGAAGACAATCTGTGGATTGCAGGTCCCCCATTGGATGACCAGCATCAACACAACCACCTTCGAAAACGTGGTCACCGTAGCCATATTTATTTATAGCCGTAGCCTGTAACGCCGTTGGCATCAACGAACTTCATAAATAAAAACCAAAACCTGAAATTAGAGAGAGAAATTAAAAAACTTGAAGCGACCAAGCTTAAAAAAGGAAGCAAAAGAATTAACTGCTAGCAGTCAGTGTAGTGTTTCGAGCTTTTATGGTCATCTGAAAAATTTCTCCTCGTGAAGAAGTTGAAGGCGTGATCTCATCTAGCAATTTAAGGCCCTGACAGCGGGTGTTGTTGCACGTGTGCTATTGATAACGGACGGTGCAGCTTGCCGACCGTGCAGCTTGCTGGCCGTGCAGCTTGCCGGCCGTGCAGCTTGCCGGCCGTGCAGCTTGCCGGCCGTGCAGCTTGCCGGCCGTGCAGCTTGCCGGCCGTGCAGCCTGTCGTGCGGCTCGCCATGCAGTCTGTCGTGCTGCATACTTGAATAACCTTGTTCAGATTTTGGAGCAACATCCCCCATACATGGGCCACTCCGCACCTCAGTGCACGCTGCAGGCAAGGAAGGCCTCACAGCTCGCCGAGCTGTCATCGCGTCTCCATGGAAACACCGCGGAATCAGCCAGACGCACATTAACGCCCCATGATCGCTCCGTGTGTTTTTTCATGTTCCTCGTCATTATTGTAGTATTCGTGTCACGCATCGAGTGAAACGTTCATTAAGTTGCCAGCATTTCGAATTACAGTAGTGTATAAGAAATGATAACCTGTGCCTTATTATTTATGACTTACGTGAGGTACTGTAGACTTGGTTAGAAATTTTAGATGTTTCCTGGCCGCAACAAATTATGTTTTACTGCTTCCGCATGACAGTTTAGGTTAATAAAAATTACTGAAGGATTTCATTCAGTGATTATTTAACCACCGGTGGTCATTTAGGTGATTTTCACAATGCTGCTGGCCGACCAGCAGTCACTGACTCAATTTTTATAAATACTAAATGAAAGTTAAATAAAGGCATGATCCAGTCAATGATTGCTATTTTCGTATTTTCTTACTACAATTGACTCTAAATTTGAGCTGGATATTGAACTTCAGTTTAACCCGCCGCACTTAACGTGTTAAGCACTGGAAGCGTGTTGGAGTGTAGGCACGAAATGCGATGCTTTCTCAAACCACTGCTCTTAACATTTTTCACAAGTTTACTGATTTTTTAATGTTGAAGATACATAAAATAATTCAACATCGTTTTCAAAAGCTTGGAAAAAACGTTTTTTCAAGATAATTTTAGTTTTAAAATATTTTATTTCCATCACACTGATATTTACATTGTGTTTTCAAATGTCCATTAACTAAGGCCAGGACTCCATGACTATTACTTCCGGTCTAGTCAGCGCTCATTTCAAGCATTTAGGTGAAGAGAGTCGCGGCTAACTTTCTTTTTTTTCTCAATGGGAAGAAACACTAATCTCGCTTCAAGTCGCTTGTTCGAGTCGCTCGTTCGAGTCGCTCGTTCGAGTCGCTCGTTCGAGTCGCTCGTTCGAGTCGCTCGTTCGAGTCGCTCGTTCGAGTCGCTCGTTCGAGTCGCTCGTTCGAGTCGCTCGTTCGAGTCGCTTGTTCGAGTCGCTTGTTCGAGTCGCTTGTTCGAGTCGCTTGTTCGAGTCGCTTGTTCGAGTCGCTTGTTCGAGTCGCGTGTTCGAGTCGCTTGTTCGAGTCGCTTGTTCGAGTCGCTTGTTCGAGTCGCTTGTTCAAGTCGCTTGTTCAAGTCGCTTGTTCATGTCGCTTGTTCATGTCGCTTGTTCAAGTCGCTTGTTCAAGTCGCTTGTTCAAGTCGCTTGTTCATGTCGCTTGTTCAAGTCGCTTGTTCATGTCGCTTGTTCAAGTCGCTTGTTCATGTCGCTTGTTCATGTCGCTTGTTCAAGTCGCTTGATTAACCCTTTAACACCCCAGAGGACACCAGTGTCCTCTTTCAAAATTCCCCTTCAATATATTTTATTTCTTATTCAATTAGTTCCCTAATGTGTTCTTTGAAGTTCTCTGCCGAGTGGCAGTTCATATCCCATCCTGATATTGGTGACTGCCAGATGCCAGCGCCAGTTTAGTGACGGTGGTTGTGTTAACGGTAATATGAGTACACAAATTCGGACGTTAAAGGGTTAAGTTTCAGACACCGAGAGTCTCAATTGCAACACCACACGTCCGTGACCTCCCTCCTGCCGGCACCTGAGCTCATCCGCCCACAGGTAGGCAGGCTGAGTGTAGCCAAGCATTGCCGTAGACTGGCATGCAGTTTTATCAAAATCTTTGATCTCTCACAAAAGTGTTAATGTTAGCCAGGGATTCTAGATACAGTTTCGTTCTTAGAAATATTTAGTGGTCACCTTGTAAATCTAGTGGTCTAGAGCGCTCGGTTTTGAGTGAACACAATTGGACACCCTGCATAGCCAGTACGGTGTTGCTTCCCTTTGAAGGAAGAAGTAGGCGACAATTCTCCACTCGACTCGGGTGTTATAATAGGTACCGGTACAATTGGGAGGAATCGTCATTGAGCCCTGGCGTTAGTATTATGACACTTGAAAAACTAATGTATTATAAAACTAGCCTGTACTTGAAGGGAATTTATCCTTATTTAAATTAGACAGCGGTGAGAATGATATGCGTTACCATACTGGATTACAGAAGGAAGTTTTTCATTCCAATCCAGCCTGATACATATTATCTTTAACATCGGTTTTTCAAATGCCTCGTGACATCCACCAAGACGCAATGATGATTACTCCCGGTTAAGCCGGCTCCCAATTCCAACACCTAGATGGAGTAGGGAATTATGGCTGAGTTTTCCATCCTCCTACCAAGGAGAATCAAAGCATTGCCGGGAATCGAACCGGTGACCCTTCCCGTGAACGGTGCGCGCTCTCAACCACTTGGCCACGTTGACAATAGGAAACAAGAGCAAGTCTGTAAACATCGCTGACGAGAAAATCGTCTCAGCCGCCACTTCTAGCCACGGTTGACTAATACACGCGTATTATTGATACCTTCAACTTCTACACAAACTAAACGCCGAGATGCAACTACGTCAATTCCTTCACTTGAATTTAGTTTACCCTACGGCGCTAAACAAATACACGACCACATACATATTCTTATGTAAGTGTTCTGTGACAAATACCTCAACCCTCTCAGTAATATTCCCCACCGCCAATAACTCCTTGTTCAACGCGATTTTCATACTCTCAATAAGGTCTTCATCTCACCAATAAGACCCCCAACTTTCCGCATAAAATTCGCACTCCAACATTAAGATGCCAAACAAGATCCCCACTCCGCCAAACAAGATCCCCACTCCGCCAAACAAGATCCCCACTCCGCCAAACAAGATCCCCACTCCGCCAAACAAGATCCCCACTCCGCCAAACAAGATCCCCACTTCGCCAAACAAGATCCCCACTCCGCCAAACAAGATCCCCACTCCGCCAAACAAGATCCCCACTCCGCCAAACAAGATCCCCACTCCGCCAAACAAGATCCCCACTCCGCCAAACAAGATCCCCACTCCGCCAAACAAGATCCCCACTCCGCCAAACAAGATCCCCACTCCGCCAAACAAGATCCCCACTTCGCCAAACAAGATCCCCACTCCGCCAATAACATCCCCACTCCCACAATAACATCCCCACTCCCACAATAACATCCCCACTCCCACAATAACATCCCCACTCCCACAATAACATCCCCACTCCCACAATAACATCCCCACTCCCACAATAACATCCCCACTCCCACACTAAAATCCCCACTCCCACACTAAAATCCCCACTCCCACACTAAAATCCCCACTCCCACACTAAAATCCCCACTCCCACACTAAAATCCCCACTCCCACACTAAAATCCCCACTCCCACACTAAAATCCCCACTCCCACACTAAAATCCCCACTCCCCACTAAAATCCCCACTCCCCACTAAAATCCCCACTCCCCACTAAAATCCCCACTCCCCACTAAAATCCCCACTCCCCACTAAAATCCCCACTCCCCACTAAAATCCCCACTCCCCACTAAAATCCCCACTCCCCACTAAAATCCCCACTCCCCACTAAAATCCCCACTCCCCACTAAAATCCCCACTCCCCACTAAAATCCCCACTCCCCACTAAAATCCCCACTC